>CM057339.1:465371322-466703451 GCA_030015575.1 Agapanthus africanus | reverse complement strand
TAGGATACTTAGATTAACACTTTAAGAAACCTAGTTACCTCAAGTTAGAGGTGAAGCTTGGAGTATAGCTCTCGGGTGGATCATCTATTACGTGGAGGAGGCCGAGAAGGACGTGGATTACGAAAAGGAGAAGGACACGGTTCATTAGGTATAATAACTTATCATAGTAGTTAACACTTCTATGTTTCATGTTAGTTATAGTTTAGCAAAGATTCTCGGTTAGTCGATGTTTATGCATAGAACAAAATCGTTTTTCATTATTCCGCCTCCCCGCAAGTCGTGGGGTGTTGTACATCGACTTACAATTGATACTCCAGAATAGACTAGTGTATACACTTCTCATCATAGCAGGGGAGATGGTCTGTCCCACAACCATCAGTACGTCGTACTGGAGATAGTATGTAGGTGCTCATTGGGTTATGAGTTACACTTGACGGACTCGCTGGGAACTGTTGGTTGGTATTATACCTATCGTCAGTTAACAGTTCCCAGGTGACATGAATACAGCTTAGTCCGTTGACTTGACACTGCTGCTTCGCCTCGAGTGTGTTCCCACTGTTCTTAGATTACTACCCTACCACGGCTCTATTGAGTTGTGCAAACAGGTAGTAGTTGGATGCATTCCCGAAGCACTTGGAGGCAGTGGAGGTTAGATAGGATTCGTCTCTCCCAGTATTAGGGGTTAATATCGTGCTGTGTTTGGAACGCCATTACACAAAGTCTCTGGCCAGGGAAAGTGAGATTTACTGGTGAATACTCCAGTAGTTTCTCAGGGTGTTTTGGACCGTACTCCGACACGATTTATACCGCTATTAGGGGACTGACGTTTACCGCCCTCCTAGGCCCGATATGCGATATTCATAGACGAATAGACCAGACTGTACAGAGATTGTCACATTCAGGCTCTGTAGGAGTTCGGATAGGTTTTCCTCATCGGTCTTCTTATCGACATCTACCTAGGGACCGTTACGTACTGCTAGTACCGCTTGCGTCCTGTGGTTAAACCCACTTCTAGCGTAGTGTCGAGTCATTAGAGTCCCACACAGAGGGTTGTTCACCGTTGGGTGATA
This sequence comes from Agapanthus africanus, assembly GCA_030015575.1. Taxonomy (NCBI): domain Eukaryota; kingdom Viridiplantae; phylum Streptophyta; class Magnoliopsida; order Asparagales; family Amaryllidaceae; genus Agapanthus; species Agapanthus africanus. Next base: position 466,702,381 of record CM057339.1, on the reverse strand, counting down.
TGAGTAGACGTCGTATGGTTTTACGACAGGGTTCGTTCACATACGCGTACTTGTGCGTTTTCGGTGTTCAGGAAGTAGATACTAGTGGGTTTTGGTTTAAGCCGGATCCTAGTATTAGTTTGTGGATTGGTTTAGTCTCGTTTTATTCGTGTTTCTCGGAACATGGATACTGATATTTACATACAGTTGACAGAGGCAGAAGAAGAAACACCTCATTAAGGTTTTGACCATTGAATTTATCAAAACCATAATGAGAAGGAGGAAATTGATTAATAGTTTTAATTAGGGATAATTGTGTCTTCCCGAATGTTGGTTTGACCATTTGACTTGTTGACCCATGTTGACTTAGATTTTTTCTGTTAAGCATGAGATATTTTTTGTGAGCATGCTTAGTATTAATTATGGCATGATAATGGTCAAATCATTGCACCATCACAATTATCTTAATTAAGATTATTATTATTGTTTTTCCTCATATGAGAGTTTTATCCTCTCATTCTCATATTATCTTTCTTTCTTATGGTTTGCTCTCTCCTCTTCCTCTCTCAAAGCTCTAAGTCTTTCATGAGTTGAAAATCAAGAGACTTTGAGATTAAACCACTGAAATACTTCTCTACTCGCTCTAGGGTTCTTAGTCTAGCAAACCAAGCACTCTAGTTACTTCATTGTTGAGGTGGGAGCTCAAGGTAGAGGCCTTCGGGTGGATCTTCTTCGATATATAGAAGCCGGTGTGGAGGAGCCATCCACATCATTCCTAGGAGCTCACAACAAGGAGAAGAAGGAGTTCAAGGCTAAGGTATAATCTTCTAACCTAGTAATTAAAACTCTAAGTTAAATTGTTAGTTAATGTTTAGCAATGATCCTAATGGCTAGTACATGTTACTTTGTAAAGAAAATTTTGATTTTTACCTATTCCGCCTCCCCGCAAACTACTAGGGTGAGTAACATGGCCTAACACTTTGATTACTACCTTACCACGGTTCAATGGAGTCGTTCAAACAGGTAGTAGCTGCGTGCAGTCCCGAAGCACTTGGAGGCAGTGGCCCGGTATTGGGGGTTGATATCGCGCTGTGTTCGGAAGGCCATTACACAAAGAACTTGGCCAATGCAAGCGAGATTTACTGGTAGGTATTCTAGTAGTTTCTCACGGTATATTGGGCTACTCTCCGGCACGACTTATACCGCTATTAGGGGTCTGACGTTTACCACCCCACTAGGTCCGATATGCGATACTCTTAGATGAACAGACCGGAATGTACAAAGATTGTTACATTCATGCTCGGTAGGAGTTCGGATGGGTTTTCCTCATCGGCCTTCTTATCGACATCTATATGGGGACCGTTACGTGCAGCTAGTACCGCTTGGGGCCTGTGGTTAAACCCACTATCAGCGTAGTGTCGAGACTTTAGAGTCTCATACAGAGAGTTTCCCCGCACAGGGCAAAAAGTGTAGAGGCCGTATGGTTTTACGGCAGGGCTTCGATCACTTACATGCACTTATACGCATATGATGTTCGGGCGGATAATACTAGTGGGCTTTGGTTTAATCCGGGTCCTAGTATTATATTGATGGATCAGTTTTGTCTCTTTGTATTCGTGTTTCTCGAAAAACGAATGCGGGTATGTATATACGGATGAGAGGAGCACAGAAGGAGACACCTCATTAGGGTTTTGACCATTTACTTGATTAAAACAATTATGAGGTGGAAAAAAGTATTTGTTATTTCTGTAAATGATTATTGCGACATGGCTACTAGTTTTGATTACTTGACTTTGTTTGACTTTTTGACTTGGCTTGACCACTTGACTTAGGTTGACTATTTGACTTAGATATTTAGTGAGCTAGAAATTTTGGTGAGATATTTTTGGATGCCATGTGGGTGGTCATGTCAAGGGTAGCCATCTCAGTTTCATTTGGATGATCATTTATCAAAATACTTTCTCTTTCCTCAAGTGAGCTCCCATGTTAGCTCTCTTCTTCCTCTCAACACAAACCCTTAAGGTCTCATGGGTTGAGTAAATTAGAGATTCAAGAGACAAATAAATCCATCTTCATACTCTACATCACCTAGGACATCAAGTTTGGCAAGTTTGTTGCCCTAGATACCTCGGTTTTGAGGTGGGGCTCAGACTATAGACTCTCGGGTGGATCGTCTTTGACTCGAGGAGGCCGTGGAGGTTGCTACGATCCGGATCGATCCTTGGAGCCTACGTAGACGAGGAGGACAGCGATAAAGACCCAAAGGACTTTTATCATGAGGTATAACATTCTTTCCGAGTAGTTAAATCTCATGTAGTATGCTAGCTAAAGTTTATGAACGATCCTTGGTTCTAGTTGGTGTTGCGAAGCTCGTAAAAATCATTTTTTGCAAATTCTGCCTCCCCGCGAACACATGGGGTGCGCGGCATCGACTTACAGAATCCGTGTTTTATACTGGCTTAATTTAAAACACGGAATTCTTAGTATATCTAATATTTCAGATGTTATCTTCTGCTGCTGATATTCAGTGATGTGATCACTTTATATTCGTGAGTCGAGTGCTTTATTATTATATATATGATATATAATAAACTTTTCTTTTGTTTTGCACATGCGCTATTCCCGCCCCGCTATGTAGTTAGTTAAGAAACCTAACGGTGAATAACAAGACACTGTGGCGAATGCGGATGGCATAAGCGTACGTTGTATTTTCGTTTCTTCTGTGATGCTTAGGAAGAATAAATGATGGGACTTCATTAATGAAATTAATGAAAGAAAAGTAACCTAAAAGTTGTTGTAGAATCAAATTTTCAAAAAGGGTAGCTCTAGTTTTTTCTTTGCATAGCGGTATTCCTTGTAGAATATACAGCACCTTATTCGATAAGGAAAGTGCCGAGATCCCTTCACCGGGAGTGACCTCTTTAGTAAAAGCTAGCAGATGCTACAACTCACTCGGTTTTGTCTTTGATTGCTTCTATAGTTCTTGATTTGCATAGTGTTATTTGTGAAATATCCTGCACCTTATCGATAAGGAAAGAGCCGAGATCCCTTCACCGGGAGTGATCGCTTTAGCGAAACTAGTAAAAGCCTCAAAAACACTCCTTTTCAAAATCACTTGTTCCTACAATGACATCAAGTTCATTACGCTAATGGATTTAGTAAAAACCCGTCGTAGCCCTCCGACATTTCAGATAAGTAATACTTAGTATCCGTGCTACATTTGTTGTCTTTCGTTAAGGTGTAGTGTGTGTTAGCTCCTTACTGTTTATCTGCTACATATGATACGATTGGATTAGAGTAGTCGTACGGCTTTGTTGGCTTTCGTCAAGGGTCGTGCGGGTGGGTTTAATTCAATCATGAAATGTACGGGTTGAAATTGACAAGCGGATTATTGTTTGTTGGCTTTTGTCAAGGTCTTAAGAAGTTAGGGGCAGAAAATTATCTGGAATTTCAAGTGTTGAAATTTCCAATGAGATTGCATACCTTCTATGAGATAGTTGGATCCCGATACCCACTGCGAGTAAGAGTTACTCCTAGAAGAGTTTTACACTTCACAATTAGCCAATCAAGTAGGTGTATAGAAAGGTGTTAACGGGTTTACGCCCCTGGAAATATGAGGTTTATTCTAATTTGGTCCGTGCGAGAGCACGAGTAACCTCCCTCAAAGTACCAACACTGGCCTTCCCGAAAAATTGGAGAACATGTAATGTGTAATTAATCCCGGCTAGTCTTACTTTTTTGGGTTTGAAGGAAGATTTGATAAAAACAGTGGGAGCCATCCTGATTAGATATGATAAAAACCAATCTAATCTTGCAAGAGCATACGCTGAAGTGTTTTGTTCTCTCTCTCTCCAGGTAGCGACCATGTCAGCCCTTAATCAAGATAATAATATGGATGTATTGACTAAACCCGCTTGTTATACTGAGTAGGGGAACGTTGGTTCCGTTCTTTCTTATAATTGTTATAAGACTGCGAAGGGAATAGGGATATATCCGGATTCCCACGCCACCCAAACGAAGAATAAGCATGTTGATGCATCTTCTTCGGGTGTGTTAGTTACCGAGAATTGTTTCTCAATGCACTCTACATCCTGGGTATTAGATACCGGATCAGGATCCCATTTATGTAATATGTTGCATGGGCTAAGAAAAGGTAGAGAACTGGGAATGGGTGATCATTCCGTAAGTGTAGGGAATGGTGCAAATGTTGCAGCCAAAGCAGTTGGCGAATATCACCTTGTATTACTAAATAGTAATACATTGATTCTGAACGAATGCTATTACATACCGACCCTGATATGCAATCTTATATCAGTTTCTATATTAAGTAAAGAAGGATATAATTTTGTAGTACAGGATAATGTTATGAACATCTTCCATAATCAAAATTTGATTGGATCAGGCTCGTTAAATAATGGCATTTACGTTCTAAATCAAACCACAGTTCTTAATGTTCAAAACACACACAAGAGGAAAAGTTCAGACATGAACGAATCCTTCTTGTGGCATTGTAGACTAGGTCATATCAATGCAACACGACTAGCTAAGTTGCATAAGGATGGATACTTGAATCCGTTCGAATTATCATCTTTTGAAACATGCCAGTCATGTCTCATAGGGAAGATGACCAAAACTCCGTTTAGTGGACACGGAGAAAGAGTTACGGAACTCTTGGGACTGATACATAGTGATGTATGCGGTCCCATGTCTACACATGCTAGGAATGGTTCCTCGTACTTCATTACATTCACTGACGATCTCTCAAGATACATACATGTGTTCCTATTAAAACACAAGTCTAAAACTTTTGAGAAATTCAAAGAATATAAGCATGAAGTCGAGAACCAAACTGGTAAAAGTATTAAAACCCTACGATCTAATCGAGGAGGAGAATACTTGAGCACAGAATTCCATGACTATCTAAAAGAGAATGGAATTCCCTCTCAGCTTACTCCTCCGTATACACCACAGCACAACGGTGTATCGGAGCAGAGGAATCGCACCCTATTGGATATGGTGCGCTCAATGAAGAGCCTCGCTGAGTTACCTATTTCCTTTTAGGGGTATGCGCTTGAGACAGCCATGCACCTATTGAATATAGTCCCTACCAAATCAATGCCTACCACTCCATATGAGATATCGAAGGGGAAGAGACCAAGTCTTAATTATGTTAAGATATGGGGTTGTCCGGCCTATATCAAAAGGCACAATCCGGACAAACTCGAGGCAAGGTTTGCTCTGTGAAAGTTTGTAGGATATCCCACAAACTCACAAAGTTATATCTTCTACTATACCGAGAAACAAAAGGTGTTTATTTCTCGACATGCCACCTTTTTAGAAAAGGAATTTCTTTTGAAAGAAATTTGTGGCAAGGAGGTAGAACTGGTAGAAGTTCCAACGATACAAACTACGATAGAAGATTTGGTGGAACCAGAGGATTCAGTAGTCTCCAACGAACCACAGCTTCTCCGAAGATCTAGTAGGTTTCCTTATCCACCTGAGAGGTAATACGGTTTTCTCATTGATGGTGGAAGCGAGGATTGCATCATGGAAGATGATGACCCAACTATCTTCGAGCAGGCCATCACGAGTAGGGACTCTGTGATGTGGCCGGATGCAATGCAATCTGAGATGCAATCAATGTACACCAACAAAGTATGGACTTTGGAAGTTTCTCCTGAAGGGGTAAAACCCATTGGGAGCAAATGGATCTTTAAGAAGAAACTTGGTGTAGATGGAAAAGTTGATAATTTCAAAACTGGACTTGTTGCAAAAGGTTTTCGTCTACGACCAGGTGTGGATTATGATGAAACCTTTCTCCAGTGGCTATGCTTAAGTCCATCCAGATCCTACTTGCCATTGCTGCATACCATGACTACGAAATCTGTCAAATGGATGCTAAGACCGCCCTTTTAAATGGTGATTTAGAAGAGAGCGTGTACATGACTTATCCAGAGGGCTTAGTAGATAGAGGGAGCAGCAGAAAGGTGTGCAAGCTGCTTAAATCCATCTACGGGTCAAAGCAGGCATCGCGGAGTTGGAACATCTATTTTGATGTGGTTGTCAACGATTTTGGCTTCATCAAAAATGTAGATGAACCTTGTATAAATAAGAAGGTGGCAGAGAGTAAGGTTGTCTTCCTCGTATTGTACGTGGATGACATACTCCTGATAGAAAATGATGTTCTTATACTGCACTCGGTCAAGCTCTTATTATCACAAAGATTCTCAATGAAAGATCTAGGTGATGCCTCCTACATCTTGGGGATTAAGATCTATAGAGATAGATCTAAACGGATATTGGGTTGTCCCAATCCAGGTACATTGATACCATACTAAAAAGGTTTAGTATGGAAGAATCCAAGCGTAGGAATTTACCCACGATCACAGGACTCACTCTCTCCAAAGAGATGTCTCCCAAGACTGATTTGGAGGAAGCTCGCATGCAAGGGATACCCTCTGTTTCGGCAGTAGGCACTATCGTGTACGCGAAGTTATGTACGAGACCCAATGTAGCATACACACTATGTGTAGTGAGTAGGTATCAAGCAGGTCCAGGGCAGTGTCATTGGACAACTATGAAGAACATTCTCATGTACTTGAGAAGGGCTAAAGAGATGTTCTTGGTGTATGGTAACGGTGAACTACAAGTGGAGTTCTTTACCGATTCAAGCTTCCAGAGTGATAAGGACGACTCTAAGTCGGTCTCGGGATTTGTCTTTACCCTCAATGGAGGGGAGGTTTGTTGGAAGAGTTCCAAATAGGAAACCATGGCAGACTCGACGATGGAGGCTGAATACATCGCTGCCAAAGAGGCTGTCTGGATGAAGAAGTTTATAAACGAACTTGGAGTGGTTCCGTCTGTTAGTGTATATGCCCTAGAGGCCATTACTGTATCATACTAGTTTGTATATTACTTAATGGAAGCTTGGGATATTCACAGTTGTATATACAATCTTGCTCGAAATGGTAGTATGCTACTTGGTTTGTCTCTGCTTTAATATGTGCATGTGTTTCTTTTAGCATATTGCTGGTATACATATTAGTAGAGCCCTTAGGATCTTTGCTTGATTACCAGCGTTGTGATGGCGCTCGCACTCGTGGGAGCTGGGTAATCTATAAGCACATCCTTATACAGGTCCCTGGTCGTTGGACTATCGAGACAGGGCATCGATACTCCGGAGTAGACTAGCGTATGCGCTTCTCATCCCAGTGTGGGAGACGGTCTGTCCCACAGCCGTTAGTACGTCGTACTTGAGATAGTATGCGGGTGCTCGTTAGGTTACGAGTACACTGGACAGGACTCGTCGGGAACTGTTGGTTGGTAATATACCTATCGTCAGTTATCAGTTCCCAGGTGACATGAGTACAGCTTAGTCCGCTGACTTGACACTGTCACTTCGCCTCGAGTGTGTTCCCACTGCACTTTGATTACTACCCTACCACGGCTCAGAGGAGTCGTGCAAACAGGTAGTTTTTGGGTGCAGTCCCGAAGCACTTGGAGGCAGTGACGGTTAGACAGGATTCGTCTCTCCCGGTATTGGGGGCTGACATCGCGCTGTGTCCAGGAGAGCCATTACACGAGTAGTCCCTGGCCAGGGCAAGCGAGATATACTGGTAGGCTTCCAGTGTTATCTCAGGGTGTTCTGGGCTACACTCCGACACGACTTGTACCGCTATTAGGGGACTGACGTTCACCGCCCCCCTAGGCCCGCCATGCGATGTATCAGACGAACAGACCGGACTGTACGGAGATTGTCACATACAGGCTCAGTAGGAGTGCAGATGGGGTTCACCTCGTCAGTCTTCTTATCGACATCTACCTGGGGACCGTTACGTACAGCTAGTGCCGCTTGCGGTCTGTGGTTAAACCCACTGCCAGCGTAGTGTCGAGTCTTTAGAGTCCCACACAGAGAGCTATTCGCCTTTAGGCAAAATGAGTAGAGGTCGCATGGTTTTGCGACAGGGTTCGTTCACATCCGCGCACTTGTGCACGGTTGCTGTCCGGACAGTTTATACTAGCGGGCTTTGGTTTAAGCCGGATCCTAGTATATGATTTGAGATTGGTTTTTCTCAGAGTATTCGTGTTCCTCGGATCACGAATGCGGGTGCGTATGCACAGTTGCTTGAGATTGAGGGAGAGGACCTTGTTTAGGGTTAATGACTATTGTCATTTTATTAACCCTATTGCTTTTGTGTGTATTATTGTTAATTAATAATTAGCTTAATTATTGTGCATGGTTGTTCTTGTTGACCTTTTGACTTCATTGACTTGTTGACCAAGTTGACAATTTGACCATGATCATTTCATTTGGAAGATGCTCTTTGATCCTTGCAATTTGCATTAAAAGTGAAATGATAATGGTCACCTCTTGATTAAACCATGACAATTTTCTTGCTAATTAATTAATTAGAATATCACACACATATTAGTGAGAATGGCTCACTAATAATTCATTCTCTCATATCTTTTCTCTCTCTTGCTCATCCTCTCCCTCAAGCTCTCTCCCTCTCATGTGTTGAGAAACAAAAAGCTTGAGAAAAACCTTCACTTGATCTTCTCTACTCACTTCTAGGGTTCAAGTCTTAGCATTTCTTGCACTCTAGTTACTCCTAGCTTGGAGTTGAAGCTAAAGGTCGAGGCTTTCGGGTGGATCCTTCTTTGACGGAAGAAGACAAGCAAGGTGAGGCCTTTCTACCATTCCGACGAGCAAGGAGAGAAGGAGTTCGAGCTCAAGGTATAACCTTTCTACAACTTAGTTAGTTGTTAGTTTACTTTAGCTAGTTTTCGTTTAGCAAAGATCCTCACAAGCAAGGTCCATGTTGCCTAAGTCATTAAAAATCCGTTTTTATTTTGTTTTCCGCCTCCCCGTAAGTACTGGGGTGGGCAACGTGGACTTACACCGTCCATCGAGAATCCAATACCTTTCTATTGTGATAACAATGGAGCTGTGGCTTTGGCCAAGGAACCTAGGTCCTATCTGAGATCCAGGCATATTCTGAGGCGGTATCACCTGATCCGGGAGATAGTTGATCGCCGGGAGATCGAGGTCAGGAGAGTTGACACGAAGACCAACACGGCAGATCCACTCACAAAGGCCATACTCCAGATACAATTTGAGAGACTTTTCGAGATGTTGGGTATGAGATACTACAACAACTGGCCTTAGTGCAAGTGAAAGATTGTTAGTTATGTGTATGCCTAGAGGCCATTATTATACATATGATGTATATTATAGTCGATGCTTGGACATATATAGAGAGGACATTCTTGATCAACATGATAGTATGCTATCTGGTTGCTCTTTGTCTTAACATATAGACTTGTGTTGTGATACTGTCTTGCTCTCATATGTTGATGAAGCCCTTAGGATGTGTACTTGATTACCAGGACTATGATAGAGATCATACTAGTGAGGCCAGGATAGTCCACAAGTACATCCTTTAATAGTTCCTAGTCGAGAGTGTATCGAGACAGGGCATCGATATTCCAGAGTAGATTAGCGTATAAACTCCTTAACCCATATGATGGGCGATGGTTGATCCAACATCCATTGGTTTTTCACATCAAAAATGGCATACGAGTGCTCAGTAGAGACTAGGTACACTGAACGGACTCGCCGAGAACTCCTAGTTGGTATAATACCTATCGTCAGATAGCAGTTCTTTGGTGACACTGGTACCGGTTAGTCTGTAGAAACGAGATCGTCATAGAGTCTTGTATGATTCCAACTGTGCTTTGATTTCCACCTTACCACGTTCAAGAGAACGTGCAAAACGGTGGATTTTGGGTACAGTACCGAATCATATGGAGGCAATGAGTGATAGAAGGGGTTTCGTCTCTCCCGGTATTGGGGGTTAATGTTGTTGTAGGGTTGCAATGCACGCTCACAAGGTTCTACAAGGCATCAACCATGCCCGATTTAAAATTTAGCCGTGCCGAACAACCCAAAGCCGGATCTTTAAACTAGAGTTTTTGCGAAAACAAGCATGTTAAACACTTTAACACTAAGTGAGAGGGATTACAACCTTTGTAGATCCTGTCCTTAACTTCTTAAGCTCCATGTTGAAGTCCCTTCGCTGCGATCATCGTGCTCCTGACTCTCGGGAGGTTCCACAAAGAGAAAGATCCAAGCTTACTTTCGATCTTCAATAACGAAGATGATCAACCTTGAAGTTTAATTAACACAATCTAACACTCACTAAATGAAGTGAACACTCTCATCTAAAAGGCAAGGGTAGATGTGGATGATGAAGTAGGATTTTTTCTCTCATTTATAATCTTTTTCTCACACATAATCTTCACTTAGAAAAAGCTAGAAAGCTTTTTCCATGAAAGAAAGAGGGAAGAAGAAGATGAATAATAATTAGAATCCTTTTATGATGAATAATGAAAAGATAAATATGATGAATAATGCAACCATGGTCAACTAAACCCATGTAGAGAATAAACTAGGGCTAGGGTTTGGGTTGGGTTAAAGCACGAGTGATTTGAAAATATCATAGCAAAAACAAAAGGAAACCTTCTAGAATCATCAAGATGGAACTAACCCAAAACAAACCATAACCTTGTTTAATCTTCACTAAATATGTTGCATTAGTAATCATATCATGTTACAATATTATATATCACATATATAATATTTATTGTAATAAAATAAAATAATACAATTAACATATATCGCATATATATCAATGTATTACCCGAGTGAGAAAAAGAATCTTTTACTGAGCTAATATTTGTTAATGTAATTTAATATATCATATATATTATTATATATTAAATTATAGAATCAACACTTGATCCGACAATCCGGCTATATCGCATATAACTGACTAATACGATGACCCGGCAATATCACATATACCCTGCCGATATCTCATATCGCGAGAATCCAATACGGTATCACATACCGCATTATCCTCGGTCCCGCACATATCACATATATGATCCTACTCCATTTTGCCTGAGTCAAGAAAGCTATATGTAGGACTCTAAAGAATCGTCAATACGCCGGCAGTAGGTGATGATCATATCAAACACCCACAAGCTGCAAGCGGTCAGCTAAACGTAACAGCCACCCAGGTATTGAGCACTCAGAAGATCAACAAGCAAGCCTGTACATTCTCCTGTGAATCCAATTAGTAACACTCCCATACAGTCCGGTCCCGTCGTCTGAAATGTCGCATATGTCGCCTAGAGGTGGTAAACGCTAGACCCCAGTAGCTTGATAAGTCGTGTCGATATGAGGTCTATAACATTTCGAGAAACTACTGATAACACTTACCAGTAAATCTCAGCAACCCTGGCCAGGGATTTCCAGTTATAGCCAATCGAACACAGCGCAACATCAACTCCCTATACCGGGAGAGACGAATCCCCTCCTATCGCTCATTGCCACCATGTGATTCGGGACTGTACCCAAAAGCCACCTTTTTGCATGCCCTCTTGGACGTGTTATGATGGATATCAAAGCACAGTTGGAATCACACAAGACTCTATGACGATCTCGGGTCAACAGACTACTCTGTACCAGTGTCACCGGAAATCTGCCAGCTGACGTGAGGTAAAATACCTTCTGGTAGTTCTCGGCGAGTCCGTCCAGTGTACCCAGTCTCTACTAAGCACCCATACACCATCCATGATGTCAAACACCGATGGATATGGGATCATCCATCGCCCATCATATGGGTCAATATGCGTATACGCTAGTCTACTCTGGTGTATCGATGCCCTGTCTCGATACACCCTCGACTAGGAACAGTTATAGGATGTACTCGTCGACTACTGTGGCCCCACTAGTATGATCTCATCAAAGTCCCAGTAGTCGAGTACATATCCTAAGGGCTTTATCAACATGTAACATAGAGACAATCAGAGTACATGTTAAGATAAAGTACAACCAGATAGCGCACTATCATGTCGAGCAAGAAAGTCCTCCCTATATATGTCCAAGCATCCATTACAATATACATCGTATGTACAGTAATGGCCTCTAGGGCATACATATAACTAACAATTTCCCACTTGCACTAGGGCCATCTGTTGTGGTATCACATACCTAACAATCAGCTGTGGTTGAAGTATCTCATACTCAACCATCCTATAAAAGTCTCTACTTGGAAAAAGGCCTTTGTGAGTGGATCCGCGCTGTTGTCCTCTGTGTCTACTCTCCTAATCTCGATCTCCCTGGAGATCAACCATCTCCATGATCAGGTGAAACTGCCTAAGAATTATATCTGGATCTCTGATGGGACGGTAGTTCCTTGACTAAAGTCACAACTCCATTGTCACACAATGGTAGGAACGAAGTTCATCTCATGAACTTATATATATCCAGACTTCCTCTTTGGTAGCATCGTTGGTAACGATGTATCTAGCCTTTAATCGTCTAGTATGTCACGGTATCTAGCTTGGAACTCTTCTAACATACCGTCCCTCCACTGAGGGTATAGACAATACCTATGACTAACATTCAGTCGTCCTTATCACCCTGGAACCTTTCCAGTGATTTTCCCCAGGGACAATTGATGCCATCTCACTACAACTAGTGAGTATCCTAACATCCAATTAGATCTATCTCATAGATCCAAAACCCAGGATTTAAGAGGTATCACTTTGATCCTATATGGAGAATGCTTGTGATAAGCGGAGATTGACCGAGCGTAGCACAGGAAACTCCTTCCCTATCAGGAGTATATCATCCACGTACTCTACGAGGATTACCACCATACTCCCTACTACCTATTTGTATATACAAGGTTCATCTACCATTTTCATGAAGTCAAACTCTTTGACCACCACATCAAAACAGACGTTCCAACTCCGCGATGCTTGCTTTATCCTATAAAGCATCTTGCACACGTTTCTGCTGCTCACACTGTCTATGAAGCCTTCTGGCTGTGTACTTATAGACGCTCTCTTCTAAAACATGATTTAGAAAAGCAGTCATGACACCTAACCACCAGATATCGCAGTCATGGTATGTAGTCGTGGCAAGTAGGATCTGGATGGACTTAAGCATAGGTTTGAAAGTCTCAACTTTTCCATGTACACCAAGTAATCTTCTCAAGATATACTTTCTCCTGATGGGGATTTAACCCTTAAAATAAAGCAACCAAAGTCCATACTTTGTTGGTGTATAAGGATTCAATCTCAGATCGCTAAGCATCCAGCCATTCTTACAGAGTCCCACTCCTGATGGCCAGCTCGAAATTAGTTGGGTCATCATCTCATGATGCAATCCTCGCTCCCACTATCATAGAGAAACCGAAGTATCTCTCAGATGGGTGAGGAACCCTACTAGATCGGCAGAGAGGCTGAGGTTCTTTAGAAACTATTGAATCCTGTGGTTCTATCAAATCATTTATTGTAGTTTGTATAACTGGAACTCTTTCCAGTTGTACTTCATGACTACTAATTTCTTCACAAGAAATTCCCTTTCACAAATGTGGCATGTTGAGAAATAAAACATCTTTTGTTCCTCGGTTAGGTAAAAGATATTCCTTTGCGAATGCTTGGGATATCCAACAAACTTGCACAGATCTGACTTTGCCTCGAGCTTGTCCGGATTTCACGTTTTAGACATAGACCGGACAACCAAAATCTTAACTTACATAAGATATGGGATCTTCCCATTCTATATCACATATGAAATGGTAAGCAACTGATTTGATTTGAACCTTATTCAATAGGTATGCAGCTTCTCAAGTGCATAACTCCTAAAAAGGAAATAGGAAACTCAGTATTACTCTTCATAGAGCACGACATATCACATAGAGTGCTATTGCTCCACCCCGATAAACCATCGTGCTATGGTGTATACAGAGGAGTAATGCTGAGAGAGAATCTCATTCTCCTTTAGAATAGTCCAGGAATTCCGTGCTCAAGTATTCTCTTCCTTGATCTCATCAAAGGACATAATACTTATACCCGTTTTTGGTTCTCTACTTCTAACTTATATTCTGTGAATATCTTAAAAGGTTCAGACTTGTGTTTCAATAAGAACATATGTCTGAATCTTGAGAGATCATCAGAGAATGTAATAAAGTAAAAAGAACCGGTCTTGGCATGTGTAGACAGGGGACCTTCATACATCAGCATGTATCAATCCCATGAGTTCACCAAGTCTTTCTCTATTTCCAATAAACAGAGCTGTGGTCATCATATCTTTGTGACATGACTGTCAAGTTTCACAAGATGTAAATTCAAACAGATTTAAATATGCATCTAAATATAACTTCAGCTAGTCGGGTCACATTGATATGACCTAGTCTACAATGCCTCAAGAAATATTCGTTCATTTCTGAACTCTTCCTCTTGTGTGTGTTCTGTATACTAAGTACTGTAGTTTGATTTAGAACGTCAATGTTTTTAGATAACGTACCTGAACCAATCAACTCTTGATATAAGAAATGTTCAAAACATTATCCAACAATACAAAATTATATCCTTTTTTTACTAATAAAGAGACTGATATGATGTTGTACATCAGTTCGGTATCTAATGACATTCATTCAGAATCAATGTATTCTGGTAATACAGGGTGATAGTAACCAATAGACTTGGCACCAACACTTGCACCGTTTTCTTTCTCATGAAACTTATCACCCGTTCTCAGTTCTCTACCTTTCTGTAGACCATGTAACAAATTACATATGCGGGATCCTGATCCGGTATCTCATACCCAGGACTTAAAGGATACTGAGAAACAGTTCTATGTAATGAACACACCCGAAGAAGATGCATCAGCATGCACTTTCTTCGTTTGGGCGGCACGGGAATTCTGGTAATCCCCAATTTCCTGCTCTGTCTTATAACAATTATAAGTTGGAGCGGGACCAACGTTCCCCAGCTCAGTATAATAAGCGGGTTCGGTCAATATATCCGTATTATTATCTTGATTAAGGCGTGATATGGTCGTTACCTGGAGAGAGAGAGAAGAAAAAACTCAGCGTATGCTCTTGCAAGATTAGATTAATTATCTAATATATCTAATCCGGATATCTCCCACTGTTTTAGTCAAATCTTCCTTCAAACCCTAAAAGGAAAGACTAGCCGGGATTAATTACACGCTACAAGTTCGCCAATCTTTCAGCCAGGCCAGTGTCGGTACTTTGAGGGAGGTCCCCCGTGCTTTCGCACGAACCTAATTAAAGTAAACCTCATTTTCCCAGGGGCGTAACCCGTTGACACCTTTCTAGACACCAACTTGATCGGCTTACTGTTATGTATAAAACTCTCCCAGGAGTAACTCTTACTCGCAGTGGGTATCGGGATCCAACTATCTCATTGCAAATTTCAACACTTGAAATTCCCAATAATATTTTACCCCTAGCATCCTATGACCTTGACGAAAGTCAAAAAACCATAGGCTACTAGTCAAGTCAACCCGTCATTTCCCGATTGAATTAAACCCACCCGCACGGCCCTTGACGAATGCCAACAAAGTCTCACGACTACCCTAACTCAATCTGCATCATATGCATAAGCAGATAAGCATAAATAGCTACCGCACACTACGCCTTGACGAAAGCCAACAAACGTAGTACGAATACTATGAAGTACTTATCTGAAATGAAGCAGGGCGACGATAGGTTTTTAAGAAAACCCTTTGCGTAATGAACTTGATATCGTTGTAGAATCGAGTGATTTTTAAATGGAGTGTTTTTTAGGCTTTTCTAGTTTTGCTAAAGGGGTCACTCCCGGTGAAGGGATCGTCGGCCCTTTCCTCATCGAATAAGGTGCAGGATATTTCACAGATATCACTATGCAAAGCAAGAATTATAGAAGCAATCAAAAAACAAACCGAGTTTGTAGCATCTGCTAGTTTCACTAAACAGGTCACTCCCGGTGAAAGAATCTCGGCTCTTTCCTTATCGAATAAGGTGCTCGATGTTCTACAAGGAACACCGCTATACAAAGCAAGAACTAGAGCTACCAGTTTTTAAACAAATTTCTACAACATCTTAGGTTTCTTTTATTTCATTAATCTCATTAATTAAGTCCTATTTTAATATGCTTCACAAGCATCAGATATGAAACGAAATCAACAATATATAATATATATCTCATATATATAATGTAAACATTCGTCTCAGGCAGTAATATGATCTCTTCACAGAATATTGCAGCAGAAGAACATATATGAAATATTGGATATACTAGGACATCCGTGTTTTTAATACGAGCCTGTATAAAACACGGATTCCACGGTCGCGATGAATAGCCAAACCCACATTCATAGACCCCTGCGAGAGCGGCAAGTAACACTGCCAATTCTAGGGTTAGGAGACCCAGTCTCGACTCCTCGAGATGGTCTCCCACTGGACCCTAGAAGCCGGTTACTTGTGCTCCCCTCCTTGGGTCTACCTAATGCGGAAAAGTAAATAATATACAATGGTGACATAATCCTTAGCCCAGAAGTGCCCCAATAAAAGAATATTACATACAAATGAATTTTATATGAATGAAAATGAAAACCCTCATCTCACATAAAACACCCGGCTATTCAAATAGGACGATCCAATATAACATATCACAGCAACACATAACATCACATATCATCAACATAAGTAAGTATGCATACGCCGATTGTCGTCGAACTATAACAACGAAAACCGGCGATACAACTACATACTACACTTACGGTCGCAGAAAAGAAAGTGTAAAACTACAACAGTTGGAATCCGCAACCTTCTTAGACATCGCATGCCTAACCAAATGGATTCCTTAGACATCGCATGCCTAAGAATTATAAACCCCGCATTTTAGTCTCATTATCGAAAACTCTTTTCAATATCAAGTCGGGTAATTCAACAAGATTCCCGACATCCTGATCAAATGCTCGTCGGAAACTTTAGTAGATGGCCGCACCCCCAATGCTGTCGATGAAGTGCACTAAGGCGGAACACCGCTGCCGCGAGCACCTGAACGGAAGCTTTTGGCGACGGGGTTCTCCTACAGTCACTTGGTCGGGGCAATGGGGTGTAGCTGTCTACTAAGTTTACCCGGCGAGTATCCGCGTACGCTACGTGATTGCGACGGACATTCAATCACATCAAAATTCCATGGCAACCGATCATCTGAGACTAAACTTCTATGTTTATAATATTCAAATTAGTTATCTCACAACTATATGTGGATTCCAAATATTGTATCACATTCCCGATAAATAGACAATGTTAAACTTTCCGATCGAATAATCAAACATCTAAGTTTTCCCAAATAGTTCTCAACACTTGAAATTAGTTTAAAAAACATCCATCACATGCTACAGTACCAATGGTCCAGCCGTAAAAGGGTCAAGCCAACGCCTCACATGTGGCACGCCGTACTGCCACAAACCCTAAGGTTCAGAGGCAGTTCATGACGGTCACATAATCGAGTTAAGGTTTGTTGTCTTCTAGAGGGTCCTCCGTGTTACTTGTACGACTTAAAAGGTTCTTAAACTACGAAAAAATCCAACGCTTGGAAATTTTCCGGCAGAGGAAAAAATGAGTTATTGATATCCGTTCGAACTTTTTAACACGTTCTAAAAATTAGCAGGACAAACTAAACAAAGTTAAATTATCCGATCGAATCAACAAGTCCCCAATACAAACCTAGAAAAGTCAACACTTGAGTGGAATTAAAAAATTACCAGAAAAAAATGACAAGAAAAGACCTAAGAATAAATATCTGAAGTTCCAGGGACAAATTCAAAATTTTAGCCGCGGAACCACGGCCAAACCTAGGGTTTGATGGCGGTTCCACGGCCGAATGAACGAATTAGTGGGCCGTACTTCACTGTAATTCTTTGTTTTTCCGTCTTGTTTTTCTGAGTATTTTTAATGCAGAAAGAATCACATTTTTAAAAAATGTCCAGAGAGGGGTATACTCGGGTGTGTCGGAGTTCGATCAGATTTTAAATTTCGTCTAGACTTTGCCTAAAACTCTAGCTTGGCTCAGATACCACTGTAGGGTTGCTATGCATGCTCAAAAGGTTCTACGAGGCATCATCCAAGCCCGATTTAAAATTTAGTCGTGCCGAACAACCCAAAGCCGGATCTTAAAACTAGAGTTTATGCAAAAACAAGCATGTTAAACACTTTAACACTAAGTAGGAGGGATTACAACCTTTGTAGATCCGGTCCTTCACTTCTTAAGCTCCGTGTTGAAGTCCATTCGTAGAGATCATCGTGCTCCGGACTCTCGAGAGGTTCCATGAAGAGAAAGATGCAAGCTTGCTTTCGATCCTCGATAACAAAGATGATCTACCTTGAAGTTTCATTAACACAAGCTAATACTCACTAAATGAAGTGAACACTCTCATTTAAAGGGCAAGGGTTGATGAGGATGATGAATTAGAATTTTTTCTCTCATTTATAATCTTTTTCTCACACATAATCATCACTTACAAAAAGCTAGAAAGCTTTTTCCATGAAAGAAAGAAGGAAGAAGAAGATGAATAATAATTATAATCCTTTTGTGATGAATAATGAAAAGATAAATATGATGAATAATGCAACCATGGTCAACTAAACCCATGTAGAGAATTAGGCTAGGGTTTGGGTTGGGTTAAAGTATGAGTCATTTGAAAATATCTTAGCAAAAAAAAGGAAACCTTCTAGAATCATCAAGATGGAACTAACCCAAAACAAACCCTAACCTTGGTTAATCTCCACTAAATATGGTGCATTAGTAATCATATCATGTTACAGTATTATATATCACATATATAATATTTATTGTAACAAATTAAAAGAATACAATTAACATATATCGCATATATATCAATGTATTACCCAAGTGAGAAAAAGAATCTTTTACTGAGATAATATTAGTTAATGTAATATAATATCATATATATTATTATACATTAAATTATCGACTCAACACATGATCCGACATTCCGGCTGTATCGCATATAACCGGCTAATACGATGACCCGGCTATATCATATATACCCGGCCGATATCTCATAACGTGAGAATCCAATACGGTATCAAACACCGCATTATCCTCGGTCCTGCACATATCATATATGTGCTCCTACTCCGTTTTGCCCGAGTCAAGAAACCTTTGTGTAGGACTCTAAAGAATCGTCAATACGCCGGCAATAGGTGATGATCATATCAAACACCCACAAGCTGCAAGCGGTCAGCTAAACGTAACAGCCTCCCAGGTATTGAGCGCTCAGAAGATCAACAAGCAAGCCTGTACATTCTCCTGTGAATCGAATCGGTAACACTACCGTACAGTCCGGTCTCGTCGTCTAATATGTCGCATATCATGCCTAGGGGTGGTAAACGTCAGACCCCAGTAGTTTGATAAGTCGTTTCGATATGACGTCTATAACAGTTCGAGAAAATACTGATAACAGTTACCAGTAAATCTCAGCAACCCTAGCCAGGGACATCCAGTTATAGCCAATCGAACACGGCGCAACATCAACTCCCTATACCGGGAGAGACGAATCTCCTCCTATCGCTCATTGCCTCCATGTGATTCGGGGCTGTACCTAAATGCCATCTTTTTGCATGCCCTCTTGGACGTGGTATAATGGAAATCAAAGCACAGTAGGAATCACACAAGACTCTATGACGATCTCTGGTCAACAGACTACTCTGTACCAGTGTCACCGGAGAACTGCCATCTGACGTGAGGTATAATACAATGTGGGAGTTCTCGGCGAGTTTGTCCAGTGTACCCAGTCTCTACTGAGCACCCGTACACCATCCTTGATGTCAAACACCGATGGATATGGGATCATCCATCGCCCATCATATGGGTCAAGATGCGTATACGCTAGTCTACTCTGGTGTATCGATGCCCTATCTCGATACACCCTCGACTAGGAACAGTTATAGGATGTACTCGTCGACTACCGTGGCCCCACTAGAATGATCTCATCATAGTCCCAGTAGTCGAGTACATATCCTAAGGGCTTTATCAACAAGTAACATAGTGACAATCAGAGTACATGTTAAGATAAAGTACAACCATATAGCGTACTATCATGTCGAGCAAGAAAGTTCTCCCTATATATGTCCAAGCATCCATTACAATATACATCGTATGTACAGTAATGGCCTTTAGGGCATACATATAACTAACAGTTGCGCTGTGCTCGATTGGCTATAACAGAAAGTCCTTGGCCAGGGCTGATATGGAGAACTACCGGTAAGTGTTATCAGTAGTTTCTCGCCTGGTTATGAGCCTCACATCGGCATGAATTATCGGTTACTAGGGTCTGACGTTTTACACCCCTAGACTGGATATGCGACATATCAGACGAAGAGACCGGACTGTACGGTATTGTTACTGACAGGCTTTACATGAGTATCAGCAGGCTTGCTTGTTGATCTTCTGATCGATCAATACCCGGGTAGCCGTTACGTCCAGCTAGTACCACTTACGGCTTGTGGGTGCTTGATATGATCATCACCTACTGCCGGCGTATTGACGAGTCTTTAGAGTCCTATACAGAGGTTTACTGGCTCTGGCAAAACGAAGTAGGAGCACATATGTGATATGTGCGGGACCGAGAATAATAGGAGTATGTGATACCGTATTCTATTCTCGCCATATATGATATCGTTCGGTTATATTTTATATAGCCGGGTTATCGAATCAAGTGTTGATTCGATAAATGGATACTTATAATATTAGTCGGTTGTATGTGATATAGCCGGATTATTGAATCAAGTATTGATTTGATAATTTAATGTATAATTATATATTTGATATATTAATTTACATTAACTATTATTTGCTCACTTATGCATTTCTTTTCTTACATGTGCACACTTAATATATATGTGATATATATTATTTGTGTTTTTTTTGTCATGCTTGATGATGCACACTGCATGGGTGTATGAGACTTATACCATGCCATTAGATTAGTAGGGTTTTATTTATTTAATGAAAATATAAATTGGTGGGAATTAAGCATGGTTGCAAGCTTTGGAAACTTATGGAAACCCTTGACTTAGTCCACCTAATTGTCTTGCATTAGATATTTATTAACCTAACCTTAATCTTTAGGCAAGGTTATGTCTCAACAAGGGTTATATGAGATATTTCTCACCCATAGTTGCCATTCACTCTCTCATTCATTATTCTCTTCATCTTCATCTTCAACAAGAGAAAGCTCTCTAGGTTTTGGTGAGGAAAAGAAATAGTGTGAGAAAAAGAATCTAAAGTGAGCAAAATTCTTACTTCATCATCATCTACTAGATTAGCCATTTAGTTTAGGGTGTAAGCTTCGCTAATCCCTAATTAGTGAAGAGGTAGCCTGAGTTGGTGTCTACTCAAATTAGATCATCTTCGATCTCGAAGATCATTGTACAAGCTCGTTCATTTCGAATAGTGGAGCCTACGGAGAGTCTGGATCACCACTACTTGGAGTGAAAAAACTTCTACACGGAGCATTTAAAGTGACGGACTAGTATACAAAGGTTGTATTCCATATTCACTTAGTTGTAAAGTTTTTTATATATGCTTTCGTTTAAATCTTTAGTTAAGATTCTAGGGTTAGGGTTAAGTAGCATGAAATTTTTTTGAAAATGGCATGGACGATGCATCTAGAAACCTTGTTGTCGTACTAGGTAACCCTACATTAAGTATAGGTTGTTTTCTTCACTAATGATAGATTTGTTAAGAGGTAGCTTGAACTAGAGAAGCTTTAAGTCGGATCATCTTCGGCCTCGAAGATCACGAAGTAAGCTCGTTCATTTCTTCAAGTGGAGCCAAGAGGAGTTGTAGGGACTACTACCCGGAGATATAGAAGTGAAGGATTTGGTCTACAAAGATTGTATTCTTTTTCACTTAGCGTAGTTTTTTTTTCATGCTTTGAACCCTAATACTCTAGTTAGATTCTAGGTTAGTGTAGCTTAGCACCCAAGAATTTTTAAAATTGCATGCTTGATGCTGGTAAAAACCTAGTGGTGGTGCTAAGAAACACTTTCATGGAATCAGAGTCAAGCAAGAGTATTGGACGATGTATTAAGAATTACGAAACCGAAACGAATCCGAAAACTGGAAACCGAAATCCAAGTTTCTGTTGGTTTTTAAAAGTCTTCTAAATAAATTTTAAACAAGTGCAGAATGTTACTTATGAAGCATCAAGAACACCAGAAAAATTTAGAGTCAAGCTTAAAACCGAAATCCATGTTTCTGTTATTGTGTTCTCTTCACTTGGATTTAGGGTTTATGGTACTGTTTGTTTTTTCCCAGATTTCATCTGATGTTATCTTTCATATTGGGTCAATTCGGAGTGTTTCATGGTCGCGGTTTTAGCATCATTTACAAATTTAAGTTTGATATGTCATACAATATTTGGAATCCACATTAAATTAGTTTTGTGAAAACTAGTTTTTAATTTGTAAATATAGCGTTTTAGTCTCTATTAATCGATTGCCACGGAGTTTTGATTCGGATCAAAACACTATCGCAATCGCGTATAGTACGCAAACACTCGCCGGTTAACACTACTAGATAGCCACGCCCCATAGCCCCGACCAAGTGACTATAGAAGAACCCCGTTGCCAAAAGCATCCACTCGAGTGCTTGCGGACACGATGTTTCGCCTATGTGCACTTCGTCGACGGCATCGGGGGGTGCAGCCATCTACTAAAGTTCTCGACGAGCATTCGATCAATTAGTCGGGAATCTTGTTAAATTATCCGACTGCTTATTGAAAAGAGTTTTCAATTTGAGCCTTAAATGCAAGGTTTATAGGGTTAGGCATGAAATTCAAAATATGAGATATTCTGGGTTTATGATGTCTAAGGTTAATGCGGATTCTGATTATTGTAGTTTTCATTTCTTTTCTGCGACCGTAAGTGTAATATGTAGGGTATCCCTGATCTCGTTGCTATATGTCAACGACATTCGGGATAAGCATATTTACTTACATTGAGGACATGTGATGTTTATGTGTTGCTATGATATGTTATATTGGATCGTCAAGATTGAATAGCTGGGGGTTTTGCGTGAGATGAGAGTTTTACAATTTTCATTCATGTAAAAGTTTTATGTAATATTCTTTTATTGGGACACTTCCGGGTTGAGGTTGATGTCACCGTTGACGTATATTATTTACTTTTCCGCATTATGATAGACCTAAGGTAGGGAGCACAAGTAACCAGGTTCTAGAGTCTTGTACGAGACCATCTCGAGCAGTCAAGACCGGGTCTCCTAACTCTAAAATTGGCAGGATTTATTGCCGCTCTTGTAGGGGTCTAGGGATGTGGGTTTGGCTATTCATCACGACCGTGGAATCCGTGTTTTTCATTACTGTCTTAATTTAAAACATGGACCTTCTAGTATATCCAATATTTCATATGTTTGCTTCTGCTGCTTGAGTTCTGTGATGTGGTCATATAACTGCGTGAGACGAATGCTATATATATATATATATATATGATATATATAATAAACTTTGCTTATGTTTTGCACCCGCGCTGGTCCAGCCTCTGCTCTTCCGTTAGTTAAGTAACCTAACGGTGCAAGACGGGGCCCCATGGCGAATGCGGATGGCATAAGCATACGTTCTATTTTCGTTTCTTCTATAATATTTCGGAAACATAAATGATGGGACGTCATTAGTGAGATTAATGAAAAGATAAAAAAGCTAAAGATGTTGTAGAATCAGATTTTTAAAAAAGGTAGCTCTAGTTCTTTCTTTGCATAGCGGTATCCCTTTATGAATATCCACCACCTCATTCGATGAGGAAAGAGCCTAGATCTCTTCACCGGGAGTGACCTCTTTAGCAAAACTAGCGAATGGTACAATCCACTCGGTTTGTGTCAAAAAGGTAGCTCTAGTTATTGCTTTGCATAGAGGTATTCTTTTATGAATATCCAGCACCTCATTCGAGGAGGAAAGAGCCTAGATCCCTTCACCAGGAGTGACTTCTTTAGTAAAACTACCAAATGCTACAACCCACGTGGTTTGTTTTGAAAACTAATCGATTTTAAAATCGGAGCTTAAACCACTCCTTTTCAAATCACTAGATTCTACAATTATATCATGTTCATTACGTTAAAAGGATTTCTTCAAAACCAAACGTAGCCCTGCGTCATTTAAGATTAGGACTATTTAGTATTCTTACTGCATTTGTTGACCTTGTCAAAACGTAGTTTGCGGTAGCTGATTAGTGCTTATCTGCAGCATGCGATGTGAGTGGATTAGGGTAGTCGTACGGCATTGTTGATCTTATCAAGGGTCGTACGGGTGGGTTTAATTCAATCATGAAATGAACGTCTTGAACTTGACTTGCGGTTTATGGTTTGTTGACCCTGTCAAAAAGGTCATAAACCGCTTGCGGTAAAAACAGATATCGGGAATTTCAAGTATTGAAATTTGCAATGAGATTGCATACCTTCTATGAGATAGTTGGATCCCAATACCCACTGCGAGTAAGAGTTACTCCTGAGAGAGTTTTCCGCTTTACAATTAGCTGATCCAGTAGGTGTCTAAGAATGGTGTTAACGGGGTTATGCCCATGCGGAAACGAGGTTATTTAATTAGTTTTATACGAAAGTATGGAGAGACTCCCTCGGAGTACCAATACCTGCCTGGCTGACCGATTGGTGAACTTGTATGGTGTAATTAATCCCGGCTAATCATACCTTTTATGGTTTGAAGGAAGATTTCATAAAAACAGTGGGAGCCATGCTGATTAGATAAGATAATAACCAATCTGATCTTGCAAAGAGCACACGCTAAAGCTTTTCCTTCTCTCTCTTTCCAGGTAGCGACCATGACACGCCTTAATCAAGATAATAATATAGATGTATTGACCGAACCCGCTTATTATACTGAGCTGGGGAACGTTGGTTCCGCTCTATCTTATGACAGTCATATGTCTGAGCAAGGAATAGGGGAATACAAAGATTCCCATGCAACCCGAATGAAGAAAGAGCATGTTGATAAATCTTTAGGTGTGTTCGTTACCAAGAACAGTTTCTTAGTTTGCTCTACGTCCTGGGTATTGGATACCAGATCAGGATCCCACGTTTGTAATTTGTTGCATGGGTTAAGGAGAGGCACAGAACAGGGAAAGGGTGATACGTCTTTCAAAATAGGGAATGGAGCAATTGTCACAACCAAAGCAGTTGGCGAATATCGCATAGTATTACCAAATGGTAATATATTGATTCTGAACGACTGTTATTACGTACCAAAAATGATGTGCAATATTATATCACTTTCTTTATTACATAAAGAAGGATATAAATTTGTATTAGAGGATAACGTAATAAACAATTTCCTAAATCAAGTGTTGATTGGGTTTGGTACGTTATGTAATGGTATATACGTTCTAAATCAAACAACAATTCTAACATACAGAACACACATAAGAGGAAAAGTTCAGAAATAAACGAGGCCTTCTTGTGGAATTGTAAACTAGGTCATATCAATGCGGCAAGACTAGCTAAGTTACATAAAGATGGATATTTGAATCAGTTCGAATTTACATCTTATGAAACTTGCGGGGCATGCCTCAAAGGCAAGATGACCAAAACTCTGTTTACAGGACACGGAGAAAAAGGTATTGAACTCTTAGGACCGATACATTGTGACGTATGTGGTCCTATGTCCACACATATCAGGAATGGTTTCTCGTACTTCATTACATTCACCGATGATCTCTCAAGATATGGACATGTGTTCCTGATGAAACACAAATCTGAATCTTTTGAGAAATTCAAGGAATAAAAGTCCGAAATTGAGAACCAAATGGGTATAAGTATTAAAATCTTTCGATCTGATCGGGGAGGAGAATACTTAAGCACGGAATTCCCAGATTATTTAAAAAAGAATAGGATTCTGTCTCAGCTTACTCCACCGTATACACCACAGCACAACGGAGTATCGGAGCGGAGGAATTGTTCCCTATTAGATATGGTGCGCTCTATGAGGAGTACTGCTGAGTTACCTATCTCCTTTTAGGCTTATGCGCTTGAGACAGCCTCATACCTATTAAATCAAGTTCCATCAAAATATGTGCCTAAAACACCATATGAGATATGGAGCAGAAAGAGACCATATCTTAAACAAGTTAAGACATATGGTTGTCTGGCCTATGTTAAAAAAAAGAATCCGGACAAACTCGAGGTACGATCAGTTCTTTGCAAGTTTGTGGGATATCCAAATAATTCACATGGATATCTTTTCTACCATAGTGAGGAACAAAACGTGTTACTCAACATGCCACCTTTTTAGAAAAGGAATTTCTTGTAAAAGAAATTAGTGGTTATAAGGTAGAGCTGGAAGAAGTTCTAACCACACAAACAATAACTGAAGATTTGGTAGAACCGGAGAATTCAATAGTCCCCGACGAACCTCAACCACTCCGCAGATCTAGTAGGGTTTGATTGGTAAGAGTTTTTGTACGTTTTGAATGAAAGAACTAAAAAGTTACCGCAATCAAGACGGTGTTGCTTGGTAGCTAGCCGGTTGAGTACGGGTCGGTCCACAGGGATTACGTGTATTTTCTAGTTGTTCTAACGAGTCAATTCCCATTGTGGTCGGTTTGATTTTCAATAAAACTGGAGTTGAGGTTGATTAGGATTTAAACCTTGCCAGGGTTAGGATTAGGTTAGTTTGGAAAGTCAATTATTCTCTCGACTTTCTTTGCCCTAATTAAGAACTTTTAGTTGTTATGGTAATAGTTAACAAAGGGGATTAGCAAGATCGGGAAGAAACTAGGTTTCATCCCTTTGGTCCTTGTCCATACTTTCTTAACTCTTAGCTCTAACCTCCATGGAAATCATGCACAACCGGTCTTTAACTATGGTATCACCGCTACCTCGTGGGATAGTGTGCCGTAGTGAGCGGTGTATGTATGTATGTATGCATAGAGTCCTACTTTAAAATGTATAACGGGCAAGAAAGGGGTGAGAGATTTTCATTTCTCAAACCTTCCCCAAACCCAACCCTAACAAGTGAGGAACTACTCACTCATTAGGGAATTGATAAAGGAGTTCACTTTTTATGGTTTTAATTTAACAACTACAGCAGATAAAAAATTGCCGAAAATAACTAGGGCAGAAAAGAAACTTACTTTTTTATTTGATGCACTCTTTGAACGATTACAGGGAATAAAAATTCTAAACTGGAGAAATAAAAAGTGGCATGCTCCAAAAAGAGCTGTAGGCTTCCTATTTATAGATAATAGAAAATATAGGGTTTACATCTGATCCGTATCTAAAATTACAAAACTACCATGAGAAGCTTGGTCAACGCACCGGCACTCACCGACAAAATGCATAGACACGTGCTCATCATGGCCACGGAACCGCGGCCATAAGCCATGTTTGGCCGCGGTTCCGCGGCCATATGGAGGGCTCTCTGTATCAAATCTTAAGGGCCGCTTCTTTTTGCATTTTAGTTCTGGTTTCTTCACTTGGTTTCTCAGAATATCTTCTATTTTCTTCCAGATTTCCACAGTGGAGAATGTTGTGGACTTTTACCATTCGCTTTGTGTTGAAGTCTTGAATCTTTGTGCTGCCCTCGTACTTTGTGCAATCGAATTGTTCATTGATCTTCATTTGTTCCTTAACTGTAGGCGGCATCATAAAGATTCTTTTATTTGTTGGTCGTAGTTTCATTTTTGTAGCGTCTTTTCACCATTTTCACTGTATTGTTCCGAAAACTTGTAATCTGCAACTATTTAACAGACATGGATCAAAAGCACCTATTTATTTGTAAAATGATTAAGAATGGAGAATATAATAATGCAAATTTATGATATGAACAAATACCCCCAAACTTGTCATTTGCTCACCCCGAGCAAAACTAGTTTATTCTCGAAAAAACCTAATCCTCACTTTCGCAGGGAAACGCGATTGCATTGAGCTGGTGCAACAAGCCGCTAAAACTCTAGGTGTCCCTGGCAGGAGGAGTGTTTTCTCCTGAGGGTTTTCAGCAGATACTACCCACAATATCCGATCAATTTAGCCTATTGACTTTCATTCATCAATTCAGGATTGTAGCAAGAAATTCTATTATTTTCAACTTAGAAACCATCAACCCATATTTTTCACGCTTCCTTATTATTTAACTTAAAATTGTATATGTTCTGTAAATTTATGTAGCTTTCAGCATCTTTTGAATTTTCCTTCTAAGGTTCCATCTTAACTTAGGAATTTTTGTCATCACTACTAAAGATATAAGTCCTGTTTTTCATTCCTATCTCTCATCCAAACCCCAATCATATATCTCAACGTGTGTGTATGTATCACCCCTACACTTGGAAATTCAATTCAAGATCTTATACTCTTGTACATTGTCCAAAGTACTTTTAGTCTGTGAATTCTAGATGAAATTGCTCACACATCCTTCATGCGACCGTTAATACTTCTTGAGGTACTAACGACCGATTGCAAAATGTGTTCACGTATTTAGACATAATTCCTCATCTTGTAACACCTAAGGCTTTAGCAGTGACTCCCAAACCAGTTGGTCTAAGACACTAGGTGATGAAGCACCCTCGTTGTATATTTTTTATTTTACGCAGCCTTAAATAATTACAAAACCAGTGTTCATTTTTTATCTCTTTATTCACACTTATACTTTTATTTTATTTTTCCATCATACTAAGGATTTTAGACAAGAGCATTCCAAGGTATCCTCTACTATTCCAAGTTTCAAGGTGCGTGTTTGTGCAAGTTGTAGGATATATATTTTCAGAATTTGGACTTAAGGTTCGAAATTATTTTTCATATTTACACTTTAATAAGAATTTCAATACTCCTCCCTTGTTTTGACTTATCCCAAGAAGTGAACTCAAAATTTGCGTATTTCTTAGTAAACTACAATGACATTTATTTTCTACCGTTAAATTTTAAGAAAGCTTATTTTTAGGGTTTTTAATTTACTAAGTGTAGGATCTAGTATTTCCTAGCGAGTTAACCGTCTTGTCAAACTTAAGTCAATTATGGCCAAAATTGAATTTTTCAATTTTTATAATTTAAAAAAAAATTTATAATTTTTTATTTGTTTTTTTTTTCATTTTTTCAATTTTTATAATATTTTTATAAAGATGCAATGCAGAATTAAACATGCAAAAGAAGAAGAAAAAATATATATACAAAATTTTTTAGAAAATATGCAATGCATGATAACTATTTACAACCACCTCCTCCCCCAAACTTATCAAAAGCAGTGTCCTCATTGCTCAGCCCCTCGCCGTGCCCTTGAGCGTGAACGGGAACGCTCCTCCCTAGCTAGCAGAGTTCTGACACCCTGCTCTACTTATGTCAGACGCCGATCTTGTTCCCTCATCATTCCCCTCAATTCGTCAATCCCCCTGATAGCTCGTCTCATTAAGCGTGCATGTTCTAAGGGGGTGAACTCTTCCTCGCTCGCGGTCGAGCTGGAGCTTGGTGTTACGAAGGGCACGTGTTCGGCCGATTCACTTCGTGACCAAATGTCAGTTAAGCGGGAATAGGACATAGATACGACCTCAAGAAGAGGTCTGACCGGTATACCTCCATGCATGTAAAAATCAAATTCCTCCACAAGAAGGAAATAGAGGCACGGTTGTGTCACTAACATGGGGCATGGGTAGTTCGCGGCCCTTTTGCCCGCACCAATTGAGTTAAGAAGAACTGTGCATATGTTGAATCTAGGGTTCCTAGTCATAAGTGTGTGCACAATATGAAGTGAGGGGGTGAAAATATTGTTTTGTGCCCACCGGCACACGGTTAAAACATTAGCGAAAAGGGTTCTCGCTTGTATTCCTTTCCGCGGTTCCCTTGAGCAATCATTACCCATTATGGGCATGTAATCCTCAAACTGAAGTGGTTGATCATGAACAGGTATCCTAGGGATTAAAGTGACTTCCTGTATGAAGTCTCTATTAATAATAATCTCCCTATCACCCCACAGTAATTTTATAAAGCCATATTGTGGGAGACAGCCGTCTTCCATGCACTCGTAAAAACGAGTGACTAAATCTGGAAGGGCGTAAGCGTTTGGGTGATTATATATTAAAAAATTCCAGCCCTTACGTGCGATTTCATTAGCAAAGCAACCCCATATAGCGTGCGTGAAAAGATCTGTGAGAAATCACGCTCTAACTACATACTTGGTGCCATTACAGATCTAAAAAATTTAAATAGAGAGGAGTTTTTAAAGATCGATCCTCCCCTGAAAGTATGAGTGGGTGAAGACACGGGGGCGCGGCGTTTGCACGGTAGGAAGGGCGATTCGGCGGCGGATCAGCGGCTCAGCGACAAGTTCTTTAGAGAAGTTTTGAGTTGCTGACATTAGAAAGCCGCCGCGTTTCCACGGTCAATGTGAGGTAAGCGCGGCGCTTCCGCGGTTGAAAAGTTGACTCAGGCCTCCAAACTTCTTCTGCTGTCTATTGTGGTTCTCCTATATTTGTTCAGATCTGCTGTTTGCTGTTCTGTTCACTGGATTTTTTCCAGATCTGAATTTGTTCGTCTTTCTGATCCTGCACAATTCGAACGAAAACCCTTCAAAAAATAACAAGATGATAGGTTTTTTATATTTTTATATTTTTTTAATTTTTATGATTTTTTTCAATTTTTAACTAACCAGAAATTACAAAAACAAAATAACTACGCCATCCCCGGCAACGGCGCCATTTGATTGTTAAGAGTTTTTGTACGTTTTGAATCAAAGAATTAAAGAGTTACCGCAATCAAGACGGTGTCGCTTGGTAGCTAGCCGATTGAGTACAGGTCGGTCCACAGGGATTACATGTATTTTCTAGTTGTTCTAACGAGTCAATTCCTATTGTGGTAGGTTTGATTTTCAATAAAACTGAAATTGAGTTTGATTAGGATTAAAACCTTGCTAGGGTTAGTATTAGGTTAGTTTGGTAAGTCAATTATTCTCACCGCTTTCTTTGCCCTAATTAAGAACTTTAAGGTGTTAAGGTAATAGTTAACAAAGGAGATTAGCACGATCGGGAAGAAACTAGGTTTCTTCCCTTTGGTCCTTGTCCGTCCTATCTTAACCCTTAGCCCTAACCTCCATGGAAATCATACAAAACCGGTCTTTAACTATGGTATCACCGCTACCTCATGGGATAGGGTGCCGTAGTGGGCGGTGTATGTATGTATGCATAGAGTCCTACTTTAAAATGTATAACGGGCAAGAAAGGGGTGAGAGATTTTCATCTCTCAAACGTTCCCCAAACCTAACCCTAACAAGTGAGGAACTACTCACTCATTAAGAAATTGATAAACGAGTTCATTTTTTTTGGTTTTAATTTAACAACTACGGCAGATAAAAAAATGACGGAAAATAACTAGGGCAGAAAAGAAACTGACTTTTTTATTTGATTCACTCTTTGAACGATTACAGGGAATAAAAATTCTAAACTGGAGAAATAAAAAGAGGAATGCTCCAAAAAGAGCTGTAGGCTTTCTATTTATAGATAATAGAAAACCTAAGGTTTAAATCTGATCCATATCTAAAATTACAAAACTACGGTGAGAAGCCTGGTCAACGCACCGACACCCACCGACAAAATGTACCGACACGTGCTCATCATGGCCGCGAAACCGTGGCCATAAGCGTTGTTTGGCTACGGTTCCGCAGCCTTATGGAGGGCTCTCTGTATCAAATCTTCAGGGCTGCTTCCAGTTGCATTTTACTTCTGGTTTCATCACTTGGTTTCTCAGAATAACTTATATTTTCTCCTAGATTTGCACAGTGCGGAATGTTGTGGACTTTTACCGTTCGCTTCGTGTTGAAGTCTTGAATCTTTGTGCTGCCCTCGTACTTTGTGCAATCAAACTGTTCATTGATCAACATTTGTTCTTTAACTGTAGGCGGTGTCATAAAGATTCTTCTATTTGTTGGTCGTAGTCTCACTTTTGTAGCGTCTTTTCACCATTTTCACTGTATTGTTCTGAGAACCTATAACCTGCAACTATTTAACATACATGGATCAAAAGCACCTATTTATTTTTAAAATGATTAAGAATGGGGAATATAATAATGCAAATTTATGATATGAACAGGGTTCCTCATCCACCTGAGAGATACTTCGGTTTTCTCTTAGACGGTGGGAGCGAGGATTGTATCATGGAAGATGATGAGGCAACTAGTTTCGAGCAGGCCATCACAAGTGGGGACTCTGTGAAATGGATGGATGCTATGCGATCTGAAATGGAATCCATGTACACCAATAATGTGTGGACTTTGGAAAATACTCCGGAAGGGGTAAAAAGCTTTGGGCGCAAGTGGATCATCAAAAAGAAAATTGGTGTAGATGTAAAGGTTGAGACCGTCAAAGCTAGACTTGTAGCAAAAGGTTTTCGTCAACGACCAGGTGTCGACTATGGTGAAACCTTTTCTCATGTCACTATGCCTAAGTCCATCAGGATCCTACTTGCCATTGCTACATACCATGACTACGAAATATGGCAAATGGACGTCAAGACCAGTTTTCTAAATGGTTATTTAGAAGAGAGCATGTACATGATACAGCCAGAGGTCTTCGTAGATAGTGGGAGCAGCGGAAATGTGTGCAAGCTGCTTAAATCAATATATGGATTAAAGCAGGCATCGCAGAGCTAGAACATCTGTTTTGATATAGTAGTCAAAGAGTTTGACTTCATCAAAAAAGAAGATGAACATTGTATATACAAAAAGCTTGTAGAGAGTAACGTTGTCTTCCTCGTATTGTACGTGGATGACAAACTCTTGATAGGAAAAGATGTTCCTATACTACACTTGATCAAGCTCTTCTTATCACATAAGTTCTCCATGAAAGATCTGGGTGATGTCTCCTACATCCTGAGGATTAAGATCTATAGAGATGGATCTAAGTGGATGTTAGGATTGTCCCAATCCAGGTATATTAACACCGTACTAAAGAGCTTTAGTATGGAAGATTCTAAGCATGGTACTTTACCCGTTTGTTCAGGAATCACCCTCTCCAAGAGATGTTGGAGATAGTGCCCTCAAAGTCAACTATTGGATCGCAGGTACGTGATTGCAATGATTAAGGAATGACTTATACCGATATGACAGTCTTGCTCGAGATGATAGTTTGCTATCTGGTTTGAATTTATCATCGTATACATGCTTTAGTTCACTATTGCATGATGATAGAGCCCATAGGATTCTTGCTTGACTACCAGCAGTATGATGGCGATCATATACGTAGGAGCTGGGGTCTGTAAGCACATCTTTAAAGTGTCCCTAGTCGTGGGTGTTTCGAGACAGGGCATCGATACTCCAGAGTAGACTAGTGTATACAGTCGAGACCCCGACGAGGGGCGGTGCCCAGTCTCACAAGCCACTGGTGTCAGTTGGACCAACTAAGATGTATACAGGTGCTCATTGGGTTATGAGTACATTGGACACGACTCGTCGGGGACATGCTAGTTGGTATTATACATATCGTCAGATAGCAGTTCCCTGGTGACATGTGTACAGGTTAGTTTGTCGACCTGAGATCATCATTTATGTCGTGTGAGTTCCTACTGTGCTTAGATTACTACCCTACCACACTAAAAGGAGTTGTGCAAACAGGTTATAGTTGGGTACAGTCCCGAGCCACATGAATGCAGTGAGCGGATCGTCGGGGATTCGTCTCTCCCGGTATTGGGGGTTGATGTCGCACAGTGCACGGGTGGCCATCACTAGAAATCCTCGGCCGAGGTAGTGGAGAATTACTGATTTGGATCTGTAGTTTCTCAGGTGGTGATGGGCTTCATATCGACACGAATTATCGTGTTATTAGGGGTCTGAATTTAACCACCCCCTAGACTCGATATGTGATACTCTTTAGACGAACGGACCGGACTGTACGTATATTGTCAGTATTAGGCTCAGTAGGGTTTATGGATGAGTTCGCTCGTCAGCTTTCCCTTCCAATCAATACATAGGAAACCGTTACGTACAGCTTGTACCTCTGATATGCTAGAGGTTATACCCAGTGCCAGTGTGTTGATGAGTCATTAGAGCCTACCACAGACTGTTTCCCAAGTTCGGGCGAAACGTTGTAGAGGCCGTATGGTTTTATGGCAAGGTTCGGAAAGTGCACGTGCGTTTTCGCACGTGTCATTTTTCGGGCAGATAATACTGGTCGG
This sequence comes from Agapanthus africanus, assembly GCA_030015575.1. Lineage (NCBI taxonomy): Eukaryota > Viridiplantae > Streptophyta > Magnoliopsida > Asparagales > Amaryllidaceae > Agapanthus > Agapanthus africanus. The sequence goes on along the minus strand of CM057339.1, from coordinate 466,668,328 downwards.
CTTTGGTTTAAGCCGCATCCGAGTATTATACTGTGTAGATATAATATCTTTGTCTCAGATGCATTTGTATTCAGTTATAATACAAATGCGGGCATGTTTATACTGATACGGGGTTATCCTGAAATCTGTTTCGGGATCACTTTTGGAAGTTGCCGGTTTCCAGTTTTCAATCAGCCGTATTTAACATTCGGTTAAATACGGATTTATCTTTTCTAGAGAAGAGTGCGAAAGTTTCTAGAGGTTTCTAGAAGGTGGTGACTAGGTTCATGCATCTTTGTGACTCATTAGTGCATTTAATGATATTTGATGACTAGGGTTAATGATTCATCACTTGCATTATATGTGTTCATACTAGGTGTCATGGTGAATCATCATCTCATTTATTTTTGTGGTCACCTACTAGCTCCTACACTCACCTCTCTCCCCTCTACATATATGGCCAGCCATTCATGGTTGTGGATTATGGTTGTTGTTTTGAGAAAAGATTATAGTTTATGTGTATGGAAATTTCATAGATCTTTTCATTCCATCACCCGATCCAAAAGGCAACTTCATTAATCGTTCGTCCGTGACTTTGGACGTAACGAGACAAAGTGTTATACTCATTCTCTACATCATCTTGGTCGTCTCTTCTAGCAAACTTGACGATCGAGTTGCCTCGATTCAGAGGCGGGAGCCCATTTAAAGATCCATCGACGTGGTGCCACCTGGACGAGAAGATTGGTGATTCAGGAGATCGGAACAGCCGCAACAAACCGTGGGATGATGGTTGAAGACCGAAGGATTCGGATCGTTCGGTATAACCCTTCTACCCACTTTGTAGTTTGTTAGTTTAGCTTTCATGGCAGATTCGGGTTATAGTACGCGATAGCGCCAGTTGTAAAAAGCTTTTGTTCCGTATTTGGCATCTGTTAGACGGCCGGGGCGCTACCGCGAACTTACAGTGGTATCAGAGCCTTACCATTAAGCTATACTAACTTATGATAACGTGTTTAAAATATCGATCGAACGGATTTTCGGAAACCGCAAAATTCCATGTTAAAGTTTCTGTCGATTTTAAACAGTGTCTATAAATTATTTTACATATCACAGAAAACAAAGCAAGGTTTTCTAAGCAAACGGGGAAATTTTGAGCACGTGATCCCACGTGACCACCGCGGATCCGCAGTCAAACCTAAGGTTTGACCGCGGAACCGCGGCAGTACTGTAGGAACAGTGCATCAAAATTCTCCAGTAGGCTTTCCCTGGGAAATTGTGGTTTTTGGTACTGTTCTTTTCGGCCCAGATTTTGTTACTATACAGCAGATGTACGTGGGGCCCACTTCGGGAAATTTTATCGATCGAAATTTTAAACTTGTTAGTATGCAGTACTTACTTTATATCTCCGACCGGGAATGTCATTTGATCGGTAAACCGCGTCTAATTGGTATAGTTCTTTTAGACGGGTTTGCGAACGTGACATTCGCGTTGATGTTCTGTATTGTGCTGTGATGTTGCGGATTTGTCGTGGTGGATAGCAGGGTGCAATGATAGTGCAGTTTGGATTTATTTGTACATTTGATATTGCGGGGCGAGCGTCCAACATGTGGATTGCCGTCACTGGCTGTTGTATAATATTCTTTTGGGACACGACTGGGTTGAGGTCGATGTACCCATTGTACATATTTTTATTTCTGTACTAGGTTTATCCCGCGAAGGAGTGCACGGATAGCCGGGTTCTGGAGGGCAACGGGTCCGTATCTCATGGCTTTGAGAGGCAGAGGGACCTCACTCTAGAATTGGCAGACTATTCGCCGCACTCGTAGGGGGTACAGGTTGACCCATGGAGGGGTGCTCAATTTACCGGATTCCGTGAAGTGCCAGGTGTTCCATTCACTATGCTGTGGGGGACCAACTCACTTCAGGTTTTGGCGGGTAACTTGCCGCACCCGTAGGGGTCTAGGTTTCATTACACAGGCTATCCACAAGACTAGGGGAACGTCGGGTTTCAGTAGCGGCTCTGTAAAACCCGGGGATCCCAGTTTATCTGTATTGTTCTGTGATGCTTATTACTTTTCTGTAATGTTGCATATTATCACGCCTGGAGCGATTATTGTATATTTGTATATATACTATTACATGTTGTATATATTTTACACCCGCGCTAGTCCAGCCCGCGCTCTGTCGTTAGTTAAGTAACCAAACGGGTGATGACGGGACCCAGTGACGAATGCGGATGGCATATACATACATTTTATTTTCGTTCTGTTCTGGTGTGATTGATTAATGGAACTGCATTGATTCTTATCAATTCAAGGATAAAACAAACCTATATTTGATGTTGTTGGAACAAATTTTAAAAAGGTGTTATTACAAAGATGTTTCCTTTTGTTTTGCATAGTGATATTCAGTTAGAATATCCCGCACCTCATTCGACGAGGCAAGGGCCGAGATCCCTTCACCGGGAGTGACCCTTTGGGCATAAGTTTACGTCAGGGTAATAACTTCACTATAGTCGATTACAAGTTGCTTTGCATCGCGGTATTCAGTTAGGAATATCCTGCACCTCATTCCACGAGGAAAGAGCCGAGATCCCTTCACCGGGAGTGACCTCTTTAGACAAAGGTTTTTCGCTACTATATTTTTATAAAAAGCTATCAGGTTCCTTCAAACGAGATCAAGTTCCTTACGTTAAAGGTTTTTCGCCAAAAACTAGTCGTAGCCCTCCGTCATTTCTTATGGATAGTCAGTAGTATTCAAGCTATGTTTGTTGGCCAAAGTGAAGGCATAGTGCTTGGTAGCTGCTGAATATTCATCTGTAGCATAGATAGATGCGTTGGTTTGGGACAGTCGTTCTGCCTTGTTGGCCAAAGTCAAGGGCATGTGCGGGTGGGTTCAAATTAACATGGATAATGACGGGTAGAATTTGACATGTGACTTATGATTTGTTGTCCAAAGTCAAGGTCATAAGAGCATGAGGTGAAAATTACATCGGGAGTTTCAAACATACAGGAAACTTGCCAGGTATGCGCATACCTTTTGGAGTGTGATAACTTGAGTGGCTTCCATCAAGTTATCATGGGTTGATAGTTGGATCCCGATTCTCACTGATGAGTTGGTTTACTCTTCGGGTGATCCCGACTAATTCTTCTTTCAAGTTTGGAGGCGAATTTGAGATTACAGTGGGAGGTTTCCTGATTAGATAAAGTGATAACCATTCTAATCTAGGTTAGAGTGCACACAGAGTGTTTCTATTCTCTCTCTCTTTGGCAGCGACCTTTGATTGACCCTAGACTATGACTCACTGACCAAGTTGACCGAACCTTCTTACAATAATGGCTTTTTGGATTGTCCGAGTTGCATAAGTCATTGTCGCTCCTTCTTTTACCCTTTGTATTTCTCAGAACACCCCGTATTACTACGGATATCCACTTCCATTGGATAGATCCATCGTATGGTTATATACGAACTCGAAGGGACTTCTTCGAGGATGGATCCAAGTTTAGGAGAAATAGAATTAGTTTATTCAGTTGTCTTTTATTATTACCTTCTCTCAGGTTGCGAGGGCTCCTTCGTTTAGGAGAGTACACCTATTACGCTTATTGGATAGTCTTCTTCCAAACCATAGGCTAGTGCCGAAAGTTAGGGAAGGAAGAAAACCAATTAGCCTTAGTAGGGTGTGCAGAAGGGAATAAGTAAAAGCAAAATAAAGGGATTCGAAAGAGGGCAAAGTAAATTGCGACAGTAATCATTCACGACCAAACCACGTACTTCATCGCCACTCCTATTTCCCCTTTGCTTTTTCCCAGTTTGGGAGAAATGGAATAAGGTATTATTCAGTAGTCTTTTATCATCACCTTCTCTCAAGTTGCGAGTACTCCTAGGATTAGGAGGGTACAATTATTATGCTTACTGGATAGTCTTCTTCCAAACCATAGGCTGGAGCCGAACGGTAGGGAAGGAAGAAATCCATCTAGCCTAAAAGGGGTTTACAGAAGGAATGATTAAAGACAAATAAAGGGATTTGGAGAGATGGAAAAGAGATATATGGTTATAGTCATGAATAAGATTATGGAAGAGGCATTACTAGGAATACCAGGATACCCCTACGAAACAATTTCATGTTTCATTTTCACTGTGCATTGTTAAAAGGAAAACTGATTTCCCGATTAGATACTTACTCCAAGGGTAAGTATTTACCAGATTTCATTCTCATATCTGTATGGTTTTACAGATGATGAGTGGGAGTAAACTATTGGGAATTCGGTAATTATCCTCATTATATCGGAATTCGTTGTAATTGGACATATTCGAGGAAATCACCTGGGTACAGTTTTCAACCTACGATGCACAGGTTTTGAGTTATTCAACTCATCGTACTTATACAGAGTATTGTATGTTGTCTAGTGTCTGTCAAGACAAAGGGGTAGGTCCCCGTACTATGTTTTGCTTACTTATGACTTCTCTAGTTTTTAGACAAGTGTTTCGTAAAAATACGAGGTCTAATATTTGAGAAGTTGTGGGTATAAGAATAAAGTAGAGAACCAAGTATCGCAAGTATCGGGATTCTTCAAAGAGATCGAAGATGTAGATTCTTAAGATTGGTATTCAGATGAAAGTAATGGTTTTGAGAAACTTGTTTCTCTTTCAGGTTACTCATAATAGGATGGATTCCTAAGTTGAGTAATGCTGATTAGCCTCTCTCCACTAAGTTGATATGCACTAGAGACAGCTGCATGATTTGAATCTGGTTCCAATTAAATTAGTGCCTCTATTTCTATATTGTATATAGAATGGTTCATATCTTAACGATATTAAGATATGGGGAGTTGTCCAGCTTATGCTTAAAACCAGACACTGGATAATTCAAGGCACGTTTCTGTAATGGCAGTTTGTGGGTTGACCCTAGCTTTGACGAGGGTTGACATTTCTACCATCTTGAAGATCAATAGTGATATTGTTCTTGACTCGCCACAGTTTTATTAAAATGGACTTTTTCAGAAAACGGTAGTGGGAGTAAGGTAGAACTGGAAGTGATTCCAGAACCGCAAACGATTACGGAAAATTTTAAATAGGACCAATATATTCAATCAGATTTGACATTCCATTAGCCTCTCCGCAGATATGGTGGGTAACCTCAGACACCCGAGAGGTACTCCGATAGTCTTAAGGACGGTGACAGGGAGGTTCTTGTTTACCCAGACTTGACATTACAGTTGTTCCAGACTATGAGACCCGGCAAGAGGATAAGTATAGCGTCGTTCTAAACTAGTTTTAGAAGTGTACATGTATATTATTCTGCCAGAGGGTTGTCGTAGTCAGTGGGAGCAGCGGAAGCATAGTGGGCAAGTAGCTTATGTCTATTTATAGACTTGAGCAAATATAGCGGAGATAGATCATCTAATTTTGACTTGACAGTTATGGTTTTGACTTCATCAGAATAGGGGATGGATCTGTTAAGAAGGTAGTAGGGTGTGATGTCCTGGTGTTTGGATGATATACACAGAGTAGGAAGTAAAATTCCTATACTACGATCGCTTGTACTGTGGTCATCACACAGTTGTTTCTCCATAAGGATATGGATATATCAGACATTCTGGTTTCTAGATCTATGGTTTTAGATCTTGATTTGGGTAGTTTCCCAATGTAGGTATTTTGAAAGTATTCTAATGGTATTTAGAATAGATGACTCCTAGCATGGTGGTGTACCTGCAGGTGATGGTGTCACCCTCTCTAAAGGTGTCTTACAGACTAAAGGGGAGAGGGATGTGCATGATTGATAGATCACTTGCTTAGGCAATTGAGACAATCGTGAGATATCAAGTATCACACCAGATATTGTTTTTGCACTAGATGCAATAAGTTTATATTAATCCAATCCTGGAGAAACATAAGGAAGAAGTTTTAGAACATGAGTGAATATTCTACGGATTTGATGACGACGGCCGCCTTCGGGAGACGGTAATAATTCCGGGCTTACAAGGTGACATGTGTTGGGTTCCTAGGCACTCTTGTGAATGTTCGTAAGGCATCAAACATGCCCGGATAAAAATTTAGACGTGCCGAACAACCCAAAGCCGGGATCTTTGCTAGATTATTAGGGTTTAACATGCAAGATGATAACTTTTATCTAAGTGTGAGGGATTACAACCTTTGTAGTCCACTCCTTCGCTTCACAAGCTCCGAGTAGAAGTCCCTTTGCCGCGATCCATGATCTCCCGGACTCAAGAGAGGCTCCACAACTCGAACGATCCATGCTAGCTTGAAGTGTTCCAAATCTCCGATGATCTACCTCGAAGTTGCAAAGACTCAAGCTTTCTCACTCTAAAGAGATGAACACACTAATCTCATGGGCTAGATGAGATGAGGATGAGAGAGTAGTAATTTTGCTTTCTTTTTAAATCATTTTGTCATATTTATTCATCACATAAAGAAAATCAAGTGAGCTTCTTCAAGAGAGAAGAAGAAGATGATAATGTAAAATGTTAATAAGATTAATCCTTTTGTGATGAATAGAAAGAAAGCTATATGATTGACTTGTTAACCATGGTCAAGGATGAGTGGTCAAGATTTAGTAGAGAATAAACTAGAGTTAGGGTTTGGTTGGGTTAAGAATGTGTCATCCAAAAATATCTTAAGAATGACAAAAGAATAAAGCTTCTAGAAGGTGCATGAATCATCTAACCCTAATCAAACCCTAACCTCAATTAATCATCCTTAAACATCTTTAACAATTAATCATATCATGTCACACTAATATATATCACATATATATTATATATTTGCAACAAATGAAAATAATACAACTAACATATATCGCATATATATCAATGTATTATTCAATGAGAAAATGAAATAATAAAGCTAGCCAATATCAGATAATGTAATAATATATCATATATATTATTATACATTAAATCATCGAATCAATACTTGAATCGATGATCCGGCTATATCGAATATTACCGACTAATATATCTTGTACCGATTCATCGAATCAACACTTGATCCGATGTCCCGATTCATATCTAAATATCGCGAGAAAATAATACGGTATCCCATATCGCATTATTCTCGGTCCTGCACATATCACATATATGCCTCTACTCTGTTTCGTCTGAGCCAAGAAACCTCTGTGTAGGACTCTAAAGAATCGTCAATACGCCGGTAGCAGGTGATGATCATATCAAACACCCACAAGCTGCAAGCGGTCAGCTAAACGTAACAGCCACCCAGGTATTGAGCGATCAGAAGATCAACAAGCTAGCCTGTGCGTTCTCCTGTGAATCCAATCAGTAACACTCGCGTACAGTCCGGTCTGTTCGTCTGATATGTTGCATATCAAGTCTAGGGATGGTATACGTCAGACCCCAGTAACCGATAAGTCGTGTCGATGTGTGGCTCATAACGTGTCGAGAAACTACTAGTAACACTTACCAGTAAATCTCCATATTAGCCCTGGTCAGGGACTTCCAGTTATAGCCAATCGAACACAGCACAACATCAACTCCCTATACTGGGAGAGAAGAATCCCCTCCTATCGCTCATTGCCTCCATGTGATTCGGGACTGTACCCAAAAGCCACCGTTTTGCACGCCCTCTTGGACGTGGTAAGGTGGAAATCAAAGCACAGTGGGAATCACACAAGACTCCATGACGATCTCGGGTCTACAGACTACCCTGTACCTGTGTCACCGGAGAACTGCCATCTAACGTGTGGTATATCACCATCTGGGAGTTCTCGGCGAGTCCGTCCAGTGTACCCAGTCTCTACTGAGCACCCGTACACCATTTCTGATGTCAAACACCGATGGATATGGGATCATCCATCACCCATCATATGGGTCAAGATGCGTATACGCTAGTCTACTCTGGTGTATCGATGCCCTGTCTCGATATACCCTCGACTAGGAACAGTTATAGGATGTACTCATCGACTACCGTGGCCCCACTAATATGATCTCATCATAGTCCCAGTAGTCGAGTACAGATCCTATGGGCTTTATCAACATGTGAGAGTAAAACAGTAAACCAATACAAGTCAACATGTTAAGATAAAGTGAAACCAAATAGCATACTATCATGACGAGCAAGAAAGTCTTCTCTATATATCCAAGCATCCATTATAATATACATCATATGTACAACAATGGCCTCTAGGGCATATACATAACTAACAATCTCCTACTTGCACTAAGGCCAGCTGCTGTAGTATCTCATACCTAGCATCCCGAATAATCTCTCATACTGTATCTGGGGAATAGCCTTCGTGAATGGATCCGCAGTGTTGTCCTTCGTATCTACTCTCCTGACCTCGATCTCCCGGTGATCAACTATCTCCCTGATCAGGTGATATCGCCTCAGAATATGTCTGGACATTTGATGGGACCTGGGTTCCTTGGCTAAAGCCACAGCTCCATTGTTATCGCAATACAGAGGTATTGGATGCTCAATGGATGGAACCACACCAAGTTCACTAATGAACTTCTTTATCCAGACAGCCTCTTTGGCAGCATCGTTGGCAGCGATGTATTCTGCCTCCATCGTCGAGTCTGCAACGGTATCCTGTTTGGAACTCTTCCAACATACCGCCCCTCCATTGAGGGTAAAAACAAAACCCGAATGCGACTTAGTGTCTTCCTTATCACTTTGGAAGCTGGAATCGGTAAAGGACTCCACCTGGAGTTCTCCGTTACCATACACAAAGAACATCTCCTTAGTCCTTCGTAAGTACTTGAGAATGTTCTTCACAGCTGTCCAGTGACTCTCTCCAGGATCTGCTTGATACCGACTCACTACACTTAGTGAGTATGCTACATCGGGTCTGGTACACAGCATCGCATACATGATAGAGCCTACTGCCGAAGCATAGGGTATCCCTTGCATGCGAGCTCTCTCCAAATCAGTCTTGGGAGACATCTCTTTGGAGAGAGTGAGTCCAGAGATCGTGGGTTGGTTCCCACGCTTGGATTCTTCCATACTAAACCTCTTTAGTATGGTGTCAATGTACCTGGATTGGGACAATCCCAGTATCCGTTTAGATCTATCTCTATAGATCAGGATTCCCAATATACAGGAGGAATCACCTAGATCTTTCATTGAGAATCTCTGTGATAAGAAGAGCTTGACTGATTGCAGCATAGGAATATCATTTCCTATCAAGAGTATGCCATCCACGTACAATACGAGGAAGACAACCTTACCCTCTGCTACCTTCTTATAGATACAAGGTTCATCTACATTTTTGATGAAGTCAAACTCTTTGACTACAACATCAAAACAGATGTTCAAACTTCGCGATGCTTGCTTTAACCCATAAATGGATTTAAGCAGCTTGCACACCTTTCCGTTGCTCCCACTATCTACGAAGCCCTCTGGCTGAGTCATGTACACGCACTCTTCTAAATCACCGTTTAGAAAGGCGGTCTTAACATCCATTTGCTCGATTTCGTAGTCATGGTATGCAGCAATGGCAAGTAAGATCCGGATGGACTTAAGCATAGCCACTGGAGAAAAGGTCTCGTCATAATCCACATCTGGTCGTTGACGAAAACCCTTTGCTACAAGTCTAGCTTTGAAAGTCTCAACTTTTCCATCTACACCAAATTTCTTTTTAAAGATCCATGGGTTTTACCCCTTCAAGAGCATTTTCCAAAGTCCATACTTTGTTGGTGTATGTGGATTCCATCTCAGATCGCATAGCATCCAGCCATTTCACAGAGTCACCACTCGTGATGGCCTGCTCGAAACTAGTCGGTTCATCATCATCCATGATGCAATCCTCGCTTCCACCATCAATGATAAAACCGTAGTATCTCTCAGGTGGACGAGAAACCCTACTAGATCGGCGGAGAGGCTGGGGTTTGTCGGGTACTACTGAATCCTTTGGTTCCACTAAATCATCTGTCGTAGTTTGTTCTGCTGGAACTTCTTCCAGTTCTACCTCAGACCCACTAATCTCTTTTTCAAGAAATTCCTTTTCTAAAAAGGTGGCGTGTTGAGCAACAAACACCCTTTGTTCCTCACTGTGGTAGAAAATATACCCTCGCGAATGCTTCGGATATCCAATAAACTTACATAAAACAGATCTTGCCTCGAGTTTGTCTGGGTTTCGTCTTTTGACATAAGCCGGGCAACCCCATATCTTAACAAAATTAAGATATGGTCTCTTCCCTTCCCATATCTCATATGGGGTGGTAGGCAAAGATTTGGTAGGAACTTTATTCAGTATGTATGCCGCTGTCTCAAGCGCATACCCCCAGAAGGAAATAGGTAACTCAGCAGTGCTCATCATCGAGCGCACCATATCTAATTGGGTGCGATTCCTCCGCTCCGATACACCGTTGTGTTGTGGTGTATAAGGAGGAGTAAGCTGAGGGAGAATCCCATTCTCTTTTAGATAATCTAAAAACTCACCGCTTAAGTATTCACCTCCTCGATCAGATCGAAGAATCTTAATACTTTTGCCCGTTTGGTTCTCTACTTCGTGCTTATATTCTCTGAATTTCTCAAATGCTTCAGACTTGTGTTTCATCAGAAACACATGTCCGTATCTAGAGAGATCGTCAGTGAATGTAATGAAGTTGGAAGAACCGTTCCTGGCATGCGTAGACATGGGACCGCATACATCACTATGTATTAGTCCTAAGAGTTCAGTAACTCTTTCTCCGTGTCCACTAAACGGAGCTTTGGTCATTTTTCCTTTGAAACATGAATGGCAGGTATCACAAGATGATAATTGGAACGGATTCAAATAACCCTCCTTATGTAACTTAGCCAGTCGTGTCGCATTGATATGACAAAGTCTACAATGCCACAAGTAGGATTCGTTCACATCTGAACTTTTCCTCTTGTGTGTGTTTTGTATATTCAGGACTATATTCTGATTTAGAATGAATATGCCATTATGTAACGAGCCTGATGCAATCAACTTTTGATCTAGGAATATGTTCATAACATTATCCTGTACTACAAAATTATATCCCTCTTTATTCAATAAAGAAACTGATATAATGTTGCACATCATGTTCGGTATATAATAGCACTCATTTAGAATCAGTGTATTACGACTTGGTAATACAAGGTGATATTCGCCAACTGCTTTGGCTACAATACTTGCACCGTTCCCTACTTGAACGGAATGATCACCTTTTCCCAGTTCTCTACCTTTACGTAGCCCATGTAACTGTTTACATATGTGGGATCCTGATCCGGTATCTAATACCCAGGACGTAGGGCGAACTGAGAAACAGTTCTCAATAACTAACACACCCGAAGAAGATGCATCAACATGCATGTTCTTTTGGGCAGCGTGAGAATCCAGATATTCTCCTGTTTCCTGTTCAGTCTTATAACTCTTATAAGAAAGATCGGGTCCAACGTTCCCTTGCTCAGTACAATAATCGGATTCAGTCAATACATCAATATTATTATCTTGATTATGGCCAGAAATGGTCACTACCTGGAGAGAGAGAGAAGAAAACACTTTAGCGTATGCTCTTGCAAGATTAGATTGGTTATTATTTTATCTAATCAGGATGTCTCCCACTGTTTTTATCAAATCTTCCTTCAAACCCTAAAAAGGTAAGATTAGCCGTGATTAACTACACCCTACAATTTCGTCAATCTTTCAGCCAGATCAGTGTCGGTACTTTTAGGGAGGTTCCCCGTGCTTTCGCACGGACCTAATTAAAGTAAATCTCGTTTTCCCAGAGGCGTAACCCCGTTAACACTTTTCTAGACACCTACTTGATTGACTAATTGTCCTGTGTAAAACTCTCCCAGGAGTAACTCTTACTCGCAGTGGGTATCGGGATCCAACGATCTCATAGGAGGTATCCAATCTCATTGCAAATTTCAACACTTGAAATTCCCAATAATATTTTGCCCCTAGTGTCCTATGACCTTGACGGAAGTCAACAAACCATAGGCTACTAGTCAAGTTCAACCTGTCATTTCTTGATTGAATTAAACCCACCCGCACGACCCTTGACGGAGGTCAACAAGGCCGTACGACTACCCTAATCCAATCTGCATCATATGCATAAGCAGGTAAATACTAATCAGCTACCGCACACTACGCCTTGACGGAGGTCAACAAACGTAGCACGAATACTAACTAGTCTTTATCTGAAATGACGGAGGGCTACGCAGGTTTTTCTGAAAACCCTGAGCGTAATGAACTTGATATCGTCGTAGAATCGAGTGTTTTTGAAAAGGAGTGTTTTTGAGGCTTTTTTTAGTTTCTCTAAAGGGGTCACTCCCGGTGAAGGGATCGTCGGCCCTTTCCTCATCGAATAAGGTGCAGGATATATCATATATACCGCTGTGCAAAGCAAAACACTAAAAAGCAATCAAAAGACAAACCGTGTTTTTGTAGCATCTGCCAGTTTTGCTAAAGGAGTCACTCCCGGTGAAGGGATCTCGGTCCTTTCCCCATCGAATAAGGTGCAGGATATATCATATATATCGCTGTGCAAAGCAAAACTGTAGCTGCCCCTTTTATAAAGTTTTGATTCTACAACATCTTTAGGTTTCTTTTCTTTTATTAATCTCATTAATAAAAATCCCATCAGCTTATGTTTCCTAAGCATCACAGAAGAAACGAAAGCAGTAATATTTATATATCAACATATATATAGTATAAGCATTCGTCTCATGCAGTAATATGATCTCATCACAGAACATTGCAGCAGAAGAACATATATGAAATATTGGATATACTAGGACGTCCGTGTTTTCAATACGAGCCTGTATAAAACACGGATTCCACGGTCGCGACGAATAGCCAAACCCACATCCCAAGACCCCTACGAGAGCGGCAAGTAACTCTGCCAATTCTAGGGTTAGGAACCCGGTCTCGACTCCTCGAGATGGCCTCCCACTGGACCCTAGAACCTGGTTACTTGTGCTCCCCTCCTTCGGTCTACCTAATGCGGAAAAGTAAATAATATACACTGGTGACATCAACCGCAACCTGGAAGTACCCCAAATAAAAGAATATTACATTACATTTGAATTTTACATGAATGAAAATAAAAACCCTCATGTCACATAAAACCCCCGGCTATTCAGAACGCGACGATCCAATATAACATATCACAGCAACACATAATATCACATATCATCAACGTAAGTAAATATGCGCATCCCAATTGTCGTTGACATATAGCAATGAAACCGGCGATACAACATATTACACTTACGGTCACAGAAAAGAAAGTGTAAAACTACAATATTTGGAATCCACAATCACTTTAGACATCGTAAATCCAAAATATCACATACTTCGCATTTCATGCCTAACTCTATGAATTCAATATATTGTATCACATTCCAGACAAATAGACAGTATTAAACTTTTCGAACAGATAATCAAACACCGAAAATTTCCCAAAGTGCTCAACTCTTGAGCCGAGTTCAAATGATCCCAGAATATGTCACAGTACCGGTGATCCAGCCGTAGAAGGGTCAAGCCAACGCCTCACATGTGGCACGCCGTACTGCCCCAAACCCGAAGGTTCAAAAGGCAGTTCAAGACGGTCACATAATCGAGTTAAGGTTTGTTGTCTTCTAGAGGGTCCACCGCTTGACTTGTACAATTTTCCGAAAGATTTAAACCCAGTAAAAATTCAACGCTTGAAAGTTTGCTGTGCCGGGAAACAGTGAGTTAATGATATCCGTTCAAATAGTTTAACAGTTTCTAAATATCCGGAAAGAAATACGAATTTAAATATTCCGATCGAATCTACTATTACAAAATAAACCCCAGATTTAAACAACACTGGAATCACTGTTAAAAATATCCAGAAGCATCAACAAGCACCTACGGACATTACCAGAAAAGCCACGTGTCACAATCCTATCAATCGGCCTCGGAACCGCCGCGAAAGGCATGCTGGCGCCGCGGTTCCGCCGCCATTTGGATGAATTGGGGGCTCGGGTTTTATGGTAATTCTTAGAATTCCCTGCTGAATTTTTTACATATTTTTAATTCAGAAAAATCCTAAATTTTAAAAAATTTCCAGAGAGGGGGTTGTTTTCGTCGGTTCGGGTTCGATCGGAGTTTTAACTTCGTAAACACATCGCCTAATGCTCTAGCTAGGCTCTGATACCACTGTTGGGTTCCTAGGCACTCTTGTGAATGTTCGTAAGGCATCAAACATGCCCGGATAAAAATTTAGACGTGCCGAACAACCCAAAGCTGGGATCTTTGCTAGATTATTAGGGTTTAACATGCAAGATGATAACTTTTATCTAAGTGTGAGGGATTACAACCTTTGTAGTCCGCTCCTTCACTTCACAAGCTCTGAGTAGAAGTCCCTTTGCCGCGATCCACGATCTCCCGGACTCATGAGAGGCTCCACAACTCGAACGATCCATGCTAGCTTGAAGTGTTCCAAATCTCTGATGATCTACCTCGAAGTTGCAAAGACTCAAGCTTTCTCACTCTAAAGAGATGAACACACTAATCTCATGGGCTAGATGAGATGTGGATGAGAGAGTAGTAATTTTGCTTTCTTTTTAAATCATTTTCTCATATTTATTCATCACATAAAGAAAATCAAGTGAGCTTCTTCAAGAGAGAAGAAGAAGATGATAATGGAAAATGTTAATAAGATTAATCCTTTTGTGATGAATATAATGAAAGCTATATGATTGATTTCCTAACCATGGTCAAGGATGAGTGGTCAAGATTTAGTAGAGAATAAACTAGAGTTAGGGTTTGGTTGGGTTAAGAATGTGTCATCCAAAAATATCTTAAGAATGACAAAAGAATAAAGCTTCTAGAAGGTGCATGAATCATCTAACCCTAATCAAACCCTAACCTCAATTAATCATCCTTAAACATGTTTACCAATTAATCATATCATGTCACAATAATATATATCACATATATATTATATATTTGCAACAAATGAAAATAATACAACTAACATATATCGCATATATATCAATGTATTATTCAATGAGAAAATGAAATAATAAAGCGAGCCAATATCATATAATGTAATAATATATCATATATATTATTATACATTAAATCATCAAATCAACACTTGAATCGATGATCCGGCTATATCGAATATCACCGACTAATATATCTTGTACCGATTCATCGAATCAACATTTGATCCGATGTCCCGATTCATATCTAAATATCGCGAGAATATAATACGGTATCCCATATCGCATTATTCTCGGTCCTACACATATCACATATGTTCCTCTACTCTCTTTCGCCTGAGCCAAGAAACCTCTGTGTAGGACTCTAAAGAATCGTCAATACGCCGGTAGCAGGTGATGATCATTTCAAACACCCACAAGCTGCAAGCGGTCAGCTAAACGTAACAGCCACCCAGGTATTGAGCGATCAGAAGATAAACAAGCCAGCCTGTGCGTTCTCCTGTGAATCCAATCAGTAACACTCCCGTATTGTCCGGTCTGTTCGTCTGATATGTCGCATATCAAGTCTAGGGGTGGTATACGTCAGACCCCAGTAACCGATAAGTCGTGTCGATGTGTGGCTTATAACGGGTCGAGAAACTACTAGTAACACTTACCAGTAAATCTCCAAATCTGCCCTGGCCAGCGACTTCCAGTTATAGCCAATCGAACACAGCACAACATCAACTCCCTATACCGGGAGAGAAGAATCCCCTCCTATCGCTCATTGCCTCCATGTGATTCGGGACTGTACCCAAAAGCCACCGTTTTGCACGCCCTCTTGGACGTGGTAAGGTGGAAATCAAAGCACAGTGGGAATAACACAAGACTCCATGACGATCTCGGGTGTACAGACTACCCTGTACCTGTGTCACCGGAGAACTGCCATCTGACGTGTGGTATATCACCATCTGGGAGTTCTCGGCGAGTCCGTCCAGTGTACCCAGTCTCTACTGAGCACCCGTACACCATCTCTGATGTCAAACACTGATGGATATGGGATCATCCATCACCCATCATATGGGTCAAGATGCGTATACGCTAGTCTACTCTGGTGTATCGATGCCCTGTCTCGATATACCCTCGACTAGGAACAGTTATAGGATGTACTCAACGACTACCGTGGCCCCACAAGTATGATCTCGTCATAGTCCCAGTAGTCGAGTACAGATCCTAAGGGCTTTATCAACATGTGAGAGTAAAACAGTAAACCAATACAAGTCAACATGTTAAGATAAAGTGAAACCAAATTGTAAGTCCATATTGCGACCCCCGGTTCTTACGGGAAGGCGGAAACGGTATAAAAAACAAATTTTTATCGCAAGAGGCAACATGGACTAAACAAGGTCGGGATCGTGTCTAAACTAAACTAGCATACAAGCTAAAGAGTCTTAGCTACTCGGATGAAGGTTATACCTAAACTTGAACTCCTTCTTCTTCAAACCTTGTAGAGGTTGATGGTTCTTTCCTTGTAGCCTTCTTCCGTCGAAGATGGATCCACCTCGAAGGTTCAACCTTTGGGCTCTTCCTCGATCTTTGAGTGAACTAGGGTTTCCGGCTTGCTAAACCTTGAACCTAGAATGAGTAGAGAGTGTTTAAGGGGTGCTTTTCTTTTAAAAGAGAAGGATTCTCAACACATGAGAAGGTTTCTCTTTTGCTAGAGGAAGAAAAAGATGAAGAGAGGAGAGAGAAGCTAAATGAGATAATGAGCTATATTTTTCTTTCTAGCAACCATATTGCCAAAAGAAAAAGAATTATCTAAATAATAATAATTCAAATAAGAATAGTTGATGGTAATTTGGAATGACCACTATCATGCTTCTTTAAATGAAATGTAAGCATGAATCAAGGAGGATCTTTACAAAGCATGATGGTGGTCAACATTCAACCATGGTCAACAAGTCAACCATGGTCAACAAGTCAACAAAAACAACCATAACTTAATTCTCATTTAATTACTATTATTAATAGATAATCCATAAATCCATTAGGGTTTGGAAAATGATAACTGTCAACTGTGCATACGCACCCGTTCCGAAACCCTAATGAAAATCATCTTCCTCCTCTTCAAAATAACTGTGCATACACACCTGCATTCTTGTTCCGAGGAACATGAATACTGAGAGATAAAAGCAACCCCAAAACATATACCGGTATCTGACTCAAACCAGAGCCAGCCAGTAATATCCGTCCGGACTCCAAACGTGCACAAGTGCGCGGATGAGAACGAACCCTGTCGCAAAACCATGCGACCTCTACTCTGTTTTGCCCAGAGGCGAATACCCTCTGTATGGGACTCTAAAGACTCGACACTACGCTGGCAGTGGGTTTAACCATAGACCGCAAGCGGCACTAGCTGTGCGTAACAGTCCCCAGGTAGATGCCGACAAGAAGGCTGACGAGGTGAAACCCCATCCGTACTCCTACTGAGTCTGAATGTGACAGTCTCCGTACAGTCCGGTCTGTTCGTCTGATACATCGCATGTCGGGCCTAGGGGGCGATAAAACGTCAGTCCCCCAATAGCGGTACAAGTCGTGTCGGAGTGAAGCCCAAAACACCCTGAGATAACACTGGAACCTACCAGTATATCTCGCTTGCCCTGGCCAGGGACTACTCGTGTAATGGCTCTCCTAGACACAGCGCGATGTCAACCCCCAATACCGGGAGAGACGAATCCTGTCTAACCGGCACTGCCTCCAAGTGCTTCGGGACTGCACCCAACCACCACCTGTTTGCACGACTCCTTTGAGCCGTGGTAGGGTAGTGATCAAAGTGCAGTGGGAATACACTCGAGGCGAAGTGCTAGTGTCAAGTCAGCGGACTAAGCTGTACTCATGTCACCTGGGAACTGATGACTGACGATAGGTATAATACCAACCTGTCAGTTCCCGACGAGTCCTGTCCAGTGTACTCGTAACCTAACGAGCACCCGTATACTATCTCTAGTACGACGTACTGATGGCTGTGGGACAAACCATCTCCCACACTGGGATGAGAAGCGCATACGCTAGTCTACTTCGGAGTATCGATGCCCTGTCTCGATAGTCCTGCGACTAGGGACCTGTATAAGGATGTGCTTATAGATTACCCAGCCCCCACTAGTGTGACTGCCATCACAACGCTGGTAATCAAGCAAAGATCCTAAGGGCTCCACTAATGCGTATAAGTGATATAGTAAAATAAACACAAGTACACATTGAAGTAGAAACAAACCAAGTAGCATACTACTATATTGAGCAAGATTGTTTATACAAGGTGAATATCCCAAGCTTCCATTAAGTAATATACACACTAGTATGATACAGTAATGGCCTCTAGGGCATATACACTAACAATCTCCCACTTGCACCAAGGCCATGTACTGGCGTATCGAAGACCTATCATCTCGATCAGCCGCTCGAACTGAGTCTGGGGTAGGGCCTTGGTGAATGGATCTGCAGTGTTCTCTTCTGAAGCAACCCTCCGAACCTCGATCTCCTTGCGATCCACGATCTCCCTGATCAGGTGATACCGCCTCAAGATGTGCCTGGATCTCTGATGGGACCTGGGTTCCTTTGCTAAAGCTATAGCCCCGTTGTTGTCGCAATACAGAGGTATTGGGTCAACAATGGACGGAACCACCTGAAGTTCTTTTAAGAACTTCCTCATCCAGACAGCTTCTTTTGCGGCATCAGATGCAGCGATGTATTCCGCTTCCATAGTCGAGTCTGCAACGGTTTCCTGTTTGGAGCTCTTCCAACACACCGCCCCTCCATTGAGGGTAAAGACAAAACCCGACATGGACTTGGAATCATCCTTGTCACTCTGGAAGCTGGAGTCAGCAAAGGCCTCGATCTGGAGGTCTTTTCCGCCATACACCAAGAACATCTCCTTAGTCCTTCTCAGGTACTTGAGAATGTTCTTTACCGCTATCCAGTGTTTCTCCCCAGGGTTTGACTGATACCGGCTTACCACACTTAGTGCATAAGCTACATCCGGTCTGGTACACAACATCGCATACATTATAGAGCCTACCGCAGAAGCGTAGGGTATAATAGACATGCGATCCCTCTCCAAATCAGTCTTGGGAGACATCTCTTTAGAGAGGGTGATCCCGTGACAAGCCGGTAGGTTACCACGCTTGGAATCTTCCATACTGAATCTTTTCACTATGGTGTCGATGTACCTGGACTGAGAAAGTCCTAATATCCTCTTGGATCTATCACGATGGATCCGGATCCCCAGGATGTATGAGGCATCACCCAGGTCTTTCATGGAGAACCTGTGTGACAAGAACCCCTTGACAGATTGTAGCATAGGAATGTCATTTCCTATTAAGAGAATGTCATCCACGTATAAAACGAGGAATACTACAGTTCTCGCTACAAATCTACTATAGATGCATGGTTCATCTGGATTTTTGATAAAGTCAAATTCCTTGACCGTCTCATCAAAACAGATGTTCCAACTCCGCGATGCCTGCTTTAGTCCATAGATGGACTTAAGCAACTTGCACACCTTTCCGCTGCTCCCACTCTGAATGAAACCCTCTGGCTGATCCATATAGACACACTCCTCTAAATTTCCATTTAGAAAAGCGGTCTTTACGTCCATCTACCAGATCTCATAATCGTGGAAGGCAGCAATGGCAAGAAGGATCCGAATGGATTTCAGCATAGCCACTGGAGAAAAGGTTTCGTCATAGTCCAAGCCAGGTCTTTGACGGAAACCCTTTGCTACAAGTCTAGCTTTATAGGTCTCAACCTGTCCATCTACACCAATCTTCCTTTTGAAGATCCACTTGCATCCTACGGGTTTTACCCCGTCTGGAGCAATGTCCAACGTCCATACTTTGTTGGTGTACATGGACTCCATTTCGGTCCGCATTGCATCCAGCCATTTTACCGAGTCAACGCTCTGAACGGCCTGCTGGAAGCTAGTAGGCTCATCATAATCTATGATGCAATCCTCTCTAACCCCGTCTATGAGAAAACCGTAGTATCTCTCGGGCGGATGAGACTGCCTACTACTCCTGCGGAGCGGCGTAGGAATGTCCTGTTCTTTTGAACCCTCTGGTTCCTCCAAGCTTTCAGTAATAGCTCGTGGTTCTTGAATTTCTTCTAGTTCTACTGTGCTCCCACTTATCTGGTTTTCCAAAAACTCAGTTTCCAAGAAGTAGGCATGACGAGA
The DNA here is from genome assembly GCA_030015575.1 of Agapanthus africanus. NCBI lineage: Eukaryota > Viridiplantae > Streptophyta > Magnoliopsida > Asparagales > Amaryllidaceae > Agapanthus > Agapanthus africanus. Next base: position 466,648,233 of record CM057339.1, on the reverse strand, counting down.
AACAAGAACTTTTTGTTCCTCTGCATAGTAGAAGAAATATCCCTTGGAGTTCTTTGGATATCCCACGAACTTACACTGTACTGAGCGTGCCTCGAGCTTGTCCGCATGCTGCTTTTTAACAAAAGCTGGACATCCCCATGTCTTAATGTGCTTAAGATAGGGTCTCTTCCCACTCCACATTTCATATGGTGTGGTAGGCACAGTCTTAGTAGGAACTCGGTTCAAAAGGTACGCAGCTGATTCTAGCGCATACCCCGAGAATGATCGCGGTAACTCAGCGTTGCTCATCATGGACCGTACCATATCCAATAGGGTTCGGTTCCGTCTCTCCGATACACCGTTGTGTTGCGGAGTGTATGGAGGAGTAAGCTGAGAGAGAATTCCGTTCTCTTTTAAATAATTCAGGAACTCGGCACTTAAGTATTCTCCACCTCGATCCGATCTTAGAATCTTGATACTTTTGCCGGTCTGTTTCTCTACTTCATTCTTATATTCCTGGAATTTTTCAAAGGCCTCGGACTTATGTTTCATTAAGAAGACATAACCGTACCTTGAGAAATCATCCGTAAAAGTAATGAAGTAAGAGTAACCGCTTCACGCATGTGTAGACATTGGACCGCACACGTCGCTGTGTACGAGTCCCAAGAGCTCGCTCGCTCTTTCCCCGTGTCCAGTGAACGGAGTCTTTGTCATCTTTCCCATGAGACAAGATTCACAAGTGGCATAAGACTGATACTCGAACGGATCCAAGTATCCTTCTTTATGTAACTTAGTCAACCGTGTCTCATTGATGTGACCCATTCTACAATGCCATAAGAAAGCCTGATTGATATCTGGAGACTTTCTTTTGTGTGTATTCTGGACATTGAAAATCTGTGGTTGGTTCAATACGTATATACCATTGCTCAGTGTACCTGACCCAATCAGAACTTGATTAAGGTGAATGTTTACAACATTACTTACAAACGCAAATTCATAACCTTCTTTAGAAACCAAAGATACAGAGATGATATTACAAGTTGCGTTGGGTACAAAAAAGCAATTACGCAAAACCAAAACATGCCCATCTGACATTCCCAGGTGATAGTCCCCCACGGCTTTAGCATCCATGCTAGCTCCGTTTGCAACTCTGAGGGTCATGTCACCTTCCTTCAAAAACCTACGATTTCTCAACGCCTGCAATGAATTACAGATATGAGATCCTGATCCGGTATCCAATACCCAGGAAGTAGAGTTTATAGAAAGACAGTTTTCAATAACATACACACCTGAAGCTGAAGCCGCAACCTGCTTCAGTTCCTATGTCCTGGCCTTCCAAGCCCTGCAATCTTTCTTCCAGTGTCCACTCTTGTGACAATAGAAGCATTCCTCTTTACCCACAAGCTTCCCCGCAATCTTTGTTGCCAATTCTTTTCCCTTCGTACCCACTTTACTAACACCGCCTCTTGGTTTGGCGGGGGCTTTCCTCCTCTTTCCCTTGGCTTTCGCCTTGGACCTAGAGGAAGAAGATCCTCCTACAAACAAAGCGGGTGTTTCCCTACCCTTCTGTAGGGTGCCCTCTGTGCTCCTCAGCATGTTGAGGAGTTCTGAAAGTTCAACTTCCTTTTCTTGCAAGTTGAAATTCAGTATGAACTGGGCGTAAGTGGATGGAAGGGACTGGAGAATTATATCCGTATAGAGTTCACTGTCCAACGTGGTCCCAAGTTCCGCGAGCTCCTCAGTGTAGCCAATCATTTTAAGCACGTGGTCCGCTACCGATGATCCGACGGCCAACTTTGTCGAAAATAACTTCTTCGACACTTCGTATCTTGCGATACGAGACTGCTCTCCATACAGTTCTTTTGTATGGAGAAATATGGATTCCAAATCCATATTCTCGTGCCTCCTCTGATGTTCGTTGTCCATCGAGGCAAGTACGAGGCACCTGGCCTTCGCGCTGTCAATCTCCCAAGTCTTACGGATTTCCTTATCCGCGACGCTGGAGGTGGGACCTGGGACGGGGGGAGCTTTGGTGGTAAGAAGATACCCCAGCTTGTCGTAAGTGATTGCCAACTTGACATTCCTGAGCCAATCTTTGTAGTTTGGCCCTGTCAATGTGTTTTTATCTAGAATCAACTTAAGTCCAGTCATTTCGATTTGGTCGCTGCAGGGGGGAGAGAAGAAACACTTTAGCACGATGCTCTTGCAAGTTTAGAATGGTTTTTAATTTGTCTAAACAGGATGGCTCCCACTGTCTCTCGAATCCCTCCTCAAACCACAAAGGAAGAATTAGCCGGGATCAATCCCACCGTGCAATACTTGCTTAACCGTTCAGCCAGGCCAGTGTCGGTACTTCGAGGGAGGTTTTCCAACGCTTTCGCGAAGTTCCTTAATTAAATAACCTCTTTTCCCTGGGGGCGTAGCCCCGCTAACACCTTTCTAGGCACCTACTAGGTTTATAGCATTGATCGTCTAGTGAGAAATTTCCCGAGGAGTAGCATATGCTCACAGTAGCATCGGGATCCAAATATCATCGCGTGACGAAACTGAAGGAATCCTACCAGAATCACCACACTCCAAATGGTATGCAAATCTAGCAAGTTTCAGTACTTATGAAACTCCCGATGTGGATTTTTGCCCCATGCTCTTATGACCTTGACTTTGGCCAACAAATCATAAGTCACATGTCAAGTTCTACCCGTCGTTCTCCAGGTTAATTTGAATCCACCCGTATCTGCCCTTGACTTTGGCCAACAAGGCAGTACGACTGTTCCAAACCAACGCATCTATCTATGCTGCACATGAATACCCAATAGCTACCAATCACTATGCCTTGACTTTGGCCAACAAACACAGCTTGAATACTATTGACTACTCATGTGAAACGACGGAGGGCTACGAATGGTTTTGGCGAAACCGTGAACGTAGAGAAATTGATATAATCGATGGAACGAGATAGCTTTTAGAAGGAGTGGCTCAAGCTCCGCATTTAAAAGTTAGTTTTGAAAAGAACCGAGTGGTTTTTCGAAAGTGTTCCAACGACTTTAGCTTGGTTTATTATCTTGCATTAGTTCTTTTAATGCGTGATATTCTTGCATTAGTACTTTTAATGCGTCCCATCATTTAAATCCTACCATTGCAGAAAACAACCAAAATATGACGTACGCTTATGCCATTCGCATTCGCCACGGGGTCCCGTCATCACTCGTTAGGTTACTTAACTAACGACAGAGCGGGGGCTGGGCTAGCGCGGCTGTAAAACATAAGCAACGCCTAAATAGAAAGCAATGATAGACATTACAGATCACAGATGAATACATTGGATATACTAGCAATCCGCAATCCTTTCGAGCCTGAAACGAAAAGCGGATAACACGGTCGCGGTGAATAGCCAATACCCCACCCAAGACCCCTACGGGTGCGGCAAACTACCCGCCAAGTACCCGGCAGTTTGTGCACCCCTCCATGGGTCTATCCTAGGAGTAAAAACAGTAAAAAGAATTATACAATGACGGCTACAACCCCGACCCGGTTGTGCGGCCAAACAAATAATAATTATTACATCAATTTACATTTACAATGAATGAAAGAAAAACAAAAGCTCATCTCACATCCACCCCGGCTATTCACCCGCGACAGTCCAACACATTCATATACACATTCCAATATCAAACACAGATCATGTATAACCCCGACTAATCGTCTTATAGCGATTAGCCGACGTTCAATACATGCAAGCATCACAGATATAACCATCATAGTCAAAGTACAGTGAAGTTCGGAAAAAATACGGAATTATAGGACCCCAAAAGCAAATTTCTGTTCTGGAAAATCTGGGCACATATAATATATTTTAAAAATCCCAAAACCAACACACAAACACACTGCACGAAAAACGATGCACAGAAGACGACAAACCGCGGCGCTTCCGCGGCAGATGCCTACCTCGTGCGGCGAAAGCGCGGCGGTTTGAACGAATCACTGTGTCGTTTTTCTTGGGTGTTCATACAAAACCCTGAGCCGAATTTACAAGTATAAAGTTTTTCATTAAGAGCAGAAAAATTTTTAACAGAAACTTAGGGTTTTGTTTTTCCGGTTTTGTGACTTTTTCGGTTCCGAACTTCGTTACACTTCACTACCAAGCTAGTTTAAGTTTAGTTAGGCTCTGATACCACTGTAAGTCCATATTGCGACCCCCGGTTCTTACGGGGAGGCGGAAACGGTATAAAAAACAAATTTTTATCGCAAGAGGCAACATGGACTAAACAAGGTCGGGATCGTGTCTAAACTAAACTAGCATACAAGGTAAAGAGTCTTAGCTACTCGGATGAAGGTTATACCTAAACTTGAACTCCTTCTTCTTCAAACCTTGTAGAGGTTGATGGTTCTTGCCTTGTAGCCTTCTTCCGTCGAAGATGGATCCACCTCGAAGGTTCAACTTTTGGGCTCTTCCTCGATCTTTGAGTGAACTAGGGTTTCCGGCTTGCTAAACCTTGAACCTAGAATGAGTAGAGAGTGTTTAAGGGGTGCTATTCTTTTAAAAGAGAAGGATTCTCAACACATGAGAAGGTTTCTCTTTTGCTAGAGGAAGAAGAAGATGAAGAGAGGAGAGAGAAGCCAAATTAGATAATGAGCTATATTTTTCTTTCTAGCAACCATATTGCCAAAAGAAAAAGAATTATCTAAATAATAATAATTCAAATAAGAATAGTAGATGGTAATTTGGAATGACCACTATCATGCTTCTTTAAATGAAATGTAAGCATGAATCAAGGAGGATCTTTACAAAGCATGATGGTGGTCAACATTCAACCATGGTCAACAAGTCAACCATGGTCAACAAGTCAACAAAAACTACCATAACTTAATTCTCATTTAATTACTATTATTAATAGATAATCCATAAATCCATTAGGGTTTGGAAAAAGATAACTGTCAACTGTGCATACGCACCCGTTCCGAAGCCCTAATGAAAATCATCTTCCTCCTCCTCAAAATAACTGTGCATACACACCTGCATTCTTGTTCCGAGGAACATGAATACTGAGAGATAAAAGCAACCCCAAAACATATACCGGTATCTGACTCAAACCAGAGCCAGCCAGTAATATCCGTCCGGACTCCAAACGTGCACAAGTGCGCGGATGAGAACGAACCCTGTCGCAAAACCATGCGACCTCTACTCTGTTTTGCCCAGAGGCGAATACCCTCTATGTGGGACTCTAAAGACTCGACACTACGCTGGCAGTGGGTTTAACCACAGACCGCAAGCGGCACTAGCTGTGCGTAACAGTCCCCAGGTAGATGCCGACAAGAAGGCTGACGAGGTGAAACCCCATCCGTACTCCTACTGAGTCTGAATGTGACAGTCTCCGTACAGTCCGGTCTGTTCGTCTGATACATCGCATGTCGGGCCTAGGGGGCGGTAAAATGTCAGTCCCCCAATAGCGGTACAAGTCGTGTCGGAGTGAAGCCCAAAACACCCTGAGATAACACTGGAACCTACCAGTATATCTCGCTTGCCCTGGCCAGGGACTACTCGTGTAATGGCTCTCCTAGACACAGCGCGATGTCAACCCCCAATACCGGGAGAGACGAATCCTGTCTAACCGGCACTGCCTCCAAGTGCTTCGGGACTGCACCCAACCACCACCTGTTTGCACGACTCCTTTGAGCCGTGGTAGGGTAGTGATCAAAGTGCAGTGGGAACAAACTCGAGGCGAAGTGCTAGTGTCAAGTCAGCGGACTAAGCTGTACTCATGTCACCTGGGAACTGATGACTGACGATAGGTATAATACCAACCTGTCAGTTCCCGACGAGTCCTGTCCAGTGTACTCGTAACCTAACGAGCACCCGTATACTATCTCTAGTACGACGTACTGATGGCTGTGGGACAAACCATCTCCCACACTGGGATGAGAAGCGCATACGCTAGTCTACTCCGGAGTATCGATGCCCTGTCTCGATAGTCCTGCGACTAGGGACCTGTATAAGGATGTGCTTATAGATTACCCAGCCCCCACTAGTGTGACTGCCATCACAACGCTGGTAATCAAGCAAAGATCCTAAGGGCTCCACTAATGCGTATAAGTGATATAGTAAAATAAACACAAGTACACATTGAAGTAGAAACAAACCAAGTAGCATACTACTATATTGAGCAAGATTGTTTATACAAGGTGAATATCCCAAGCTTCCATTAAGTAATATACACACTAGTATGATACAGTAATGGCTTCTTGGGCATATACACTAACACAAATAGCATATTATCATGACGAGCAAGAAAGTCTTCTCTATATATCCAAGCATCCATTATAATATACATCATATGTACAACAATGGCCTCTAGGGCATATACATAACTAACAACATGGATGGCAGAGTGATTGTCAGAGTTATAGTTTTCCCTCTGACGAGGGACAATATTATGGACAGGTGGTCCAAGAGGATACTGTGGGAGGCATGGTGCTGGATACTGATTAGGTTCAGTTATCGATACAGTCTAAGAAGTTTGGATTTGGAGTTCATTTATGAACTAGGTCCCATCAGATGTCCAGACATATTCTAAGACAGGTAATGCTCGATTCGGGAGATGGCTTTCTCCGCGAACTTGAGATTAAGAGAGACATAGAAAGAAACATCAAGGCGGATCCACTCACAGAGGCTATTTCTCGAACACAAGAGTTTTACAAACTAGCTTTGTGAAACTGATTAGTAGAGGAGTTGGGTGTTCGGTATCACATGGGCTGTGAGTATGCGATATCGCAATAATTAGCCATAAGTGCAAGTGGGAGAGATTTGGAGATAGTGCCCTCAAAGTCAATTTTTGGATCGCAGGTACGTGATTGCAATGATTGAGGCAGGACCTATACCGATATGACGGTCTTGCTCGAGATGATAGTTTGCTATCTGGTTTGACTTTATCATCGTATACATGCTTTAGTTCACTATTGCATGATGATAGAGCCCATAGGATTCTTGCTTGACTACCAGCAGTATGATGGCGATCATATACGTGGGAGCTGGGGTCTGTAAGCACAACTTTAAAGTGTCCCTAGTCGTGGGAGTTTCGAGACAGGGCAACGATACTCCAGAGTAGACTAGTGTATACAGTTAAGACCCCGACGAGGGGCGGTGGCCGGTCTCACATGCCACTGGTGTAAGTTGGATCACCTAAGATGTATACAGGTGCTCATTGGGTTATGAGTACACCAGACAGGACTCTCCGGGAACATACTAGTTGGTATTATACATATCGTCAGATAGCAGTTCCCTGGTAACATGTGTACAGGTTAGTTTGTCGACCTGAGATCGTCATTTGTCTCGTGTGAGTTCCCACTCTGCTTAGATTACTACCCTACCACGCTCAAAGGAGTTGTGCAAACACGTTTTAGTTTCTCAGGTGGTGATGGGCTTCATGCCGACACGATTTATCGCGTTATTAGGGGTCTGACTTTATCCACCTCCCAAGACTCGATATGCGATACTCTTTAGACGAACGGACCAGACTGTACGTATATTGTCATTGTTAGGCTCAGTAGGGTTTATGGATGAGTTCGCTCGTCAGATTTCCCTTCCAATCAATACATAGGCAACTGTTACGTACAGCTTGTACCTCTGACGTGCTAGAGGTTATACCCAGTGCCAGTGTGTTGATGAGTCATTAGAGTCCCCCACAGAGCGTTTCCCAAGTTCAGGTGAAACGTTGTAGAGGCCGTATGGTTTTATGGCAAGATTCGGAAAATGCACGTGCGTTTTCGCACGTGTCATTTTTCGGGCAGATAATACTGGCCGGCTTTTGTTTAAGCCGGATCCGAGTATTATACTGTGTGGATATAATATCTTTGTCTAAGATGCATTTGTATTCAGTTGTAATACAAATGCGAGTATTTTTATACTGATATGGGGTTATCCTGAAATCCGTTTCAGGTTCGCTTTTGGAAGTTGCCAGTTTCCAGTTTTCTATCAGCCGTATTTAACATTCGGTAAAATACGGATTTATTTTTTCTTGAGATGAGTGTGGAAGTTTCTAGAGGCTTCTAGAAGGTGGTAACTAGGTTCATGCATCTTTATGACTCATTAGTGCATTTAATGATATTTGATGACTAGGGTTAATGATTCATCACTTGCATTATATGTGTTCATACTAGATGTCATGGTGAATCATCAGCTCATTTATTTTTGTGGTCACCTACTAGCTCCTACACTCACCTCTCTCCCCTCTACATATATTGACGGCCATTCATGGTTGTGGATTATGGTTGTTGTTTTGAGAAAAGATTATAGTTTATGTGTATGGAAATTTCATAGCTCTTTTCATTCCATCACCCGATCCAAAAGGCAACTTCATTAGCCGTTCGTCCGTGACTTTGGAAGTAACGAGACAAAGTGTTCTACTCATTCTTTACATCATCTTGGTCGTCTCTTCTAGAAAACTTGACGATCGAGTTGCCTCGGTTCAGAGGCGGGAGCCTTTTTAAAGATCCGTCGACATGGTTCCACCTGGACGAGAAGATTGGAGATTCAGGAGATCGGAACTGCCGCAACAAAGCGTGGGATGATGGTTGAAGACCGAAGGACTTGGATCGTTCGGTATAACCCTTCTACCCACTTTGTAGTTTGTTAGTTTAGCTTTAATGGCAGATCCGGGTTATAGTACGCGATAGCGCCGGTTGTAAAAAGTTTTTGTTCCGCATTTGGCATCTGTTAGACGGCCGGGGCGCTACCGTGGACTTACAAAAGATGTCTCCCAAAACTGATTTGGAGAGGTCTCGCATGACAGAGATACCCTATTCGTCTGCACTTAGGTCTATCACGTATGCGATGTTACGTACCAGTCCAGATGTAGCTTACGTACTAAGTGTAGTGAGCAGGTATCAATCAGATCCTAGGGAAAAGCACTGGACAACTGTGAAGAACATTCTTAAGTACATGAGAAGGACTAAAGAAATGTTCTTGGAGTATGGTAACGGTGAACTCCAGGGGGAGTCCTTTATCCATTCAAGCATCCAGAGTGATAAGGACGACAGCAAGTCGGTCTCGGGTTTTGTCTTCACCTTCAATGGAGGGGCGGTATGTTAGAAGAATTCAACGAAAGATACGCAGAAGACTCAACAATGGAGGCTGAATACATTGCTGCAACGATGCTGCCAAAGAGGTTGTCTGGATGAAGAAGTTCATTGCTGAATTTGGTGTGGTTCCATCCATTGAGCTTCCAATACCTTTGTTTTGTGATAACAATGGAGTTGTGGCTTTAGCTAAGGAACCCCGGTCCCATCAGAGACCCAGAAATATTCTTAGGCGGTATCACCTAATCCGGGAGATCGAGGTCAGGTGAGTAGATACGAAGGCCAACACGGCGGATCCACACACGAAGGCCTTCTACCAGACACAGTTTGAGAGACTTTTTGGGATGTTGGGTATGCGATATTACAACAAATGGCCTTAGCGCAAGTGGGAGTTTGTTAGGAATATGTTTACCCAAGAGGCCATTATTGTATGATATAGTGGATGCTTGGACATATATATATATATATATATATATATATATATATATATATATATATAGGACTTTCTTGATCGACATGATCGTATGTTATCTGGTTGCTTTTTATCTTAACATGTACACTTGTATTATTATACTATCTCTCTGATACTTGTTGATAAAGCCCTTAAGATGTGGACTTGACTGCCAAGACTATGATGAAGATCATACTAGTGGGGCCTGGATAGTCCACAAGCACATTCTTTAATAGTTCCTAGTCGAGGTGATATCGAGACAGGGCATCGACATTCCAGAGTAGACTAGTGTGTACGTTTCTTCACCCTGTATGGGGTGATGGTTGATCTCATAACCATTGGTGTTTGACATCCAAGATTATGCATAGGTGCTAATTAGAGAATGGGTATACCGAACATGACTCGCTGAGAACTCCTAGATGGTACCATACCTATCGTCAGATAGCAGTTCTCTGTTGACACTGGTACATGTTAGTCTGTAGACCCGAGATCGTCATAGTGTCTTGTGTAGTTCCCACTGTGCTTTGATTTCCTCCCTACCACGGCTTAAAGGAGTCATTGAAACAGGTGGATTTTGTTAGGTCCACGTTACCCACCCCGGTTCTTTCGGGCAGGCGGAATAGGTAAAAATCAAAATTTTCCTCGGTAGGTAACATGGACCGTTCATGAAGGATCTTGGCTAAACAAAACAAACACATAACTAAAAGTTCTAACTACTATGTGGAATGGTTATACCTAGTTCTTGAACTCCTTCTCTTCTAGTTGTTCTCCTCCTTGCTTGCTCCTTATGGTAGTTTGAACGGCTCCTCCTCCTCGTCTTCTATTTGCCGAAGATGGATCCACCCGAGGGCCTCAAACTTGAGCTCCTACCTCAACCTAGAGGTAACTAAGGTGCTTGGTTTGCTAAACATAGAACCCTAGAATGAGTAGAGAGGTGTTATGGTGGCTTTGTCTCAAAAACTTATGATTTCCAACACATGGAACACTTAAGCTTTTGGAGAAGGAAGAGGGAGAGCTTTTGCAAAGAGAGAGAAAAGATATGATAGAATGAGAGCTCTCCTTTTGCAACCATACTCATATGAGAGAATAATATATTAATAATAATAATTAGAAGGAAAATGTGATGGTCAGTATGGAATGAACATTATCATTTCATAATAAATGCAATTTGCAAAGAACAAGAAGCATCTTTGATATGAAAGGCCATACAAATAATATTACATCAAATTACGTATTACTTGAATTGAAAGATAAAGAAAACACTCATCTCACAACCCCCCGGCTATTCATCCTCGACAATCCAACGAATTCATATACACAAACCAACAACATTACAGATCACATATATGTATAACCCCGACTAATCGACGTAAAGCGATTAGCAGACGTTCAATACATATATCACATCACAGATATAACCCGTTAGCTAAAGTCTACAGAAGTTCGATCAAAATAAGGATTTGTAACCACCCCAAACACAAATTTGTTTTCTGGAAATTCTGGGCAGAAACAAAATATGCTAAAAATCCCAAAACAGAACAGTGAACACACTGCAACAAAACCGAGTCGCGGCCGAGTCAATTCGGCCGCGGATCCGCGGCCAAATGCATGGTTTGGCCGCGGTTCTGCGGTGAGTTGGCCGAGTCAGCGGCTCGGTTTTGCTGTGTGTTCTAACAAAACCCTAAGCCGATTTTTAAGGTATGTCAAATTATTTTTGGAGCTGTTTTAAAAATCGGCAGAAAGATCATTTTTCGTACATGTTTCGTGATTTTTTCTCCGATCGAAATTCTAAATACTTTGCTAACATGCTAATTTGTGTTTAACCTGTGTCTTTCGTTAGTTAAGTAACCTAACGGGTGAAGACGGGGCCCCGTGGCGAATGCGGATAGCATAAGCCTACGTCATATTTTCGATGTTTTCTGCAATGGTAGGATTAAATGATGGGACACATTAAATTAATGCAAGAAAAAAACCCTAAAAGACGGCGTTGGAACAGTTTTCAAAAAGCTGTTATTGCAAGGACGTTCACTTTTGTTTTGCATAGAGGTATTCGGTTATGAATGCCCAGCACCTCATTTGACGAGGCAAGGGCCGGGATCCCTTCATCGGGAATGACCCCTTGGACAAAAGTTTGCGTCAGGGTAATAACTTCATTATGGTAGATTATTCTTGCTTTGCATAGAGGTATTCGGTTATGAATGCCCAGCACTTCATTCGACGAGGAAAGAGCAGAGATCCCATCATAGGGAGTGACCTCTTTAGCAATAGTTTTCACCACTATATTTTCAAAAAGTCTATCATGTTCTTTCAACTACATCAAGTTCATTACGATAACGGGTTTTTCGCCAAAAACCCAGCCGTAGCCCTCCGTCGTTTCAGATAATTAATACTTAGTATTCATGCTGCGTTTGTTGATTATTCGGCAAGGCACAGTGAACGGTAGCTAAGTAATAATTCTCTATTGCACTGATAGATGCGATTGGTTAGGACGGTCGCATGATTTTGTTGATTATTCATCAAGGATCATGCGGGCGGGTCTAATGCAATCCTGGATAACGACGGGTTGAACTTGATTACGACCTTTTGATTTATTGATTATTCGACAAGGTCAGTTGGGTCCTAGGGGCAAAAATCCACATCGGGAGTTTCTAAAGAAACTGAAACTTGTAGATTTAGCATACTTTCTGGAGTGTGGTGACTAGAGTGGATTCCATCTAGATCAACACACAATGATAGTTGGATCCTGATCCCACTGATGGGTTGGATTACTCTCGGGAGATTAATCACTTTACAATTAATGCTATAAACCAAGTAGGTGTCTAGAACGGTGTTAGCGGGGCTACGCCTCTAGGGAAAAGAGGTTACTTAATTAAGAAACTTCGCGAAAGCGTTGGAAAACCTCCCTCGAAGTACCAACACAAGCCTGGCTGAAAGGTTAAGCAAGTATTGTGACGTGCAATTAATCCCTACTAGTTCTTCTTTTAAAGGTCTGAAGAAGAATTTGAGGAAACAGTAGGAGACATCCTGGTTAGATAGACTAATAAACCAATCTAATCATGCAAGAGCGCACGCTGAGTGTTTCTTTTCTCTCTCTCCAGGTAGCAACCATTTCACGCCCTAATCAAGATAATAAAATGTATCGCTTTACCGATTCGAATTCTTATTCAGGGCTGGGGAACTTTGGTTCGGCTCTAACTTGTGACAACAGTCTTAAGTATGAGCAAGGGAAAGAGGATTGTACGGATTCCAAGGATACCCAGTTAAAGAAGAAGCAAGGTTTTGCATCTACTTCAGGTGTTCTTGTAATTGAGAACTGCTTTACAGTCAGCCCTACCTCCTGGTTACTTGATACCGGATCAGGTTCTCATATCTGTAATTTATTGCTGGGACTGAGAAAAAGTAGGAAAGTTGCACCTGGTGATATGTCGCTCAGTGTAGCGAACGGAGCACAAGTTAATGCTGCAGCCATTGGTGAATATCACCTAGTGTTGCCAAATGGCAATTCTATGATTTTGAACGATTGCTACTATGTACCTTCCATGGTTTGCAACATCATATCAGTTTCTTTACTCGATAAAGATGGATATAACTTTGTTTTTGATAGAAATATCATGAACATTTACCTTCATAAGGTACTGGTTGCAGAAGGTACATTGTGTAATGGTATCTACATTCTAAATCAGAATACAGTTCTCAATGTACAAAACACACACAAGAGGAAGAGTTCAGATATGAACGAATCCTACTTATGGGATTATGGACTTGGTCATATCGGAGAGAAAAGACTAAGTATGTTGCATAAAGATGGACTATTGAATACTTTCGAGTTTTCATCTTATGAAACTTGTCAGTCTTGTCTCAAAAGGAAGATGACCAAATCTCCGTTCACCGGACATGGAGAAAGAGCAACAGAGCCCTTGGGACTCATACACAGTGATGTATGTAGTCCAATGTCTATACATTCAAGGGGTGGGTTCTCGTACTTCATCACATTCACTGATGATCTCTCTAGGTTCGAATATGCGTATCTGATGAAACACAAATATGAAGCTTTTGAAAAATTCAAGGAATTCAGAAACGAAGTAGAGAACCAGACTGCCAAAAGTATCAAGATCCTCCGTCTGATAGAGGACGGGAGCACTTGTAAGACTACGGTAGCGCCCCGGCCGTCTTTCCGAGGCTAAAATGCGGAAACGAAAAATTTTCTTGACTTGAAAACCGGCGCTATAGTATGCTTAAGAACCGGATCGGACCATTAACCTAATACTAGCTAACTAGAGAAATGGTAGAGGGCTATGTTAGTTGTATGTATGCCGTAGAGGCCAGTATTGTACAGATGATGTATAATATATTGGATGCTTGGACATATATAGAGATGACTTTCTTGCTTGATATGAAAGTATGCTATCTGGTTACTCTTTATCTTAACATGTATACTAGTCTCTTTAAACTGTCTTATAGTTACATGTTGGTAAAGCCCTTAGGATGTGTACTTGACTACCTGGACTATGATGCAGATCATTCTAGTGGGGACATGGTAGTCCATAAGTACATCCTTCAAGGTCCCTAGTCATAGGTGTATCGAGACGGGGCATCGATATACCAGTGTAGACTAGCGTATACGCTTCTCGATCCATGAGATGGGCGATGGATGATCTCATATCCATTGGTGTTTGACATCAGAGATGGTATACAGGTGCTCGGTGGAGACTGGGTACACTGGACGGACTCGTCGAGAACTCCCAGATGGTATTATTCCTCACGTCAGATGGCAGTTCTCAGGTGACACTTGTGCAGGTTAGTCTGTAGACCTGAGATCGTCATAGAGTTTTGTGTGATTTCTATTGTGCTTTGATCTCCACCTTACCATGTCCATGAGGGCGTGCAAAACGGTGGTTTTTGGGTACAGTCCCGAGTCACAGGGAGGCAATGAGCGATAGGAGGGATTTCGTCTCTCCCGGTATTGGGGGTTGATGTTGCGCTGTGCTCGATTGGCCATAACAGGGAAGTCCCTGGCCAGAGCTGATTCAGAAATTTGCTGGTAAGTGTTACCAGTAGTTTCTCGACCCGTTATGAGTCTCACATCGGCATGACTTATCGGTTATTGGGGTCTGATGTTTACCACCCCTAGACTTGATATGCGACATATCAGACGAGGAGACCGGACTGCCCGGTAATGTCGCCGATTGGCTCGACGGGAGTTGTAGAAGGTTCGCCTGTTCTCTTCTAATCGCTCAATACCTGGGTGGCCGTTACGTTTAGCTGACCACTTGCGGCTTGGGGTTCTTGATATGATCATCACCCACTGCCGGCGTATTGACGAGTCTCAGAGTCCCACAGTGGAGTTTCCTAGTCCAGGCGAAACGTTGTGGTGCGCGTATGCGATATGCGCATGGACCCGATTAAAATGCGCGTATAGGATACCGTATATTGATCGGGCGTCTTGCTTTTGGTAGGGGTCTTATGTGATATGGCCGGATTGATAAATCAGGTGCCGATTTATCATTTAACCATTAGATTCTCACTAGAAATCCTTTCTTGTTTCTATGGATGTATGGATGCATGTATGCATTCCTTTTTGATTCATGCACATATGGATGTACATATACACATACATACATACATACATCCATCATGGTTGCTTATACATTGAGAATGGTGGCAATATAAGAATCACACCATGGTTATTATATGGATTTTTATTTCTTTTGAATTAAAACAAAAAGGAAAAGAAAAATGGTTAAATGATAGATTGTTTCTACAATCTTCTTTACCTTACCATGCTCACCTACCTTTTAACCCTTGGTTTATTTTCCTTTTGTGCTTTTAACTCCATTACAATAATATATATATAATTAACCATGGTTTGAAATGAGAGATGAAAAATATATATACTTATATTTTTCATTTTTCTTTAGAGAGTTTTTTTCTTGTCTTCTTCTAAAAAGCCATCATCTTCATCAACCTCTCTCATTTGCTCTCTAGATTTTTGTAGTGAGAAATATAATCATCAAGTTAGGATTTTGAAGTGAGAAAGAGAACCACAACACCATTCTACACAAGTCTAGCCCACTTGTTTGGAATGTTAGCTTGATTTCTTTCACTTGATCGGATAAAGTTGCAAGCTTGGACAAAGCGGACTCCGGGTGGATCATCGGCGACCTCGAGGAGTTCAAGTAGAGATATTTCAAACCCCAAGTAGCCGAGGAGTCTAGCGTAGGGAGATACAAAGGTTGTACTCTCTAAACCCCAGCTTTTCTTTCATATGATGATGTGAAAAATTTGAAACCCTAATTTTTCTAGGAACGATTCTATGTTAGTTAACTTAGCACCCTAAAAATTCATTCTTTGATTCATATGATGCTTCCAAACCCTTCATGAGGTGCTAGGCCTGACCAACATTGGTATCAGAGCCGACCTAGAACATTAGGCGATGCTTTAGCGAAGTGAAAACCCCGATCGAACCGAAATACGATTTTACGGGACACTCTCTGGAATTTTTTTTAAATCTGACATTTTTCAGAATTAAAAATATATAAAAAAATCAGCAGGTAAATATAAGAATTACGGTATAAAAATTATTCGATGAACAGTCATTATTGCCGCGGAAACGTGGCCTAAGCTTGCTTCGGCCGCGGAAACGCGGCCTAAGCTTATTTCGGCCGCGGTTCCGCGGCCGTACACATCAATCACTGAATAAATTTTATACAGTAATGCTGGAATCTGCTTTTATATTCTTTAGGGTATTTTTAATCTGAATTTAGTGCTGAAAATTCTGGAGATGGTTTTGTACTCGACGGTTCGATCGGAATTTTGATTTCATGACTTTTCCGGGTAAATTAGAAAGTATTGAAGTGGTTGAACGAGTATCATTTGCTCACTTTTCACGGGGTTTAAATCCTTCGGAGGTTCGTGCAAGTTTTGTGGTGGTCCCTCTAGAAGACAACAAACCTTAACTCGATTATGTGACCGTCTTGAACTGCCCTTTGAACCTTAGGGTTTGGGGCAGTACGGCGTGCCATATGTAAGGCGTTGGCTTGACCCTTCTACGGCTGGACCGCTACTACTGTGTCACACTCCAAGTTTTTGAACTTCGCTCAAGTGTTGAGCTTTAGGGAATCTTGGGTATTTGATCGTTCGTTCGAAAACTTTAATACTGTCTAATTATCTGGAATGTGATGCAATGTGTGGAATTCATATTATAAGACATGAAATACGAGGTATGTGATAGTTCACATTTACGATGTCTAAGGAGAATGTGGATTCCAGATATTACAGTTTTACACTTTCTTTTCTGTGACCGTAAGTGTAGTATGTAGTGGTATTGCCGATTGTCGTTGTTATACGTCGACGACAATCGGTGTATGCATACTTACTTACGTTGATGATATGTGATATTATGTGTTGCTGAGATATATTGTGCAGGATTTTCGCGATTGAATAGCCGGGGGGTTTTTATGTGAGATGAGAGTTTTATATTTTCATTCACGTAAATTCAAATGTAATGTAATATTCTTTTATTTGGGGCACTTCTGGGTTGAGGTCGATGCCACCTGTGTTGTATATTATTTACTTTTCCGCATTAGGATGGACCCAAGGAGGGGAGCACTGGTGACCGGGTTCTGGGGTTCAGTGGGAGGCCATCTCGAGGAGTCTAGACCGGGTCTCCTAAACTCTAAAATTGGTAGGGTCGCTTGCCGCTCTCGTAGCGGTCCAGGGTGTGGGCTTGGCTATTCATCGCGACTGTTGAATCCGTATTTTCTATTTTAGCTAAATACTAAATACGGACGTCCTAGTATATCCCACATTATATCTATATTTCTGCTGCGATATCTGTGATGTGATCATTTGATATGTTTTGATGGATACAGTATATAGTATATATGATATATTATATAGGCGTTACTTATGTTTTACACCCGCACTAGCCTGCCCTGCTCTGTCGTTAGTTACATAACCTAACGGTGCACGAGGGGACATCGAGGCGAATGCGGATGGCATAAGTGTACGTCGTAATTATCTGTGATGTTTAGGTGACTTAAATGATGGGACTTCATTAATGTGATTAATGAAAGAAAAGAAACCTAAAAGATGTTGTAGAATCAAAATTTTCAAATAAAAAGGGTAGCTACAGTTTTGCTTTGCATAGCGGTATATATGATATACCCTGCACCTTATTCGATGAGGAAAGGGCCGAGATCCCTTCACCGGGAGTGACCCCTTTAGCAATAACCGGCAGATACTACACACTCGGTTTGTTTTTTTGATTGCTTCTATAGTTTCTGCTTTTCATAGTGATATATATGATATATCCCGCACCTCATTCGACGAGGAATGGGCCGACGATCCCTTCACCGGGTGTGACCCCTTTAGCAAAACTAGAAAAGCCTCAAGAACAATCCATTTCTAAATTTATTCGATTCTACAACGATATCAAGTTCATTACGCAATAGGTTTTCAGAAAAACCTGTCGTAGCCCTCCGTCATTTCAGATAAGTACTAGTTAGTATTCGTGCTACGTTTGTTGATTATGTTAAGGTGCAGTGTGCGGTAGCTAATTAGTGCTTATCTGTATAAGCATATGATGCGATTGGATTAGGGTAGTCGTGCGACTTTGTTGACTATGTTAAGAGTCGTGCGGGTGGGTTTAATACAATCAGGAAATGACGGGTTGAACTTGACTAGCACTTATGATTTGTTGACTATGTTAAGGTCATATAGCTGCTAGGGGCAAAATATTATCGGGAATTTCAAGTGTTGAAATTTGCAATGAGATTGCATACCTTCTATGAGATAGTTGGATCCCGATACCCACTGCGAGTAAGAGTTACTCTTGGGAGAGTTTTACACATTACAATTAGCCGATCAAGTTGGTGTCTAGAAAGGTGTCAATGGGGTTACGCCTCTGGGAAAACGAGGTTTACTTTAATTAGGTCCATGCGAAAGCACGGGGAACCTCCCTCAAAGTACCGACACTGGCCTGGCTGAAAGATCGGCGAAGTTGTAGGATGTAATTAATCCCAGCTAGTCTTTCCTTTTAGGGTTTGAAGAAAGATTTGATAAAAACCAGTGGGAGCCATCCTGATTGGATAAGATAATAACCAATCTGATCTTGCAAGAGCATACGCTAAAGTTTTTTCTTCTCTCTCTCTCTCCAGGTAGCGACCATGTTATGCCTTAATCAAGATAATAATTTGGATGTATTGACCGAACCCGCAAGTTATACTGTGCTGGGGAACGTTGGTTCCGTTCTTTCTTATAAGAGTTATAGGAATGAACAGGACATAGGGGAATACCTGGATCCCCATGCCACCCGAATGAAGAAAGTACATGTTGATGCATTTTCTTCGGGTGTGTTCGTTACAGAGAACTGTTTCTCTATCTGCCCTACGTCCTGGGTATTAGATACCGGGTCAGGATCCTATATATGTAATCAGTTACATTGGCTTAGAAAAGGTAGAGAACTTGGAGAAGGTGATAAAGACATAAGAGTTGGAAATGGTGCAATTGTTGGAGATAAGACTATCGGGGAATATCACCTTACATTACCAACTGGTAACACATTGATTCTAAACAAATGCTATTACATGCCGAACCTGATATGCAACATTATATCGGTTTCTTTGTTAAGTAAAGAGGGATATAATTTTGTATTACAGGATAATGTTATAAACATTTTCCGTAACCAAAAGTTGGTTGGATCAGGCACGTTGTGCAATGGCATTTATGTTCTAAATCAATCAACAGTTCCGAGTATAACAAACACACACAAGAGGAAGAGTTCAGATTTGAACGAATCCTTCTTGTGGCATTGTAAACTAGGTTACATCAATGCGACACGACTTGCTAAGTTGCATAAAGATAGATATTTGAAACCGTTCGAATTTTCATCTTATGACACTTGCCAGTCATGTCTCAAAGGCAAGATGACTAAAACTCCATTTATGGGACACGGAGAAAGAGTTACCGAACTCTTGGGACTGATACATAGTGATGTATGCGGTCCCATGTCTACACATGCCAGGGATGGTTCTTCGTACTTCATTACATTCACTGACGATCTCTCTAGATTCGGATATGTCTTCCTGATGAAACACAAATCAGAAGCTTTTGAGAAATTTAGAGAATATAAACAAGAAGTCGAGAACCAAACCGGAAAAAGTATTAAAGTCCTTCGATCTGATCGAGGAGGTGAATATTTGAGCAGTGAATTCCTGGACTTCCTAAAAGAGAATGGGATTCTCTCTCAGCTGACTCCTCCTTATACACCACAACACGACGGTGTATCAGAACGAAGGAACTGCACCCTATTAGATATTGTGCGCTTTATGATGAGCACGGCTGAGTTACCTATTTCCGTCTGGGGATATGCACTGGAAACAGCAGCATACCTATTGAATCAAGTTCCATCTAAATCTGTACCTACCACACCATATGAGATATGGAGTGGGAAGAGACCATATTTTAAACGAGTTAAGATATGGGGTTGTCCGGCCTATGTCAAAAGGCAAAATCCAGACAAACTCGAGGCACGGTCAGTTCTTTGCAAGTTTGTGGGATATCCTAAGAATTCCCAAGGATATCTTTTCTACCATGCTGAAGAACAAAAGGTGTTTGTTTCTCAATATGCCACCTTTTTAGAAAAGAAATTTCTTGTAAAAGAAATTAGTGGCAAAGTGGTGGAGCTGGAAGAGGTTTCAGATACACAAACCGTAACTGAAGATTTAGTGGAACCAGAAGATTCAGTAGCTCCCAACGAACCTCAGCCTCTCCGCCGATCTAGTAGGGTTCCTCGCCAACCTGAGAGATACTACGGTTTTCTCATGGATGGTGGGAGCGAGGATTGCATCATGGAGGATGATGACCCAACTATCTTCGAGCAGGCCATCACGAGTAGGGACTCAGTGAAATGGCTGGATGCTATGCGGTCCGAGATGGAATCCATGTACACCAACAAAGTATGGACTTTGGAAGTTGCTCCTGAAGGGGTAAAACCCATTGGGAGCAAGTGGATCTTCAAGAAAAGACTTGGTGTAGATGGGAAAGTGGAGACTTTCAAAGCTAGACTTGTTGTAAAAGGTTTTCGTCAAAGACCAGGTGTGGACTATGACGAAACCTTTTCTCCAGTGGCTATGCTTAATTCCATCCGGATCATGCTTGCCATCGCTGCATATCATGACTACGAAATCTGGCAAATGGATGTTAAGACCGCATTTCTAAATGGTGATTTAGAAGAGTGCGTGTAGATGACTCAGCCAGAGGGCTTCATAGACAGTGGGAGCAGTGGGAAGGTGTGCAAGCTGCTTAAATCCATTTATGGATTAAAGCAAGCATAGCGGAGTTGGAACATCTGCTTTGACGTCGTTATCAAAGACTTTGATTTCGTCAAAAGCCCAGATGAACCTTGTATCTACAAGAAGGTAGCTGAGAGTAAGGTTGTCTTCCTCGTATTGTACGTAGACGACATACTCTTGATAGGAAATGACATTCCTATACTGCAATCGGTCAAGCTCTTCTTATCACAAAGATTCTCATTGAAAGATCTTGGTGATGCCACCTGCATATTGGAAATCAGGATCTATAGAGATAGATCCAAACGGATATTGGGATTGTCCCAATCCAGGTACATTGACACCATACTAAAGTGGTTTAGTATGGAAGAATCCAAGCGTGGGAACTTACCCACGATCTCTGGAGTCACTCTCTCCAAAGAGATGTCTACCAAAACTGATTTGGAGAGAGCTCGCATGCAAGAAATACCCTATGCTTTGGCTGTAGGCTCTATCATGTATGCGATGCTATGTACCAGACCCGATGTAGCATACTCACTAAGTGTAGTGAGCAGGTATCAAGCTGATCCTGGAGAGAGTCACTGGACAGCTGTGAAGAGCATTCTCAAGTACTTACGAAGGACTAAAGAGATGCTCTTGGTGTATGGTAATGGAGAACTCCAAGTGGAGTCCTTTACCGATTCGAGCTTCCAGAGTGATAAGGACGACTCTAAGTCGCAGTCGTGATTTGTCTTTACCCTTTACGGAGGGGCGGTTAGCTGGAAGAGTTCAAAGCAGGAAACCGTGGCAGACTCGACGATGGAGGCTGAATACATCGCTGCCAACGATGCTGCCAAAGAGGCTGTCTGGATCAAGTAGTTCATTACTGAACTTGGAGTGGTTCCATCCATTGAGCATCCAATACCTTTGTATTGCGATAACAATGGAGCGGTGGCTTTGGCCAAGGAACCCAGGTCCCATCAGCGATCCAGGCATATTCTGAGGCGGTATCACATGATCCAGGAGATAGTTGATCGCCGGAAGATCGAGGTCAGGAGGGTTGACACGAAGAACAACACGGCGGATCCACTCATGAAGGCCATTCCCCAGATACAGTTTGAGAGACTCTTCGGGATGCTCGGTATGCGATACTACAGTAGCTGGCCCTAGTGCAAGTGGGAGATTGTTAGTTGTATGTATGCCCTAGAGGCCAGTATTGTACAGATGATGTATATTATATTAGATGCTTGGACATATATAGAGATGACTTTCTTGCTCGATATGATAGTATGCTATCTGGTTGCTCTTTATCTTAACATGTATACTAGTCTCTTTAAACTGTCTTATAGTTACATATTGGTAAAGCCCTTAGAATGTGTACTTGACTACCTGGACTATGATGCAGATCATACTAATGGGGACATGGTAGTCCATAAGTACATCCTTCAAGGTCCCTAGTCGTAGGTGTATCGAGACGGGGAATCGATATACCAGTGTAGACTAGCGTATACGCTTCTCGACCCATGAGATGGGCGATGGATGATCACATATCCATTGGTGTTTGACATCAAAGATGGTATACGGGTGGTCAGTAGAGACTGGGTACACTGGACGGACTCGCCAAGAACTCCCAGATGATATTATACCTCACGTCAGATGGCAGTTCTCAGGTGACACTTATGCAGGTTAGTCTGTATACCCGAGATCGTCATAGAGTCTTGTGTGATTCCCACTGTGCTTTGATCTCCACCTTACCACGTCCATAAGGGCGTGCAAAACGGTGGTTTTTGGGTGCAGTCCCGAGTCACATCGAGGCAATGAGCGATAGGAGGGGTTTCGTCTATCCCGTTATTGGGGTTGATGTTGCGCTGTGCTCGATTAGCTGTAACAGGGAAGTCCCTGGCCAGGGCTGATTCAAGGATTTGCTGGTAAGTGTTACCAGTAGTTTCTCGACCCGTTATGAGCCTCACATCGGCACGACTTATCGGTTATTGGGGTCTGACGTTTACCACCCCTGGACTTGATATGCGACATATCAGACGAGGAGACCGGACTGCACGGTACTGTCGCCGATTGGCTCGACGGGAGTTGTAGCAGGTTCGCTTGTTCTCTTCTGATCGCTCAATACCCGGGTGGCCGTTATGTTTAGCTGACCGCTTGCGGCTTGGGGGTGCTTGATATGATCATCACCCACTGCCGGCGTATTGACGAGTCTCAGAGTCCCACAATGGAGTTTCCTAGTCCAGGCGAAACGTTGTGGTGCGCGTATGCGATATGCGCATGGACCCGATTAAAATGCGCGTATAGGATACCGTATATTGATCGGGCAGCTTGCTTTTGGAAGGGGTCTTATGTGATATGGCCGGATTGATAAATCAAGTGTTGATTTATCATTTAACCATTAGATTCTCACTAGAAATCCTTTCTTGTTTCTATGGATGTATGGATGCATGTATGCATTCCTTTTTGATTCATGCACATATGGATGTACATATACACATACATACATACATCATGGTTGCTTATACATTGAGAATGGTGGTAATATAAGAATCACACCATGGTTATTATATGGATTTTTATTGCTTTTGAATTAAAACAAAATGGAAAAGAAAAAGGGTTAAATGATAGAATGTTTCTACAATCTTCTTTACCTTACCATGCTCACCTACCTTTTAACCCTTGGTTTATTTTCCTTTTGTGTTTTTAACTCCATTACAATAATATCTATATAACTAACCATGGTTTGAAATGAGACATGAAAAATATATATAGTTATATTTTTCATTTTTCTTTAGAGAGTTTTTTTCTTCTCATCTTCTAAAAAGCCATCATCTTCATCAACCTCTCTCATTTGCTCTCTAGATTTTTGTAGTGAGCAATATAATCATCAAGTTAGAATTTTGAAGTGAGAAAGAGAACCACAACACCATTCTACACAAGTCTAGCCCACTTGTTTGGAGTGTTAGCTTGATTTCGTTCACTTGATCGGATAAAGTTGCAAGCTTGGACAAAGCGGACTCCGGGTGGATCATCGGTGACCTCGAGGAGTCCAAGCGGAGCTTTTTCAAACCCCAAGTAGCCGAGGAGTCTAGCGTAGGGATCTACAAAGGTTGTACTCTCTAAACCCCAGCTTTTCTTTCATTTGATGATGTGAAAAATTTGAAACCCTAATTTTTCTAGGAACGATTCTATGTTCATTAACTTAGCACCCTAAAAATTCATTCTTTGGTTCATGTGATGCTTTCAAACCCTTCGTGAGGTGCTAGGCTAACCCAACAGGCTATACCGAGCGATCCGTGTCCTTCGGTCTTCGACCACCTTCCCAAGCTCCACGCGGCATCTCGGGTCTTCATCTCCTCATCGGAAAGGGCACCACATCGAGATGTCCTTTTACGGGCTTCCGCTTTGTCCGAAGCAAATCGGGCATGAAGTGTGCTAGCCGACGTGCCCAAGGTGAAGTAGAGAATGTTGTGATCACTTTGTCTCTTGCATCCATGGCTTTGGATGGAGGTTAAAGTGTTGCCATTGATGGAAGCAATGAGCTAGAAGAAGAAGAAGAAGAACAAGAGCTTTTCTTTTTCTTTTCTGTTCTTTTGTGTTTCTTATGATGTGTTGAATAATGAGAGTGAGAGAGTGAGATAAAGAAAAATACAAGATTAATCTCACACATATGGCAGCCCCTTTCTCTCTCTCCTTCTCATTTCATGACACACATCAATTCATCAATGTGACATTTTTGCTAAAAAAGAGACCATGACTCATAGTATATGTCAATGTCACATTAATGCATCTAATGATGATTTCTAGCTCACTAATTCCATTATCCAAACATTAATCCAAATGTTTGGTCCAGCAAAAAGATCCGGCAACATCTAAAGTAAACACGTGACGGATCACAAGGATACCCCTCACTTGTATATACATACCTGCATACGCATTCCGACTGAATGCGAATGCGATGAGACTAAAGTAATCCAACAAATCTAATACTAGGATCCGGCTTAAACCAAAGCCCACTAGTATGATCCGTCTGATCATGATCCGTGCAATACCGCACGTGTAAGATCGAACCATGCCATATATCATACGGCCTCTACAATGTTTCGCCCGAAACTTGAGAAACTGTCTGTGGGGGACTCTAAAGACCCGTCAATAATTTGGCTGTGGATTTAACCACTAGCACGTCAGAGGTATTAGCCGTACGTAACAGGCTAGCAGGTATTGACCGAAAGAGACGTCGATGAGCCAACTCATCCTGACACCCTACTGAGCCTGTCAGTGACAATATCCGTACAGTCCGGTCCGTTCGTCTATGAGCATCACAGGGCGGGCCTAGGGGGTTGGTGAAAGTCAGACCCCCAAAAGCGGTACAAGTCATGTCGGAGTTTAGCCCAGAACACCCTGAGTTACTACTGGAATACCTACCAGTAAATCACCTACCTCGGCCGAGGGCTTTGTGTAATGGCTTTCCTAAACACAGCGCGACCCTACCTGTTCATATCAGATTTTTGCATTTTTATACCGCCCAATTTTTATCTGTAACACCTTAGAATGTGTTTTGTAGCTAATTATATTTTAAAATGTGGTTTTTAATAAAAAGTTTACCAAATTAAGTTTTAAATATTTTATCCTAATTATTGTGTATTTTATTAGAATTTTGTTAGGCACACACACACTTGTGCATGATAACTAGGCTTGTTTTTGGTGTTTAACCATGAATAGCAACCATGGTTAACTAACCATTTCTCTAATCTAGTGTTAAGTATTGTTTAAGTGTTATGGTTGTTATTAATGTGGGTTTTAGTCATGATAGTTTTTAATTTAAAAAGGATTTTAAAATGGAGTTTTGAATTTTTATATTGGTTGACTTTGGGAAAGAGAGAGAGTGAGCATGGGCATCATGGCTCATGCCATGCTCATTAAATGAGGGAAGAGAAAGAGAGTGGAGGGGTTTTGCTTGATTCTCTCATTTAACTCTTTGTTCTCTTCTTTTCACTCATTCTCTCACTCTCACCCACACACACTCACAAGAAGCAGCAGCAGAAGCAGCAGAAGCAGCAGCAACAGAGTGAGAAAGAGAGAGGCAGCAACAGCAACAGCTTCACACACACACACACATTCTGCCGAGAGAGAGAGGGGGGGGGCAGCAGTTTCAGCAGCAACACCACCATCACCACACCAGCATCATCATCATCATCAGCAGCAGAGAAGCAGCAGCAGCAAGAGGTGGCAGCAGCAACAGCAAGAACAGCAGCAACACAGCAACAATAGCAGCAGCAGCTTGCACCAACATCACCAGCAGCTGTAGTGGACTCCCCTCACTTCTTCACCTGCCTTCTGTGGCTCCATAGGGTATAATTTCTGAACTCTATCCCTAGTTTGACTAGTTGTGTGATTGATAGTGTCGGGTTGTGTTGAATTGCTAAATTAGTGCTAGTTTATGGTGTTTAAGTGGAATTGTGGTAAATTGTTGATTTGGTTAGCTATCCTAGGTTAATTAAGTGCTAATAAGGCCACCTCAACTGAGAAATCCCCAGATTACACTAAAATACCATAAGTTTTC
This sequence comes from Agapanthus africanus, assembly GCA_030015575.1. NCBI lineage: Eukaryota > Viridiplantae > Streptophyta > Magnoliopsida > Asparagales > Amaryllidaceae > Agapanthus > Agapanthus africanus. Next base: position 466,621,895 of record CM057339.1, on the reverse strand, counting down.
TAATTTGTGCAATTTGTGACTTTTGAGGTGATATTAGTGACTTCTGTGATCTGCTGTTACTCGGGTGACTTCAGAATAAACTTGAGTGGACCCCAGCCTACTAGTAACACCCTGACCCCACTACCAGAGCCCGACCCCACCACTCTCAGCTTTGGCCGCCAAAACCGCCTTTCTGGCCGCAATTTGCGGCCAGAACAGGGAGATAGGAGCTAGGGTTTTCAGGGGTGGTGTCTGCTATGTTGTGTAGGTCCTTGGTATTTGTAGTTTTGTAAAATTGTAGCCTGGACAGAATCTGGGACAATATGTCGCTTTTGTGTTTAGTTGTGTTTGCGCGATACGCGCGATACGTGAGTGGGTTCTGTGATCCAGCGTATCGCCGCGTGTCGCGATGGTTTTTAGACGCGTACACACACGATTCAGCGTATCGTGCCACGCGCGTTTAGTTCGCGACGCGAGTTTCTCGTTTCGTTTCGATATCGCGTTTCGAGAGATATTGGGCTTATATGTGATTTCATGTCGTATTTGCAGGTTTGCAGACGGACACAGCCAGGGGGAGCAGGTGATAGGATTCATCCAGCGTGGAGTTTAGGTGAGTAGATATAACATCTACAGGGGAATCGCCCGCATGGCGTTATGCGTCTGGGCTAGGATTCAAATTCCTGTCGCACATTCTACGTCATTGTAGAATTGCGCATTTACTGTCTTTCCTAGATATAGCTATATACTGTGACTAGCAGCCGTAGGACACTGCACACATTATTGACGGTTCATGTTGCACGAGCACGGATTGCATGCTACACACACACCGTCAATAATTGCCATGTCACACACTACCCCTTATAGCTACCATTGCTTGCCACACTTGACATCTAGTTTATCGGTATATCTATAGTGTATCATACCTTTAGTGATAGGTATATTTTCACTTTGCGATACAGCTACAGGTATACCTCATACATATTTTACCTATACCGGGAGGGATTTCCTACATATGTTACTTATACCCAGGGGGGTATACGACATCAGTTCCTATAGGTAGATACCTATACTTTGCTACACCTGTATGTTAGATACATATCCAGTTGTTGTCGCATATTCACATTTACTGATGTTACTTAGCTGTACATTATCATGATTTCGCATACATCTGGTTCAGCTATATACTTGTGTTTACCTGCTCGCATTCAGATATATCGCATACATCTATTCCTGTATTTATGCATTGTTTATCTGGATTTTATATGATGTTTTCGGGATTTGGGAACCGCGGGAGTTCATGAAATTATGCATACATGAACAACCCGGTTTCCTTGATATGATATTTCGAGCGTCCCCCATGAGTTTTATCGGTGCTGATTACCTGCTCCATACGATGTGTGGTTGCCGTATGAGAGTACATGGTGGGGCCCGGTATGGTTCCCCTCGGCAAGAAGATCGATGGGTTTGCCGATTGAGCCTGGAGGCGGGCGAGTACCTACCGGTGATTGTTTGGACCTGGCAGTTGTCTGGAGGCTACTGGCCAGAGTAGAGAGATGGATGCGGGATGACCTGTACTGTCGAGGCCGAGGGCTGACACTGCAGACGGACCCCGTGGGCTGTCCGGACTGACGGAGCCCTATATACGAGGATTTCTGTGTCGATGCTTGGCACACGGTTTCATGATATTTCTTTAAACCCCTTTTTGTATATATAACAGGGGACTTAGCCGTTGTTATATATACCCTTACACCAATATTAGTGGAATGGGACGCTAATATATGTGTATTGCCCCCATCATATTTATTCCTGTACATATATTTACCTTTAGGATGCTAGAACCTACTTGAGATTGGACTTGGGATACTAGGTGATTCATTGGGACTTGGACATTGGATATACCTATGTGATTGGTGATTTGAACGTTCGGGATATAGGGGATTACTCGATACTGTACATTGAGGAGATGTGAGACTTATTTGATGTGAGTGCCCAATGTGGGGGCCTGGTTTGAGGATTTGGGATTGGAGTATCTTGATGGATTGTGATCCTACCACGACGTCAGGTTTCCGTGGAAAATGACATATTCCACCCTATACCTCACCATTACCTATCTTATGCACAGATTCATATATTGGTAGTACTTGTAGTGTACCCTTATGATAGTTGCATATTTGATTTCTCATATCTCTACTGCATAGACATTTCATACTACTATCATGTCATCATTGCTTCACATAGTGATTGTACCTGCTAGTGTACTCTTCTTTATTCCAGCATTGCATGACATATTATTACCACTGTAATCGCATATCTTAGATTCATGCTGTATGTGCATTCCTGCGATTACCTGCATATGTTTTATACTATTCACGAGTTGGCAACTCACCCCCGTTGTGCCACAGGTGTTTCAGGTTATTCCCCAGAGTAGTCGAGGCAGGCTATTCTCCTATCCAGCTATCCAGCTACCATCTTTTGCTACAGATACCGCATCAGCTCACAGTACCATTTTGCATAGGTGGGTTAGACGGTTATCTGTATTATATATTGTACCTTCGTTGTATTGTACTCTCCATCTACTGTTGTGTTTTGACATAGAGACTTGGTGAGGACGTAGTGTGTATTATTGTGGATTAAATGTCTTTTATATATACAGCTTTTTCTCTACTGTCCTTATTCTTCTGTTGTACTCTTATTGACTAGTCTTTATGAAAATGGGGTGTTGCTAAAATTTTAAAGAAAGAAAGGAAGACTTCTAAAGAATTTGGGTTGCGATTTCAATTGTTTTCAAAACTTATATTATCTTTTCCGTATTTCTCATGGTTTAGATTTCTGGGTTTGGCTTTCTTTTAGTATGTTGCGTCTTTAGGCGTTGCATAGTATTAGGGCCGTCACGGGCCAATTCTGGGTCGTGACAAAGTTGGTATCAGAGCGTTAGGTTTTACCTTTCGGAGTGTAGGATGACCTTGGTATGATGGAGTAGGTAGCTTAAGCAGAGTAACGTAGTGTGTGTATGTCTGCAGCATACCCACAGCGCGGTACCTTGCATTAAGTGACCTAAGTACAATTTGCTTGACATTCCTTCCTTGATGTTTCATATCTTTGAGATTCGGTTTCCTCATTCTTATCGAATCTCATCTTATATCTATTTATAGCCTTGCCGCCGATGACTATGGGGACCCAGAGCGATGCAGCGAGGGCCGAGGTCAGGGTTAGCTCGGGTGAGGCGAGTACTGACCCGGATGGCACTCTAGTTGCACAGGTGCAGACGGATCAGCCTACGACCTATACTATGGATAGACTTTTGGTCGAGATGCAGGAGTTCCGCCAGACGATGAGTTCCTTGGTTGATGTCGTTCGGGAGCTACGACAGGAGGTTGTCACCCCTGTTACTCAGCTGTCCCTTACGATCAGCATGCAGCAGTCCGTCACCTACATAGCACCAGTGGTTGCAGCTCCAGTTGACGAGGCACGTATTTTAGAGGCTCAGAGAGTTCCAGGACAGTGGAGGACTCGTACCAGCATACCAGCCCAGAGACAGAGGTTCGGTCGTCGAGACAGATTTCGTGGCCACTACGGGAGTAGCAGAGGCTTAGGACGAGGACAGTCGTTCAGCTCTTACCCCCAGGATGGTCAGCAGTCAGCACGTGGATGTTTTCGATGCGGAAGCCTTCAGCACTTCGTCAGGGATTGTTCCTTGGCACCTCGTCATGATCGTTTTCAGAGAGGCCGTGGACATGGAAGATTCGCTCAGTGGGCTCAGGCTACCAGAGGAGTTCATCCAGCTGCGAGTAGAGGGCAGACACAGGAGTTTGCTTCTACTCACCGGGACGCGCAGACGTCTAATGTGGAGTTTTCAGGTACCCTTGAGTTTTATTTTCTCTTGGTGTATTTATTTATTTCTTGCTTGTACTGTGGTTGGGTAGATTAGTCGTAGTTGTGCTAATTTCTGTCAGCGATCCTTTTGTTGCGCGACACGTATTTCAGTTTTGTGCCAATCGGATAGGAGATAGAGTTTCGGCCGTCGTTTTGATCCTTCTAGAGATGTTGGATTTGACGTTCTCCTGGTCACGGACTGGTCAGCTACGTGTTAGGCGTCTGTGGACTACCGTGTGGAAGCAAGATAGGTTTTGTTTTCCCCGGCAAGTCAGTTCTTGTTGTACAGGTGGATAGTTGTGCCGCCTCTTACAGCTTGAATTTAGCCTGTTTAGCTAGTCGGCTACTGAGGAGATGTCGTGGATTCTTGACGTTCATTTGTGATACCGGAGCCACCGGGGGATTGTTGGACCGGGTTCCTTTCGTGCGAGAGTTTTTCCGACGTTGTTCCAGGTGAACCGGCGAAGCTAAGGGAGCTTAAGGATCAGCTGCAGAGTTTTGGTTTGGGGAGTTTTGTGCGTCTGAGTGTTTCGCTTTGGGAGCTCCTAATTCTGTTCGTCAAGGAGAAAGACGGAAGTTTGAGGTTGTGTATCGACGGATCGTCAATTGAACCGGCTTACGGAGCGGATAGGTATCCTTCACCTCGCCGTGACGATTTCCTCGATCAACTCCAGAGTGCGAGACATTTTCTAAGTGTGTTTGGGATCGGGTCATCATTATTGCGGATTCGGAGTGACGGCATTCCGAATACTGCCTTGTGCGTGCTACGGGCTTTGTGTGTTTTGTGAGTCGTTGGATTCACTGTCGCCCTAGCAGCATTCGTAGATATGATGAGCCAGATTTCTGCAGGCCGTTCCTCGACCAGTTTTTGTTGTATTATTTACGACACTCTGGTCTATTTAACGTGTCTGGAGGGATAGGAGTAGCACTTGAGGATTTGTTATGCAGATGCTGGGAGAGCACCAGCAGTTTGCTAAATTCTCAGGGTGTTTCTTCAGGCTTGTTTGTGTTGACTCCTAGGTCTTGTAGTCACGGGAGAAGGTTCCGTATGGTTCCGAGGGAGATCGTGGCCGTACAGCTTAGGCCCAGACTTATGTGCAGGACGGAGATCCGCAGATTGTTGGGCTTAGCAGGTTTTGCCGCCGTTTCACGCAGGATTGCTAGAGTAGTGCTGCACCGTTGACTGAATTGACCAAAAGGAGGTTTCTTTTCTTTGGACTGTGGCATGCGTACGGAGTTTTCAGCAGTTGAAGATTCAGTTAGCAACTGCATCAGTCTTTCTTTGCTTTTGGTTCGGGCGACTTTGTTGTTTAACTGTAAAGTTTCTTGAGTGGGCTCGAGGGTGTACTGAGGTGACACTATAGAGATATCGCTTTTGCTTTCCCTACATTTGGAGGAAGTACGAGGAGGATATTCCACTCATGATCTGGAGATGGCCGCGGTGGTTTTGCGTTGGATGTTTGGAGACACTTCTTGTTTGAGAGTCGTGTCAGATTTTCCACGGACCACCAGAGCTTAATGCACATCTTCCTGCAGCAGATTTGGATTGTTGTGATGGTCTTCTGCAGATTTACAGTTCTTGTGTGATCGTCGAGTATAGCATAGTTCGTCTCTACGGAGGGGACAGCTTGCTCATGTCCGCGCCCGACCACTTTCCTTAAATCGTTTTCGCGAGACACTGCCCGTCGAAGCTCGTATGTCAGAGATACTTGAGCATATTCGGCTGGGTAATGATTCGGAGACCTTGCTTGTGACAATGATGTGCTAAGTTAGGGACACGTTTGTGTACCTACCATTATCAGGTAGAGGCGTGTAATCCTAGAGCATGCACATCTGTCAACTCTCTTTATGCATTCAAGTTCCACCAGCTTTGGCGTGACTTGTGAGATAGTTACAAGTGGACAGGAATGTAAGGAGAAGTTTCAGGTTTCGTTTCAAGTGTCTGTCTTGTTGTGTGCTTTGGGTCGAGCATCTGAGGCCGGCCGGAGAATTGCAATCTTTTACCGTTCCGAGGCAGGAATGGAAGCAGATCGCCATGAATTCCGTTATGGTTTCTACCCAGTTAGTTAGGGTGTAGCTCCATTCGGATTCTTGTCATCCGGTTTTTACTCAGTGTGCACAGTTGTTTTTGTTAAGTGGTGTGTTTGTTGTTTTGTTTGGTCGTCAGCAGCTTGGGATCGTCACTCGCCATCGTTAGGGTTCTCCTTCGATAGCTGTTATGAGGAGACACTCCAATTGGCCACCCTTAGGCTTAGGGGTTAGGTCGTGTCGATCGCCAGCCTGTTGTCTTCTGACTCTACGTAGGTAGGATTTTGGACCCCAGCTATGTCTAGAGAATTCAGAGTTAGTCCAGTTGTGTTTAGGTCAGGATGAGAACTGTCCATTGCAAACAGATGTCTTATGCGACTGTATTGGTCGCAGGCTTGAGTGCGCAGTGGCAAATCATGGATTCCTATGGACTTTCCGATGAATGACGTGTTGGATTTTGGGAAGCTTATCCCAGGATTTTAGGTCCTTTAGATCCTATAAGCGAGTTAGTTTTGTTGCCTTCAATTTGGCACTTCCGCCCAGATTTCTGGATTTTCACCCCGTATTCCTTGTGAAGATACTTTACAATTTCCTTCATGACCTTCTCACATGATTTGGCACCAGACCATTTGGCTGGACGCGATCTTTCGCTCGCCCGCAGCCATGTGTGTTAATGGCTCGACAGGTGGAGGAACGTCGGTCAAAGGTCGTGCCATCTGTGAAGGGTTTTCTCGGGCATAGCCGTGTAGTGAGGTAGTCACTTGGGAGGCTGCGAGCGAGATTTGAGGATTTTAATCTTCTCTTTGAAGGTACACGTAAAGGTATAATTTTTAAATTCGGGGACGGATTTCTTTTAAGGGGGGGAGATTGTAACACCTTAGAATGTGTTTTGTAGCTAATTATATTTTAAAATGTGGTTTTTAATAAAAAGTTTACCAAATTAAGTTTTAAATATTTTATCCTAATTATTGTGTATTTTATTAGAATTTTGTTAGGCACACACACACTTGTGCATGATAACTAGGCTTGTTTTTGGTGTTTAACCATGATTAGCAACCATGGTTAACTAACCATTTCTCTAATCTAGTGTTTAGTATTGTTTAAGTGTTATGGTTGTTATTAGTGTGGGTTTTAGTCATGATAGTTTTTAATTTAAAAAGGATTTTAAAATGGAGTTTTGAATTTTTATATTGGTTGACTTTGGGAAAGAGAGAGAGTGAGCATGGGCATCATGGCTCATGCCATGCTCATTAAATGAGGGAAGAGAAAGAGAGTGGAGGGGTTTTGCTTGATTCTCTCATTTACCTCTTTGTTCTCTTCTTTTCACTCATTCTCTCACTCTCACCCACTCACACTCACAAGAAGCAGCAGCAGAAGCAGCATAAGCAGCAGCAACAGAGTGAGAAAGAGAGAGGCAGCAACAGCAACAGCTTCACACACACACACACACTCTGCCGAGAGAGAGAGAGGGGGGGAAGCAGTTTCAGCAGCAACACCACCATCACCACACCAGCATCATCATCATCATCATCAGCAGAGAAGCAGCAGCAGCAAGAGGTGGCAGCAGCAACAGCAAGAACAGCAGCAACACAGCAACAATAGCAGCAGCAGCTTGCACCAACATCACCAGCAGCTGTAGTGGACTCCCCTCACTTATTCACCTACCTTCTGTGGCTCCATAGGGTATAATTTCTGAACTCTATCCCTAGTTTGACTAGTTGTGTGATTGATAGTGTCGGGTTGTGTTGAATTACTAAATTAGTGCTAGTTTATGGTGTTTAAGTGGAATTATGGTAAATTGTTGATTTGGTTAACTACCCTGGGTTAATTAAGTGCTAATAAGGCCACCTCAACCGAGAAATACCCAGATTACACTAAAATACCATAAGTTTTCTAATTTGTGCAATTTGTGACTTTTGAGGTGATATTAGTGACTTCTGTGATCTGCTGTTACTCGGGTGACTTCAGAATAAACTTGATTGGACCCCAGCCTACTAGTAACACCCTGACCCCACTACCAGAGCCCGACCCCACCACTCTCAGCTTTGGCCGCCAAAACCGCCTTTCTGGCCGCAATTTGCGGCCAGAACAGGGAGATAGGAGCTGGGGTTTTCAGGGGTGGTGTCTGCTATGTTGTATAGGTCCTTGGTATTTGTAGTTTTGTAATATTGTAGCCTGGACAGAATCTGGGACAATATGTCGCTTTTGTGTTTAGTTGTGTTTGCGCGATACGCGCGATACGTGAGTGGGTTCTGTGATCCAGCGTATCGCCGCGTGTCGCGATGGTTTTTAGACGCGTACACACACGATTCTGCGTATCGTGCCACGCGCGTTTAGTTCGCGACGCGAGTTTCTCGTTTCGTTTCGATATCGCGTTTCGAGAGATATTGGGCTTATATGTGATTTCATGTCGTATTTGCAGGTTTGCAGACGGACACAGCCAGGGGGAGCAGGTGATAGGATTCATCCAGCGTGGGGTTTAGGTGAGTAGATATAACATCTACAGGGGAATCGCCCGCATGGCGTTATGCGTCTGGGCTAGGATTCAAATTCCTGTCGCACATTCTACGTCATTGTAGAATTGCGCATTTACTGCCTTTCCTAGATATAGCTATATACTGTGACTAGCAGCCGTAGGACACTGCACACATTATTGACGGTTCATGTTGCACGAGCACGGATTGCATGCTACACACACACCGTCAATAATTGCCATGTCACACACTACCCCTTATAGCTACCATTGCTTGCCACACTTGACATCTAGTTTATCGGTATACCTATAGTGTATCATACCTTTAGTGATAGGTATATTTTCACTTTGCGATACAGCTACAGGTATACCTCATACATATTTTACCTATACCGGGAGGGATTTCCTACATATGTTACTTATACCCAGGGGGGTATACGACATCAGTTCCTATAGGTAGATACCTATACTTTGCTACACCTGTATGTTAGATACATATCCAGTTGTTGTCGCATATTCATATTTACTGATGTTACTTAGTTGTACCTTATCATGATTTCGCATACATCTGGTTCAGCTATATACTTGTGTTTACCTGCTCGCATTCAGATATATCGCATACATCTATTCCTGTATTTATGCATTGTTTATCTGGATTTTATATGATGTTTTCGGGATTTGGGAACCGCGGGAGTTCATGAAATTATTCATACATGAACAACCCGGTTTCCTTGATATGATATTTCGAGCGTCCCCCATGAGTTTTATCGGTGCTGATTACCTGCTCCATACGATGTGTGGTTGCCGTATGAGAGTACATGGTGGGGCCCGGTATGGTTCCCCTCGGCAAGAAGATCGATGGGTTTGCCGATTGAGCCTGGAGGCGGGCGAGTACCTACCGGTGATTGTTTGGACCTGGCAGTTGTCTGGAGGCTACTGGCCAGAGTAGAGAGATGGATGCGGGATGACCTGTACTGTCGAGGCCGAGGGCCGACACTGCAGACGGACCCCGTGGGCTGTCCGGACTGACGGAGCCCCAAATACGAGGATTTCTGTGTCGATGCTTGGCACACGGTTTCATGATATTTCTTTAAACCCCTTTTTGTATATATAACAGGGGACTTAGCCGTTGTTATATATACCCTTACACCAATATTAGTGGAATGGGACGCTAATATATGTGTATTGCCCCCATCATATTTATTCCTATACATATATTTACCTTTAGGATGCTAGAACCTACTTGAGATTGGACTTGGGATACTAGGTGATTCATTGGGACTTGGACATTGGATATACCTATGTGATTGGTGATTTGTACGTTCGGGATATAGGGGATTACTCGATACTGTACATTGAGGAGATGTGAGACTTATTTGATGTGAGTGCCCAATGTGGGGGCCTGGTTTGCGGATTTGGGATTGGAGTATCTTGATGGATTGTGATCCTACCACGACGTCAGGTTTCCGTGGAAAATGACATATTCCACTCTATACCTCACCATTACCTATCTTATGCACAGATTCATATATTGGTAGTACTTGTAGTGTACCCTTATGATAGTTGCATATTTGCTTTCTCATATCTCTACTGCATAGACATTGCATACTACTATCATGTCATCATTGCTTCACATAGTGATTGTACCTGCTAGTGTACTCTTCTTTATTCCAGCATTGCATGACATATTATTACCACTGTAATCGCATATCTTAAATTCATGCTGTACGTGCATTCCTGCGATTACCTGCATATGTTTTATACTATTCACGAGTTGGCAACTCACCCCCGTTGTGTCACAGGTGTTTCAGGTTATTCCCCAGAGTAGTCGAGGCAGGCTATTCTCCTATCCAGCTATCCAGCTACCATCTTTTGCTACAGATACCGCATCAGCTCACAGTACCATTTTGCATAGGTGGGTTAGACGGTTATCTGTATTATATATTGTACCTTCGTTGTATTGTACTCTCCATCTACTGTTGTGTTTTGACATAGAGACTTGGGGAGGACGTAGTGTGTATTATTGTGGATTAAATGTCTTTTATATATACAGCTTTTTCTCTACTGTCCTTATTCTTCTGTTGTACTCTTATTGACTAGTCTTTATGAAAATGGGGTGTTGCTAAAATTTTAAAGAAAGAAAGGAAGACTTTTAAGGAATTTGGGTTGCGATTTCAATTGTTTTCAAAACTTATATTATCTTTTCCGTATTTCTCATGGTTTAGATTTCTGGGTTTGGCTTTCTTTTACTATGTTGCGTCTTTAGGCGTTGCATAGTATTAGGGCCGTCACGGGCCAATTCTGGGTCGTGACAAAGTTGGTATCAGAGCGTTAGGTTTTACCTTTCGGAGTGTAGGATGACCTTGGTATGATGGAGTAGGTAGCTTAAGCAGAGTAACGTAGTGTGTGTATGTCTGCAGCATACCCACAGCGCGGTACCTTGCATTAAGTGACCTAAGTACAATTTGCTTGACATTCCTTCCTTGATGTTTCATATCTTTGAGATTCGGTTTCCTCATTCTTATCGAATCTCATCTTATATCTATTTATAGCCTTGCCGCCGATGACTATGGGGACCCAGAGCGATGCAGCGAGGGCCGAGGTCAGGGTTAGCTCGGGTGAGGCGAGTACTGACCCGGATGGCACTCTAGTTGCACAGGTGCAGACGGATCAGCCTACGACCTATACTATGGATAGACTTTTGGTCGAGATGCAGGAGTTCCGCCAGACGATGAGTTCCTTGGTTGATGTCGTTCGGGAGCTACGACAGGAGGTTGTCATCCCTGTTACTCAGCTGTCCCTTACGATCAGCATGCAGCAGTCCGTCACCTACATAGCACCAGTGGTTGCAGCTCCAGTTGACGAGGCACGTATTTTAGAGGCTCAGAGAGTTCCAGGACAGTGGAGGACTCGTACCAGCGTACCAGCCCAGAGACAGAGGTTCGGTCGTCGAGACTGATTTCGTGGCCACTACGGGAGTAGCAGAGGCTTAGGACGAGGACAGTCGTTCAGCTCTTACCCCCAGGATGGTCCGCAGTCAGCACGTGGATGTTTTCGATGCGGAAGCCTTCAGCACTTCGTCAGGGATTGTTCCTTGGCACCTCGTCATGATCGTTTTCAGAGAGGCCGTGGACATGGAAGATTCGCTCAGTGGGCTCAGGCTACTAGAGGAGTTCATCCAGCTGCGAGTAGAGGGCAGACACAGGAGTTTGCTTCTACTCACCGGGACGCGCAGACGTCTAATGTGGAGTTTTCAGGTACCCTTGAGTTTTATTTTCTCTTGGTGTATTTATTTGTTTCTTGCTTGTACTGTGGTTGGGTAGATTAGTCGTAGTTGTGCTAATTTCTGTCAGCGATCCTTTTGTTGCGCGACACGTATTTCAGTTTTGTGCCAATCGGATAGGAGATAGAGTTTCGGCCGTCGTTTTGATTCTTCTAGAGATGTTGGATTTGACGTTCTCCTGGGCACGGACTGGTCAGCTACGTGTTAGGCGTCTGTGGACTACCGTGTGGAAGCAAGATAGGTTTTGTTTTCCCCGGCAAGTCAGTTCTTGTTGTACAGGTGGATAGTTGTGCCGCCTCTTACAGCTTGAATTTAGCCTGTTTAGCTAGTCGGCTACTGAGGAGATGTCGTGGATTCTTGACGTTCATTCGTGATACCGGAGCCACCGGGGGATTGCTGGACCGGGTTCCTTTCGTGCGAGAGTTTTTCCGACGTTGTTCCAGGTGAACCGGCGAAGCTAAGGGAGCTTAAGGATCAGCTGCAGAGTTTTGGTTTGGGGAGTTTTGTGCGTCTGAGTGTTTCACTTTGGGAGCTCCTAATTCTGTTCGTCAAGGAGAAAGACGGCAGTTTGAGGTTGTGTATCGACGGATCGTCAATTGAACCGGCTTACGGAGCGGATAGGTATCCTTCACCTCGCCGTGATGATTTCCTCGATCAACTCCAGAGTGCGAGACATTTTCTAAGTGTGTTTGGGATCGGGTCATCATTATTGCGGATTCGGAGTGACGGCATTCCGAATACTGCCTTGTGTGTGCTACGGGCTTTGTGTGTTTTGTGAGTCGTTGGATTCACTGTCGCCCTAGCAGCATTCGTAGATATGATAAGCCAGATTTCTGCACGCCGTTCCTCGACCAGTTTTTGTTGTGTTATTTACGACACTCTGGTCTATTTAACGTGTCTGGAGGGATAGGAGTAGCACTTGAGGATTTGTTATGCAGATGCTGGGAGAGCACCAGCAGTTTGCTAAATTCTCAGGGTGTTTCTTCAGGCTTGTTTGTGTTGACTCCTAGGTCTTGTAGTCACGGGAGAAGGTTCCGTATGGTTCCGAGGGAGATCGTGGCCGTACAGCTTAGGCCCAGACTTGTGTGCAGGACGGAGATCCGCAGATTGTTGGGCTTAGCAGGTTTTGCCGCCGTTTCACGCAGGATTGCTAGAGTAGTGCTGCACCGTTGACTGAATTGACCAAAAGGAGGTTTCTTTTCTTTGGACTGTGGCATGCGTACGGAGTTTTCAGCAGTTGAAGATTCAGTTAGCAACTGCATCAGTCTTTCTTTGCTTTTGGTTCGGGCGACTTTGTTGTTTAACTGTAATGTTTCTTGAGTGGGCTCGAGGGTGTACTGAGGTGACACTATAGAGATATCGCTTTTGCTTTCCCTACATTTGGAGGAAGTACGAGGAGGATATTCCACTCATGATCTGGAGATGGCCGCGGTGGTTTTGCGTTGGAAGTTTGGAGACACTTCTTGTTTGAGAGTCGTGTCAGATTTTCCACGGACCACCAGAGCTTAATGCACATCTTCCTGCAGCAGATTTGGATTGTTGTGATGGTCTTCTGCAGATTTACAGTTCTTGTGTGATCGTCGAGTATAGCATAGTTCGTCTCTACGGAGGGGACAGCTTGCTCATGTCCGCGCCCGACCACTTTCCTTAAATCGTTTTCGCGAGACACTGCCCGTCGAAGCTCGTACGTCAGAGATACTTGAGCATATTCGGCTGGGTAATGATTCGGAGACCTTGCTTGTGACAATGATGTGCTAAGTTAGGGACACGTTTGTGTACCTACCATTATCAGGTAGAGGCGTGTAATCCTAGAGCATGCACATCTGTCAACTCTCTTTATGCATTCAAGTTCCACCAGCTTTGGCGTGACTTGTGAGATAGTTACAAGTGGACAGGAATGTAAGGAGAAGTTTCAGGTTTCGTTTCAAGTGTCTGTCTTGTTGTGTGCTTTGGGTCGAGCATCTGAGGCCGGCCGGAGAATTGCAATCTTTTACCGTTCCGAGGCAGGAATGGAAGCAGATCGCCATGAATTCCGTTATGGTTTCTACCCAGTTAGTTAGGGTGTAGCTCCATTCGGATTCTTGTCATCCGGTTTTTACTCAGTGTGCACAGTTGTTTTTGTTAAGTGGTGTGTTTGTTGTTTTGTTTGGTCGTCAGCAGCTTGGGATCGTCACTCGCCATCGTTAGGGTTCTCCTTCGATAGCTGTTATGAGGAGACACTCCAATTGGCCACCCTTAGGCTTAGGGGTTAGGTCGTGTCGATCGCCAGCCTGTTGTCTTCTGACTCTACGTAGGTAGGATTTTGGACCCCAGCTATGTCTAGAGAATTCAGAGTTAGTCCAGTTGTGTTTAGGTCAGGATGAGAACTGTCCATTGCAAACAGATGTCTTATGCGACTGTATTGGTCGCAGGCTTGAGTGCGCAGTGGCAAATCATGGATTCCTATGGACTTTCCGATGAATGACGTGTTGGATTTTGGGAAGCTTATCTCAGGATTTTAGGTCCTTTAGATCCTATAAGCGAGTTAGTTTTGTTGCCTTCAATTTGGCACTTCCGCCCAGATTTCTGGATTTTCACCCCGTATTCCTTGTGAAGATACTTTACAATTTCCTTCATGACCTTCTCAGATGATTTGGCACCAGACCATTTGGCTGGACGCGATCTTTCGCTCGCCCGCAGCCATGTGTGTTAATGGCTCGACAGGTGGAGGAACGTCGGTCAAAGGTCGTGCCATCTGTGAAGGGTTTTCTCGGGCATAGCCGTGTAGTGAGGTAGTCACTTGGGAGGCTGCGAGCGAGATTTGAGGATTTTAATCTTCTCTTTGAAGGTACACGTAAAGGTATAATTTTTAAATTCGGGGACGAATTTCTTTTAAGGGGGGAGATTGTAACACCTTAGAATGTGTTTTGTAGCTAATTATATTTTAAAATGTAGTTTTTAATAAAAAGTTTACCAAATTAAGTTTTAAATATTTTATCCTAATTATTGTGTATTTTATTTGAATTTTGTTTGGCACACACACACTTGTGCATGATAACTAGGCTTGTTTTTGGTGTTTAACCATGATTAGCAACCATGGTTAACTAACCATTTCTCTAATCTAGTGTTAAGTATTGTTTAAGTGTTATGGTTGTTATTAGTGTGGGTTTTAGTCATGATAGTTTTTAATTTAAAAAGGATTTTAAAATGGAGTTTTAAATTTTTATATTGGTTGACTTTGGGAAAGAGAGAGAGTGAGCATGGGCATCATGGCTCATGCCATGCTCATTAAATGAGGGAAGAGAAAGAGAGTGGAGGGGTTTTGCTTGATTCTCTCATTTACCTCTTTGTTCTCTTCTTTTCACTCATTCTCTCACTCTCACCCACACACACTCACAAGAAGCAGCAGCAGAAGCAGCAGAAGCAGCAGCAACAGAGTGAGAAAGAGAGAGGCAGCAACAACAACAGCTTCACACACACACGCACACTCTGCCGAGAGAGAGAGAGGGGGGGGGGCAGCAGTTTCAGCAGCAACACCACCATCACCACACCAGCATCATCATCATCATCAGCAGCAGAGAAGCAGCAGCAGCAAGAGGTGGCAGCAGCAACAGCAAGAACAGCAGCAACACAGCAACAATAGCAGCAGCAGCTTGCACCAACATCACCAGCAGCTGTAGTGGACTCCCCTCACTTATTCACCTGCCTTCTGTGGCTCCATAGGGTATAATTTCTGAACTCTATCCCTAGTTTGACTAGTTGTGTGATTGATAGTGTCGGGTTGTGTTGAATTGCTAAATTAGTGCTAGTTTATGGTGTTTAAGTGGAATTATGGTAAATTGTTGATTTGGTTAGCTACCCTGGGTTAATTAAGTGCTAATAAGGCCACCTCAACTGAGAAATCCCCAGATTACACTAAAATACCATAAGTTTTCTAATTTGTGCAATTTGTGACTTTTGAGGTGATATTAGTGACTTCTGTGATCTGCTGTTACTCGGGTGACTTCAGAATAAACTTGAGTGGACCCCAGCCTACTAGTAACACCCTGACCCCACTACCAGAGCCCGACCACACCACTCTCAGCTTTGGCCGCCAAAACCGCCTTTCTGGCCGCAATTTGCGGCCAGAACAGGGAGATAGGAGCTGGGGTTTTCAGGGGTGGTGTCTGCTATGTTGTATAGGTCCTTGGTATTTGTAGTTTTGTAATATTGTAGCCTGGACAGAATCTGGGACAATATGTCGCTTTTGTGTTTAGTTGTGTTTGCGCGATACGCGCGATACGTGAGTGGGTTCTGTGATCCAGCGTATCGCCGCGTGTCGCGATGGTTTTTAGACGCGTACACACACGATTCTGCGTATCGTGCCACGCGCGTTTAGTTCGCGACGCGAGTTTCTCGTTTCGTTTCGATATCGCGTTTCGAGAGATATTGGGCTTATATGTGATTTCATGTCGTATTTGCAGGTTTGCAGACGGACACAGCCAGGGGGAGCAGGTGATAGGATTCATCCAGCGTGGGGTTTAGGTGAGTAGATATAACATCTACAGGGGAATCGCCCGCATGGCGTTATGCGTCTGGGCTAGGATTCAAATTCCTGTCGCACATTCTACGTCATTGTAGAATTGCGCATTTACTGCCTTTCCTAGATATAGCTATATACTGTGACTAGCAGCCGTAGGACACTGCACACATTATTGACGGTTCATGTTGCACGAGCACGGATTGCATGCTACACACACACCGTCAATAATTGCCATGTCACACACTACCCCTTATAGCTACCATTGCTTGCCACACTTGACATCTAGTTTATCGGTATACCTATAGTGTATCATACCTTTAGTGATAGGTATATTTTCACTTTGCGATACAGCTACAGGTATACCTCATACATATTTTACCTATACCGGGAGGGATTTCCTACATATGTTACTTATACCCAGGGGGGTATACGACATCAGTTCCTATAGGTAGATACCTATACTTTGCTACACCTGTATGTTAGATACATATCCAGTTGTTGTCGCATATTCACATTTACTGATGTTACTTAGCTGTACCTTATCATGATTTCGCATACATCTGGTTCAGCTATATACTTGTGTTTACCTGCTCGCATTCAGATATATCGCATACATCTATTCCTGTATTTATGCATTGTTTATCTGGATTTTATATGATGTTTTCGGGATTTGGGAACCGCGGGAGTTCATGAAATTATGCATACATGAACAACCCGGTTTCCTTGATATGATATTTCGAGCGTCCCCCATGAGTTTTATCGGTGCTGATTACCTGCTCCATACGATGTGTGGTTGCCGTATGAGAGTACATGGTGGGGCCCGGTATGGTTCCCCTCGGCAAGAAGATCGATGGGTTTGCCGATTGAGCCTGGAGCGGGCGAGTACCTACCGGTGATTGTTTGGACCTGGCAGTTGTCTGGAGGCTACTGGCCAGAGTAGAGAGATGGATGCGGGATGACCTGTACTGTCGAGGCCGAGGGCCGACACTACAGACGGACCCCGTGGGCTGTCCGGACTGACGGAGCCCTATATACGAGGATTTCTGTGTCGATGCTTGGCACACGGTTTCATGATATTTCTTTAAACCCCTTTTTGTATATATAACAGGGGACTTAGCCGTTGTTATATATACCCTTACACCAATATTAGTGGAATGGGACGCTAATATATGTGTATTGCCCCCATCATATTTATTCCTGTACATATATTTACCTTTAGGATGCTAGAACCTACTTGAGATTGGACTTGGGATACTAGGTGATTCATTGGGACTTGGACATTGGATATACCTATGTGATTGGTGATTTGTACGTTCGGGATATAGGGGATTACTCGATACTGTACATTGAGGAGATGTGAGACTTATTTGATGTGAGTGCCCAATGTGGGGGCCTGGTTTGAGGATTTGGGATTGGAGTATCTTGATGGATTGTGATCCTACCACGACGTCAGGTTTCCGTGGAAAATGACATATTCCACCCTATACCTCACCATTACCTATCTTATGCACAGATTCATATATTGGTAGTACTTGTAGTGTACCCTTAGGATAGTTGCATATTTGCTTTCTCATATCTCTACTGCATAGACATTGCATACTACTATCATGTCATCATTGCTTCACATAGTGATTGTACCTGCTAGTGTACTCTTCTTTATTCCAGCATTGCATGACATATTATTACCACTGTAATCGCATATCTTAGATTCATGATGTACGTGCATTCCTGCGATTACCTGCATATGTTTTATACTATTCACGAGTTGGCAACTCACCCCCGTTGTGCCACAGGTGTTTCAGGTTATTCCCCAGAGTAGTCGAGGCAGGCTATTCTCCTATCCAGCTATCCAGCTACCATCTTTTGCTACAGATACCGCATCAGCTCACAGTACCATTTTGCATAGGTGGGTTAGACGGTTATCTGTATTATATATTGTACCTTCGTTGTATTGTACTCTCCATCTACTGTTGTGTTTTGACATAGAGACTTGGTGAGGACGTAGTGTGTATTATTGTGGATTAAATGTCTTTTATATATACAGCTTTTTCTCTACTGTCCTTATTCTTCTGTTGTACTCTTATTGACTAGTCTTTATGAAAATGGGGTGTTGCTAAAATTTTAAAGAAAGAAAGGAAGACTTTTAAAGAATTTGGGTTGCGATTTCAATTGTTTTCAAAACTTATATTATCTTTTCCGTATTTCTCATGGTTTAGATTTCTGGGTTGGCTTTCTTTTACTATGTTGCGTCTTTAGGCGTTGCATAGTATTAGGGCCGTCACGGGCCAATTCTGGGTCGTGACATTATCATGTTGCTTATCGGAAGGTACTCTTGAGCCGTGTTTGCTAGTCAATTGCAGGATACAGGTTCTCGTCTTTAAACGGTGAAATTCATTGAAAAACACTACAAAATCCGGGTTCCTGCCAACCACAGATAAAACACGGGTCTCCGCTCTTTATCCGTCTGTTGCCACACACCAGTTTAAGAGACAAAATAGCAAATCAATGTCATTTTCATGCACAAGGCTCAATGGCAACACATGATCCAAGAAATCTACACGGAGCTCGAGGAAATCATGACAAAAGTCCACTTTTGATCATCAGAAATTCTGGAAAAATCGTGAGGAAAATCTGAGAAAAGATATATACCAGACTCGTGGGCACAGCAAACCAGGGGACCCTACAAAATTCGGCGGCTTAACTCCACTAAAGGGCCCCGGATCCACGGCATAAGCATGCTTAGGCCGTGGAACCGCAGCCGTATAGTGGCGACAGTTGACCAATTTTTGTGGGTAGATTGGTCATTTCACTTTAGTTCTGAAT
Organism: Agapanthus africanus; assembly: GCA_030015575.1. Lineage (NCBI taxonomy): Eukaryota > Viridiplantae > Streptophyta > Magnoliopsida > Asparagales > Amaryllidaceae > Agapanthus > Agapanthus africanus. The sequence continues at coordinate 466,602,935 of CM057339.1, read as the reverse complement.
GTTGCCCTAGGTTTTCATTTTCCAGCCTATAAATAGCCCAGAACCTTGTAAAGGAGAGGGTTGCTTAATCTTGTATTTTAGGTTTTAGAATACTTGTTGTTCTTCTTCCTCTTCTCATCTCTTCTCCATTGAAAAACTTGTAGTGAGCTTTTGTGAGTGAAGAATGATGAATAAAGAAGTTCCTTTTATTATTATACTTGTCTTGTTCTTTAGTTAAATTATTATTGCTTGTAATTTTCATTTGTTAACTTAGTTGTCGTTATTTGTGTTTGTTTGTTTCTTTTCTCTTTTTTCTTTATCCTTAAACAACCAGGATGCTTACGCTTGATCATTGCCAAGGTGAGGTCGCAAATAGCTAGTTGTTATCTTTTAATCTCTTTCTTTCTATCTTCCTCCTTTGGTTTATTTTTCGTTCTTCTTGTGATGGGTGAGTAATTTCCATACTTGTTAGGGTAGGATAAGGGAAGTTTGAGAGAAGGAAATCTCTCTCACTCTTTCCTTGCCCAACATCATAAATCGACTCCCGTTAATTGAACCACAATCCGCTCCTTACGGCACCCTATCCTACATGATAGCGGTGATTCCGTAGTGAGACTGGTTGTGGTTGAATCAACCGGAGGTTATGACTAAGAGCCAAGAACGGACGGACAAGCACCAAAAGGAAGAACTTAAGCGTTGGAAAGCCTAGCTTATACTCGCAAGTTCCTTCCTAGACGTGCTAATCCCTGTTGTTGCCGATTACCGTAACGCCGATATTAAGAGTGGCAACGAAAGAAGTGAGCGACTCCTAACTCAAACTAACCTAATCCTAACCCTAACAAGCTCTCTTTACACTCATTTTAACACTTAGTTAATCACAAAAAAATCTGGAAAATTGGACTTAACTCGTTAAAGCACATAGAAAAAGTTCCCATCTCCCTGCGGACGACCCGTACTCAACCGGCTAGCTACAAGCGAAACCGTCTTGATTGCGGTAATTAACTAAACTTGAACACGCAGAATCGTTACCAATCAAATGGTGCCGTTGCCGGGGAGACGGAAGTTTATTTCTTTGTGTAATTTCGGGTTAATTTGTGAATATAAATCTAACCGAAAAACAAAACAAAAAAATATACGTTGTAAAAAAATCATCTTGTTATTTTTGATTAGTTTTTGTGCAAGTGTGCAAGATAATACGAAGTTCGAGTTCAGTGCCAAAGACGTGGGAAGATATACCCATATCTCGCGGCTACATCACGACGGATCAAAAAGAAGCAAACGGACTACTGTAAAAATCTGGAGCAGATACAGTGAGCAAATCAAGATTCAGCAAATCCAGACAAGCAGAGGACAAACACAGCAGCACACCAAAATTTTTTGAAGCCCAATCCCTCCTTACCGCCGCGGAACCGCGTCCTAAGCACGTGTTTGGCCGCGGAACCGCGGCCACTTGTTGTCTTCAGGGTCCCAAATCTTCTGTGAGTTCTCCTCTCCTCTCCCCCACTCCTCTGGACTCCACTGAACTGTGTTTTCTGCAGCATTCATTATGCATATTCTCTTCCCCTTCCAATAAACTGTTCTTGTGCAGGATTCTTTGCGCCGCGCTAAAAATAAAAATCGTTTGCAGTTGATTTGTTACCGCTTTGCATTCAGTAATACGGACTTAAGGGGCTTGAAACCAATTCAGATTGGGTGGGGATTTCATCACCCTTCCCAGGACCCCAGAAATCACAAAAAGCATATGCATTGACCATTGTTAAATTAAAAAATACTAGACTCAGCCCTGAGGACTTCGCGCTCAATAGGACAGAGGACTAGTTACAGGCATCGGCCATTTATCCTATCTAACTTTTGTGGTGTCTAGGAAAGTGTGTCGAGGGCAAGTGGTTTGTAATTAAGGAACTTCGCGAAAGCGTTGGAAAACCTCCCACTTACCTGGCACTTATCTGGCCGCATTTGACGGAGAAGAGGCGGTTTGAGGTCATATTTCTAGCCCTATGGAACAGTTAGGAGCTGTCTAGCAGACCTAGGTGACCCTAGATCTAGGTGTGATTGTGCATATCTTGTTTGTGATTGCTTAAAGCCGTAAGTCCGTACATATTCCTGTAAATCTCTTTCTAAAAAAAAAGGAAAAAATCAAAAAGCTTTTATAAAAACTTGCCCTTTGTCGCCAAACCCATTTTTTCACCCACCACCCATCATATTTCTCCATTGACGTTTTCTTACCCTCACCTTCTCCGCTTTGACTATACTAAACTCGTTTAGTGTATGTCCGCTTGGACTCGGGACACTAGCGCCCGCCTAGTCCGCGTTACGTTAGTGGCTACCGATTACGCGATCGACTAAGACGTCGAAACTCCGTCCACGCCTCTTTCACCCTTACCTTTGCCGGCCAACTCCGACGTTGACCGAAATTCTGTTCATACATCTTCACCTTCACCATCAACAACCTCTTCTTCCGCGATATCAGGATTTAATCCGAACATCTTTTTGACTACCCCAGGATTGGCTCCACCTCCTACGGAGACCAACAACCCATCACCACCGCCTGTTGTAGCGCCGCAGCGAATCGCGCTCCAGGATCATTTCTATCCCACCCGTTCTGCACTTCCCACCTGCCTTTCTCTTCCACCGGCCTATGGGGATAATTTTGAAATTAAGCCCCACTTCATCAACATGCTTCCACGATTTCATGGGCTTGAATCTGAAGATTCCTATATCTTCATCAATAAATTTCAAAACGTTTGTGCCATGATGAAAACCAACCATCTGTCGGACGATGCTATATGTCTACGGGTCATTCCGTTCACTTTATGCGATCACCACCCACAATACCGGAGAGACGAACCCCAGCAGATCCGCTCACTGCCTCCACGTAGCTCATGACTGTACCCAACTAAAACCTGTTTGCACGACTCCTTTGAGCCATGGTAGGGTAATAATCAAAGTACAGTGGGAACTCACATGAGACAAATGACGATCCCAGGTCGATGAACTAACCTGTAGACATGTCACCTGGGAACTGCTATCTAACGTCAGCTTTAAGACCAACTAACATTTTCCCGGCGAGTCCTGTCCGGTATACTCATAACCCAATGAGCACCTGTATACATCTTAGGCGAACCAACTGACACCAGTGGCTTGTGAGACCGGCCACCGCCCCTCGTCGGGGTCTCGACTGTATACACTAGTCTACTCTGGAGTATCGATGCCCTGTCTCAAAAACTCCCACAACTAGGGACCTTTTAAGGATGTGCTTATAGACCCCAGCTCCCACGTATATGATCGCCATCATACTGCTGGCCGTCAAGCAAGAATCCTATCTATCAACGCGTAATAGTAACTTGTAAGGTCACCTAAAACTGTACACGATGATAAAGATAAACCAGATAGCATACTATCAACTTGAGTAAGACTATCCTACCGGCATAGGTCCTCCCTCAATCATTGCAATTACGTGCCTGTGATCCAATAATTGACTCGGAGGGCACTATATCCAACAATCTCCCACTTGCACTCAAGGCTAATTATTGTGATGTCGTATACTCACAACCCATGTGATACCGAACACCCAACTCCTCTACTATTCAGTTTCACAAAAACCCATTTGCTAAACTATTGCGTTCGAGGAATAGCCTCAGTGAGTGGATCCGCCCTGATGTTTCTTTCTATGTCTCTCTTTATCTCAAGTTCGCGGAGAAAACCATCTCCCGAAATAAGCAATACCTGTCTTAGAATATGTCTGGATATCTGATGGGACCTTGCTCATAAATGAACTCCAAAGCCAAACTTCTTAGACAGTATTGTCAACTGAAATTAATCAGTATCCTGCGCCATGCCTCCCTCAGTATCCACTTGGACCACCTGTCCAAAATACTGCCCTTCTTCAGAGGGAAAACTATAACTCTGACAGTCACTTTGTCATCCAGGTCACCTTGGAAGTCTGGAATAATAATCGTCTCCCGAAGGAGGCTGTTGTTATCATATCCCTAGAACATCCACTTATTTTCTAAAACTGCTTCCGATCGTTTCTCCAGGACTCGATTAATATCAACTTATTGCATCTAATAGAAAAACAACATCTGATGTGGTATTTGACATCTCATGATCAACTCAATTGCCTAAGCAAGTGATCTGCCAATCATGTATATCCCTCTCCTCTTTAGTCTGTAAGACACCTTTAGAGAGGGTGACTCCACCGCCTGCAGGTACACTACCGTGCCAGGAGTCGTCCAATCTAAAACACATTTAGAATGCTGTATAAGTATCCAGATTTGGAAACCACCCAAATCTAGATCTAAAACCATATATCTAGTGACCAGAATGTCTGATATAATATCTAAGTCCTATGTGGAGAAACCACTGTGTGACAACCAAAGTATAACCGATCGTAGTATAGGAACTTCACTTCCTACTCTCTGTGTGTCATCGAAATACCAGGACATCACACCCTACTACCTTATCAAAAGATCCATCCCCTATTCTGATGACGTCAAACCTATTACTGTCACATCAGAAATGGATGATCTATCTCTGCTCTATCTGCTTTATTCTATAAATAGACATAAGCCACTTGTCCACTATGCTTCCGCTGCTCCCACTGATTACGACAACTCTCTGGTAGAGTCATATAGACGTACACTTCTAAAACTAGTTTAGAATGACGCTATACTGATCCTCCTGCCGGGTCTCACAGTCTGGAACAACAGCAATGGAAAGTCTCGGTAAACAAGAACCTCCTTGCCACCGTCCTTGAGGCTACCGGAGTACCTCTCGGGTGCGTGAGGTTACCCACCATATCCGAGGAGTGGCAAACGTAATGTCAAATCAGATTGAATATTTAGGTCCTATTAATTTTTTTGTAATTGTTTGCGGTTCTGGAATCACTTCCAGTTCTAACTACTCCCACTACTTTTTCTGAAAAAATTCTTTTTTATTAAAACTGTGGTGAATCAAGAACAATATCACTATTGATCTTCCAGATGGTAGAAAATTAACCCTCGTCATCGCCCTTGTCAACCCACAAGCAGCCATTACAGAAACGTGCCTTGAGTTATCCAGAGTCTGGTTTTAAGCATAAGCCGGACAACTCCCCGTACCTTAACATCGTTAAGGTATGAACTGTTCTATTTCCAATATAGAAACAGAGTCACTAATTTAATTGGAACTAAATTCAAATCATGCAGCTGTCTCCAGTGCATATCAACTAAATGGAAGGAGGACGATCAGCATTACTCAACTTAGAAATGCTTCCAATTATGAGTAACCTGAAAGAGAAGCAAGTTCTCTTAATCATTACTATCAATTGACCACCATACACAAGTATCTACATCTTCGATCACCTTGAAGAATCCCGATACTTGCAACATCTGGTTCTCTACTTTACTCTTATACCTATAACTTCTCAAAACTCAGACCTTGTATTTCTATGAAACACATGTCTAAGAACTAGAGAAGTCACAAGTAAACAAAATATAGTACGAGGACCGACCCCTCTGTCCTAATGGACACTGGACAACATACAATACTCTGTATAAGTCCCCTGAATTGAATAACTCTAACTCTGTGCGTCGTAGGTTGAAAACTGTACTATGGTTATGAAGAATTACACCGCTGTTTAATGCTCCTTAACTAACCATCCACTGATATAGGTAAATGTCATAGACATAATTTCAAAAGGTTATATCTCACTCTATAAAGATAGACGTACAAATATGTCGATTTGAAATTGGTGCAAAACAACGGATATTCAAAACCAAATATATGCCATACGGCAAACAACCCAGGTGATTTCCTGAAATATCACCAATTACAACGAATCCCGATATAATGAGGACAATCACCTAATTCCCAATGACTTTCTCCCACTCATCATCTATAAAACCATACAGATGCGAGAATCATACCTGGTAAATACATACCCTGGAGCAAGGATTAATTGGGAAATCAGTTTTCTTTTAACAGTACACAGTGAAACTGAAAGATTGAAATATTTCGTAGGGGTATCCGGGTATTCCTAGTAATGCCTCTTCCATTATCCATATTCACAACTGTAACCGTATATTTCGTTGCCATCTCTCCAAATCCCTTTATATGTCTTTAGTCATTACCTTCTGCACACCATCGTTAGGCTAGATGGTTTTCTTCCTTTCCTACCATTTGGTAACAGTCTCTGGCTTGGAAGAAGACTATCCAATAAGTATAATGGGTGTACTGTCCTAATCCTAGGAGCACTCCCGATGCGATAGAAGGTGAAGATAAAAGACAACCGAATAAACCTTATTCCTATTTCTCCTGAACCAGAATCCATCCCCGAACTGGAACAAGTTCCTTTCGAGTTCGTATATAACCAAACGATTGAATATCCAATAAACTGCGGATCTTCGTAGTGATACGGAGTGTCAAGGAGAAATACAAAGGTGAAGTGGGAGTGGTAATGAAATACTTGGTCAGGTCGTGAATAGCAGTCGCAATTTACTTTGCCCTCCTTCTAATCCCATTATTTGTCTTAACTTAATACCTTCTGTACACAATCGTTAGGCTAATTGGTTTTCTTCATTCCCTACCGGTCGGCACCGGCCTAAGGTTTGGAAGAAGACTGTCCAATAAGCGTAACGGGTGTACTGTCCCAATCTAAGGAACACTCGCAACCTGAGAGAAGGTAAAAGGAAAAGACAACTAAATAATCCTATTCGTTTTCTCCAGAACCGGAAACCATCCTCGAATCTGGAACAAGTTCCTTCGAGTTCGTATATAACCATACGATGGTTTTATCCAATGGAAGTGGACGTTCGTAATAATACGGGGTGTCATGGAGAAAAGGGTAAAAGTAGGAATGGCAATGAGGTATGCAACTCTGAAAATCCAAAAGCCAGTGTTATAAGAAGGTTCGGTTAATCTCGGTCACTGAGTCATAGTCAAGGGTCGGGCCATGGTCGCAGCCAAAGAGAGAGAGAAAAGAAACACTCAGCGTGCAATTAAACCTAGATCAGAATGGTTATCACTTTATCTAATCAAGAAACCTCCCACCGTCACCTCAAATTCTCCTCCAAACCTGAAAGAAGAATTAGTCGAGATCACTCGAGAAGTAGACCAACTCATCAGTGGGAATCGGGATCCAACTATCATGGCATGATAACGTGACGGAATCCACTCACGTTATCACACTCCAGGAAGTATGCGCATGCCTGGCAAGTTTCAGTATCTTTAGAAACTGCCGATGGATGTTTTTACACTTAGGACCCAAGTTACCTTGACAATGCCAACATATCATAGAGTCCTAGTCAAGTTTTACCCATCATTATCTTGATTGCGTTAAACCCACCCGTACGAGTCCTTGACAATGCCAACATAACCGTACGACTGTCCTAACCAATCCACTTATCCATGCGATTGAAAAGCATTACATAGCTACCGAACACTACGCCTCGGCAATGCACGACATACGCAGCTCGAATACTAAGAAATACTATTCTGAAATGACGGAGGGCTATGGCTGGTTTTTGGCGAAAAACCATTAACGTATTGAACTTGATATAGTTTAAGGAATTGGATAGCTTTTCATAAAATATAGTAGCGAAAACCTTTGCTAAAGTGGTCACTCCCGGTGAAGGGATCTCGGCTCTTTCCCCGTAGAATGAGGTGCAGGATATTCCAACCGAATACCATGATGCAAAGCAAAAGTAAACGACTATAGTGAAGTTATTGCCCTGACGCAAACTTCTGCCCAAGGGGTCACTCCCGGTGAAGGGATCTCTGTCCTTGCCTCGTCGACTGAGGTGCTGGATATTCATAGCCGAAAACCACTATGCAAAACAAAAGAGAACGCCCTGGCAATAAGAGCTTTTAGAAAAATGTTCCAACAACATCAGAATAGGTTTGTTTAGCTTGCATTGATCCGAATCAATGCAGTCCCATCAATTGATCACACCAATAATGAACGAAAATAGTGATGCACGTATATGCCACTTGCATTCGCCACTGGGTCCCGTTATTACCCGTTAGGTTAGATAACTAACGACGGAGCGGGGACTGGACTAGCGCGGGTGCAAAACATATACAACATCTACTAGTATATATAACAATATATAATAATCGCTCAAGGCGTGATAAAATGCAACATCACAGAAATGTAACAAGCATCACAGAACAATACAGATATCTGGGATCCCCGGGTTTCATAGAGCTGCTACTGAAACCCGACGTTCCCCTGGTCGTGTGGATAGCCTGTGCAATGAAATCCTAGACCCTTAAGGGCGCGGCAAGTTGCCCGCCAAAACCTGAAGCGAGGCAGCCCCCCTCAGCGACGTGAACGGACCACCCAGCATTTCACGGAATCCGGTAACTTGGGCACCCCTCCTTGGGTCAACCTGTACCCCTACGAGTGCGGCGAATAGCCCGCCAATTCTAGAGTAAAGCCCCCTCCGTCTCAACGCCATGAGATGCGGGCCCGTTGCCCTCTACAACCCGGCTATCCGTGCACCCCACCGCGGGGTAATCCTAGTACAGAAAGTAAAATATACAACGGGTACATCGACATCAGCCCGGTCGTGCCCCAAAAGAATAATATACAAACAGGCAGTGGCGGCAGTCCACATGTCAGACGCTCGCCCCGCAATATCAAATGTACATATACAACCAAACTGTACTAACATTGCATCCAGGCTATCCACCACGAAAAATCCGCAACATCACAGCACAACACAGAACATCAACGTGAATGTCACGTTCGCAAATCCGTCTAAAAGGGCTATAGTAGTTAGACAGGATTTACCATCAAGTGGCATTCGCGGTCGCAGATATAATGTAAATACTGAGAACTAACAAGTTTAAAATTTTCGATCTACTAAATTTTCCGGAGTGGCCCCAAGAATAACTGTAGCACTCAAAATAAACCTGGGCCCAAACAGAACATACCAAAAACCCAGTTTCCCAGTCTAAGACCCACTGTAGAAATCTGGTATAGTGAAGAGATGAGATGGCCACGGAACCGCGGCCCGAGCATGGGTTTGGCCGCGGTTCCGCAGTGGAACAGTAACATCATGTGACCAGATTTCTACAGAATTCTTAGAATTTCCTGCACATATTTCTGCAATGTACCAAATATTTTTTCGAGTACAAAACAAAATCGACAGAAACTGCACTTTTGAAATCGGGTTTTCGGAATATCCGTTCGATCGAACTTGTAATCACGTTAGAGCAAGCAAGACTAGGCTAATGGCGTGGCTCTGATACCATGTAAGACTACGGTTGCGCCCCGGCCGTCTTTCCGAGGCCAAAATGCGGAAACGAAAATTTTTCTTGACATGAAAACCGGCGCTATCGTATGCTTAAAATCCGGATCGGACCATTAACCTAATACTAGCTAACTAGAGAAAGGGTAAAGGGATATACCGAGCGATCCATGTCCTTCGGTCTTCGGCCACCATCCCAAGCTCCACACGGCATCTCTGGTCTTCATCTCCTCGTCGGAAAGGGCACCACATAGAGAAGTCCTTTTACGGGCTCCCGCTTCGTCCGAAGCAACTCGGGCACGAAGTGTGTTAGCCGACGTGCCTAAGGTGAAGTAGAGAATGTTGTGATCTCTTTGTCTCTTGCATCCATGGCTTTGGATGGAGGTTGAAGTGTTGCCATTGATGGAAGCAATGAGCTAGAAGAAGAACAACAACAAGAGCTTTTCTTTTTCTTTTCTTTTCATTTGTGTTTCTTGTGATGTGTTGAATAATGAGAGTGAGAGAGTGAGATAAAGAAAAATACAAGACTAATCTCACACATATGGAAGCCCCCCTCTCACTCCTTCTCATTTCATGACACACATCAATTCATCAATATGACATTTTTGCTAAAAAGGGACCATGACTCATAGTATATGTCAATGTCACATTAATGCATCTAATGATGATTTCTAGCTCACTAATTCCATTATCCAAACATTAATCCAAATGTTTGGTCCAACAAAAAGATCCGGTAACATCTAAAGTAAACTCGTGACGGATCACAAGGATACCCCTCACCTGTATATACATACCTGCATCCGCATTCCGACTGAATGCGAATGCGATGAGACTAAAGTAATCCAACAAATCTAATACTAGGATCCGGCTTAGACTAAAGCCTACTAGTATGATCCGTCCGATCATGATCCGTGCAATACCACACGTGTAAGATCGAACCCTGCCATATATCATACGGCCTTTACAACGTTTCGCCCGAAACTTGAGAAATTGTCTATGGGGGACTCTAAAGACTCGTCAATACTTTGGCTGTGGATTTAACCACTAGCACGTCAGAGGTATTCGCCGTACGTAACGGGCTACCAGGTATTGACCAAAAGGGACGTCAATGAGCGAACTCATCTTGACACCCTATTGAGCCTGTCAGTGACAATATCAGTACAGTCCGGTCCGTTCGTCTATAAGCATTGCATGGCGGGCCTAGGGGTTTGGTGAAAGTCAGACCCCCAAAAGCGGTACAAGTCGTGTCGGAGTGTAGCCCAGAACACTCTAAGATACTACTGGAATACCTACCAGTAAATCTCTTGCCTCGGCCGAGGGCTTTGTGTAATGGCTCTCCTAGACACAGCGCGACCCCATGCCCAATACTGGGAGAGAAGAACCCTTGCAGATCCACACACTGCCTCTATGTAGCTCGGGACTATACCCAACTAAAACCTGTTTGCACGACTCCTTTGAGCCGTGGTAGGGTAGTAATAAAAGTACATTGGGAACTCACACGAGACAAATGACGATACCAGGTCGATGAAATAACCTGTACAAATGTCACCAGGGAACTACTATCTGACGTCAGTATAAGACCAAATAGCATGTCCCCGCCGAATCCTGTCCGGTGTACTCATAACCCAATGAGCACATGTATACATCTTAGGTGAACCAACTAACACCAGTGGCTTGTGAGACCGGCCACCGCCCCTCGTCGGGGTCTCGACTGTATACACTAGTCTACTCTGGATTATTGATGCCCTGTCTCGAAAACTCCCACGACTAGGGACCTTTTAAGGATGGGCTTATAGACCCCAGCTCCCATGTATATGATCGCCATCATACTGCTGGACGTCAAGTAAGAATCCTAAGGGCTCTATCAACGCGCAATAGTAACGTGTAAGGTCACCTAAAACAGTACACGATGATAAAGATAAACCAGATAGCATACTATCAACTTGAGTAAGACTGTCCTACCGGCATTGGTCCTCCCTCAACCATTGCAATCACGTGCCTGTGATCCAATAATTGACTCTGAGGGCACTATATCCAACAGTACTTAAGCACGGAATTCCTAGATTACTTAAAAGAGAATGGTATTCTCTCTCAGCTTACTCCCCCTTATACACCACAGCACAACGGTGTATCAGAGCAGAGGAATCGTACCCTATTGGATATGGTTCGCTCCATGGTGAGCAGTGCTGAGTTACCTCTTTCATTCTGGGGGCATGCGCTTCAGACAGCGGCATACCTTTTGAATCAAGTTCCGTCCAAATCTGTGCCTAAAACACCGTATGAAATATGGAGCAGTAAGAAACCATGTCTTAAATTTATTAAAATATAAGGTTGGCCGGCCTATGTGAAAACACAGAAACTGGACAAGATAGAGGCACGGTCAGTTCTGTGTAAATTTGTGGGATGTCCTAAAGACTCACTTGGATATCTGTTCTACCACACTGAGGAACAGAAGCTGTTTGTATCTCACCATGCTACCTTTTTAGAAAGGGAGTTTCTTACAAAAGAAACTAGTGGGAGTACGGTAGAACTGGGAGAAATCCATGAACCACAGAATGTAACCGAAAATTTGGAGGATCCATTGGATTCAATAACCCCAGACGAACCTCAGCCACTCCGCAGATCTGGTAGGATTTCTCATCCGCCCGAGAGATACCACGGATTTCTCTTAGACGGGGATCGAGAGGATTGCATCTTGGAAGAAGATGACCCTACCAGTTTCAGGCAGGCCATTATCAGTAGGGACTCTGATAAGTGGCTGGAAGAAATGCAATCCGAAATGGAGTCCATGTACACCAATAAAGTGTGGACCTTGGATATTGCTCCACCCGGGGTAAAACCCGTTGGATGCAAATGGATCTACAAAAGAAAACTTGGTGTAGATGGGCAGGTAGGAAACCTATAAGGCTAGACTCGTTGCAAAAGGTTTTCGTCAAAGGCCTGGTGTGGAATATGACGAAACTTTTTCTCCAATGGCTATGCTCAAATCCATTCGGATCCTACTTGCCATTGCTGCCTTCCATGACTATGAAATCTGGCAGATGGACGTTAAAAAGGCTTTTCTAAACGGCTGTTTGGAAGTGTGCGTTTACATGGATCAGCCAGAAGGTTTCGTAGACAGTGGGAGCAGCGGGAAGGTGTGCAAGTTGCTTAAATCAATTTATGGATTAAAGCAGGCATCGCGGAGCTGGAACATCAGTTTTGATGAGGCAATCAAGGAATTTGATTTCATCAGGAATGGAGGTGAACCTTGTGTCTATAAGAAGATTGTAGGACGAACTGTCGTGATCCTAGTCTTGTACGTGCACGACATTTGATTGAATGTAAATTTCAGATGCGTCGTATCGAATCAAAAATTTAAATTGACCGCAATCAAACTACGGTGTCAGCTGTAGTTAATGAATGAGTGCGGATCGTCCACAAGGATTTCGCTCTTCGTTTGTATTTTAATGTGTTTGAAATGAAATGTTAAGAGACAATAAAAGAAAACATGATTCAAGAATGATTTGTATTCGTGTGTCACTATTCTCTATTAAGGAATCAAGAAACTATAAACAATCAAGAATCGGGTTTCAATGGTATTTTCCAAACAACAATCAAGAATAATAGAGAGGCTCGTAGGAATCGATCGGATCTTTAGATGTGATGTAGTCTACAAGATTTCATATTCTTGTCCTTCGAAGAATTGATACTAGATCAATGGTGATCGACGAGAGTTAGGGTTTTCTTGATGAAATTAAGGTTTCATCTCTTAACCCTTGTTCTTTCGAGGATACCATTTATATTCTAGCCTCTAGCAATTTCAAGAAGCGATCGGATTTCCCCAATCTCGAGTGATGTCGATCAAGAAAGCATCGCAACGAATTGGGTCGTCGATTCTTGAACTTGCTAGGGTTTACAAACTCGTAGGATTCAAGAATCGATTACAAATTTGCTACATCATCATACTAAAGATCGTTTCGACTCCTTAACGAGCGGAGTTTTATTCACACATCACCACATAGACAATATTCAAGAATAGTAATGATAACATGATGCGGAATTTAAAGAAAACAAGATAGAAGAAATATCACCTTTTATTTAATCAACAATTTCAATACATTCTTTCAAGATCTACAAGAAGAAGAAAATCGATCGTTGACTCGGCTTCGCTCGTCTCCGTGGATCGTGGATCTACATTGATCTCTTGCCCGATTGAAGATCGGCTCGGCTCATAAAAGGGTTGAAGGCATCTTGCTTGGCTTGCACTCAAGATCTTGAATTGTGGTTGGATTTAGGGTTAGGGTTTCCTACAAGCTCTCTCACTAAACTTGAGGAAGAGGAAGATGAAGAAAGATTATTTTTAACTAATGAAGATTTACAACTAATGATGAACAACTGATGAACCCTCAACCCTTAGATTTAGGCTCCTATTTATAGATAACTAACCCTAGATCTAGGATTTCAAATTCTAAGTTTCCCTCCAAAAGTTTGTTGAAGGAATTCAAATTTCCCTCCAAAAGTTAGTTAGGGGAGAAGCTTCTAGATGTGATTAGTTAGGAGGAGCTTCTAGAAGAGGATTAATTAGGGGCTTAATTAGGATTAGCCATCCTTAATCTTCTTTTCTGATCTGGCAGTAGCTTCGAGAGGGTTCTGGAATTTGGAGTATCATAAAGGACTGTGTGCCCAGAGAAAGGAATTCTGCTCTAAAATTGCAACGCTGACGTGGCAGAGGAGGCGCGGAACCGCGGCACAAGCCATCTCCTGCTGCGGTTCCGCGGCGCACTTGGAGGCTTATGGCTTGGTACTTCTGGGTTGAACTTGGGATGTTGTATTGGGCTTTATGTGATATATAGAATTGTATAATTCCTTCTGAACTGCTACCAGATCTGGAATGATTTAGTTGGTGTATTTTTGATCAGCTCTTTTGCTTTTTCTTCCGTATTTCCTGCACAGACTCAAGACAAGTGTTGCGCAAATACAGAAATGATGCGATGCCATGAAATGCGGTTAATTTCCTTTAAAGTGTCGGTTTAAAAGTCTAACACATGCAATCTCATATTTTGTGACAGATTTGCTAATATGTAGAATATGAATACTGAACACTTCTAAATGTATGCAAATGTTAGGGAAATTTTTATAGGTTTTTAAAGAAATGTTTTGTGCTTATGCAATGTATGATGCAAATGATGCGAAAATAAGCACAAACCTCCCCCAAACTTGTTTTCAACAGTGTCCTCACTGTTGTCATCTGTTAAATCTCGAAAAACCTGTAAGGTTGGGAGGAATTTATTAGTGGGGGCAAAATATTTAAGTGAAGAACCTCCCCCAAACTTATTTTTGGCTCAAAATTTTGTAAAACTTTTCTTTTCAAGAGCCAGAAAAAATTATACCCCCCCAAACTTGAGTTATGCAATGTTAATCTTTGAAAATCACAAGTGGGGGTCAAAAATCATTGGTCGATGCCAAGCTTTGCAAAGACCAAATGTTAACACCAACCATTCAAAAATTTTATCAATGCAGTGCTCGGGTTGGTGGAAGAAGAAGTGGGGAAAGGTTAAGTGGTGGAAGAGAGTGTGTGTGCGTCTCATATTGGAGAGACGATGCAGTGATTTTGATGGATAACTCGCATTCTTTTTACATTTCAGAAGAAGGGGTGGAGGTTCAATTCCATTGATTTGGACATGATTCGTCTCAACACCCGTGTTATTTAAAAATGCGAGTTCATCAGCGATGATCTCCGCAAAAGTTCCATTCATACCCCGAAGAATAATGTCATCACAAAGTACGGGGTGATCTTCAGACTCTAAAAATGGTTCATAATCAGTGTTAATTGTTGACCCGGACATCTCAGTGGAAGAGTCCGTATGTGTATGATACATAGTTGGGTCAAACAACAACATATGAAAAGAGTCTAGATCGGTATCAGGAGGATCATCAAATTCGCTGCTGTCGACATCCATTAAGTCGACAAAACAGACCTGAGCAATAGGTTCGGAGGGTACACTTCCCAACTTGTGAATGTTCAGCTCTATTGACCTATTCCCGAAGGATAGGGTCATAGAACCGTTACGACAGTTGATAATTGCATTGGAAGTGGCCAAAAAGGGGCGACCTAAAATCACCGGAATTTGATTCCGTGGGTTCACTACAGGTTGTGTATCAATTACAATAAAATCTACCGGGAATATAAATTCTCCGATTTTTATTAACACATCCTCCAGTTCACCCCTAGGTTTGGTGATTGATCGGTCAGCCATCTGGAGAGTGCAATTGGTTGGCTTCAACTCTCCGATCCCTAATTGCTCATAGACTGAGTATGGAAGCAAGTTAACACTAGCGCCAAGGTCTAATAGAGCACGGTTGATGTGTTTTTCCCCAATAGAAACGGAAATAGTAGGATAACCTGGATCCTTACGTTTCCTTGGTAATTGTTGGGGGAAAGCCGTGTCTATTGTTTTTCCATGAATATCTTCTTAGGCACATGAGTCTTCCTCTTCCTAGTGCACAAGTTCTTAAGAGTTTTAGCAGAAGACGGAACTTGTTGGATGGCATCTAGGAGAGGGATGTTGGTGTTTACTTGCTTAAAAATATTCATAATCTTCTCCATTTGTGGACTCGGTGTGTTAGCCCTTAACCGATTAGGATAAGGTGCTTTAGCAATAAGCGCTGGGTCCATCATAGGAGAAGGAAGTGGGGGTGGAATCGATCCCGGAATAGAAGTGGGAATCGTCCGTGGAGGGTTAAAAGAGGTGGGCTGTAGTGGCGAGCCTTTTGGGAAATGGAGAATAGGCTCGGAAGAAGATGGTGGGGTAGAAGAACTGGGGTAAGAAGTGTGTGTGTGAGAAAAGGTCTCAGCCGGGGTTCTATTGATTGATTTATCAGTATCATCAAACTCTTCCCCAACGTGATGGTCAAGCACTCTTCCAGATCTCAACATAATCTCATCCACATGATGTGAATAGCTAGAATTGGGTAAAGGTTGAGTTGGAAGTTTCCCTTTCTCTCGTGCACTCATTTCGGCTTTTAGTTGTGCAATTTGTTCTTCCATCGATTTGATGTTCTCATTTTGAGAGATAATGATCTTCATTACATTCTCGACGGAAGATTGCAAACTTGCCGTCCCTTGGATGGATTGTTTCATGAAAGTATCCAAGGTCTGTGCTAGTGCAGAGGTATTATCTGTACCGGTCAATTGCAAAAAGTTTTCATGTGGTGCAAAAGTGTTGGCCGGATTTTGGAAGTTTTGTGATTGGAAGGGGTGCTGACTCAATTGAAGTTGTGGCTGCTGTTGTGGTGAAGGGACCCCTTGGAAATTGTTTTGAATTGGAACCGTGTTTTGAAATTATGATTGGTTCCAAGCAAAATTAGGGTTATTCCTCCAACCCTGATCATATGTGGAGGAAGATGGATCGTTTCTAGGTCTTTGAAATGAGGCATTGGTAAGCTCTTGACCTTGAAACAGACATTCTTCCGTCAAGTGAGACGGATCAGAACAACAACCACATACAGTTTTAGAGAGTGATATTTGACTTAGGGCGGCAGCTAAAAACTTATTTTCCATATTCTCGAGTTTCTTATTGATAGCTGCAATGTCAGCTCTAACTTCTATGGAAATATCATTGCCATCCCTAGACGATTGACTCACACCCTCCCACTGTAAAGATATTTCAGCGAAATCTTCTAGAAATTTCCAGGCTTCCCAATCATCTTTGGTCATAAAATTGCCTTGACACATGGATTCAAGGGACTGTCTTGTGTAAGGAGTAATGCCCTCATAAATGATTCGGCACAATTCCCATCTCGGGATGCCGTGATGTGGACATTGGACTAACAAATCCTTGAAGCGGTCAAGACATTTTGAAAATGTTTCATTTGGAAGCTGGGTGAATTGATAGATTTCGCTACGGACTCGAGCTGTCTTTTGATGTGGGTAGAATTTCTTAAGGAATGCTTTAACGAATTCGTCCCAATTTGAAATAGAATGTGCGGTAGTGTTATATAGCCACTTCTCGGCTAAATAGCATAAAGTGAATGGGAGAAGACGAAGACGGAAAGCATCCACAGAAAGCTGTGAAGTACCCATCATTGCGCATACATTTTCAAATTTCGTGATAAACACGTATGCGTCTTCAGACTCGAGACCGTGAAATTTTGGTAGAAGGTTGATGTATTGGGGTTTTATTTGAAAATTTTCCCCGTTGGCTGGTGGTGTGGAAAGACAGGTGGAAAGTGGGCTTCGTGTTGGATAGCACCTCTCTTGGAGAGAGATGCGAGGTGGAATCTACGCACCAACGGACGGCGGCAGAGTAGTGGAAAAGAAGTTCGATGGAGGTGGATCCATCGAAGTGGGTGTGGTGGTGGGTGAAAGAAAGGTAAATGTAGAAATACCGACTTTAGGGTCGATAAGGGAAACGCGGACTAACGGGCACTAGAAACCTATTGTCCAGCCTATCTTGCACTAAAAAGGGTTAGTACAAGTGGCAGCGTGAATTTATAATTAGGGGAAAGAATGAATGTGATTGGTGTTTGTTTTGAAAAATGATACGGATTTTTTTAAAAAATGATGCAACAAAACAAATGCAACACACAAAACCCTAATTTTAGTGGTCACCTAGGTCAAAGCTCTAGACCGCTCCTAACTGCCAAAAGACAAATCGCAGGATAAATCCTCCACTGCCTCTTTGTTCCCCTGTGGCCGGATAAGTGCCAGGTAAGTGGGAAGGTACTCCACTACGTAAGTAGTGGGACTAATTAAAAACCACTAGCTTTAGACACACTCGCCTTAGGCACCACAAGAAAATGCGGATAAGCAATGAATTACCCACGGCCTTCTCTTGTCCTAATTGAGCGTGACGGTCCTTAGAGTCATCTCTAGATATTTTTTAATTAATGAGGGTAAATGCGGATGCAAGTTTTGCGATTTTCGGGGCCTAGGAAGGGTAATGAAATCCCCACCTAATTTGGATTTGGTCGTGCCCCTTAAATTTCCGTATTAATATGCAACAACCACAAGAATCAAAAACACGCACAAAATTTTTATTGCTTTGCGGCGCTGCGATTTATTTGCAAAGAAACCTGCAAGAAAGTGTTAGTTGGAGTAGACAGAGGGAGAAGATAAGAAAGTGGAGGACTCACATAGCAAAATTAGTGCAGTGAACAATCACTACAGGCGCGGATCCGCCGCGGATGAGGGTTATTTGCCGCGGAAGGGCTGTTGGATTTACTGTTCAGTGCACAGAATTTCTTCAGCAAGCTCCTGTACAATTCCTTAGCTCTCTGGAATATTCATAAAAAATTTTCCGAAGCTCCAATGATTCCAGATTTCCTCGCAATCAAACCACAACAACACGTATTAGGGTTTGTACAAGTTTAGATCTAAAAATTATAATGGAATAAATTGTTCAACTCAAATTTCAAAATACGAACTATTAGTGCACTATCCCCGGCAACGGCGCCATTTGATTGATATAATTTCTGTGATTGTAATAAATCGAATCAAATAGTCCCCGGCAACGGCGCCATTTGATTGTAAAGAATTCTTGATGTGTAGTATGGAATTGTAAATAAATCACAACCAAAAATTATTTGACCGCAATCAACTACGGTGTCGGATGTAGTTTGTATGTGAGTGCGGATCGTCCACAGGGAAAGTGTAATCGTTCGTCTTTTGAATTAGATGAGTTGAATCTTTAAAGGAAGGAAAACAAAACAATTCAAGATTTATAGTTGAAGTTCAAGAATGAGAAAAAACTAGATCTAAGAAAGAATTAAAAGATAGAATCAAGAATTGATCGTTTAATGATTTTTCCAAACCAAATCTCAAGAATCGAATTGAGGCTCGTAGGAATCGATCGGATCTATAGATGTGATGTAATCTTACAATTACGTATTCTTATACTTCGATGAATTGATACTAGATCGATGATGATCGATCGAGAATTAGGGATTTCTTGTGAAACTAGGGTTTCATCTTATCCCTTGTTCTTTCGTCGATGTCATTCACATTCTAGCCTCTAGTAAATTCAAGAAACGATCGTAGATCCCTAATTTCGAGCGATCACAATCAAGAAAGCATCGCTACGAAACTAGGTCATCGATTCTTGAACTTGCTAGGGTTTATAAAACTCGTAGGACTTAAAAATAGTATTAGAATTTGTTACATCATCATTCTACAATCGTCTCGACTCCTTAACGAGCGAAGTTTTACTCAAACATCACAACAAGAGCAACAATTACAAATTGAGATCTAATCATGATGCAAGAATTAAAAGAAAGCAAGATTAACGAATTTCACCTTTTATTTATATCAACAATTTAGTTACATTCGCTCAAGAACTACAAGAGGAAGAACTTGATCGTCGAGTTGGCTTCGCTCGTCTCCGTGGATCGCGGATCGGCTTGGATCACTTGCCCGATTGAAGATTGGCTCGGCTCCTAAAAGGTTGAAGTCTTCATGCTTGATTTGGTACTCAAGATCTTGGATTTGGAGTGGAATTAGGGTTAGGGTTTCGCACAAGCCTTGTCACGAGACTTGTGGAAGAAAATGGTGTAGAATGATTATTTTTAACTAATGAAGATTTACAACTAATGCTGAACAACAGATGAACCCTCAACCCTTAGATTTAGGCTCCTATTTATAGATAACTAACCCTAGATCTAGGATTTCAAATTCTAAGTTTCCCTCCAAAAGTTTGTTGAGGGAATTCAAATTTCCCTCCAAAAGTTAGTTAGGGAGAAGTTTCTAGATGTGATTAGTTAGGAGGAGCTTCTAGAAGAGGATTAATTAGGATTAGCCTTCCTTAATCTTCTTTTCTGATCTGGCAGTAGCTTCGAGAGGGTTTTGGAATTTGGAGTATCATAAAGGACTGTGGGCCCAGAGAAAGGAATTCTGCTCTAAAATTGCAACGCTGACGTGGCAGAGGAGGCGCGGAACCGCGGCACAAGCCATCTCCTGCCGCGGTTCCGCGGCGCACTTGGAGGCTTATGGCTTGGTACTTCTGGGTTGAACTTGGGCTGTTGTATTGGGCTTTATGTGATATATAGAATTGTATAATTCCTTCTGAACTGCTACCAGATCTGGAATGATTTAGTTGGTGTATTTTTTATCAGCTCTTTTGCTTTTTCTTCCGTATTTCCTGCACAGACTCAAGACAAGTGTTGCGCAAATACAGAAATGATGCGATGCCATGAAATGCGGTTAATTTCCTTTAAAGTGTCGGTTTAAAAGTCTAACACATGCAATCTCATATTTTGTGACAGATTTGCTAATATGTAGAATATGAATGCTGAACACTTCTAAATGTATGCAAATGTTAGGGAAATTGCCGGCTAAAATATACAATATTTTCGACTGATCAACATTCTTTTGATAGGAAATGGCATTCCTATGCTACAATCGGTTAAGCTATTGTTGTCACAACAGTTCTCCATGAAGGACCTGGGTGATGCCTCGTACATTCTGGGGATCATGATCTACAGAGATAGATCCAAGAGACTACTGGGACTTTCGTAGTCCAGGTACATAGAGACCGTACTAAAGAGATTTAGTATGGAAGATTCCATGCGCTGTAATGTACCAGCATTGCACGGAATCACCCACTCCAAGAAGATGTCTCCTAAGACTGACGAGGAGAGGGTTCGCATGAGCATTATACCCTACGCTTCGGCGGTAGGATCTATAATGTATGCGATGCTATGTACAAGACCAGATGTAGCTTACGCGCTGAGTGTGGTGAGCCGGTATCAGTCAGACCCAGGTGAGGACCTCTGGACGGCAGTGAAGAACATTCTCAAGTACCTGAGAAGGTTTAAGGAGATGTTCCTGGTTTAATGTAATGGAGACCTCAGGGTGAGTCCTTTACCGATTCAAGCTTCCAGAGTTACAAAGATTAAAGCAAATCTATCTCGGGTTTTGTGTTTACCCTCAACGGAAGGGCGGTGTGTTGGAGGAGTTACAAACAGGATACCGTCGCAGACTCGACGATGGAGGCTGAATACATTGTTGCAAGTGATGCCGCAAAAGTGGTGGTCTGGATGAAGAAGTTCATTAGTGAACTTCAGGTAGTTCCATCCATTGTTGACCCAATACCTTTGTATTGCGATAACAATGGGGCTATAGCATTAGCAAAGGATCCAAGGTCCCATCAGAAATCCAGACACATTTTAAGGCGGTATCACCTGATAAGGGAGATCATTGATCGCCAGGGGATCGAGGTACGGAGAGTGGACACAAAAGACAACACGGCGGATCCATTCACAAAGGTCCTCCCTCAAACACAGTTCGAGCGACTTTTTGAGCTATTGGGTATGCGGTATGCCAGCAGCTGGCCTTAGTGCAGACGTTGGATATGCGTTACACCAATTACTGGCCTTTAGTACAAGTGGGAGATTGATAGATATGTATGCCCTAGAGGCCATTATTGTATAGTACTAGTTTGTAAAATACATTTTGGAAGCTTGGGATATATATATACGGGTTTACGACAGTCTTGCTCGATATAGTAGTATGCTACTTGGTTTGTTTCTAACTTAATATGTGTATATGTTTCTTTTAACATATCACTAAAAACGTATTGATGGAGCCCTTAGGATCTTTGCTTGACAACCGGCGTTGTGATGGCGATCACACTAGTGGGGGCTGGGTAGTCTATAAGCACATCCTTATTTTCGTCCCTACTCGTAGGATTATCGAGACAGGGCATCGATACTCCAGAGTAGACTGGTGCATACGCTTCTCTTCCCAGCAGGGGAGATGGTCTGTCCCACAGCCATTAGTACGTCGTACTGGAAATAGTATGCAGGTGCTCGTTAGGTTACGAGTATACTGGACAGGACTCGTCGGGAACTGTTGGTTGGTATTATACCTATCGTCAGTTAACAGTTCCCAGGTGACATGAATACAGCTTAGTCCGCTGACTTGACACTGTCACTTCGCCTCGGGTGTGTTCCCACTGTTCTTTGATTTCTACCCTACCACGGCTCTTATGAGTCGTGCAAATAGGTAGTAGTTGGGTGCAGTACCGAAGCACTTGGAGGCAGTGACGGTTAGACAGGATTCGTCTCTCCCGGTATTGGGAGTAGATATCGCGCTGTGTCTAGAAGAGACATTACACATAGTCGACCCTGGCCAGCGCAAGCGAGACTTGCTGGTAGTGTTACCAGTAGTTTCTCAGGGTGTTTTGGGCTACACTCCGACACGACTTGTACCGCTATTAGGGGACTGACGTTTACCGCCCCCCTAGACCCGCCATGCGATACTCTCAGACGTGTTAGTTATATGTATGCCCTAGAGGCCATTATTGTACATTGGATGTATAATGTAGTGGATGCTGGGACATATATAGGTAGGACTTTCTTGCTCGACATGATACTACGCTATCTGGTTGCTCTTTATCTTAACATGTATACTTTCAGTCTCTCTGTTACATGTTGATAAAGCCTTTAGGATGTGTACTTGACTTCCAGGACTATGATGTAGATCATACTAGTGGGGCCTGGGTAGTCAATGAGTACATCCTTCAATGTTCCTAGTCGTGGGAATATCGAGACGGGGCATCGATATTCTAGAGTAGACTAGCGTATATCTTCTCGACCCATGTGATGGGCGATGGATGATCCTATATCCATTGGTGTTTGACATCGGAGATGGTATGCGGGTGCTCAGTGGAGACTGGTTACACTGAACGGACTCGCCGAGAACTCCCAGATGGTATTATACCACACGTCAGATGGCAATTCTCTGGTGACACTGGTACAGCTTAGTCTGTTGACCCGAGATCATCATAGAGTCTTCTATGTCTTCCACTGTGCTTTTATTTCCACCCTACCACGGCTCTACTGAGTCATGCAAACAGGTGTTTTTTGGGTACAGTCCCGATTCACATGGAGGCAATGAGCGATAGGAGGGGATTCGTCTCTCCCGGTATTGGGGGTTGATGTTGCGCTATGCTCGTCTGGCCATAACTAGAAATCCCCGGCCAGGGTTGCAGTGATCTATTGGTAAGTGTTACCAATAGTTTCATGCTATGTTATGGACCTTACATCGGCATGACTTATCAAGCTACTGGGGTCTGACGTTTACCACCCCTAGGCGAGATATGCGACATATCAGACGAACAGACCGGACTGTACAGTAAGTGTTGCTGGTTGGATTCACAGGAGTGGGAGCGGGCTTGCTCGTTGATCTTCTGATCGCTTAATAACCGGGTCGCCGTTACATTTAGCAGACCGCTTGTGGCTTGTGGGTGTTTGATATGATCATCACCTACTGCCGGCGTATTGACGTGTCTTTAGAGTCCTACACAGAGGTTTCCTGGCTCAAGCGAAACGAAATAGGAGCGCATAAGAGATATGTGCGAGACCGAGAATAATACCAGTATGTGATACTGAATTCTATTCTCACAATTTTTATCATCGGACGGTTATATAAGATATAGCCGGGTTACTGAATCAAATGTTGATTCGATATGTTGATACACTTGATATTAGTCGGTTATATGCAGTATGAACGGATCATTAAATCAAGTGTTGATTTAATGATTTAATGTATAATTATATATATTAGATATATTACTTTACCTTGACTAGTATTGTTCACTTAAGATGGATTTTCTCACTTGATTTGCACAAGTAGTATATGTGATATATTTTTGTGCACTTGATTGTATCATGTTTGATGATACAAGCAAACTTGTGTGTATGCTATACACCATATTTAGTAAATGGTTAGGGTTTCATTTGAATTATTTATTTATTCATTTATTTTGGCAAAAATGAAATGGTGGCTTTCTTTGTTTTTTGCTTCAAGCTTCATGAAACTTCTTAGCATCTTTGAAAGTCTTAACCATTTTGTTTTTTCCCTTAACCTAACCATTTATCTAAACCCTAGTTTATTCTCTACATTAGTTATACTCACCCATGTTTTCTAAATGATAAGGCTTCACTTGAATTTTCTAATTAGAGAATTCATTCTTTTCTTCTTCTTCTTCTTCTTGATGAAGAGAAGAAAACCTTTCTTGAAAAAATTCAAGTGATGAATCCAAGTGAGAAATCCAAATCCAAAGTGAACCCACTTCCTATTTCTTCATCCTCTACCACTTGCCATGTTGTATATGGTGTTTTCTTCATAAGTTTCATGACCTAGTGAAGATGGAACTTGAGTTTGAGTCGACTCGATGTAGATCATCTTCGGCATCGAAGTCAACGACCTAGCCCGCCCATTTTTTCGATGAAACCGACGCTGGAGTCCGGGATTCCGATGATCGCAGCGGAGGGATGTCAACACGGAGCTAGAGAAGTGGAGGACCGGATCTACAAAGGTTGTAGTTTCTTTCACTTAGTAGTTAAGTTGTTAACTTGCATTTGTTTTCGCCTATCCTCTAGTAACGATCTAGCGTTAGGGTTCTTTGGCACATGGAAATCTTTTATTTTGGCATGGTTGATCAGTTGTAGAACCTCATGAGTGTGCCATGGAACCCTACGGTGGTATCAGTGCCTGGCTAGAGCTTTAGGCGATGAGTAGACGAAGTTAGAAACCCGATCGAACCCCGAAACCCTAGATTTCACCCTTCTCTGTACAATTTTCAAAACTGTGGATTTTTCCTAATTAAAAATACTCAGAAAATAGAGCAGGAAATTCTAAGAAAAACTGTAGAAAACGAAACCCTATCACTACAGTAACGCCGTGGAACCGCGGCCTAACCCTGCTTTTGGCGGCGGTTCCGCGGCCGTATGTAATGTTTAGTGTTCCATTTTTCAACAGTAATGCCCGTATCAGTTTCCTCTATTCTCTTGGAATTTTTAATTTCTACTCAATAGTTGAGTTTTCTGGGTTGTTTTGAGGACTCGATGATTCGATCGGATTGTCTAATTTTGTCTATGTGTTTTTCCGGATAATTTAGAATATGTTAAAAAGTTCGACCGGATATAAATACCCAATTTTTCCCCTGCCGAGAAATTTCCAAGTGTTGGATTTTTCCGTAGTTTGAGAACGTTCTAAGTAGTGCAAGTAATGCGAAGGACCCTCTAGAAGACAACAAACCTTAACTCGATTATGTGACCGTCTTGAACTGCCTTTTGAACCTTAGGATTTAGGGCAGTACGGTGTGCCACATGTGAGGCGTTGGCTTGACCCTTCTACGGCTGGACCGTTGGTACTGTGGCATGAAATGAATGATTTTAAACTTATTTCATGTGTTGAGCTGTTTCGGGAAACATTGGGTGTTTGATTGTTCGATCGGAAAGTTTAACATATTCTATTTATCTGGAATGTGATACAATATTTGGAATCCTTGAGTAGTTATGAGATAACTGAATGAATGTTATAAACACAGCAGTTCAGTCTCAATTGATTGGTTGCCACGGAATTTTGATGTGATCAAAAGTCCGTCGCAATCACGTTGCGTATGCGGATACTCGCCGGGTAACTTAATAGACAGCCACACACTATAGCCCCGACCAAGTGACTGTAGGAGAACCCCGTCGCCGAAAGCATCCGTTCGGGTGCTCGCGGTAGCGGTGTTCCGCCTTGGTGCACTTCGTCGACGGCATCGTGGGTGCGGCCGTCTGCTAAATTTTGCGACGAGCATTCGTTCAGGATGTCGGAAATTTTGTTGAATTGCCCGACTTGATATTGAAAAGTATTTTCGATAATGAGACTAAATGCGGGGTTTATAATTGTTAGGCATGCGATGTCTAAGGAATTCATTTGATTTGGCATCCGATGTCTAATGAGGTTGCGGATTCCAACTATTGTAGTTTTACACTTTCTTTTCTGTGACCGTAAGTGTAATATGTGATATCGCCGGTTTCGTTGCTATATGTCAACGACAATTGGGATGGGCATATTTACTTACGTTGATAGCATGTGATGTTATGTGTTGCTGGATATGTTATATTGGATTGTCGTGTTTGAATAGCCGGGGTTTTTTTTATGTTAGATGAGTGTTTTTCCATTTTCATTCATGTAAAAAATTGTATTTAATATTCTTTTATTGGGGCACTCCTAGGTTGCGGATGATGTCACCATTTGTATATTATTTACTTTTCCGCATTAGGATAGACCCAAGGAAGGGAGCATAAGTAACCGGGTTCTATGGTCCAGTGGGAGACCAACTCGAGGAGTCGAGTCCGGGTCTCCTAACTCTAGAATTGGTAGGGTTGCTTGCCGCTGTCGTAGGGTTCTAGGGGTGTGGGATTGGCTATTCATCACGACCGTGGAATCCGTGTTTTATTCAAACTCAAAATAAAACACGGACGTCCTAGTATATCCAATATTTCATATGATATTTTCTGCTGCGTTATCTATGATTTGATCATGTGATATGTTCAGATAGATATTGTATATAGTATATATGAAATATTATATAGACGTTGCTTATGTTTTACACCCGCGCTAGCCCTGCCTCGCTCTGGCGTTTATTACCTAACCTAACGGTGCAGACGGGACATCGAGGCGAATGCGGATGGCATAAGCGTACGTTATATTTATCTGTGATATTTAGGTGGACTTAAATGATGGGACTTCATTAATGTGATTAATGAAAGAAAATAAACCTAAAAGATGTTGTGGAATCGAATTTCAAAAATAAAAACAGGTAGCTACAGTTCTTGCTTTGCATCGTGGTGTTCCTTATAGAACATCCTGCACCTTATTCGATAAGGAAAGGGCCGAGATCCCTTCACCGGGAGTGACCCCTTTAGCAATAAATGGCAGTTGCTACAACCCTCGGTTTATCTTTTGATTGCTTCTATAGTTTCTGCTTTGCACAGCGGTATATATGATATATCCTGCACCTTATTCGATGAGGAAAGGGCCGACGATCCCTTCACTAGGAGTGACCCCTTTAGGAAAACTAGAAAAGCCTAAAAAACCACACCATTTAAAAACCATTTGATTCCTCAACGAGATCAAGTTCAAAGCGTTAAAGGTTTTCATAAAAACCATCAGCAACCCTCCGTCATTTTAGGAAGTAGAGTACTTAGTATTCGTGCTGTGTTTGTTGACCATAGTCAAGGCACAGTGTACAGTAGCTAAGTGATGTCTTCCTACACCGCATATGATGCGATTAGTTAGGACAGTCGCTTGACTTTGTTGACCTTAATTATGGGTCATGTGGGTGGGTCTAATTAATCACGAAATGACGGGTAGAACTTGACTAGTGCTTATAATTTGTTGACCATAGTTAAGGTCATAAGTGCTAGGGGTAAAAACTATTATCGGAAGTTTCAAGTGTTGAAATTTGCAATGAGATTGCATACCTTCTATATGATAGTTGGATCCCGTTACCCACTGTGAGTAATTGTTACACCTGGGAGAGTTTTGCACTTTACAATTAGCCGATCAAGTAGGTGTCTAGAAAGGTGTCAACGGGGTTACGCCTCTGGGAAAACGTGGTTTACTTTAATTAGGTCCGTGCGAAAGCACGGGGAACCTCCCTCAAAGTACCGACACTGGCCTGGCTGAAAGATTGGCGAACTTGTAGAGTGTAATTAATCCCGGCTAGTCTTTCCTTTTAAGGTTTGAAGGAAGATTTGATAAAAACAGTGAGAGCCATCCTGATTAGATAAAATATATAACCAATCTAATCTTGCAAGAGCGCACGCAGAGTGTTTTTTTCTCTCTCTCTCCAGGTAGCGACCATATCATGCCTTAATCAAGATAATAATATGGATGTATTGACCGAACCTGCTTGTTATACCGAGCTGGGGAACGTTGGTCCCGCTCCAACTTATAATTGTTATAAGACAGAGCAGGAATTATGGGAATACCAGGATTCCCATGCCGCCCAAACGAAGAAAGTGCATAAGATGCACCTCCTTCGGGTGTGTTCATTACAAAGAACTCTTTCTTTGTATCCTCTACGTCCTGGGTATTTGATACCGGATCAAGATCTCAGATATGTAATCTGTTACATAGGGCTACAGAAAGGTAGAGAACTAAGAACGGGTTATAAGTTTCAAGAGATAGAAAACGGTGCAAGTGTTGCAGCCAAGTCTGTTGGTCACTGTCACCTTGTATTCCATATTCATCGATTCTGAATGAATGTTATTAGATACCGAATCTGATATACAAAATCATATCAGTCTCTTTATTAGTAAAGAAATGATAAAATTTTGTATTGTTGGATATTGTTTTGAACATTTCCTATTTCAAAAGTTGATCGGTTTAGGCACGTTATCTAAAAGCATTAATGTTCTAAATCAAACTACGGTTCCTAGTATACAGAACACATACAAGAGGAAGAGTTCAGAAATGAACGAATCCTTCTTGAGGCATTGTAGACTAGGTCATATCAATGTGACCTGACTAGCTTAAGTTACATTTTTGATGCATATTTAAATCAATTTGAATTTACATCTTGTGAAACTTGCCAGTCCTGTCACAGAGATAAGATGACCATAGCTCTGTTTGCTGGAAACAAAGAAAGAGTTAGTGAACTCTTGGGATGATACATGTTGATGTATGAAGGTCCCCTGTCTACACATGCCGAGACCGGTTCTTTGTACTTCATTACATTCTCTGATGATCTCTTTAGATTCAGACATATGTTCCTATTGAAACACAAGTCCGAACCTTTTGAGATATTCACAGAATATAAGTTAGAAGTAGAGAACCAAAATGGGTATAAGTATTATGTCCTTTGATGTGATCAAGGAGGAGAATACTTGAGCACGAAATTCCTGGTTTATTCTAAAGGAGAATGAGATTCTCTCTCAGCATTACTTCTCCGTATACACCACAGCACGTCAGTGTATCGGGGTGGAGCAATAGCACCCTATGTGATATGGTGTGCTCAATGATGAGTACTACTGAGTTTTCTATTTCCTTTTGGGAGTTATGCACTTGAGAAGCTGCATACTTATTGAATAGGGTTCAAATAAAATCAGTTGCCTACCACTTCATATGTGATATGAAAAGGGAAGAGCCCATATCTTAAGTTTGTTAAGATTTGGGGTTGTCCGGCCTATGTCCAAAAGCAAAATCCGGACAAGCTCGAGGCAAGGTCTGTTATATAGAACTGGAAAGGTTCCAGCTATACAAACTACAGCTGATGATTTGGTAGAACCAAAGGATTCAATAGTAACGAACGAAGCTCAGCCTCTCCGCCGATCTAGTAGGGTTCCTCACCCACCTGAGAGATACTTCGATTTCTCTATGACAGTGGGAGAAAGGATTGCATCATGAGATGATGACCCTACTAGTTTCGAGCAGGCCATCAGGAGTGTGACTCTGTAAGAATGGCTGGATGCTAAGCGATCTGAGATGTAATCCTTATACACCAACAAAGTATGGACTTTGGTTGCTTTATCTGAAGGGTTAAATCCCCATCAGGAGCAAGTATATCTTGAGAAGATTACTTGGTGTAGATGGAAAAGTTGAGACTTTCAAAGCTTGACTAGTTAAAGGATTTTCGTCATCGACCAGGCGTGGATAATGATGAAACCTTTTCCAGTGACCATGCTTAAGTCCATCCAGATCCTACTTGCCATGGCTACATACCATAACTACGATATCTAGTGATTGGGTGTTATGACAGCTTTTCTAAAATGATGTTTTAGAAGAAAATGTCTATAAGTACACAGCCAGAGGGCTTCATAGACAGTGGGAGCAGCGGAAACATGTGCAAGATGTTTTATGTGATAAAACAGGCATCGCAGAGTTGGAATATCTGTTTTGATGCGGTAGTCAAAGAGTTTGACTTCATCAAAATGGTAGATGAACCTTGTATATACAAAATGGTAGTAGGGAGTATGGTGGTGATCCTCGTAGAGTACGTGGATGACATACTCTTGATAGGGAAGACGTTTCCTATGCTACGCTCGGTCAATCTCCGCTTATCACAAGGATTCACCATATTTGATCAAAATGATACCTACTAAATCCTTAGTTTTGGATCTATGAGATAGATCTAATTGGATGTTAGGATTCTCACTAGATGTAGTGAGATGGTATCAGTTGTTCTTGGGGAGAATCACTGGAAAGGTTCTAGGGTGATAAGGACGACTGAATGTTAGTCGCAGGCATTGTCTTTACCCTTAGTGAAGGGACGGTATGTTGGAAGAGTTCCAAGCTAGATACCGTGGCATACTAGACGATAAAGGCTGGATACATCGCTACTTAAGATGCTACCAAAGAGGCAGTCTGGATGTATATTAGTTCATGAGATGAACTTCGTTCCTCCCATTGTGTGACAATGGAGTTATGGCTTATGCCAAGGAACACCCATCCCGTCAGTGATCCAGACATATTCTAAGGCAGTATCACCTGATCATGGAGATGGTTGATCTCCAGGGGATCGAGGTTAGGAGAGTAGACTCAGAGAACAACATGGCGGATCCACTCACAAAGGCCTTTTCCCAGAGAGGGACTTTTATGGGATGGTTGATTATGAGATACTACAACCACTGCTACAGACGGCCCTAGTGCAAGTGGGAGATTGTTAGTTATATGTATGCCCTAGAGGCCATTACTGTACATTGGATGTATATTGTAGTGGATGCTAGGACATATATAGGTAGGACTTTCTTGCTCGACATGATAGTACGCTATCTGGTTGCTCTTTATCTTAACATGTATACTTTCAGTCTCTCTGTTACATGTTGATAAAGCCCTTAGGATGTGTACTAGACTTCCAGGACTATGATGTAGATCATACTAGTGGGGCCTGGGTAGTCAATGAGTACATCCTTCAGTGTTCCTAGTCGTGGGAATATCGAGACGGGGTATCGATATTCCAGAGTAGACTAGCGTATATCTTCTAGACCCATGTGATGGGCGATGGATGATCCCATATCCATTGGTGTTTGACATCAGAGATGGTATGCGGGTGCTCAGTGGAGACTGGGTACACTGAACGGACTCGCCGAGAACTCCCAGATGGTATTATACCTCACGTTACATGGCAGTTCTCTAGTGACACTGGTACAGCATAGTCTGTTGACCCGAGATAATCATAGAGTCTTGTGTGTCTCCCACTGTGCTTTGATTTCCACCCTACCACGGCTCTACTGAGTCATGCAAACAGGTGGTTTTTGGGTACAGTCCCGATTCACATGGAGGCAATGAGCGATAGGAGGGGATTCGTCTCTCCCGGTATTGGGGGTTGATGTTGCGCTATGCTCGACTGGCCATAACTAGAAATCCCTGGCCAGGGTTGCAGTGATCTACTGGTAAGTGTTATCAGTAGTTTCATGCTATGTTATGGACTTTACATCGGCATGACTTATCAAGCTACTGTGGTCTGACGTAAACCATCCCTAGGCGAGATATGCGACATATCAGACGAATAGACCGGACTGTACGGTAAGTGTTGCTGGTTGGATTCACAGGAGTGTGAGTGGGCTTGCTCGTTGATCTTCTGATCGCTCAATACATAACAGACCGCTTGCGGCTTGTTGGTGTTTGATATGATCATCACCTACTGCCGGCGTATTGACGAGTCTTTAGAGTCCTACACAGAGGTTTCCTGGCTCAAGCGAAACGAAATAGGAGCTCATATGAGATATGTGCGGGACCGAGAATAATACCAAAATGTGATACTTAATTCTATTCTCGCGATTTGTATCATCGGACGGTTATATAAGATATAGCCGGGTTACCGAATCAAATGTTGATTCGATATGTTGATATACTTGATATTAGTCGGTTATATGCAGTATGACCGGATCATTAAATCAATTGTTGATTTAATGATTTAATGTATAATTATTTATATTAGATATATTACTTTACATTGACTAGTATTGTTCACTTAAGATGGATTTTCCCACTTGATTTGCACAAGTAGTATATGTGATATATTTTTGTGCACTTGATTGTATTATGTTTGATGATACATGCAAACTTGGGTGTGTGTATGCTATACACCAAGTTTAGTAAATGGTTAGGGTTTCATTTGACTTATTTATTTATTCATTTATTTTGGCAAAAATGAAATGGTGGCTTTCTTTGTTTTTTACTTCAAGCTTCATGAAACTTCCTAGCATCTTCGAAAGTCTTAACCATTTTGTTTTTTCACTTAACCTAACCATTTACCTAAACCCTAGTTTATTCTCTACATTAGTTACACTCACCCATGGTTGCTAAATGATAAGGCTTCACTTGAATTTTCTAATTAGATAATTCATTCTTTTCTTCTTCTTCTTCTTCTTAATGAAGAGAAGAAAACCTTTCTTGGAAAAATTCAAGTGATGAATCCAAGTGAGAAATCCAAATCCAAAGTGAACCCACTTCCTATTTCTTCATCCTCTACCACTTGCCATGTTGTATAGGGTGTTTTCTTCACACGTTTCATGACCTAGTGAAGATGGAGCTTGAGTTTGAGTCTCGACGTAGATCATCTTCGGCATCAAAGTCAACGACCTAGCCCTCCTATTTTTCCGATGAAACCGACGCTAGAGTCCGGGATTCCGATGATCGCAGCGAAGGGACGTTAACACGGAGCTAGAGAAGTGGAGGACCGGATCTACAAAGGTTGTAGTTTCTTTCACTCAGTAGTTAAGTTGTCAACTTGCATTTGTTTTCGCCTATCCTCTAGTAACGATCTAGCGTTAGGGTTCTTTGGCACAAGGAAATTTTTGATTTTGGCATGGTTGATCAGTTGTAAAACCTCATGAGTGTGCCAAGGAACCCTACAAGACGAACAGACCGGACTGTACGGAGATTGTCACATTGAGGCTCAGTAGGAGTTCGGATGGGTTCACCTCATCAGTCTTCTTGTCGGCATCTACCTAGGGACCGTTACGTACAGCTAGTACCGCTTACGACTGTTTGAGATAGTGCCCTCAGAGTCAATTATTGGATCGCAAGTACGTGATTGCAATGATTGCCGGGGATCTATACCGGTAGGACAGTCTTACTCGAGATGATAGTATGCTATCTGGTTTGCCTTTATCAGTCGTGTACATGTTCAGGTGACTGATTACATGTTACACTTTGATAGAGCCCTTAGGATCTTGCTTTACTACCAACAGTATGATGGCGATCATATACGTAAGAGTTGGGTGGTTTATATGCATATCCTTAATTGTGGTCCCTAGTCGTGGGAGTTTCGAGACAAGGCATCGATACTCCGGAGTAGACTAGTGTATACAGTCGAGACCCCGACGAGGGGCGGTTGCCGGTCTCACAAGCCACCGATGTCAGTTGGATTACCTAAGATGTATACAGGTGCTCATTGGGTTATGAGTACACCGGACAGGACTCGCCGGGAATCTGCTGGTTAGTACTATATCTATCGTCAGATAGCAGTTCCCTGGTGACATGTGTACAGGTTAGTTCATCGACCTGAGGTCGTCATTTGTCTCGTGTGAGTTCCCAATGTGCTTTGATTTCTACCTTACCAAGGCTCAAAGGAGTCGTGCAAAAAGGTAGTTTTTGGGTACAGTCCCGAGCCATATGGAGGCACGTGAGCGGATCGGCAAGGGATTCGTCTCTCCCGGTATTGGGGGCGAGGTCGTGCTGTGTCTAGGAGAGCCATTACACAAAGTCCATGGCCATGGCAGGAGATTTACTGGTAGGTATTCCAGTAGTATCTTAGTGTGTTATTGGACTACACTCCGACACGACTTATACTGCTCTTGGGGGTCTGACGTTACTAGCCCCCTAGGCAGATATGCGATACTCATTGACGAACGGACCGGACTGTATATACATTGTCACTGTTAGGCTCAGTAGGGTTTCCGGATGAGTTCTCTCATCGGCCTCCCTTGAGGTCAGTCATGGGCAGCCGTTACACATTGCTAGTGCCGCTGATGGTTTGTTGTTAAACCTACTGCCAGGGTACTGACGAGTCATTAGAGTCCCCCACCGACAGTTTCCCAAGTTCGGGCGAAACGTTGTAGAGGCCGTATGGTTTTATGGCAGGGTTCGGAAAATGCACGTGCGTTTACACACGTGTTATTTTTCGGGCAGATGATACTGGTCGGCTTTGGTTTAAGCCGGATCCGAGTATTATATTGAGTAGATATAATATCTTTGTCTCAGTTACATTTGTATTCGGTCGTAATACAAATGCGGGTATATTTATACAGATACGGGGTTATCCTGAAAGTTGTTTCAGGATCACTTTTGGAAGTTGCCAGTTTCCAGTTTTCTATCAGCCGTCTTTTAACATTCGGTTAAAGACGGATTTATCTTTTCTAGGATGAGGGTGAGTCATGCTTCTAGAAGGTTCTAGAAGTTTCTAGGATGGTGACTAGGTTCATGAACCTTTGATTGCATTTATTATATGATGACTAGGTTTAAGTGAGTCATGGTTTACATTAATGCATTTTGTTTTTGTTAAGATCTTTTCTTCATGATAAGCTTTGTGTTATGGTCACCACTTGGTTCCTACACTCACCCCCCTCCTTTAAAGTGGTCGGCCCTCTCTTTCCTCCTCCACTCACTCGCTTGAAAAATTATGGTTGTTAAAAAGAAAAGAACAAAGTTTTGGATGCATGGAAATTTCATAGTTCATTTCTTGTTCCATTTCATTTCCATCGGCAGCTTCATTAACCGATCGTCCACGGCTTTGGGCGAAGTGAGACAAAGTCATCTACTCATTCTCTACATCTTTCTTGGTCGTCTCTTTTAGCAAACTTGACGACCGAGTTGCCTCGAGTCAGAGGCGGGAGCCCGTTTAAAGAATCAGTGACGTGGTGCCACCTGGACGAGCAGATCGGAGATCGACGAGCAGATCAGAGATCGACGAGATCGGAGCAGCCGCAACGGAGCGTGGGATGATGGTTAAAGAACGAAGGACTCGGATCGTTCGGTATAAACTTTCTACACTCTTTATAGTTTGTTAGTTTAGCAATAATGATAGATCCGGGTTAAAGTATACGATAGCGCCAGTTAAAAAGTTTTTGTTCCGCATTTGGCGTCTGTAGACGGCCGGGGCGCTACCGTAGACTTACAGTGGTATCAAAGCCTCACCATTTTGCTATACTAACTTGTGCTAACGAGTTTAAAACATCGATCGAACCGAAAATCAAAAACCGCATTTTTTCAATTTCACAGTTTCTGTCGATTTCAAATGGCTTCCTAAAAATATTCCACATATCACAGAAAGTTGTGCAGGGTCTCAGAAGGACACCAACCAAATTTGGTCACGTGATCCCACCAAAGATCCGTGGAACCGCGGCCAAACCCATGGTTTGGCCGCGCATCCACGGCCGTTCTATGGGATCAGTGCACCAAATTTTGTCTGTGTCTTCTCTGTTGGAATTTGGGGTTTTTGGTATATATCTTTTGGGCCCAGATTTTGTTACTGTTCACCAGTTGTCCGTGTGGCCCACTTTGTAATATTTAGTCGATCGAAATTTAAACATGTTAGTTTACAGTGCTTACATTATATCTCCGACCGGGAATGTCATTTGATCGGTAAACCCCGTCTGATTGCTATAGTTCTTTTTGACGGTTTGCGAACGTGACATTCGCGTTGATGTTCTGTGTTGTGCTGTGATGTTGCGGATTTGTCGTGATGGATAGCAGTGTGCAATGGTAGTACAGTTTGTGTTTATTTGTACATTTGATATTGCGGGGCGAGCGTCCAACATGTGGACTGCCGTCACTTCCTATTGTATATTATTCTTTTGGGGCACGACCAGGTTGCGGTCGATGTACCTGTTGTACTATTTTTCATTACTGTAATAGGTTTTACCCCGCGACGGAGTGCACGGATAGCCGGGTTCTGGGGGGCAACGGGTCCGCATCTCATGGCTTTGAGAGGCAGAGGGGCCCCACTCTAGAATTGGCAGACTATTCGCCGCACTCGTAGGGGGTACATGATTGACCAAAGGAGGGGTGCCCAAGATTACCGGATTCCGTGAAGTGCAGGGTAGTCCATTCACTATGCTGTAGGGGGCTGCCTCGCTTCAGGTTTTGGCGGGTAACTTGCCGCACCCGTAGGGGTCTAGGTTTCATTGCACAGGCTATCTACACGACAGGGGAACGTCGGGTTTCAGCAGCGGCTCTGTGAAACCCGGGGATCCCAGATATCTGTATTGTTCTGTGATGCTTATTACTTCTCTGTAATGTTTCATATTATCACGCCTGGAGCGATTATTGTATATTGGTTTATATAGTATTAGATGTTGTATATGTTTTACACCCGCGCTAGTCCAGTCCCCGCTCTGTCGTTAGTTAAGTAACCTAACGGGTGATGACGGGACCCAGCGACGAATGCGGATGGCATATACGTACATTTTATTTTCGTTCTTTTCTGGTGTGATCGATTGATGGGACTGCGTTGATTCTGATCAATGCAAAGTAAAACAAACCTGTTTGAGTTCTTGGAACAATTTTTAAAAAAAAAGGTGTTATTGCAAAGACGTTTCCTTTTGTTATGCATAGCGGTATTCAGTGGAATATCCTGCACCTCATTCGACGGGGCAAGGGCCGATATCCCTTCACCGGGACTGACCTCTTGGGCAGAAGTTTGCGTCAGGGTAATAACTTCACTATAGTCGATTACAAGTTGCTTTGCATCGCGGTATTCAGTGGAATATCCTACATCTCATTCCATGAGGAAAGAGCCGAGATCCCTTCACCGGGAGTGACCTCTTTAGCAAATGGTTTTCGCCACTATATTTTAAAAAAGCTATCAGGTTCCTTCAGCGATATCAAGTTCACTACGTTAAAGGTTTTTCGCCAAAAACCAGCCGTAGCCCTTCGTCACTTCTTTTGGGTATTCAGTAGTATTCAAGCTATGTATTTTGACCTAACGCTAAGGCATAGTGTTTGGTAGCTGCTGGGTATTCAATTGTTGCATAGATAGATGAGTTGGTTTGGGACAGCCGTTCTGTCATTTTGACCTAACGCCAAGGGCATGTGCGGGTGGGTTCAAATTAACAAGATAGTGACGGGTAGAACTTGGCATGTGACTTATGACATTTTGACCTAACACCAAGGTTATAAGAGCATGGGGCAAAAATGATATCGGGAGTTTCTAAAGAAACTGAAACTTGTCAAGTATGCGCATACCTTCTGGAGTATGAGCAACGTGGATGCATTCCATCACATTATCATGCGATGAGAGTTGGATCCTGATTCCCACTGATGAGTTGGTTTACTCTTCGGGTGATCTCGATTGATTCTTCTTTCAGGTTTGGAGGAGAATTTGACAGGACAGTGGGAGGTTTCCGGATTGGATAAAGTGATGACCATTCTGATCTAGGTTAGTGTGCACGCAGAGTGTTTCTTTTCTCTCTCTCTTTGGCGGCGACCTTTGACCGACCCTAGACTATGACTCAGTGACCAGGTTGACCGAACCTTCTTAAAATACTGGCTTTTGGATTGTCTAAGTTGCATAAGTCATTGCCACTCCTTCTTTTACCCTTTGTATTTCTCAGAACACCCGTATTACTACGGACATCCACTTCCATTTAATAGATCCATCGTATGGTTATATACGAACTCGAAGGGACTTCTTCGAGGATGGATCCAGGTTCAGGAGAAATAGAATTGGTTTATTCAGTTGTCTTTTATTATCACCTTCTCTTAGGTTGCGAGGGCTCCTTGGTTTAGGAGAGTACACCTATTACGCTTATTGGATAGTCTTATTCCAAACCATAGGCAGGTGCCGAAAGGTAGGGAACGAAGAAAACCAATTAGCCTAAGTAGGGTGTGCAGAAGGTAATATGTAAAGACAAAATAAAGGGATTAGAAAGAGGGCAAAGTAAATTGCGACTGATATCATTCACGAACAAAACCGCGTACTTCATCGCCACTCCTATTTCACCTTTAAAGGAATAAGGTATTATTCAGTTGTCTTGTATCATCACCTTCTCTCAAGATACGAGTACTCCTTGGTTTAGGAGGGTACACCTGTTATGCTTACTGGATAGTCTTCTTCCAAACCATAGGCTGGTGCCGAACGGTAGGGAAGGAAGAAAACCATTTAGCGTAACGATGGTGTGCAGAAGGTAACGACTAAAGACAAATAAAGGGATTTGGAGGGAAGGCAGAGAAATATACGGATAAAGTCATGAATTGGATTATGGAAGAGGCATTACTATGAATACCAGGATACCCCTACGAAACATTTTCATGTTTCAGTGCATTGTTAATGAAAACCTGTTTTCCCGATTAGACACTTACTCCAACGGTATGTATTTACCAGGTTTCATTCTCATATCTGTATGGTTTTACAGATGATGAGTGGGAGTAAGTTATTGGGATTTAGGTGATCATTCTCATTATATCGGAATTCGTTGTAATTGGTGATATTTGAGGAAATCGCCAGGGTACAGTTTTCATCCTACGATGCACAGGTTTTGAGTTGTTTAACTCAGCGGACTTATACAGAGTATTGTATGTTGTCCAAGTGTCCATCAGGACAAAGGGGTAGGTCCTCGTACTATGTTGTGTTTACTTATAGCTTCTCTAGTATTTAGATTAGTGTTTCGTAGAAATACAAGGTCTATGTTTTGAGAAGTTGTGGGTATAAGAATAAAGTAGAGAACCAGGTATCACATGTATCGGGATTCTTCAAAGAGATCGAAGATGTAGATTCTTGTGATTGGTATTCAGATGATAGTGATGTTTATGAGAAACGTTTTTCTCTTTCAGGTTACTCATAATTGGATGGATTCCTATGTTGAGTAATGCTGATTAGCCTCTTTCCATTAAAGTGATATGCACTGGAGACAGCTGCATGATTTGAATCTGGTTCCAATTAAATAAGTGCCAAAGTTTTCTATATTGGATATAGAATAGTTCGTACCTTAAAAGATGTTAATGTACGGGGAGTTGTCCAGCTTATGCTTAAAACCAGACTCTGGATAACTCAGGGCGCGTTTCTGTAATGGCTGTTTGTGGGTTGACCCTGGCTATGACAAGGGTTGATATTCTACCATTTGGAAGATCAATGGTGATATTGTTCTTGACTCGCCACAGTTTTAGTAAAATGGACTTTTTCAGAAAACAGTAGTGGGAGTATGGTAGAACTGGAAGTGATTCCAGAACCGCGAACGATTACGGAAAATTTAATAGGACCTATATATTCAATCAGGTTTGACATTCCAATAGCCACTCCACAGATATGGTGGGTAACCTCAGACACCCGAGATGTACTTCGGTAGCCTCAAGGACGGTGACAGGGAGGTTCTTATCTACTCAGACTTGACACTACTGTTGTTCCAGGTTATGAGACCCGGTAGGTGGGTTGTCGTAGTCAGTAGGAGCAGCAGAAGTATAGTGGGCAAGTAGCTTATATCTATTTATAGACTTGAGCAGTTATAGCGGAGATAGATCATCTATTTTTGATGTGAAAGTTATGGTTTTGACTTCAATCAGAATAAGGGATGGATCTGTTAAGAAGGTAGTAGGGTGTGATGTCATGGTATTTGGATGACATACACAGAGTAGG
This sequence comes from Agapanthus africanus, assembly GCA_030015575.1. Lineage (NCBI taxonomy): Eukaryota > Viridiplantae > Streptophyta > Magnoliopsida > Asparagales > Amaryllidaceae > Agapanthus > Agapanthus africanus. Next base: position 466,563,388 of record CM057339.1, on the reverse strand, counting down.
AAGTAAAATTCCTATACTACGATCGGTTGTACTGTGGTCGTCACACAGTTGTTTCTCCAGACAGGATATGGATATAATATCAGACATTATGGTTTCTAGATCTGGATTTGGGTAGTTTCCCAATGTGGGTACTTTGACAGTATTCTAATGGTTTTTAGAATAGTTGACTCCTAGCATGGTGGTGTACCTGCAGGTGATGGAGTCACCCTCTCTAAAGGTGTCTTACAGACTAAAGGAGAAAGGGATGGGCATAATTGGCAGATCACTTGCTTAGGCAACTGAGTCAATCATGAGATTTCAAGTACCACACCAGATGTTGTTTTGCACTAGATGCAATAAGTTTGTATTAATCCAATCCTGGAGAAACATAAGGAAGCAGTTTTAGAACATAAGTACTTGAGATTTAGAGTTATAGTCAGAGTTATTCGCCCGAACATAAGTACTGGAGAAACATAAGTACTTGCTTAGAAACAATCCAGGCTTCAAAGGTGACATGGTTGGCAGAGTGATTGTCAGTGTTATAGTTTTTCCCTCTGACGAAGAGTGACAGTATTATGGACAGGTGGTCCAAGAGGATACTGTGGGAGGCATGGTGCCGGATACTGATTAGGTTCAGTGATCGATACAGTCTAAGAAGTTTGGATTTGGAGTTCATTTATGAACTAGGTCCCATCAGATATCCAGATATATTCTAAGACAGGTATTACTCAATTCGGGAGATGGCTTTCTCCGCGAACTTGAGATTTAGAGAGATATAGAAAGAAACATCTAGGCGGATCCACTCACTGAGGCTATTTCTCGAACACAATAGTTTTACAAACGGGCTTTGTGAAACTGATTAGTAGAGGAGTTGGATGTTCGGTTTCACACGGGCTGTTAGTAGTCGACATTGCAATAATTAGCCTTGAGTGCAAGTGGGAGATTATTGGAGATAGTGCCCTCAGAGTCAATTATTGGATCGCAGGTACGTGATTGCAATGATTGCGGAAGATCTATACCGGTAGGACAGTCTTATTCGAGATGATAGTATGCTATCTGGTTTGCCTTTATCAGTCGTGTACATGTTCAGGTGACTGATTACATGTTACACTTTGATAGAGCCTTTAGGATCTTGCTTTACTACCAACAGTATGATGGCGATCATATACGTGAGAGTTGGGTGGCTTATATGCATATCCTTAATTGTGGTCCCTAGTCGTGGGAGTTTCGAGACAGGGCATCGATACTCCGGAGTAGACTAGTGTATACAGTTGAGACCCCGACGAGGGGCGATGGCCGGTCTCACAAGCCACCGGTGTCAGTTGGATTACCTAAGATGTATACAGGTGCTCATTGGGTTATGAGTACACCGGACAGGACTTGCCGGGAATCTGCTAGTTAGTACTATATCTATCGTCAGATAGCAGTTCCCTGGTGACATGTGTACAGGTTAGTTCATCGACCTGAGGTCGTCATTTGTCACGCGTGAGTTCCCACTGTGCTTTGATTTCTACCCTACCACGGCTCAAAGGAGTCGTGCAAACAGGTAGTTTTTGGGTACAGTCCCAAGCCATATGGAGGCACGTGAGCAGATCGGCAGGGGATTCGTCTCTCCCGGTATTGGGGGCGAGGTCGTGCTGTGTCTAGGAGAGCCATTACACAAAGTCCATGGCCATGGCAAGAGATTTACTGGTAGGTATTCCAGTAGTATCTCAGTGTATTATTGGGCTACACTCCGACACGACTTATACTGCTATTGGGGGTCTGACGTTACTAGCCCCCTAGGCAGATATGCGATACTCATTGACGAACGGACCGGACTGTATATACATTGTCACTGTTAGGCTCAGTAGGGTTTCCGGATGAGTTCGCTCATCGGCCTCCCTTGAGGTCAGTCCATGGGCTGCCGTTACGCATTGCTAGTGCCGCTGACGGTTTGTGGTTAAACCCACTGCCAGGGCACTGATGAGTCATTAGAGTCCCCCACCGATAGTTTCCCAAGTTCGGGCGAAACGTTGTAGAGGCCGTATGGTTTTATGGCAGGGTTAGGAAAATGCACGTGCGTTTACACACGTGTTATTTTTCGGGCAGATGATACTGGTCGTCTTTGGTTTAAGCCGGATCCGAGTATTATATTGAGTAGATATAATATCTTTGTCTCCGTTGCATTTGTATTCGGTCGTAATACAAATGCGGGTATATTTATACAGATACGGGGTTATCCTGAAAGTTGTTTCAGGATCACTTTTGGAAGTTGCCAGTTTCCAATTTTCTATCAGCCGTCTTTTAACATTCGGTTAAAGACGGATTTATCTTTTCTTGGATGAGGGTGAGTCATGCATCTAGAAGGTTCTAGAAGTTTCTAGAATGGTGACTAGGTTCATGAACCTTTGATTGCATTTATTATATGATGACTAAGTTTAAGTGAGTCATGGTTTACATTAATGCATTTTGTTTTTGTTAAGATCTTTTCTTCATGATAAGCTTTGTGTTATGGTCACCACTTGGTTCCTACACTCACCCCCCCTCTTTTAAAGTTGCCGGTCCTCTCTCTCCTCCTCCACTCACTCACTTGAAAAATTATGGTTGTTAAAAAGAAAAGACCAAAGTTTTGGATGCATGGAAATTTCATAGTTCATTTCTTGTTCCATTTCATTTCCATCGGCAATTTCATTAATCGATCGTCCACGGCTTTGGGCGAAGTGAGACAAAGTCATCTACTCATTCTCTACATCTTTCTTGGTCGTCTCTTTTAGCAAACTTGACGACCGAGTTGCATCGAGTCAGAGGTGGGAGCCCGTTTAAAGAATCAGTGACGTGGTGCCACCTGGACGAGCAGATTGGAGATCGACGAGATCGGAGCAGCCGCAACGGAGCGTTGGATGATGGTTAAAGAACGAAGGACTCGGATCGTTCGGTATATCCTTTCTACACTCTTTATAGTTTGTTAGTTTAGCAATAATAGTAGATCCGGGTTAAAGTATACGATAGCTCTAGTTAAAAAGTTTTTGTTCCGCATTTGGCGTCTGTAGACGGCCGGGGCGCTACCGTAGACTTACAGCGGCCTGTGTTTAAAACCACTTCCAGAGTAGTGTCGAGCCTTTAGAGTGCCACACAGTGGGTTGCTCGCCTTTGGGCAAAACAGAGTAGAGGTCGCATGGTTTTGCGACAGGGTTCGTTCACACTCGCGCACTTGTGCACGTTTGGTGTACGGGCAGTTATTACTAGCGGGCATTTGTTTAAGCCAGATCCTTGTATTCGTTTTGGGATTGGTTTTGTCTCAGTGAATTCACGTTACTCGGAACGCGGATGCGGGTGTGAATGCACAGTTGACAGAGGCAGAGACAGAGGATTCTTATTAGGGTTGTTGACCATTTGACTTTGGTTGACTTGTTGACCGTTGACTTTTTCCAAAACCTAATGAGAATGATGAATATGATTAATAATATTTATTAAGGATTATTAGGTGAAGGTTAGGCTGACCATTTGACCTTTGTTGACATTTTGACCCTTGTTGGCACTTTGACCATAATCAAATGGTCAACCTAAACATCACCTAATAATCCTTAATTAATATTATAAATCATATTCATCATTCTCATTAGGGTTTGGAAAAAGTCAACGGTCAACAAGCCCACCAAAGTCAAATGGTCTACAACCCTAATGAGAATCCTCTGCCTTTGCCTCTGTCAACTGTGCATACACACCCGTATCCGCGTTCCGAGGAACGCGAATTCAATGAGACAAAACCAATCCCAAAACGAATACTAAGATCTGGCTTAAACCAAAGCCCGCTAGTAATAACTGCCCGGACACCAAACTTACAGAAGTGCGCGAGTGTGAACGAACCCTATCGCAAAACCATGCGACCTCTACTCTGTTTCGCCCAAAGGCGAGCAACCCTCTGTGTAGGACTCTAAATGCTCGACACTACTCTGGCAGTGGGTTTAACCATAGGCCGCAAGCTGTACTAGCTGTACGTAACGGTCCCCAGGTAGATGCCAACAAGAAAACTGATGAGGTGAACCCATCCGAACTCCTACTGACCCTCAATGTGACAATCTCCGTACAGTTCGGTTTGTTCGTCTGAGAGTATCGTATGGCTGGCCTAAGGAGCGGTAAACGTCAGTCCCCTAATAGCGGTACAAGTCGTGTCGGAGTGTAGCCCAAAATACCCTGAGAAACTACTGGTAACACTACCAGCAAATCTCGCTTGCCCTGGCCAGGGACAACTATATGTAACGGCTCTCCTAGATACAGAGCGATATCAACTCCCAATACCGGGAGAGGCGAATCCTGTCTAACCATCACTGCCTCCAAGCGCTTCGGGACTGCACCCAACTACTACCTGTTTTCATGACTCAGTAGAGCCGTGGTAGGGTAGTAATCAAAGAACAGTGGGAACACAGTCGAGGTCAAGTGATAATGTCAAGTCAGCGGACTAAGCTGTACTCATGTAACCTGGTAACTGTTAACTGACGATAGATATAATACCAACCATTAGTTCCCGACATGTCCTATCCAGTGTACTCGTAACCTAAAGAGCACCTGCATACTATCTCAAGTACGACGTACTGATGGCTGTGGGATAGACCATCTCCCTTGCTGGGAAGAGAACCGTATGCACGAGTCTACTCTGGAGTATCGATGCCCTGTCTCGATAATCCTACGACTAGGGACCAAAATAAGGACGTGCTTATAGACTACCCAGCCCCCACTAGTGTGATCGCCATGACAACGCCGGTAGTCAAGCAAAGATCCTAAGGGCTCCGTTAATATGTTTTTAGCGATATGTTAAAAGAAACATATACACATATTAAGATAGAAACAAACCAAGTAGCACACTACTATATCGTGCAAGACTGTCGTAAACCTGTATATATATATATATCCCAAACCTCCAAAATGTATTATACAAACTAGTACTATACAATAATGGCCTCTAGGGCATACATATCTAACAGATTTTAGGTACGGTCCTGAGTCACATGGAGGCATTGAGCAGTAGGAGGGGTTTCGTCTATCCCGGTATAGGGAGTTGATGTTGCGCTATGCTCGATTGGCTATAACAGCAAGTTCTTGGCCAGGGCTGATGAGATTTACTGGTAAGCGTTATCGGTAGTTTCTCGAACCATTATGAGCCATACATCGGCATGACTTATCAAGTTACTGGGGTTTGACGATTCCACCCCTAGACTCGATTTGCAACATATCGGACGAAAGGACCGGACTGTACGGTAAATGTTATTTATAGGCCTCATGTGAGTTTGGACAAGCTTGATTATTTATCTTCTAATCACACAATACCTGGGTTGCCGTTACGTCCAGCTAGTACCGCTGACGGCTTGTGGGTAACTGATGTGATCATTACCTACTGCTGACATATTGACGAGTCTTTAGAGTCCCACACAGTAGTTTCATAGTTCAAGCGAAACGAAGTAGGGCACATATGCTGATATGTGCAGGAGCCAGATTAAATACGAGTATATGATACCGTATTCTAATCTGGCGATAAACGTTACCAGTCAGGTTATATGTAATATAATCGGATTATTGAATCAAGTGTTGATTTGATAATATGATATACAGATAAAGGATATTAGTCGGTTATTTATGATATAACCGGATTATTAAATCAAGTGTTGAATTAATAGTTTGATATATATATTTATATTTGATATAATTATATATTAACCAATATTATTGCTCACTAATTATTTCTTTCTATTTATATATGTGTGCGTGTGTGTGATATATATATATGTGTGTGTGTGTGATATATATATATATATATATTATGAAGCATGGTTTTTTCCTATTTTGAGAAAATATAAAAATGATATGGATATTAGGGAGATATTTGTAGCATGGGTGAAGCATGGCTTTAACATAACTTCATTCATTTGCTTTCACTATAGAAGCATGGTTGCAATATATTATTTGATGATATTTTATGCTTCAATAAGTGAGGAGCAATGGAGATCCATTCTTCACTTGATAATTTGCCTTTGCCCTTTTCCTTCACTCTCTCCATTTTCATCTTCTTCTTCCTTCAAGCCGTAACCCTCACATGAGTTGTGAACCCTAGTGCTTAAGAGAGTTCTAAGTGAGCTAATACACCTACTTCATCAACCTACACTCAATTAGTCATTAAGTATTGGTTGTTTCCTTCACTAGCGATAAATTAATGAAGAGTTAGTTTGAACTAGAGAAGCATCAAGGTGGATCATCTTCGGCCTCGAAGATTATGAAGTAATCTCGTTCATTTCTTCAAGTGGAGCCAAGAGGAGTCATAGAGACTACTACCCGAAGCTATAGAAGTGAAGGATTTGGTCTACAATGGTTGTAATCTCTTTCACTAAGAGTAGTTTTTTTTATCATGCTTTAGACTCTAATACTCAAGTTAGTTTCTAGGTTAGTGTAGCTTAGCACCCAAGAATTTTTTAAATTGCGTGGTTGATGCAGGTAAAAACCTAGTAGTGGTGTTAAGGTACACTTTCAGATCTAATCACCCAATTCCCAATATTCTACTCCAACTCATCATTTGTAACGCCATACAGGTGTGAAAATCTAAACTGGTATATACATACCCTGGAGTCAGAATGTAATTGGGAAAGCAGTTTTCAGTAACTACTGCACAGAAAAACAGAAACATGGGAATGTTTAGAGGGGGTTGCTAGGTATTCCTAGTAATAGCTCTACCATTATCCAGATCCATGACACCAGTTGAAATTTCCATTGCCCTCACTTCAATTCCTTCATTTTTCTTTACTTCTTACTTTCTGTACACTGTACTTAAGCTAATTAGTTTTCTTCCTTCCCTACCTTTCGACACATGCCTAAGATTTGGAAAAAGACTACTCAATAAGCATAACAAGTGTACTTTCCTAATATAAGGAGCTCTCACAACCTGAGAGAAGGTAAAGGGTAGAACAACCGAATAATCTTATTCAATTTCTCCAGAACCGGAATCTATTCTCGAACTGAAATAAATTTCGTTGAGTTCATATGTATTAATACGATATGATTTTTCTAACATTTCAGAAAAATAAAGTATTATTTTTGGGAATTTATATAATTGAATGATAAATATTGTGAATATTTTAATGTGTAGTGATTTGTTTTAAAGGATATGGTATAATTATATACCGATAAATTAGGAAATATTGGAAAATACATTTGAATGTTTATTTTGAAAGAATATTATATGATTTAGATAATTTATAAAAATTTATAAAGTTTATTGTGTATGGGTTATTACTAAACTCAATTAGTGTTTACAAATTTTTTATTAAGTGTGATATGTGCATGCTATGCAACATGATATGTTGCATAATACTTGTTACATTTCATTTGTTGATTTAAAGTCATGCTTCATTTCTTCCATTACTTGATTTTTATTGTGTTTGGTTTGAAATTTAAAGGGAAAAAAAAGGAAAAGAAAAAGAATTGAATAAGGATTAAAATAAGGGGTATGGAAAAGAGAGAGAAGAGAGAGAAAGGTGAGGGGTCATTTGAACCTGTCTCCCATTTGTTTCCCCTTCTTTTCTTCATCATTCTCACCTCCTCCTCCCTCATGGCTGCCCTCTTCCAACCACCACCTATAACCCCTCACATCAACCCAAAAATGCATCAAAACATTGCACCCTCTTCACAAAAAATGTGCACAAGCTCACTACAACCATGGTGAATCAAGAAATTTTGGATTTTGAGTACTTAGGGCAACTCAAGAATTTTCTTGTGTTACCAAATGAGGTAATTCTTCCATCTTTAGTGTAGCAATTCATTTCCCTTAGCATCTATTGTAGTTTAGAAGTGTTTTGGTGTGGTTTTGTGACATATGAAAATTTCTAGAGGATGTTTAGGGGATTCTTTAATTAAGGTGGTGCAATTGAGGTTTAGTAGTGACCTTAAACCCCCCTTCCAAATAGTGTTAAAAACCTAGACCAAACAGAGCCTAGACCATGCAATGTGAATTAGATATCGAAATGTCGATTTTGTGTTTAATTAGTGCCTACAGGGAATCTGGGATAACCTGATATCTTTACTAGAAAAACAAGCAACTCCATTGACCTAGATTGGACACTAGGAGACCACCCTGAGAAGACGAGCCCAATCAGAGGAGGCAGGGCCGGCCAGGCCAGATTTCAGGGTACAATAGCCGGCCACATTATGGTGTTTGGTGCTAGGATTTGTTCTGTAGCTCACATACCCCTTATACAACACCCCAGTACTGCTAGTTTAGCCTAATTTCACCTGAACTAAAATCTGGAGCAAGTTTTCAAAGCTGCTGTTTATGTTTTGTGGGTTTTAATGACTTGAAGTTTTGGCATTTTGTTTTGTATCGGTCACTTGATGTTTGTACGTCGATATCGAGTGTTTTTTTATCCTTTCGCATGAGTAGACCATCGGTTTTGACCTATGTGTGATACATGTACCGTTTTAGTTTTCGTGCGCGATTTCGGTTTACGATACTAAATGTATGTGATATGTAGGTACCTTCATGTGGGTTTCATATGACGAGGAAGAGTTGGCGACATCGACTTCATCAAGCAAGAATCAAGGTGAGTAGATGTATATCTACGGGAGATGTCGGGTGGATGGCGTATAACAACCCCGTAGTTTCATAGTGTAGTATACGAATACGTTATATATATATATATATATATATATATATGTATTGTGAGAATAAATGATTTTCAAGGTTGGCTTTAGATGTTCACGGGTTAGTTTTAGTGTAGTTTTAAGATAGTGCTTATAGTGTAATTTCTTAGTCGCGAAATCTTAGGATAAAGGTACACACACGCACACAAGCACAAACGTGATATGTTTTTTGTGTATATGACATATGTATATATATGTGTGTTTGTGGATGTGTTGATATATATATATATATATATATATATATATATATATATATACACGGGTGACGAGGATATTTTATGATACTTGGAGGAGAGTCGATATGATCGGGCATGATGCCGTGAGATCGGTTTTGTGGGTCGTGTTATAAGACATGACATGATATTATAGCGGATCGATAGGCGATGTGTTTTATTCACACGCGGAAATAGTTTGGATGGTATCGGAATGTACTAAACTTTAAATCAGTACCCCTAATTCAGGATATGATGATAATGATACCAGATAAATAATGAGTTATATGTGATATTGACCCGCACCCCAATTTAGGATGCCCTGACGGATTTTAACCGTACGATGTATAAGTATGATAATTGATCCACACTCATTATTCGAGGATGTCGTATTATATATTGTATCGTATGTGACGAAATTTAGGCGGATCGCCGACTACTAGATATCTCGACTCAGACTTAGCCGGATTCCTTACCCTATCGATTTGTATCTTAATTTAGTCCTGTAGTTTATCAGGTAAATGTCAGACAGGGCTCGAGTTATACTTATTTACAAAGCTAACGAATCGTGAGTATTTTAAACATAGGCCAAGGGGTGCTACGGATATTTCAAAGGACGTACTTTTTCTTAAAAACTCCGTAGCCCCTATTTTCTAAAAACAATGATTCGTACAATTTCAAATGCCAAAACCGTATGACTCGTACATATAAATGTATATTCATATATGTTGTGTTTACTATTCATTTTCCGTATATTCTTATATATTGTGTTTACTATTCATTTTCCGTATATTCTTGCTGTTCGCATCACATTGCATGCTTAAATGTGTTTTTATTGTTATTATGAACCCATGCTGTCAAGACACCAGCACCATTACCGAAGATGCATATGCTCCACGTACACCTGCTTGCCGGCTCACACAATAATTTTCATGTCACGTACACATTAGAAAATACTATTTCATTAGTATAAATTGCTAGCTTATAGTTTCGACATATTACTAGTGCGCTTGCTTTCATATGCTAGCCTAGACATTGCATTTATTACTGTGATATCTCATGCATGTGTATATTCATTTGTCATGCAATATTATGGGGCTTTATGCCGGTATTCACTATTTATTGACTTTTGATTATGGGATTCGGATTTTCCATGAGATGTATGGATTTAGAGAAACCGTAATGATTTTATAAACTCATTATCATTTTCAAAAGATAGAAATTGCGGTTTTCACGTGATATGATGTGAGATATGTCCACCATGTGTTCTCTCGACCCATGAGCAGTATCATACACCCGATTCGAGGCGGAGGAGGAACCGTCTGCGGGTGCATGGTGGAGCCGGTGTGGTACCCGGGGCAAGATGGTCGCAGATGATGGCGTTGAGCCCGGCAGGGGGGCACTACTGACCGGTTATTTATAACACGGTGGATATCCGAAGGATACCAACGTAGTCGTGAGATTTGATGATTTGGGCCAGTCCGGATTGCTGGAGCCTGGGGCCGGTCCGGATTGCCGGAGCCTGAGATATTGAGACATTGAGATATTGGGATTATATGATATGGGCCAGTCCGGATTGCCGGAGCTCGAGATATTGGGATATTGGGATATATGTTTTGTGTCGATACTTGACACGGATTCTCTATTGATTTCATTGCTGATACTTCGATTTTTATACATAAATCTCACCGAGATAAGAAAATAGTTTTCCTATTCAATATGTATTCTGTTTTCATCCTTAATGCATTCGTACATCATATATGTAATATGTTGTTACCTAAGGCACTAACACGAGCACTTGGTATTACACTTATATATAGATGTTTATCCTTCCAATTATTGATGCTTCAGGTTATTTATATTAAAGATATTATGGTCTGACCTAGGATATAGTCAGTCATATATGCGATTTCTGTTCGGTGATGTTTTCTACTCACGAGTTGGAAACTCAACCCCGTTGTGCCACAGTTTCTTGCAGGTTTTGCCATACAGGTTTCCTTGGCGGATTTGCTGCCATACTGCTTCCTTCCGGGTGATTGCTTTAGTAAGTGGGTTCACGTGTATCGTGACAACCATAGAATTTTTATTTACATTCAGTTGTATCTAGTAAACTCCATCAACCAGACTAGTATAATTGATAAACATAGAAGACCAGTGTATATTCTTAGGACTTTAGAGTCGCGGGCTTGTATTATTATGGGTCTTCTGTTGGGTTTTCTTGAGGATGTTGGTTTATTTTCTGAGTTTATAAGCTCGCTCTTCAGCGTTGTATATTATATTGCTTGCGTGGTTGTTTCCGCCAATTGGAGAAGAGCTAGCTCCCGCTTGAGGATGCCTTTATTCATCATTATATGTATTTCATGTGTTGTGCCCGTTTAGGGCCAGTATTTATAAAGGAGACTCTGGCGAATTTTTCGGGAAAATATGATGTTGCTTTTAAATGTTTAATGCTGCTTATTTTGCAAAAACATTTTACTTTAAAATAAGTTTTCCTTCACTCTCTTTTTAAATGGTTTAGATTTCTAGCTTTTTGGCTTACTTGAATTAGGTGGGGTCTTATAGACTTCACATGACTCAAGTGCCAGTCACGTGCCAATTCGTGTTGTGACAAATTTGGTATCAGAGTGCTAGGTTTAACCTTGGTTCGAGTCTAGGTTTAACTATGCGGAGTCTAGGGCGTATATTTATATATATTCGGAACCTAGGCTTGACCTTACGGAACTTGGACTTGGTTGAGGGGGTATTAGACCCGAATTTTCATCGCATAGGTTGACCTTGGTTGATGGAGTAGGTGACTTAAGTTGAGTGACGTACCGTGTGTATGTTACACGGCATACATACAATACACTACTCCGCTTAATAAGTCTTAGGATGTACATTTCTTTGAACAGTATTCTATTCGTTCCAATGATCTATATTCATCGATATCGGTTTGTGGGTTTGTTACCACGGTTGCACGGGCAGAGAGAGTTGCGGCTAGAGTTGCGGTCAGCAATTGATCGAATAGATCATGGTATGAAAAGTGTTATCACAATCAATGTATTTATAGCCGCAATCAATAACGGTGTCGATATAGTTCGTTAAAGAGTACAGGTCGTCCACTGAGATTCGTGTATTTATTCGTTCATGCTTTAGTTGAGTCAGAAGAAATGGTAAAGAAAATTCAAGAAATTGAATCGAGATTTATAGGATGAAATATCTTCCAGAAAATTAAGAAAGATTTTAGGATTTAGAACTCAAGAAAATGTCCAAAATCAATTTTAGTTATCAAGACAATGAGGAATAGCTTGTAGGATTCGATAGGAAATCGTAGCAATGATGAATACTTAAAATGACTAATCTTATCTATTGATGAATTATAGCTAGAACAATGGTGATGAATTAAGATTAGGGATCTATTGAAAAAACTAGGGTTTCTCCTTCACTATCCCTTGTCTTTTCATTGATCATCATTAAAATCTAGTCTTTAACAAAGAAAATCATCAATCATTTAATCCCAAATTGTAATGAAATTATCTAGAACGGTGATCTCGTTACAATTTTGGTCATTGATGATTCTTTTTCCTAAAGTTCATAATTCTCATAAGACTTCAGATTAGTTTAGGATTTCATCACCATTTGTCCTCCGAATTCCTTCAAATCCTAAACAAGCGGAGATTTCACTCACACATCATGAAAATAGAAGAATCAAGAATTTGAAATTTCATAATACGAGAATTTAAAGAAAGCGAGAATTAACAAATGATCACCTTTATTAAATCGACGTCTAATTACACTTTCCCTCAATCCAAGGTTACAAGAATTGCTCTCGATCGCTCCCTTGAAGTGGTAACTATTCCATCGAATTTCGCTTTGCTCGATCTCCGTGAGACATGGACCTGTCGAGGATCTCTTCCTCTTGATGATGATCTGCTTCGCCTAAAGGATCTTGAATGTTTCGCATGATGTTGTTCTCAATGAATATTGAGTTGGATATTGATTAGGAATTGAATTGGATTTGGTTTTGGTTTGTGTGCTTTGTCACTTGATGAACAACCTTTACAATGTTGCCCTAGGTCCCTTTGTACAGCTCTTCACTAATCTTCTACCAGAAACTAGGTCAATCTTCTCTAAAAAGCTAGCTAGTTGTAGGGTAGCTTCTAGAGTAAGGTAGTTATCAAGCTTGCATAAGAAATTAGGCTGTTGTACGGAATCTTATGGAGTAAGCTAGGTGGTTCGAAGCGTTTTCAACAAGCTATAGAGTATTATTGGAGCCTCTGGAGAAGTGTCGTCACCGAAGCCCACAACTCGGCCGCGGATCCACGGCGGATCGGCCTGACTCGGCTGTGGTTCCGTGGACGTTTGAAGATATCACTGAATGATAATTCAGGGTTGTTCTGATGTTGGCATTCGGGTCTTCTTCTGATATCTGGAATCTTTTTATCTCTTCTGAATCTCTGCCAGATTTTAACTCTTTGACTTGTTGTATTTTATTGGAAAATTTGCGATTCCGATATCTGTCCTAAAATAATTTTCTGCACAAAACCTTAATAAGAAGTGTTGAGATAAAGAATATTATGCGTGAAATAATAAACACACAATTTCCTTAAAAAGATGTTGATTATATATATAACACTTGGTATTTGATATTTTGCAGACGAACTGGTAATATGTGTTATATTTATAACAACTATCCTTAAATGATTAGAAAAGTGAGAAAATTGTTATGTTACAGATTGCAATATTTTTGACTGAACAAATTCCCCCAAACTTGGTTTTGATCGTCTCGAGCAAACTTCTTTTATTCAAGAGAAGGAGAAAAGAAAAAGAAAAACTAACTAGCACACTTTCGTAGGCAACACGATTGCACTAAGCACGTGTAACAAGCCTTTAAAACTCTAGGTGTCCTTAGTAGGAGGAGTGTTGTCTCTTGAGGGTTTTCAGCGGATTGCACCAACAAAATCCTATAATAAAAGGAAGACTGTGAAAGTTACATATAAAGATAAGAATTATAAAAGAAAGAGTTTGAAAGTCAGAGTTTCTAACTACACTAGCTTTTCGGTAGTCATGAGGCCTACCTTAATAGTCATGAAAAAGTGTTAGAAATCACATCATCCGTCAATAAAACATCGTTTTTATTTTTCATTCCTACCTTTCTTCCAAACACCGATCATATACCCCTACATGTGTGTAAAGGACATCCCTACACTCGGAGAATTCAATTCAAGCTATCATACTCTTGTTCATCTACCTCAGTACTTTTTAGTCGGTGAATATTTTAGATGGAATTGCTCACACATTTTTCATGCGACCGTTAATACTTCTTGAGGTACGAACCAACTGATTACTAAATGTGTTCACATGTTAGGCGTAATTAACACTTTCCTCGTCTTGCAACATCTAAGGCTTAGCAGTGACTCCCAAACCAGTTGGTCTAAGGCACTAGGTGATGAAGCAACCTCGCTATATTTTTTTTATGCTGCCTTGGTGATTACAAAACCAGTGTTCATTTTTCTTCCCCATTTTATCTTTCATTTTTTTTATTTATTTTTTTTTTCATACTTTGGCTTTTAGACAAGAGCATTTCAAGGTATGCTCTACTATCCCGAGTTTCAAGACGTGTATAAGTGCATATAGTAGGTTATTAACGTTCAAATGTTTGGCTTCCAGAATAGGAACTATTTTTTAGAGTTATTTTTATCCTCAGATTAGTGACTTCCTTCATCTTAGTAACCCCTGGGACAATGGCTCATAACTACTTATTACTACCTTTGTTTAAGAAAAAACATCTAACTTTCTTGGTTTTTCTTAAATTTTTCCAATCTTTTAAATGTAATTTTTCACTCTCTAATCTTTTATTATAAAAGAAAACTTTTGAAAATTTTGTGCTTATGCAAAGTGGTATGCAAAGTGATGCGCAAATAAGCATAAACATGCCCCAAACCTGTTTACAGCAGTGTCCTCACTGTTGTCATCTGTTAAATCTCAATAATCTGTAGACTTGGGAGGAAAAGTTATTCATGGGGGTAATAATAAGTGAAAGTGAAAATCCTCCCCCAAACTTATTTTTTATTTATTTACAATTTATTTATTTATATATATATTTTTTATATGTGTATGTACAATTTGACTCACCTCCATTCTAAAGATGAGACAAGATTACCGAGACATTGAGGTGAGGTGGAGGAAAATTAGTCATTATAATGCGGCTCCTGTAAAAACAGGAGCTCCTCCGTGGGGTCAGTGGAAAATTACAGTTTTAATCTATGTCCATTCACTTTGAAAATTGTACCGTTTTTTCTATCTTCGACTTCAACTGTCCCGTGCGGCTAAACATACCGCACAAAAAATGGTCATATCCAACGAGATCGTAGCTTACCCGCATGAAGATGGAGACGTGAATCGTAAAGAAGGACTTGTTGACCTGGGGTAAAAGTTTTTCTCAAAATACTTTTATCGTGAAATACCTTAGTCCGGTTCTTTACTATCACCGCATTATCGTAAGATTCATCGCGGAGTTCGCTTAGCTCATTTAATTGCAGCTTCCGAAAGTTGCAGGATTGATTCAAATCAAAGTTAAGTTCTTTAATGGCCCATATTGCTTTATGTTTAATCTCGACGGGAAGGTGGCAAGCCTTTCCAAACACTAGGCGATAAGGACAAATACCAAGATCAGTCTTATAAGCGATACGAAATGCCCAAAGAACATCTGTCAATTTGGTTGACCAATCTTTCCGGTTCTTAGAAACTGTTTTCTCTAAAATTTGTTTGATTTGCCTATTGGAAATCTCAGCTTTCCCGCTCGTTTGGGAATGATATGGCGTGGAAAGTTTGTGGTTGATTACATATTTCCGCATCAAAGTCTCGAAAGACCGATTACAGAAATGCGTCTGGTTGTCGCTAATGATAGCGCGAGGGTGTCCAAATTGCGAAAAGATTTTTTCTTTAAAGAACTTAATAACAACCTTTTTGTCATTAGTACGACATGGTATTGCTTCCACCCATTTCGAGACGTAATCCACCGCTAACAAGATGTACAAATTCCCAAAAGAGTTGGTAAAAGGACCCATAAAATCAATACCCCTAACGTCGAAATCTGCACAACCAAGATCGGTTGAAGTGGCATCTCATTTCTTTTAGAAATCCGACCCGTGTGTTGACAATGTGGACAGGTTTTGCAATGATCAAATGCATCTTTGAACAAAGTAGGCCAGTAAAACCACATGGCAAAACCTTCTCCGTCGTCTTTCGTGGACCAATGTGACCACCACATGCCTGATCATGATAGAAAGACAGAACACTCTTGAATTCATCGTTGGGGACTGATTTTTCAGAGATTTTGTATGCGTTTAAATTTATAATTACCGCAATCAAGACGGTGTTATTTGGTAGCTAGCCGGTTGACTACGGGTCGATCCATAGGGAGATGGAATCTTTTTTCTTTATGTTTTAACGAGTTAAATCCAAATAATTTGAGTTTTATTTTTAAGATCTATTACCGAGAATAAGGATGATAAGGAACTTGCTAGGGTTAGGATTAGGTTAGTTCGAGTTAGCAATTTCTCACTTCTTTCAATGCCCTTCTTAATATCAGTGTTAAGGTAATCGGAAACAACGAGGATTATCACGACTACGAAAAAACTTGCAAGTATAAGCTGGGCTTTCCATGGTTTGTTTCTTCCTTTTTGTCCTTGTCCGTCCGTTCTTGGCTCTTAGCCCTAACCTCCAGTTAATTCAACCACAACCGGTCTAACTAGAGAATCACCGCTATCATGTAGGATAGGGTACCGTAGTGAACGGATTATGGTTCAATTAAGGGGAGTCCGAATTAAGGTGTTTGGCAAAGAAAAGAGTGAGAGAGATTTCCTTCTCTAAAACTTTCCTTCTCCTGCCCTAACAAGTGAGAAGATTACTCACCCATTAAAAAGATAAAAAAAAAAAGGAAGGTAGAAAGAAATGAGGTTAAGAGGAATTTACAACTAGCTATTTGAGAGCTCACCTTAGCAAGAATCTTACTCAAGCATCATCGTTGTTTAAAGATAAAGAAAATAGAGAAAACAAAAGAAGAAACACAAATAAAATTAAGCAACTTGATTGTAACACTTTAGGATAAGGGTTAGTGAATAATTATAATTAAATAATGGTTTTTAATAAAAAGTTTACCAAATTGTGTTTTAAATATTTTTCCTAATCTAATAAATATTTTTCCAAAATTTTCCTAGTCTTGCACACACATGTGCATGTAAACTAGGGTTTTTAAATCAAGTAAATACCATAATTATTAACCATGGTGGGTTAATTGTAGGATTAATTCTTTTGGGTTATAAGCAAGTTTAATTAATTAGTTAAATTAAAAGATTACTTTAATTTGAATGGTGAGGGTGTTGACTTGTGAGAAGGAGAGAGAGAGAGAGGGCATCATGGCTCAAGCCATGCTTGCCATTAATGAGGTGAGAGAGAGAGAGGGGTGACTTTTGTGTGAATGATTGTGGTGGCTCTCATTTCTTTTTGTGTTTTTCTCTCACACTCTCACAACACACCAACACACTCACACAACACACCCACTTACCTCAGCAGAACCCCCAGCAGCAGCAACAAGAGAAGAAGCAACAGCAGCAGCAAGAGAAGAAGCAACAGCAGCAGCAGGCACACAGCAACAGCAACAGCAGCACAGTGAGCAGCAGCAGCTCCAGCACCATGTGCAGCCCCTCCCCTTCACTTCTTCTCCTTCCTGCAGCTCCCTAGGGTCGAGAGTGAGGTATAATTCTTATCTTGCTTCCCTAGTTTGCCTAGTTAGTGTAGTTTTGCATCGGTTAAAGGATTTTTGTGTGTTTTAGTGCGATATGGGGTGTTTAGTGTGAACTTTGTGCTAATGAAGTGTAGATTAGTTCCAGTAGGATGATTGTGGTCTGTTGAGGCCATTGTAACCTAGTCCAACCCCTATTACACTAAAATACCACCAGATTTCATATTTGATGCAAATGTCGTATTTGGACAAAATGTGAGTTTTCTGGAACTGCTATTGACTCGGTGAGTGCAGAATGATTTTGGGAATACTGTAGCATGGTGGAGAGGAGCTGATACCATAGGTGAAACCCGACCCCCTAACTCCCCACTCCGGCCGCCAAAAACGCCATTCTGGCCGCAAATTGCGGCCAGACAGGAAGTGTTTTGGTGTTTTTTGGGTTCTGTAGGTGTCTGCTGGTGTGTAGGGTCTTTTGATATATATATATTTTTAAGATTGGTTCTGTAGCAAAATCTGGGACCGGTTACCTGTTTTGCCGTTTTTCTAAACCTTCGCGACACGCGTGATACGTGTGTAGGTTTGGGTTCTGCGTATCGCGGCGCGTCGGGGTAGTTTCGTGGCGCGTGTTTACACGTTTTAGCGTATCGCGCACATGCGCGATTGGTTTGCGACACAGGTTTCTTGTTGGATTATAATATCGCGTTTTGTGACTTAAGCTTATGTGTGATATGTATATGTGATTCTAGGTTCGCAGGCCAGTGAGACGGACGCTGCGAAGAAGGGCAAGCAAGTGGTTGGATACACTTAGCGCGAGACACGGTGAGTAGATTTCACATCTACGGGGATATCGCCCGCATGGCGTTATGCGTCAGGGCTGATAGGACTTATTTACTATATGTTGCATGCACCCCTTAGACTGTCATCGCATATTGCATTCTCTGCTGTGTTGATATATATATTGCTTAGAACTGATAGAACACCGCACTATTACTAACGGTTTATGTTGCACGGGCACTATGTACATGCTACACACACATCGTTAGTAATTGCCATGCCACACTCACTATAGAGCTGCCATGATTATATTGCTATAGTTCGCCTCATATGTGATTTGATATGACCTTCATGTATATTGGAAGCCGCATGACATCTTTTAAAACCGGAAATGAAACTACTTTAAAAAGCGGTTTTTCCCTTATACCCATACTATGGATTGATGTATATGGTACCTCGCATTGGATTTTACTATTGGTATTGGATTTTCATGTGATTTCTGTTTTGAGGACTGTGGAATTATTTAAGGAAAGATATGCTATTTTGAAAACCCGGTACCTCGTGATATGATATTTTGGTGTGTCCACCACGCGTTTTCTCGGTGCTGAGACGTGTGCTTGAAACCCGATTCGAGGAGTGGATGTTCCGTTTGCGGGTTCGTGGTGGGCCCGGTATGGTTCCCCTCGGCGAGATGATTGATGGGATTTGCCGATTGAGCCTGGAGGCGGGCGAGTACCTACCGGTGATTGGTTGGACCTGGCAGTTGTCCGGAGGATACTGACCAGAGTCGAGTGATGGATGCGGGATGATCCGTGCTGCCGAGGCCGAGGGCCGATACCGCAGACAGACCCCGTGGGGCCGGTCCGGATTGACGGCGCCCGATATTCGAGGATTTACGTGTCGATGCTGGACACGAGTATTTTATGATGTTTTGGGTGCCGATGTTGGGCACTCGTGATTCCTCCGAGATATACAGGATTTGAGGGCCGATGGGTGTGCCGGCGCCTGAGTATATGTGGGATTTGGGTGCAGTTTGAGGCACCGATCTTGTTTTCCATGTTGACATAGTCCATGTAGATATTATTTATCCCATACTCAGTATTGATTACTATACATCTCATCCTGTGGCATTTACCTGTTAGAGTACATGCATTACTATTGTATCCACTGTTGACATGCATTGGTATCATCTGCTGGCATTAGTAGAGCCACGCTATATGTGCATGCTTGCGATCACCTTTATATGTTATCTCTATTCACGAGTTGGCAACTCACCCCCGTTGTGCCACAGTGTTTGCAGGTTGCCCTTGGGAGTAGTCACGGCTGGCTGTTATCGCATCTTTTGGCACAGATACCCCTTTTTGAGCAGAGATAGTCTTTTGCTGATAGGTGGGTTTTGTACGGTATCTGTTATCTTTCAGTTGTATATTGATGTATCTAGTACTCTCCATCTACCTTCTGTATTGACTTAGAGACAGTTGTGAGGACGATATGTATGATTTTATATTCTGGTGTCGAGCTCGCATGTGAGCCGACGTTACTTTACTTTTGCAGTCTTAGCTTTTATGATATTGTCCTTGCTTTACTGTGTATTCTTCGCTACGGCGTCGTATATCTCATTGTGATGCTTCATTCAGTTTACTTGTTATTTCTGCTACACCTTGCTTTTACCCGACTTTTCGGGGCTAATGTTGTAAAAAAGGAAATGTTACCAAAATTATAAAACTCATAACTTTTGAACTTAAAAAGGGTTTCTACTAAATAAATGGAGGTTTTTCAGACATGTACTATTGTTTTACAGATGTTTTAAAATCACTCTATATTTATTGGTTTTGATTTCTGGGTTCGGCTTACTTAGCCGCGTTACGCCTGTAGACGTTGCGTGGTTAAGTGCCGGTCACGAGTCGAATTCTCGGGTCGTGACAAAGTTGGTATCAGAGCTTAGGTTTTACCTTCGGAGTGTAGGATGACCCTGGTATGATGGAGTAGGTAGCTGCAGCAGGGTAGCGTAGCGTGCGTATGTTCCGCGGCATACTCACGACACGGTACACCGCTTACGCGACCTTAGGACTTATTGATTTGATCCCTCCTTATATTCTTGTGATTCGATTTCTGTGTTCTTATCGAATCCAAATTTTCTTTCAGCCATTATGCCGCCTAAGACTACGAGGGCACAGAGAGCGGCCGCGAGGGCCGAGATTCGTGTTGACTCGTCCGAGACGAGGACTGATCCGGGCAGTACGCCGGTGGTACCCGAGCAGGCTGTTCCTGCCGTGACAGAGCAGATCGCCTCGTTAGGGGCTGGTATGCAGGAGATGCACCAGATGATAGGATCGCTAGTTGAGACGCTTCGAGCGCAGCGACCAGAGGTAGCTCCACCAGTTCCAGAGACCGCGATGGTGCCTACCGCACAGCCAGTTGCCCCTGCAGCCACGGATGTGATTACAGTATCGCTATCAGAGTTCATGAGGCTGAAGCCTCCAGCTTTCACAGGCACCGATACAGCCGATGACCCACAGTCTTTCATCGACAGGATGGCCAGGATATGCCGTTCCCTCAGATGTGCAGATGCGAGATGGGTTGAGTTCGCGAGCTTTCGCCTGGAAGGTCTTGCGCAGAAATGGTGTGATTCAGTGGAGAAGGGCAGAGCTGCAGGTCTTCCTCCTATGACCTGGACGGAGTTCGTGACCATATTTCTAGCCCGTTTCCTTCCCCGGAGTGTTAGAGATGCCCGAGCACGCAGGTTTGAGTCTTTGCGCCAGACGCCAGGGATGACAGTGGCAGAGTATGACGTACTGTTTACAGAGCTAGCAGTCTACGCCCCATATTTAGTGGCCACCGAGGAGTTGCGAGTCCGGAGATTCGTTCGAGGCTTGCTTTCACCAGTGTTCCTCGCGATCAGCGCGCAGCACTACGAGACCTATGCAGCAGCTGTAGACGCAGCCCTAGTGGTCGAGGAGCACCTTGTTGAGACTTCGGTATTTCCAGAGCCGAAGAGAGTTCGTACCAGTATTTCCGCACGGAGGCAGTCATTCAGACGCCGCGACAGGTATCGTTCCGGTACGAGGGGTAGCAGAGATTCGGGACGGGGTCGGATGTTTAGTTCGTATCCCCAGGACGGTCAGCAGTCGCCGCGGGGTTGCTACAGATGTGGCAGCCTACTTCACCTCGTTCGAGATTATCCAGAGACACACCGGAGGGAGGCGGCAGCACCGCATGTTACCTTACCACCTTCACCACCCCAGAGGGCGTTGCCCGTTGCGCCTACCGTTGCTCCGCGCCAGACTTATGCTCAGAGAGGTCGTGGGCGTGGAGGAGTTGCTTAGAGAGGACGAGATGACCGAGGCATAGGTCAGTCAGTTACAGGTGGTGGACAGGCGAGGGTCTTTTCTTTGACACATCAGGACGCGCAGGCGTCCAATGCAGTGGTTTCAGGTATCCTCCCTGTATGTTCGGTTGATGCACATGTATTGTTCGATCCCGGATCCACACACTCGTACGTATCCACGCACTTTGTGCCGAGTTTGGGTAGAGAGTCCGGCTTACTTGATCAGCCGCTTGTGGTGACTACTCCTGTGGGAGAGTCGTTTGTTGCTAGGCACGTGTTCCGATCCTGTATCGTCTGTATTGGCGAGAGAGAGTTGCCAGTCGACTTGATCCTTCTGGAGATGTTGGACTTCGACGTTCTTTTGGGCATGGATTGGTTAGCCACGTGCTATGCTTCTGTGGACTGCCGCGAGAAGACAGTTAGATTCTGCTTTCCCGGTGAGTCGGTTTTTGTTGTGTTGGGGGACCGTAGTGCCGCCCCTCACTGTGTAATTTCTTCTTTTCGCGCTGGACAGCTTATGAGGAAGGGATGTCAGGGATTTCTCGCATATGTTTGCGATGCTAGTGCTACACAGGTTCCATTAGATCAGGTTCCGGTTGTTAGCGAGTTTCCTGATGTGTTCCCTGACGAGCTTCCTGGGTTGCCGCCCGAGCGCGACATTTCTTTCTGTATTGATTTGGTTCCTGGTTCGGGGCCTATTTCTATACCGCCCTATCGGATGGCCCCGGTGGAACTTCGTGAGCTGAAGGGTCAGTTACAGGATTTGCTGGACAAAGGACTTATTTGACCCAGTGTTTCTCCTTGGGGTGCTCCAGTCCTGTTCGTCAGGAAGAAGGACGGCAGCTTACGTCTTTGTATCGACTACCGCCAGCTGAACAGGGTGACAGTGCGGAACAGGTATCCTTTGCCGCGTATCGACGATTTGTTCGACCAGTTTCAGGGGGCAGGGTACTTTTCGAGGATCGATTTGCGATCGGGCTATCATCAGCTGCGGGTTCAACAGGAGGTCATTCCCCGGACAGCCTTCCGTACGCGCTACGGCCATTACGAGTTTTTGGTGATGTCGTTCGGACTCACCAATGCGCCAGCAGCCTTCATGGACTTGATGAACCGCATTTTCCGGCCTTACTTGGATCTGTTCATTATAGTCTTCATTGACGATATCTTGGTGTATTCCCGGAGTAGTGAGGAGCACGAGCAGCACCTGCGGGTTACATTGCAGACATTGAAGGAGCACCAGCTTTATGCGAAATTCTCCAAGTGTGCTTTTTGGCTAGACAGCGTGGACTTCTTGGGTCACGTGATTTCACGAGACGGTATATGTGTTGACCCGAGGAAGATCGAGGCCGTTCAGCGTTGGCCCAGACCCACATCGGTGACGGAGATTCGCAGCTTTTTGGGACTGGCCGGTTATTACAGGCGTTTTGTGCAGGACTTCTCACGTATTGCTACACCGTTGACCGGGTTGACCCGGAAGGGAGTTCCCTTCGATTGGACGGAGGAGTGCGAGCACAGTTTTCAGCAGTTACGGACACGGCTGACGACGGCACCGGTGTTATCTTTACCTTCTGGACCGGGCGGATTTATGGTCTTTTGTGATGCTTCTCGAGTGGGATTGGGATGCGTTCTGATGCAGCATGATAGGGTGATCGCGTATGCCTCGCAACAATTGAAGAAGCACGAGCAGAACTACCCCACTCATGATTTGGAGATGGCAGCAGTGGTCTTCGCACTTAAGATCTGGCGACATTACCTGTACGGCGAGTCGTGCCAGATATTTACGGATCACAAGAGTCTGAAATACATATTCCAGCAGCGGGACCTGAACCTTCGACAGCGTCGATGGATGGAGTTAGTGAAGGATTACGACTGCGAGATCTTATATCACCCGGGCAAGGCAAATGTGGTGGCGGATGCTTTGAGCAGGAGGCCCGGGAGTAGTTTATCTTGTTTGAGCGCAGTACAGGAGCAGTCGTCCACAGATTGGCAGATATTATACGACAGTCGAGTACAGTTCGAGTTCACGCCGATTGGAGGACAGATAGCGCATGTCCGTGCACGCCCACAGTTGATTGATCGTATACGTGAGGTACAGCTCAGGGATGACCGATGTTCAGAGATCATGGCACAGATGGGACAGGACCGATTTTCCGAGTTCGTGATCGATGATCAGGGGATACTACGGTTTGGAGTCAGACTGTGCGTACCTGATGCTGAGGGACTGAGGCGTGAGATTCTTGAGGAGGCACATCGATCGGTGTATAGCGTCCATCCCGGTTCCACCAAGATGTATCATGATATGCGAGATGTTTACTGGTGGGACGGAATGAAGAGGGACATTGCAGATTTTGTATCGAGATGCTTGACTTGTCAGCAAGTCAAGGCTGAGCACCAGAGGCCCGCGGGAGAGCTACCGCCGTTACCCATTCCGGAGTGGAAATGGGAACAGATTTCGATGGATTTCGTGGTGGGTCTACCCAGGACTAGTAGGGGGTATGCCTCCATCTGGGTGATCGTGGATCGTTTGACGAAAGCGGCTCACTTCTTACCGGTGAAGAAGACTTTCGGATTTACTCAGTATGCCCAGATCTATATTGACGAGATAGTGCGACTACACGGAGTCCCGACGTGCATTGTGTCCGACAGAGGCACCCAGTTTACCAGTAGACTATGGCAGAGGCTTTAGGAGGCTTTGGGCACTCGCTTGAGTTTCAGCACGGCATTTCATCCGCAGACCGACGGACAGTCAGAGCGGACCATCCAGACTCTCGAGGACATGCTCAGAGCTTGTGTACTAGATTTCGGAGGTAGCTGGGATCATCATTTGCCCTTAGTAGAGTTCTCCTACAATAACAGCTACCAGGAGACTATTCAGATGGCACCATTTGAGGCTCTTTATGCGAGGAAATGTAGGTCGCCTACTTGTTGGACAGAGCTCAGTGAGAGCAGTATCTTAGGGCCACAGATCGTTGAGGAGACGACCGCGAAGATCCAGTTGATTCGCGATAGGATTAGAGCAGCGCAGAGTAGGCAGAGGGCTTATGCAGACCGTCGACGACGCAGACTGGAGTTTTCGGTTGGTGATCATGTTTTCTTGAGGGTCTCCCCAATGAAAGGTGTGATGAGGTTTGGGAAGAAGGGAAAGCTCAGTCCCAGGTATGTGGGCCCCTTCGAGATCCTCGAGCGTGTCGGTGCAGTAGCTTACCGGTTAGCCCTTCCGCCCAGCGTTCCAGATGTGCACCCCGTATTCCATGTCTCGATGCTCCGCAGATATCTACATGATCCTTCGCACGCGATTCAGCATCCGACGATCCAGCTTGAGCGTGATCTTTCCTATGCAGAGCAGCCGGTGATGATCTTAGATCGACAAGTGAAGAAATTGAGATCGAAGGAGATTCCATCAGTTAAAGTACTTTGGCGTGGTCAGAACCGTGAAGAGGTCACTTGGGAGACCGAAAGAGAGATGATGAAGATGTATCCCCATCTTTTTGAAGGTAACCTTAGTTAGATTTTTGAAATTCGGGGACGAATTTCTTTAAGGGGGAGAGATTGTAACACCTTAGGATAAGGGTTAGTGAATAATTATAATTAAATAATGGTTTTTAATAAAAAGTTTACCAAATTGTGTTTTAAATATTTTTCCTAATCTAATAAATATTTTTCCAAAATTTTCCTAGGCTTGCACACACATGTGCATGTAAACTAGGGTTTTTAAATCAAGTAAATACCATAATTATTAACCATGGTGGGTTAATTGTAGGATTAATTCTTTTGGGTTATAAGCAAGTTTAATTAATTAGTTAAATTAAAAGATTACTTTAATTTGAATGGTGAGGGTGTTGACTTGTGAGAAGGAGAGAGAGAGGGGGCATCATGGCTCAAGCCATGCTTGCCATTAATGAGGTGAGAGAGAGAGGGGTGACTTTTGTGTGAATGATTGTGGTGGCTCTCATTTCTTTTTGTGTTTTTCTCTCACACTCTCACAACACACCAACACACTCACACAACACACCCACTTACCTCAGCAGAACCCCCAGCAGCAGCAACAAGAGAAGAAGCAACAGCAGCAGCAAGAGAAGAAGCAACAGCAGCAGCAGGCACACAGCAACAGCAACAGCAGCACAGTGAGCAGCAGCAGCTCCAGCACCATGTGCAGCCCCTCCCCTTCACATCTTCTCCTTCCTGCAGCTCCCTAGGGTCGAGAGTGAGGTATAATTCTTATCTTGCTTCCCTAGTTTGCCTAGTTAGTGTAGTTTTGCATCGGTTAAAGGATTTTTGTGTGTTTTAGTGCGATATGGGGTGTTTAGTGTGAACTTTGTGCTAATGAAGTGTAGATTAGTTCCAGTAGGATGATTATGGTCTGTTGAGGCCATTGTAACCTAGTCCAACCCCTATTACACTAAAATACCACCAGATTTCATATTTGATGCAAATGTCGTATTTGGACAAAATGTGAGTTTTCTGGAACTGCTATTGACTCGGTGAGTGCAGAATGATTTTGGGAATACTGTAGCATGGTGGAGAGGAGCTGATACCATAGGTGAAACCCGACCCCCTAACTCCCCACTCCGGCCGCCAAAAACGCCATTCTGGCCGCAAATTGCGGCCAGACAGGAAGTGTTTTGGTGTTTTTTGGGTTCTGTAGGTGTCTGCTGGTGTGTAAGGTCTTTTGATATATATATATTTTTAAGATTGGTTCTGTAGCAAAATCTGGGACCGGTTACCTGTTTTGCCGTTTTTCTAAACCTTCGCGACACGCGTGATACGTGAGTAGGTTTGGGTTCTGCGTATCGCGGCGCGTCGGGGTAGTTTCGTGGCGCGTGTTTACACGTTTTAGCGTATCGCGCACACGCGCGATTGGTTTGCGACACAGGTTTCTTGTTGGATTATAATGTCGCGTTTTGTGACTTAAGCTTATGTGTGATATGTATATGTGATTCTAGGTTCGCAGGCCAGTGAGACGGACGCTGCGAAGAAGGGCAAGCAAGTGGTTGGATACACTTAGCGCGAGACACGGTGAGTAGATTTCACATCTACGGGGATATCGCCCGCATGGCGTTATGCGTCAGGGCTGATAGGACTTATTTACTATATGTTGCATGCACCCCTTAGACTGTCATCGCATATTGCATTCTCTGCTGTGTTGATATATATATTGCTTAGAACTGATAGAACACCGCACTATTACTAACGGTTTATGTTGCACGGGCACTATTTACATGCTACACACACATCGTTAGTAATTGCCATGCCACACTCACTATAGAGCTGCCATGATTATATTGCTATAGTTCGCCTCATATGTGATTTGATATGACCTTCATGTATATTGGAAGCCGCATGACATCTTTTAAAACCGGAAATGAAACTACTTTAAAAAGCGGTTTTTCCCTTATACCCATACTATGGATTGATGTATATGGTACCTCGCATTGGATTTTACTATTTGTATTGGATTTTCATGTGATTTCTGTTTTGAGGACCGTGGAATTATTTAAGGAAAGATATGCTATTTTGAAAACCCGGTACCTCGTGATATGATATTTTGGTGTGTCCACCACGCGTTTTCTCGGTGCTGAGACGTGTGCTTGAAACCCGATTCGAGGAGTGGATGTTCCGTTTGCGGGTTCGTCGTGGGCCCGGTATGGTTCCCCTCGGCGAGATGATCGATGGGATTTGCCGATTGAGCCTGGAGGCGGGCGAGTACCTACCGGTGATTGGTTGGACCTGGCAGTTGTCCGGAGGATACTGACCAGAGTCGAGTGATGGATGCGGGATGATCCGTGCTGCCGGGGCCGAGGGCCGATACCGCAGACAGACCCCGTGGGGCCGGTCCGGATTGACGGCGCCCGATATTCGAGGATTTACGTGTCGATGCTGGACACGAGTATTTTATGATGTTTTGGGTGCCGATGTTGGGCACTCGTGATTCGTCCGAGATATACAGGATTTGAGGGCCGATGGGTGTGTCGGCGCCTGAGTATATGTGGGATTTGGGTGCAGTTTGAGGCACCGATCTTGTTTTCCATGTTGACATAGTCCATGTAGATATTATTTATCCCATACTCAGTATTGATTACTATACATCTCATCCTGTGGCATTTACCTGTTAGAGTACATGCATTACTGTTGTATCCACTGTTGATATGCATTGGTATCATCTGCTGGCATTAGTAGAGCCACGCTATATGTGCATGCTTGCGATCACCTTTATATGTTATCTCTATTCACGAGTTGGCAACTCACCCCCTTGTGCCACAGTGTTTGCAGGTTGCCCTTGGGAGTAGTCACGGCTGACTGTTATCGCATCTTTTGGCACAGATACCTTTTTTTGAGCAGAGATAGTCTTTTGCTGATAGGTGGGTTTTGTACGGTATCTGTTATCTTTCAGTTGTATATTGATGTATCTAGTACTCTCCATCTACCTTCTGTATTGACTTAGAGACAGTTGTGAGGACGAAATGTATGATTTTATATTCTGGTGTCGAGCTCGCATGTGAGCCGACGTTACTTTACTTTTGCAGTCTTAGCTTTTATGATATTGTCCTTGCTTTACTGTGTATTCTTCGCTACGGCGTCGTATATCTCATTGTGATGCTTCATTCAGTTTACTTGTTATTTCTGCTACACCTTGCTTTTACCCGACTTTTCGGGGCTAATGTTGTAAAAAAGGAAATGTTACCAAAATTATAAAACTCATAACTTTTGAACTTAAAAAGGGTTTCTACTAAATAAATGGAGGTTTTTCAGACATGTACTATTGTTTTACAGATGTTTTAAAATCACTCTATATTTATTGGTTTTGATTTCTGGGTTCGGCTTACTTAGCCGCGTTACGCCTGTAGACGTTGCGTGGTTAAGTGCCGGTCACGAGTCGAATTCTCGGGTCGTGACATTGATTAACAAATAGAAATTGCAGAAATTAAATAGACAAGCAAGATAACTAAAAGAACTCTCTTTTTATTTTTTATTAATCAACGCTCATAACTCGCTACAATTTTCATAGAGAAAGAATAGAATTAATTCTAAATTCTAAACTATAGAAAGGTACATCTAATTTGGCTTTGAGCTCTTCTACTTATAGATAGGAAGGTGAAACCCTAAGTTACATTATGAGCTAAACCTGAGATTACAAAACTACCCCAAAAGAGCCCTGTCAACGCGGAGCTAACTGCCACATTCACGGCTCAGACGCGGCCGCAGAACCGCAGCAAAAGTGCCTATTTGGCCGCGGTTCCGTGGCCATTTGGTGGAATTGTGTGATCATCTTTTCAGGGATTCTTCATGTTGCTTTTATCTTCTGTTTGGTACACTTGGTTTCTCAAAAACTCTTCTGTTCTCTTCAAGATATTCAGTAGTGGACTTTTGCCTTGAACTCCGCAATATATTCTTGGATCTTGTGCTGCCCTTGTGCTTTGTGCAAAGATTTGATATTTTGTTCCTTAAACTGGTAGGAGGCATCATATGGATGGTTAGCGGAGATCAGTATTGATCTGTTATTGATCGTAGTCCCGCATTTGTTGCGACTTTTTATGAATTTCTCTGTATAGAGCGGAGAAGCTGTAACCTGCAATTAGTTAGCAAACTCGGATCAAAAGCACCTACCTATATGCAATGTGATTAAGAATGGGTGGTATAAAAATGCACAAATCTAATATGAACAGGGACACATTTGCGAATGATTTGGTCAGGACAGTATTTAAACAAATAAGGTCCATCCCAGTAAAAATGCTTTACTTGGGATAGAAATTGATAATTGTCCTGTTTAGACCTATCACTTGGAATATGTCCCGTTGCATGATAATTCACAAAATCCACAAACCAAGCTTCGCTGGATGTGTTCAAGAGCTGTTCGTCAGGGAAAGAGTCATTAATTAGCGAGGTCACAGTTGGTGAAAAAGAGATGTGTGAAAGATGGTCAGCTACTACGTTTTCACATCCTTTCTTATCTCATATAACAATATCAAATTCTTGTAATAATAGGATCCAACGTATTTACCTTCCTTTAGCTTCCTTCTTAGATAAAAGATGTTTTAGGCCGGAGTGATCAGTGTAAACCACAATCGGTGAGCCAATCAAGTAAGGCCTGAATTTTTCTAATGCAAATACAACTGCCAAAAGTTCTTTCTCGGTAGTTGTATAATTAATTTGGGCATCGTTCAAGGTCTTAATTTCATAATAAATCATATGTGGCATCTTATCAATGTGTTGTCCTCAGACTGCACCAACAGCAAAATCTGATGCATCACACATAAGCTCAAACGGGTGGTTCCAATCAGGAGATGAAAGAACGGGGGCTGTAGTGAGGGAATTTTTAAGTGATTCAAAAGAAGCCACACAGTCTGAGTCGAAGTGAAATGTTGTATTCTTGGCCAAGAGAAGAGTTAAGGGTCTAGAAATTTTGCTAAAATCCTTAATGAATCTCCTATAAAATCCTGCATGACTAAGGAAATATCGTATATCTTTGACGCATTGGGGATGAAGAAGGTTATAGATGACATCTATTTTAGCTCTGTCGACCTCAATGCATTTTCGTGAAATGACATGTCCAAGCACAATACCCTCTTCGACCATGAAATGGCATTTTTCCCAATTCAAAGTTAAGTTCTTATCTTTACAACAAGTAAGAACTGCGTCAAGATGAGATAGGCAATCATCAAAAGAGTCCTCGAATATAGAGAAATCGTCCATGTAAATCACCAGAAAATTCTTGACCATGTCCGAGAATATCACGATCATACACCGCTGAAATGTAGCGGGAGCATTGCATAACCCAAAGGGCATGCGTCTATAAGCAAAAGTACCGAAAGGACAAGTGAATATGGTTTTATCTTGATCCTTTTCGGCAATAAGGACCTGGTTATTGTAAGGCTACGCTAGCGCCCCGGCAGTCTACAGACGCCAAATGCGGAACAAAAACATTTAAACTGGCGCTATCGTATACTTTAACCCGGATCTGCCATTATTGCTAAACTAACATACTGTAAAGAGTGTAGTAAGATTGTACCGAACGATCCGAGTCCTTCGTTCTTCAACCATCATCCCACGCTCCGTTGCGGCTGCTCCGATCGCGTCGATCTCCGATATCCTCGTCGAGGTGGCACCACATGATCGGTTCTTTAAACGGGCTCCCGCCTCTGACTCGAGGCAACTCGATCGTCAAGTTTGCTAAAAGAGACGACCAAGAATGATGTAGAGAATGAGTAGATGACTTTGTCTCACTTCGTCCAAATCCGTGGACGATCGGTTAATGAAGTTGCCGTGGAAATCGGGTGATGGAATGAAATGAACTGTGAAATTCCATACATCGATAAAACCTATCATAATCTTTTCTAGCAAATGAAAACTCAAGTGAGAGTGAGGAGAGAGTGGAGGCCGGCCACTTTTATATGATGGAGGGAGGTGACCGTAGGAGCAAGTGGTGACCATAAGCTAAAAGCTTCTCACTTTAAAAGATCAAGAAGAAAATATCCTTAAGTAAACAAAAAGCTTTAATGATAATGCATGATTCACAAACCTAGTCATCATGCATTAATGAACCATTAAATGTAACCAATAAAAACTCAACACTAATTAGCCTAGTCACCTCATCTAGAATCTTCTAGAACACTGACTCACCTCAACAGAAGGAAAGATAAATCCGTCTTTAACCGAATGTTAAAAGACGGCTAATAGAAAACTGGAAACTGGCAACTTCCAAAAGTGATCCTGAAAAGACTTTCAGGATAACCCCGAAACTGTATAAATATACCCGCATTTGTATTACGACCGAATACAAATGCAACTGAGACAAAGATATTATACCTACTCAATATAATACTCGGATCCGGCTTAAACCAAAGCCGACCAGTATTATCTGCCCGAAAAATAACACGTGCGTAAACGCACGTGCATTTTCCGAACCCTGCCATAAAACCATACGGCCTCTACAACGTTTCGCCCGAACTTGGGAAACTGTCTGTGGGGGACTCTAATGACTCTTCAGCACCCTGGCAGTGGGTTTAACCACAAACCGTCAGCGGCACTAGCTATGCGTAACGGCTGCCCATGGACTGACCTCAAGGGAAGCTGATGAGCGAACTCAAGGGAGGCCGATGAGTGAATTCATCCAGAAACCCTACTGAGCCTAACAGTGACAATGTATATACAGTCCGGTCCGTTCGTTAATGAGTATCGCATATCTGCCTAGGGGGCTAGTAACGTCAGACCCCCAATAGCAGTATAAGTCGTGTCGGAGTGAAGCCCAATAACACCCTGAGATACTACTGGAGTACCTACCAGTAAATCTCCTGCCATGGCCATGGACTTTGTGTAATGGCTCTCCTAGACACAGCACGACCTCGCCCCCAATACCGGGAGAGACGAATCCCCTGCCGATCCGCTCACGTGCCTCCATATGGCTCGGGACTGTACCCAAAAGCTACCTATTTGCACGACTCCTTTGAGCCGTGGTAGGGTAGAAATCAAAGCACAGTGGGAACTCACACGAGACAAATGACGACCTCAGGTCGATGAACTAACCTGTACACATATCACCAGGGAACTGCTATCTGACGGTAGATATAATACTAACTAGCAGATTCCCGGCGAGTCCTGTCCGGTGTACTCATAACCCAATGAGCACCTGTATACATCTTAGGTGATCCAACTGACACCAGTGGCTTGTGAGACCGGCCACCGCCCCTCGTCGGGGTCTCGACTGTACACACTAGTCTACTCCGGAGTATCGATGCCCTGTCTCGAAACTCCCACGACTAGGGACCACATTTAAGGATATGCATATAAACTACCCAACTCTCACGTATATGATCGCCATCATACTGTTGGTAGTAAAGCAAGATCCTAAGGGCTCTATCAAAGTGTAACATGCAATCAGTCACCTGAACATGTACACGACAGATAAAGGCAAACCAGATAGCATACTATCATCTCGAGTAAGACTGTCATACCGGTATAGGTCCTCCGCAATCATTGCAATCACGTACCTGCGATCCAATAATTGACTATGAGGGCACTATCTCCAACAGTTATAGCAAGAGTATCCGTTCATGAAACAAAAATATTCACGTCCAGGTAATTGTTCCAACATCTAGTCAATAAAAGGTAGAGGGAAGTGATCTTTCCTCATTGCGGCATTGAGTTTTCTATAATCAATACATACACACCACCCAGTTTGTGTGTGTGTCTGGATCAACTCATTAGCCTCATTGGTTATGACCATGATGCCGGATTTCTTAGGGACTACATGAAAAGGACTTACCCATTGGCTATCAGAGATTGGGTAAATGATACCACTGTCAAGGCATTTGACAATTTCTTTCTTCACCGCCTCCTTCATGACAGGATATAATCGTCTTTGTTGTTCTCGGGTTGGTTTGGCTTCATCCATCAAATGTATATGATGTTCAACAATTAAGGGACTAATCCCTTTAATGTCAGTCATTGTCCAACCAAAGGCTTGCCTATTAGATCTCAAAACCGCCAAAAGAGCGTTCTCTTGCTCTGGTGCTTGAGAAGTCGATATGATCAAGGGTAAAGACTCATTCTCACCTAAATATGCATATTTAAAGTGAGAAGGTAGCAGTTTGAGATCTAATGTCGACGGAGAAGCAGTAGAAGGTGGGGTATGTGAATGACATCCGGATTCTCGAGGAAGTTCATAGCCTGCAAAGGATACAGACTCAGAAAGTGTGTATGACTTTTGTGATGAGTCAGAAGATTCAAACTCAAGGGTGGACTCGTCAAAGGTGTCCTCACTATGATGTGCAAGATCAAAAAATGATGTTCTTGTTGGAGATAGTGCCCTCAGAGTCAATTATTGGATCACAGTCACGTGATTGCAATGATTGAGGGGGGGACATGTCCCAGTAGGACAGTCTTACTCAAGATGATAGTATGCTATCTGGTTTACCTTTATCATCGTGTACTGCTTTAGGTGACCTTACGAGTCGCTATTGCACGTTGATAGAGCCCCTAGGATTCTTGCTTGACTACCAGCAGTATGAGGGCGATCATATAAGTGAGAGCTGGAGTCTATAAGCACATCCTTTAAAGGTCCCTAGTCGTGGGAGTTTCGAGACAGGGCATCGATACTCCGGAGTAGACTAGTGTATACAGTTCAGACCCCGACGAGGGGTGGTGGCCGGTCTCACAAGCCACTGGTGTCAGTTGGTTCACCTAAGATGTATACAGGTGCCCATTGGGTTATGAGTACACCGGACAGGACTCGCCGGGAACCTGCTAGTTGGGATTATACCAGACGTCAGATAGTAGTTCCCTGGTGACATGTGTACAGGTTAGTTCATCGACCTGAGATCTTCATTTGTCTCGTGTGAGTTCCCACTGTGCTTTGATTACTACCCTACCACGGCCCAAAGGAGTCGTGCAAACAGGTTTTAGTTGGGTACAGTCCCGAGCGACATGCAGGCAGTGAGCGGATCTGCAGGGGTTCGTCTCTCCCGGTATTGGGGGTGAGGTCACGCTGTGTCGAGGAGAGCCAGAACATGAAAAATCCTTGGCCAAGGCAGGATATTTACTGGTAGGTATTCCAGTAGTATCTCAGGGTCTTCAGGGCTACACTCCGACACGACTGGTACCGCTTTTGGGGGTCTGACTTTTACCAACCCCCTAGGCCTGCCATGCGATGCTCATAGACGAACGGACCGGACTGTACGGATATTGTCACTGATAGGCTCAGTAGGGTGTCAGGATGAGTTCGCTCATCGACGTCCCTTTTGGTCAATACCTGGTAGCCCGTCATGTATTGGCCTATACCTCTGACGTGCTAGTGGTTAAATCCACAGCCATAGTATTGACGAGTCTTTGGAGTCCACCACACACAGTTACTCAAGTTTCGGGAGAAACGCTGTAGAGCCCGTATGGAGATATGGCAGGGTTCGATCAGATACGTGCGGTATTGCACGGATCGTGATCGGACGGTTTTTACTAGCCGGCTTTGGCTTAAGACGGATCCTAGTATTTGATAGTGTAGATTTCGTCTCTTTGCATTTGTGTTCAGTGGGAATACAAATGCGGTCATGTATATGCAGTAGCGGGGTTTTCCTGTAATTTATTACGGGATCAGTTTTCTGAAGTTGCCAGTTTGCATTCCGTTCCGGCCGGTTTTCTTTTGTTCCTTCGCGGCCGAGCTTTCCGATTGAGGGGGTTATTTGTACATTTGAAAATAACAATTGTGGAGGGGTTTTCTTGCATAAGTGTGGCTTCATGATTATTCTTTCATCATGAGATGCTTTTTGAGTCCATTCATTTGCTTTTCTTGTGATGGTTTGTGAGTGGATTGAAAAAGGAGTTTGGTGTGACCTTTTATCTTGGATTTATCTTTTCTTTTCTCTTTGGATTTTTCATTCCATTATCTCCACCATGGAGGAAGGGGGGCCGGCCACATCTTGGGGAGGGAGAGAGAGGGTTCATTTTTGTATGAGGAATTTCATTTTCATCTCATTCTTCTTGTTACTAAATTCCTCACATCACTCCAAAGTCTAAATTTCCTTCACCATCAAATGGCAACTAAAACCCCAAAAGAGACATAGACTATACACTTGCCTATAGCAAATCTTGTTCGCGTCGGCCAGCCAACTTCGCGCCCGAGTTGCCTCGGTCAAGAGGTGGGAGCCCGTAAATGATTCCGGCTACGTGGTGCCCTTTCAGACGAGGAGGTGACGGGCGGAGTTTCCGCAGGAGATCGGAGTGGAGACGAAGACCGAAGGACACGGATCGCTTGGTATAACATCTCTACTCTTTTCTAGTTTGCAAGTAGCAAGGTTAATGGCCCGATCCGGGTGAAAAGTACGCGGTGGTGCCGGTTCAATAGTTTTTGAAAGTTTTCGTTTCCGCGTTTCCGGCGTCGGATCAACGGCCGGGGCGCCGCCGCGGACTTACATTGGTATCAGAGCGACGCCATTAACCATGCCTAGCTTGCTCTAATATGTTTAAAACCCGATTGAACAAAAATCCCCAAAAACCGTATTTTCAGTGCATGTGTTTTCTGTCGAAATTTTTTCTGCTCCAAAAAATTTTTCAGGTTGTTGCAGAATACTGTGCATAGAAATATAACCAATCTGTGAAAAATTGGTCGCGAGGTCTCACCATTCCACCATGGAACCGCGGCCAAACCCATGTTTGGGCCGCGGTTCCGCCGCGCTTTTGACTGATCGATTGACCAAAATTTTGCAGATTTCTTCTGAGTTGGAAATAGGGGTTTTGGGATATTCTTTTTAGGCCCAGATTTTCTGTAAGTGCTACAGTAATGCTTTGGTGCCCACTTGATAAAATTTGTTCGATCGGATATTTTAAACATGCTAGTTCACAGTATTTACATTATATCTGCGACCGTGAATGTCACTTGATCGGTAAATCCTGTCTAACTGCTATAGCCCGGTTAGACGGATTTACGAACGCGACATTCACGTTGATGTTCTGTGTTTATGCTGTGATGTTGCGGATCGGTCATGTGGATAGCCTGGTTGCAGTGGTAGTACAGTTTTGTTTTATATGTACATTTGTTATTGCGAGGCGAGCGTCCGACATGTGGACTGCCGCCACTGCCTGTTTGTATTATTATTTTGGGGCACGATCAGGTTGCGGTCGATGTACCCGTTGTATGTATATTTTACTTTCTGTACTAGGATTACCCCGCGGAGGGGTGCACGGATAGCCGAGTTCTAGAGGGCAACAAGCCCGCATTTCATGGCATTGAGACGGAGGGGGCTTTACTCTAGAATTGGCAGGCTGTTCGCCGCACTCGTAGGAGGTATAGGTTGACCCAGGAGGGGTGCCCAAGTTACCGGATTCCGTGGAGTGCTGGGTGGTCCATTCACGTTGCTGAAGGGGGCTGCCTCGATTCAGGTTTTGGCGGGTAACTTGCCGCGCCCGTAGGGGTCTAGGTTTTCATTGCACAGGCTATCCACACGACCAGGGGAACGTCGGGTTTCAGCAGCGGCTCTGTGAAACCCGGGGATCCTAGATATCTTTATTGATCTGTGATGCTGTACATTTCTATGATGTTGCTTTTTATCACGCCTTGGGCGAAAATTATATATTATATATATACTAGTAGATGTTGTATATGTTTTGCATCCGCGCTAGTCCAGTCCCCGCTCTGTCGTTAGTTAAGTAACCTAACGAGTGATGACGGGACCCAGTGTCGAATGCGGATGGCATATACGTACATCATTATTTTCGTTCTTTTTTGTGATGTGATCAATTGATGGGACTGCGTTGATTCGGATCAATGCAAGTTAAACAAACCTATTCTGATGTTGTTGGAACACTTTTTCAAAAAGCTGTTATTGCAAGGACGTTCACTTTTGTTTTGCATAGTGGTATTCAGTTGGAATATCCTGCTCCTCAGTCGACGAGGCAAGGGTCGAAATCCCTTCACCGGGTGTGACCCCTTGGACAAAAGTTTGCGTCAGGGCAATAACTTCACTTTAGCCGTTTACTTTTGCTTTGCATCGTGGTATTCAGTTGGAATATCCTGCACCTCATTCTACGGGGAAAGAGCCGAGATCCCTTCACCGGGAGTGGCCTCTTTAGCAAAGGTTTTCGTCACTATATTTTTAAAAAGCTATTAGTTCCTTCAACGATATCAAGTTCATTACGTTAAAGGTTTTCGCCAGAAACCATTCGTAGCCCTCCGTCGTTTCATATGGATAGTCAATAGTATTCAAGCTGTGTATGTTGGCCAAAGTCAAGTCACAGTGTTTGGTAGCTGTTGGGTATTCATATCTGCATAGATAGATGCGTTGGTTTGGGACAGTCGTACTGCCATTTTGGCCAAAGTCAAGGGTAGGTACGGGTGGGTTCAAATTAACCTGAATAATGACGGGTAGAACTTGACATGTGACTTATGATATGTTGGCCAAAGTTAAGGTCATAAGAGCATGGGGCAAAAATCCACATCGGGAGTTTCAAAAGAACTGAAACATGCCAGATATGCGCATACCTTCTGGAGTGTGATAACGTGAGCGGATTCCGTCACATTATCATGCGATGATAGTTGGATCCCGATTCCCACTGATGAGTTAGTTTACTCCTCGGGTGATCCCGGCTAATTCTTCTTTCAGGTTTGGGGAGGAATTTGACGTTACAGTGGGAGGTTTCCAGATTAGATAAAGTGATAACCATTCTGATCTAGATTAGAGTGCACGCTGAGTGTTTCTTTTCTCTCTCTCTCTTTGGCAGCGACCATTGACCCAACCCTAGACTATGACTCTGTGACCAAGTTGACCGAACCTTCTTAACACTGGCTTTTGGATTGTCAGAGTTGCAGACCTCATTGCCACTCCTACTTTTACCCTTTTCTCCAGGACACCCCGTATTACTACGAATGTCCACTTCCATTGGACAAAACCATCGTATGGTTATATACGAACTTGAAGGAATTCGAGCATGGTTTCTGGTTCTGGAGAAAACGAATAGGACTATTCAGTTGTCTTTTCCTTTCACCTTCTCTCATTGCGAGTACTCCTTAGTTTAGGAGATAGTACACCTATTACGCAAATTGGATAGTCTTCTTCCAAACCGTAGGTAGCTGCCGACCGGTAGGGAATGAAGAAAACCAATTAGCCTGAATGGTGTACAGAAGGTATTAAGTTCAGACAAGGCAAGGGATTAGTAAGAGGGCAAAGTAAATTGTGATTGCTATTCACGGCCAAACCAAGTATTTCTTCGCCAATCCTAAATCACCTTTGTATTTCTCCCGGACACTCCGTATCACTACGAAGATCCCAGTTTATTGGATAATCCATCGTATGGTTATATACGAACTCGAAAGGAACATGTTCCAGTTCGGAAATGGATCCTGGTTCAGGAGAAATAGGAATAAAGTTCATTCAGGTGTCTTTTATCTTCACCTTCTCTCGCATTGCGAGTGCTCCTAGGATTAGGACAGTACACCCATTATGCTTATTGGATAGTCTTATTCCAAACCATAGGCTGGTGCCGAACGGTAGGGAAGGAAGAAAACCATTTGGCCTAAAGGGGTGTACAGAAGGTAATGACTAAAGACAGAAAAAGGGATTTGGAGAAATGGCAAAGAATTATACGGTTACAGTTGTGAATCTGGCTAATGGAAGAGGCATTACTAGGAATACCGGGATACCCCATCGAAACATTTCAATGTTTCAGTTTCACTGTGTACTGTTAAAAGAAAACTGATTTCCCAATTAGACACTTCCTCTAGGGTATGTATTTACCAGGTATGATTCTCACATCTGCATGGTTTTACAGATGATGAGAGAGAGTAAGTTATTGGGAATTGGGAGATCATCCTCATTATATCGGGATTCGTTGTAATCGGTGATATTTGAGGAAGTCGCCTAGGTTGTTTGCCAGACGACAAATATTTGGTTTTGAATATCCGTCGTTATGCACCAATTTCAAATTGATATATCTGTACGTCTATTTTTATAGAGTGAGATATTTCTTTTTGAAATTATGTCTATGACATTTACCTATATCAGTGGATGGTTAGGTAAAGAGCATTGAACGACGGTGTAATTCTTCTTAACCATAAATACAGTTTTCAACCTACGACACATAGTGAATGAGTTATTAGACTCAGGCGACTTATACAGAGTATTGTATATTGTCCAGTGTCCATTAGGACAGAAGGGATGGTCCTCATACTATATTCGGTTTACTTATCACTTCTCTGGTTCTTAGACAGGTGTTTCGTAGAAACACAGGGTCCAAGTTTTGAGAAGTTATGGGTATGTGAATAAAGTAGAGAACCAGGTGTTGCAAGTTTCGGGATTCTTCAAGGTGATCGAACATGTAGATACTTGTGTATGATATTCAGTTGATAGTAGTGGTTAAGATAACTTGCTTCTCTTTCAGGTTACTCCTAATTGGAAGAACTCCTAAGTTGAGTAACGCTGATCGGCCTCCTTCCATTTAGATGACAGCTGCATGATTTGAATCTGGTTCAATTAAATCAGTGCCTATGTTTCTGTATTGGATATAGAACAGTTCATATCTTAACGATGTTAAGGTACGGGGAGTTGTCCGGCTTATGCTTAAAACCAGACTCTGGATAACTTAAAGCACGTTTCTGTAATGGTTGTTTATGGGTTGACCCGGGCTATGACGAGGGTTGATTTTCTACCATCTGGAAGATCAATAGTGATATTGTTCTTGACTCGCCACAGTTTTAATAAAAATGGATTTTTTCAGAAAACAGTAGTGGGAGTATGGTAGAACTGGAAGTGATTCCAGAACCGCAAACGATTACTGAAGATTTGATAAGAACCTAAAGATTCAATCTGGTTTGACATTCCATTGTCCACTCCGCAGATTTGGTGGGTAACCTCAGGCGCTCGAGAGGTACTTCGGTATGCTCAAGGACGGTGGCAGGGAGGTTCTTGTTTACCCAGACTTGCCATTGCTGTTGTTCCAGACTGTGAGACCCGGCAGGAGGATGAGTATAGCGTCGTTCTAAACTAGCTTTAGAAGTGTACGTCTATATAACTCTGCCAGAGGGTTGTCGTAGTCAGTGGGAGCAGCAGAAGCATTGGTGGACTTCAGGCTTATGTCTATTTATAGACTAAAGCAGATATAGCGGAGATAGATCATCTATTTCTGATGTGACAGTCATAGGTTTGACTTAATCAGAATAGGTGATAGATCTCTTAAGAAGGTAGTAGGGTGAGATGTCCTGGTATTTGATGATATACACAGAGTAGGAAGTGATATTCCTATACTACGATCGGTTATACTTTGGTCGTCACACAGTGGTTTCTCCACACAGGACTTGGATATTATATCAGACATTTTGGTTACTAGATCTATGGTTTTAGATCTAGATTTGGGTGGTTTCCCAATCAGGGTACCTTGACAGCATTCTATGAGTATTTAGAATGGACGACTCCTGGCATGGTGGTGTACCTGCAGGTGATAGAGTCACTCTCTCCAAAGGTGTCTTACAGACTAAAGGGGAGAGGGATACGCATGATTGACAGATCACTTGCTTAGGCAATTTAGTCAATCGTGAGATGTCAAGTACCACACCAGATGTTGTTCTTGCAGTGGATGCAATAAGTTGATATTGATCCAATCCTGGAGAAACAGTCGGAAGCAGTTTTAGAACATAAGTGGATGTTCTAGGGATATGATAATGGCATCCTCCTTTAGGAGACGGTTATCATTCCAGGCTTCCAAGGTGACCTGGATGGCAGAGTGGCTGTCAGAGTTATAGTTTTCCCTCTGACAAGGGGCAGTATTTTGGACAGGTGGTCCAGGTGGATACTGAGGGAAGGCATGGCGCAGGATACTGATTAAGTTCAGTTGACAATACAGTCTAAGAGGTTTAGATATGGAGTTCACTTATGAGCTAGGTCCCATCAGACATCCAGACATTCTAAGACAGGTATTGCTCATTTCGGGAGATAGCTTTCTCCACGAACTTGAGATATAGAGAGACATAGAAAGAAACACCAGAGCGGATCCACACACTGAGGCTATTCCTCGAACGCAATAGTTTCGCAAACGAGCTTTGTGAGACTGACTAGTAGAGGAGTTGGGTGTTCGGTATCATACGGGCTGTGAGTATGCGGTATCGCAATAATTAGCCTTGAGTGCAAGTAGAAGATTGTTGGAGATAGTGCCCTCAGAGTCAATTATTGGATCACAGGCACGTGATTGCAATGATTGAGGGGGGGACATGTCCCAGTAGGACGGTCTTACTCAAGATGATAGTATGCTATCTGGTTTACCTTTATCATCGTGTACTACTTTAGGTGACCTTACGAGTCGCTATTGCACGTTGATAGAGCCCCTAGGATTCTTGCTTGACTACCAGCAGTATGAAGGCGATCATATAAGTGAGAGCTGGAGTCTATAAGTACATCTTTAAAAGGTCCCTAGTCGTGGAAGTTTCGAGACAGGGCATCGATACTCCGGAGTAGACTAGTGTATACAGTCGAAACCCCGACGAGGGGCGGTGGCCGGTCTCACAAGCCGCTGGTGTCAGTTAGTTCACCTAAGATGTATACAGGTGCTCATTGGGTTATGAGTACACCGGACAGGACTCGCCGGGAACCTGCTAGTTGGGATTATACCAGACGTCAGATAGCAGTTCCCTGGTGACATG
Organism: Agapanthus africanus; assembly: GCA_030015575.1. Taxonomy (NCBI): domain Eukaryota; kingdom Viridiplantae; phylum Streptophyta; class Magnoliopsida; order Asparagales; family Amaryllidaceae; genus Agapanthus; species Agapanthus africanus. The sequence continues at coordinate 466,521,596 of CM057339.1, read as the reverse complement.
TGTACAGGTTAGTTCATCGACCTGAGATCGTCTTTTTTCTCGTGTGAGTTCCCACCGTGCTTTGATTACTACCCTACCACGGCTCAAAGGAGTCATGCAAACAGGTTTTAGTTGGGTACAGTCCCGAGCCACATGGAGGCAGTGAGCGGATCTGTAGGGTTTCATCTCTCCCGGTATTGGGGGTGAGGTCATGCTGTGTCGAGGAGAGCCAGAACATGAAAAGTCCTTGGCCAAGGCAGGAGATTTACTGATAGGTATTCCAGTAGTATCTCATGGTGTTCTGGGCTACACTCCGACACGACTTGTACCGCTTTTGGGGGTCTGACTTTTACTAACCCCCTAGGCCCGCCATGCGATGCTCATAGACGAACGGACCGGACTGTACGAATATTGTCACTGACAGGCTCAGTAGGGTGTCAGGATGAGTTCGCTCATCGACGTCCCTTTTGGTCAATATCTGGTAACCCGTCACGTATTGGTTTATACCTCTGACGGGCTAGTGGTTAAATCCACAGCCATAGTATTGACGAGTCTTTAGAGTCCACCACACAAAGTTACTCAAGTTTCGGACGAAATGCTGTAGAGCCCGTATGGAGATATGGCAGGGTTCGATCAGATACGTACGGTATTGCACGGATCGTGATCGGACGGTTTTTACTAGCCGGCTTTTGCTTAAGCCGGATCCTAGTATTTGATAGTGTAGATTTCGTCTCTTTGTATTTGTGTTCAGTGGGAATACAAATGCGGGCATGCATATGCAGTAGCGGGGTTTTCCTGTAATTTATTACGGGATCAGTTTTCTGAAGTTGCCAGTTTGCATTCCGTTCCGGCCGTTTTTCTTTTGTTCCTTCGCGGCCAGACTTTCCGATGGAGGGGGTTATTTGTACATTTGCAAATAACAATTGTGGAGGGGGTTTCTTGCATAAGTGTGGCTTCATGATTATTCTTTCATCATGAGATGCTTTTTGAGTCCATTAATTTGCTTTTCTTGTGATGGTTTGTGAGTGGATTGAAAAAGGAGTTTGGTGTGACCTTTTTTCTTGGATTTATCTTTTCTTTTCTCCTTGGATTTTTCATTCCATTATCTCCACCATAAAGGAAGGGGGGCCGGCCACATCTTGGAGAGGGAGAGAAAGGGTTCATTTTTGTATGAGGAATTTCATTTTCATCTCATTCTTCCTGTTACTAAATTCCTCACATCACTCCAAAGTCTAAATTTCCTTCACCATCAAATGGCAACTAAAACCCCAAAAGTGACATAGACTCTACACTTGCCTACATCAAATCTTGGTCGCGTCGGCTAGCCAACTTCACGCCCGAGTTACCTCGGTCAAGAGGTGGGAGATCATAAAAGATTCCGGCTACGTGGTGCCCTTTCAGACGAGGAGGTGACGGATGGAGTTTCCGCAGGAGATCGGAGTGGAGATGAAGACCGAAGGACACGGATCACTTGGTATAACTTCTCTACTCTTTTCTATTTTGCTAGTAGCTAGGTTAATGGCCCGATCCGGGTGAAAAGTACGCGGTGGTGCCGGTTCAATAGTTTTTGAAAGTTTTCGTTTCCGCTTTTCAGGCGTCGGATCGACGGCCGGGGCGCCGCCGCGGACTTACATTGGTATCAGAGCGACGCCATTAACCATGCCTAGTTTGCTCTAATATGTTTAAAACCCGATTGAACAAGAATCCCCAAAAACCGTATTTTCAGTGCATGTGTTTTCTGTCGAAATTTTTTCTGCTCCAAAAAATTTTCAGGTTGTTGCAGAATACTGTGCATGGAAATATAAGAAATCTGTGAAAATTTGGTCGCGAGATCTCACCATTCCACCACGGAACCGCGGCCAAACCCATTGTTGGGCCACGGTTCCGCCGCGCTTTTGACTGATCGATTGACCAAAATTTTGCAGATTGCTTCTGAGTTGGAAATAGGGGTTTTGGGATATTCTTTTTGGGCCCAGATTTTCTGTAAGTGCTACAGTAATTCTTTAGGGCCCACTTGATAAAATTTGTTCGATCCGATATTTTAAACATGCTAGTTCACAGTATTTACATTATATCTGCCACTGTGAATGTCACTTGATCGGTAAATCCTGTCTAACTGCTATAGCCCGGTTAGACGGATTTGCGAACGTAGCATTCACGTTGATGTTCTGTGTTTATGCTGTGATGTTGCGGATCGGTCGTGGGGATAGCCTGGTTGCAGTGGTAGTACAGTTTTGTTTTATATGTACATTTGTTATTGCGGGACGAGCGTCCGATATGTGGACTGCCGTCACTGCCTGTTTGTATTATTATTTTGGGGCACGACCAGGTTGCGGTCGATGTACCCGTTGTATGTATATTTTACTTTCTGTACTAGGATTACCCCGCGGAGGGGTGCACGGATAGCCGTGTTCTAGAGGGCAACAAGCCCGCATCTCATGGCATTGAGACGGAGGAGGCTTTACTCTAGAATTGGCGGGCTGTTCGCCGCACTCGTAGGGGGTATAGGTTGACCCAGGAGGGGTGCCCAAGTTACCGGATTCCGTGGAGTGCTGGGTGGTCCATTCATTGCAATGATTCGATAGGAAATCGTTGCAATGATGAATACTAAAAATGACCAATCTTATCTATTGATGAATTATAGCTAGAACGATGGTGATGAATGAAGATTAGGGATCTATTGAAGAAAGTAGGGTTTCTCCTTCACTATCTCTTTGTCTTTTCATTGATCATCATTCAAATCTAGACTTTAGCAAAGAAAATCATCAATCATTTAATCCCAAATTGTAATGAAATTATCAAGAACGGTGATCTCGTTACAATTTTGGTCATTGATTATTCTTTTTCCTAAAGTTCATAATTCTCATAAGACATAAGATTAGTTTAGGATTTCATCGCCATTTTCTTCCGAATTCCTTTGAATCCTAAATAAGAGGAGATTTCACTCACGCATTATGAAAATTGAAGAATCAAGAATTAGAAATTTCATAATACGAGAATTTAAAGAAAGCGAGAATTAAAAAATGATCACCTTTATTAAATCGACGCCTAATTACACTTTCCCTAAATCCGAGGTTACAAGAATTGCTCTCGATCGCTCCCTTGAAGAGGTAACCATTTCGTCGAATTTCGCTTTGCTCAATCTCCGTGAGACTTGGAACTGTCGAGGATCTCTTGCTCTTGATGATGATCGGCTTCGCGTAAAGGATCTTGAATGTCTCGCTTGATGTTGTTCTCAACGAATCTTGATTTGGATCTTGATTAAGAATTGAATTGGATTTGGTTTTGGTTTGTATGCTTTGTCACTTGATGAACAACCTTTACAATGTAGCCCTCGGTCCCTTAATATAGCTCTTCACCAATCTTCCCCTAGAAGCTAGGTCAATCTTCCCCTAAGAAGATAGGTAGTTGTAGGGAAGCTTCTAGAGTAAGGTAGTTATCAGGCTTGCATAAGAAGCTAGGCTGTTGTAGGGAAGCTTATGGAGTAAGCTATGTGGTTCGAAGCGTCTTCAACAAGCTAAAGGGTAGTATGGGAGCCTCAGGAGAAGTGTCGTCACAGGAGCCCACAACTCGGCCGCGGATCCGCGGCGGATCGGCCTGACTCGGCCGCGGTTCCGCGGCTATTTGAAGAGATCACAACATGATATTTTAGGGCTGTTCTTATGTTAGCATTTGGGTCTTCTTCTGATATCTGGAATATTTTTATCTCCTCTAAATCTCTGCCAGATTTTAACTCTTTGACTTGTTGTATTTTATCGGCAAATTTGCGATTCCGATATTTGTCCTGAAATAATTTTTTGCAAAAAATCACAATGAAAAGTGTTGAGATAAAGAATATTATGTAAGTCCACGGTAGCGCTCCGGCCGTCTAACTGAGGCCAATATGCGGAACAAAACTTTTACAATTGGCGCTATCGCGTACTATAACCCGGATCTACCATTAAAGCTAAACTAACATATTGTAAAGAGGGTAGAATTGTTATACCGAACGATCCGAGTCCTTCGGTCTTTAACCATCATCCCACACTTTGTTGCGGCGGCTTCGATCTTCTGAAACTCCTGTCTCGTCGTCAAGGTGGCACCACGTCGACGGATCTTTAAACGGGTTCCCGTCTCTGAACCGAGGTAACTCGGTCGTCAAGTATGCTAAAAGAGACAACCAAGATGTTGTAGAGAATGAGTAGAACACTTTGTCTCGTTACGTCCAGAGCTATGGACGAACGGTTAATGAAGTTGCCTTTTGGATCGGGTGGAAATGTGAAATAAGTATCTATCAAATTTCCATACACTTAAACTCTCATCTTTTTCTCTCAAGCAACCATTACCCTCACCATAGGGTGGCCGGCCATATATAGAGAGGAAGGGGGTGAGTGTAGGAGCATGAAGTGGTGACATTAAGCATTCATCCTTATCATAACCATTAAAGAAAGAATGAATCACAAATGACACCAAGTACGAACACAATAAATGAATCAATTAATGCTTAATGAGTCATGAAAACCTAGTCACCAAATAATCAATGCAAAAGAATGAGTCACTAATCTTGAAGCTTCCACACACAATGACTCACCCTCAAGACGAAAAGATAAATCCGTACTTAACCGAATGTTAAATACGGGTGATAGAAAACAGGAAACTGGCAACTTCCAAAAGTGATCCTGAAATGAATTTCAGGATAACCCCGTAACAGTATAAACATACCCGCATTTGTATTACGACCGAATACAAATACAATTGAGACAAAGATATTATATCTACACAGTATAATACTGGGATCCGGCTTAAACCAAAGCCTACCAGTATTATCCGCCCGAAAAATGACACGTCCGAAAATGCACGTGCATTTTTCGAACCCTGCAATAATACCATACGGCATCTACAACGTTTCGCCCGAACTTGGGAAAGTGTCTGTGGGGGACTCTAATGACTCATCAATACACTGGCACTGGGTATAACTCCTAGCACGTCAGAGGTACAAGCTGTACGTAACGGTTTGCCTATATATTGATTGGAAGGGAAGCTGACGAGCGAACTCATCTATAAACCAGACTGAGCCCGACAGTGACAATATCCGTTCAGTCCATTCCATTCGTCTATGAGTATCGCATATTTGGCCTAGGGTGCCGGTAAACGTCAGACCCCCAATAGCTGCATAAGTCGTGTCAGAGAGCAGCCCATAACACCCTGAGATACTACTGGAATACCTTCCAGTAAATCTCGATTACCCTGGCCAGGGATTTCGTGTAATGTCTCTCCTAATCACAGCGCGATCTTACCCCCAATACCGGGAGAGACGAATCCCCGACGATCTGCTCACTGCCTCCATGTGGCTCGTGACTGTACCCAAAATATACCTGTTTGCACGACTCCTTTGACCCGTGGTAGTGTATAAATCAAAGCACAGTGGAAACTCACACGAGACAAATGACGACCTCAGGTAGATGAACTAACCTGTACACATGTCACCAGGGAACTGCTATCTGACGATATGTATAATACCAACTTGCATGTTCCAGGAGAGTCATGTCCGGTGTACTCATAACCCAATGAGCACCTGTATACATCTTAGGTGAACCAACTAACACCAATGGCTTGTGAGACCAGCCACCGCCCCTCGTCGGGGTCTCGAATGTATACACTAGTCTACTCTGGAGTATCGATGCCCTGTCTCGAAACTCCCACGACTAGGGACACTTTAATGATGTGCTTATAGACCCCAGCTACCACATATATGATCGCCATCATACTGCTGGTAGTCAAGCAAGAATCCTATGGGCTCTATCAACATCTATGTGATGATAAAGACAAACCAGATAGCATACTATCATCTCGAGTAAGACTGTTCTATAGGTATAGGTCCTCCCTCAATCATTGCAATCACGTACCTGCGATCCAATAATTGACTTAGAGGGAACTATATCCAACAATCTCCCACTTGCACTTAAGGCTAATTATTGCGATGTCGCGTACTCACAGCTCGTGTGATACCGAGCATCCAACTCCTCTACTAATCAGTTTCACAAAGCTCGTTTGCAAACCTATTGTATTCGAGAAATAGCCTCAGTGAGTGGTTCCGCTTCGGTGTTTCTTTCTGTATCTCTCTATATCTCAACCTCGCGGAGAAAACCATCTCCCGAATTGAGTAATACCTGTCTTAGAATATGTCTGGATATCTGAAGGGACCTAGTTCATAAATGAACTACAAATCCAAACTTCTTAAACTGTATTGATAACTGAACCTAATCAGCATCCAGCACCATGCCTCCCACAGTATCCTCTTGGACCACCTGTCCATAATACTGTCCCTCGTGGGGGGAAAACTATAACTCTGACAATCACTCTGTCATCCATGTCATCTTTGAAGCCTGGAATGATAACTGTCTCCCGAAAGAGGCTGCTGTGATCAAATCCGTAGAACATGCACTTATGTTCTAAAACTGCTTCCGTATGTTTCTTCAGGATTGGATTAATATAATCTTATCGCATCTAGTGCAAAAACGACATCTGGTGTGGTACTTGACATCTCACGATTGACTCAATTGCCTAAGCAAGTGATCTGTCAATCATGTATGGCCCTCTCCCCTTTAGTCTGTAAGACACCTTTACTGAGGGTGACTCCATAACCTGCAGGTACACCACCATGCCAGGAGTCATCTATTCTAAAATACTATTAGAATACTGTCAAAGTTCCCACGTTGGGAAACTACCCAAATCTAGATCTAAAACCATAGATCTACTAACCAGAATATCAGATATTATATCCATATCCTTTGTGGAGAAACAACTGTGTGATGACCACAGTACAACCGATCGTAGTATATGAATTTTACTTCCTACTCTGTGTATGTCATCCAAATACCAGGACATAACACCCTACTACCTTCTTAACAGATCCATCTCCTATTCTGAAGAAGTCAAACTCATGACTGTCACTTCAAAATTAGATGATCTTTCTTCGCTATAATTGCTCAAGTCTACAAATAGACATAAGCTACTTGCCCACTATGCTTCCGCTGCTCCCACTGACTACGACAACCCTCTGGCAGAATAATATATACGTACACTTCTAAAACTAGTTTAGAACGACGCTATACATATCCTCCTGCGGGGTCTCATAGTCTGGAATAATAGTAGTATCAATTCTGGGTAAACAAGAACCTCCCTGTCACCGTCCTTGAGGCTACCGGAGTACCACTCGAGTGTCTGAGGTTACCCACCATATCTGCGGAGTTGCTATTGGAATGTCAAACCTAATTGAATATATAAGTCCTATTAAATTTTCCGTAATCGTTTGCGGTTCTGGAATCACTTCCAGTTCAACCATACTCACACTACTGTTTTCTGAAAAAAAATTCATTTTAATAAAACTGTGGCGAGTCAAGAACAATATCACTATTGATCTTCCAGAAGGTAGAAAATCAACCCTCGTCAAAGCTAGGATCAACCCACAAACTGCCATTACAGAAACGTGCCTTGAGTTTTCCAGTATCTGTTTTTAAGCATAAGCTGGACAACTCCCCTTACCTTAACATCGTTAAGATATAAAGCAATCTATATCCAAAATAGAAACATAGGCACTTATTTAATTGGAACCAGATTCAAATCCTGGAGCTGTCTCCAGTGCATATCAACTTAATGGAGAGAGGCTAATCAGCATTACTCAACTTAGGAATCCATCCAATTATGAGTAACCTGAAAGAGAAACAAGTTTCTCAAAACCATTACTATCAACTGAATACCAATCACAAGAATCTAAATCTTCGATTTCTTTGGAGAATTCCAATACTTGCGATACATGGTTCTCTACTTTATTCCTATACCCACAACTTCTCAATACTTAAACATTGTATTTCTACGAAACACTTGTCTATAAACTAGAGAAGTCACAAGTAAATAGAATATAGTACGAGGACCAACCCCTTTGTCCTGATGGACACTGGACAACATACAATACTCTGTATAAGTCCACTGAGTTGAATAACTCAAAACCTGTGCGGCATTGGTTGAAAACTGTCCCCAAGCGATTTCCTCAAATATCACCAATTACAACGAATTCTGATATAATGAGGATGATCACTGTCACGACCCGAAAGTACGGAACATGACCGGCACTTAGACTACGAACGTCTCAAGGAGTACGTATGCTAAGTAAGCCGAAACCCAGAAATCCAAACCAAGAGAAGTAGTAGAGAATAGGAAGAACCATATCAAATCAACCTGTATGCAACATAATATACAACGCCTAAAGGCGATGATCACAACAGAAATGGAACTCAACCAGCAAGAAACTCAAGAAATATAACATGCTACTCTATGGTCGAAAGAATAACATTACTGGTCTCTATCTCAAAAACACAAGTTTGGTTGATGGAACTTCTAGATACAACTGAAATATAATATACAAGGTATAATGATGGGTAAGATACAATAAACCCACCTACTAGCAAGTCACCCGAAAAGAAACCGTGCCCGCAAAGCCGTAATGAAATCCGTACGGCAACACCTGCAAGAAACTGGGGCACAACGGGGGTGAGTTGCCAACTCGTGAGTAGAAAAAGATCTACGAACAGAAAATCGCATGAATAACGCAACCTAGGTCAATGATCATAATATATCCTCAAATATATGAATAGCATGCAGCCTATAACAATGGCTAGGGTAATATCTAACCCGAGTGTGATCTCGTATGCCCGTGTCAGTGCCTCAGGTAGCAATATATCATATGAATGAGGTATGAATGCATGAAAACAGAATACATGTAAATGAAGAAACTTTTTTCATAAATTAGTGAGATTTACTTTGTATTTTAAAAATGAGGTATCATAAATGAAATCAGCATCAACAGTGTCTAGCATCGACACAAAACATAAATCTCAATGTCTCAAAACCTCAGGCTCCGGCCATCCGGACTGGCCTGTATCATCAAATCTCAGTACCTCAATATCTCGAAATCTCAATGTCTCAATCTCAATATCTAGGGCGCCGTCAGTCCAGACCGGCCCCTACCATCCATCTCAAGACCACGACGGCATCCTCCGGATATCCGACGCATCGGGTAAAATCACCGGTAGGTAGTCTCCCCCTGCCAGGCTCATCGTCATCACCACGAGCTTCTTGCCCCGGGGTACCTTACCGGGTCCACCATGTAGCCGAAACGGTTCATCCAACTCCTCGAATCGGGTCTCCAAATCTATCAGCAAACTCATGGTGGACGACTCATACATCATGGGAAAAACCGCACTTTTTATTTAAAAAGAGAAAGAAGAAGTTTGTATATGTTTTGCGGTTTTCCCCAAATCCAGAAAATCTCATGGAAACCCAAATCCAAAACCTCAATAGCACGTAAAAAGTGAATATATGCATGAGAATCCATGAATGCGGCATAACAATGAATAACAGTATGCATGAGGTAGCAGGTAATAACTATAATGTCTAAACTAACATATAAGGCAAGTACACTAATATCATGTCTAAACTATTAGCTAACAGGCTATGTCAGGCAATAATATTTTCTAAGGGGTACGTGACATGGCAATTACCGATGAAGATGTGTGTGAGCCGGCAAGTAAGTGTACGTGGTACATACGCATCATCGGTAATGGTGCTGGTGTCCTAACCATAAGATATCAACAGTAGAATATGAAGCATAATATAAGCATGTGATGCGGAGCAAACAACAATAATGAGCGGGAGCTGAATACTAGACGCAACGATAATTAATCTGTTTTAACCTAATATAAGTCCTATAATGGTGCCTTTTGAAATAACACGAATCGTGGGGTTTTGAAAATAGGGGCTACGGTGTTTTTAAGAAAAGATACGTTTTTTGAAATATCCGTAGGATCCCTTAGGCTGTATTTAAAAATACGCACGATTCGTAAGCTTTGAAATAGGTAGGAACCGAATCTAATCTAACAACTAACTAAACTAAAGGGCTACGCTATAAGCTAGACTACAGGTAAGGAAACCGCCTAACATCTGAGTCGATACATATACATACCTGTATATATATCAGTCGGTGATCCCGCCTCAATAATATCATATCCGATACCATATCTATAATCAGACATCCCAAATCAAGAGTGCGGATCAATCATCAAGATATAGCTCGTACGTAAATCCGTCGTACGGCATCCCCAAATCTGGGTACGGGTCAATATCATATTCCTCACACTATTCCTCTGGTATCCTCTTTATCCAAGATCATAGTCTAGGGTACTGACCTATGTCTAGTACAATACTAATATCCTCAATATACTCATGATCTGACTACTGATCGACAATCTCATACAAACCGATATCGTCAGCACATATCATCATCAAGGGGTATACCTCGCCCGATACGGCCTAATATCAATATCCTAGCATATTATGCCTCATATCACGATCACATGTCGACCATTTATTTATAACACTATTCATCCGTATCGCCGCCGCAAGATCCGCTATAACACCAGGACGTACCTTAAGTACGAATCCTGCCATATCACCGAGATCACGACCACAAACAAATCTCATCGACTCAGCTCAATCCCAAGTATCCTCCTCAAATCCGTATGTGAACACATAGTCCCATACCATGTGAACATATAAATATATTCCCATACACGCACATATGAAATAAGGAATGTATGCAAGTATGTATATGTGTGTATGAGTAAGTGTAGTGCACCCACTACCTAAGGTTTCGTAACCATGCACCAATCCATCACCAATATCCATCTAAAATCATCAATAATAAATCCTAACAACATATCATAAATTGTTGGTGTGTATACGCATCCGTATACATCACCACAGACTGCGGGGGTGCTATACGCAATCCACCCGACTTCTCCCCGTAGATATAAATCTACTCACCTGGTACTCGCTCGCCGGTGCCGACGTCGCCACGCGCTTGCTTGTCGTCTCGAAGTCCACATGGGGTACCTATATATCATAACGCACCATATCGCATTAAAATCCGACTCATGACCAAAACGACGCACGAAACCCACATAGGTCAAAACCTAAGGTTGCTTTCACAAATCGACCAAAAAACCCTCGACGTCGGCGTACAAACGCCAAACCATCGAGAAAGCTCCCAACACATTCATTTGTACAATTACAAGCACTAATTATAATATAAAATAGCTTAAAATTCACAAAAACCCCAATTTCACTTAAAAAGTCATTTTTCCGAAAATCTAGCAAGCACAAATCACCGTTTTAGTACAGAACTCGATGTATAAACGAATCTAGCGGCCACAATATTCACTAAATATCTTAAATAAGTCATAAAAATAATTCCCATAATTTAATCTAATTAAATTTCATAAACTCCAAAATTCTAGTTTGCAAACATATCAATTTTTACACTTTTTAAAGTAAATTTCACAATTCATCCGTTAAGCTTAGTTTTGCATATACAATAGTATTAATCCAAAATTTATAATGCTAATAATGTCATGAAACCTTAATCATATTTTAATTTAAACCATTTAATAAATTTCCAAAAACCTAGTTAGCAATTATATAATTATCACTTTTAAATTAACAAATATGCAAACTAGCAACTTAAATTGGATTTAGCATAACATTAATATGTCAATTATATCACATAAACTAAATCTCACAACACAAAATACCAATTTAAAATCAAACCCCTCTCTTGAATTTTAAATCATGCACCTAAAACTAATTAAAAACCTAATTAAACAATTAATTAAGCTAACCTAAGCAATTAACAACACATTAAGCAAAAAGGTTAGAATTTATATCCAAATAATTTGAAGAACCCACAAGCACACTTAGCCTCCCAAATTGAAATCTAAATCCCTAGATCCATGCTATGGTAGGCAAGGGAAAATGGGTAGGAGGTGGATTTTGATTTGGATTTTTGCTTAATTTTTTGTGGATTTTTCAAGCATTTTTGAAGAACTTTTTTAAAGAGAAGGAGATGAAGAATGAAGGGCTGTTGGGGTTCAGATTTTGGCCAGAAAATGAGTGGGGGAGGAGAGAGAGGGAGGTGGAGAAAAATGGGGAGAAAGTGAAAGTCAATTCAAGGTCAAAAGTCTAACTAATTTATCCATTTTCTTTTCTTTTCTTTAATTTCTTTTCCTTTGAAATTCAAGTGGGGAAAAAATGGGGGCTGCTGAATTTAGCTAAGGGGAGAAGTGAATGGGGGTGTGTGGGTGTGGGTACGGGTGTGGGTTGATGAAAAATGATAAATACAATACCCCAAACATCCATTTACGCTAAAACAAAGCCTTTTTTCTTCAATAATTTCTAAACCGCTTTGGCAAATGATTTCGTTCCAAAAACAACATGATAAATTTTTATTTAATGTTTTATGATTCACAAAATTTGTTTCAACTCATTCCAATTTGTAATTTTGCCTAATTAAATGTATTAGTGACGGCTTAAAATAATAATAAAATAATATTTTTTTCAGAAAATTTGAAATTTCACCAGCGGCTCAATAAACACCAAATAATAGCAATTACATAGCTAGAATATGTATATTTAATTTTTATAATAAGATATTTGTATTTTGACATTTTACAGAAAACCCCCTGATTTTACCGATTTTCCGAAATTTCACCGAAACGATTTTCAAAACGCTACAATCTTCCCCCCTTAAAGAAATTCGGTCCCCGAATTTAAATTCAAACTCCCCCAATTACTAAAGCATCTATGAAAAACCATCAAGTCGTCGGGGCTCCGAAATTGTAAATACATAAAACAAATCGTAGCGCAGCGCATGCGCTTGAAAAATGAGTATATAACTCAAATCAAAACTCCATCAAGCATCCCGCGATCATCGGAGTCGTGGAGAAGACATCAATGCCAAACCCAAATCAAAACCAATATGATATAACTCGAAACTATAAATGTAAATATCGAATCTATATCTGTATGTATCTGAAGGAAATGCATGCCAAATCTCTTTAAGTCGCTGTGCAACGCGTATAACATTGCACAGTGGCGGACGTCTGCCACAAGAAAATAACTATATACATATATACCTTCGTTTGAAATGTATGTTCCGCCGTTTTGGAAACAATTTAGAAGGGTCTCCTTGTTTTAAACATTTCGTGTCATATCAGACACGTAGGTAAATACTGAGGCTATAGCTTGCTTCTTGGAAATCCCTTCAATAACTATCAATGCATGCAAAATGTATTCAGGTACTGTCCTCTGACTAGTCCTGCTCGGTACGGAAACACATAGCAATATCATAAAAACGTACTGCTCTATAAGAAATCAATCCCAAAATATGCACATGAATACTACGTGCGTCTGGTGCGCACGGAAATCAAAATCCATGAATGTGCCATACATGCGCACAGAAACAACATCTAAGTGCATCAGGTGTGCACGAAACATCTGTCGTAGGCAACATGTGTGCCTGACAGCAAAATCAGGTGCATCTGACATGCACGAAAAATCTCGAATTAGTGCATCTGGTATGCACCAAATCGCATCTCGTAACAGGCACCCAACAGGCGCTAAAAATCCAATCCGGTGCATAAAATGCAGAAAACAAATGTCGAGCATCACCCTCGAAATCGAAATCCAGTGTATCCAAGTGCATAAAATACATGTCACTGCACTGCCAGCATATATAAACTATACAGAGTGCAGGAACCAAATCGCGTGCGTGCATACGCACAAAATCAACTCAACTGTTTAAAACCGTAAAATCACAAACATGTGAAACTAAAGTACGAAAACGATATCAAGTGCAACACTGTGCAAAGATCGTAAATCCTCAATCATCAAAATCAAATCATACGAATAAATCACCCAAAACATCGAAATCAATAATGGCGGAATAGTACTGCTCAAGCGCATCCTCTAAGAATCTCGGTCAACTGTCACGGTCACTAGTAGGACGTCTCGTCGATGATCATGAACTCTGGCCTGCTGGTGTGCGTAACATGACCACTCCTGGGTCCAAGTGTTCTCCGTGGATTACCAATCTCACAATCCATCGGCTCATCGGCCCTGTCAAGGCAGCATATCACTGGCGTCGGCCTCTGGCTCTCTGAATGCACGTGACACATCTGATCCTGGGTGTAAGTATCATCGCAGCAGTATCCTGGAAGGAATCCTGCTCACGGTCTCTTCCATGTCTCGTCTCTGCCAACTGTCCGGAAGTCATTGTCCTTTCCTATATCTGCATCTTGCTCTGGAACGACTGCATACTCATCGCGACTCCTTCTGGAAGGTAAGTCCAAGTACCATGCCTCGGCATGCGCATCGCCTCTCTGATGTCGGCGGAGTGGAACGTCATCTCATCTAGATCTGGTGCGAACCTCTTATTCCAGTTTTCTCTAATGTCTTTGGACTCGTCTCGTCGCGGCTGCATGGACTGAGCTCCAACGACTATCCTCGTACCTGGAGTCTCCCAAGAATGCATCTCACCACCTAGCATCCGATTGAAGTCGAACCATCCGATCGAGTCGTCAAAACCTCATAATCCCCTAAGAGCTCAACATCTTGGGCACAGTTTAATAGTATCGAGTACATACCACAGCATCGGTGGTCCAGCCGTAGAAGGGCAAACCCAAGCCTCACTAATGGCGCCGTAGAACTGCCGCAAACCCGAAGGTTCAAAGGCTTTCACACGATCATTAAGTCGAGTTAGGGTTTCATTCTTCTAGAGGGACCATAGAATTGCCTGCATGTCTTTCCGACTAATTTAAACTTGGAATAATAGGTTTCTGACATTCGATCGTCTCTGTCGACTCCCAACGTCTTCGCGTGAACTCGTCTCTAGCTGGAATCAATCTATCTGATGACCTCGCATCGGGGTAGGCGAACTATCCACATGTCCTAGTCATTCATCCTCGATAACTAGCGACCTTCTATCATCTCTTAGTACAACTCGTTCTGCAATAGCTCCAACATCTGGGGCGATATCTCGTCGTTCGCAGCAATAACTGGCTCGCTCGTCTGCACGCAGAACAGTGCCTCGATCATCATGAATAAGCAATACGCCAACGGTCATCAAAATCTGGTTGGCCTCTATCATTAGCTCAATCCTCCAATGTCGATCAGCACATCCGAGTAACCTCATAAAGGCGATCCGCCAAACGCTCGTGGTGCGGAAACACAGTCAAAAGACACCTCTCTATAATCGGGTGTCGCCGGAAACATGCCCTGGTCAGTCCTCGTTCGTGCCGAGCTCGTGCTGACCGCAACTCTAGCCGTAGCTCTCCCTGCCCGTAATCGTGGCAGCAAAACCAAACTGGTACCGATGAGGCTAGATCAGGAAGGAATATATTACTGAATAAGGAAATGTACATCCTAAGGCTTCTTAAGTGGAGTGGCGTGTCGTAAATATGCCGCGGAACATACCAACGGTACGTCACTCTACTTTAGTCACCTATTCCATCAACCAAGGGTCATCCTACGCTCCGAAGGTAAAACCTAACGCTCTGATACCAACTTTGTCACGACCCGAAAGTACGGAACATGACCGGCACTTAGACTACGAACGTCTCAAGGAGTACGTATGCTAAGTAAGCCGAAACCCAGAAATCCAAACCAAGAGAAGTAGTAGAGAATAGGAAGAACCATATCAAATCAACCTGTATGCAACATAATATACAACGCCTAAAGGCGATGATCACAACAGAAATGGAACTCAACCAGCAAGAAACTCAAGAAATATAACATGCTACTCTATGGTCGAAAGAATAACATTACTGGTCTCTATCTCAAAAACACAAGTTTGGTTGATGGAACTTCTAGATACAACTGAAATATAATATACAAGGTATAATGATGGGTAAGATACAATAAACCCACCTACTAGCAAGTCACCCGAAAAGAAACCGTGCCCGCAAAGCCGTAATGAAATCCGTACGGCAACACCTGCAAGAAACTGGGGCACAACGGGGGTGAGTTGCCAACTCGTGAGTAGAAAAAGATCTACGAACAGAAAATCGCATGAATAACGCAACCTAGGTCAATGATCATAATATATCCTCAAATATATGAATAACATGCAGCCTATAACAATGGCTAGGGTAATATCTAACCCGAGTGTGATCTCGTGTGCCCGTGTCAGTGCCTCAGGTAGCAATATATCATATGAATGAGGTATGAATGCATGAAAACAGAATACATGTAAATGAAGAAACTGTTTTCATAAATTAGTGAGATTTACTTTGTATTTTAAAAATGAGGTATCATAAATGAAATCAGCATCAACAGTGTTTAGCATCGACACAAAACATAAATCTCAATGTCTCAAAACCTCAGGCTCCGGCCATCCGGACTGGCCTGTATCATCAAATCTCAGTACCTCAATATCTCGAAATCTCAATGTCTCAATCTCAATATCTAGGGCGCCGTCAGTCCAGACCGGCCCCTACCATCCATCTCAAGACCACGACGGCATCCTCCGGATATCCGACGCATCGGGTAAAATCACCGGTAGGTAGTCTCCCCCTGCCAGGCTCATCGTCATCACCACGAGCTTCTTGCCCCGGGGTACCTTACCGGGTCCACCATGTACCCGAAACGGTTCATCCAACTCCTCGAATCGGGTCTCCAAATCTATCAGCAAACTCATGGTGGACGACTCATACATCATGGGAAAAACCACACTTTTTATTTAAAAAGAAAAAGAAGAAGTTTGTATATGTTTTGCGGTTTTCCCCAAATCCAGAAAATCTCATGGAAATCCAAATCCAAAACCTTAATAGCACGTAAAAAGTGAATATATGCATGAGAATCCATGAATGCGGCATAACAATGAATAACAGTATGCATGAGGTAGCAGGTAATAACTATAATGTCTAAACTAACATATAAGGCAAGTACACTAATATCATGTCTAAACTATTAGCTAACAGGCTATGTCAAGCAATAATATTTTCTAAGGTGTACGTGACATGGCAATTACCGATGAAGATGTGTGTGAGCCGGCAAGTAAGTGTACGTGGTACATACGCATCATCGGTAATGGTGCTGGTGTCCTAACCACAAGATATCAACAGTAGAATATGAAGCATAATATAAGCATGTGATGCGGAGCAAACAACAATAATGAGCGGGAGCTGAATACTAGACGCAACGATAATTAATCTGTTTTAACCTAATATAAGTCCTATAATGGTGCCTTTTGAAATAACACGAATCGTAGGGTTTTGAAAATAGGGGCTACGGTGTTTTTAAGAAAAGATACGTTTTTTGAAATATCCGTAGGATCCCTTAGGCTGTATTTAAAAATACGCACGATTCGTAAGCTTTGAAATAGGTAGGAACCGAATCTAATCTAACAACTAACTAAACTAAAGGGCTACGCTATAAGCTAGACTACAGGTAAGGAAACCGCCTAACATCTGAGTCGATACATATACATATCTGTATATATATCAGTCGGTGATCCCGCCTCAATAATATCATATCCGATACCATATCTATAATCAGACATCCCAAGTCAAGAGTGCGGATCAATCATCAAGATATAGCTCGTACGTAAATCCGTCGTACGACATCCCCAAATCTGGGTACGGGTAAATATCATATTCCTCACACTATTCCTCTGGTATCCTCTTTATCCAAGATCATAGTCTAGGGTACTGACCTATGTCTAGTACAATACTAATATCCTCAATATACTCATGATCTGACTACTGATCGACAATCTCATACAAACCGATATCGTCAGCACATATCATCATCAAGGGGTATACCTCGCCCGATACGGCCTAATATCAATATCCTAGCATATTATGCCTCATATCACGATCACATGTCGACCATTTATTTATAACACTATTCATCCGTATCGCCGCCGCAAGATCCGCTATAACACCAGGACGTACCTTAAGTATGAATCCTGCCATATCACCGAGATCACAACCACAAACAAATCTCATCGACTTAGCTTAATCCCAAGTATCCTCCTCAAATCCGTATGTGAACACATAGTCCCATACCCATGTGAACAAATAAATATATTCCCATACACGCACATATGAAATAAGGAATGTATGCAAGTTTGTATATGTGTGTATGAGTAAGTGTAGTGCACCCACTACCTAAGGTTTCGTAACCATGCACCAATCCATCACCAATATCCATCTAAAATCATCAATAATAAATCCTAACAACATATCATAAATTGTTGGTGTGTATACGCATCTGTATACATCACCACAGACTGCGGGGGTGCTATACGCCATCAACCCGACTTCTCCCCGTAGATATAAATCTACTCACCTGGTCCTCGCTCGCCGGTGCCGACGTCGCCACGCGCTTGCTTGTCGTCTCGAAGTCCACATGGGGTACCTACATATCATAAGGCACCATATCGCATTAAAATCCGACTCATGACCAAAACGACGCACAAAACCCACATAGGTCAAAACCTAAGGTTGCTTTCACAAATCGACCTAAAAACCCTCGACGTCGGCGTACAAACGCCAAACCATCGAGAAAGCTCCCAACACATTCATTTGTACAATTACAAGCACTAATTATAATATAAAATAGCTTAAAATTCACAAAAACCCCAATTTCACTTAAAAAGTCATTTTTCCGAAAATCTAGCAAGCACAAATCACCGTTTTAGTACAGAACTCGATGTATAAACGAATCTAGCGGCCACAATATTCACTAAATATCTTAAATAAGTCTTAAAAATAATTCCCATAATTTAATCTCATTAAATTTCATAAACTCCAAAATTCTAGTTTGCAAACATATCAATTTTTACACTTTTTAAAGTAAATTTCACAATTCATCCATTAAGCTTAGTTTTGCATATACAATAGTATTAAACCAAAATTTATAATGCTAATAATGTCATGAAACCGTAATCATATTTTAGTTTAAACCATTTAATAAATTTCCAAAAACCTAGTTAGCAATTATATAATTATCACTTTTAAATTAACAAATATGCAAACTAGCAACTTAAATTGGATTTAGCATAACATTAATATGTCAATTATATCACATAAACTAAATCTCACAACACAAAATACCAATTTAAAATCAAACCCCTCTCTTGAATTTTAAATCATGCACCTAAAACTAATTAAAAACCTAATTAAACAATTAATTAAGCTAACCTAAGCAATTAACAACACATTAAGCAAAAAGGTTAGAATTTATAACCAAATAATTTGAAGAACCCACAAGCACACTTAGCCTCCCAAATTGAAATCTAAATCCCTAGATCCATGCTATGG
This sequence comes from Agapanthus africanus, assembly GCA_030015575.1. Lineage (NCBI taxonomy): Eukaryota > Viridiplantae > Streptophyta > Magnoliopsida > Asparagales > Amaryllidaceae > Agapanthus > Agapanthus africanus. Next base: position 466,502,421 of record CM057339.1, on the reverse strand, counting down.
TATCCAAGGGAAAATGGATAGGAGGTGGATTTTGATTTGGATTTTTGCTTAATTTTTTGTGGATTTTTCAAGCATTTTTGAAGAACTTTTTTAAAGAGAAGGAGATGAAGAATGAAGGGCTGTTGGGGTTCAGATTTTGGCCAGAAAATGAGTGGGGGAGGAGAGAGAGGGAGGTGGAGAAAAATGGGGAGAAAGTCAAAGTCAATTCAAGATCAAAAGTCTAACTAATTTATCCATTTTCTTTTCTTTTCTTTAATTTCTTTTCCTTTGAAATTCAAGTGGGGAAAAAATGGGGGCTGCTGAATTTAGCTAAGGGGAGAAGTGAATGGGGGTGTGTGGGTGTGGGTACGGGTGTGGGGTGATGAAAAATGATAAATACAATACCCCAAACATCCATTTACGCTAAAAAAAAGCCTTTTTTCTTCAATAATTACTAAACCGTTTTGGCAAATGATTTCGTTCCAAAAACCACATGATAAATTTTTATTTAATGTTTTATGATGCACAAAATTTGTTTCAACTCATTCCAATTTGTAATTTTCCCTAATTAAATGTATTAGTGACGGCTTAAAATAATAATAAAATAATATTTTTTTCAGAAAATTTGAAATTTCACCAGCGGCTCAATAAACACCAAATAATAGCAATTACATAGCTAGAATATGTATATTTAATTTTTATAATAAGATATTTGTATTTTGACATTTTACAGAAAACCCCCTGATTTTACCGATTTTCCGAAATTTCACCGAAACGATTTTCAAAACGCTACAATCACCTAATTCCCAATAACTTGCTTCCACTCAACATCTGTAAAACCATACAGATGTGAGAATCATACCTGGTAAATACATACCCTGGAGTAAGTATCCAATCGGGAAATCAGTTTTCTATTAACAATGCATAGTGAACATGAAACATAAATATGTTTCGTAGGGGTATCCTGGTATTCCTAGTAATGCCTCTTCCATAATCCAAATCATGACTTTAACCGTATATTTCCCTGCCATCTTTCTAATTCCCTTTTTTTTTCTTTAGTCGTTACCTTCTGTACACCATCATTAGGCTAAATGGTTTTCTTCCTTCCCTACCGTTCGGCACCAGCCTATGGTTTGGAAGAAGAATATCCAGTAAGCTTACTAGGTGTACCATCCTAATCCTAGGAGTACTCGCAACTTGAGAGAAGGTGATGATAAAAGACAACTGAATAATCATTATTTCTATTTCTCCTGAAACAGAATCCATCCTTGAAAAAATATCCTTCGAGTTCGTATGTAACCATACGATGGATTTATCCAATGGAATTGGATGTACGTAGTGATACGGGTTGTTTTGGAGAAATCAAAGGTGAAGTAGGAGTGTCGATGAAATACGTGGTTTGGTCGTGAATGTTAGTAGTCGCAATTTACTTTGCTCACTTTCTAATTCCTTTATTTGTCTTTACATATTACCTTCTGCACACCCTACTTAGGCTAATTGGTTTTCATCATTCCCTACCTTTCGGCACCTGCCTATGGTTTGGAATAAGACTATCCAATAAGTGTAATAGGTGTACTCTCCTAAACCAAGGAGCTATCGCAACCTGAGAGAAGGTGATAATAAAAGACAACAGAATAAACCAATTCTATTTCTCCTGAACCTCAATCCATCCTCGAAGAAGTCCCTTCGAGTTCATATATAACCATACTATGGATCTATCCAATGGAAGTGGATATCCGTATTAATACGGGGTGTTCTGAGAAATACAAAGGGTAAAAGAAGGAGCAGAAAGACTTATGCAATTATAGACAATCCAAAATCCAGTAAATTAAGAAGGTTCGGTCAACTTGGTCACTGAGTTATAGTCTAGGGCCGGTCAAAGGTCGCTGCCAAAAGAGAGAGAGAAAAGAAACACTCTGCGTGCACTCAAAACTAGATCAGAATGGTTATCACTTTATCTAATTAGGAAACCTCCAACTGTAATCTCAAATTCTCCTCCAAACCAGAACGAAGAATCAATCGGGATCACCCGAAGAGTAAACCAACTCATCAGTGGGAATCGGGATCCAACTCCCATCGCATGATAACGTGAAGGAATCCACTCATGTTATCATACTCCAGAAGGTATGCTCAAGTTTTGCAAGTTTCCTGTATGTTTGAAACTCGCGATATAATTTTTTATCCCATGCTCTTATGACCTTGACGTAGGCCAACAAATCATAAGTCACATGTCAAGTTCTACCTGTCGTTGTCCTTATTAATTTAGGTCATCGTACATGCCCTTGACGTAGGCCAACAAGGCTGTACGTCTGCCCTAAACTAATGCATCTATCTATGCAACAAATGAATACCCCAGCAGCTACCAAACACCATGCCTTGACATAGGCCAACAAACATAGCTTGAATACTACTGACCATCCATAAGAAATGACGAAGGATTACAGCTGGTTTTTGGCGAAAAACCATTAACGTAAAGAACTTGATCGCGTTGAAGGAACCTGATAGCATTTTATAAAAATATAGTTGCGAAAACCTTTGCTAAAGAGATCACTCCCGGTGATGGGATCTCTTCTCTTTCCTCGTGGAATGAGGTGCAGGATATTCTAACTGAATACCGCGATGCAAAGCAACTTGTGATCGACTATATTTAAGTTATTACCCTGACGTAAACTTCTGCCCAAGGGGTCACTCCCGGTGAAGGGATCTCGGCCCTTGCCTCGTCGAATGAGGTGCAGGATATTCTAACTGAATATCACTGTGCAAAACAAAAGGAAACATCTTTGTAATTTGTTCCAACAACATCAAATATAGGTTTGTTTTATCTTGCATTGATAAGTATCAACGCATTCCAATCATTTAATCACACCAGAAAAGAACGAAAATAAAATGTACGTATATGCCATCCGCATTCGTCACTGGGTCCCGTCATCACCCGTTAGGTTACTTAACTAACGACAGAGCGGGGGCTGGACTAGCGCGGGTGTAAAACATATACAACAACTAATAATATATGTACTAATATACAATAATCGCTCCTGGCATGATAATATTCAACATTACAGAAAAGTAATAAGCATCACAGAACAATACAGATAATCTGGGATCCCCGGGTTTCACAGAGCCGCTGCTGAAACCCGACGTTCCCCTGGTCGTGTGGATAGCCTGTGCAATGAAAGCTGGACCCCTACGGGTGGGGCAAGTTACCCGCCAAAACCTGAAGCGAGATAGTCCCTCACAGCATAGTGAATGGAACACCCGGCACTTCACGGAATCCGGTAAATTGAGCACCCCTCCTTGGGTCAACCTGTACCCCCTACGAGTGCAGCGAATAGTCTGCCAATTCTAGAGTGAGGTCCCTTTGCCTCTCAAACCCATGAGATACGGACCCGTTGCCCTCCAGAACCCGGCTATCCGTGCACTCCTTCACGGGATAAACCTAGTACAGAAAAAAATATGTACAACGGGTAAATCGACCTCAACCCGGTCGTGCCCCAAAAGAATATTATACAACAGGCAGTGACGGCAGTCCACATGTTGGACGCTCGCCCCGCAATATCAAATATACAAATAAATCCAAACTGCACTATCATTGCACCCTGCTATCCACCACGAAAAATCCACAACATCACAGCACAACATAGAACATCAACGCGAATGTCACGTTCGCAAACCCGTCTAAAAGAACTATAGCAATTAGACGCGGTTTACCGATCAAATGACATTCCCGGTCGGAGATATAAAGAAAGTACTGTAAACTAACAGGTTTAAATTTCGATCAACAAAATTTCCCGAAGTGGGCTCCACAAACATCTGCTGTACAGTAACAAAATATGGCCCAAAAGAAATATATCAAAAACCACATTTTCCTATATAGAAGCAACTGTTTAAATTTTGTCACGTGTTCCTACAGAATGGCCGTGGATGCGCGGTCAAACCCTAGGTTTGACCGCGGATCCGCGGCGCTTCTGTAAGAACACTGCTCCAAATTTTAACAGTGTGCTTCATAAAGCCTGCTCTATTTTCTGATGTGCTCAAAATAATTTTTGGGCTTGATTTAAAATCGACAGAAACCATGTACAGAAAAATTAAAGTTTTCGATAATCCGTTCGATCGATATTTTAAACGCGTTAGCACAAGTTAGTATAGCTTAATGGTAAGGCTCTGATGCCACTGTAAGTCCACGATAGCGTCCCAGCCGTCTAACAGACGCCAATATGCGAAACAAAACTTTTACGACTGGCGCTATCGCGTACTATAACCCGAATCTGCCATTAAAGCTAAACTAACATATTTTAAAGAGAATAGAACTGTTATACCGAACGATCCGAGTCCTTCGGTCTTTAACCATCATCCCACGCTTTGTTGCGGCGGCTTCGATCTTCTGAAACTCCAGTCTCGTCGTCCAGGTGGCACCACGTCAACGGATCTTTAAACGGGCTCCCGCCTCTGAACCGAGGCAACTCGGTCGTCAAGTTTGCTAAAAGTTATGACCAAGATGTTGTAGAGAATGAGTAGAACACTTTGTCTCGTTACGACCATTGATATGGACGAATAGTTAATGAAGTTGCCTTTTGGATCGGGTGGAAATGTGAAATGAGTATCTATCAAATTTTCATACACTTAAACTCTCTTCTTTTACTCTCAAGCAACCATTACCCTCACCATAGGGTGGCCGGCCATATATAGAGTGGAAGGGAGTGAGTGTAGGAGTATCAAGTGGTGACATTAACCATTTATCCTTATCATAACCATTAAAAAAAGAATGAATCACAAATGACACCAAGTATGAACACAATAAATGAATCAATTATTGCTTAATGAGTCATGAAAACCTAGTCACCAATTAATCAATGCAAAAGAATGAGTCACTAATCTTGAAGCTTCCACACACAATGACTCACCCTCAAGACGAAAAGATAAATCCTTATTTAACCGAATGTTAAATACTGGTGATAGAAAACAGGAAACTGGCAACTTCTAAAAGTGATCCAGAAACGAATTTCAGGATAACCCCGTAACAGTATAAACAAACCCGCATTTGTATTACGACCGAATACAAATGCAACGGAGACAAAGATATTATATCTATACAGTATAATACTAGGATCCGGCTTAAACCAAAGCCTACCAGTATTTTCTGCCCGAAAAATGACACGTGCGAAAACGCACATGCATTTTCCGAACCCTGCCATAATACCATACGGCATCTACAACGTTTCGCCCGAACTTGGGAAAGTGCCTGTGAGGGACTCTAATGACTCATCAATACACTAGCACTGGGTATAACTCCTAGCACGTCAGAGGTACAAGTTGTACGTAACGGTTTGCCTATGTATTGATTGGAAAGGAAGCTGACGAGCGAACTCATCTATAAACCTTACTGAGCCTGACAGTGACAATATCCGTACAGTCCGGTCCATTTGTCTATGAGTATCGCATATTAGGCCTAGGAGGCCGGTAAACGTCAAACCCCCAATAGCTGCATAAGTCGTGTCAGAGAGCAGCCCATAACACCCTGAGATACTACTGGAATACCTTCCTGTAAATCTCGATTATCCTGGCCAGGGATTTCGTGTAATGGATCTCCTAATCATAGCGCGATCTCACCCACAATACCGGGTGAGACGAATCCCCGACGATCTGCTCACTGCCTCCATGTGGCTCGGGACTGTAACCAAAATATACCTGTTTGCATGACTCCTTTGACCCGTGGTAGGGTATAAATCAAAGCACAGTGGGAACTCACACGAGACAAATGACGACCTCAGGTCGATGAACTAACCTATACACATGTCACCAGGGAACTGCTATCTGACGATATGTATAATACCAACTAGCATGTTCCCGGAGAGTCTTGTCCCGTGTACTCATAACCCAATGAGCACCTGTATACACCTTAGGTGAACCAACTAACACCAATAGCTTGTGAGACTGTCCACCGCCACTCGTCGGGGTCTCGAATGTATACACTAGTCTACTCTGGTGTATCGATGCCCTATCTCGAAACTCCCACGACTAGGGACACTTTAAGGATGTGCTTATAGACCCCAGCTCCTATATATATGATCGCCATCATACTGCTGGTAGTCAAGAAAGAATCCTATGGGCTCTATCAACATCTACATGATGATAAAGACAAACCAGATAGCATACTATCATCTCGAGTAAGACCGTTCTATCAGTATAGGTCATCCCTCAATTATTGCAATCACGTACCTGCGATCCAATAATTGACTTAGAGGGCACTATATCCAACATATTATGTGTGAAATAATAAACACACAATTTCCTTAAAAAGATGTTGATTATATATATAACACGTGGTATTTGATATTTTGCAGACGAACAGATAATATGTGTTATATTTATATGAACTATCCTTAAATGATTAGAAAAGTGAGGAAATTGTTATGTTACAGATTGCAATATTTTCGACTGAACAGTCGGCACGAGCTCGTCTTGGACGAGGACTGACCAGGGCTAATTCCGGTGTCACACGATTGCATAGATATGTCATTTTATTGCGTCTTCCAGTGATATGAGCATTTCGATATGTCGTTTTACTATGTTTTCTCGTTGACGTGATCGATCAGATCAGCACCAGAGGATTGGGCAGCTGCCAGAGGCCAGCCAGAATGTGATGACCGTCAATACACTATTATTCTTGAGGATTGAGGCTTTGTTCAGTGTGCGGACGAATGAGACAGCTGTTGCTGCGACTGACAAGATATTGCCCCAGATGTTTAAAGCTAATGCAACACGAGTTGTACTGAGAGATATGATAGAAGATCGCTATTCACCCATGGATAAATGACTGGAACGTGTGGTTCGTGTGCACACCCCGATGCGATGTCATCAGATTGATTGATTTCAGCTAGAAAAGACTTCACGCCGGTACGTTGAGAGTCGATAGAAATGAACGAATGTTAGAAACCCACTTTCCCATGTTTAAGGTATTCGGAAAGACATGCAAGTAATTTTGTGAACCCTCTAGAAGAATGAAACCCTAACTCGACATAATCACCATGGAACCGCTTTTGAACCTTAGGGTTTGCGGATGTTCCGTGGTGCCATTAATAAGGCTTGGGTTTGCCCTTCTACGGCTGGTCCATAGGTACTGTGGCATGTACTGGATATTATTAAACTGTGCTCAAGTGTTGAGCTCTCGGGAAATTATGGTACTTTGATTAATCGATCAAAAATTTTAACGTCGTCCAGATATCATGTGATGGGATACATTGCTTGGGAGACTCTAGATATGAGTATAACCGTTGTAGCGCAGTCCATACAGCTTTGAAGAGACGAGTCTGAATCAGTCGACATTAGAGAAAAGTGGAGTAAGAGATTCGTATGAGATTTTGACGAGATGGCGTTCCACTCAGTTGACATCAGAGATGTGATACGCATGCAGAGGCGTTAAATATGTATATACCTTTTTGAAGAAGTCGTAATGAGTTTGCAGCTGTTCTGGTACCGGAAATGGATTTAGTAAAGGGTGATAACTTCCGGCCAGTTTGGCAGAAACAAGAATTGGGGGAGACCCCGACAGAATCTTTCTGGAATACTACAAAAGAAGACTTGGACCCAGGATCGGTCGTATTACGCACACCTAGTAGGCCAGAGTTCGGCATCATCGACGTGACATGTTGTGAGTGACCATGACAGTTGGCCAGAGATCTTTAGAGGATGTGCCAGACCGGAACTCCTTCCGTCATCATTTCAATATAGGGTCGTTAAGCCAAAGAGTTATGTAACTGGAAATCCACAGTGAGAGACGAGAGCCTTAGGGCACAAGGCGACAGACCATGAACAGGAGGCAAGTAAATATCTTACTCTGCTAGCTTTGAATGCACCGACACCTTCAACATCGGAGAGGGAGCATATCAACGGCAGTGTTTATGATTTGTGATTTGGTGTTTCGAATATCACATATCCGCCATTTTGGATTTCGGTATTTTGGGCGATTTATTTGCTTGATTGAGTTTTCGTGCACCACGGTTGCACTCGATTTCGATTTGATATCATTCGAGATGTTTGATTTTGATTTCAGGCCTATAGTATGCATGTGATTTGACTTGTGCCTTCGGTGTAGTTCATGCACTTTTAGTACTTGATTCGATTTTGTGCACGCTGATGCATGTGATTGTGAGATTATACCACGGTATACCTGATTTGGATTGAGATATGTTGTATACCGTCGATTTCGATTGTGATATTCGATATTTGTTTTCGTGCACCTTGTGCACTTGATTTGGATTCTTGCGCATAGTTGGCGCGCTTGATGTGACTTTTGTGCACACCAGATACACTAAATCGGGATTCTTCGTGCATATCAGATGCACCTGATATTGTTGTCAGGCACATCCGTTGCCCGTGACAGGTGTTTTCGTGCACACCCGCTGCACTTAGACTTTTGTTTCTGTGCACATGTATGGGGAGATTTCTGTGCGCACCATACGCACGTGGCATTCTTATACACATTTTGGGATTGATTTCTTTTAGAACAGTATATTTTATGATATTTAATATTTGGTATACTAACTGAGCAGGACTAGTCAGAAGACAGTACCTCAATATGTTTTTTTATGCATCGCTAGTTACCGAAGGGATTTCCAAGAATGAGCTATAGTCTCAGTATTTATCAACGTGTCCGAGATGACACGAACACATTTTACAAAGGAAACCCTTGTAAATAATTTTCAAAACGTCGGGACGTGTATATTAAACAAAGGATATATATATATATATAGTTATTTTTCTTACAATAAACGTTCGCTACTTATGCCGTGATACGCGCATCGCACAGCGACTTGGAAAAGGATTGGCATGTATTTCTTTTCTGATGTTTTGACGAAATTACAACGATGCGTACTATGTACATATTATAGTTTTGAGTATATCATGTTGGTTTTCGTTTTGGACCTTGATATTGGTATCTTAACCGTGACTCCGATAATTGCGTGATGCTTGATGGAGTTTTGATTTTAAGTTATATACTCGTTTTTCGTGCGCATGCATTGCGCTAAGATGTGTTTTAAGGATTGTTGATTTCGGAGCCCCGACGACATGAGTGTTTTGCTGAAATGTTTTAGTATTTGGGGGAAATAAATTTAAATTCAGGGACCGAATTTATTTAAGGCGGGAAGACTGTAACATTTCAGAAAAATAAAATATTATTTTTGGGAATTTATATAATTGAATAATAAATATTATGAATATTTTAATATGTGGAGATTAGTTTTAAATGATATGGTATAATTAAATACCGATAAATTGGGAAATATTGGAAAATACACTTGAATGTTGATTTTGAAAGAATGTTATATGTTTTAAACACTTTATAAAAATTTATAAAGTTAATTGTTAATGGGATATTACTAAACTCGATTAGTGTTTACAAATTTTTTCATTAAGTGTGATATGTGCATGTTGTGTAACATGATATGTTGCATAATACTTGTTACATTTCTTTTGTTGATTTAAATCCATGCATCATTATTTCCATTACTTGATTTTTATAGTGTTTGGTTTGAAATTTAAAGGGAAAAAAAGAAAAGAAAAAGAATTGAATAAGGATTAAAATAAGGTGTATGGGCAAGAGAGTGGAGAGAGAGAGAGAGAGAGAGAGAGGTGAGGGGTCATTTGACCGTGTCTCCCTTTTTTCCACTTCATTTTCTTCATCATTCTCACCTCCTCCATAGTGTTAAAAACCTTGACCAAACAGACCCTAGACCATGCAATGTGAATTAGATATCGAAATGTCGGTTTTGAGTATAATTAGTGCCTACAGGGAATCTGGGATAACCTGAGATCTATACTAGAAAAACAAGAAACTCCATTGACCTAGATTGGAAACTAGGAGACTACCCTGAGAAGACGAGCCCAATCAGAGGAGGCAGGGCCGGCCAGGCCGGATTTCAGGTAGAGTGACTGGCCACATTGTGGTGTTTGGTGCTAGGATTTGTTCTGTAGCTCACATACCACTTACACAATTAACTTTTATAAACACTGATCGGTTTTTGTAAAGTACACATAGTGTTTACACAATTAACTAGAGTGGTCGGTCACTTGACGTTTTTACGTCAATATCGGGTGTTTTTTTTGTCCTTTCGCAAGAATGGACCATAGGTTTTGACCTATGTATGATACATGTGCCGTTTTGGTTTTCGTACGCGATTTCGGTTTACGATACTAAGTGAATGTTATATGTAGGTGCCTTCACATGGATTTCATACGACGAAGAAGAGATGGCGACATCGACTTCAGCAAGCAAGGATCAAGGTGAGTAGATATATACCTACGAGAGAAGTCGGGTGGATGGCGTATAGCAGCCCCGCAGTTTCGTAGTGAAGTATACGAATACGTTATTTATATGTGTGTGTATGTGTGTGTGTGTGTGTATTGTGAGACTAAATGATTTTCATGATAGGATTTAGGTGTTCACGGGTTAGTTTTAGTGTAGTTGTAAGATAGTGCTTATAGAGTAAATTCTTAGTCGTGAAACCCTAGGATAAAGGTACACGCACATACTCATGCACACACGCGATATGTTTTTGGTGTATATGACATATGTATATATATGTGTGTGTGTGTGGATGTGTTGAGATATATATATATACGTATACATGGGTGATGAGGATAGTATATGATACTTGGAGGAGAGTCGATATGATCGGGCATGATGCCGTGAGATCGGTTATGTGATTTGGGTCGTGTTATGAGACATGATTTGATATTATATCGGATTGATGAGCGATGTATTTTATTCACCCGCGGACATATGTTAGATGGTATCGGAATGTACTAGACTTTATATCAGTACCCCTAATTCAGGATATGATGATAATGATACCAGATAAATAATGAATTATATATGATATTGACCTGTACCCCAATTTGGATGCCGTACGATGGATTTTTACCGTACGATTTATAAGTATGATGAATGATCCGCACTCATGATTCGAGAATGTCGTATTATATATTGTATCGTATGTGATGCTGTTGAGGCGGGATCCCCGACTACTAGATATATCGACTCAGACATAGCTGGATTCCTTACCCTTTCAATTTGTCTCTTAGTTTAGTCCTATAGTTTATCAGGTAGATGTCAGACTGGGCTCAAGTCATACTTATTTTCAAAGCTAACAAATCATGAGTATTTTAAAGACAGGCCAAGGGGTACTACGGAAATTTCAAAGGACGTACATTTTCATTAAAACTCCGTAACTCCTATTTTCTAAAAACCATGATTCATACTATTTAAAATGCCAAAACCGTATGACTCGTACATATAAATATATATTCTTATATGTTGTATTTACTATTCATTTTCCGTATATTCTTGTTGTTCGCATCGCATTGAATGCTTAAATCTGTTTTTATTGTTATTATGAACCCATGCTGTCAGGACACCGGCACCATTCCGATGATGCGTATGCTCCACGTACACCTGCTTGCCGGCTCACACACATCAACATCGGTAATTTTAATGTCACGTACACATTACAAAATACTACATCATTAGTATAAATTGCTAGCTGATAGTTTCGACCTAGTACTAGTGCGCTTGCTTTTATATGCTAGCTTAGACATTGCATTTATTACTGTGATATCTCATGCATGTGTATATTCATTTGTCATGCAATATTATGGGGATTTATGCCGGTATTCACTATTTATTGACTTTTGATTATGGGATTCAGATTTTCCATGAGATTTATGGATTTGGAGAAACCGCAAGGATTTTATAAACTCATTATCATTTTCAAAAGATAGAAATTGCGGTTTTCTCGTGTTATGATGTGAGATATGCCCACCATGAGTTTTCTCGGCCCTTGAGCAGTATCATACACCCGATTCGAGGAGGAGGAGGAACCGTCTGTGGGTGCATGGTGGACCCGGTGCAGTACCCTGGGGAAAGATGGTCGTAGATGATGGCATTGAGCCTGGCAGTGGAGCACTACCGACCGGTTATTTATGACGCGGCGGATATCCGGAGGATACCAACGTATTCATGAGATTTGATGATTTGGGCCAGTCCGGAATGCCGGAGCCCGGGGCCAGTCTGGATTGCCGGAGCCCGAGATATTCAGACATTGAGATATTGGGATTATATAATATGGGCCAGTCTGGATTGCCGGAGCCCGAGATATTGAGATATTGAGATATATGTCTTATGTCGATACTTGATACGGATTCTCTATTGATTTCATTGCTGATACATCGGTTTTTATAAAGTCACTAAGATAAGAAAACAATTTTCCTCTTAAAGATGTATTCTATTTTCATCCTTAATGCGTTCGTAAATCATATATGCGATATGTTGTTACCCAAGGCACTGACACAAGCACTTGGTATTACACTTATGTTTAGATGTTTACTCTTGCCATTATTGATGCTTCAGGTAATTTATATTAAAGAAGTTATGGTATGACCTAGGATGGAGTCATACATGCGATTTCTGCTCGGTGATGTTTTCTACTCACGAGTTGATAACTCAATCCTGTTGCGCCACAGTTTCTTACAGTTTTTCCGTACAACATTCCTTGGCGGCTTTGCTGGCACACTGCTTCCTTTCGGGTGATTGTTTTGGTAGGTTGGTTCACTTGTACCGTGACCACCATAGAATTTGTATTTGTATTCAGTTGTATCTAGTAAACTCCATCTAACAGACTTGTATAATTGATAGACATAGAAGACCAGTGTATATTCTTTCGACCTTAGAGCCACGCTCTTATATTATTATGGGTCTTCTATTGCGTTTTCTTAAGGATGTCAGTTTATTTTCTGAGTTTTGATCCTCGCCCTTCGGCGTTGTATATTATATTTCTTGCGTGGTTGTTTCCACCAATTGGCGAAGAGCTAGCTCCCGCTTGGGGATGCCTTTATTCATCATTATATGTATTTCATGTGTTGTACCCGTTTGGGGCCAGTATTTACAAAGGAGACTCTGCCAAATTTTTCAGGAAAATATGATGTTGCTTTTAAATGTTTAATGCTATTTATTTTGCTAAAACCACTTACTTTAGAATAAGTTTACCTTCACTATCTTTTTAAATGGTTTAGATTTCTGGGCTTTTGGCTTACTTGAATTAGGTGGGGTTCTATAGACTTCACATGATTCAAGTGCCAGTCACGTGCATTTTCGGGTTGTGGCAGTTTTATCCATTCTATCATGATCTTCGTAGTGATATGGAATGTTCTGGAGAAAGCTAAAGGTAATGTAGGAGTAGCATGGGTATACGCGACTTTGTCCTGAATCTAGACCATCCAAAATCCTGATGGCAAAAGGTTCGGTTTAACTTCATAATGAGTTTTAGTTTCAGGCGATTCATGGTCAGAGCCACAGAGAGAGAGAGAGAAAAGACACTAAGCCTGCACTCTAACCTAGATCAGAATGGTTAATTAATATTTTATCTAATCTAGATGGCTCCCACTGTTTTCTTGAAATCTCTTTCAAACTGTAAAAGAAGAACTAGTCAGGATAACCCGAGAAGTAATGCCTACTCATCAGTGCGAATTGAAACCCAACTATCATCGCGTGATAACTTGATGGAAGCCACTCAATTCATCACATTGCAGAAAGTATGCGCATACTTAGCAAGTTTTCTTAATGTTTGAAACTCCCGATATATATTTTTACCCCTAGGACCATAGTGATCTTGATGGGGGTCAACAAATCAAAGAGTCCTAGTCAAGTTCAACCCATCATTTCTTGATTGTATTAAACCCACCTGCATGACCCTTGACGAGGTCAACAAGGTCGTACGACTGTCATAAACACTTGCATCTAATGCTACAAACAAAAACCACTACGCTACTCTACAATACGCCTTGACAAAGTTAATAAACGAAGTACGAATACCAAGAACTACCCATAGGAAATGACGAAGGGCTACTACTAGCGTTTGGCAAAAAAAACTTTAACATAATGGACTTGATATCTTTGAAGGAATCGAATAGATTTGCAAATATATAGTGACGAAAACTTTTGCCAAAGAGATCACTCCATATGAAGAGATTTAGGCTCTTTCCTTATGGAATGAGGTGCAGGATATTCCTAATCGAAAACCACGATGCAAAGCAAAAGAATCAACTATAGTGAAATTATTACAGTGATGCAAACTTTTGCCCAAGAAGTCACTCCCCGTAAAGGGATCTAGGTTCTGTAAGTCCATGTCGCGAGGCGGAATTTGCAAAAAACAATTTTTCAAAGCTCGCAATACGGACTTAAACTCTAGGATCGATGCTAAACCCTAACTAACAAAATACTGTGTGAAGTTTAACTACTCGGATTAAAGTTATACCTCACGAAACCAAGTCCTTCGGGTCTTTTACTCGTTGTCCTCCTCGTCATCGTCGGCTCCGAGGATCGCAACGGATCGTGGCTTCCTCGTCGGCTTCCTCGAGTCATAGACGATCCACCCGAGAGTCTATAGTCCTAGCTCCAACCTCAACTCTGAGGTAACTAGGGCAAGTAGCTTGCTAGACTAGATAGCCTAGGTGATATAGAGTGTGAATATGGAATACTTTGTCTTTTGGAACCCGAAGTTTCTCAACTCCTGGGATAATTAGGGTTTTATGTGAAAAGAAGAAGACTTGAGAAAAAAAGAGAATGAACTTGTGAGCATGGGATGAATACTTGGCTGCCCTTTTGATAAAAGATGAAGCAAATATGATATTTTGGAGATAAATATCTCACCCCAAAATATCTAACAAGCTTCACGAATATCTACTTTGTCAAGTGAGTAAGTCATCTAGTAGCCATGCTAGATTCAATGCTCTATTCCACCTCATTACTCTACCCATATTGTTTAATCCATAAAAGAATCAAAACCCTAATAAGTGTCCCCTTCTAGAAGTTTCTCGAACTAATTACGAGAATGCCTTTCATCCGTATATACATACCCGCATCCGCATTCCGAAGAATACGAATGCAAAGAGACGAAACAAATCCATCAGTACAATACTAGGATCCGGCTTAAACCAAAGCCCACTAGTATCATCTGCCTGAACATCAAACGCACACAAGTGCACGTAAGTGTTCGAAGACCTGTCGTAAAACCATACGACATCTACATCTTTCGCCTGATGCAGGATAACCCTCTGTGTGGGACTCTAAAGACTCGACAATACGCTGGCAGTGGGTTTAACCACAAGCCGCAAGCGGTACTAGCTGCACGTAATGGCTACCCAGGTATCTGTCGATAAGAAGACCGATGAGGAAACTCATCCGAAATCCTACTAAGCCCGTATGTGACTGTAGGGTTCCTAGGCACACCAAGGAGGTCTCACAAGGCGTCAACCATTCCAATTTCAAAAGTTACAAGTGCCGAGAAACCCTAATACGGATCCTTAACTAGAATTTTAGGCGAAACAAGCAACTAGTTAAAAACTTAACTAAGTGAATGGAAATACAACCTTTGTAGATCCGGTTCTCCACCTCCATAGCTCCATGATGAAGTCTCCTTGCTGTCCAAATCAAATCCCGGGCTTTAGCGTCGGCTTCATCGGAGAAATGGGCGGGCTAGGTCATCGACTTCGACGCCGAAGATGATCTACGTCGAGGCATCACAAGATCAAGCTCCCACTTCACCAAGTCATGAAACTTGTGAAGAAAACACCCTATACTTCTTGGCAAGAGGTAGAGGATGAAGAAATAGGAAGTGGGTTCACTTTAGAATTGGATTTCTCACTCTTTTCATCAAATCACCATTGATGGTTGCTAGCTTTTTCTTCTTGAAGAAGAAGAAGAAGAATAAAAATATTATGATAAGTTGATTAAAAATATCAAAGAAAATGAATACTTATCATAATATGAACCATGGTTAGGTGTAGAGAATTGACTAAGGTTAGATGAATGGTTAGGGTTAAGCATGAAGACAAAATGGTCACTTTGGTCAAAGCTTCATGAAGCTTCAACAAGCTTCAAGAATGAAAGCAACCATTTTGTTTTCTTATCCCATTTCTTTTTAATCCGAATTAAAAAGATAAAAGAATGAATAAATAAAAACCCTAACCATTTACTTAACCAAGGTTTAATTCTTTACACAAACCCTAGCATTCATGTATCATCAAACATGATACAATCAAGTGCACAAAACTATATCATATATACAATGTGCATAAGTGAGTGAGAAAATCCATCTTACGTGAGCCGATACTAGTTAATGCAAAGTAATATATCAAATATATGTAATTATGCATTAAATCATTAAATCAACACTTGATTTAATGATCCGGTCATATCGCATATAACCGACTAATATCAACAGTAACAACTTATCGAATCAACACTTGATCCGATAACCCGGCTATATCGCATATAACCGATCAATGTCACAAATCGCGAGAATCGAATACAGTATCACATACTGGTATCATTCTCGGTCCCGCACATATCTCATATGCGATCCTATTTCGTTTTGCTTGAGCCGGGAAAGCTCTGTGTAGGACTCTAAAGACTCGTCAATACGCCGGCAGCAGATGATGATCATATCAAGCATCCACAAGCCGCAAGCGGTCTGCTAAACGTAACGGTCACCCGGGTATTGAGCGATCAGAAGATCGACGAGCAAGCCCGCTCACACTCCTGTGAATCCAACCAGTAACACTTACCGTACAGTCCGGTCTGTTCGTCTGATATGTCGCATATCTCACCTAGGGGTGGTAAACGTCAGACCCCAGCAGCTCGATAAGTCGTGTCGATATGAGGTCTATAACAGTTCGAGAAACTACAGGTAACACTTACCAGTAAATCTCAGCAACCCTGGCCAGGGATTTCCGGTTATAGCCAATCGAACACAGTGCAACATCAAACCCCTATACCGGGAGAGACGAATCCCCTCCTATCGCTCATTGCCTCCATGTGATTCGGGACTGTACCCAAAAGCCACCGTTTTGCACGCCCTCTTGGACGTTGTAAGGTGGAAATCAAAGCACAGTGGGAACCACACAAGACTCTATGACGATCTCGGGTCAACAGACTACTTTGTACCAGTGTCACCAGAGAACTGCCATCTGACGTATGGTATAATACCATCTGGGAGTTCTCGGCCAGTCCGTCCAGTGTACCCAGTCTCCACTGAGCACCCGTATATCATCTCCGATGTCAAACACCAATGGATATGGGATCATCCATCGCCCATCTGTATGGGTCGAGAAGGTATACGCTAGTCTACTCTGGTATATCGATGCCCCGTCTCGATACACCCACGACTAGGGATCTTGAAGGATGTATTTATGGACTACCATGTCCCCACTAGTATGATCCGCATCATAGTCCAGGTAGTCAAGTACACATCCTAAGGGCTTTACCAACATGTAACAGAGAGACAATCAGTGTAAACGCTAAGGTAAAGTGCAACCAAGTAGCATACTATCATGTCGAGCAAGAAAGTCCTCCCTATATACGTCCCAGCATCCACTACAATATACATCCTATGTACAGTAATGGCCTCTAGGGCATACATATAACTAACAGTGACAATCTCCATATAGTCCGGTCTGTTCATTTAGGAGTATCGCATATCGGTCCTAGGGGCGAAAAACGCCGGACCCCTAATAGTACAATAAGTCGTGTCGGAGTGTAGCCCAGAACACCTTGAGAAACTACTGGAATACCTACCACTAAATCTCACTTGCCTTGGCCAAGGACTTTGTGTAATGGCTCTCCATACACAGCGCGATATCAACCCCCAATACCGGGAGAGACGAATCATTTCTAACCGCCACTACCTCCAAGTTCTTCAGGACTGCACCCAACTACTACTTGTTTGCACGACTCTTTTGAACCATGGTAGGGTAGTAATCAAAGTACAGTGGGAACACACTTGAGGCGAAGTACCAGTGTCAAGTCGACGCACTACGCTGTACTCATGTTACCTGGGAACTGCTACCCGACGATAGGTATAATACCCACCAACAGTTCCCGACGAGTCATATCCAGTGTATTCATAACCTAATGAGCACCTACATACTATCGCCAGTACGACGTATTAATGGCTGTAGGAAAGACCATCTCCCCTGCTGGGATGAGAAGCGTATACACTAGTCTACTCCGGAGTACCGATGCCCCGTCTCGATAATCCTACGACTAGGGACCTGTATAAGGATGTGGTTGTAGATTACCCAGCCCCCATTTGTGTGACTGCCATCATGACGCTAGTAATCAAGCAAAGATCCTAAGGGCTCTACTAATATGTATAAGCGATATGCTAAAAGAAACATATGAACATATTGAATTAGAAACAAACCAAGTAGCATACTACCATTTTGAGCAAGACTGTTAATACAATTGTGAATATCCTAAGCTTCCATTAAGTAATATACAAACCAGTATGATACAATTATGGCCTCTAGGGCATACATCACTAACAATCTCCCACTTGCACTAGGACCATGTACAGGCGTATCGCAAACCTATCATCACGATCAGCCTCTCGAACAGTGTCTGAGGGATAGCCTTCGTGAGTGGATCTGTAGTGTTATTCTCCATATCTACTCTCCTCACCTCGATCTCCGTGCGATCAACGATCTCCCTGATCAGGTGGTACCGCCTCAGAATGTGTCTTGACTTCTGATGGGACCTGGGTTCCTTCGCTAAAGCTATAGCATCGTTGTTGTCGCAATACAGCGGTATTGGATCAATAATGGTTGGAACCACCTGAAGTTCTGTGAGGAACTTCTTCATCCAGACAGCTTCTTTTGCAGCATCGCAAGCAGCTATATACTCCGCTTCCATCGTCGAGTCAGCAACGGTGTCCTGCTTGGAGCTTTTCCAACAGACCGCCCTTCCATTGAGGGTAAAGAAATAAACCGACATGGACATGGAGTCATCCATGTCACTATGGAAGCTGGAGTCAGCAAAGACCTCGATCTGAAGGTCTTTTCCGCCATACACCAAGAACATCTCCTTAGTCCTTCTCAGGTACTTGAGAATGTTCTTTACTGCTATCAAGTGCTTATCCCCTGGGTTTGACTGATACCGACTTACAACGCTCAATGCGTAGGCAACATCTGGTCTGGCACACAACATCGCATACATTATAGAGCCAACCACAGAAGCGTAGGGTATAGATGACATGCGATCCTTTTCCAAATTAGTCATTAAAAACATCATTTTGGAGAGGATGATTCCGTGACAAGACGGTAGATTACCGCGCTTTGAATATTCCATACTGAATATTTTTTCAGTATGGTGTCGATGTACCTTGACTGTGAAAGTCCAACTATCCGTTAAGATCTATCACAATAGATCTGGATCCCTAGAATGTTGGAAGCATCACCCAGGTCCTTTATGTAGATCCTCTTTCACAAGAATCCTTTGACTGACTGTAGCATAGGAATGCCATTTCCTATTAAGAGAATGTCATCCATGTACAAGACGACGAATACCGCAGTTCTCTATAAAATCTTACTGTAATGCATGGTTCATCAGGATTTTTGATAAAATCGAATTCTTTGACCGTCTCATGAAAACAAATGTTCCAACTCCGCGATGCCTTCTTTAGTGCATAAATGGACTTAAGCAACTTGCACACTTTACCGCTGCTCCCATTCTGATTGAAACCCTATGGCTAATCCATATAGACGCACTTTTCCAAATTTCCATTTAGAAAAGTGGTCTTTACGTCCATCTGCCAAATCTCATAATCGTGGAAGGCTGCAATGGCAAAAATGATCCGAATGGATTTGAGCATAGCCAATGGAGAAAAGGTTTCATCATAGTCCAAACCAGGTCTTTGACGAAAACTCATTCCAACAAGTCTAGCCTTATAGGTTTCAACCTGTCCATCTACACCAATCTTCTTTATGAAGATCCATTTGCAGCCCACGGGTTTTACCCCTTCTGGAGCAATGTCCAAAGTCCATACTTTGTTGGTGTACATGGACTCCATTTCGGTCCGCATTGCATCAAACCATTTTACCGAGTCGCCGCTCGGAATGGCTTGCTGGAAGCTAGTAGGCTCATCATTTTCAATGAAGCAATCCTCTCGATCCCTGTCTATGAGAAAACCGTAGTATCTCTCGGACGGATGAGACTGCCTGCTAGTTCTGCGGAGTGGCGCGGGGATGTCCGGTTCTTTCGAAACCTCTGGTTCTGCCATCCTTCCAGTAATAGCTTGTAGTTCTAGAATTTCTTTCAGTTCTATTGCGATCCCACTTATCTGATTTTCTAAAAATCCAGTTTGCAAGAAGCGGGCATGATGAGAAACAAAGACCTTTTGCTCCTCGGCGTAATAGAAAAAATACCCTTTGGAGTTCTTTAGGTATCCCACAAACTTGCACTGTACTGAGCATGTCTCGAGCTTGTCCGCATGATGCTTTTTGACAAAAGCTGGACATCGCCATGTCTTAAAGTGTTTAATACATGGTTTCTTCCCACTCCACATCTGATATGGTGTGGTAGGCACTGACTTAGTAGGAACCCGGTTCAAAAGATATGTAGTTGATTCTAGTGCATATCCCAGAAGGATAATGGCAACTCAGCCTTACTCATCATTGAACGAACCATACCCAATAGGGTTCTGTTCCGCCATTCCGATACACCATTGTGTTATGGCGCGTATGGAGGAGTAAGCTGAGAGAGAATTCCATTCTCTTTTAGGTAATCCAGGAAGTCGGCACTCAAGTATTCACCATCTCGATCAGATCTTAGTGTCTTGATACTTTTGCCTGTTTGTTTTTCCACTTCATTCTTATATTCCCGGAATTTCTCAAAGGCCTCGGATTTATGCTTCATCAAGAAGACATGTCCATACCTAGGGAAATCATCCGTAAAAGTAATGAAGTAAGAATAACCACTTCGTGCATATGTAGACATTGGACAACACACATCGCTGTGTATGAGTCCCAAGAGCTCGCTTGCTCTTACTCCGTGTCCAGTGAACGGAGTCTTTGTCATCTTTCCCATGAGACAAGATTGACAAGTTGCATAAGACTGATATTTGAACGGATCCAAATATCCCTCTCTATGTAACTTCGTCGACCGTGTTTCATTGATGTGACCCATTCTACAATGCCATAAGAAAGCCTGATTTAGTTCCAGAGACTTTCTTTTAAGTGTGTTCTGGACACTGAAAACCTGAGCTTGATTTAATATGTATATACTGTTATCTAATGCACCTGACCCAATCAAAACTTGATTTAGGTTGATGTGGACCACATCGCCTATAAATGTAAAATCTTATCCTTCCTTAGAAAGTAAGAATATAGATATGGTATTACAAGCTAGACTAGGTACATACAAACAGTTACGTAGAATCAATATCTGCCCACTTGTCAATCCAAAGTGATATTCCCCTACGGATTCAGCGTCCACGCTCATTCCGTTAGCAACCTTGAGAGTTGTATCACCTACCTTGCTAACTCTACGGTTTCTCAAAACCTGTAATGAATTACAGATATGAGATCCTAATCCGGTATTTAGTCCCCAGGAAGTAGAGTTAATTGACATACAGTTTTCTATTACAAACACACCTGAAGTCGAATCGACAACATGCTTCGGATCCTGGATTATGGCTTTCAAAGCCCTGCAATCCCTCTGCCAATTACCTTTTCCGTGATAATAGGAACATCCCTCCTTCCTTACTGTTTGCCCTGTAACTTTTGCCTTTCCCTTTCCCTCTACCTTACTGACACCGCCTATCGGCTTTGTGGTGGTCTTATTCATCTCACCCTTTGGCTCTGCCTTCGATTTAGAAGAGGAAGATTCCCCAATAAGCTGAGCGGGTGTCTCCCTGGTTTCCTTCTGTGTGCCCTCAACTGGAAGTATAACTTTCTTCCCCTGGACATAAGTAGAGGGTAGGGACTGTAGAATCAAGATAGCATGTGACTCATTCTCCAACGTGGTCTCTAGGTCCGTGAGCTCGTCAATATAGCTAGTTATCGTAAGGACGTTGTCCAATAGAGATGACCCAACAGCCAACCTCGCTTGAAGCAAATCCTTCGAGCTCTCATATCTTGTAATACGAGATTACTCTCCATATAAATCTTTGTTATGGAGGAAGATGGAAGGTAAGTCCATTTTCTCGTGCTGCCTCTGTTTTACACCATCTACTGAGGCCAACACGAGGCACTTGGCATTCGCACTGTCTTTTTCTGATGTCTTACGGATATCAATATCCGCGACGGTGAAAACTGGACCTGAGACGTTGGAGGCTTAAGTAGTAAAGAGGTGTCCAAGCTTGTCATAGGTAATGGACATCTAGACAGACCTTTGCCAATTATTATAGCCAGATTCAGTCATTTTATTATCTAGATGTAACCTAGTCTTGGTCACTGGGTCGCTGCAATTAAGAGAGAGAAGAAAACACTTAGCATGATGCTTTTACAAGTTTAGATTGGTTTTTAATTTATCTAAACAGGATGGCTCCCACTATTCCTCAAATTCTTCTATAAACCATGAAAGAAGAATTAGTCAGGATTAATTTCACCGTACAATACTTTCTTAACCTTTCATCCAGGCTAGTGTCGGTACTTCGAAGGAGGTTTTACGACACTTTCGCGAAGTTCCTTAATCAAATAACCTCTTTTTCCTGGAGGGGTAGCCCCACTGACACCTTTCTAGACACCAACTTGGTTTATAGCATTGATCGTTAAGTGAAAAAATCTCCCGAGGAGTAGCATATACTCACAGTAGAATCGGGATCCAGATATCATTGTGTGATGATGCTGAAGGAATCCTACCAATATTATCGCACACCAAATGGTATGCAGCACTAGCAAGTTTCAATTTCCTTAGAAACTGCCGATGTGGATTTTTGCCCCATGCTCTTATGACCTTGACTAAGGACAACAAATCATAAGTCACATGTCAAGTTCTACTCATCTTTGTCCATGTTAATTTAAACCCACCCGTACATACCGTTGACTAAGGCCTACAAAGTAGCACGATTGTTTCAAACCAACGCATCTATCTATGCAACATATGAATACTCAGCAGCTACCAATCACTATGCCTTGACTAAGGCCAACAAACATAGCTTGAATACTATTGATTATTCATATGAAATGACGGAGGGCTACGAATGGTTTTGGCGATACCGTAAACATAGTGAACATGATATAATTGATGGAACCGGATAGCTTTTTAAAAGTAGTGGTTTAAGTTCTGCATTTAAAAGTCTGTTGTTTTGGAAAAACCGAGTGGTTTTAAAATTGTTCCAACGATTCAACTTTGGTTTGTTTGCATTGCATTAATGTAATGCAGTCCCATCATTTACACCTATCATCACAGAAAGAAACGAAAATGTGATGTACGCTTATGCCATCCGCATTCGCCACTGGTCCCCGTCTAACACCGTTAGGTTACTTAATTAACGCCAGAGCGGGGGCTGGACTAGCGCGGATGCAAAACATAAGCAATGTCTAATATATATATATATATATATATATATATATATATATATATATATATATGATAACCATTTGTATCATGCAATAATAGGCATTCCAGATCACAGATGAACATATTAGATATACTAGGAGTTCCATGTTTCGTTTAAGCCTGTAATGAAAGACGGATTCCACGGTCGTGCTGAATAGCCAAACCCCACCCCAGACCCCTACTGGTGCGACAAACTACCCGCCAAATACCCGAAGTGAACCAACCTCCCTCATCAAAGTGAGTAGGCCACTCGGCACTGCAAAATACCCGGTAGTTTGTGCACCCCACCTTGGGTCTATCCTAGGAGCAGAAAACAGTAAAAGAAAATAATACAACGGTGGCTACAACCTCAACCCGGATGTACCCCGCAATATAATATTACATCAATTTACAATATTACATCGAATGAAAAAAACTCTCATCTCACATCCCCCGGCTATTCATCCACGACGATCCAACAAGTTTATATACACAAACCTCAAGAACAGCAACACAGATATATGCAACCCCGACTAACCGACGTATAGCAATTAGTCGGCGTTTCCAAACACATATATCACAACTTAAAACTTTAAACGATGTTAAAACTACGACTTCAAAACACTCCGTATTTCCACAGCAAATAATAAACAGTATATCAAAAATTGGCAAAAACAAACAACACCTGAGACCTTAAATCCAAGCAACAAGAACACAAACCAAAATTCAAAGCATTTCACAACAACAAAAAAGGTGGCACCCATTTTATTGAGCTTTTGGCCGGTCCTATTCCGGTGAAACTACTTCAATTTTGGTGTGTGGTCATATCACAACAAGTAGAGCACTCTGCAATTGCTTAAAAAAATTTAGAGGCTCGGGAAAAATTGACGGAAACATGGATATTTGTCTCGATGTTTCGGAGTTATTTCGGTTTCGTAGTTTACACTTCTTCTAAACTATTAGCTATGATTTAGCAGGCTCTGATACCACTGTAAGTCCATGTCGCGGAGAGGTAGAATTTGCAAAAAACGATTGTTCGATGCTCGCAACATGGACTTAAACACCAGGATCGATGCTAAACCCTAGCTAACAAAATACTGAGTGAAGTTTAACAACTCGGATGAATGTTATACCTCACAAAACCAAGTCCTTCGGGTCATTTATTCGCTGTCCTCCTCGTCATCATAGGCTCCGAGGATCGTAACGGATCGTGGCTTATTCATCGGCTTCCTCGAGTCAATGACGATCTACCTAAGAGTCTATAGTCCGAGCTCCAACCTCAACTCCGAGGTAACTATGGCATGTAGCTTTCTAGACTAGATAGCCTAGGTAATGTAGAGAGTGAAGATGGAATACATTATCTCTTGGAACCCTAGGTTTCTCAACTCATGAGACAATTAGGGTTTTATGAGAAAAAAAGAAGACTTGAGAAAAAGAGAATGAACTTGTGAACATAGAATGAACTATCTCACCCCAAAATATCTCACAAGCTTCACAAATATCTACTTTGTCAAGTGAGTGGGTCATCTAGTAGCCATGCTAGATCCGATGATCAATTCCACCTCATTTCTCTACCCATATTGTTTAATCGATAAAAGAATCAAAACCCTAATAGGTGTCCCCTTCTAGAAGTTTTCCCGAACTAATTATGAGAATGCATCTCATCCATATATACATACCCGTATCCTCCTTCCGAAGAATACGAATACAAAGGGACGAAACAAATCTATCGGAACAATACTTGGATCCGGCTTAAACCAGAGCCCACTAGTATCATCCGCCCGAACATCATACGCACACTTATGCACGTAAGTGTTCGAAGCCCTATCGTAAAACCATACGACCTCTACATCTTTCGCCCGATGCAGGGAAACCATCTGTGTGGGACTCTAAAAACTCGACGGTACGCTGGCAGTGGGTTTAACCAGAAGCCGCAAGCGGTACTAGGTGCACGTAACGGCTACCCAAGTATCTTTCGATGAGAAGGACGATGAGGAAACTCATCCGAAGTCCTACTGAGCCTGTATGTGGCAATCTCCGTGCAGTCTGGTCTATTCGTCTAAGAGTATCGCAAATAGGTCCTAGGAGTCGGTAAATGTCGGACCCCTAATAGTGCAATTAGTCATGATGGAGTGTATCCCAGAACACCTTGAGAAACTACTGGAATACCTACCACTAAATCTCGCTTGCCATGGCCAGGGACTTTGTATAATGGCTCTCCAAACACAGCGCGATATCAACCCCCAATACCGGGAGAGACGAATCCTTTCTAACCGCCACTGCCTCTAAGTGCTTCGGGACTGCACCAAACTACTACATGTTTGCACGACTCCTTTGAGTCGTTGTAGGGTAGTAATCAAAGTACAGTAGGAACACACTTGAGGCGAAGTAGCAGTGTCTAGTCAACGGAGTAAGCAGTACTCATGTCACCTGGGAACTGCTACCCGACGATAGGTATAATACCCACCAACAGTTCCCGACGAATCCAGTCTAGTGTACTCATAACCTAATGAGCACCTGCATACTATCTGCAGTACGACGTACTAATGGTTGTGGGACAGACCATCGCCCCTATTGGGATGAGAAGCGTATACACTTGCCTACTCCAGATCGATGCCCCTGTTCCCTGCCGAAAAGACGCGACCGGGACGTTGTGACGTCAGGGCCTGAATTTCGGGGGCAGATGCTAATTGGTGCTATCCGTCCACCTCTCCGAAGATGCCAAGTTGATTTATGAAACCATATTTCTAATATTTAAACGGATGCGGCCGATGTAGCAGACTTCGTCAGATTCCCCCTCGTTGCGGCGTTTTTGATTGTGGGGATGCTCTTCCCTGAAGGCGCATGCCCATGCAGTTATTTACGCTACCGCATTGCGGTAACCACTTTCTCCTTCTCCAGATGGTCACTTCGTGTCGTGGGTGTTTGTTTTGATTTTGGTTGCCCGTGGATTGTATACGGAGACTAATTTATGTTGTCGCCCGTAGGGCATGGATTAGTCCAAATCTGTATTTTCTTAGATTTGGGTTTGGGGTTGGGTTTAAGGATACGTTAGTCTCATTTGAGACTAAGATCAACTTAAACATTTGTTAAGAATACGTTGGTCTAATTTTAGACTAAGATCAACTTAAAGATTTTTTAAGAATACGTTAGTCTAATTTTAGACTAAGATCAACTTAACAGGATCATTTAAATCCAATAAAAGAGCCTTTGGACTCTATTGTTTTAGTTTAAGGACTTTGTGGTCCAAAATTAGTTTAATGACATTACGGTCCAATGTTAGTTTAAGGACATCTCGGTCTATGGGTTTAAAGAACCCCACAGTCCGAGGTTAAGGACATCATATTTCGTTGGTTTAAAGGGACCCCATAGTCCGAGATTAATGACATCATAGTCCGTGGGTTTAAAAGGACTCCACATTCCGAGATTAAGGACATCATAGTCCATGGGTTTAAGGACCCCACAGTCTATGAAATGTCTGGTTATAGGGACCCGTCACCTCTCTGAAGATGTTGAAGGATTACAACGGCGTGTATTAGAGGAGTGAAGAGATGTACTCTTGAACAGATGTGGGTTGAGAGATCTGTAGTCCAATTTAGGACTAAGATCAAAAGATTAATGAGCATGTGGGCTCAGTTAATCTGAATTAAGGACTTATGGCCAATCTTGGGCAAAGTCCAATCAAGTTAAAATGTTTAACATTTATTTTGGGCTACTGAGCATTTATTTGGGCTTGGTCCTTCTAACAATGCAGAGTATTGATTTGAGTTTCTGACAATTTTTGTCTTTTATGGAATTCTGAGCATTCATCATAGCTCTGGGCTTATTAAAGAACAATTTATGCTCTATCAGCGCACACGTGAGTGACACATGGTGCGCTTGTCGCTTTTTCGCCAGTAAAAGAGCGCAGTGCGCTTCTGCCGAGTTGCGCACACGTGAGGGACACATGCCGCGCTTGGCGCTCGCGCCAGTTAATGAGCGCAGAGCGCTATTAGTTTAGTGGCGCACACGTGAGGAGCACGTGGTGTAAGTCCACGTTACCTCTGCCGGTTCTTTCGGGCTTGTGGAAATGATGAAAAACGATTTTTCTTTGCGTAGTAACATGGACTCAAAATACGGATCTTTGTTAAACAACTATCTAACAACCTAACCAGGAGTTTTACCTACTCGGTTAGGGGGTTATACCTTAACTTAAACTCCTTCTCTTCGACTCCTTGTGGTGGTCGGATGGTTCTTTCCTCGTCATCTCCTTGTGCCGAAGATGGATCCACCTGAAAGCTTCTACCTTTGGCTTCAACCTCAAACTAGAGGAAACTAGAACACTTAGCTTGCTAGACTTTGTGTACTAGGATGAGTAGAGAAGTGTTTTGGGTTTTTATCTCCAAGGCAAATGATTCTCAACACATGAGAGGTTTTTGCCTTGAACTAGAGAGAGAGCAAGAGTAAAAGGGAGAGCTTGAGGATGAGAGAGCTTTCATGAGAGAGAAAGCAAATGAAAGAATGAGCAAGACTTTTCTCACCCTTGCTCTCATAATCCAAAATCATCATAACACATAATAATAATTGAGTATTATGTGATGGTTGTTATCATATCAAATGTCAATATGATTTCATGCATTAAATGCAATGTGTGAACAAATAAGCAAGCAAAGGTCAATGCCATGAAATGATAGCCATTGTCATGATTGTGGTCAACAAGTCCAACCTAGTCAACCGGTCAACAAAGTCAACCTTTCAACCCAACCATGTCACAATAATACTTAATTAATATTATTGTTAATCATATTTCTTATTCTCATTAGGGTTTAGCAAAAGTCAACAGTCAACAACCCTAATGAGAATCCTCTGCCTCTATCTTTGTCAACCGTGCATACACACCAGCATTCGCGTTCTGAGGAACACGAATACAAACGAGATAAAACCAATCCCAAAACGTACACTAGGATATGGCTTAAACCAAAGACCGTTAGTGATAACTGCCCGGACACTAAACGTGCACAAGTGCACGGATGTGACCGAACCCTGTCGCAAAACCATGCGACCTCAACTCTTTTGCCTAAAGGCGAATAGATCTCTGTGTGGGACTTTAAAGACTCGACACTACGCTGGCAATGGGTTTAACCACAGACCGCAAGCGGCACTAGCAGTTTGTAATGGCCCCCAAGTAGATGCCGATAAGAAGAAGGACGAGGTGAAACCCATCTAAACTCCTACTGAGCCTGAATGTGACAATCTGCATACATTCCGGTCTGTTCGTCTGAGAATATGGCATGGCGGGCCTAGGGGGCCGGTAAACGTCATTCCCCTAATAGCGGTACAAGTCGTGTCGGAGTGTAGCCCAGAACACCATGAGATAACACTGGAAACCTACCAGTATATCTCGCTTGTCCTAGCCAGGGACTTTGTGTAATGGCTCTCCTAGACACAGCGCGATATCAACCCCCAATACCGGGAGAGACGAATCCTGTCTAACCGTCACTGCCTCCAAGTTCTTCGAGACTGCACCCAACTACTACCTGTTTGCACGACTCCTTTGAGCCATGGTAGGGTAGTAATCTAAGTACAGTGGGAACACACTCGAGGCGAAGTGATAGTGTCAAGTCAGCGGACTAAGCTGTACTCATGTCACCTGGGAACTGATAACTGATGATAGGTATAGTACCAACCAACAGTTCTCGACGAGTCCTGTCCAGTGTACTCGTAACCTAACGAGCACCCGCATACTATCTCAAGTACGACGTACCGACGGCTGTGGGACAGACCGTCTCCCCTGCTGGGATGAGAAGCGCATACGCTAGTCTACTCCGGAGTATCGATGCCATGTCTCGATAGTCCTACGACTAGAGACCTGCATAAGGATGTGCTTGTGGATTACCCAGCCCCCATGAGTGTGACTGCCATCACAATGCTGGTAATCAAGCAAAGATCCTAAGGGCTCCACTAATGTGTATAGGTGATGTACTAAAAGTAATACATGTACACATTAAAGTAGAAACAAACCAAGTAGATACTACCATTTTGAGCAAGATTGTCTATACAAGGTGAATATCGCAAGCTTCCATTAAGTAATATACAAACTAGTATGATACATAAATGGCCTCTAGGGCATATACACTAACACGTGGTGCATTTTGCGCTGAGCGCCTGTCCAAGAGCGCAAAACGCTATTTTAAGAGCGCAAAGCGCTAACTGTTAAGTGGAGCACACGTGAGGGACACGTGTTGTGCTTGGCGCTGAGCGCTAGTCAATGGGCGCAGTGCGCTATGTTTGGAGCACTGAGGCTCTTTAAAATTAAGAGCGCCAAGGCTCTGCAGCACTTTGCGCTAGATGTGGAGCTCTGAAGTGCTTCTTTTATGCAACTTAGGTCAGTTTGCGCCTTGAGAATTAAATTCTCTTATTATAAGAGACATTGTCTCAAGCTTCTAAGAACAAAGTTCTTATCCTATAGAAGATGTTTCAATCGCTTATTTTGGTAAAACGCGTTGCCTTTATGGATCTGTGATCCTAAGAGAATTGAATATTCTCCCCACCTTTTATGATGAGATATTCGTGATCTCTGAAAAGACAATTTGTCTTATAGATCTATGATCTGTGAGAAGAATTATGTTCTTCTTTTTATGATGTGATACTTTGATCTCTTTGTTAAAGCCCCTAGTCTTCTAGATCTATGATCTTTAAAGAAGTGAATTCTTCTTTCTAATTATGAGATGATTTCATTCTTTTGTTCATCATCAATTATTTTTCATGAAGAAGATTTTCTTTTTCTGAGAGCTTGGCTCTTCTTTCTGAGATCTCTCAAAACTTATGGGGGGTCCTCTCTTTGTTTCTGTCTGTTTTTGTTTCTTTTCCTTTTTTTTGAAAAGAAGGATCATTGGTCGTTGGGACCTAACACCTCTCCGACGACACTGAGAGATTACAGTGCCATATATCGAAGGTGTGGAGAGATATACCCTTTGAACCATGTCCCACTCATTAGGGGGAAGAACAGGCGAGAGCTTAAACTTCTCGCTGCTGAAAAAGGCTTCTTTGCGTTCGCGCACGTGCGTCGCACGTGTTGGGCGCACATGTGTCGCACGTATTGGGCGCACATGTTTCCACGTAGCGCACATGGCGCTTGCGCATATGCGCATTATGGGGGGGGGAGCAAGCTCCTGTGGAGAAATAATCTCTTTTGAGTATTATGGAATACTCCCACATGCGTTGCACGTATTTGGCTCACGTGCGTTGCACGTGGCGCGCATGTGGCGGGCGCATGTGCAGTGCACGTGGCGCACATGGTGCTTGCGCATATACGCATTATGGGGGGAGCAAGCTCCTATGGAGAAATAATATCTTTTGAGTATTATGAAATACTCCCACGTGCGTTGCACGTGTTTGGATCACGTGCGTTGCACATGGCGCGAATGTGGCCGGCGCACGTGCATTGCACGTGGCGCACATGGCGCTTGCGCATATGCGCATTATGGGGGGATGCAAGCTCCTATGGAGAAATAATCACTTTTGAGTATTATATAATACTCCTCCTTTTCTAAGAGGTATCCCCTCTTATTTATATGGGAGTGCTACAGAAGTGATCTCTCTTTTTCCAGATGTGGGACTAAAAATGCATCACCCATGTAGTAGAGCATTAGTTTAGATTACACGTGCGTAGCACATTTGCTCATAACTTTTGATTCCGGATGCATTATGAGGCCCATAATATATCAAATCGAAGGATTTTTCGAGAAATTTTCGATACCATTAGAATTTAGCTATTTCTCATTTGGAAGTTTGTCAGAATACATCCCGGAAAATACTGGTTCACATTTTCATCCTTAGATTACACATGCATAGCATATTTGCTCATAACTTTTGATTCCGGATAAATTATGTGGCCCATAATATATCAAATCGAAGGCTTTTTCAAGTCGCTTTAGATATGTTCAAAATTTAGCTATTTCACATTTGGAAGTTTGTCAAAATACAGCCCGGAAAATACTGGTTCACATTTTCTTAAGCGTATCGCTGCCATTTGATACCTTGGGCTCTTTTGCGCAGAAATATTTTTTGGCGGGAACAAGTGCCCCCCACTACTTTGAAAACGTAAGTATATACGTGGGTGAAGTAGTGCAGGGTAATTCATAGCGTATGACCAGTTTCGGGTTAGTATATAATTTTCAGAATCTTGATCTGAGAAGATAACGAGCGGACACAAACGTCGTCATTTATCATTGACTCAAATCACGACTCTTAAGTGATACAATTCCAAACACTCAGCTCCATGAGCTGCACCCTTCTATTTCTTTATGTTTTACTCTGGCATGAAGTAGTTTATATGCTCATGAGTAACTTCTCCATTTCAATGACATGTAGCTTTAGCAAGTGTGGCCCATAGATGGTAGATAACAATTCATTTTGAACTCTTTATAACGTAGCAATGGCTTAGGAAACAGGGTTAGGATCTGTTGCCTAAGACTTTCCAACTTTATAAGTCGTGAGAGTCTCACAAAGGCTTTTCTCCCTACGAGTTGTGAGGATCTCGTAGGTGTCTTTTCTCCTTAGGAGTCGTGAGCATTCTTAAGTGTGTTTTCTCTCTGGAGTCGTAAGGATCTCACAAGAGAGTTTTCTTCCTTACGGGTAGAGAGAACCCGTAAGTGAATGATGAAATTGACATTATCCGCATTTCACGGAGTCAGAAGTTGCTCTGGGCGTTTCCCACGGGGTCAGGATTTGACATTAGCCGTGTTCCGCAAGGACCAAGATTCGCTCTAGATACTTCCCACGGGGTCGGCATTGACATTAGCTGTGTTCCACGAGAACAGGATTTGCTATGGATGCTTCCCACGGGGTCAGGATTGAAATTAGCCATGTTCCGCAAGTACCATGTTCCACTCTGGACGCTTCCCATGGGGTCAGTATTGACATTAGCCATGTTCCACAAGGGCCAGGTTCCGCTCAGGACGCATCCCACGGTGTCAGGATTGACATTACCCGTATTCCACAACGACCAGGTTCCTCTCAGGACGGTTCCCACGGGGTCAGGATTGACATAATCCGTATTCCACGAAACCACGACTTGCTCTGAATGCTTCCCATGGGGTCAGGATTGACATAGTCGTGTTCTGCAAGGACCAGGATCCGCTCTGGATGCTTCCCATAGGGTCAGGATTGACATAAGCCATGTTCCACTAGACTGGGATTTGCTTTGGATGCTTCCCACGGGGTCAAAATTGACATAGCCGTGTTTCGTAAGGACCAGGATCCGCTCTGGATGCTTCCCAAGGGGTCAGGATTGACATAATGTTAGTAATATGTTTACCCTAAAGGCCATTATATGGATAGTGGAAATTTGGACATATATCTATGGAGATAGATGAATTTCTTTCTCAACATGATAGTACGCTATCTGGTTTACTTTATCTTGATATGTAGATTTAATCATTTACACATGTCGATAAAGCCCAAAGGATATTTGCTTGACTACTGTGATTATGATGCGGATCATACTAGTGGGTCACGTGTAGTCTATAAGCATATCCTTGAACTGTTCCTAGTCGAGGGTGTATCGAGACAGGGCATCGATATTCCAGAGTAGACTAGCGTATACTATTCTTGTCCCATATGATGGGCGATGGATGATCCCATATCCATCTGGTGAGGAGACACCAAAGATTGTATGCGGGTGCTCAGTGGAGACTGGGTATACTGAACGGACTCGCCGAGAACTCCTATATGGTATTATATCTATCGTCGGATAGCAGTTCTCAGGGAACACTGGTACAGGTTAGTCTGTAGACCCGAGATCGTCATAGAGTCTTGTGTGTCCTCCCACTATACTTTGATCTCCACCTTACCACGGCTCTACTGAGTCGTGCAAACAGGTGGTCTTTGGGTACAGTCTCGAGGCGCATAGAGGCAATGAGCGATAGGAGGGGTTTCGTCGCTCCCGGTATTGGGGGTTGATGTTGTGCTATGCTCGATTGGCTATAACATGAAGTCTCTGGCCAGGGCTGCTGAGATTTACTGATAAGAGTTATCAGTAGTTTCTCAATCTGTTATGAGCCATACACCAGCATGACTTATTGAGTTACTGGAGTCGACGATTCCATCTCTAGACTCGATATGCAGCATATCTGACGAAGAGACCGGACTGTACGGTAAGTGTTTCCCGTTGGCTCGACGAGAGTTTTTACAGCTTCGCTGGTTTTCTTCTGATCGTTTCAATACCCGGGTGGCCGTTATGTTTAGCTGACCTCTTGCGTCTTGTAGATGTTTGATATGATCATCATCTACTGCCGGCGTAATGACGAGTCTTAGAGTCCCACAATGAAGTTTCCTGGTTCAGGCAAAAAGATGTGGTGTGCATATGAGATATGCGCGGGACCCGATTAAATACAGTTATGTGATAACGTATATTAATCGGGCATTTTCTATTGGTCGGATCGTATGTGATATGACCGGTTTGCTAAATCAAGTGTTGATTTAACAAATTACATTTAGATTAATTCTTTAATTAAATCCTTTTGTATGCATGCATGTATGCACATGATGATGTGCATGGACACATACATACATACATAGTATCATGGTTGATGATACAAGAATGGTGGCAATGCAAGACTTATATTGAAGCTTTTATTTATATTTATCATTTTAAGTTAATGTAAAGAAAACCCACTCATACTCCTTTATTCTTTAGTGGGTAAGCTTTATTTAACTTAATGAAAAGAATTTCCACCCATACTTAATTCTTTATGAAAAGAATTTCCACCCATAATTATAGTGGGAATGGAATAATGATGATTATTCCTTCTCATCACTATAAATAGCTTCATATGTGATATGAAACAAAATGCACACAAGCATGAAAAAAATTGGTGTGAAGAAAACAAGTTATCATATGTGATATGATAGAAAGCTCAAACTCAAGCCACCATTATCTTCTTCTTCCTCTCTTGATTTCTCTCTTGAGTGAAGTTGATAAAAGAAAGGGTTTCAATTGTTGAATACAAACCACATCATCATACTACACACATCTAGCCGATTTGTGTAGGGTGTTTGCTCTACTTCGTTTGCGAAACTAGTTAGGTAAGGAGCTTTGGGCAAAGGGGCTTCGGGTGGATCATCGTGGACAAGGAAGGCTTCCATCGATCCGTTCCAAACTCTCATAGTGCCAAGGAGTCACCGAGGGAGATCTACAAAGGTTGTAATCTCTACTCTTAGTGATAGTTTTACATTTGTATGTGATGCTTAGTTGTATGAATCCCTAAAACTTCTAGTTTCGATTCTTGTCGAGTTAACTTAGCACCTCTAAAATTTTGATTATGGCATATGTGATGCTACCAAACCCTTGACGAGGTGCTAGGTTAGCCCTTCAGTGGTATCAGAGCCAGGCTAGAGCTTTAGGCTATGTGTAGGCGATGTTAAAAGTCCGATCGAACCACGGAACAGCAATTTGGACCGCTCTCTGGAAATTTTTTGAAAATTGGATTTTTCCAAATTAAAAATTCTTAAAAAATTCAGCAGGATTTTTTATGAATTACTGTATAAAATTTTTTTTGTGATCTCTCTAAAGTGCCGCGGAACCGCGGCCAAAGCATGGTATTTGCGGCGGTTCCGCGGCCATAATAGGGAATTAAAAAATAATGTTTCTACAGTGAACCTGATTTAATCAGTACATGCCTCTGAGATATTTTAAACTTACTCAAGTGTTGAGTTTTCTGGAGATAAATTGTTTTTGGTGATTCGATCGGAAAGTTTAACTTCGTTCAGATTTTCAGATTTTTAGAATGTGTTAAAATATTTGAACGAATATTAGAAACACAATTTTTTCCCGTATTGGAAAAATTCCAACTGTTGGATTTTTCCCGAGTTCGAAACCTTCGAAAAACATGCAAGCGTATCTGTGGACACTCTAGAAGAACATAACCTTAACTCGATTATGTGACCGTCAAAACTATCACTGAACCTTAGGGTTTGTGGTAGTTTGGCGTTGCAACATGTGAGGCGTTGGTTTGGCCCTTCTACGGTTGGTCCATAAGGGGCTGTGGCATGTTCTAGAAATTTTTGAACTCGGCTCAAGTGTTGTGCAGTTTGGGAAATCATGGGTCTTCGTTTATTCGATCGAAAAGTTTAACATTGTCTATTTATCTGAAATGTGATACAATATGTGAAATTCATATAGTTTGGCATGAAATACGAAGTATGTGATATTTCGAATTTATGATGTCTAAGGTGATTGTGGATTCCAAATGTTGTAGTTTTTCATTTTTATTTTCTGCAACCGTAAGTGTAGTATGTGGTGTATCGCCGTTTTCGTTGCTATACGTCAATGACAATCGGGATACGCATACTTGCTTACGTTGATGATATGAGATATTATGTGTTGCTGAGATATGATGAGTAGGATTGTCGCGACTGAATAGCCGGGGTTTTTTTATTTGAGATGAGAGTTTTATTTTCATTCATGTATAAATCAATTGTATATTATTTACTTTTCCGCATTAGGATAGACCCAAGGAGGGGAGCACAAGTTACCGGGTTCTAGGGTTCAGTGGGAGGCCATCTCGAGGAGTCGAGACCGGGTCTCCTAAACTCTAGAATTGGTGGGATCACTTGCCGCTCTCGTAGGGGTCTAGGGGTGTGGGCTTGGCTATTCATAGCGACCGTGGAATCCGTATTTTCTATTGTTGGCTCGATACAAAATACGGACATCCTAGATATCCTTTTATGTGCTTCTGCTGTTCATATTCTGTAATGTGATTACTTAGTATCTGAGACGAATTGATTATTATTATATATTTGATATATAATAAATGTTGCTTATATTTTACACCCGCGCTAGTCCCGCCCCGCTATGCCGTTAGTTAAGTAACCTAACGGTGCATAACGGGACACTGTGGCGAATGCGGATGGTATAAGTGTACGTTCTATTCTGTGATGGCTTAGGAACTTAAATGATGGGATCACATTAATGAGATTAATGTAAAGAAAAAGAAACCTAAAGATGTTGTAGAATCAGATTTGAAACCAACTCGGCTTTTTATGAAAAATGCAAGTTTCAAAAAGATGCGGAGCTTAAGCCACTCCTTTTCTTAACTGTTTTGATTCTACAACGAGATCAAGTTCAAAGCGTTAAAGGTTTTCTTAAAAACCATCCGCAACCCTCCGTCATTTTAGGAAGCAGAGTACTTAGTATTCGTGCTGCGTATGTTGATTATAGTCAAGGCGTAGTGTACGGTAGCTTAGTGATGTCTTCCTACAAAGCATATGATGCGATTAGTTGGGACATTCATGTGATTATGTTAATCATAGTCAAGGGTCATATGGGTGGGTCTAGTTAATCACGAAATGATGGGTAGAATTTGACTAGTACTTATGATATGTTGACCATAGCCAAGGTCATAAGTGACTAGGGGTAAAAACCATATCGGGAATTTCAAGGGTTGAAATTTGCAATGAGATTGCATACCATCTATATGATAGTTGGATCTCGATCTCACTGTGAGTAAGTGTTACTTCCAGGAGAGTTTTGCACTTTAGAATTAGCTAATCCAGTAGGTGTCTAGAATGGCTGACCGATTAGTGAAACTGTAGAATGTAATTATTCGTGGCTAGTTTTCTTTTCAGGTTTTGAAAGAAAATTTGATAAAATCAGTGGAAGACATCGATTAGATAAAATAATAACCAATCTAATTCTTTGCAAGAGCATTTCGCTAAGTGTATCCTTTTCTCTCTCCGAATGGCAGTTACAGATGTCAGGACTTAAGCTTCTACTTGAGAAAAATAAACTGACAGGACCAAATTATAAAGAATGGTTGAGGAACTTGAACATTGCACTTTCATATGATAAGGTATCATATGTCCTCAATACCAAAGCCCCACCCGTCCCAGGACCTGAATCATCTGTCTCGGATAGGGATATCCGAAAAACTTGGGAAAATGACTGCAACACGGCCAAGTGCCTCGCGCTCGCTTCTATGGACAATGTCCATCAGAAGCAACACGAGAATATGGATGTGCAATCCATCTTTCTTCACACAAAGGACTTGTATGAAGAGCAATCTCGCACTTTGAGATATGAGGCTTCTAGAAAGCTGTTTCAGATGCGAATGGCCCCTGGTGCATCAGTTGGAGACCATATTCTGAAAATGATTGGTCTTATTGAAGAACTTGAGGGACTAGGATGGACTATGGATAATGAGCAATATACGGATATTGTTCTACAGTCTCTCCCCCCTGCCTTTGCTCCGTTCATAGTGAATTTCAATATGAATGATTTGGAGAAATCATTGCCTGCACTTCTCAATATGTTGAGAAGTGCAGAGAACACGTTGAAAACGGCAAAGACTCCCGCTCTGCTTGCTGGGCCATCTTCCTCTTCATTCCCAAAAGCTAAGGCCAAGGGAAAGAAAAAGAAGAAGTCCATCAAACAGAAAGGTGGAGTTAGAAAGGAAAAGGGGAAAGACAAAGACGGGGCTGTGGAAAGCGAAAAACGAGAATGTTTTTACTGTCACAAGTCAGGACATTAGAAACGCAACTGTGCTGCATATCTTGCTGATCTCAAGAAGAAGAAGCATGCTGATGCTTCCACTTCAGGTGTGTTTGTAACTGAAAACCGTTTTTCTTTAAACTCTGCATCCTGGGTATTGGATACCGGTTCTGGTTCTCACATCTACAATTGTATACAGGGATTGAGAAATAGTAGAGTTTTAAAGATAGGAGATCATACTCTGCGGGTTGGAAATGGTTCTAATATACATGCTGTATCCGTGGGAGAGTATCATCTAGGGTTGCCTTCAGGAAGTATTTTGGTTTTGAACCCGTGTTATTTAGTTCCAAGTATTCTATGTAATATAATATCCGTTTCTTTGTTGGACAATGAAGGATATCATTTTATGTTGCAAAATAATGTTATGAACATTAACCTGAATCTAGAGTTGATTGGGTATGGTACACTAAATAACGGTATTTACGTCCTGAACCAACACACAGTTTTCAATATACAACATACTAGTAAAAGAAAGTTTTCAGATATAAATGAAGCTTTTCTTTGGCATTGTAGACTCGGTCATATTAATGAAACAAGACTAAACAAGCTACATAAAGATGGATATTTAAATCCGTTTGAATATAAATCTTATGTGACTTGCCAGTCTTGTTTCAAAGGTAAAATGACCAAAACTCCGTTTAGTGGACACGGAGAGAGAGCTGGTGAACTCTTAAGCCTCATACATAGTGATGTATGCGGACCAATGTCTACATATGCAAGAGGTGGTTTTTCATACTTCATTACTTTTACTGATGATTTCTCAAGATTCGGACACGTGTTTTTGATAAAGCACAAATCCGAAGCCTTTGAGAAATTCAAGGAGTATAAGCTTGAAGTAGAGAAGCAAACAGGCTTGAGCATCAAGAAACTTCGATCGGATCGAGGTGGAGAATATTTAAGTACAGAGTTTCTAGACTTCTTGAAAGAGAATGGGATTCTCTCTCAGCTCACTCCTCCTTACACATCACTGCACAACGGTGTGTCAGAACGGAGGAATCGTACCCTATTGGATATGGTACGATCCAT
This sequence comes from Agapanthus africanus, assembly GCA_030015575.1. NCBI lineage: Eukaryota > Viridiplantae > Streptophyta > Magnoliopsida > Asparagales > Amaryllidaceae > Agapanthus > Agapanthus africanus. The sequence goes on along the minus strand of CM057339.1, from coordinate 466,463,515 downwards.
GATGTGTGATGCTGAGTTGCCGCTTTCCTTTTGGGGACATGCATTGGAGACAGCAATGTATCTATTGAACAGGGTTCCAACCAAGACCGTGTCTACCACTCCATATGAGATGTGGAATGGAAAGAGACCATCTCTTAAAAGGTTTAGGATTTGGGGTTGTCCGGCTTTTGTTAAAAAGCAGAATCGAGACACGATCAGTCATGTGTAAATTTGTGGGGTATCCAAAACATTCGTATGGATATCTATTCTACCACAAAGAGGAACAAAAGGTGTTTGTTGCTCAGCATGCCACATTTTTGGAAAATGAGATCTTTACGGAAAGTACTAATGGCAATGTGGCAGAACTAGAAGAGGTTCTAGAGACACAAATTACTCAGGAGGAATTGGTTGAAACTGATGTTGCAGTAGAACTTCAAGAACCTCAGCCGCTCAGGAGGTCTAGTAGAACTTCTCACCAACCAGAGAGATACTATGGGTTTCTCATACATGGTGATAGAGAAGATTGCATCATGGATGATGATGACCCAACTAGTTTTCAGCAAGCTATCACGAGTGGTGACTCAGTGAAATGGCTGGAAGCAATGAGATCCGAAATGGAGTCAATGTACACCAACAAAGTATGGACTTTGGACGTTGCGCCTCCTGGGATAAAACCCGTTGGGTGCAAATGGATCTTTAAGAGAAAGATTGGTGTAGATGGACAGGTGGAGACCTATACAGCAAGGCTTGTAGCGAAAGGTTTTCGTCAAAGACCAGGCTTGGACTATGATGAAACTTTCTCTCCGGTAGCAATGCTCAAATCCATTAGGATCCTACTTGCTATTGCTGCTCACTATGATTATGAAATATGGCAGATGGACGTGAAAACAGCATTTTTAAATGGTGATTTAGAAGAATGTGTTTTTATGGATCAGCCAGAGGGCTTCATTGATAGTGGGAGCAGCGGGAAAGCATGTAGATTGCTTAAATCCATTTATGGATTAAAGCAGGCCTCAAGGAGCTGGAACATCTGCTTTGATGATACAATCAAAGAGTTTGATTTTGTCAGAAATGAAGATGAACCATATATTTATAAGAAGATTGTAGGGAGTACTGTCACATTCCTCGTATTGTACGTAGATGATATTCTCCTGATAGGAAATGATGTTCCTATGCTACAATCGGTCAAACTATCCTTATCACAAAGGTTCTCCATGAAGGACATGGGTGATGCCTCGCGCATTTTGGGCATTAGGATCTATAGAGATAGATCCAAGAGGTTATTGGGACTGTCCCAATCAAAGTACATAGACACCATTCTAAAAAGGTTTAGTATGGAAGATTCCAAGCGTGGTGCCTTGCCTGCTAGTCATGGAATCACTCTCTCTAAGGACTTCTGTCCGAAGACTGATGAAGAGAGAGCTCGCATGAGCGTTATACCCTACGCTTCAGCCGTGGGATCTATAATGTATGCGATGTTGTGTACTCGCCCTGATGTGGCTTATGCACTAGCTGTAATAAGCAGGTATCAATCCAACCCAGGGGAGAAACATTTGATAGCGGTGAAGAACATTCTTAAGTACTTGCGAAGGACTGAAGAATTGTTCTTGGTGTATGGTAATGGGGATCTCCAGATGGAGGCTTTTACCGATTCAAGCTTCCAAAGTGACAAGGATGACAGTAAATCAATCTCAGGGTTTGTATTTACCCTAAATGGAGGAGCGGTTAGTTGGAAGAGTTCCAAACAGGACACCGTTGCAGACTCCACGATGGAAGCTGAGTATATTGCTGCAAGTGATGCTGCTAAGGAAGCCGTCTGGATGAAGAAGTTCATTGCGGAACTAGGAGTAGTTCCAACCATTGTTGATCCAATACCATTGTATTGTGATAATAATGGAGCTATAGCATTAACTAAAGAACCAAGGTCCCATCAGAAGTCCAGACACATCCTAAGGAGATATCATCTGATCCGGGAGATAGTAGATCGCCAGGAGATCGAGATTCGGAGAGTAGATACAAAGGATAACACAGCGGATCCATTCACCAAGGCACTTCCACAGCCGCAGCATGAGCGACTGTTTGAAATGTTGGGTATGAGATACGCCAATAACTGGCCTTAGTGCAAGTGGGAGATTGTTAGTAATATGTATGCCCAAAAGGCCATTATATGGATAGTGGAAATTTGGACATATATCTATGGAGATAGATGAATTTCTTGCTCAACATGATAGTACGCTATCTGGTTTACTTTATCTTGATATGTAGATTTAATCATTTACACATGCTGATAAATCCCAAAGGATATTTGCTTGACTACTGTGATTATGATGCGGATCATACTAGTAGGGCACCTGTAGTCTATAAGCATATCCTTGAACTGTTCCTAGTCGAGGGTGTATCGAGACAGGGCATCGATATTCCAGAGTAGACTAGCGTATACTATTCTTGTCCCATATGATGGGCGATGGATGATCCCATATCCATCTGGTGAGGAGACACCAAAGATTGTATGCGGGTGCTTAGTAGAGACTGGGTACACTGAACGGACTCGCCGAGAACTCCTATGTGGTATTATATCTATCGTCGGATAGCAGTTCTCAGGGAACACTGGTACAGGTTAGTCTGTAGACCCGAGATCCTCATAGAGTCTTGTGTGTCCTCCTACTATACTTTGATCTCCACCCTACCACGGCTCTACTGAGTCGTGCAAACAGGTGGTCTTTGGGTACAGTCTCGAGGCGCATGGAGGCAATGAGCGATAGGAGGGATTTCGTCTCTCCCGGTATTGGGGGTTGATGTTGTGCTATGCTCGATTGGCTATAACATGAAGTCCCTGGCCAGGGCTGCTGAGATTTACTGATAAGAGTTATCAGTAGTTTCTCAATCTGTTATGAGCCATACACCAGCATGACATATTGAGTTACTGGGGTCGACGATTCCATCCCTAGACTCGATATGCAGCATATCTGACGAAGAGACCGGACTGTACGGTAAGTGTTTCCAGTTGGCTTGACGTGAGTTTTTACAGCTTCGCTGGTTTTCTTCTGATCGTTTCAATACCCGGGTGGCCGTTATGTTTAGCTGACCTCTTGCGGCTTGTAGATGTTTGATATGATCATCATCTACTGCCGGCGTATTGACGAGTCTTAGAGTCCCACAATGAAGTTTCCTGGCTCAGGCAAAAAGATGTGGTGTGTATATGAGATATGCGCGGGACCCGATTAAATACAGTTATGTGATAACGTATATTAATCGGGCATTTTCTATTTGTCGGATCGTATGTGATATGACCGGTTTGCTAAATCAAGTGTTGATTTAACAAATTACATTTAGATTAATTCTTTAATTAAATCCTTTTGTATGCATGCATGTATGCACATGATGATGTGCATGGACACATACATACATATATAGTATCATGGTTGATGATACAAGAATGGTGGCAATGCAAGACTTATATTGAAGCTTTTATTTATATTTATCATTTTAAGTTAATGTAAAGAAAACCCACTCATGCTCCTTTATTCTTTAGTGGGTAAGCTTTATTTAACTTAATGAAAAGAATTTCCACCGATACTTAATTCTTTATGAAAAGAATTTCCACCCATAATTATAGTGGGAATGGAATAATGATGATTATTCCTTCTCATCACTATAAATAGCTTCATATGTGATATGAAACAAAATGCACACAAGCATGAAAAAAATTGGTGTGAAGAAAACAAGTTATCATATGTGATATGATAGAAAGCTCAAACTCAAGCCACCATTATCTTCTTCTTCCTCTCTTGATTTCTCTCTTGAGTGAAGTTGATAAAAGAAAGGGTTTCAATTGTTGAATACAAACCACATCATCATACTACACACATCTAGCCGATTTGTGTAGGGTATTTGCTCTACTTCGTTTGCGAAACAAGTAAGGTAAGGAGCTTTGGGCAAAGGGACTTTGGGTGGATCATCGTAGACAAAGAAGGCTTCCATCGATCTGTTCCAAACTCTCATAGTGCCAAGGAGTCACCGAGGGAGATCTACAAAGGTTGTAATCTCTACTCTTAGTGATAGTTTTACATTTGTATGTGATGCTTAGTTGTATGAATCCCTGAAACTTCTAGTTTCGATTCTTGTCGAGTTAACTTAGCACCTCTAAAATTTTGATTATGGCATATGTGATGCTAACAAACCCTTGACGAGGTACTAGGCTAGCCCTTCACATAAGCCATGTTCTACGAAACCAGGATTTGCTCTGGATGCTTTCCATGGGGTCAGGATTGACGTAGCCGTGTTCTGTAAGGACCAGGATCCACTCTGGATGCTTCCAACGGGTTCAGGATTGACATAAGCCGTGTTCCACTAGACCTGGATTTGCTCTGGATGCATCCCACGGGGTCAGGATTGACATAGCCGTGTTCCGCAAGGACCTGGTTCCGCTCTAAGCGCTTCCCACGGGGTCAGGATTAATATTAGACGTGTTCCACTAGACCAGGATTTGCTCTGGATGCTTCCCATGGGATCAGGATTGACATTAGTCGTGTTTCCCAAGGACCAGGATTTGCTCTGGATGCTTCCTACACGGTCAGGATTGACGTATCCGTGTTCTGCAAGGACCAGGATCCGCTCTTGATGCTTCCCACGGGGTCAGGATTGACATAAGCCGTGTTCCTCTAGACCAGGATTTGCTCTGGATGCTTCCCACGGGTCGGGATTGACGTACATGACACCAGGATTTGCTCAGGATGCTTCCCACGGGGTCAGGAATGACATTAGTCATGTTCCGCAAGGACTAGGATTCGCTCTAGACGCTTCCCACGGGGTCAGGATTGACATTAGTCGTGTTCCACGAACCCAGGATTTGCTCTGGATGCTTCCCATGGGGTTAGGTTTGACATAGTCGTGTTTCGCAAGGACCAGGATCCATTCTGGACGTTTCCCACGGGGTCAGGATTGACATTAGCCGTGTTCCACAAGGACCAGGATTTGCTCTGGATGCTTCCCACGGGGTCAAGATTGACGTAGCCGTGTTCCGCAAGGTCTAGGATCCGATCTGGATGCTTCCCACGTGGCCAGGATTGACATAAGCCATGTTCCACTAGACTAGAATTTTCTCTGGATGCTTCCCATGGTGTCAGGATTGACGTAGCCGTGTTCCACAAGACCAGGATTTGCTCTGGACGTTTCCCACGGGGTCAGGATTGACATTAGCCGTGTTCCACTGAACCAAGATTTTCTCTGGATGCTTCTCACAGGATCAGGATTGACATCAGCCGTGTTCCATATGGACCAGGATCAGCTCTGGGTGCTTCCCACGGGGTCAAGATTGACATAAGCCTGTTCCACGTTCCGCTCTGGATGCTTCCCGCGGGGTCAGGATTGACATAAGCCATGTTCCACGAAACTAGGATTTGTTGACTTTATCCGCATTTCACGGTATCGGGGGTTGACTCTCAGTTTTCTGTGCACCGCCGAGTCATGGAATTGGGAACTACCACGGTTCCACTTTGCTGATGTTGCGTCTGTTGTAATGAGAGTAATGTTGAGATGATCTCCGGGCTGTCTGTGAACCGTCGAGACTTGGCTCTTTTTCGGATGGAGCCTGGGGGGAAGGTATGGTCCCCTCATTGTTTGTTCCCCTGGATTGTATACAGGGATCTATATGATCTCATCTGTAGGGCAAAATGTTTTATTTTATATATTTTTCTTTCCGCGATGCTCTATCATTTCAGCTTTTTTATCGCGAAAGTCGCGATTGCCCAATCATTTCGGCCATTTTTCGCGGTGACCAATCATTTCGGCTATTTGTTTTTATTTACTCGATGCTTTTTATTGCGAGTTACCCAATCATTTTGGCTATTTTATATGGATACATTTTTTTACTTGCTGATTTCGTTGCAAGTTGTCCCATCATTTCGGCTATTTCATATGCATTTGTGCCTTGCTGACTTTTCACTGTGAGTTTGGGATTGGACACCGATTTCGGCATCCGCATCGCTACAACTGGTATATTGCTAGGAGAGAATCATCATTTGCCTCTGTCGATCTCGAACAAAGGTGGCTTAGCAAACAGGGTTAAGATCCTGTCGACTAAGGCTTTTGACTTCATGAGCCATAAGGGTCTCATAAAGGTATTTCTCCCTACAAGTCGTGAGGAACTCGTAGGTGCGTTTTCTCCTTAGGAATCGTCAGGATTCCTAAGTGTATGGTCTCTTATAAGTCGTAAGGATCTTACAAGTGTGTTTTCTCTTTATAAGTCGAGAGGACTTACAAGGGTTGTCCACTGTGTAAACATATCCCTAGTCGCGGGTGGGACTTTGTTAGGGAAATGATTATTCGCGTCCGTGGATTGTATACAAGGGTGAGCATTGAACAACTTGTTGGGAAACATTGAAGATTGTGATGGCTTAAGAACAGGTTCAGATCTCGGTAGCTTAAGGCTTTTGAACCCTGTGAGCCGTGAGGGTCTCAAAGGGGAATTCTCCTTACGAGTCGTGAGGATCTCGTAAGTGTAATTTCTCTTTAGGAATGTGGGGATCCCTAAGTGTGTTGCTTCCTTGTGAGTCGTAAGGATCTCACGTAGGTATTTTCTCCTTACAGGGTCGAGAGGACCTTGCAAGTGTCTTTTAACGAGATTGCGCCCTTTCGGGTTTTCATAAAACTCGTCGGAAGTCTTGCTGTTTTTACTCACGGAGCCCTTTCGTGTTTTCATCCGTGCCTATCTTGCTTATGGACATACCCTTTTTTGTGTCAGCCTTGGGATGCTGTGGTCCATAGTAGTTTATAGACGTCTCGGTCAACAGCGTGTTTTAGGACATAGTGGTCCATTGTTAGTTTAAGGATGTTTCGGTCCGCAGCCTGTTTTAGGACATAGTGGTCCATCGTTAGTTTAAGGACGTTTCGATTCTCAGGCACAGCCAGTTTTAGGGCATAGTGGTTCATCGTTAGTTTAAAGACGTTTCAGTCCTTTTGCCGGCTACTACTTATAGAGTTTGGGCTTAGGAAGATAGAGAGTGGACATAGGTGTCCTCATCTATCGTTGACCTAGGCCGTGACTCGACAGGCGTAGTATTTTTTTAAGAAGCGACCATTTATTGGCCTGAAAGGTCTTTCACCATGCATGTCGATGAGTAGATAGGCTCTACCCTGGTAAACTTTGTCTATGATGTATGGGTCTTCATAGTTCGGCTCGAATTTCCCCCGTTTGGCACGATTGGGGATCATAGGTCTTTTGACCACTAGCACGTGTTCGCCTTGGTGGAATGTTCTCGGCCTAGTCAATCTTTCATATGAGCGCGCCATCTTCGCTTTATAAGCCTCCAGGTTTTGTTGCGCCATGAGCCAGGTTTCATCAAGGGCATCGAGTTCCTCAAGCCGTAGGTGAGCATTTTCTTCGTCTGTCAGGTCGTAGTGAAGCGACTGATCTTGTGGCTTCTGTAAGCTAGCCCGTTATCGTAGATAATCCGTCGTGGAGTGCAAAACCGATAAATGACGTGTTTCTTGAAGAAATGGAGGATATTCTCCGTCTTCACTTCTCTTAGCGGTATTGCTACTGCCCACTTAGAGAAGTAATCGGCTGTTGCCAGTATGAACCGATGTCCTCTAGACGATGCTGGTTCGATGGGGCCGATTATGTCAGTTCCCCACATTTCGAATGGCCAGCTAGCAACCGTTGGATGTAGAGGATTTGGATGCTGATGGATGAAGTCCCCGTGAATTTGGCACGAGTGGCACTGCTTCACGTATTCAAAGCAGCCTTGGATCATCGTGGGCCAATAATAGCCCATCCTCTTGATCTTTAGTTTCATCTTCGGCCCGGCTTGCTGAGAACCGCAGAGTCCGTCGTGAGTTTCTTTGACGACACTCCTTACCTCTTCAGGTCCTAGGCATCTTAACCACAGAGAATCAAACGATCTCTTATATAGAGTATCATTGACAAAGGCGAAGGATAGAGCTCGTTTCATGAGCTGATGTCTTGACGACGCATCTTCAGGTGTTCGACGAGATTTGAAGTAGTCTATAAAGCCTTCTCTCCAATCCTTTTCTTGGTCTTTTATTTGTAGGGCCATTTTCTCGGTCGCTCCTTTTTCTTCAGACAACTCCGGAGATATTTCTGCCGGTGCAAGAACCCGACGGCTTCGCACAACGATCCTCACGTCATCAAGGTTCTCGTCGGCCAGTTCTTTAGGAAGCATGGCTAATGCATCCGCTTTGCTATTTATTGTGCGCGGTATGCTTTCCAGGGCATAGGCAGGGATTTGAGTCAGCAATTGTTGTACCCTTTCGCCGTACTTTACTAACTCCAGTTTGCACGTCTGATAGTCGTCGTTTACTTGACTAACGACCAGCTGGGAGTCTCCGTATATGAGGTTTTCGATTCCCATATCGACAGCGATCTCAAGACCTGCTATCAAAGCTTCCTATTCGGCTTCATTATTTTTCCTTGGCTCTGTTAAGGAGAAGGCGAGCGCATTATCCCCCTTTGTGGAGTCACGAAGATGAGGCCCACTCCAGATTTGATTATGGCGGCGCTTTGTTTGCGTTTCTTCGTGGAAGATGCCCCATCGAAGTAGAGTTCCCATCGGGTGTCACTCTCTCTTCTCTTACAGTCGATCGTGTCAAATGCGTGCCGGTTGGGCAATTCGCAGTTCAAAGGAGAATCGACGGGTATCAGATGCTCAGCGAGGAAATCGGCGATTGCCTGGCCTTTCATTGCCTTGAGGGGTCTGTATGTCACCGAGAATTCCATTAAGAGTAGGGCCCATTTAGCGAGCCGTCCCATTAATATGGCCTTTGACATCAAATATTTGAGAGGATCCACCTTCAATATGAGATGGACCTCATGTGCCAACGCATAGTGTCTGAGCATCGTTATTGCGAAGGTTAACGCCATGCAGTGTTTTTCGATGGAGGAATAGCTGCTTTCTACCCCCAGGAGAACCCGGCTCAAGTAGGAGAGGGCTTTCTCTTTCCCATGGTAGTTTTCTTGTGCCCATAGCGCCTAAAGATCCTTCGAGGGTTGTTGTGTACAGGACAAGAGGTTTTCCTTTAACGAGAGCGGCCAATACTGGCGGATTCTGCAGGTATTTCTTGATTTCGTCCAGTGAGCTTTGGCATTTGCGATCCCAGATGAATAGGATTCCCTTCCTCATCAAGTGACTGTAGGGGAGGCATTTTCCGGAGAGGTTGGCTATGAATCGCCGGATATACGTGAGGTTTCCTTGGAGAGACCGCAGCTGCTTGAGAGTTCTTGGCAGAGGCATTTCGCCTTGATCTTCGACGGGTCTATCTCGATGCCTCGATGTCGGACGACGAATCCTAGAAACTTACCCGAGGAAACACCGAATGCGCATTTGAGAGGGTTCGTCTTCAAGTTGTATTTCCGAAGGCGCTGAAACACGATCTTCAGATGGTCTAAATGTTCCTCGTATGATTTGCTTTTCACCACAAGGTCGTCAATATAGCATTCGACAATTTCATGTATGAGTTCATCGAAAATCTTCGTCATGGCCCTCTGATAGGTGACACCGGCATTCTTTAGAACAAAAGGTATAACCTTGTAGCAGAATATGCCCAAAGGGGTCCGGAAAGCGGTATGCTTCTGGTCCTCGGGTTGCATCTTTATCTGATTGTATCCTGATGAGTCGTCCATGAAGGAGAAGACTTCGTGGGTGGACGTGTTATCTATCATCTGTTCGGTGACCGGTACAAGAAATCGTCCTTCGGGCAAGCTTTGCTGAGATCCCGAAAGTCTAAGCATATGCGCACTGTCCCATTTTTCTTCATCACTGGGATCATGCTGGCGATCCAGTCAGGATATTGAACATCTTGGATGAAGCCGGTGTCGATTAGCTTTTTGATCTCGGCGTTGATGCTCATCTCAAGCTCGAGCCGCATCCTTCTCGGTGCCTATTTGACCGGCTTGACATCTGGAGAAATCGCCAATTTGTAGACAGCAATCTCTGGATCGAGTCCCCGCATCTCTGAATAGTTCCATGCGAAGCAGTCTTTATATTGCATGAGCACATCTTTTAGCGTAGCCACCCTTTCTTCAGACAACAGCTCACTAACGAATGTCGGCCGCGGGTCACTTGCCCTCCCCAATTCAATTTTTCTAAGGTTATCTGCAGTAGTATATATCCCATCTTCCAGCTCTTTTGGCGCCGGTGGAAACTCTGAGATCACCTCGTCATCATCATTTTCGAAGCACCAGGGGAGGTCATACATATTCTCGGGTTCTTCTTCTGACAGCGTTATCACGTGACAGGTATGAGATCGCTTCGAAGACCGATGTTGGTCTGGTCCTACTCCTGCCACATATGTGGCTTTCGGTTCATGCTTCTGTGGTGGGGTTATCCTTCAACTGCTGGATAGAGTGAATTTGCCTTGCTGATACTGGTCTTCTATCCAGTCTTTGAATGTGAAGCAGTCTTCGAGAGGATGTCCTATCGCTCGGTGATAAGAGCAATAATCCGGGTGAGAGACCTCGCCTGCTTGCTCGGGTTGCTTGGACTCCGGGGGGGTAATCATTTGATGTTTTATGGCAAGATCAAGTATCTTCCTTGTCTTGTCTTTGGAAAAAGAATACACTCAACCCATCTTCTTTAAAAGAGACATATCCTGGTCCTGCTTTGTCGCTGTTGAAATCTTTTTACGTTCTTTAGTTTATTTCTGCCTCTGCGTCGGGTCTTTTATATGACGGGCTGGCAACAAAGGGCATCATCACTTTCTGTAGCCTGCTGAAGGAGGCGCTGCGTTCTGGCTTTCTCGTAGATGGCCATTTCGCAATTATGGTCGTCTTGAACCTTTTGACCCGTTTCCATTATAAGCTTGTCCATTTGTTCTTCGAACGACGGGCTTGGCATTTTCACAGCTGAAGCTCGTTTTGGTTCAGGGTTAGCATCTTCCCACAGAGCATCTCCTTCTTCATCGAATTTATGTATAACGTAGCAGCCGCGGAATCACTCCCGTTTCTTGGATTGAACGTATCCAAGCCCGATTATTTCTATTCTCCAGTTGGGCAACTTTCGTTGAGTTTCGGGGATGTTCCAGATTCTGTTATAGAACTGGGCTTGTCGGGCAGTCTGTTTGAAGGGTATTCGCTGACGCCTCAACAGCCTTTTTAATTCTTCTGTGCAGTAGCTGGGCAAACGGATGGGCTGGAGTCTGTCGAGTATAGAATCGGCACCATGCCAGATTTGTTTCTCCGCTTTGGTTTCCGTGGATCGATAAAAGAGGATCGCCTTTTCATCTTTTCGCCTGGGAGGGACATAAAATGTCTGTAGTTCTTCCACATTGTAGGTACCAAGTGCGCCTAGCTCTTTGCAATGCTTTTGAGGAACCAAGGCAATTTGTAAACTCCGATTATCGCCAGCGAAGGATTGTATTGATGTCCGAACAGAAAACACGGCATTGACCTCATCTTTCGAGTCACAGCCGAAGATCAACATAGGGGTGGGCGGTCCTGGCTTGTTGCATTGGGGTGGCCCTGAATAAACTATTTCTTCTTCCTCCTCGGTATCACTCCCGAAGACCGGAATAGTAGTGATAGATATTTTCTTTGGTTTGTGACATCTTTCCCTGTCTTCGAAATCTTGTAAGAAGTATTTTTCATCGTCGTACTTTCAAACTTCATTCACGGAGAATGGGTTCAGTTCCCCCATCACAGTATACTCAAGACTATCCTTGAAGTACTTCATACACTAATTTTGTGTAGAAGGAATAATGTTGTACTCGTGTAACCAAGGCCGGCCGAGCAAAGCGTTATAGCAGGTCTTAGCGTCAATGACGTGAAATTTAATGTCCGTAAGGAGCAGCCCAAAGCACAATGTTAGTATCATAGACCCCAGCGTCCGTGATGACTGAGAGTCGAACCCGGAGATAGTGATCTTATCCCAAGCGAAGTGTTGAACGCTCATGCAGATTTCCTTTAACACTCTTACATTGAGGAGGTTAACGGAGGACCCATTGTCAACCAGGATTTTGCCTATCTTAATATCATGACAGTATCCGAAAACATAAAAGGGACGGTTATGCTCACACGTCCCGAGGAGGAGATCTTCATCGCCGAAAGTGATATCGGCCGTATGCACTTCTTCTAGCTCGTCCTTCATCTTTTCTTCTGACAGGAAAGCTTGGAATTGTTCGGGCTCTTGTAACGCCTTGATCAGAGAATCTCTTGTTTCTTTTGATAACAAGAGGGCATCAAGAATGCTTAGCTGTGAAGGTAGCTTCCTCAAGTGCACCAGAATGTTCTAATCCACCTTGTTTTTCTTTGGCGGGTACTTGGCTGTCAGCTCTTTGACGACTTGATCATCTAGGGTGATGTCCTCATGGATTTTTCTTTCCCCTTATCATTTCTATTTGACCCACTGTTCGCGGGCCCGAGATTCCTTTCAGGCAGCGTACGATTTCGCAGCTGAATGTTCTCACAGGTCTTCATTTCTTCTGTTTCGGATGTGGGTTCTTTGAAGAGAGGGAAAAGGGCTATTTCTTAATCAGAATCGCTCCTAAAGGTGAGAACTTGCGATCCCCCAGCGTTTACCATATGACAGTTGCTGGTAGTTCTTTTATGCTCCTTGGTCGTATTTCTTTGCTCCCGATGAGTTTTGCATTTCATCCACTTGAAATTTTGTCGGTAAGCAACATATCCCTGCCACCATCTTTTAAAAGCGTTGTACTCTTCAGTAGGGTGTGTAATCATTCGATGATATAAGCAGTAGCTCGGATGTATATCCGCTTCATCAGGAGTGTTTCCTTCGGAGGGTGGCAGCTTCATTCCCATCGATATGGCTTTGGCAAACCTTTTCCTCATCTTGAGCCTGCTTTTATTTACGGCGGATGTACTTTGATATGGTGGGAGTGTTTTGACCCTTTCGTCTAGTTGCCGGCGTTTGGCCTTTTCAAATATGGCCATCTCGCGCTCCCGATCAGCTTTTCTTTTCAAAGAGCTTCATTTAGAAATGCATAAATCATTCCGTCTGATGGTCCTAGAAGTTGAGGCTCTGGATCTGCCCCCGGTTTTTTTGCATCCAGAGCTTCTTTACCATCTATTGACGAGTGAGAGATCACGTGGCAGCTCGCCACATAATCCTCAGGTTCATCTGACGAGTCTCCTCCCTCATCTTTGTTGCCATCTCTGTTTTCAAGGATGTGGTTGAGAAACTCTTGGAGTGTAAACGGGGTTCGCGCCTTCTGGTTGTATTCCTCCAGCGCGTCAATGTGTTTTTACAGGTCCGTGCGCTTGTCATCTGGCTCCACGGGATTTTTGGTCTTCTTCTTCTTTTTCGAATACTTTGACGATTGGGCCTGAGCGTTTTGATTATCGCTACCAACTCTTAGCGTTGGGCGCGGCTTCAGCATTCTCTCAATGACCTTGGTTTCCAGCGGAATTTTCCACCTGATCGCCGGGCATGTTTGAAGATCCTTCAGCATTTTTTTGTTTTATCTGAAAGAGCAACCTCACATGGAGCTTCTTCTATAAATGAGCATGATGCCCCCGACGTGTCTATCGTTTTAGGAGCGTGTGGTTGTGGCGGGCTTACTTTCTAATTCTCGGACAGTGCGAATTTGCCTTCTTGGTATTGGTCCTCAATCCAGCCCTTGAAAAAGAAGCAATTTTCGATTGGATAGCTTACTGATCGGTGGTAGGGGCAGTAATTAGGATTGTTGGAATCGCCTGGCTGCAGCGGATGTCTTGGCTCTGGCAGATTGATGAGTCTATTGCGTACTGCCAGCTCGAACAGTCTCCTTGTTTTATCCCGGGGAAACGAGTAATGACATCCCAGTCTCTCCTCGAGGGATTGGCGTGAACGCACGTTTCTTTGGCGAACAACAGGTTTTATGTCGCTCGACTTTTGTTGAGCATTGGCGACAAAGGTGGCTTTCCCTTTTCCCTTTTCATTTCGCAGTTCTGTCTTTGAAAAGGAAGGCTTATAGCCCATCTGGTCCATCTAGGCCAGCTTGTCAATCAAGGCCTGGAAAGTAGTTGGCGTGAAAAACATCATGAACTGGGATAATGTTGCCTGCGGATTAAGAGTACACATGAACATGCCTACCGCAGGAGCTTCTTCATTGCTTTGTTCCCACTTCGACCGTAAATTCCGCCACCGTATCGCGTACTGTACCTACGTTTCGCCCGGCTTCACCCCGGCATTAATTAATGTTATGATGGGGGTGCGCTCCCTAGAGCTTGTGAACCTTTGTGTGAACAGTAACTCCATTTCTGCAAATGACCTGACGGAGTCGATCGGGAGCTCGGAGTACCATTCAAACGCAGTTTCCGATAGGCTGCCAACAAACTGGATAAGCAACAGTTTGTCGTCACCTCCGGTGTTGCCGCACAAGGCTCTGAATTGAGCAACGTGCTGATGTGGATTCCCCGTTCCCTTATATACATGAAATTTAGGGATCGTATATCCTGGTGGGTACTTTATTTGTTCGTACCAACTCGGATAGGGTCGTCCGGTCTTAACAATTTGGTCGGCCGCTTCGTTCGCCTAATGAGCTCGTATCTGTTGAGCGATATAGTCATCCAGGGCGGCTTTAGAAATGGTCTCCTCTTTGGCTGCTGAACAACCCAGAAGAGGGTTCGATATCTCTCCCCTATCGTCTTCAAGGATAATCGGAGGGTCATCAGCTGGAGGATCCGGCTGTAACATCATTATGACCATATCTTGGAATAAAAGAGCCATTCGTTTTATGTTGGCCGCCTGTTCCGCGGCTCTTTTTCTTTCCTCTCGAGCATTCTTCATAGGAATTTAGCATCAGTTTCTTGTTCCTGATGCTGCTCTGAGGTCTAGATTTTCCTTCGGCCTAGTGAGTGCGGCACTGCAGTCAACATCTCCCGAAGTTTCTGCTAGTGTTGCTCCTGAGCCTTCGTTATCGATCGGGTAAGCGGTCGATGACCCGTAGAAGCACGGCTTTCCTCTTTTTCGTAAACCATATAAACAGTGTGCACCACCAAGCCCCCAGACTTGGGGCGTTTAGGTTCAGTGTCCTTGCTGCTCGTCGTGGATACGGGGGCCTTCTCTGGCCTCCTTCTCTTATGACAGGTTGAAGTTGAGGGAGCCGTTGCAGCAAACACCCAAATAGACGACACCTTCTGCGTTATGACAGGGTGGTCCTTCTCTTGCCGAACATTCATCTTTTTCTATCGGCGGAAGTAGTCTTGGTTGATCACCGAGTCTTGGACCTGTCGCAAGAATTTGTAATTTTTGGAGGACAGCCGCTGAGGGTGCTGCTCTGGCTTCACTTTTATGATCTTTTCAACAGGCGAAGGAGACTTTTTTATCATGGTAGTTGGCGAATTCCTACGCACCCTATAAAGTAGTTCAAAACTGTTCCCAGTTGGAACAACAGCATCAACTTCCACCATTTGAGCTTGCGGAGTCAGTCTAGAAGGGGAACTGCCCCTAGCCTACCTCACTCGGTGCCAGTGGCGATGTCGAGCGTGTCAAGCAGACGGGAATGGCTCAACTATGGGGGTGGCTTCTTCATGCCCCTTACTCTGATAAGGGGCTGTCGTCGTCGTTTGCCTCTCGAAAACCGACGTCCGCTGAGAGGGATAGCCAACCTGTCGATGGCAGACTTTCGGACAAGGGTAGCAGCCTTGGCGGTTTCGCCCGGAATGGGAGATGGAGCAACCATTTTCGCAAAGACTGATCTTTTAGCAGGAGAAGCCGCTTTGACTACTTCTTTCACTGGAGCAGGGATGGCTATCGATTTCGGAATAACCCTTTCAGGTATCACAGGTTTCTTCGCGGGCCCATTAGAGTATTGGCCCAATCTGTTGAAAATTGAAGTGTTGGATTTGGGCGACCCATTGAAAGGGGCCGCAGTAGTTGCAAGCCTATCAAAGACTGACTCTTCAAAGCCTCTTACAACGGTATTGGGGCATTGAAGCTTATTGGTGGGAGCATGGTCCCAAAGAATAGCCCATTGGTGTCTTGCGTCACCTGTTCAACTGGCATCTTGAAAACGGAGGCCACCTGAGGCCCGTAAGTCACTCTTCCAGCGAGGACGAAGTGGGAGTTGTTGCAGTTAGAGCAGTTTGAAGCCATTGACCTTCTGTTTTCTGCATGGAGCAAGACACCAAATCTTAGTACCTCGAATCAAGGTGCAACCATAGCAAACCGCGATTCGTTCGCGAAACACGACACACGAACTATGGAGTGGAAAGAGGAAAATATCCCACCGGGCGTGCCAGAATCTGTTCCCCGCCAAAAAGACGTGACCGGGACGTTGGGACGTCAGGGCCTGAATTTCGGGGGCAGATCCTAATTGGTGCTATCCGTCGTCCACTCCGAAGATGCCAAGTTGATTTATGACACCATGTATCGAAGGTTTAAACGGATGCGGCCGATATAGCATACTTCGTCAGATTCCCCATGGTTGAGGGGTTTTTGATTGTAGGGACGCTCTTCCCTGCAGGCGCAAGCCCCTGCAGTTAATTACGCTACCGCATCGTGGTAACAACATTCTCCTTCTGCAGATGGTCACTTCGTATCGTGGGTGTTTGTTTTGTTTTTAGTTGCCCGTGGATTGTATACGGAGACTAATTTATGTTGTCGCCCGTAGGGCGTGGATTAGCCCAAATTTGTATTTTCTTAGATTTGGGTTTGAGGTTGGGTTTAAGAATACGTTAGTCTCATTTGAGACTAAGATCAACTTAAATGTTTGTTAAGGATACGTTGGTCTAATTTTAGACTAAGATCTACTTAACGATTTGTTAAGAATACGTTAGCTTAAATTTAGACTAAGATCAACTTAACAGGATCATTTAGATCCCACAAAAGAGCATTTGCACTCTATTGTTTTAGTTTAGGGACTTTGCGGTCCATAATTAGTTTAAGGACATTCCGATCCAATGTTAGTTTAAGGACATCTCGGTTCATGGGTTTAAAGGACACCACAGTCCGAGGTTAAGAACATCATAGTCCGTGGGTTTAAAGGGACCCCACAGTCCGAGGTTAAGTACATCATAGTCCGTGGGTTTATGGACCCCACAGTCCATGAAATTTCTGGTTGTAGGGACCCGTCACCTCTCTGAAGACGTTGAAGGATTACAACGCTGTGTATCAGAGGAGTGAAGAGATGTACTCTTGAACCGATGTAGGTTGAGAGATCTGTAGTCCAATTTAGGACTAAGATCAAAAGATTAATGAGCACGTGGGCTCAGTTAATCTGAATTAAGGACTTATGGCCAATCCTGGGCTATGTCCAATCAAGTTAAAATGTTTAACATTTGTTTCGGGCTGTTGAGCATTTATTTGGGCTTCGCTCTTCTAACAATGTTGAGCATTGGTTTGAGTTTCTGAAAATTTGTCTTTTATGGAATGCAGAGCATTCATCATAGCTCTGGGCTTATTAATGAACAATTTATGCTCTATCCGTGCACACGTGAGGGGCACATGGTGCGCTTGGCGCTTTTTCACCAGTCAAAGAGCGTAGTGTGCTTCTGCCGAGTAGCGCACACATGAGGGACACGTGTCGCCTTTGTAAGTCTACGGTAGCACCCCGGCCGTCGATCCGAGGCAAAAATGCGGAAACAAAAACTTTTACTAAACTTGAAACCGGCGCTATCGCAGACTTTAATCCCGGATCGAACCATTAACCTATAAATAGCAAACTAGAGAAGGGTTGGAAAGGCTATATCGATCGATCCGTGTCCTTCGGTCATTGGCCACCATCCCAAGCTCCTCGCGGCATCTCCGATCTCCGGTCTCCTCATCGGAAGGGCACCACGTCAATGAGTCTTTTTACAGACTACCGCTTCATCCGAAGCAACTCGGACACAAAGTTTGCTAGCCGACATGTCCAAGGTGAAATAGAGAATGAATGCGATTACTTCGTCTCAAGCATCCATTGATTCTCATCGCATGAGAGTGTATGGATGGAGGTTGAAGATGAAGCCATTTGTGGAAATGGTGAGCTAGAGGAAGAAGAAGAAGATGAGCCTTTTTTATGTTATTGTGTTGAATGATAATGAGAGCTAGCCTTAGAAATCCAAGAGCAAACCCAAGCCTATATGGCTGTCCATTCTCTCTCCAAGCACCATATCAACACAATAATCAAATCCTAATGTGACATTAGCACAAGAAAAGAGACCATGAGTCACTAAACATGTCCATGTCACATTAATTTCACCTCATGATCATTTCCACTCACAATTTCCACCATTTGTAAACATTAACCCAAATTTTTACAACAATAAAAAGATATGGCAACATCTAAAGAAAACTCGTGACGGATCCCAAGGATACCCCTCACCTGTATATACATACCTGCATCCGCATGCCGACTGAATGCGAATGCGAAAAGACTAATGTAATCCAACAAATCTAATACTAGGATCCGGCTTAAACCAAAGCCCCCTAGTATGATCCGTCCGATCATGATCTGTACACGATTGCACGTATATGATCGAACCCTGCCATATATCATACGGCCTCTACAACGTTTCGCCCGAAACTTGAGAAACTGTCCGTGGGGGACTCTAAAGACTCGTCAATACAATGGCTGTGGATTTAACCACTAGCACGTCAGTGGTACTAGCTGTACGTAACGGGCCACCAGGTATTGACCAAAAGGGAAGTCGAAGAGCGAACTCATCCTGACACCCTACTGATCCTGTCAGAGATAATATCCGTACAGTCCGGTCCGTTCGTTTATGAGGATCGCATGTCGGGCCTAGGGGGTTGGTAAAATCAGACCCCCAAAAGCGGTACAAGTCGTGTCGGAGTGTAGCCCAGAACACCCTGAGATACTACTGGAATACCTACCAGTAATTCTCCTGCCTTGGCCAAGGACTTAGTGTAATGGCTCTCCTACACAGCGCGATCTCATCCCCAATACCGGTAGAGACGAAACCCCTGCCGATCTGCTCACTGCCTCCATGTGGCTCGGGACTGTACCTAACTAAAACCTGTTTGCACGACACCATTGAGCCGTGGTAGGGTAGTAATCAAAGCACAGTGGAAACTCACATGAGATAAATGACGATCTTAGGTTGATGAACTAACCTGTACACATGTCAACAGGGAACTGCTATCTGACGTCAGGTATAATACCAACTAGCTTGTTCCCGTCGAGTCTTGTCCGGTGTACTCATAACCCAATGAGCACCTGTATACATCTTAGGTGAACCAACTGACACCAATGGCTTGTGAGACAGGCCACCGCCCCTCGTCGAGGTCTCGACTGTATACATTAGTCTACTCTAAAGTATCGATGCCTTGTCTCGAAAACTCCCACGACTAGGGACCACTTTAAGGATGTGCTTATAAACCCCAGCTCCCACGTATATGATCGCCATCAAACTGCTGGCCGTCAAGCAAGAATCCTAAGGGATCTATCAATGTGTAATAGTAATCTGTAATATCATCTAAAGCATGTACACGATGATAAAGAGAAACCAGATAGCATACTATCATCTTGAGTAAGACTGTCCTACCGGCATAAGTCCTCCCTCAATCATTGCAATCATATGCCTGCGATCCAACAATTAACTCTGAGGGTACTATATCCAACAATCTCCCACTTGCACTCAAGGTTAATTATTGCGATGTCGCAAACTCACAGCTCGTGTGATACCGAACACCCAACTCCTCTACTAATCAGTCTCACAAAGCCCGGTTGTGAAACTACTGTGTTCTTGGAATAGCCTCAGTGAGTGGATCCGCCCTGACGTTTCTTTATATTTCTTTCTTTATCTCAAGTTCGCGGAGAAAGCCATCTCCCGAAATGAGCAATACCTGTCTTAGAATATGTCTGGATATCTGATGGGACCTAGTTCATAAATGAACTCCAAATCTGAACTTCTTAGACTGTATCGTCAACTGAATTTAATCAGTATCCTGCGCCATGCCTCCCTAGTATCCCCCTGGACCACCTGTCCAAACTACTGCCCCTCATCAGAGGGAAAACTATAACTCTGATAGTTACTCTGTTATCCTGGAGCCTGGAATGATATCTGTCTCCTGAATGAGGCTGACGTTATCAAATCCCTAGAACATCCACTAATGTTCTAAAATTGCTTCCGAACGTTTCTCCAAGATTGGATTAATATCAACTTATTGCATCTCGTGCAAAAGCAACATCTGGTTTGGTACTTGACATCTCATGATTGACTCAATTGCCTAAGCAAGTGATGTGTCTATCATGCACATCCCTCTCCCCTTTAGTCTGTAAGACACCTTCAGAGAGGGTGACTCCATCACCTGTAGGTACACTACCGTGCTAGGAGTCATCCATTCTAAAACACTTTTAGAATGCTGTCTAAGTACCCAGATTTGGACACTTCCCATATCTAGATCTAAAACCATAGATCTAGTAACCAGAATGTCTGATATTATATCTATATCCTATGTGGAGAAACCACTGTGTGACAACCAAAGCAAAACCGATCGTAGTGCAGGAATATGACTTCCTACTATGTGTATGTCATCCAAACACCAGGACATCACACCCTATTATCTGATTAACAGATCCATCTCCTATTCTGATGATGTCAAACCTATGACTGTCACATCAGAAATAGATGATCTATCTCCACTATATCTTCTTTAGTCTAAGCTACTTGCCCACTATGCTTCCGCTTCTCCCACTGACTATGACAACCCTCTGGCAGAATAATATACACGTACACTTCTAAAGCTAGTTTAGAACGACGCTATACTCATCCTTCTGCCGGGTCTCACAGTCTAGAACAACAGCAATGGCAAGTCTGGGTAAACAAGAAACTCTCTGTCATCGTCCTTGAGCATACCGAAGTACCTCTCTAGTGACTGAGGTTACCCACCATATCTGCGGAGTGGCTAATGGAATGTCAAACGAGATTGAATCTTTAGGTTCTTATCAAATTTTTAGTAATCGTTTGCGGTTTTCGAATCACTTCCAGTTTTACTATACTCCCACTACTATTTTCTAAAAAAAATCCTTTTTTATTAAAACTGCGGCGAGTCAAGAACAATATCACTATTGATCTTCCAGATGGTAGAAAGTCAATCCTCGACATAGCCCGGATCAACCCACAAACAACCATTACAGAAACGTGCCATGAGTTATCCAGAGTCTGGTTTTAAGCATAAGCCGGACAACTCCCCGTACCTTAACATCGTTAAGATATGAACCGTTCTATATCCAATATAGAAACAGAGGAACTAATTTAATTGGAACCAGATTCATATCATGCAGCTGTCTCCAGTGCATGTCAACTAAATGGAGAGAGGCTGATCAGCATTACTCAATTTAGGAGTGCATCCAATTATGGGTAACCTGAAAGAGAAACAAGTTTCTCAAAAACCATTACTATCATCTAAATACCAAACACAAGTATCTACATCTTCTATCACTTTGAAGAATCCCGATACTTGCAACACCTGGTTCTACTGTACTATTATGCCTATAACTACTCAAAACTTAGACCTTGTATTTCTACGAAAGACTTGTCTAAAACTGGAGAAGTCAAAAGTAAACAGAATATAGTATGAGGACCGGCCCCTCATTCCTAATGAACACTGGATAATATACAATGCTTTGTATAAGTCCCCCGAGTTGAATAACTCAAACCATGTGCGTCGTAGGTTGAAAATTGTGCTTATGGTTAAGAAGAATTACACCACTGTTTATTGCTTCATACCTAACCATCAACTGATATAGGTAAATGTCATGGACATAATTTCAAAAACTTATATCTCACTTTATAAAAATAAATGTACAGATATATCAATTTGAAATTGGTGCATAACAACGGATATTCAAAACCAAATAGTTGTCGTCCGGCAAACAGCCTAGGCGATTTCCTCAAATATCACCAATTACTACGAATTCCGATATAATGAGGACAATCACCTAATTCCTAATAGCTTACTACCACTCATCATCTGTAAAACCATACAGATGTGAGAATCATACCTGGTAAATACATACCCTGGAGTAAGTACCTAATTAGGAAATCAGTTTTCTACTAACAATGCACAGTGAAACTAAAACATGAAAATGGCTCGAAGGGGTATCCAGGTATTCTTAGTAATGCTCTTCCTTTATCAGATTCACAACTGTAACTGTATATTTCTTTGCCATCTCTTCAAATCCCTTTATATGTCTTTAGTCGTTACCTTCTGTACACCCCCTTAAGCTAAATGGTTTTCTTCCGTCCCTACCGTTCGGCACCAGCCTATGATTTGGATGAAGACTATCCAATAAGCGTAATAGGTGTACCGTCCTAATCCTAGGACCACTCGTAACCCGAGAGAAGGTAAAGATGAAAGACAACTGAACAAACCTTATTCTTATTTCTCCTGACCCAGAATCCATCCCCGAACTGGAACAAGTTCCTTCGAGTTCGTATATAACCATACGATGGACTATCCAAATAACCGTGGATCTTCGTAGTGATACGGAGTGTTCTGGAGAAATACAAAGGTGAAGTAGGATTGGTGATGAAATACTTGGTTTGGTCATGAATAGCAGTCACAATTTATTTTGCCCTCTTTCAAATCCCTTTATTTATCTTTACTTAATACCTTCTGTACACCACACTTAGGCTAATCGGCTTTCTTCATTCCCTACCTTTCAGCACCTGCCTATGGTTTGGAAGAAGACCATCCAATTAGCGTAATAGGTTTACCGTCCTAATCAATGGAACACTCGCAACCTGAGAGAAGGTAAAAGGAAAAGACAACTGAATAGTCCTATTCATTTTCTCCAGAACCAGAATGTATCCTCGAATCTGGAACAAGTTCCTTCGAATTCGTATATAACCATACGATGGATTTATCCGATGGAAGTGAATGTTCATAGTAATACGGGGTGTTCTAGAGAAATTCATAGGGTAAAAGAATGAGTGGCTATGAAGTATGCAACTCTGACAATCCGAAAGACAGTGTTTTAAGAAGGTTCGGTCAACTTGGTCACTGAGTCATAGTCTAGGGTCGGGCCATGGTCGCTGCCAAGAGAGAGAGAAAAGAAACACTCTGCTGCACTCTAACCTAGATCAGAATGTTTATCAATTCATCTAATCAGGAAACCTACCACTGTAACCTCAAATTTTCCTTCAAACCTGAAAGAAGAATTAGTCGGATCACCCGAGGAGTAAACCAACTCATCAGTGGGAATCGGGATCCAACTATCATCACATGTTAACGTGATGGAATCCACTCATGTTACCACACTCAAGAAGGTATGCTCATATCTGGCAAGTTTCAGTTTCTTTAGAAACTCCCGATGTGATTTTTACCCCATGCTTTTATGACCATGACTAAGGCCAACAAATCATAAGTCAGATGTCAAGTTCTACCCGTCATTGTCCAGGTTAATTTGAACCCACCCGTAAAAGCCCTTGAATAGGGCCAACAAGGCTTTACGAATGTCCTAAACCAACGCATCTATCTATGCTACAGAAAAGTAACAAATAACAACCATACACTATGCCTTGACTAAGGCCAATAAACATAACATAAATACTAAGTGCTGCCCGTCTGAAATGACGAAGGGATACGAATGTTTTTTGGCGAAAAAACTTTAACGTAATGAACTTGATATCGTTGAAGGAACCGGATAGCTTTTTATAAATATAAAGTAGTGAAAACCTTTGCTAAAGAGGTCACTCCCGGTGAAGGGATTTCGGCTCTTTCCCCGTAGAATGAGGTGCAGGATATTACAACTGAATACCACGATGCAAAGCAAAAAGTAATCTACTATAGTGAAGTTATTACCCTGACACAAACTTCTGTCCAAGGGGTCACTCCCGGTGAAGGGATCTCGGCCCTTGCCTCGTCAACTGAGGTGCTGGATATTCATAACCGTATACCACTGTGCAAAACAAAAGAGAATGTCCTTGCAATAACAGCTTTTTGAAAAATGTTCTAACAATATCAAATAGCTTTTTTTAGCTTGCATTGATCCGAATCAATGCAGTCCCGTCAATTGATCACACCAATAAAGAACGAAAATATGATGTACGTATATGCCTTACACATTCGCCACTGGATCCCGTCATCACCCGTTAGGTTACTTAACTAACGATAGAGCGGGGACTGGACTAGCGCGGATGTAAAATATATACAACATCTACTAGTATATATATCAATATATAATAATCGCTCCAGGCATGATAGATTGCAACATAAAAGAAATGTAATAAGCATCACAGAACAATACAGATAGTCTGGGATCCCTAGGTTTCATAGAGCCGCAACTGAAACCCGACGTTCCCCTGGTCGTGTGGATAGCCTGTCCAATGAAATCCTAGACCCCTACGGGTGCGGCAAGTTACCCGCCAAAACCTGAAGCGAGATAGCCCCTTTCAACAAAGTGAATGGGCCACCCAGCACTTCACGGAATCCGGTAACTTGGGCAGCCCTCCTTGGGTCAACCTATACCTCCTACGAGTGCGGCGAATAGCCCGCCAAATCTAAAGTAAAGCCCCCTCCGTCTCAAAACCATGAGATGCGGGCCCGTTTCCCTCTAGAAGCCGGCTATCCGTGCACTCCACCATAGGGTAATCCCAATACAGAAAATAAAATATATACAACGGGTACATCGACCTCAGCCCGGTCGTACCCCAAAAGAATAATATACAAACAGGCAGTGACGGCAGTCCAAATGTCGGACGCTTATCAAATGTACAAATAATACAAAACTGTACTATCATTGCACCAGGCTATCCACCACGACAAATCTACAATATCACAGCACAACACAGAACATCAACATGAATGTCACGTTCGCAAATCCGTCTAAAAGGGAAATAGCAATTAGACAAGATTTTCCGCTCGAATGACATTCACGGCCACAGATATAATGTAAGCACTGTGAACTAACTTATTTAAAATTTTCGATCGACAAAATTTCCCGAAGTGGGCCCCAAGCACAAGTCCAGTACTCAAAATAATTTGGGCCAAAACTATATATTCCAGAAACCCCAATTCCATGTCAAAGACCACTGTACAAAAACTGGTCCACTGAATCCACAATACCGCGGCGGAACCGCGGCCAAAACGTGGGTAATACCATGGTTCCGCGGCGCCATGGTGGAAACACACTTCCAAATTTCTACAGTATTCTTAAGAAAGCCTGCACGATTTTTTGACATTCTCAAAATAATTTTTCGACAACAAAAAATTTTTGACAGAAACTGCACAAACTGGAATCGCGGTTTTGGAAATTTCGCTTGATCGATGTTTTAAATACATTAGAGCAAGCTAGTAAAGGTTAATGGCATGGCTCTGATACCATGTAAGTCCACGGCAGGGCCCCAGCCGTCGATCCGAGGCCAAAATGCGGAAACAAAAACTTTTTCTAAACTTGAAACCGGTGCTATCGCAGACTTTAATCCCAGATCGAACCATTAACCTATAACTAGAAAACTAGAGATAGGTTGGAAAGGCTATATCGATCGATCCGTGTCCTTCGGTCTTTGGCCACCATCCCAAGCTCCTCTCGGCATCTCCGATCTCCGGTCTCCTCGTCGGAAGGGCACCACATCAATGAGTCTTTTTACGGGCTCCCGCTTCATCCTAAGCAACTCGGACACGAACTTTGCTAGCCGACGTGTCCAAGGTGAAGTAGAGAATGTATGCTATAACTTCGTCTCAAGCATCCATTGATTCTTTTCTTATGAGAGTGTATGGATGGAGGTTGAAGATGAAGCCATTTGTGGAAATGGTGAGCTAGAGGAAGAAGAAGAAGAAGAGGAGCTTTTTTTGTGTTATTGTGTTGAATGATAATGAGAGCTGGCATTAGAAATCCAAGAGCAAACCCAAGCCTATATGTCTGTCCATTCTCTCTCCAAGCATCATATCAACACAATAATCAAATCCTAATGTGACATTAGCACAAGAAAAGAGACCATGAGTCACTAAACATGTCCATGTCACATTAATTGCACCTCATGATCATTTCCACTCACAATTTCCACTATTTGTAAACATTAACCCAAATGTTTACAACAATAAAAAGATATGGCAACATCTAAAGAAAACTCGTGACGGATCTCAAGGATACCCCTCACCTGTATATACATACCAGCATCCGCATTCCGACTGAATGCGAATGCGATGAGACTAAAGTAATCCAACAAATTTAATACTAGGATCCGGCTTAAACCAAAGCCCACCAGTATGATCCGTCAGATCATGATCCGTACACGACTGCACGTATATGATCGAACCCGGCCATATATCATACGGCCTCTACAACGTTTCGCCCGAAACTTGAGAAACTGTTAGTGGGGGACTCTAAAGACTCGTCAATACAGTGGCTGTGGATTTAACAACTAGCACGTCAGTGGTACTAGCTGTACGTAACGGGCCACCAGGTATTGACAAAAAGGGAAGTCGATGAGCGAACTCATCCTGACACCCTACTGAGCCTGTCAGTAACAATATCCGAACAGTATGGTCTATTCTTCGATGAGTAACGCATGTCGGGCCTAGGGGTTGGTAAAAGTCAGCCCCCAAAAGCGGTACAAGTCGTGTGGGAGTGTAGCCCAGAACACCCTGAGATACTACTGGAATACCTACCAGTAAATCTCCTGCCTTGGCCAATGACTTCGTGTAATGGCTCTCCTAGACACAGCGCGATCTCACCCCCAATACCGGGAGAGACGAAACCCCTACCGATCCGCTCACTGCCTCCATATGGCTCGGGACTGTACCCAACTAAAACCTGTTTGCACGACTTCTTTGAGCCGTGGTAGGGTAGTAATCAAACCACAGTGGGAATTCACACCAGACAAATGATGATCTCAGGTCGATGAATGATTGTATAGTTTTTGCGTGTTCAAGTATAGTTAATTACCGCAATCAAGACGGTTTCGCTTGTAGCTAGCCGGTTGTGTACGGGTCGTCCGCAGGGAGATGGGAATCTTTTTCTATGTGCTTTAACGAGTTAAGTCTAAATGTCCAGGATTGTTTTGAGATAACTATGTGCTAAAATGATATGTAAAGAGAGCTTGTTAGGGTCAGGATTAGGTTAGTTTGAGTTAGGAGTCGCTCACTTCTTTCGTTGCCACTCTTAATATCGATGTTACGGTAATCGGCAAAAACGGGGATTAGCACGACTAGGAAGGAACTTGCGAGTATAAGCTAGGCTTTCCAATGCTTAAGTTCTTCCTTTTGGTGCTTGTCCGTCCGTTCTTGGCTCTTAGCCTTAACCACCGGTTAATTCAACCGCAACCGGTCTGACTAAGTAATCACCGCTATCATGTAAGATAGGGTGCCGTAGGGAGCGGATTGTGGTTCAATTAACGGAAGTCCGAATTAAAATGTTGGGCAAGGGAACAGTGAGAGAGATTTCCTTCTCTCAAACTTCCCTTATCCTACCCTAACAAGTTAGAAAACTACTCACCCATTACCAGAAAAAGGAAAATAAAACAAAGGAGGAAGATAGAATGAAAGGGATTAGAAGATTACAACTAGCTATTTGAGACCTCACCTTAGCAAGGATCAAGCTTAAGCATCTTTGTTGTTTAAGGATAAAGAAAAAGAAAGCAAGAAAGAAACAAACAAAAATAACAACAACTAGATTAGCAAATGAAAATTACAAGAAATTATAATTAACAAAATAACAAGACAAGCATGGTTACAAAAAGAACTCCTTTATTCATCCTTCACTCACAAAAGCTCAATACATGTTTTTAATGGAGAAGAGATGAGAAGATGAATAAGAACAACAACATATAACCTAAATCTAAATACAAGAATAAGCCCCCTTGGCTTTGACAAGTTCTGGACGATTTATAGGTAGGAAACTGGAAACCTAGGGCAACAATCTGCCATAAGACAAAATTACCGAAATACCCCCAAAAGTTGACTTCCTGCCGAGACCATATGGCCGCGGATCAGCGGCCTAACCCTCATGTTGGCCGCGGATCCGCGGCCATCTTGATGAATTGGCTCAAGAGTTTTGGTGGGTTTCCCTGGTATGCAGTACGCTTCAATCTTGTATATGTTTTCTCTCATAATTTCTTCACGATTTTTCCAGAATTTCTGCTGTTCAAAAGGTGATGTGATATGGATCTTTTGCCATGATTTTTCTTGAGCTCCATGTAGATATGTTGGATCTTGTGTTGACATTGAGCATTGTGCATGAAAATGACATCGATTTTCCATTTTGTCCCTTAGACTGGTGTGCGGCAACATACGGATAGAGAGCGGAGACTCATGTTTTCAATGTGGTTGGCAGTAATCCGGAATTTGTCGTTCTCTTCCATGAATTTCACCGTTTAGAGCCGAGAACCTGTATCCTGCAATTGGCTAGCAAACATGGCTCAAGAGTACCTACCGATAAGCAATATGATAAAAATTGGGCGGTATAAAAATGCAAAAAATTGATATGAACAAATACCCACAAACTTATCATTTGCTCGTCCCGAGAAAAGCCAATTTATTCACAAAAAATTCATAACCTCATTTTCGCAGGGAACGCGATTGCACTGAGCATGTGCAACACGCCGTGAAACCTCTAGGTGTCCCTAGAAGGAGGAGTGTTGTCTCCTGAAGGTTTTCAGCGGATACTAACCACAAAATCCGGTCAAGCTAGTTTTGCAAAATAACTATGATTCAAACCCTAAAGTTTTGTTTCAGAAAATAATAATTCTATTATCCTAAATCTAGACTATCGAACCTTTATTTTTCACACCTCGCTTCTTATTTAACTTAAGATTTTATATGTTTTTACGTGCAGTGCAAATAGTGTCGTTAAGTTCCAGAAGGATCGATTAAAGTCATCATGTCACACAATAAAGCCCAGATAAAAATTTTAAAAAGGATCGCATAAGTTTTATAAAGAGTTAAGAATTTTTCAAGTTTCGTTTTCCAGTAAAGTTTCAACTTCAGAATTTCTATCTTCCCTAACAGGAAACTAGGTCTTATCTTTCACTCCACCTTTTTCTTGTTTTCATTTCATACACACCTCTGTGAACGTGCAATAGTCTTTATCATAGAATAAAACCTTCATATCTCCGCTAGAAATATTTTTTATAAAACCTGTCTTTTGTCAAGATTATTCTCACACAAAGAACCGTTAGGAATTTTAAGTCGGAGAGAACGCTTGCTTGACTTTGTTTAATATGGACTTTCTAGGCTTCTTAACGAGCTTTGGGCCAATGCACCCAAACCAATTGGCTTTAGGGCATTAGGTGTAGAGACACCCCAACGGACTTAATTACTCAAGTTACCTAGGCCCAAAAACAAAAGACAATTTACCGTGAAAATCATGATGATTCAATGTGAACGGAGATATAACCGGCAGTTCAGTTAATTTTTTTGGATAAAAGGCGTGTTTAGTGGGTTAGGTGTGTAATCATTCCAATCAAGTTCCAGATGGGTTATTTTTCAAAACTAATTCCAATTAAGGCATCAATAACATTCTTTTATATTCGCTTCACTTCATAAACTATTCTTGATATTACTTATTTCAGAACAAACCTATTTGATCTTTAGAAAAGCATTTATCCATTTAAAAGATTTTAGACATAAAAGACTTCTCATCTTTAGGGTTCCTAGGCACACTCAAGAGGTTCCACAAGGCATCAACCATACCAAATTCAAAATTTTATGTGCCGAGAAACCCTAATGAAGATCGATAACTAGAGATTCGGCGAAAAAGATGCAAGTTAAAAACTTAACTACAAGTGAAAGGGGCTACAACCTTTATAGATCCGGTCCACCACTTCTTTAGCTCTGTGATGATGTCCCTCCGCTGCGATCATCGGGATCCCGGACTCTAGCGATGGTTTCATCGGAGAAATGAGCGGGCTAGGTCGTTGACTTCGGTGCCGAAGATGATCTACGTCGAGGTGACTCAAACTCAAGCTCCATCTTCACTTGTTCATGAACCATGTGAAGAAAACACTCTATACAACATGGCAAGTGGTAGAGGATGAAGAAATAGGAAGTGGGTTCACATTGGATTTGGATTTCTCACTTGATTTCATCACTTAGAATTTTCTAGCAAGCTTTTCTTTTCTTCATGAAGAAGAAGAAAAAGAATTAATCAATATTCAAAATAGAAAATCAAGTGATGCTTATCATAATGCAACCATGGGTGAAGTAACTTGTGTAGAGAATAAACTATGGTTTAGGTAAATGGTTAGGTTAAGGAATAAAAACAAAATGGTTTAGACTTTTCGAAGATGCTAGAAAACAACATGAAGCTTCTAGCAAAGAAAAGAAAGAAACCATTATGTTTTTATAAAATAAATAAAGAAAACAAAAACCTAACCATTAACTAAACAAAGGTGTAAGTCACCCACCCACCCATGTTTGCATGTATCATCAAACATGATACAAACTAGTGCACAAAAATATATCACATATACAACTTGTGCACAATCTAGTGAGAAAAATAATCTTAAGTGAACCAAAACTAGTTAATGTAAAATAATATATCAAATATATATATATATAATTATACATTAAATCATTAAATCAACACTTGATTTAATGATCCAGTCATATTGCATATAACTGACTAATATCAATAGTAACAACTTATCGAATCAACACTTGATCCGATAACCCGGCTATATCGCATATAACCGATCAATGTCACAAATTGCGAGAATCGAATACAGTATCACATAATGATATTATTCTCGGTCCCGCACATATCTCATATGCGCTCCTATTTCGTTTCGCTTGAGCCAGGAAACCTCTATGTAGGACTCTAAAGACTCGTCAATACGCCGGCAGTAGATGATGATCATATCAAACACCCATAAGCCGCAAGCGGTCTGCTAAACGTAACGGCCACCCAGGTATTGAGCGATCAGAAGATCAACGAGCAAGTCTGCTAACACTACTGTGAATCCAACCAGTAACACTTACCGTACAGTCCGGTCTCGTCGTCTGATATGTCGCATATAGGGGTGGTAGGCGTCAGACCCCAATAGCTCGATAAGTCGTGTCGATATGAGGTCTATAACACTTCGAGAAATTACTGGTAACACTTACCAGTAAATCTCAGCAACCCTGGCCAGGGATTTCTGGTTTTGGCCAATCGAACACAGTGCAACATCAACTCCCTATACTGGGAGAGACGAATCCCCTCCTATCGCTCATTGCCTCCATGTTATTCGGGACTGTACCCAAAAACCATCGTTTTACACGCCCTCTTGGACGTGGTAAGGTGGAAATCAAAGCACAGTGGGAATCACACAAGACTCTATGACGATCTCGGGTCTACAGACTAACCTGTACCAGTGTCACCAGAGAACTGCCATCTGACGTAAGGTATAATACCATCTGGAAGTTCTCGGCAAGTCCGTCCAGTGTACCCAGTCTCCACTGAGCACCCGTATATCATCTCCGATGTCAAACACCAATGGATATGGGATCATCATCGCCCATCTGTATGAGTCGAGAAGGTATACGCTAGTCTACTCTGGTATATCGATGCCCCGTCTCGATACACCCACGACTAGGGACCTTGAAGAATGTACTTATGGACTACCATGTCCCCACTAGTATGATCCGCATCATAGTCCAGCTAGTCAAGTACACATCCTAAGGGCTTTACCAACATGTAACAGAGAGACAATCAGTGTACACGTTAAGGTAAAGAGCAACCAGATAGCATACTATCATGTCGAGCAAGAAAGTCCTCCCTATATATGTCCAAGCATCAACTACAATATGCATCCTTTGTATAGTAATGGCCTCAGGGGCATACATATAACTAACAATCTCCTACTTGCACTAGGGTCATCAGTAGCAGTGGTTGTAGTATCTCATACTCAATCATCCCATAAAAATCTCTCTCTGGGAAAAGGCCTTTGTGAGTGGATCCGCCGTGTTGTTCTCTGAGTCAGGTGACACTGCCTTAGAATATGTCTGGATCACTGATGAGATGGGCGTTCCTTAGCATAGGCCACAACTCCATTGTCATACAATGGGAGGAACGAAGTTCATCTCATGAACTAATATACACCCAGACTTCCTCTTTGGTAGCATCTTTGGTAGCGATGTATCCAGCCTTTATCGTCTAGTATGCCACGGTATCTAGCTTGGAACTCTTCCAACATACCGTCCCATTACTGAGGGTAAAGACATTGCCTGTGACTGACATTCAGTCGCCCTTATCACCCTGGAACCCTTCCAGTGATTCTCCACAGGATCGATTGATACCATCTCACTACAACTAGTGAGTATCCTAACATCCAATTAGATCTATCTCATAGATCCAAAACCCAGGATTTAGTAGGTATCAGTTTGATCCTATACGGAGATTCTTTGTGATAAGTGGAGATTGATCGAGCGCAGCATAGGAAACTCCTTCCCTATCAAGAGTATGTCATCCACGTACTCTACAAGGATCACCACCATACTCCCTACTACCTTTTTGTATATACAAGGTTCATCTACCATTTTGATGATGTCAAACTCTTTAACTAATACATCAAAACAGACGTTCCAACTCCACGATGCCTGCTTTATCCTGTAAAGCAACTCGCACACGTTTCCGCTGCGCCCACGGTTTACGAAACCTCTGGCTATGTACTTATAGACGCCCTCTTCTGAAACATCATTTAGAAAAGCAGTCATGACACCCAACCACCAGATATCGTAGTCATGGTATGTAGCCGTGGCAAGTAGGATCTGGATGGACTTAAGCATAGCTCCTTAGAAAAGGTTTCATCATAATCCATACCTGGTCAATGATGCAAACCTTTAACAAGTCTAGCATTGAAAGTCTCAACTTTTCCATGTGCACCAAGTAATCTTCTCAAGATATACTTGCTCCTGATGGGGACTTAACCCTTCAGATAAAGCAACCAAAGTCCATACATTGTTGGTGTACAAGGATTCCATCTCAGATCACAAAACATCCAGCCATTCTTACAGAGTCCCACTCCTGATGGCCAGCTCGAAACTAGTTGGGTCATCATCTCATGATCCAATCCTCGCTCCCACTTTCATAGAGAAAACGAAGTATCTCTCAGGTGGGTGAGGAACCCTGCTAGATCGGCGGAGAGGCTGAGGTTCGTTGGTTACTATTGAATCTTTCGGTTCTACCAAATCATATGCTGTAGTTTGTATAGCAGGAACCTTTCCAGTTCTACATAACAGATCTTGCCTCGAACTTGTCCGGATTTTGCTTTTAGACATAGTCCGGACAACCCCAAATCTTAACCAACTTAAGATATGGGCTCTTCCCTTTCCATATCACATATGAAGTGGTAGGCAACTGATTTGATTTGAACCTTATTCAATAGGTATGCAGCTTCTCAAGTGCATAACTCCCAAAAGGAAACAGGAAACTCAGTAGTACTCATCATAGAGCACACCTTATCATATAGGGTGTGATTGCTCCGCCCCGATACACCAACGTGCTGTGGTGTATACGGAGGAGTAATGCTGAGAGAGAATCTCATTCTCCTTTAGAATAGTCCAGGAATTCCATGCACAAGTATTCTCCTCCCTGATCTTATCATAGGACATAATACTTATACCCGTATTTTGGTTCTCTACTTCTAACTTATATTCTGTGAATATCTCAAAAGCTTCGGACTTATGTTTCAACAGGAACATATGGCTGAATCTTGAGAGATTATCAGAGAATGTAATGAAGTACAAAGAACCGATCCTGGCATATGCAGACAGGGGACCTTACATACATCATCATGTATCAGTCCCAAGAGTTTCCTAACTCTTTCTCTGTTTCCAATAAACAGAGCTATGGTCATCTAATCTTTGTGACATGACTGGCAATGTTTCACAAGATGTAAATTCAAACTGATTTAAATATGCATCTAAATGTAATTTTAGCCAGTCGGGTCGCATTGATATGACCTAGTGTACAATACCTCAAGAAGGATTCGTTCATTTCTGAACTCTTCCTCTTGTGTGTGTTCTGTATATTAGGAACTGTAGGTTGATTTAGAACGTCAATAATTTTAGATAACGTGCCTGAACCGATCAACTTTTGATATAGGAAATGTTCAAAACATTACCCAACAATACAAAATTATATCTATCTTTAATAAATAAAGAGATTGATATGATTTTGTATATCAGGTTCGGTATCTAATAGCATTTGTTCAGAATCAATGTATTGATAATACAGGGTGACAGTGACCAACAGACTTGGCTGCAACACTTGCACCGTTTTCTGTCTCATGAAACTTATCACCCGTTCTCAGTTCTCTACTTATCTGTAGCCGATGTAACAGATTACATATGCGGGATCTTGATCCGGTATCTCATACCCAGGACGTAAAGGATACTGAGAAACAGTACTCAGTAATGAACACACCCGAAGATGATGCATCAGCATGCACTTTCTTCGTTTGGGCGGCACGGGAAATCTGGTATTCCCCAATTTCCTGCTCTGTTTTATAACAATTATAAGTTGGAGCGGGACCAACGTTCCCCAGCTCAGTATAATAAGCGGGTTCGGTCAATATATCCGTATTATTATCTTGATTAAGGTGTGATATGGTCGCTACCTGGAGAGAGAGAGAAGAAAACACTCTGCGTGCGCTCTTGCAAGAATAGATTGGTTATTATTTTATCTAATCAGGATGGCTCCTACTATTTTTATCAAATCTTCCTTCAAACCCTAAAAGGAAAGACAAGCCAGGATTAATTACACGCTACAAGTTCCCCAATCTTTCAGCCAGGCCAGTATCGGTACTTTGAGGGAGGTGCCCCGTGCTGTCGCATGGACCTAATTAAAGTAAACCTCGTTTTCCCAGAGGCGTAACCTCGTAAACACCTTTCTAGACACCTGCTTGATCGGCTAATTGTAATGTGTAAAACTCTCCCATGAGTAACAATTACTCGCAGCGGGTATCGGGATCCAACTATCACATAAAAGGTATGCAATCTCATTGCAAATTTCAACACTTGAAATTCCCGATAATATTTTGCCCCTAGCGTTCTATGACCTTGACGAATGCCAAACAACCCATAATCCACTAGTCAAGTTCAACCCGTACATTTCTTGATTGAATTAAACCCACCCGCACGACCCTTGACGAATGCCAAACAACGCCGTACGAATACGCTAATCCAATCTGCATCATTTGCATAAGCAGATAAGTACTAGTTAGCTACCGCACACTACGCCTTGACGAATGCCAAACTACCGCAGCATGAATACTAAGTAGTACTTATCTGAAATGACGGAGGGCTACGACAGGTTTTTAAGAAAACCCTTTGCGTAATGAAATTGATATCGTTGTAGAATCAAATGATTTTAAAATGGAGTGTTTTTGAGGCTTTTCTAGTTTTGCTAAAGGGGTCACTCCCGGTGAAGGGATCGTCGGCCCTTTCCTCATCGAATAAGGTGCAGGACATATCATATATATCTCTATGCAAAGCAAGAACTATAGAAGCAATCAAAAGACAAATCGAGGGTTGTAGCATCTGCCAGTCATTGCTAAAGGGGTCACTCCCGGTGAAGGGATCTCGGCCCTTTCCTCATCGAATAAGGTGCAGGATGTTCTACAAGGAACACCGCGATGCAAAGCAAGAACTATAGCTACCTGTTTTTGAAAATTCGATTCCACAACATCTTTTAGGTTTCTTTTTCTTTCATTAATCATATTAATGATGTCCCATTATTTAATTCCACCTAAACATCACAGATAAATATAACGTACGCTTATACCATCCGCATTCGCCTCGATGTCCCGTCTGCACCGTTAGGTTAGGTAACTAACGGCAGAGCGAGGCAGGGCTAGTGCGGGTGTAAAACATAAGCAACGTCTATATAATATATCATATATACTATATACAATATCTATCTGAACAAATCACATGATCACATCACAGATAACGCAGCAGAAGAATCATATATGAAATATTGGATATACTAGGACGTCCGTGTTTTCAATACGAGCCTGTATAAAACACGGATTCCACGGTCGTGATGAATAGCCAAACCCACACCCCTAGACCCCTACGAGAGCGGCAAGAAACCATACCAATTCTAGAGTTAGGAGACCCGGACTCGACTCCTCGAGATAGTCTCCCACTGGACCCTAGAACCCGGTTACTTGTGCTCCCCTCCGTGGGTCTATCCTAGTGCGGAAAAGTAAATAATATACAAAAGGTGACATCTTCCGCAACCTGGAAGTGCCCCAATAAAAGAATATTACATACAAGTTTTTACATGAATGAAAATGAAAAACACTCATTTCACATAAAAACCCCGGCTATTCAAACACGACGATCCAATATAACATCTCCAGCAACACATAACATCACATGTCATCAACGTAAGTAAATATGCCCATCCCAATTGTCGTTGACATATAGCAACGAAACCGGCGATATCACATATTACATTTATGGTCACAGAAAAGAAAGTGTAAAACTACAACAGTTGGAATCCGCAACACCTTTAGACATCGCATGCCTAATCAAATGAATTCCTTAGACATCGCATGCCTAACAATTATAAACCCCGCATTTTAGTCTCATTATCGAAAACACTTTTCAATATCTAGTCGGGCAATTCAACAAGATTCCCGACATCCTGATCGAATGCTCGTCGCAAACTTTAGTAGACGGTCGCACCCTCGATACCGTCGACGAAGTGTACTAAGGCGGAACACCGCTGCCGCGAGCACCCGAACGGATGCTTTTGGCTACGGGGTTCTCCTACAGTCACTTGGTCGGGGCTATGGGGCGTGGCTGTCTATTAAGTTTTCCAGCGAGTATCCGCATACGCTACGTGATTGCGACGGACTTTTGATCACATCAAAATTCCGTGGCAACCAATCAAGTGAGACTAGACTGCTAGATTTATAATATTCAAATCAGTTATCTCAAAACTACTTGTGGATTCCAAATATTATATCACATTCCAGATAAACAGAAAATGTTAAAATTTCCGATCGAACAATCAAACACCCAAGTTTTCCCGAAACAGTTCAACACATGAAATAAGTCTAAAAACATCCATTTCATGCCACAGTACCAACGGTACAGCAGTAGAAGGGTCAAGCGAACGCCTCACATGTGGCACGCCGTACTGCCCCAAACCCTAAGGTTCAAAGGGCAGTTCAAGACGGTCACATAATCGAGTTAAGGTTTGTTGTCTTCTAGAGGGTCCATCGCGTTACTTGCACTACTTCGAACGTTCTTAAACTATGGAAAGATCTAACACTTGGAAATTTCCCGACAGGGAAAAAAGTGGGTATTTATATCCGGTCGAACTTTTCAACTTGTTCTAAAATTATCCAGAAAAACACAGACGAAGTTAAACTTTCCGACCGAAACATCGAGTCGCCAATACAACCCAGAAAACTCAACTCTTGAGTAAAATTTAAAAATTCCCAGAAAACACAGCACTTGCAGAAAGACATTACTCTGCAAATCACGTGCTATGAATCATCATTATGGCCGCGGAACCGCCGCGCAACCCAGGGTGGGGCCGTGGTTCCGCGGTGCTTTAAACGATCTGGGGGCACGTGAAGCACAGTAATTCCTAGAACAGCCTGCTGAATTTTTTGGATATTTTTAATTCACAAAAATCAACATTTACAGAAAATGTACCGAAAGGGGTATCGATTAGGGTTTCAGGGTTCGATCGGGTTTCTAACATCGTCTACACATCGCCTAAATTTCTAGAAGGCTCTGATACCACTGTAGGGTTCCTAGGCACACTCAAGAGGTTCCACAAGGTATCAACCATACCAAATTCAAAATTTTATGTGCCGAGAAACCCAAATGATGATCGTTAACTAGAGATTAGGCGAAAAAGATGCAAGTTAACAACTTAACTACAAGTGAAAGGGGCTACAACTTTTGTAGATCCGGTCCACCACTTCTTTAGCTCCGTGATAACGTTCTTTCGCTTTGATCATCGGGATCCCGGACTCTAGCGTCGGTTTTATCGGAGAAATGAGCGGGCTAGGTCATTGACTTCGGTGCCGAAGATGATCTACGTCGAGGCGACTCAAACTCAAGCTCCATCTTCAGTTGGTCATGAACCTTGTGAAGAAAACACCCTATACAACATGGCAAGTGGTAGAGGATGAAGAAATAGGAAATGGGTTCACTTTGGATTTGGATTTCTCACTTTATTTCATCACATAGAATTTTCTAGCAAGCTTTTCTTTTCTTCATGTAGAAGAAGAAGAAGAAGAAAAAGAATTAATCAATATTCAAAATAGAAAATCAAGTGATGCTTATCATAATGCAACCATGGGTGAAGTAACTTGTGTAGAGAATAAACTAAAGTTTAGGTAAATGGTTAGGTTAAGGAATAAAAACAAAATGGTTTAGACTTTTCAAAGATGCTAGAAAACAACATGAAGCTTCTAGCAAAGAAAAGAAAGAAACCATTATGTTTTTATAAAATAAATAAAGAAAACAAAAACCTAACCATTAACTAAACAGAGGTGTAAGTCACACACCCACCCATGTTTGCATGTATCATCAAACATGATATAAACTAGTGCACAAAAATATATGACATATACAACTTGTGCACAATCTAGTCAGAAAAATAATCTTAAGTGAACCAATATAGTTAATGTAAAATAATATATCAAATATATATATAATTATACATTAAATCATTAAATCAACACATGATTTAATGATCCGGTCATATTGCATATAACCGACTAATATCAATAGTAACAACTTATCGAATCAACACTTGATCCGATAACCCGGCTATATCGCATATAACCGATCAATGTCACAAATCGCGAGAATCGAATATAGTATCGCATACGGGTACTATTCTCGGTCCCGCACATATCTCATATGCGCTCCTATTTCGTTTCGCTTGAGCCAGGAAACCTCTGTGTAGGACTCTAAAGACTCGTCAATACGTCGGCAGCAGGTGATGATCATATCAAACACCCACAAGCCGCAAGCAATCTGCTAAACGTAACGGCCACCCGGGTTTTGAGCGATCAGAAGATCAACGAGCAAGCCCGCTCACACTCCTGTGAATCCAACCAGTAACACTTACCGTATAGTCCGGTCTCGTCGTCTGATATGTCGCATATCTTGCCTAGGGGTGATAGACGTCAGACCCCAATAGCTCGATAAGTCGTGTCGATATGAGGTCTATAACAGTTCGAGAAACTACTGGTAACACTTACCAGTAAATCTCAGCAACCCTGGCCAGGGATTTCTGGTTATAGCCAATCGAGCATAGTGCAACATCAACTCCCTATACCAGGAGAGACGAATCCCCTCCTATCGCTCATTGCCTCCATGTGATTCGGGACTGTACCCAAAAACCACCGTTTTACACGCCCTCTTGGACGTGGTAAGGTTGAAAACAATGCACAGTGGGAATCACACAAGACTCTATGATGATCTCGGGTCTACAGACTAACCTGTACCAGTGTCACCAGAGAACTGCCATCTGACGTAAGGTATAATACCATCTGGGAGTTCTCGGCGAGTCCGTCCAGAGTACCCAGTCTCTACTGAGCACCGGTATATCATCTCCGATGTCAAACACCAATGGATATGGGATCATCCATCGCCCATCTGTATGGGTCGAGAAGGTATACGCTAGTCTACTCTGGTATATCGATGCCCCGTCTCGATACATCCACGACTAGGGACCTTGAAGGATGTACTTATGGACTACCATGTCCCCACTAGTATGATCCGCATCATAGTCCAGGTAGTCAAGTACACATCCTAAAGGCTTTACCAACATGTAACAGAGAGACAATCAGTGTACACGTTAAGGTAAAGAGCAACCAGATAGCATACTATTATGTCGAGCAAGAAAGTCCTCCCTATATATGTCCAAGCATCCACTACAATTTACATCCTATGTATAGTAATGGCCTCTAGGGTATACATATAACAAACATCATCTAATTTCCAAAACTCACGACACATGTAGTGTGATGTAAAGACGTATATCAGCTATAGTTCACTTCAAAGGAGAGTTATCTTTCAGGTTTTCAAAATCTAAAAATAAGATTTATTTATTCTTATCTTATCAAACAAAACTGTCAAAATGTTGAATCTGAGTTCTCCCACTAGCTAACTTGACAAAAAAGTTTTTATGCTTTTAGAAAATTTTCTGATTTTTATGAATTTTATGGATTTTAGTATGCAGATGCAAAATATACATATGAATGCGAAGGTTAGAAATGCGTACCGAGCGTACCCCATAACTTAAACTGGACAGTGTCCTCACTGTCATTGCATGAAGTGATCATTGAAGGGTCAAAATTGTCGGTTTGATATACACATTTTTTTTAGAGAAAAGAAAATTAGTAAAAATGGAAAAGAATATTCACTAATATATACAAAAAGGTATATACATACCCCCAAACTTATTTGGAACAGGGTCCACTGTTCTTGGCTGGATAACCGAAGTTTGGTGGTAGGCAGAGGAAGATTATGCAGGGTAAACCAGCTCCTGTAAGACCAGGAGCTCCTCTGTTGGTTCGGCGCTAAGGTACGGCTATAGTCGGTGTCCGTTTACTTTGAAAAATGAATCGTCCTTTGGATTCTCCAAATCCACAGCACCATGCGGATACACATTCCGCACAAAATACGGCCCTTTCCAGCGAGATCTGATCTTTCCTGGATGTAAGTGTAGCCGGGTGTCGTAAAGCAGTACCTGTTGACCAGGTAGGAAAGTTTTGCGCAAAAGGTGTTTATCGTGAAACACCTTCGTTCGGTTCTTAACGACAACCGCGTTGTCGTAAGCCTCATCCCTAAGCTCACTCAACTCGTTCAACTGCAGCTTCCGATGGCTGCCCGCATCTTCGAGAGACGGATTTAGCTCCTTTATCGCCCAAAATGCGCGATGCTCTATTTCGACAGGGAGGTGGCAAGCCTTTCCGTACACAAGCCGATAGGGAGACATGCCAAGATCGGTCTTATAAGCGGTTCGAAATGCCCAAAGGGCATCAGTGAGTTTCAACGACCAATCCTTATAGTTCTTGAAAACCGTCTTCTCCAGTATCTGCTTGATTTGCCGATTTGAAACTTCGGCCTGCCCACAGGTTTGGGGGTGGTAGGGCGTAGATAGCTTATGATTAATGGAATATTTCCGCATCAAGGCCTCGAAAGTCTTATTGCCGAAACGAGTTCCATTGTCGCTAATGATTGCTCGGGGGTGCCCAAACCGGGAGAAAATGTTTTCCTTAAGAAATCTAACGACAACCTTGTTGTCGTTAGTCCGGCTGGGCACAGCCTCGACCCACTTAGAGACGTAATCAACAGCGAGAAGGATGTACAAGTTCTCAAAAGAGCTGGGAAACGGCCCCATGAAATCTATCCCCCAAACGTCGAAAATCTCCACAACCAAGATTGGTTGGAGCAGCATCTCGTTCCTCTTGGATATCCGACCCAAGTGTTGGCACCGGGAGCAAGTCTTGCAGTAGTCATGAGCGTTTTTGAAGAGTTGTGGCCAGTAGAAACCATATTGCAAGATCTTCTCAGCTGTCTTTCTGGGGCCAAAATGCCTGCAACATGCTTGATCTTGGAAAAATGACAGCACACTCTTGAATTCCTCGTCAGGGACACACCGATGAATAATCTGGTCGGGACAGTACTTGAATAGATAGGGTTTGTCCCAGTAAAAGTGTTTTACTTGGGATAAGAATCGAAGTCTGTCCTGACGTGACCATTCAGTCGGTAGTAATCCTGTGGCCAAATAGTTCACAATATCTGCGAACCAGGGTTCGCAAGATACTGTCAAGAGTTGTTCATCCGGAAAAACGTCGTTGATCGGAATATGAAGCGAAGGCGAAAAAGAAGTCGTGAGAGATGGTCGGAGACTACGTTTTCACATCCTCTTTTGTCCTTGATGACAAGGTCAAACTCTTAAAGTAAGAGGATCCAACGTATCAGCCGAGATTTTGCATCTTTCTTCGCAAAAAGATGGCGCAGAGCAGAATTATCTGTGTAGACAATGACTGGAGAGCCGATGAGGTAGGGCCTGAACTTTTCTAAAGAAAATACAACAGCCAAGAATTGCTTCTCAGTTGTTGTATATTTAAGTTGGGCGTCGTTTAGGGTTCGGATAGCATAATAGATTACGTGCGGCATCTTGTTGATATGTTGTCTATGGACAGCACCAATGGCAAAGTCGAATGCATCGCACATAATCTCAAATGGGTGCGTCCAGTCAGGTGAAGAAAGAACGGGAGCAGATGTGAGTGAGCTTTTTAATGACTCGCATGCAGTCACACAGCTCGAGTTGAAGTCGAATGGCGTGTCCTTGGCCAGCAAAAGAGTCAAGGGCCTAGCAATCTTGCTAAAGTCCTTGATGAACCGTCTATAGAAACCGGCATGGCCAAGGAAGGCTCGGATGTCTCGGACGCATCTGGGAGGAGGGAGATTGGAAATGACCTCAATCTTCGCTTTGTCAACCTCTATGCCATTTTGCGAAATGATATGTCGTAAGACAATACCTTCGCGCACCATGAAGTTGCACTTCTCCCAATTCAAAGTGAGGTTCTTGTCCTTACATCGGGTAAGGACAGCGTCAAGATGCAGCAAACAATCATGGAAGGAATCTCCGAAGATGGAGAAATCTTCCATGAAGATCTCCAGGAATTTCTCCACCATGTCTGAGAATATTCCCATCATACACCGCTGGAAGGTAGCGGGCGCATTGCATAACCCAAATGGCATACGACGATATGCGAATGTGCCGAAAGGAAAAGTGAATGTGGTATTGTCCTGGTCTTTTTCGGCGATGGGAATCTTATTTTAGCCGGAGTAGCCATCAAGAAAGCAGTAGTACTCGTGTCCGGCCAATCGTTCAAGCATTTGGTTAATGAAAGGTAGCGGAAAGTGGTCCTTCCGCGTTGCGGCATTGAGTTTTCTGTAATCGATGCATACTCGCCACCCAGTTTGGGTGCGAGTAGG
Organism: Agapanthus africanus; assembly: GCA_030015575.1. NCBI lineage: Eukaryota > Viridiplantae > Streptophyta > Magnoliopsida > Asparagales > Amaryllidaceae > Agapanthus > Agapanthus africanus. The sequence continues at coordinate 466,420,718 of CM057339.1, read as the reverse complement.
GATTAACTCGTTCGCCTCATTAGTGATGACCGTTATGCCTGATTTCTTGGGGACAACGTGAATGGGGCTAACCCACTGGCTATCAGAGATAGGGTAAATGATACCACTATCCAGACACTTTACTATTTCCTTTTTTACAGCCTCCTTAATGACTGGGTTGAGTCGCCTTTGTGGATCCCTGGCTGGTTTGGCATCATCCATCAGATGAATGTGATGTTCAACGATCAGGGGACTAATCCCCTTGATGTCCGCCATTGACCAGCCAAAAGCTTGCCCATTGCTGTGCAAGACCGCAAGAAGGGCTTTCTCTTGCTCTGGAGCTAGAGAAGCCGAGATGATAACAGGGAGGGTCTCGTTCTCACCCAAGTAAGCGTACTTAAGGTGAGACGGCAACGGCTTGAGTTTGAGCGTTAGAGGTGAAATGATTGAAGGCATGATTGGTGAAAAGGTCTCGAACTCATAGGATTCCAGCAATGGTTCAAAACGAGTGTAAGCGACCGAGTTGGATGGTTCAGGTAACTCATCCGGAAATTCGAAGGATTCAAACTCGGGTAGTGAGTGCCTAAGATCGTTCGAGAAAGTGAAACACTCGTAGTCATTGTCGGGCGCAGAAACAGCAGCAGCTTCGAAGAGGAACGCACTAGTGGCGTTAAGGTTATCGTGATCGAACAAAAACTCCTCGAATTCACACTCTTCTAGGGTGATCTCCTGGATTGAGCGAACGTCTAGTATATGAGAATTAGGTTCGGTGGGCTGGTTCCCCAACCTAAAAATGTTGAGTTCAATTGTCATGTTTCCAAAAGATAGGTTCATCGAACCATTTCGACAATTGATCACAGCATTTGAGGTTGCAAGGAATGGACGACCGAGTATCACCGGAATTTGATTTCCGGGGTTAGCTACAAGCTGTGTGTCTAAAACAATGAAGTCAACGGGGAATATGAAGTCCCCAACCTTGATTAACACATCCTCTTGCTCACCCCTAGGATGGGTGATCGATCGGTCGGCCATTTGGAGAGTGCAGTGTGTGGGTTTCAGCTCTCCTACACCTAGTTGCTCATATACTGAGTACGGAAGCAGGTTAACACTGGCACCAAGATCTAATAGTGCGCGGTTGATGTTCTTATCCCCAATGGTAATAGAAATCGTAGGACAGCCAGGGTCCTTCCGTTTTTGAGGTAAAGATTTGGTAAGAGCATCACTTATAGCACTAGCCAAGAAAACTTTCTTGGGTACCTGAGACTTCCTCTTTTTCGTGCACAAGTCCTTTAAGATTTTCGCGTAGGACGGGACATGTTGGACAATATCTAAAAGGGGAATGTTGATGTTAACCTGCTTAAACAACTCCAGAATCTTCTCCATTTGTGGATTTTGTTTATTGGACCTCAACCGGTTTGGAAATGGAACGTTTTTAAAATTGGTTGAGTCCAATGCTTATGGAGGAGATTGTGGAGTTGGAACGGATCCCAGAGCTGGTGTTTTCGTGGAGTGAGAAGTGGGTCCGTTCAGAGAAGAAGAATAAGAAGAAGAGCCTTTTGATGAATGGAGAATAGGCTCAGAAGACGAAGAAGAAGAAGAAGAAGAAGAAGAAGTGGCCGGGGTGTCATTATCCTCAATTGTTGTGTCGATGTTGTTGTGCAGCATCCTTCCCGATCTAAATGTAGTCACGGCACTCACATTATGGTTTTGTTGTTCAAGAGCAACATGTACATTATGTGGGTGACCAGGATTTGGGAGTGGTTGAGATGGAAGCTTCCCCTTCTCTCGCTCGCTTAACGCCGCATTCAGCTGTGCAATCTGAGCCTTGATGGTCTTGATGCTTTGCCCATGTGTAGCAGTGTGTTGCACCAAAGACTGAATAGACGACTGGATGTTTGCAGTGGATTGTGTCGATTGTTTAACGAACACCTCCAGACTTCGTTCTAGCGAGGAAACCTTATCGTTGTTTGACGGAACAAAGTTGTTTTGCGGAAAAGAATTGTTGGGTGCAAAGTTGTTCGTCTGATTTTGAAAAGGTTGGGGTTGGGAGGGCTGCTGAATCTGTTGTTGAGTTTGTTGTTGCGCTTGTTGTTGCGGAGGAGGGGGCCTCTGGAAATTGTTGCCTTGGAATTGATGCTGATTCTGATTCCAGACGAAATTGGGGTGGTTCCTCCAACCGGGATTGTAGGTGGAAGAGTATGGATCATTTCTCGGTCTTTGCTGAAATGCAGCATTAACCCGATCTTGTCTTTGAGATGGTGGATTGTAAGGACACTCTTCGGTTAAGTGAGAAGGATCAGAACAACAAGCACAAATGGTACGAAGGGGAAGAAAAGGGCAGGCGCAGGAGATGAAAATTTGCTCTCTATCGCTTCAAGTTTTCTCGTTATTGCAGCCATTTCAGCTTTCATCGCAATAGAGACATCGAGTTAGTGAATTCCTACCCTAGAATGACCAGCAGAAGTGGAGGAAGAAGAAGAAGTTGGTCTGGTGCTCTCCCATTGAAGTGTTTGTTCCGTAAGGTCGTCGAAGAATTGCCATGCTTTCTCGTCAGATTTCGATAGGATGTGGCCCTGACAAATGGTTTCCAACAACTGCTTGGTTGCTGGGTTCAGGCCCTCGTATAAGGTTTGGCAAAGTTGCCATTTCTCGATACCATGGTGAGGGCACTGAACAAGAAGGTCTTTATACCGGTCAAAGCACTTCCAGAAGGGTTCAGTAGGAAGCTGGGAGAATTGGTTGATTTCGTTACAGATCCTCGCGGTTTTATGATTCGGATAAAATTTCTTGAGAAACGCTTTCACAAACTCGTCCTAACTGGTTATGGAGTGGGAAGCGGTGCTATACAGCTATTTTTCAGCAAGATCGCACAAAGTGAACGGAATGACCCGTAGCCGTATAGCATCGTCCGACAGTTGGGTAGTTTTCATCATGGCACAAACATTTTGGAACTTATTGATGAAGATATAGGCATCTTCAGATTCAAGCCCATGAAATTTCGGAAGCATGTTAATGAAGTGGGGCTTAATTTCAAAATTATCCCCATTGGCCGGTGGAAGGGAAAGACAGGTGGAAAGTGCAGAACGGGTAGGATAGAAACGATCCTGGAGCGCGATTCGCTGTGGCGCTACGACAGGCGGTGGTGGTGGGTTATTCGCATCCATAGGAGGTCGAATCAATCCCGGGGTAGTTGTAGGGATGTTTGGATTAAATCCTGACATCGCGGAAGAAAAGGTTGGTGATGGTGAGGGTGAGGATGCATGAACAGAATTTGGGTCAACGTCAGAGTTGGCCGGCAAAGGTAAGGGTGAAAGAGGCGTGGACGGAGTTTCGACGTCCGAATCGATCGTGTAGTCGGTAGCGAGTAACGTAACGCGGACTAGGCGGGCGCTAGTGTCCCGAGTCCAAGCGGACATACACTAAACGAGTTTAGTATAGCCAAAGCGGAGAAGGTAAGGGTAAGAAAATGTCAATGGAGAAATACGATGGGTGGTGGGGGGGAAAAAATGGGACTTTGGCGAAAAAGGGCAAGTTTTTATAAAAGTTTTTGGTTTTTTTGTGTTTTTTTAGAAAGAGCTTTACAGATATATGTACGGACTTGCGGCTTCAAACAATCACAAACAAAATATGCACAATCACGCCTAGATCAAGGGGCACTTAGGTCAGCTAGACAGCTCCTAACTGTTCCAAAGGGCTAGAAATAGGACCTCAAACCGCCTCTTCTCTACCAATTGCGGCCAGGTAATTGCCAGGTAAGTGGTAGGCTCCCCAGTACGTAAGTAGTGGTCCTAATTAAGTAACCACTTGCCTTGGACACACTTGCCTAGACATCGCAATGTCAGGATAGGATAAACGGCCGATGCCTGTAACTAGTCCTCTGTCCTATTGAGCACGAAGTCCTCAGGGCTGAGTCTAGTATTTTTTAATTAAACAATGGTCAATGCATATGCTTTTTATGATTTCTGGGGTCCCGGGAAGGGTGATGAAATCCACACCCAATCTGGATTGGTTTCATGCCCCTTAAAGTCCGTATTAATATATGCAAAGCAGTAACAATCAACTGCAATCAATTTTTATTTTTTAGCACGGCGCAAAGAATCCAGCACAAAAACAATTTATTGGAAGGGGGAAGAGAAATTGCACAAAGAATGCTGCAGAAAACACAGTACAGTGGAGTTCAGAGGAGTGGGAAAGAGATAAGGAACACTTACAGGGAGTTTTGGGAAATGGAAGCCACAAATGGCCGCGGTTCCACGGCAATAGAGCTCTAATGCCGCGGTTCCGTGGCTAGGTTGAGGAATTGGAGCTCCAGTTTGCTGGTCTGTGCTTCTTTGGGTGTCCTATGCTTGTCTGGATTTCCTGAATCTTGATTTGCTCATTGTATCTGCTCTAGATTTTTACAGTAGACCGTTGCCTCCGTCTTGATCCGTCGCGGTGTAGCCGCGAGATATGGGTCTAACTTCCCACGTCTTTGGCACTGAACTCGAACTTCGTTTTATCCTGCACACTTGCACAAAAACTAATCAAAAATAACAAGATGATTTTTTTACAATGTAATATTTTTTTGTTTTTCGGTTAGATTTATATTCACAATTTAACCCGAAATTACACAAAGAAATAAACTACCGTCTCCCCGGCAACGGCGCCATTTGATTGTACAGTTTTAGCGTGTTCAAGTTTAGTTAATTACCGCAATCAAGACGGTTTCGCTTGTAGCTAGCCGGTTAAGTAGGGGTCGTCCGCAGGGAGATAGGAATCTTTTTCTATGTGCTTTAACGAGTTAAGTCCAAACGTCCAGGTTTGTTTTGAGATAACTATGTGCTAAAATGATATGTAAAGAGAGATTGTTAGGGTTAGGATTAGGTTAGTTTGAGTTAGGAGTCGCTCACTTCTTTCGTTGCCACTCTTAATATCGATGTTACGGTAATCGGCAACAACGGGGATTTGCACGACTAGGAAGGAACTTGCGAGTATAAGCTAGGCTTTCCAACGCTTAAGTTCTTCCTTTTGGTGCTTGTCCGTCCGTTCTTGGCCCTTAGCCTTAACTTCCTGTTAATTCAACCACAACCGGTCTCACTAAGGAATCACCGCTATCATGTAGGATAGGGTGCCGTAGGTAGCGGATTGTGGTCCAATTAACGAGAGTCCGAATTAAGATGTTGGGCACGGAAAGAGTGAGAGAGATTTCCTTCTCTCAAACTTCCCTTATCCTACCCTAACAAGTTAGAAAACTACTCACCCATTACAAGAAAAAGGAAAATAAAACAATGGAGGAAGAAAGAAAGAAAGAGATTAGAAGATTACAACTAGCAATTTGAGACCTCACCTTAGCAAGGATCAAGCTTAAGCATCATTGTTGTTTAAGGATAAAAAAAAAGAGAGTAAGAAAGAAACAAATACAAATAACAACACCTAGATTAGAAAATGAAAATTACAAGCAATTATAATTAACAAAATAACAAGACAAACATGGTTACAAAAAGAACTCCTTTATTCATCCTTCACTCACAAAAGCTCACTACAAGTTTTTAATGGAGAAGAGATGAGAAGAGGAAAAAGAACAACAACATATAACCAAAATCTAAATACAAGAATAAGCCCCCTTGGCTTTGGCAAGTTCTGGACTATTTATAAGCAGGGAACTGGAAACCTAGGGCAACAATCTGCACTAAGACAAAATTACCAAAATACCCCCAAAAGTTGACTTCCTTCCGAGACCATATGGCCGCGGATCAGCGGCCTAATCCCCATGTTGGCCGCGGATCCACGGCCATCTTGATGAATTGGCTAAAGGGTTTTGGTGGGTTTCCCTGGTATGCAGTACGCTTCAATCTTGTATATGTTTTCTCTCATAATTTCTTCACGATTTTTCCAGAATTTCTGCTGATCAAAAGGTGATGTGATGTGGATCTTTTGCCATTTCTTGAGCTCCACGTAGATATGTTGGATCTTGTGTTGACATTGAGCTTTGTGCATGAAAATGACATCGATTTTCCATTTTGTCCCTTAGACTGGTGTGCGGCAACATACGGATAGAGAGCGGAGACCCGTGTTTTCTCTGTGATTGGCAGTAATCCGGAATTTGTCGTGCTTTTCCATGAATTTCACCATTTAGAGGCGGGAACCTGTATCCTGCAATTGACTAGTAAACACGGCTCAAGAGTACTTACCGATAAGCAATATGATAAAAATTGGGCGGTATAAAAATGCAAAAAACTGATATGAACAATGAACTAACCTGTACACATGTCGCCAGGGAACTGCTATCTGACGTCCGGTATAATACCAACTATCATGTTCCCGACGAGTCCTGTCCGGTGTACTCATAACCAAATGAGCACCTGAATACATCTTAGGTGAACCAACTGACACCAATGGCTTGTGAGACCGGCCACCGCCCCTCATCGGGGCCTCGACTATATACACTAGTCTACTCTGGAGTATCGATGCCCTGTCTCGAAAACTCCCACGACTAGGGACCAGTTTAAGGATGTGCTTATAGACCCCAGCTCCCACGTATATGATCGCGATCATACTGCTGGCCGTCATGCAAGAATCTTAAGGGATCTATCAACGTGTAATAGTAATCTGTAATATCACCAAAAACATGTACACAATGATAAAGATAAACCAGATAGCATACTATCATCTTGAGTAAGACTGTCATACCGGCATAGGTACCCCCTCAATCAATGCAATCACGTGCCTGCGATCTAATAATTGACTCTGAGGGCACTATATCCAACAGCGCTTGGCCCTAGTGCCAGTTAGTGAGCGCAGAGCGTTGGTTTATGAGCGCATTGCGCTATTAGTTTAGTGGCGCACACGTGAGGAGCACGTAGTGCGCTTGGCGCTGAGCGCCAGTCCTTGAGGGCAAAGCGCTAACTGTTAAGTGGCGCACACGTGAGGGACACGTATCGCGCTTGGCGCTGAGCGCTAGTCAATGAGCGAAGTGCGCTATGTTTGGAGCGTTAAGGCTCTTTAAAATTAAGAGCGCCAAGGCTCTGCAGCGCTTTGCGCTAGATGTGGAGCGCTGAAGTGCTTCTTTTATGCAACTTAGATCAATTTGCGCTGTGAGAATTAAATTCTCTTTTTATAAGAGACTTTGTCTTAAAGTTCTAAGAACAAAGTTCTTATCTTATAGGAGATGTTTCAATCTCTTATTTTTGTAAAAGGCTTTGCCTTTATGGATCTGTGATCCTAAGAGAATTGAATTATTCTCCCCCCTCCCATTTTATGATGAGAAGTTCATGATCTCTGAAAAGTCAATTTGTCTTATAGATCTATAATCTGTGAGAAGAATTATGTTCTTCTTTTTAGGATGAGATTCTTTGATCACTTTGTTAAAGCCCCTAGTCTTGTAGATTATGATCTTTAAAGAAGTGAATTCTTCTTTTTAATTATGAGATGATTTCATCCCTCTGTTCATCCTCATTTTTTTTACCTTGAAAAAGATTTTCTTTTTCTGAGAGCTTGGCTTTTCCTTCTGAGATCTCTCAAAACTTATATGGGGTTCCTCTCTTTGTTTCTTCCTGTTTTTGTTTCTTTTCCTTTTTTTTGAAAAGAAGGATCATTGGCCGTTGCGACCCACCACCTCTCCGATGACACTGAGATATTACAGCGCCATATATATTGAAAATGTGGAGGGATGTACCCTTTGAACCATGTCCCACTCATTAGGGGAAAGAACAGGCTGGAACTTAAGCTTCTTACCGCTGAAAAAGGCTTCTTTGTGTTCGCGTACGTGCGTCACACGTGTTGGGCGCACGTGCGTCGTACGTGTTGGGCACACGTGCGTCACACGTGTTGGGCGCACATGTTTGCACGTAGCGTACATGGCGCTTGCGCATATGCGCATTATGGAGGGGGATCAAGCTCCTATAGAGAAATAATCTCGTTTGAGTATTATGGAATACTCTCTTGTGCGTTGCACGTGTTTGGCTCACGTGTGTCACAAGTGGCGCACATGTGGCCGGTGCACGTGCAATGCACGTGGCGCACATGGCCCTTGCGCATATACACAATATTGGGGGATCAAGCTCCTATAGAGAAATAATCTCCTTTGAGTATTAGGAAATACTCTCACGTGCGTTGCACGTGTTTGGCTCACGTGCGTTGCACGTGGCGCGCATGTGGTCGGCGCACGTGCATTGCACGTGGCGCATATGGCGCTTGCACATATGCGCATTATGGGGGGAGCAAGCTCCTATGGAGAAATAATCTCCTTTGAGTTTTATGGAATACTCCTCCTTTTCTAAGAGGTATCCTCTCTTATTTATATGGGAGTGGTAGAGAAGGGATCTCTCTTTCTCCCGATGTGGGACTAAAAATGCATCCCCTATGTAGTAGAGCATTTGTTTAGATTACACGTGCGTAGCACATTTGCTCATAACTTTTGATTCCGGATGAATTATGAGGTTCATAATGTATCAAATCGAAGGATTTTTCAAGACACTTTCGATAGCATAAGAATTTAGCTGTTTATCTATCGGGAGTTTCTCAAATTACATCCCATAATATACCGGTTCGCATTTTCATCCTTAGATTACACGTACATAGCATATTTGCTCATAACTTTTGATCCCGGATGAATTATGAGGCCAATAATATATCAAATCGAATGCTTTTTCGAGACGCTTTGGATACCATCAGAATTTAGCTGTTTCATAATTAGGAGTTTGTCAAAATACATCGCAGAAAATACTGGTTCACATTTTTTTAAGCGTCTCGAAAAAGCATTTGATACCTTGGGCTCTTTTGCGCATAAATTTTTTTTTAGCAGGAACAGCCTTATCTCGATAATCCTACGACTAGGGACCTTTATAAGGATATGCTTGTAGATTACCCAGCCCCCACTAGTGTGACTTCCATCATAACGCTGGTAATCAAACAAAGATCCTAAGGGCTCTACTAATATGTATAAGCGATATGCTAAAAGAAACACATGCACATATTGAAGTAGAAACAAACCAAGTTGCATACTACCATTTTGAGCAAGACTGTTAATAGAACTGTGAATATCCTAAGCTTCCATTAAGTAATATACAAACCAGTATGATACAATAATGGCCTCTAGGGCATACATCACTAACAGGTTCTTACCTTGTTAAATGATATGCAGGATATTCATGACCGAATACCGCTGTGCAAAGAAAAAGACTACGATAATGGTTTTTAAAAACTGAGGTTCCGAAAACATCATTTTAGGTTTATTTTCCTTGCATTTATCCAAGGAAAATAAATTAAAAATATCATACCAGAAGAAACGAAAATAACTACGCACATATAGGCCATCCGCATTCGCCACTGGGACCCGGGTCTTCACCGTAAACTTACTTAACTTACAGCAGTACGGGGTCAGGACTAGCACGGATGTAAACATATATAGCGTCGATTATATATATATATATATATATATAATATCATCGCTAATTTTAGATGCATGATATGACACAAGTTTCACAGCAGAAGCAATCGCAATATGGAAATGAGGATAAACAAGGAAAATACATTTCAATGGAGCCTTATATGAAATGTAATTTTCCCGGTCGTGTCGACAACCCATAGAATCAGACCCTAGACCTTTACGGTGCGACAAGTCACCCGCCAATCTCAGAAGCGAGGCAGCCCTAATGAATGAAGTGAGTGGGACACCCAGCACTTCCAAAATCTGGTGACTTGGGCACCCCTACGCCGGTCAATCCTATCCCCCCTACGAGTGTGATGAATAGCTCGCCAATTCTACAGTAAGGCACCGCGATATCAATGCCATGAGATGGCAGCCCGTTGCCCTCTAGAACCGGACTACTCGAGCACTACGCCGCGGGGTAATCTTAGCACCTGTAATGAATACATGAATATACAACGGCGACTTCGTCTGCAACCAAAACACGCCCCAAAGAATAATATACAAGCCACTATGATGGCAGTCTACATGTTGAATGCTCGCCACGAAATATGAATATACATTAGATCATAACAAAGCTTTTAATACTACATACACCGGGCTATCCATCATGACAATCCAACACAACCATTAACAAGCAACATCATAGAATATCAATGCGAGTATTGATTTCGTAACCCCGTCTAATTAATACCTATAAAAATTAGAAGACGTTTTACCAAACTCTATGATACTCATAATCGCAGAAAAAACTAAAACAATGACAACTAGATTCACAAAACCCGTAAGGCGGTCACTCGAAATTTCCAAATATTGAAATTCAAGCGCCCCCGGCAATGAAACCCCCCTCATTTTTGCATGAAATCGAAGCCGGTTAAGCCACCTAAAACCCGACACTATTTGAGCCGAATCATTTGCTGAATCAGCATCGCATCAGGGCTGAATCAGCCGTGGAACAGGCCCGAAACAGGGCTGATCCAGTTGCTGATTCAACCTCTGATACAGGGATGAATCTGCTCGGTTCCACACCGTTTCGGGGCTGAATCGAGCACAAATGGGGTGGGTTTGGTTGCACATTAGACTACTACAAATCATGGTCTAAACCAATATTCCGGTGGCTCCCGCACTACCGAAAATGAGAGCATTTCAGGCCAATTTTCAAAACAAGTTTATGCTAAAATGGGTTTTGATAATTCTAAAGTCATTTAAACAAGTTAAAATCTTTAGTTAGGGTCTTATACCACTTGAAGGGTCAGTTAGCACAGTGGAAACTGGTCGTGGCGCTCATAGGTCCCTCAACAGCTACTTTTTATATAGTCCCCTCATGACGGACTACAACCCACCGGACCTTATAATTGCACGGGGCATCCTGTGGATAAGGGTCTGCGCTTCACCATTACTGTCACACAGTGAGAATCCCCTATAGGTCGACATCCCTGCCTAGTAGTTCTGATACCGCTTGAAGGAACTAGTGCACTCCAGGTAGCAATTTTAAATGATGAAAACATAGGGATTTAAAAAATCAAGAGAGCAATTGTTCCAACCATGATGATCTAATCTAAAAATAACAACTTGAAACAAACAAAAAAGGAGCAAATTAGATACTAGGTTGAAACTATAACCTTTGTAACATTTTCAAGTACTCTCAAATTGTCTTGGACTCTATTGTAGGCTTCTAGACACTCCGTGGAACAAGCTTGCATGTCCATCTCCTCCATCAATGATGGTCCGCCTTTATGGCTCAAGTGTAATGGCCCCAAACTCAAACTAGAGTTAACCTAAGTAGTAAGGTTGCTAATCTACTAGTTAGGAGTTATAGTTTCTTCTTCACTATAATTTTCTCTCCTTTTATTTTCTTTTTCTAATTTGGTTTCTCATGTGTAAAGAGAGAAGGAAGAAGGAGATGGGAGCTCTCATGAAAAAAAGGAGAGTGTGAATGAAGAAAATCCTTAACCATTTTTTAAGAAATGGTTACAAATATATTTTCTCCAAAACAATCCAAGCCTTTCGACTAAACCAACCATTCAAGTGTCCACAATTTCCTCTTGATTACTCATGTCACCATACTACAATATGATGAGGATATGTTATGCCTAAGGAATAACATAAGCTAAAAAAACAAAACAAAAAAGAATAAACAAAAAAATATAAACATAATAAATACATATACATATAATTGTTATCCAATGTATTTAAAATACATAAAAGATAGATCAATTAATAGTGACATAACTAGTAAAAACACATACAGTATATATGTATAAAATATTAAATCGCTCTCGATTTAATATTCATCTTTTAAAAAAGACATGTTAGTATTACAACTGTCCGATTACCTTCAGTGTATAAAACACACTAGTTTTAATCGAACCCAGGCACGTACCAATGTACCGCAACTACAATATTTCGCCAAAACCGAAAACTCTCTTTGTGAGACTCTAAAGACTCGACAATACGCTGGCAGTGGGTTTAAGCACAAGCACGTCAGCGGTACTAGCTGTACATAACGGCTATCCAGGTATTGTCAAAAAAGAGATCGATAAACAAGCTCGTCCGAAACCCTACTGAGCCTATCAGCGATATGTACCATACAGTCTAGTATGTTCGTCTGAGATTATCAAATATCAGGTCTAGATGGTGGATAACGTCAGACCACTAATAACTTGATAAGTCGTGTCGGTGTCAATCCCTATAACCAATCGAGAAACTACTGACCGCAATCAGTTCATCGCATCCGTCTAAGCCTAGGTCTTGTGATGATGGCCAACCGTACACAGCACAGCATCAAATCCCAATACCGGGAGAGACGAATCCCCTCTATCACTCATTACCTTCAAGTGCTTCAGGACTGCACCCAAAAGCTACATGTTTGCACGATTATTTAGAGCCGTAATCGGGTAGCAATCAAAGTACAGTGGGCACACACTCGAGACAAATGACGATTTCGGGTCGAGAGACTACGCTGTACTAATATCATCCGAGAACTGCTATCTGATAATAGGTATAATATCATCTGGCATATTCTCAGCGAGTTGATCCAGTGTAACTCATAACCCAATGAGCACCTGTATACAATCTTTGGTGTCTGACTAACACCAATGGCTGTGAGACCGGCCATCGCCTCTCGTCGGGGTCAAGAAACGTATCCACTAGTCTACTCTGGAATATCGATTCCCAATCTCGATATTCCCACGACTAAGAATATTTAAGGATGTGCTTATAGACTACCCAGTTCTCGCAAGTGTGATCGCCATCAGTCAAGAATGAATCTTATGGGCTTTATCAATATGTAATAGTGATATGTTATTGTCACGCCCCGCTTCCCAGAGTGAGCTAAGATAGGCACGTGACAGAGCCAACCATGCTTCCGGTGGATAGTAAATATCCCTCCACAGTCACATTACGGCTGTAAAGATATCAAGAACAATAATAAACTATCTAACACATGTCCATAAGCCAAAATAAATGAGTCAAGAATAAAATAATATGTGTAAGCAATAGATCCAATAAACAAACACCTGGAAAGTAAAACTGGATACCAACTGGATCCTCACTGCTCGGCCTAACTGCGGAAGTACTCCTGATCAGCCTGCGACAAAGGTAGAGGATCTGGGACATGCAAAACCCAGGCGTCAGTGCGTCATAACATCAATAATAATATAATCAGTGGGTAGCAAGACATGCAGGCACAAGTATGAACTGTAATAAAGGTATAAAGTAAAGTAAATAAGGACAGTGAAAGGTAAGACATGGGTGATGTGCAGTGAGTAATCTAAACTGGTCTACTGGGTTAATTACTCTCAAGTCTTTGAAATCAATTTGATGAATCATCGATATAACTCAATAGTATCCCATGCGTGCCCGGGACCACGGTGAAGATTCTCGGGTTGAATTCGAGACATGCCACTAGGCAGTAAAAGGGTGGTAGGTAACGATGAGTGATGTCAGCAGCATCACCCCGGGGCTGGCCTAGCCCGTAAGAATGATCAGTAAAGGTATCGAACTGTCGAGTTACAAGTCAGGTTTCATCATTGATTTCCCCATACTCCCAAGTTATGTATTCAAGTCGGGTGTTTAGTTGATAAAACTGCACATTTGTATTACATTTTTCCTACCATTTTCATATTAAAAAAGGACTTTATTATAATATATCATACAGATGAGGGTTTATGTGTAAAAACACTATTTTCCATGTGTTAATATATTTTAATTAGCATTTGGTAGGAAAATGTATGCAAATAATTTCATTGACCAAATCCTACTAGAACAAAGTCTACTAAATATTATTGGAGTTGTTGTGCAGAAATTTTCCAAGTTGTGCAGAATTTTTCAAGACTAGAATCAAGCAAATCAAGTTGTTGAAGAAGACTTGCCTAATTAAGAATCAAAACTTGGAGACCAAGTCTGGCAGCAACCACGAGAAGATTTTCAAATTCTGAAGGTTCCAAGGATCGCCAAATGTCACAAAGAGACAGATCCAGAAAAATGATGAAGGGTCCTGATGAGAAGGCCGCGGATCCGCGGCATTAGCCCCTTTATGCCATGGATCCGCCACAGTTAGAGGGTGTTGGAAGCCGAGGATTTTCGGGGAGGATCTTTTTCTACTTACTTCCTAATTTAGAAGCTTTGATTCTGGCTTTGGCACTATAAAAAGGCACCGAGAGCCTCTTGGAAAATTTATCAAGCCGAAAAGATCACGAAGTGCCAGACGCTCACGCATCCAGGCTGATCATCGACTGTTCGTCTGCCTCCTTAGGAAAGATCGAGAAGCAAATCAAGTTTTGTAATCATTTTCTGCGGAATAAAGTGTAGATTGTTCAAGTTAATTAATAAAGGTAGTTATTTTATTTAATTCTTTTGCATTTTACATTATGTTTTCCCTCTCTGTCTTTTCATCTTCTTCTCCTAACATGCGCGAGTAATTCTCTGCTTGTTAGGGTTCGTAGGATTAGGGTAGGCTAATGGATGATGAACATCCCTAAATCCTTTTTAAGTCCTATAAAGTTTATGAACTTTATGAAAAGAATCATTAACATCCTAATCGGGCGCGCTAGCAATTCTTTGATAGTTCCGACCGCGATTAGAGTTTAGATTAATGATTGTTTTGGTAAAGGCTAGATATGAACGGAGTTCCGTGTCGAGATAAGGGTTAAGAGTGGGATTCCTTTTCCCTCCAGAAACCCTGATCTACACGCATCACCGTCGTTCATGTTTTAAATCTATTAAAGGATAAAAAGGGTAACTTTTAATTAATCGTCCATGACTACTAAATCCTCACGAACCCTACAATCCCTCTTATTATATTATCTACATCCCTAAAATAATCTAGATCTATATTTTTGCATTCTTGCTTAACGTAGATCTAGAAACATTTTACAAAATTCTTATTTCCTCCTCTCTTTTTCAACATATCTAAAGTAAGAGTAAAAGGTTCCACGTTTCCCTGAGGACGACCCATACTCATCTCGGTCTAGCTACGTGCGACACCGTTATTGTTTGCGGTTAACTACAAATACAATTTTTCGTAACCAATCAAATGGCGTCTTTGCCGGGGATACGTGCGTAATTTTTTTCTTACTATTTGTGTTGAATTCTTAGACGATTTATATCATTATTAACACAAAACTGCAAATTGCATATTTAACGATTTGTGCGTGAATTTTGCAAGGAGATCTGGAGTCACAGAATTGAGGAAAACAGAAGACAGAGACATTATTAGTGATCCAGAGGAGTAAAGGAGGCCACAGAAAATTTTTCATCAACCGATCCATCCACCTCGCAGCGAAACCGCGGCACAAAGGGCTTCCGGCGGCGGAATTGCGACAGCTTAGAGGGATTAGGGCTACAGAACTCTCTAGTAAGATTCTAACCTCCTTCTCTCTCCTCTAAAATCCAATAAAATATCTTTTCTGCAGGATTCTTTGCAAAATAGCGCCGCTCAAAAATCTTTTTGCAAAAGTTTGTGATTGGTTTTGTTTTGCATATTTTAATACGGACTTTAAGGGGCAAAGACCAAATCAAGATTAGGTGGGGATTTCACCACCCTTCCTAAGCCCCACAAATCACAAACCGAGCATCTAGATCAACCCTTCATTAATTTAAAAAATATCTAGACCAGACTCTAAGGACTGTCGCGCTCAATAAGGACAGATGAAGGTCGTGGATAATCTATCGTTTATCCGCATTACTTTTGTAGTGCCTAGGCAAGTATGTCAAAGGCTAGTGGTTTTTAATTAGGCCCAATACTGTGGTTCCTTCCCACTTACCTGGCACTTACCTGGCTACAAGGGTAGTACGGAGGTGGTAGAGGATTGATCCTGCAGCTTGTCCTTTGGAAGTCTAAGAGCGGTCTAGAGACTGGACCTAGGTGACCATAGTTCTAGGGTTGCTTGTGCATTGTAAGGTGATTTGTCTTGAGTCCCACTTTTTCAAAACAAGCCAATTTTAAATCACACACACGCTGCCACTTGCACTAAACCCGCTTAGTGCATGCTTGGCTGGACACGGGATCCTAGTGCCCGTCTTGTCCGCGTTCCTACTATCGACGCCGAAGTCGGTACTTCTTCATCTTCTTTTCCCCCACTACACACCACGACCGAGATGGACGGCACTCCATCAGATTATAACCCCACGCTGCCACCGTCCGTAGGTGCGCAAAATCCACCGCGCATCTCCCTCCAAGAGAAATGCTATCCTATCCGTGGTCCTCTTCCCACTTGTCTATCTCTTCCACCACCTAACGGGGATAATTTCGAAATTAAACCCCACTACATCAATCTGCTGCCCAAATATCATGGGCTTGAGTCGGAAGACGCGTACATTTTCATCACCAAATTCGAAAACGTATGCGCAATGATGGGTACTTCACAATTGACTTTAGATGCTATGCGCTTAAGTCTTCTCCCATTCACACTGTGCGACTTAGCAGAAAAATGGCTTTATAATACTGTCGCACACTCTATTACTAATTGGGATGAATTTGTCATAGCATTTCTTAAGAAGTTTTACCCAAACGATAAGACTGCCCACATTAGGAGCGAGATCAACCAGTTCACCTATCTTCCCAATGAACCATTTTGGAAGTACTTTGAACGTTTCGAAGATCTTCTTGTCCAATGCCCCCATCACGGAATACAAAGATGGGATTTATGTCGGATTATATATGAGGGCATTAATCCAGCGACAAAGCAGATGCTTGAAACAATGTGTTAATGCAATTTCATGTCTAAAGATGACGGTGAAGCGTGGAAATATCTGGAAGACCTTGCTGAACACACGTTGCAGTAGGAAAGCGTAAGACCACCTTCAACTAAGGGAGGTATTCACCAGCTCGATATTTCTATCGCAGTAAAAGCCGAAATGGCAGCGATACAGAAGAAACTCGACGCTATTGAAAACAAGTTCTCATCATTCTCCCTAAATCTGGTCACGCTTCCTAAGACCGTCTGTGGTTTTTGTTCGGATCCTTCACACTTAACGGAAGAATGTCCTATGAATGCATTGTTTCAAGCTAATGCTGCTTTTCAGCAGCGACCTAGAAGACCCTTATTCTTCCACGTACAATCAAGGATGGAGGAATCATCCTAATTTTGCTTGGAACCAAAACCAACAAAGCAATTATCAAAGACCTCCTCCACAGCAACCACAACCACAGAATCAGCCCCCCTTTCAGTCACAGAATTTCCAAAATCCGACCAACATTTCTACACCGCAAGTGGCCGGTACTGACAACTCACTTGCACAAACTTTGGATATGTTCAAGAAACAATCCATGCAATTGTCGGCTGAGATGA
The DNA here is from genome assembly GCA_030015575.1 of Agapanthus africanus. NCBI lineage: Eukaryota > Viridiplantae > Streptophyta > Magnoliopsida > Asparagales > Amaryllidaceae > Agapanthus > Agapanthus africanus. The sequence continues at coordinate 466,403,540 of CM057339.1, read as the reverse complement.
AGTCTTCTATTGATACCATAACGAAAAACTCCACCTCCCATGGTGAGAGTATTAAATCATTAGAAAACCAAATCGCACAGTTAAATGCTGCAATGAGTGCGAGAGAGAAATGGAAACTCCCATCTCAACCCCTACCGAATCCTGGCCATTCACAAAATCATAATGTGAATGCCGTTACTACGTTGAGATCGGGGTGAGTGCTGAATACCGAGTGGGAGAGCAATTTGATGTTAGTGACATATTTGATACCCCAGATTCTTCTTCTTCTTCTTCCCCTAATTCGTCTAGTCTCCCACCTCCACCGAGCCTATTCTCCGTTTTCCCCAAAGCTCGAACATTTCGCCAAATTTATCTAAGTTGATTCCCACTCCAGTTTTGGGATCGAATCCGTCGCCACAGTCTTCTCCACAAACGTTGGACGCAAAACTTATTGATCGAGCTCCATTTCCAAACCGATTAAGGGCCAACAGACCTAACCCGCAAATGGAGAAGATTGTGAAAATGTTTAAGCAAGTTGGCGTGAATATTTCTCTCCTAGATGCTATTCAACAAGTCCCATCTTATGCAAGAATCCTTAAAGACTTGTGCACTAGGAAGAGAAAAACTCAAGTGCCTAAGAAGGTTTTCATGACGAGTAATGTTAGCACCGCTTTTACCCAACAAATACCAAAGAAACGTAAGGACCCCGGCTGTCCTACAATCTCTATTTCTATTGGAGGTAAAAATATTAATCGTGCTTTACTCGATCAAGGCGCTAGCGTTAACTTGCTTCCTTATTCAGTATACGAGCAGTTAGGAATTGGAGAGTTAAAACCCGCCCATTGTACTCTCCAGATGGCGGACCGATCTATCACCAAACATCGGGGCGAACTAGAGGATGTGTTAATTAAAGTCGGGGAATTCATATTTCCCATGGACTTTATTGTTTTAGATACACAATCTGTGGCAAACCCACGCAATCAAATCCCGGTGATACTTGGTCGACCATTCCTAGCAACTTCTAACGCTGTAATTAATTGTCGTAACGGTTCTATGAACTTATCCTTCGGGAAAATGACAATTGTGCTTAATATTTACAAGCTAGGAAGTCAGCCATCAGAACCTTCTACTCATTTGCTGGATGTTTGTTCCATCCACGAGATAGCTTCCGAAAGCTGCATGGATGAGGAACTTTGCTTTGATGTTCTCGACAACACTAATGAGACATCGTTTGATCTTGCACCACTTCACAGTGACGATATGTTCAATGAGTCTGACCTTGAGATTGAACCCGTTGATTCGTTGCAAAAGTCAGCAGCACTTTCCGAGTCAATATCTTATGCAAGTTTTGAACCTCTTAAGGAGTCCGAATATCATTCCGTTACCCCACCTTATATTGTCTCTCCGCCAATTCTTGATCTCAAACCGCTACCTTCTCATCTTAAATATGCATATTTAGGAGAGAATGAGACTTTACCAGTAATTATATCCGCTTCTCTAGCCTTAGAGCAAGAGAACGCACTTTTGGCAGTGTTGAGATCGAATCGGCAAGCATTTGGTTGGACAATGGCCGACATCAACGGGATTAGTCCCTTAATTGTTGAACATAACATACATCTGATGGATCAGGCCAAACCAACCCGAGACCCACAAAGACGGTTAAATTCCGTTATGAAGGAGGCGGTAAAGAAAGAAATCGTCAAGTGCCTTGATAGTGGAATAATTTACCCCATATCTGATAGCTAATGGCTTAGTCCAATTCATGTGGTCCCTAAAAAGTCTGGCATCACGGTCATCACTAATGAGGAAAATGAGTTAATCCACACATGCACCCAAACTGGGTGGCGTGTATGTATTGATTACAGGAAACTCAATGCCCCTACAAGGAAAGATCACTTCCCTCTACCTTTCATTGACCAGATGTTAGAACGATTAGCAGGATACGAATACTACTGTTTCTTGAACGGATACTCTGGCTATAACCAGGTCCCCATCGCCGAAAAGGATCAAGATAAAACTACTTTTACTTGTCCTTTCGGAACTTTTGCTTATAGATGCATGCCCTTTGGGTTATGCAACGCTCCCGCTACATTTCGGCGGTGCATGATGGGGATATTTTCAGATATGGTGGAAAATTTTCTAGAAATTTTTATGGACGATTTCTCCATTTTTGGGGACTCCTTTGAGGACTGCCTACGTAATCTTGACGCGGTTCTTACCCGCTGTAAGGATAAGAACTTGACTTTGAATTAGGAAAAATGCCATTTTATGGTCCAAGAAGGTATTGTACTTGGACATATAATTTCACGAAAAGGTATTGAGGTTGACAGAGCTAAAATAGATGTCATTCATAACCTCCCTCGTCCCAATTGCGTCAAAGATATACGATCCTTCCTTGGCCTTGCAGGATTTTATAGGAGATTTATTAAGGATTTTAGCAAAATTGCTAGACCCTTAACCCTTCTATTGGCCAAGGACATTACTTTTCACTTCGATTCGGATTGTGAGGCTGCTTTTGAATCGCTTAAAGAATCACTTGTTGTCACGACCCGAGAATTCGACTCGTGACCGGCACTTAACCACGCAACGTCTACAGGCGCAACGCGGCTAAGTAAGCCGAACCCAGAAATCAAAACCAATAAATATAGAGTGATTTAAAACATTTTGTAAAAGCAATAGTAAATGTCCGAAAAACTCTCATTTATTTAGTAGCAACCCCTTTCAAGTTCAAAAGTTATGAGTTTTATAATTTTGGTAACATTTCCTCTTTAAAACATTAGCCCCGAAAGTCGGGTAAAAGTAAGATGTAGCGGAAATAACAAGTGACATGAATAAAGCATCACAATATGATATACGACGCCGTAGCGAAGAATACACAGTAAAACAAGGACAATATCATAAAAGATAAAACTGCAGAAGGTAACGTCGGCTCACAGGCGAGCTCGACACCAGAATATAAAGTCATACATATCGTCCTCACAACTGTCTCTAAGTCAATACATAAGGTAGATGGGGAGTACTAGATACATCAATATACAACTGAAAGATAACAGATACCGTACAAAACCCACCTAAACAGCAAAAGGGCTATCTCTGCTCAAAAGGGGTATCTGTGCCAAAAGATGAGGAAACAGCCAGCCGTGACTACTCCCAAAGGCAACCTGCAAACACTGTGGCACAACGGGGGTGAGTTGCCAACTCGTGAATAGAGATAACATATAAAGGTGATCGCAGGCATGCACATATAGCGTGGCTCTACTAATGCCAGCAGATGATATCAATGCATGTCAACAGTGGATACAGTAGTAATGCATGTACTCTAACAGGTAAATGCCACAGGATGAGATGTATAGTAATCAATACTGAGTATGGGATAAATAATATCTACATGGACTATGTCAACATGGAAAGCAATGATCGGTGCCTCAAACTGCACCCAAATCCCACATATACTCAGACGCCGGTACACCCATCGGCCCTCAAATCCTGTATATCTCGGAGGAATCCCGAGTGCCCAACATCGGCACCCAAAACATCATAAAATACCCGTGTCCAGCATCGACACGTAAATCCTCAAATATCGGGCGCCGTCAATCTGGACCGGCCCCACGGGGTCCGTCTGCGGTATCGGCCCTCGGCCCCGGCAGCACGGTCATCCCGCATCCATCACTCGACTCTGGTCAGTATCCTCCGGACAACTGCCAGGTCCAACCAATCACCGGTAGGTACTCGCCCGCCTCCAGACTCAATCGGCAAATCCCATCGATCATCTCGCCGAGGGGAACCATACCGGGCCCACCACGAACCCGCAAACGGAACATCCACTCCTCGAATCGGGTTTCAAGCACACGTCTCAGCACCGAGAAAACGCGTGGTGGACACACCAAAATATCATATCACGAGGTACCGGGTTTTCAAAATAGCATATCTTTCCTTAAATAATTCCACGGTCCTCAAAAACAGAAATCACATGAAAATCCAATACCAATAGTAAAATCCAATGTGAGGTACAATATACATCAATCACATGTAAGATGAACTACAGCAATAATACAACAGTATAATCATGGCAGTTCTACAGTGAGTGTGGCATGGTAATTACTAACGGTGTGTGTGTAGCATGTAAATAGTGATCGTGCAACATAAACCGTTAGTAATAGTGTGGTGTTCTATCAGTTCTAGCATATATCAATAACACATAGCAGGGAAATGCAATATGAGATGACAGTCCGTAGGTAAATGCAATATGTAATACTAAGATCCTATCAGCCCTGACGCATAACGCCATGCGGGCGATATCCCCGTAGATGTGAAATCTACTCACCGTGTCTCACGCTAAGTGTATCCAACCACTTGCTTGCCCTTCTTCGCAGCGTCCGTCTCACTGGCCTGCGAACCTAGAATCACGTATACATATCACACATAAGCTTAAGTCACAAAACGCGACATAATAATCCAACAAGAAACCTGTGTCGCAAACCAATCGCGCGTGTGCGCGATACGCTAAAACGTGTAAACACGCGCCACGAAACTACCCCGACGCGCCGCGATACGCAGAAACCCAAACCTACTCACGTATCGCGCGTGTCGCGAAGGTTTAGAAAACGGCAAAAATAGGTATTTGGTCCCAGATTTTTCTACAGAACCAAACTCCCAAAAATATATATACCAAAAGACCCTACACACTGGAATACACCTACAGAACCCAAAAACACCCAGAACACCCCCTGTCTGGCCACAATTTGCGGCCAGAATGGCGATTTTGGCGGCCTCAGTGGGGAGTTAGGGGGTCGGGTTTCACCTATGGTATCATCTCCTCTCCACCATGCTACAGTATCCACAATTTCACTCTGCACTCACCGGGTCAATAGCAGTTCCAGAAAACTCACATTTTGCCCAAATACGACATTTTGCATCAAATATGAAATCTGGTGGTATTTTAGTGTAATAGGGTTTCGACTAAGTTACAATGGCCTCAACAGACCACAATCATCCTACTGGAACTAATCTACACCTCATTAGCACAAAGTTCACACTAAATACCCCATATCGCACTAAAACGCACCAATATCCAATAACCGATGCAAAACTACACTAACTAGGCAAACTAGTGAAGCAAGATAGGGATTATACCTCATACTTAACACTAGGAAGCTGGAGGAAGAAGAAGAAGTGGAGGGAAGAGGCTGCACTAGGAGCTGGAGCTGCTACTGCTCACTGCTGCTGCTGCCAATGCTTGCTGCTGTTGCTGCTGAGTGCTTGCTGCTGCTGCTGAGTGCTTGCTGCTGCTGCTTCAGTTGCTTCTGCTGCTGCTTCAGTTGCTTCAAGAGGTAAGTGTGTGTGTGAGTGTGTTGTGTATGTGAGAGTGTGAGTACTTGAGAGAAAACCAAAAGAAATGGGAGGCTACAATCATCACACCAAAAGTCACCCCTCTCTCTCTCTCACTTCATTTAATGCAAGCATGGCTTGAACCATGATGCATCCCTCTCTCTCTTCCTCTCACAAGTCAACCCCTAAGCAATTTGAATTAGAGAAATCTTTTAATTAACCAATTTAAAACCCACTTAAGAATCCAAAAGAATTAATCCTACAATTAACCCACCATGGTTAATAATTATGGTATTTCCTTGATTTAAAAACCCTAGTTTACATGCACATGTGTGTGCAAGCCTAGGAAAATTTTGGAAAAATGTTTATTAAATTAGGAAAAATATTTAAAACACAGTTTGGTAAACTTTTTATTAAAAATCATTATTTAATTATAATTATCCACTAACCCTTATCCTAAGGTGTTACAATCTCTCCCCCTTAAAGAAATTCGTCCCCGAATTTCAAAAATCTATCTAAGGTTACCTTCAAAAAGATGGGGGTACGTCTTCATCATCTCGCTTTCAGTCTCCCAAGTGACCTCTTCACGGTTCTGACCGCGCCAAAGTACTTTAACTGATGGAATCTCCTTCGATCTCAATTTCTTCACTTGTCGATCCAAGATCATCACTGGCTGCTCTGCATAGGAAAGATCACGCTCAAGCTGGATCGTCGGATGCTGAATCGCGTGCGAAGGATCATGTAGATATCTGCGGAGCATCGAAACATGGAATACGGGGTGCACGTCTGGAAAGCTGGGCGGAAGGGCTAACCGGTAAGCTACTGCACCAACACGCTCGAGGATCTCGAAGGGGCCCACATACCTGGGACTGAGCTTCCCCTTCTTCCCAAACCTCATCACACCTTTCATTGGGGAGACCCTCAAGAAAACATGATCACCAACAGAAAACTCAAGTCTGCGTCGTCGACGGTCTGCATAAGCCCTCTGCCTACTCTGCGCTGCTCTCATCCTATCGCGAATCAACTGGATCTTCGCGGTCGTCTCCTCGACGATCTGGGGCCCTAAGATACTGCTCTCACTGAGCTCTGTCCAACAAGTAGGTGACCTGCATCTCCTCCCGTAAAGAGCCTCAAACGGTGCCATCTGAATAGTCTCCTGGTAGCTGTTATTGTAGGAAAACTCTACCAAGGGCAAATGATGATCCCAGCTACCTCCGAAATCTAGTACACAAGCTCTGAGCATGTCCTCGGGAGTCTGGATGGTCCGCTCTGACTGTCCGTCGGTCTGCGGATGAAATGCCGTGCTGAAACTCAAGCGAGTGCCCAAAGCCTCCTGAAGCCTCTGCCATAGTCTACTGGTAAACTGGGTGCCTCTGTCGGACACAATGCACGTCGGGACTCCGTGTAGTCGCACTATCTCGTCAATATAGATCTGGGCATACTGAGTAAATCCGAAAGTCGTCTTCACCGGTAGGAAGTGAGCCGCTTTCGTCAAACGATCCACGATCACCCAGATGGAGTCATACCCCCTACTAGTCCTGGGTAGACCCACCACAAAGTCCATCGAAATCTGTTCCCATTTCCACTCCGGAATGGGTAACGGCTGTAGCTCTCCCGCGGGCCTCTGGTGCTCAGCCTTGACTTGCTGACAAGTCAGGCATCTCGATACAAAATCTGCAATATCCCTCTTCATTCCGTCCCACCAGTAAACATCTCTCATATCATGATACATCTTGGTGGAACCGGGATGTACGCTATACACCGATCGATGTGCCTCCTCAAGAATCTCACGCCTCAGTCCCTCAGCATCAGGTACGCACAGTCTGACTCCAAACCGTAGTATCCCCTGATCATCGATCACGAACTCGGAAAATCTGTCCTGTCCCATCTGTGCCATGATCTCTGAACATCGGTCATCACTGAGCTGTGCCTCACGTATACGATCAATCAACTGTGGACGTGCACGGACATGCGCTATCTGTCCTCCAATCGGCGTGAACTCGAACTGTACTCGACTGTCGCATAATATCTGCCAATCTGCGGATGACTGCTCCTGTACTGCGCTCAAACAAGATAAACTACTCCCGGGCCTCCTGCTCAAAGCATCCGCCACCACATTTGCCTTGCCCGGGTGATATAAGATCTCGCAGTCATAATCCTTCACTAACTCCATCCATCGACGCTGTCGAAGGTTCAGGTCCCGTTGCTGGAATATGTATTTCAGACTCTTGTGATCCGTAAATATCTGGCACGACTCACCGTATAAGTAATGTCGCCAGATCTTTAGTGCGAAGACCACTGCTGCCATCTCCAAATCATGAGTGGGGTAGTTCTGCTCGTGCTTCTTCAATTGTCGCGAGGCATACGCGATCACCCTATCATGCTGCATCAGAACGCATCCCAATCCCACTCGAGAAGCATCACAAAAGACCACAAATCCGCCCGATCCGGAAGGTAAGGATAACACCGGTGCCGTCGTCAGCCGTGTCCGTAACTGCTGAAAACTGTGCTCGCACTCTTCCGTCCAATCGAAGGGAACTCCCTTCCGGGTCAACCCGGTCAACGGTGTAGCAATACGTGAGAAGTCCTGCACAAAACGCCTGTAATAACCGGCCAATCCCAAAAAGCTGCGAATCTCCATCACCGATGTGGGTCTGGGCCAACGCTGAACGGCCTCGATCTTCCTCGGGTCAACACATATACCGTCTCGTGAAATCACGTGACCCAAGAAGTCCACGCTGTCTAGCCAAAAAGCACACTTGGAGAATTTCGCATAAAGCTGGTGCTCCCTTAATGTCTGCAATGTAACCCGCAGGTGCTGCTCGTGCTCCTCACTACTCCGGGAATACACCAAGATATCGTCGATGAAGACTATGATGAACAGATCCAAATAAGGCCGGAAAATACGGTTCATCAAATCCATGAAGGCTGCTGGCGCATTGGTGAGTCCGAACGACATCACCAAAAACTCGTAATGGCCATAGCGCGTACGGAAAGCTGTCCGGGGAATGTCCTCCTGTCGAACCCGCAGCTGATGATAGCCCGATCGCAAATCGATCCTCGAAAAGTACCCTGCCCCCTGAAGCTGGTCGAACAAATCGTCGATACGCGGCAAAGGATACCTGTTCCGCACTGTCACCCTGTTCAGCTGGCGGTAGTCGATACAAAGACGCAAACTGCCATCCTTCTTCTTGACGAACAGGACTGGAGCACCCCAAGGAGAAACACTGGGTCGAATAAGTCCCTTGTCCAGCAAATCCTGTAACTGACCCTTCAGCTCACGAAGTTCCGCCGGGGCCATCCGATAGGGCGGTATAGAAATAGGCCCCGTACCAGGAACCAAATCAATACAGAAAGAAATGTCGCGCTCGGGCGGCAACCCAGGAAGCTCGTCAGGGAACACATCAGGAAACTCGCTAGCTACCGGAACCTGATCCAATGGAACCTCTGTAGCGCGAGCATCGCGAACATAGGCGAGAAATCCCTGACATCCCTTCCTCAAAAGCTGTCCAGCGCGAAAAGAAGAAATCACGCTGTGAGGGGCGGCACTACGGTCCCCCAACACAACAAAAACCGACTCACCGGGGAAACAGAATCTCACTGTCTTCTCACGGCAGTCCAAAGAAGCATAGCACGTGGCTAACCAATCCATGCCCAAAAGAACGTCGAAGTCCAACATCTCCAGAAGGATCAAGTCGACTGGCAACTCTCTCTCGCCAATACAGACGATACAAGATCGGAACACGTGCCTAGCAACAAACGACTCTCCCACAGGAGTAGTCACCACAAGCGGCTGATCAAGTAAGCCAGACTCTCTACCCAAACTCGGCACAAAGTGCGTGGATACGTACGAGTGTGTGGATCCGGGATCAAACAATACATGTGCGTCAACTGAACATACAGGGAGGATACCTGAAACCACTGCATTGGACGCCTGCGCGTCCTGATGTGTCAAAGCAAAGACCCTCGCCTGTCCACCACCTGTAACTGACTGACCTCTGCCTCGGTCATCTCGTCCTCTCTGAGCAACTCCTCCACGCCCATGACCTCTCTGAGCATAAGTCTGGCGCGGAGCAACGGTAGGCGCAACGGGCAACGCCCTCTGGGGTGGTGAAGGTGGTAAGGTAACATGCGGTGCTGCCGCCTCCCTCCGGTGTGTCTCTGGACAATCTCGAACGAGGTGAAGTAGGCTGCCACATCTGTAGCAACCCCGCGGCGACTGCTGACCGTCCTGGGGATACGAACTAAACATCCGACCCCGTCCCGAATCTCTGCTACCCCTCGTACCGGAACGATACCTCTCGCGGCGTCTGAATGACTGCCTCCGTGCGGAAATACTGGTACGAACTCTCTTCGGCTCTGGAAATACCGAAGTCTCAACAAGGTGCTCTTCGACCACTAGGGCTGCGTCTACAGCTGCTGCATAGGTCTCGTAGTGCTGCGCGCTGATCGCGAGGAACACTGGTGAAATCAAGCCTCGAACAAATCTCCGGACTCGCAACTCCTCGGTGGCCACTAGATGTGGGGCGTAGACTGCTAGCTCTGTAAACAGTACGTCATACTCTGCCACTGTCATCCCTGGCGTCTGGCGCAAAGACTCAAACCTGCGTGCTCGGGCATCTCTAACACTCCGGGGAAGGAAACGGGCTAGAAATACAGTCACGAACTCCGTCCAGGTCATAGGAGAAAGACCTGCTGCTCTGCCCTTCTCCACTGAATCACACCATTTCTGCGCAAGACCTTCCAGGCGAAAGCTCGCGAACTCAACCCATCTCGCATCTGCACATCTGAGGGAACGACATATCCTGGCCATCCTGTCTATAAAAGACTGTGGGTCCTCGGCTGTATCGGTGCCTGTGAAAACTGGAGGCTTCAGCCTCATGAACTCTGATAGCGATACTGTAATCACCTCCGTGGCTGCAGGGGCAACTGGCTGTGCGGTAGGCACCATCGCGGTCTCTAGAACTGGTGGAGCAACCTCTGGTCGCTGCGCTCGAAGTGTCTCAACTAACGATCCTATCATCTGGCGCATCTCCTGCATACCAGCCCCTAACGATGCGATCTGCTCTGTCACGGCAGGAACAGCCTGCTCAGGTACGACCGGCGTACTGCCCGGATCAGTCCTCGTCTCGGACGAGTCAACACGAATCTCGGCCCTCGCGGCCGCTCTCTGTGCCCTCGTAGTCTTAGGCGGCATAATGGCTGAAAGAAAATTTGGATTCGATAAGAACACGGAAATCGAATCGCAAGAATATAAGGAGGGATCAAATCAATAAGTCCTAAGGTCGCGTAAGCGGAGTACCGTGTCGTGAGTATGCCGCGGAACATACGCACGCTACGCTACCCTGCTGCAGCTACCTACTCCATCATACCAGGGTCATCCTACACTCCGAAGGTAAAACCTACGCTCTGATACCAACTTGTCACGACCCGAGAATTCGACTCGTGACCGGCACTTAACCACGCAACGTCTACAGGCGCAACGCGGCTAAGTAAGCCGAACCCAGAAATCAAAACCAATAAATATAGAGTGATTTAAAACATTTTGTAAAAGCAATAGTAAATGTCCGAAAAACTCTCATTTATTTAGTAGCAACCCCTTTCAAGTTCAAAAGTTATGAGTTTTATAATTTTGGTAACATTTCCTCTTTAAAACATTAGCCCCGAAAGTCGGGTAAAAGTAAGATGTAGCGGAAATAACAAGTGACATGAATAAAGCATCACAATATGATATACGACGCCGTAGCGAAGAATACACAGTAAAACAAGGACAATATCATAAAAGATAAAACTGCAGAAGGTAACGTCGGCTCACAGGCGAGCTCGACACCAGAATATAAAGTCATACATATCGTCCTCACAACTGTCTCTAAGTCAATACATAAGGTAGATGGAGAGTACTAGATACATCAATATACAACTGAAAGATAACAGATACCGTACAAAACCCACCTAAACAGCAAAAGGGCTATCTCTGCTCAAAAGGGGTATCTGTGCCAAAAGATGAGGAAACAGCCAGCCGTGACTACTCCCAAAGGCAACCTGCAAACACTGTGGCACAACGGGGGTGAGTTGCCAACTCGTGAATAGAGATAACATATAAAGGTGATCGCAGGCATGCACATATAGCGTGGCTCTACTAATGCCAGCAGATGATATCAATGCATGTCAACAGTGGATACAGTAGTAATGCATGTACTCTAACAGGTAAATGCCACAGGATGAGATGTATAGTAATCAATACTGAGTATGGGATAAATAATATCTACATGGACTATGTCAACATGGAAAGCAATGATCGGTGCCTCAAACTGCACCCAAATCCCACATATACTCAGACGCCGGTACACCCATCGGCCCTCAAATCCTGTATATCTCGGAGGAATCCCGAGTGCCCAACATCGGCACCCAAAACATCATAAAATACCCGTGTCCAGCATCGACACGTAAATCCTCAAATATCGGGCGCCGTCAATCTGGACCGGCCCCACGGGGTCCGTCTGCGGTATCGGCCCTCGGCCCCGGCAGCACGGTCATCCCGCATCCATCACTCGACTCTGGTCAGTATCCTCCGGACAACTGTCAGGTCCAACCAATCACCGGTAGGTACTCGCCCGCCTCCAGACTCAATCGGCAAATCCCATCAATCATCTCGCCGAGGGGAACCATACCGGGCCCACCACGAACCCGCAAACGGAACATCCACTCCTCGAATCGGGTTTCAAGCACACGTCTCAGCACCGAGAAAACGCGTGGTGGACACACCAAAATATCATATCACGAGGTACCGGGTTTTCAAAATAGCATATCTTTCCTTAAATAATTCCACGGTCCTCAAAAACAGAAATCACATGAAAATCCAATACCAATAGTAAAATCCAATGTGAGGTACAATATACATCAATCACATGTAAGATGAACTACAGCAATAATACAACAGTATAATCATGGCAGTTCTACAGTGAGTGTGGCATGGCAATTACTAACGGTGTGTGTGTAGCATGTAAATAGTGATCGTGCAACATAAACCGTTAGTAATAGTGTGGTGTTCTATCAGTTCTAGCATATATCAATAACACATAGCAGGGAAATGCAATATGAGATGACAGTCCGTAGGTAAATGCAATATGTAATACTAAGATCCTATCAGCCCTGACGCATAACGCCATGCGGGCGATATCCCCGTAGATGTGAAATCTACTCACCGTGTCTCGCGCTAAGTGTATCCAACCACTTGCTTGCCCTTCTTCGCAGCGTCCGTCTCACTGGCCTGCGAACCTAGAATCACGTATACATATCACACATAAGCTTAAGTCACAAAACGCGACATAATAATCCAACAAGAAACCTGTGTCGCAAACCAATCGCGCGTGTGCGCGATACGCTAAAACGTGTAAACACGCGCCACGAAACTACCCCGACGCGCCGCGATACGCAGAAACCCAAACCTACTCACGTATCGCGCGTGTCGCGAAGGTTTAGAAAACGGCAAAAATAGGTATTTGGTCCCAGATTTTTCTACAGAACCAAACTCCCAAAAATATATATACCAAAAGACCCTACACACTGGAATACACCTACAGAACCCAAAAACACCCAGAACACCCCCTGTCTGGCCGCAATTTGCGGCCAGAATGGCGATTTTGGCGGCCTCAGTGGGGAGTTAGGGGGTCGGGTTTCACCTATGGTATCATCTCCTCTCCACCATGCTACAGTATCCACAATTTCACTCTGCACTCACCGGGTCAATAGCAGTTCCAGAAAACTCACATTTTGCCCAAATACGACATTTTGCATCAAATATGAAATCTGGTGGTATTTTAGTGTAATAGGGTTTCGACTAAGTTACAATGGCCTCAACAGACCACAATCATCCTACTGGAACTAATCTACACCTCATTAGCACAAAGTTCACACTAAATACCCCATATCGCACTAAAACGCACCAATATCCAATAACCGATGCAAAACTACACTAACTAGGCAAACTAGTGAAGCAAGATAGGGATTATACCTCATATTTAACACTAGGAAGCTGGAGGAAGAAGAAGAAGTGGAGGGAAGAGGCTGCACTAGGAGCTGGAGCTGCTACTGCTCACTGCTGCTGCTGCCAATGCTTGCTGCTGTTGCTGCTGAGTGCTTGCTGCTGCTGCTGAGTGCTTGCTGCTGCTGCTTCAGTTGCTTCTGCTGCTGCTTCAGTTGCTTCAAGAGGTAAGTGTGTGTGTGAGTGTGTTGTGTATGTGAGAGTGTGAGTACTTGAGAGAAAACCAAAAGAAATGGGAGGCTACAATCATCACACCAAAAGTCACCCCTCTCTCTCTCTCACTTCATTTAATGCAAGCATGGCTTGAACCATGATGCATCCCTCTCTCTCTTCCTCTCACAAGTCAACCCCTAAGCAATTTGAATTAGAGAAATCTTTTAATTAACCAATTTAAAACCCACTTAAGAATCCAAAAGAATTAATCCTACAATTAACCCACCATGGTTAATAATTATGGTATTTCCTTGATTTAAAAACCCTAGTTTACATGCACATGTGTGTGCAAGCCTAGGAAAATTTTGGAAAAATGTTTATTAAATTAGGAAAAATATTTAAAACACAGTTTGGTAAACTTTTTATTAAAAATCATTATTTAATTATAATTATCCACTAACCCTTATCCTAAGGTGTTACACTTGTTGGAGATAGTGCCCTCAGAGTCAATTATTGGATTGCAGGTACGTGATTACAATGATTGCGGAAGACCTATACCGGTAGGACAGTCTTACTCGAGATGATAGTATGCTATCTGGTTTGCCTTTATCAGTCGTGTACGGGTTTAGGTGACTGATCACTGTTACACTTTGATAGAGCCCTTAGGATCTTGCTTTACTACCAACAGTATGATGGCGATAATATATGTGAGAGTTGGGCGGTTTATACGCATATCCTTAATTATGGTCCCTAGTCGTTGGAGTTTCGAGACAGGGCATCGATACTCCGGAGTAGACTAGTATATACAGTCAAGACCCCGACGAGGGGCGGTGGCCGGTCTCACAAGCCACTGGTGTCTTTTGGATCACCTAAGATGTATACAGGTGCTCATTGGGTTATGAGTACACCGGACAGGACTCGCCGGGAACCTGCTAGTTGGTGTTATACATATGGTCAGATAGCAGTTCCCTGGTGACGGGTGTACAGGTTAGTTCATCGACCTGAGGTCGTCATTTGTCTCGTGTTAGTTCCCACTGTGCTTTGATTTCTATCCTACCACGGCTCAAAGGAATCGTGCAAACTGGTAGTTTTTGGGTACAGTTCCGAGCCACATGGAGGCACGTGAGCGGATCGGCAGGGGATTCGTCTCTCCCGGTATTAGGGGCGAGATCGTGCTGTGTATAGGAGAGCCATTACACAAAGCCCATGGCCGTGGCAGGAGATTTACTGGTAGGTACTCCAGTAGTATCTCAAGATGTTATTGGGATTCACTCCGACACGACTTATACTGCTATTGGGGATCTGACGTTACCAGCCCCATAGGCAGATATGCGATACTCATAGACGAACGGACCGGACAGTATATACATTGTCACTAGTAAGCTCATCGGCTTGTGGTTTCCGGATGAGTTTGCTCATCGGCCTCCCTTGAGGTCAGTCCATGGGCAGCCATTACGCATAGCTAGTGCCGCTGACGGCTTGTGGTTAAACCCAATGCCAGGGTACTGACCAGTTATTAGAGTCCCCCACAGACAGTTTTCTAAGTTCGGGAGAAACGTTGTAGAGGCCGTATTGTTTTATGGCAGGGTTCGGAAAATGCACGTGCGTTTACGCACGTGTCATATTTCGGGCAGATAATACTGGTGGGCTTTGGTGTAAGCCGGATCCGAGTATTATATTGAGTAGATATAATATCCTTGTCTCAGTTGCATTTGTATTCGGTCGTAATACAAATGCGGGTATATTTATACAGTTACGGGGTTATCCTGAAATTCGTTTCGTGATTGCTTTTGGAAGTTGCAAGTTTCCAGTTTTCTATCAGCCGTCTTTTAACATTCGGTTAAAGACGGATTTATCTTTTCTTTGGATTAGTGTGGATACTTCTAGAAGGTTCTAGAAGAGGAGATTAGGCTTGTGACTCACTTGTTCATTAATAGTGCTTTAATGGTGCATTTATTGTGTTCATACTTTGTGTTCACACTAGATAATTCTCTTATTATCACCTCCCCCTCTCCTACACTCACCCCCACCTCCTTATATGTGGCCGGCCGCCTCCTCTCTCACATACATTTGATTGATTCATTTGGTTAAAAGATTATGATAGTTTTGGGGTGTATGGAAATTTCATAGTTCATTTCATTCCATCACCCGAATTAATTGGCAACTTCATTAACCGTTCGTCCATGGCTTTGGACGAAACGAGACAAAGTCTTCTACTCATTCTCTACATCAATCTTAGTCGTCTCTTTTAGTAAACTTGACGACCGAGTTGCCTCGAGTCAGAGGCGGGAGCCGGTTTAAAGAATCGTTGACGTGGTGCCACCTGGACGAGTAGATCAGAGATCGACGAGATCGGAGCAGCCGCAACAGAGCGTGGGATGATGGTTAAAGAATGAAGGACTCGGTTCGTTCGGTTTAACCTTTCTACTCTCTTTACAGATTATTAGTTTAGCAATAATGGCAGATCCGGGTTATAGTATACGATAGCGCTAGTTAAAAACTTTTTGTTCCGCATTTGGCGTCAGTTTGACGGCCGGGGCGCTACCATAGAGTTACAGTGGTATCAGAGCCTCACCATTTTGCTTTACTAACTTGTGCTAACGCGTTTAAAACATCGATCGGATCGAATATCAAAAACTACAAATTTTCAATTCTGAGTTTCTGTCGATTTTAAAATGGCTCAAAAAATAATTTTACATATCACAGAAAATTCAGCAGGGTTTTCTAAGCTCACCGTACAAATTTGGTCACGTGACCTTACTAGACCTCCACGGAAACATGGTCAAACCTAGGGCTTGACCGCGCATCCGCGGCCTGTCTGTGAGATCTGTGCTCCAAATTTGAACAGTGGCTTCTTGGGTGGAAATTGTGGTTTTTGGTATATATCTTTTAAGCCCAAATTTTGTTACTGTTCAACAGATGTTCGTGGGGCCCACTTCGTGGTATTCAGTCGATCGAAATTTAAACATGTTAGTTTACAGTACTTACATTATATCTCCGACCGTGAATGTCATTTGATCGGTAAACCGCGTCTGATTGCTATAGTTCTTTTAGACGGGTTTGCGAACGTGACATTCGCGTTGATGTTCTGTGTTGTGCTGTGATGTTGCGGATTTGTCGTGGTGGATAGCAGTGTGCAATGGTAGTGCAGTTTGGATTTATTTGTACATTTGATATTGTGGGGAGAGCGTCCAACATGTGGACTGCCGTCACTGCCTGTTGTATAATATTCTTTTGAGACACGACCGGGTTAAGGTCGATGTACCCGTTGTACAAATTTTTTCATTTCTGTGCTAGGTTTTACCCCGCGACGGAGTGCACGGATAGCCAGGTTCGGGAGGGCAACGGGTCCGCATCTCATGGCTTTGAGAGGCAGAGGGGCCTCACTCTAGAATTGGCAGACTATTCGCCGCACTCGTAGGGTATACAGGTTGAACCAAGGAGGGGTGCTCAAGCTACCGGATTCCGTGAAGTGCAGGGTGGTCCATTCACTTTGCTGTAGGGGGTTACCTCACTTCTGGTTTTGGCGGGTAACTTGCCACACCAGTAGGGGTCTAGGTTTCATTGCACAGGCTATCCACACGACCAGGGGAACATCGGGTTTCAGGAGCGGCTCTGTGAAACCCGGGGATCCCAGTTTATCTGTATTGTTCTGTGATGCTTATTACTTTTCTGTAATGTTGCATATTATCACGCTGGAGCGATTATTGTATATTGGTATATATACTATTAGATGTTGTATATGTTTTGCACCCGCGCTAGTCCAGTCCCCGCTCTGTCATTAGTTAAGTAACCTAACGGGTGATGACGGGACCCAGTGACGAATATGGATGGCATATACGTACATTTTATTTTCGTTCTTTTCTGGTGTGATTAATTGATGGGACTGCGTTGATTTTGATCAATGCAAAGGAAAGAAAACCTATTTGGCAGTTGTTGGAACAAATTTAAAAAGTGTTATTACAAAAACGTTTCCTTTTGTTTTGCATAGCGGTATTCAGTGGAATATCCTGCACCTCATTCGACGGGGCAAGGGCCGATATCCCTTCACCGGGACTGACCCCTTGGGTAGAAGTTTGCGTCAGGGTAATAACTTCACTATAGTCGATTACATGTTGCTTTGCAAAGAGGTATTTAGTGGAATATCATGCACCTCATTCCACGGGGAAAGAGCCGAGATCCTTTCACCGGGAGTGACCTCTTTAGCAAAGGTTTTCGCCACTATATTTTTATAAAAAGCTATTAGGTTCCTTCAGCGATATCAAGTTCACTACGTTAAAGGTGTTTCGCCAAAAACCAGCCGTAGCCCTCCGTCATTTCTTTTGGGTATTCAGTAGTATTCAAGATATGTATTTTGACCTAACGCCAAGGCATAGTGTTTGGTAGCTGCTGGGTATTCATTTGTTGCATAGATAGATGAGTTGGTTTGGGACAGTCGTTCTGCCATTTTGACCTAACGCCAAGGGCATGTGCGGGTGGGTTCAAATTAACAAGATAGTAACGAGTAGAACTTGGCATGTGACTTATGACATTTTGACCTAACGCCAAGGTCATAAGAGCATGGGGCAAAAATCATATCGGGAGTTTCTAAAGAAACTGAAACTTGCCAATTATACGCATACCTTCTGGAGTGTGAGAAACGTGAGTGGATTCCGTCATGTTATCATGCGATGAGAGTTGGATCCCGATTCCCACTGAAGAGTTGGTTTAGTCTTCGCGTGATCCCGATTGATTCTTCTTTTAGGTTTGGAGGAAAATTTGACAGTACAGTGGGAGGTTTCCAGATTAGATAACCATTCTGATCTAGGTTAGAGTGCAAGCAGAGTGTTTCTTTTCTCTCTCTCTTTGACAGCGACCTTTGACCGACCCTAGACTATGACTCAATGACCAAGTTGACCGAACCTTCTTAAAATACTGGCTTTCGGATTGTCTGAGTTGCATAAGTCATTGCCACTCCTTCTTTTACCCTTTAAATTTCTCAGAACACCCCGTATAACTACGGACATCCACTTCCATTGGATAGATCCATAGTATGGTTATATACGAACTCGGAGGGATTTCTTCGAGGATGGATCAAGGTTCAGGAGAAATAGAATTGGTTTATTCAGTTGTCTTTTATTATCACCTTCTCTCAGGTTGCGAGGGCTCCTTGGTTTAGGAGAGTACACCTATTACGCTTATTGGATAGTCTTCTTCTAAACCATAGGCAGGTGCCTAAAGGTAGGGAATGAAGAAAACCAATTAGCCTAAGTAGGGTGTGCAGAAGATAATATGTAAAGACAAAATAAAGGGATTAGAAAGAGGGCAAAGTAAATTGCGACTGTTATCATTCACGACCAAACCGTGTACATCGTCGCCACTCCTATTTCACCTTTAAAAGAATAATGTATTATTCGGTTGTCTTTTATCATCACCTTCTCTCAAGTTGCGAGTACTCCTTGGTTTAGGAGGGTACACCTATTATGCTTACTGGATAGTCTTCTTCCAAACCATAGGCTGGTGCCGAAGGGTAGGGAAGGAAGAAAACTGTTTAGCCTAACGATTGTGTACAAAAGGTAATGACTAAAGACAAATAAAGGGATTTGGAGAGATGGCAATAAAATAAACTGTTAAAGTCATGAATTGGATTATGGAAGAGGTATTACTAGGAATACCAAGATACCCCTACGAAACATTTTCATGTTTCAGTGCATTGTTAAAGAAAAACTGTTTTCCCGATTAGATACTTCCTCCAAGGGTATGTATTTACCAGGTTTCATTCTCATATCTGTATGGTTTTACAGATGATGAATGGGAGTAAGTTATTGGGAATTAGGTGATTATCCTCATTATTTCGGAATTCGTTGTAATTGGTGATATTTGAGGAAATCGCCAGGGTACAGTCTTCAACCTAGGACGCACAGGTTTTGAGTTGTTCAACTCAGCGGACTTATACAGAGTATTGTATGTTGTCCAAGTGTCCATCATGACAAAGGGGTAGGTCCTCGTACAATGTTCTGTTTACTTATGACTTCTCTAGTTTTTAGACAAGTGTTTCGTAGAAATACAAGGTTTAAGTTTTGAGAAGTTGTGGGTATAAGTATAAAGTAGAGAACCAGGTGTCACAAGTATCGGGATTCTTCAAAGAGATCGAAGATGTAGATTCTTGTGATTGGTATTCAGATGATTGTAATGGTTTTGAGAAACTTGTTTCTCTTTCAGGTTGCTCATAATTGGATGGATTCCTAAGTTGAGTAATGCTGATTAGCCTCTTTCCATCAAGTTGATATGCACTGGAGACAGTTGCATGATTTGAATCTGGTTCCAATTAAATAAGTGCCAAAGTTTCTATATTGGATATAGAATGGTTCATACCTTAAAAGATGTTAAGGTACGGGGAGTTGTCCAGCTTATGCTTAAAACCAGACTCTGGATAACTCAGGGCACGTTTCTGTAATGGGTGTTTGTGGGTTGACCCTGGCTATGACGAGGGTTGATTTTCTACCATTTGGATGATCAATAGTGATATTGTTCTTGACTCGCCATAGTTTTAGTAAAATGGATTTTTTAAGAAAACAGTAGTTGGAGTATGGTAGAACTGGAAGTGATTCCAGAACCGCGAACGATTACGGAAAATTTAATAGGACCTATATATTCAATCAGGTTTAACATTCCATTAGCTACTCCATAGATATGGTGGGTAACCTTAGACACCCGAGAGGTACTACGGTAGCCTCAAGTACGGTGACAGGGAGGTTCTTATCTAGACAGACTTGACACTACTGTTGTTCAAGGCTATGAGACCCGGCAGGAGGTTAAGTATAGCGTCGTTCTAAACTCTCTTTAGAAGTGCACGTATATATTATTCCGCCAGAGGCTTGTCGTAGTCAGTGGGAGCAGCGGAAGTATAGTGGGCAAGTAGCTTATGTCTATTTATAGACTTGAGCAGTTATAGCGGAAATAGATCATCTAATTTTGATGTGACAGTCATAGGTTTGACTTCATTAGAATAGGGGATGGATCTGTTAAGAAGGTAGTAGGGTGTGATGTCATGGTATCTGGATGACATACACAGAGTAGGAAGTAAAATTCCTATACTACGATCGGTTGTACTGTGGTCGTCACACAGTTGTTTCTCCAGACAGGATATGGATATAATATTTGACATTCTGGTTTCTAGATCTATGGTTTTAGATCTGGATTTGGGTAGTTTCCCAATGTGGGTACTTTGACAGTATTCTAATGGTTTTTAGAATAGATGACTCCTGGCATGGTGGTGTACCTGCAGGTGATGGAGTCACCCTCTCTAAAGGTGTCTTACAGACTAAAGGGGAGAGGGATGTGCATGATTAGCAGATCACTTGCTTAGGCAACTGAGTCAATCGTGAGATGTCAAGTACCACATCAGATGTTGTTTTTGCACTAGATGCGATAAGCTTGTATTAATCCAATCCTGGAGAAACACAAGGAAGCAGTTTTAGAACATAAGTGCATGTTCTAAGGATTTGATGACGGCAGCCTCCTTCAGGAGACGGTTATCATTCCAGGCTTCAAAGGTGACATGGATGACAGAGAGATTGTCAGAGTTATAGATTTTCCCTCTGATGAAGAGGGACAGTATTATGTACAGGTGGTCCAAGAGGATATTGTGGGAGGCTTTGTGCAGGATACTGATTAGGTTCAGTGATCGATACAGTCTAAGAAGCTTGGATTTGGAGTTCATTTATGAACTAGGTCCCATCAGATATCCAGACATATTCTAAGACAGGTATTACTCGATTCGGGAGATGGCTTTCTCCGCGAACTTGAGATTAAGAGAGATATAGAAAGAAACATCTAGGCGGATCCACTCATTGAGGCTATTTCTCGAACACAATAGGTTTACAAACGGGCTTTGTGAAACTGATTAGTAGAGGAGTTGGATATTCGGTTTCACACGGGCTATGAGTAGTCGACATCGCAATAATTAGCCTTAAGTGCAAGTGGGAGATTGTTGGAGATAGTGCCCTCAGAGTCAATTATTGGATCGCAGGTACGTGATTGCAATGATTGCGGAGGACCTATACCGGTAGGACAGTCTTACTCGAGATGATAGTATGCTATTCGGTTTGCCTTTATCAGTTGTGTACGGGTTCAGGTGACTGATCACTGTTACACTTTGATAGATCCCTTAAGTTCTTGCTTTACTACCAACTGTGTGATGGCGAGCATATATGTGAGAGTTGGGAGGTTTATACGCATATCCTTAATTGTGGTCCCTAGTCGTGGGAGTTTCGAGACAGGGCATCGATACTCCGGAGTAGACCAGTGTATACAGTCGAGACCCCGACGAGGGGCGGTGGCCGGTCACACAAGCCACTGGTGTCAGTTGGATCACCTAAGATGTATACAGGTGCTCATTGGGTTATGAGTACACCGGACAGGACTCGCCGGGAACCTGCTAGTTGGTATTATACATATCGTCAGATAGCAGTTCCCTGGTGACATGTCTACAGGTTAGTTCATCGACCTATGGTCATAATTTGTCTCGTGTGAGTTCCCACTATGCTTTGATTTCTACCCTACCACGGCTCAATGGAATCGTGCAAATAGGTAGATTTTGGGTACAGTTCCGAGCCACATGGAGGCACGTGAGTGGATTGGCAGGGGATTCGTCTCTCCCGGTATTAGGGGCGAGATCGTGCTGTGTCTAGGAGAGCCATTACACAAAGCCCACGGCCGTGGCAGGAGATTTACTGGTAGGTACTCCAGTAGTATCTCAGGGTGCTATTGGGCTTCACTCCGACACGACTTATACTGCTATTGGGGGTCTGACGTTACCAGCCACCTAGGCAGATATGCGATACTCATAGACGAATGGACCGGACTGTATATACATTGTCACTGTTAGGCTCAGTATGGTTTCCGGATGAGTTCGCTCATCGGCCTCCCTTGAGGTCAGTCCATGGGCAGCCGTTACGCATAGCTAGTGCCGCTGACGGCTTGTGGTTAAACCCACTGCCAGGGTACTGACGAGTCATTAGAGTCCCCCACAGACAGTTTCCCAAGTTCGGGTGAAACGTTGTAGAGGCCGTATGGTTTTATGGCAGGGTTCGGAAAATGCACGTGCGTTTACGCACGTGTCATATTTCGGGCAGATAATACTAGTGGGCTTTGGTTTAAGCCGGATCCGAGTATTATATTGAGTAGATATAATATCTTTGTCTCAGTTCCATTTGTATTCGGTCGTAATACAAATGCGGGTATATTTATACTGTTACGGGGTTATCCAGAAATTCGTTTCGTGATTGCTTTTGGAAGTTGCCCATTTCCAGTTTTCTATCAGCCGTCTTTTAACATTCGGTTAAAACCGGGTTTGTCTTTTCTTTGGATTAGTTTGGATGCTTCTAGAAGGTTCTAGAAGAGGTGATAAGGCTTGTGACTCACTTGTTCATTAATGGTGCTTTAATGGTGCATTTATTGTGTTCATACTTTGTGTTCACACTAGATATTTCTCTTATTGTCACCTCCCCCTCTCCTGCACTCACCCCCCACCTCCTTATATGTGGACGGCCGCCTCCTCTCTCTCATACATTTGATTGATTCATTTGGTTAAAAGATTATGATAGTTTTGGGGTGTATGGAAATTTCATAGTTCATTTCATTCCATCACCCGAATTAATTGGCAACTTCATTAACCGTTCGTCCATGGCTTTGGACGAAGCGAGACAAAGTCTTCTACTCATTCTCTACATCAATCTTGGTCGTCTCTTTTGGCAAACTTGACGACCGAGTTCCCTCGAGTCAGAGGCGGGAGCCCGTTTAAAGAATCGTTGACGTGGTGCCACCTATACGAGCAGATCGGAGATCGATGAGATCGGAGCAGCCGCAACGGAGCGTGGGATGATGGTTAAAGAACGAAGGACTCGGATCGTTCGGTATAACCTTTCTACTCTCTTTACAGTTTGTTAGTTTAGCAATAATGGCAGATCCGGGTTATAGTATACGATAGCGCCAGTTAAAAACCTTTTGTTCCGCATTTGGCGTCAGTTTGACGGCCGGGGCGCTACCGTAGACTTACATCACTCACTACAGCCCCCGTTCTATTATCTCCGGATTGGAACCACCCGTTCGAGTTTATGTGTGATGCATCAGATTTTGCTATTGGTGCGGTCTTAGGATAGCACATTGATAAGATGCCACATGTAATTTACTATGCAAGTAGGACCTTGAATGATGCACAAATAAATTACACAAGTACCGAGAAAGAACTCTTGGCAGTTGTATTTGCATTAGAGAAATTCAGGTCCTACTTGATTGGCTCGCCTATTGTGGGTTACACAGATCACTCCGCCCTACGACATCTTTTATCGAAGAAGGATGCGAAGGCCAGGTTAATACGTTGGATCCTATTGTTACAAGAATTTGATCTTGTCATCCGAGACAAGAGTGGATGCGAAAACGTTGTAGCCGACCATCTTTCACGCATCACTTCTTCGCCAACTGTGACCATACCGATAAATGACTCATTTCCTGACGAACAGCTCTTGAATGTATCCTACGAACCTTGGTTCGTGGATATCGTGAACTATCTTGCGACGGGACTTATACCTAGCGATTGGTCGAAATAAGACAAACTTCGATTTCTATCCCAAGTAAAATATTTTTACTGGGATGAATCATATCTTTTCAAGTATTGTTCCGATCAAATCATTCGCAGGTGTGTCCCTAACGATGAATTCAAGAGCGTGTTATCATTTTTTCATGATCACGCATGCGGCGGTCATTTTGGACAACGAAAAACAGCGGAGAAAGTTTTGCAATGTGGCTTTTATTGGCCAACATTATTTAAAGATGCATTTAAACATTGCAAAACTTGTCCGCGATGTCAGCATTTGGGTCGGATTTCACGAAGGAATGAGATGTCGCTCCAACCTATATTGGTTGTGGAAATATTCGATGTGTGGGGTATTGATTTTATGGGCCCTTTTCCCAACTCCTTTGGGAATCTATATATCTTGTTAGCAGTTGATTATGTCTCAAAGTGGGTGGAAGCTATACTGTGTCGCACTAATGACAACGAAGTTGTCATTAAGTTCCTTAAAGAAAATATCTTTTCGCGATTCGGACACCCTCGCGCTATAATTAGCGACAACAGGACACATTTCTGCAATAGGTATTTCGAGGCCTTGATGCGGAAATATTCAATCACTCATAAGCTTTCTAGGACTATCATCCCCAAACATACGGGCAGGCTGAGATCTCAAATAGACAGATCAAACAGATATTGGAGAAGATGGTTTCTAAGAACCATAAAGATTGGTCAACCAAATTGACGGATGCTCTTTGGGCATTCCGCACCACTTATAAGATCGATCTTGGTATGTCTCCATACCGTCTTGTGTTTGGGAAGGCATGCCTCCTCCCTGTCGAGATCGAACATAAGGCAATGTGGGTTATTAAAGAGCTTAATTTTGATCTTGATCATGCAGGCAGCTATCGGAAGCTGCAATTGAATGAGCTAAGCGAACTCCGCGATGAAGCTTACGATAATGCGGTGATAGTAAAGAACAGGACTAAAGTGTTCCACGATAAAAATCTTTTTAGAAAAGTCTTCACATCGGGGCAACAAGTCCTTCTTTACGATTCCCGTCTCCATCTTCATCCGGGTAAGCTTAAATCTCGTTGGCAAGAACCTTTTGTGGTGCGGCATGTACACCCGCACGGGGCAGTTGAAGTTGAAAATTTGAAAAACGGTTCAATTTTTAATGTAAATGGGCATAGATTAAAACCGTATTTTTCTGCTGACCCCGCAGAGGAGCTCCTGTTTTTACAGGAGCCGCTTTATCAAAACTAAAACTCCTCCGTCGCACCTCCATGTTTTTGTAACATTTTCTCATTTTAAGAATGGAGGTGAGTAAAAATGGATTTGATTGAATATCTGTGCGTGTCAATGATCAAGTTTGGGGGTAGTTTTCATTTAACTATTATTTTACCCCTTGTATCTCTCTCCTAGTATACAAGTCCTTGTTCTCAAAAGGCTACATCAGTGAGGACACTGCTGAAAATAGGTTTGGGGGGGAGGTTTGTATCCACTGAATTATCTTTGACACTGGGCATTAAAAATTTTTTTTTATATAACAAAAGAGTAGAAAGTGAAAAATTACATCCAAAAGATAGGAATAGTTTAAGAAAACCAAGAAAATTAGAAGTTTTCTTAAACGAACTAGTAATAAGTAGTTATGAGCTGTTGCCCCAAGGGTTAGTAAGATGAAGGAAGTCACTAATCAGAGGATAAAAATAAGTCTGAAAAATAGTTTCTATTCTGGAAGCCAAACATTTAAATGTTGATACCCTACTATATGCACTTACACACGTCTTGAAACTCGAGATAGTAGAGGATACCTTGAAATACTCTTGTCTAAAAGCCAAAATATGAAGGAAATGAAAAAAATGAAGAAAATATAAAAATGGTGAAAAGAAAAAAATGAACACTGGTTTTGTTATCGCCAAGGCAGCAATAAAAAAATATAGCGAGGGTGCCTCTTCACCTAGTGCCCTAAGGCCAACTCTGGTCTGGGAGTCACTGCTAAGCCTTAGGTGGTGCAAGACGAGGAAAATATTATCACCTAATCAGCAAGCACATAAGTAATTGGTTGGTTAGTACCACAAGAAGTATTAACGGTCGCATGAAAATGTGTGTGCAAATCTAAATATTTATCAAATTAAAAAGTAATAAGGTAGATGGACAAGAGTATGATATCTTGAATTGAATTCTCCAAGTGTAGGGATGTTCTTTACACACACGTGGGGTTATATGATCAATGTTTAGATGAAAGATAGGAACGAAAAATAAAGACGATGTTTTATTGAGAGATAATGTGATTTCTAACACCTTTTCATGACTATTAAGATAGGGCTCATAACAACTGAAAAGCTAGTGTAGTTGGAAACTCTTATTTTCGAAGCCTTTCTTTTATGGTTCTTATCTTTATATGTAAATTTCACCATCTCTCTTTTGTTATAGGATTTTGTGGGTGTAATCCGCTGAAAACCCTCAGGAGAAAACACTCCTCCTACTAGGGACACCTAGAGGTTTAACGGCTTGTTGCACGTGCTCAGTGCAATGGTGTCAGCCTACGAAAGTGTGCTTAGTTTTCTCCTTTCTTTTTCTCCTCTTGAATAAACTAGTTTGCTCGGGACGATCAAAGATAAGTTTGGGGGTATTTGTTCGGTTGATAAAACTGCACATTTGTATTACATTTTTCCTACCATTTTCATATTAAAAAAGGACTTTATTATAATATATTATACATATGAGGGTTTATGTGTAAAAACACTATTTTCCATGTGTTAATATATTTTAATTAGCATTTGGTAGGAAAATGTTTGCAAATAATTTCATTGACCAAATCCTAGTAGAACAAAGTCTACTAAATATTATTGGAGTTGTTGTGCAGAAATTTTCCATGTTGTGCAGAATTTTTCAAGACTAGAATCAAGCAAATCAAGTTGTTGAAAAATACTTGCCTAATTAAGAATCAAAACTTGGAGACCAAGTCTGGCAGCAACCATGAGAAGATTTTCAAATTCTGAAGGTTTCAAGGATCGCCAAATGTCACATAGAGACAGATCCGGAAAAATGATGAAGGGTCCTGATGAGAAGACCGCGGATCCGCGGCATTAACCCCTTTATGCCGTAGATCCGCCGCAGTTAGAGGGAGTTGGAAGCCGAGGATTTTCGGGGAGGATCTTTTTCTACTTACTTCCTAATTTAGAAGCTTTGATTCTAGCTTTGGCACTATAAAAGGGCACCGAGAGCCTCTTGGAAAATTTATCAAGCCGAAAAGATCACGAAGTGCCAGACGCTCACGCATCCAGGCTGATCATCGACTGTTCGTCTACCACCTTAGGAAAGATCGATAAGCAAATCAAGTTTTGTAATCATTTTCTACGGAATAAAGTGTAGATTGTTCAAGTTGATTAATAAAGGTAGTTATTTTATTTAATTCTTTTACATTTTACATTATGTTTTCCCTCTCTGTCTTTTCATCTTCTTCTCCTAACATGCGCGAGTAATTCTCCGCTTGTTAGGGTTCGTAGGATTAGGGTAGGCTAATGGATGATGAACATCCCTAAACCCTTTTTCAGTCCTATAAAGTTTATGAACTTTATCAAAAGAATCATTAACATCCTAATCGGGCACGCTAGCATCAGATATTGATAAATCTGGAGCTAATGCTAACACGGGAGCAAGCAGGTATAGGTTTGTCTGAATAGACAACAGGAAATGTCCGTAGGGACAACAAGTCATGATTGTTGACATTAGTAACAGAATCAGGTAACAGGTCAAGCTGTGGTATATCAGGTCAAGTCTGGTAGTGTATATGGATCCAATCATGTCAAGTAGTGCACGGTATCAAGTCGTGTCAAGTAATAGTATAACAAGTCATGTCAGAGGGTGTACAAATGTCACGTGGGTGCTCATAATCAAACTAAAATAGGCATGGGTACACAAAAACAATTATGGGATATCAATATAACAATAAAATGGAATGGTGTGATGTTTTATGCAAATAGGTATAAATTCAAACACATGGATGCACAGTAATCGATTATGGTTAAGATAATAGTTCCAATATTAAATAGGATGCACTTTATTAAACATGAAATATTAATATCACATTATTATGCTCAAATATGATCTAATGATGCAATTATATATATTAGGCTAGATGGATGCAGACGGGTGTACGAAAGGTTATAAACTATAGCATGGTACAATGGGATGTATAATTAAGCACTATGTGATATAAATATGGATATGGGTACAGTGTATTGTAATCTAGTATGCAACAAGGTATATTTTCATGTTCTAGATCTAAAATGATAAAACGGAACATCAAAGTGTTAAAATGAAATATGGGGCACTAGATTTAAACAACAGGTTTAATATGTACTAAAATAAGTATGTAATAATTTAAATAGCATGTAATAAGATTATCTTGCCTCGACGGAACGATAACGGATGTGTACAGAACGTCCCGCGTCAGTGAAATGTCGCGACGTTCGAGCGGCACACGGAACGGGTCCAAGTAACGCACGAAGGTGAACACGCGGGTAAGGTATGTCCATGGGGTCGTCTGGAACGGCAGCCACGGTCACAGCTCCGGCGAGGTAGTCGGAAAACAATAATCCAAGAAATAAAGAGAAGAAAAGAAAGAAAGAAGAAGAAAGGAGAAGAAGAATAAGGATGGGGTTTTGATGATTTGGGGTTTAATGTTTCCGGTGTCAGAGGAAGCGATGGGAGGTGTTAACGAATCGAGGGTTTTCCGGAGAAAAGGCAGTGAGGATTTCTGATTCTTGGGGCGCAGGGGGTGTATCAGGAAGGAATGGAGAGTTGAGAACAAGGAGGGGAAGAGACAAGAGGTGGTGAACAGGTAGAGGTGAGGTCGACGAGGTCGATGGTGATGGTCGGCGACGAGGGTTGAGACGGTACCGGCGAGGACAGCGGCAAGGATGGGTGTGCAGCGGGGATTTCTTCATGTTGGGAAAGAGAGGAGAGGAAGGAGTTCGGGGAAGAGGAGAGAGGTAATGGAGAGGATTGAGGTCGGGAAGGGGAGGAAGAAGTGTTGGATATAGTGCCCTCAAACTCAATTATTGGATCGCAGGTACGTGATGGCAATGATTGAGGAGGACTTATACCAGCAGCACAGTCTTACTCGAGATGATAGTATGCTATCTGGTTTGCCTTTATCAGTCGTGTACAGCTTCAGGTGACTGATCACTATAACACGCTAAAAGAGCCCTAAGGATCTTGCTTGACTACCAACAGTGGTAGTCCATAAGCACATCCTTAAAAGTGGTCCCTAGTCGTGGGAGTTTCGAGACAGAGCATCGATACTCCGGAATAAACTAGTGTATACAGTCGAGACCCCGATAAGGGGCGGTGGCCGGTCTCACAAGCCACTGGTGTCAGTTGGATCACCTAAGATGTATACAGGTGCTCATTGGGTTATGAGTACACCGGATAGGACTCGCCGGGAACCTGCTAGTTGGTATTTATACCTAGCGTCAGATAGCAGTTCCCTGGTGACATGTGTACAGGTTAGTTCATCGAACTGAGGTCGTCATTTGTCTCGTGTGAGTTCCCTCTGTGCTTTGATTTCTACCCTACCACGGCTCAAAGGAGTCGTGCAAACAGGTTTTTTCTGGGTACAGTCCCGAGCCACAAGGAGGTAAGTGAGCGGATCGGTAGGGGATTCGTCTCTCCCGGTATTGGGGTGAGATCGCCTTATGTCTAGAAGATCCATTACACAAAGCCCTCGGCCGAGGCAGGAGATTTACTGGTAGGTATTCCAGTAGTATCTCTGGGTGTTCTGGGCTACACCCCGACACGACTTATACCGCTATTAGGGGTCTGACATTACCAGCCCCCTAGGCTCGATATGCGATACTCATAGACGAAAGGACCGGACTGTATGTATATTGTTACTGATAGGCTCAGTAGGGTTCCATGATGAGTTCGCTCATCGGCTTCCCTTAAGGTCAGTACATGGGCAGCCGTTACGCACAGCTAGTGCCGTTGACGGCTTGTGGTTAAACCCACTGCCAGGGTACTGACGAGTCTTTAGAGTCTCCTACAGATAGTTTCCCATGTTCGGGCGAAACGTTGTAGATGCCGTATGGTTTTATTGCAGGGTTCGAAAATGTACGTGCACTTGTGCACGTGTCATATTTCGAACAGATAATACTGGTGGGCTTTGGTTTAAGCCGGATTCTAGTATTATATTGTGTAGGAGTATTTTTTGTCTCATTGCATTTTGTATTCGGTCGGAATACAAATGCGGGTATGTTTATACTGTTGTGGGGTAATTCCACGGGATTACTTTTGAAGTTGCCAGTTTTCTATCACTCGTCTTAAACATTCGGTTTAATGCGGAATTATCTTTTCTTCTTTTGTTTTTGGTGAGGGTGAGTCATTTGTGAGCTTCTAGAATTGCATTACTAGGTTTTGTGAGGTGGCTTAGTTCATTATTGCAAGCATGTGAATTTTGCAAGGTGTATTTTGCATTAATTGTTCTTGGAAATTGTTTAGGATATTTTGTGTTCACCCCCCTCTTCACTATGTGCTGTTGGTGGCCAGCCCCACTTAGATGTTATATTATGTGTTGGATTAATTTCTTGCATTTGCTCACTGCTTAAAACATTTCCCAGATAGCTTTTCCACTTTTGGTCGAGCCCAGATTCTTTGCTAACTCTATTTCCTCCAAGAAAATTTCATAGCTCACTTGATATCAATCCAATTGGCAACTTGATTAACCCTTCACCCAATGGCTTGGGTTCCTTGAGACAAAACATTCTACACTATCTCTACATCAATCTTGGACATGTCGGCTAGCAAACTTCATGTTTGAGTTACCTCGGTTTAGAGGCGGGAGCCCGTTTAAAGATCCGTAGATTTGGTGCCATCTCGACGAGGAGCAAAGAGATCGGAGTTGCAGCAAAGGAGCGTGGGATGATGGCTAAAGACCGAAGGACTCGGATCGATCGGTATAGCCTTTCGACCTCTTTACAGATTTTGTTAGTTTAGCGTTAATGGCAAGATCCGGGTTATAGTATGCGATAGCGCCAGTTATAAAAGTTTTTGTTCCGCGTTTGGCGTCAGATTGACTGTCGAGGCGCTATCGTAGACTTACATGGTATCAGAGCCACGCCATTAACCTTTACAAGTTTGTTCTAACGCGTTTAAAATATCGATCGAACCAAATTTCCGAAACCGCGATTTTCAGGTTAAAGTTTCTTTCGAATTTTTATACAGGTCTAAAAATTATTTTGAGCATCTCAGAAAATCGAGCAGGCTTTTTTTAGGCCGCTGTAGAAATTTGGTCCACTGATTCAACATTATTGCCACGGAACCGCCGCACAAACCATATTTGGCCGCGGTTCCGCCGCCGGTTTGTGGGAACAGCAAACCCTATTTCTTCTGTGTGTTCTGCATGCGATATTGTCTTTTCTGGGATATTTGTTTTGGGCCCAGATTTTGTTAGTGTACTGCAGTTGTACGTGGGGCCCACTTCGAGAAGTTTTGTCGATCGGAATTTTAAACTTGTTAGTTTACAGTACTTACATTATATCTCTTACCGTGAATGTCATTCGAGCGGTAAACCATGTCTAATTGCTATAGCTATTTTAGACGGGTTTGCGAATGTGACATTCGCGTTGATGTTCTATGTTGTGCTGTGATGTTGCGGATTTGTCGTGGTAGATAGCTGTGTGCAATGGTAGTGCAGTTTGGATTTATTTGTACATTTGATATTGCGGGACGAGCGTCCAACATGTGGACTATCGTCTCTGCCTGTTTGTATAATTTTCTTTTGGGGCACGACCGGACTGAGGTCGATGTACCCGTTGTACATATTTTTCATTTCTGTACTAGATTTACCCAGCGACGGAGTGCACGGATAGCCGGGTTCTGGAGGGCAACAGGTCTGCATCTCATGGTTTTGAGAGGCAGAGGGGCCTCACTCTAGAATTGGCAGACTATTCGCCGCACTCGTAGGGGGTATAGGTTGACCCAAGGATGGGTGCTTGAGTTACCGGATTTCGTGAAGTGCTGGGTTGTCCATTCACTTTGCTGTAGGGGTTTCCTCGCTTCAGGTTTTAGCGGGTAACTTGCCGCACCCGTAGGGGTCTAGGTTTCATTGCACAGGCTATCCACACGACCTGGGGAACGTCGGGTTTCAGTAGAGGCTCTATGAAACCCGAGGATCCCAGATTATCTGTATTGTTCTGTGATGCTTATTACTTTTCTGTAATGTTGCATTTATCACGCCTAGAGCGATTATTGTATATTGGTATATATACTAGTAGATGTTGTATATGTTTTACACCCGCGCTAGTCCAGTCCCCGCTCTGTCGTTAGTAAAGAAACCTAACGGGTGATGACGGGACCGAGTGACGAATGCGGATGGAATATACGTACCTTTTATTTTCGTTCTTTTCTGGTGTGATTAATTGATGGGACTGCGTTGATTCTGATCAATGCAAAAGGAAAACAAACATGTTTGGACATTGTTGGAACAGTTTTAAAAAGTATTATTACAAAGACGTTTTCTTTTGTTTTGCATAATGGTGTTCAGTTGGAATATCCTGCACCTCATTCGACGAGGCAAGGGCCGTGATCCCATCACCGGGAGTGACCCCTTAGGCGGAAATATACGTCAGGGTAATAACTTCACTATAGTCGATTACAAGTTGCTTTGCATCGCGGTATTCAGTTGGAATATCCTGCGCCTCATTCCACGAGGAAAGAGTCGAGATCCCTTCACCGGGACTAACCTCTTTAGCAAAGGTTTTCGCCACTATATTTTTATAAAAAGCAATCAAGTTCCTTCAGTGATATCAAGTTCGTTAAGTTAAAAGTTTTTCGCCAAAAACCAGCCGTAGCCCTCCGTCATTTCATATGAATGGTCAGTAGTATTCAAGCTATGTTGGCTTGGCCCTTGGTCAAGACATAGTGATTGGTAGCTGCTTGGTTGTTCACATGTTGCATAGATAGATGCGTTGGTTTGGGACAACCTTTCAGCCTTGTTGGCCCTTAGTCAAAGGCGGGTACTGGTGGGTTCAAATTAACAAGATAATGATGGGCAGAACTTGACATGTGACTTATGATTTGTTGGCCCTTAGTCAAGGTCATAAGAGCATGGGGCAAAAATCCATATCGGGAGTTTCTAAAGAAACTGAAACTTTCCAGGCACGCGCATACCTTCTAGAGTATGATAACGTGAGTGGATACCTTCCCGTTGTCATGTGATGAGAGTTGGATCCCCATTCCCACTGATGAGTTAGTTTACTCTTCGGGTTATCCCGATTGATTCTTCTTTCAGGTTTGGAGGAGAATTTGACAGTACAGTGGGAGGTTTTCTTATTAGATAAAGTGATAACCATTCTGATATAGGTTAGAGTACATGCAGAGTGTTTCTTTTCTCTCTCTCTCTTTGGCAGAGACCATTGACCGACCCTAGACTATGACTCAGTGACCAAGTAGACCGAACCTTCTTAACATACTGTCTTTTGGATTGTCTAAGTTGCATAAGTCATTGTCGCTCCTTCTTTTACCCTATTCATTTCTCAGAACACCTCGTATCACTACGAACATCCACTTCTATTGGATAGATCCATCGTATGGTTATATACGAACTCGAAAAGACTTCTTCGAGGATGGATCCAGGTTCAGGAGAAATTGAATTGGTTTATTCAGTTGTCTTTTATTATCACCTTCTCTCAGGTTGCGAGGGCTCCTTAGTTTAGGAGAGTACACCTATTACGCTTATTGGATAGTCTTCTTCCAAACCATAGGCAGGTGCCGAAAGGTAGGGAATGAAGAAAACCTATTAGCCTAAGTAGGGTGTACATAAGGTAATAAATAAAGATAAAATAAAGGGATTAGAAAGATTGCAAAGTAAATTGTGACTGCTATCATTCACGACCAAACCGCGTACTTCATTGCCACTCCTACTTCATCTTTGCTTTTTTCCCCAGTTCGGGAGAAATAGAATAAGGTATTGTTCAGTTGTCTTTTATCATCACCTTCTTTCAGGATGCGAGTACTACTTGGTTTAGGAGGGTACACCTATTATGCTTACTGGATAGTCTTCTTCCAAACAATAGGCTGGTGCCGAACGGTAGGGAAGGAAGTAAACCACTTAGCCCAAAGGGGTGTACAGAAGGTAGTGAATAAAGACAAATAAAGGAATTTGGAGAAATGGCAAACAAATATACGGTTACAGTCATGAATTGGTTTATGGAAGAGACATTACTAGGAATACCAGGATATCCCTATGAAACATTTTCATGTTTCAGTTTCACTTTGCATTGTTAAAGGAAAACTGTTCTCCTAATTAGATACTTACTCCAGGGTATGTATTTACCAGGTTTGATTCTCACATCTGTATGGTTTTACAGATGATGAGTGGGAGTAAGTTATTGCGAATTAAGTGATCATCCTCATTATATCGGAATTCGTTGTAATTGGTGATATTTGAGGAAATCGCCTGGGTACAGTTTTCAACCTACGATGCACAGGTTTTGAGTTATTCGACTCAGGGGACTCATACAGAGTATTGCATGCTGTCTAGTGTCAATCAGGATAAAGGGGTTGGTCCTCGTACTATGTTCTGTTTACTTGTGACTTCTCTAATTTTTAGATAAGTGTTTCGTAGAAATACAATATCTAAATTTTGAGAAGTTGTGGGTATAGGAATAAAGTAGAGAACCAGATGTCGCAAGTATCGGGATTCATCAAAGAGGTCGAAAATGTAGATTCTTGTGATTGGTATTCAGATGATATTAATGGTTTTGAGAAACTTGTTTCTCTTTTAGATTACTCATAATTGGATGTATTCCTAAGTTGAGTAATGTTGATCGGCCTCTTTCCATTAAGTTGATATGCACTGGAGACAGCTGCTTGATTTGAATCTGGTTCCAATTAAATAAGTGCCAAAGTTTCTATATTAGATATAGAATTGTTCATATCTTAACGATGTTAAGGTACGGGGTGTTGTCCGGCTTATGCTTAAAATCAGAATCTGGATAACTCAAGGCGCGTTGCTTTAATGGCAGTTTGCGGGTTGGCCCGGGCTATGACGATGGTTGACTTTCTACCATCTGGAAGATCAATAATGATATTGTTCTTGACTCGCTAGAGTTTTAGTAAAATGGATTTTTTTTCAGAAAACATTAGTGGGAGTATGGTAGAACTGGAAATGATTCAGAACGGCAAACGATTACGAAAAATTTAATAGGACCCAAAGATTCAATTGTTGGAAATAGTGCCCTCAAAGTCGATTATTGGATCGCAGGTACGTGATTGCAATGATTGAGGCAGGACCTATACCGATATGACAGTCTTGCTCGAGATGATAGTTTGCTATCTGGTTTGACTTTATCATCGTATACATGCTTTAGATCACTATTGCATGACGATAGAGCCCATAGGATTCTTGCTTGACTACCAGCAGTATGATGGCGATCATATACGTGGGAGCTGGGGCCTATAAGCACATCATTAAAAGTGTCCCTAGTCGTGGGAGTTTCGAGACAGGGCATCGATACTTCAGAGTAAACTAGTGTACACAGTCAAGACCCGGACGAGGGGCGGTGGCCGGTCTCACAAGCCATTGGTGTCAGTTGGTTCACCTAAGATGTATACAGATGCTCGTTAGGTTATGAGTACACCGGACAGGACTCGCCGGGAACATACTAGTTGTTATTATACATATCGTCAGATAGCAGTTCCCTGGTGACATGTGTGCAGGTTAGTTCATCGACCTGAGGTCGTCATTTGTCTCGTGTGAGTTCCCACCGTGCTTTCATTTCTACCCTACCACGGCTCAAAGGAGTCGTGCAAACAGGACTTTTTTCGGTACAGTCCCGAGCCACATGGTGGCAAGTGAGCAGATCGGCAGGGGATTCGTCTCTCCCGGTATTGGGGGTGAGATCGCGCTGTTTGTAGGAGTGCCATTACACAAAGCCCTCGGCCGAGGCAGGAGATTTACTGGTAGGTACTCCAGTAGTATCTCAGGGTGTTCTGGGCCACTCTCTGACATGACTTATACAGCTAATGGGGTCTGACGTTACTAGCCCCCTAGGCAGATAAGCGATACTCATAGACGAACGGACCGGACTGTATGTATATTGTCACTGTTAGGCTCAGTAAGGTTTATGGATGAGTTCACTCGTCAACTTCCCTTCCAATCAATACATAGGCAAACCGTTACGTACAACTTGTACCTCTGATGTGCTAGAGGTTATACCCAGTGCCTGTGTGTTGATGAGTCATTAGAGTCCCCTACAGACCGTTTCCCAAGTTCGGGCGAAACGTTATAGAGGCCGTATGGTTATATGGCAGGGTTCGGAAAATGCACGTGCATTTTCGCACGTGTCGTTTTTTGGGCAGATAATACCGGTAGGCTTTGGTTTAAGCCGGAACCCGGTATTATACTGTGTAGATATAATATCTTTGTCTCAGATGCATTTGTATTGGGTCATAATACAAATGCGGGTATGTTTATACCATTACGGGGTTATCCTGAAATTCGTTTCGGGATCGCTTTTGGAAGTTGCCAGTTTCCAGTTTTCTATCACCCGTATTTGACATTCGGTGAAATGCAGATTTATCTTTTCTTTGGATGAGTGTGGAAGGTTCTAGAAGTTTCTAGAAGTGGTGACTAGGATGATGTGGTGGCTAGTGACTCATTTGTTCATTAATGGAGCATTAAGTAGATGAAGACTAAGGGTTTTTAATCATAGCTTTGCTTAAATGCATTCATACAAGGTGTTAAGTGACTCATCATCTTCATTATTGTTATGGTGACCCTCCCCTCTCCTAGACTGACCTCCCCCCTCTACAAATATGGCCGGCCCCCTCCCATCTTTAGGGAGATGGTTGTGTTTTGGAAAAATATTTTGATAGCTTCACTTCATTTCATATAGCTCATTTTTCCGTCACCCGATTCCAAAAGGCAACTTCATTAACCGTTCGTCCATGGCTTTGGACGTAAAGAGACAAAGTTTTCTACTCATTCTCTACTTCATCTTGGTCATCACTTTTAGCAAACTTGACGACCGAGTTGCCTCGGTTCAGAGGCGGGAGCCCGTTTAAAGATCCGTCGACGTGGTGCAACCTGGACGAGAAGACCGGAGATTCAGGAGATCGGAGCAGCCGCAACAAAGTATGGGATGATGGTTGAAGACCGAAGAACTCGAATCGTTCGGTATAACAATTCTACCCACTTTGTATTTTGTTAGTTTAGCTTTAATGGCAGATCCGGGTTATAGTACGCAATAGCGCCAGTTGTAAAAAGTTTTTGTTCCGTATTTGGCGTCTGTTAGACGGCCGGGGCGCTGCCGTGGACTTACAGTGGTATCAGAGCCTCACCATT
Organism: Agapanthus africanus; assembly: GCA_030015575.1. Classification (NCBI taxonomy): domain Eukaryota; kingdom Viridiplantae; phylum Streptophyta; class Magnoliopsida; order Asparagales; family Amaryllidaceae; genus Agapanthus; species Agapanthus africanus. The sequence continues at coordinate 466,366,133 of CM057339.1, read as the reverse complement.
AAGCTATACTAACTTGTGCTAACGCGTTTAAGAGATCGATCGAACGGAATTTCCGAAATCATAATTATCAAGCACACAAGTTTCTGTTGATTTTTTAAAGGGCCTAAAAATAATTTTACATATCACAGAAAAACGTGCAGGGTTTTTTAAGCTTACTGTACAAATTTGGTCACGTGACCCTACAAGACCGCCGCGGATCCGCGGTAAAACCTAGGGTTTGACCGCGCATCCGCGGCCAGTCTGTGGGTTCAGTGTTTCAAATTTGTACAGTGTCTTCATATTGGGAAATTATGGTTTATGGTACTGTTCTTTTGGGCCCAAATTTTATTACTGTACAGCAGATGTACGTGGGGCCCACTTCGGAAAGTTTTGTCGATCGAAATTTTGAACTTGTTAGTATGCAGTACTTACTTTATATCTCTGACCGGGAATGCCATTTGATCGGTAAACCGCGTCTAATTGCTATAGTTCTTTTAGACGGGTTTGCGAATGTGACATTCTCGTTGATGTTCTGTGTTGTGCTGTGATGTTGCGGATTTGTCGTGGTGGATAGCAGGGTGCAATGATAGTGCAGTTTGGATTTATTTGTAAATTTGATATTGCGGGGCGAGCGTCCAACATGTGGACTGCCGTCACCGCCTGTCGTATAATATTCTTTTGGGGCACGACCGGGTTGAGGTCGATGTACCCGTTGTACATATTTTATTTTCTGTACTAGGTTTATCCCGCGAAGGAGTGCATGGATAGCCGGGTTCTAGAGAGCAACGGGTCCGTATCTCATGGCTTGGAGAGGCAAAGGGACCACACTCTAGAATTGGCAGACTATTCGCCGCAGTCATAGGGATACGGTTGACCCAAGAAAGGGTGCTCAATTTACCGGATTTCGTGAAGTGCCGGGTGTTCTATTCACTATGATGTGGGGGACTACCTCGCTTTAGGTTTTGGAGGGTAACTTGCCGCACCCGTTGGGGTCTAGGTTTCATTGCACAGGCTATCTACACGACCAGGGGAACGTCGGGTTTCAGCAGCGGCTCTGTGAAACCCGGGGATCCCAGATTATCTATATTGTTCTGTGATGCTTATTACTTTTCTGTAATGTTGCATATTATCATGCCTGGAGTGATTATTGTATATTGGTATATACTATTAGATGTTGTATATGTTTTACACCCGTGCTAGTCCAGCCCCCGCTCTGTCGTTAGTTAAGTAACCTAACGGGTGATGACGGGACCCAGTGACGAATGCGGATTGCATATACGTACAATTTATTTTCGTTCTTTTCTGGTGTGATTGATTGATGGGACTGCATTGATTCTTATCAATGCAAGGATAAAACAAACCTATATTTGATGTTGTTGGAACAAATTTTTAAAGGTGTTATTACAAAGATATTTCCTTTTGTTTTGCATAGTGATATTCAGTTAGAATATCCCGCACCTCATTCGACGAGGCAAGGGCCGAGATCCCTTCACCGGGAGTGCACCCTTGGACATAAGTTTACGTCAGGGTAATAACATCACTATAGTTGATTACAAGTTGCTTTGCATCGCCGTATTCAGTTGGAATATCCTGTACCTCATTCCATGAGGAAAGAGCTGAGATCCCTTCACTGGGAGTGACCTCTTTAGCAAAGGTTTTCGCCACTATATTTTTATAAAAATCTATCAGGTTCCTTCAACGAGATCAAGTTCATTACATTAAAGGTTTTTCGCCAAAAACCAGTCGAAGCCCTCCGTCATTTCTTTTGGGTATTCAGTAGTATTCAAGCTATGCATTTTAGCCAAAGTTAAGGCATAGTGTTTGGTAGTTGCTGGGTATTCATCTGTTGCATAGATAGATGAGTTGATTTGGGACAGTCGTTCTGCCATTTTGGCCAAAGTCAAGGGCATGTGCGGGTGGGTTCAAATTGACCTGGATAGTGACGGGTAGAACTTGGCATGTGACTTATGACATTTTGACCAAAGCCAAGGTTATAAGAGCATGGGGCAAAAAATTCACATCGGGAGTTTCAAACATACAGGAAACTTACCAGGCATGCACATACCTTCTGGAGTATGATAACTTGATTGGCTTCCATCAAGTTATCATGCGATGATAGTTGGATCCCGATTCTCACTGATGAGTTGGTTTACTCTTCGGGTGATCCCGACTAATTCTTCTTTCAGGTTTGGAGGAGAATTTGAGATAACAGTGGGAGGTTTCCAGATTAGATAAAGTGATAACCATTCTGATCTAGGTTAGAGTGCACGCAGAGTTTTTCTTTTCTCTCTCTCTTTGGCAGCGACCTTTGACCGACCCTAGACTATGACTCAGTGACCAAGTTGACCGAGCCTTCTTAAAATACTGGCTTTTGGATTGTCCGAGTTGCATAAGTCATTGTCGCTCCTTCTTTTACCTTTTGCATTCCTCAGAACACCTCGTATTATTACGGACATCCACTTCCATTGGATAGATCCATCGTATGGTTATATACAAACTCGAAGGTACTACTTCGAGGATGGATCCAGGTTCAGGAGAAATAGAATTGGTTTATTCAATTGTCTTTTATTATCACCTTCTCTCAGGTTGTGAGTACTCCTAGGATTAGGAGAGTACACCTATTATGCTTACTGGATAGTCTTCTTTCAAACCATAGGCTGGTGCTAAACGGTAGGAAAGGAAGAAAACCATTTAGCCAAACGATGGTGTACAGAAGGTAACGACTAAAGACAAATAAAGAGATTTGGAGAGATGGCAAAGATATATACGGTTAAAGTCATGAATTGGATTATGGAAGAGACATTACTAGGAATACCAGGATACCCCTGCGAAACATTTTCATGTTTCAGTTTCACAGTGCATTGTTAAAGGAAAACTGATTTCCGATTAGATACTTACTCCAGGGTATGTATTTACCAGGTTTCATATCTGTATTGTTTTACAGATATTGAGTGGGAGTAAGTTATTGGGAATTAAGGTGATCTTCCTTATTATATCGGAATTTGTTGTAATTGGTGATATTTGAGGAAGTCGCCTAGGTTTTTGCCGGACGGCATGTATTTGGTTTTGAGTATCCGTTGTTGTGCACCAATTTCAAAATGATATATCTGTACGTTTATTTTTATAAAGTGAGATATAACTTTTTGAAATTATGTCCGTGACATTTACCTATATCAGTTGATGATTGGGTAAGGTGCATTGAACAACGGAGTAGTTCTTAATCATAAGCACAGTTTTCAACCTACGATGCACAGGTTTTGAGTTATTCAAACTCAGAGGACTTATACAGAGTATTGTATGTTGTCCAGTGTCCGTCAGGACAAAGGGGTAGGTCCTCATACTATATTCTGTTTACTTGTGACTTCTCTAGTTTTTTTTAGACAAGTGTTTTTTAGAAATGCAATGTCTAAGTTTTGAGAATTTGTGGGTATAAGAATAAAGTAGATAACCAAGTATCACAAGTATCGGGATTCTTCAAAGAGATCGAAGATGTAGATACTTGTGATTAGTATTCAGTTGAAAGTAATGGTTTTGAGAAACTTGTTTCTCTTTCAGGTTACTCATAATTGGATGGATTCCTAAGTTGAGTAATGCTGATTAGCCTTTTTCCATTAAGTTGATATGCACTGGAGACAGCTGTAGGATTTGAATCTATTTCCAATTAAATTAGTACCTCTATTTTTATATTGTATATAGAATGGTTGATATCTTAACGATGTTAAGATGTAGGGAGTTGTCCAGCTTATGCTTAAAACCAGACACTAGATAACTCAAGGCACGTTTCTGTAATGGTTGTTTATGGGTTGACCCTGGCTTTGACGAGGGTTGATATTTCTACCATCTGAAAGATCAATAGTGATATTGTTCTTGACTCGCCACAGTTTTAGTAAAATGGATTTTTTCAGAAAACAGTAGTGGGAGTATGGTAGAACTGGAAGTGATTCCAGAACCGCAAACGATTACGAAAAATTTAATAGGACCAATATATTCAATCAGGTTTGACATTCCATTAGCCACTCCGCAGTAATGGTGGGTAACCTCAGACACCCGAGAGGTACTCCGGTAGCCTCAAGGATGGTGACAGGGAGGTTCTTGTTTACCCAGACTTGACACTACGGTTGTTCCAGGCTATGAGACCCGACAGGAGGTTATGTATAGCGTCGTTCTAAACTAGCTTTAGAAGTGTACGTATCTATTATTCTGCCAGAGGGTTATCGTAGTTAGTGGGAGCAGCGGAAGCATAGTGGGCAAGTAGCTTATGTCTATAGGCTTGAGCAGATATAGTGGAGATAAGATCATCAAATTTTGATGTGACAGTCATATGTTTGACTTCATCAGAATAGGGGATGAATCTATTAAGAAGGTAGTAGGGTGTGATGTCCTGGTATTTGGATGACTTACACAGAGTAGGAAGTAAAATTCCTATACTAGGATCGGTTGTACTGTGGTCGTCACACAGTTGTTTCTCCACAAAGGATATGGATATAATATCAGACATTCTGGTTTCTAGATCTATGGTTTTAGTCTGGATTTGGGTAGTTTCCCAATGTGAGTACTGTGACAGTATTCTAATGGATTTTAGAATAGATGACTCCTAGCATGGTGGTGTACCTGCAGGTGATGGAGTCACCCTCTCTAAAGGTGTCTTACAGACTAAAGGGGAGAGGGATGTGCATGATTGGCAGATTACTTGCTTAGGCAATTGAGTCAATCGTGAGATGTCAAGTACCACACCAGATGTTGTTTTTGCACGAGATGCAATAAGTTTATATTAATCCAATCATGAAGAAACATAAGGAAGCAGTTTTAAAACGTAAGTGCATTTTCTACGAACTTGATGACGGCAGCCTCCTTCGGGAGACGGTTATCATTCCAGGCATCCAAGGTGACATGGATGACAGAGTGATTGTCAGAGTTATAGTTTTCCCTCTGACGAGGGACAGTATTATGGACAGGTGGTCCAAGAGGATACTGTGAGAGGCATGGTGCTGGATACTGATTAGGTTCAGTTATCGATACAATCTAAGAAGTTTGGATTTGGAGTTCATTTATGAACTAGGTCCCATCAGATATCCAGACATATTCTAAGACAGGTATTACTCGATTCGGGAGATGGCTTTCTCCGCGAATTTGAGATTTAGAGAGATATAGAAAGAAACATCAGGGCGGATCCACTCACTGAGGCTATTTCTTGAACACAAGAGTTTTACAAACTAGCTTTGTGAAACTGATTAGTAGAGGAGTTGGATGTTCGGTATCACACGGGCTGTGAGTATGCGACATCGCAATAATTATCCTTAAGTGCAAGTGGGAGATTGTTGGAGAGAGTGCCCTCAAAGTCAATTATTGGATCGCAGGTACGTGATTGCAATGATTGAGGCAGGACCTATACCGATATGACAGTCTTGCTCGAGATGATAATTTGCTATCTGGTTTGACTTTATCATCGTATACATGCTTTAGTTCACTATCGCATGATGATAGAGCCCATAGGATTCTTGCTTGACTACCAGCAGTATGATGGCGATCATATATGTGGGAGCTGGTGTAAGTCGATGTGCAACACCCCATGAGTTGCGGGGAGGCGGAAATATGAAAAACGATCTTGTTCTTGAAGTATACATCGACTAACCGAAGATCTTTGCTAAACGGTAATTAACAACTACCATAGAATTTCTAAACTACTATGTGAAAAGATTATACCTAGTGATACGTGTCCTTCGTCTTTAGGATCTCTTCGTCCTCCTCCGCCTCCTCCAAGTGATAGATGATCCACCCGAGAACCCTAATCCAAGCTTCACCTCAAAACTTGAGGTAACTAAGTTTCTCTAGTTACTAATCAAAGGAACTTAGGTTATATAGAGTTAGGTTATGGGATGTTTAGCCTTTTCTAAACCTTGTACTCAACTCATGAGTGGTAGGATTAGAGCTTGAAGAAAGAGAGAGCTTGAGGAGAAAGAAGTTGAACTAGAATAATGAAATGAAATTGCTTCTCACTTAATATATCAAGCATAATGAATAAATCAATAAAATGAATAATAAGAGATTATTCATCATGCTTCATAAATGAATATGAGTGATTCACTATGTGAGTCATTAAGCATTTAATAATGCATTAATGACATAATGAGTCACAATAACATTAATGACAATGCCACCTTAACCCCTCAAGTCACCATGCTTCTAGAAGCTTCCCGGAAATTACAAGAACGCCCCTCCCATCCGTGAAAACACAGAAAAACTTTAAACTGTATAAATCCAATAACCTAATACTAGAATCTGGCTTAAACCAAAGCCGTCTAGAAAAAACTGTCTGAATGTCGTACGTGCGTTTAAACACGTATTGTCCGAACCCTTGTCGTAAAACCGTACGACCTCTATATAGTTTCGCCTGGAGTTGGGAAAACTCTGTGTGGGACTCTAAAGACTCGACTACTACGCTGGCGGTGGGTTTAACCACAGACCGCAATCGGCACTAGCTGTACGTAACGTTCCCCAGGTAGATGTCGATAAGAAGGCCGATGAGGATACCCATCTGAACTCCTACTGAGCCTGTCGTGAAAATATCCATGCAGTCCGGTCAGTTCGTCTAAGAGTATCGCATATATGGTCTAGGGAGGTGGTAAACGTCAGACCCCTAATAACCGTACAAGTCGTGTCGGTATGGCTCTATCACCATCCGAGAATCTACTGATCAATCTATCAGTAATTCTCAATCATCCCTGGCCAGGGACTTATGGTAATGACCAACCGATCACCGTGCGATATCAACTCCCTATACCGGGAGAGACGAATCCCTAACAGTCACACACTGCCTCCACGTGGCTCGGGACTGTGCCCAACTAAAACCTGTTTGCACGACTCCTTTGAACAGTGGTAGGGTAGTAATCAAAGCACAGTGGGAACTCACACGAGACAAATGACGACTTTAAGTCAACGGACTATCTGCATGTAGCGTTTTGAAAATCGTTTCGGTGAAATTTCGGAAAAATCGGTAAAATAAGGGGGTTTTCTGTAAAAAGTCAAAATGCAAATATGTTATTATAAAAATTAAATATACATATTCTAGCTAGTTAATGGCTAGTATTTGTTGTTTATTGAGCCACTGGTGAAATTTCAAATTTGCTGAAAAAAATTTATTTTATTATTATTTTAAGTCGTCACTAATACATTTAATTAGGGAAAATTACAAATTGGAATGTGTTGAAACAAATTTTATGCATCATAAAACATTAAATAAAATTTTATCATGTGGTTTTTTAAATGAAATCGTTTGCTAAAACGGTTTAGAAAATATCGAAAAAAAAGGCTTTTTTCGGTGAAATTAGTGTTAATGGGAATTGGGGTTTAGCATTTATCTTTTTCCTAACCCACACACCCACACCTCACCCTCTCTCCACCCTCTCCATATGGCCGGCCCCACCATGAAAGCCCTCCCCCTCTCCCTCTCTCCAATCACTTCTTTTTTCAAAAGAAAAGAAAAAGGAAAAGGTAGAAAATGATAGAATTGGAGTGGACTTTGACTAGAGTGGACTTTCCCCACCTCACTCTCTCTCCTCCCTCACCCAATCCCCACCAATTCTGGCCAAAATCTGAACCCACAACAGCCCCTTCATTCTTCATCTCCTTCTCTTTAAAAAAGTTCATCAAAAATGCTTGAAAAATCCTAAAAAAATCAAGCAAAAATCCAAATCAAAATCCACCTCCTACCCATTTTCCCTTAGCTACCATAGCATGGATCTAGGGATTTAGATTTCAATTTGGGAGGCTAAGTGTGCTTATGGGATCTTCAAATTAGTTGGGTATAAATTCTAACATTTTTGCTTAATGTGTTGTTAATTGCTTAGGTTAGCTTAATTAATTGTTTAATTAGGTTTTTAATTAGTTCTAGGTGCATGATTTAAAATTCAAGAGAGGGGTTTGATTTCAAATTGGTATTTTGTGTTGTGAGATTTAGTTTATGTGATATAATTGACATATTAATGTTATGCTAAATCCAATTTAAGTTGCTAGTTTGCATATTTGTTGATTTAAAAGTGATAATTATATAATTGCTAAACTAGGCTTTTTAAATAATTATATTCTTATGAGATAAAATTCAAATTTTGGTTTCATGTCATTATAAAGATTATATTGAGTGGTTTAATGCTTTTAGTTCATGAAAATCCAAGTTAGATTGTAGTTTGTGCATTTTTGCTATAAAATTGTTAAAATTTAGATATTTTGTAAACTAGAATTTTAACGTTTATGGAAATTAATGAGATTAAATTATGGGAATTGTTTTTATGACTTAATTAAGATATTTAGTGAATATTGAGGCCGCTAGATTCGTTTATACATTGAGTTTTGTACTAAAACGGCGAATTGTGCTTGCTAGATATTCGGAAAAATGACTTTTTAAGTGAAATTGGGGTTTTTGTGAGTTTTAACCTATTTTATATTAAAATTAGTGTTCGTGAATGTGCAAATGAGTGTATTTGGGTTTTTCTCGATGGTTTGGCGTTTGTACGCCAACGTCGAGGGTTTTTGGGTTGATTTGTGAAAGCCACCATAGGTTTTGACCTATGTGGGATTCATGTATCGTTTTAGTCATGAGTCGGATTTTAATATGACAAAGTATGTTATGATATGTAGGTACCCCATGTGGACTTCGAGACGACAAGCAAGCGCGTTGCGACGTCAGCACCGGCGAGCGAGGACCAGGTGAGTAGATTTTTATCAACGGGGAGAAATCGGATGGATGGCGTATAGCACCCCCGCAGTCCGTGGTGGTGTATACTGATGCGTATATACACCAAAATTTATTATATGTTATTTGGGATTAATAACGATGTTAGGATGGATATTGGTGTATTGGATTACTTAGTGTTGCGAACCCTAAGGTAGTGTTGCACTACACATACACACATACATACTTGCATACATTCCTATTTATATGTGCTCACGGGATTCTTTATAGTTATGTGTTCACGTGGGTATGGGACTATGTGTTCACATACGGATTTGAGGATGATATTGGGATTGAGCTGAGTCGATGAGATTTGTTTTGTGGTTGTGATATCAGTAATATGGCAGGATTCGTACTTGAGGTACGTCCAGTGGTTATATCGGATCTTGGGCGGCGATACGGGTGAATAGTGTTATAAATAAAATGGTCGACATGCGATCGCGATATAAGATATGATATGCTAGGATATTGATATTAGGCCGTATCGGGCGATGTATACCCCTTGATGATGATATGTGCTGACGATATCGGTTTGTACGAGATTGTCGATCAGTAGTCAGATCATGAGTATATTGAGAATATTAGTATTGTACTAGACATAGGTCAGTACCCTAGACTATGATCTTGGATAAAGAGGATACCAGAGGAATAGTGCGAGGAATATGATATTGACCCCTACCCAGATTTTGGGGATGTCGTACGACGGATTTACGTACGAGCTATATTTTGATGATTGATCCGCACTCTTGACTTGGGATGCCTGATTATAGATATGGTATCGGATATGATATTATTGAGGCGGGATCACCGACTGATATATATACAGGTATGTATATGGATCGACTCAGATGTTAAGCGGTTTCCTTACCTGTTGTCCAGCTTGTTAGCTTAGTGCTTTTGTTTAGTTTAGTTGTTAGATTAGAGTCGATTCTTACTATTTCAAAAACTAACGAATCGTGGGTATTTTAAAAGACAGTCCAAGAGATCCTACGGATATTTCAAAAGACATATCTTTTCATAAAAACACCGTAGCCCCTATTTTCAAAACCCCATGATTCGTGTTATTTCAAAAGGCACCATTTGTAGGACTTATATTAGATTAATGCAGATTAGTTATAGTTGTGTCTAGTTTTCAGCTCCCGCTCATTTTTTTGGTCCGCTTCGCATCGCATGCTTATTTTATGTTTCATACTCCATTATTGATATCATGCTGTTAGGACACCAACACCATTACCGATGATGCGTATGTACCACGTACACTTATTCGCCGGCTCACACACATCTTTATCGGTAATTGCCATGTCACGTACACCTTAGAAAATGTTATTGCTTGACATAGCCTGTTAGCTAATAGTTAGACATGATATTAGTGTACTTGCCTTATATGTTAGTTTAGACATTATAGTTATTACCTGCTACTTCATGCATACTGTTATTCATTGTTATGCCGCATTCATGGATTCTCATGCATATATTCACTATTTTACGTGTTATTGAGGTTTTGGATTCGGATTTCCATGAGATTTTCTGGATTTGGAGGAAAACCGCAAAAACATAAATAAACCTTTTCTCTCTTTTAAAATAAAAAGTGCAGTTTTCCCATGATGTTTGAGTCGTCCACCATGAGTTTGGTGATGGATTTCGAGACCCGATTCGAGGAGACGGATGAACCGTTTCGGGTACATGGTGGACCCGGTAAGGTACCCCGGGGCAAGAAGCGCGTGATGATGACGATGTGAGCCTGGCAGGGGAGCACTACCTACCGGTGATTTTACCCGACGCGTCGGATATCCGGAGGATACCGTCGTGGTCTTGAGATGGATGGTAGGGGCCGGTCTGGACTGACGGCGCCCTAGATATTGTGATTGAGACATTGAGATTTCGAGATATTGAGGTACAGAGACTGTGATACAGAGATATCGAGATATTGGGATTACGTTTTGTGCCGATGCTAGGCACTGTTTTATGCTGATTTCATTATGATACCTCATTTTAAAAATACAAAGGAAATCTCACTAAATTATGAAAACGGTTCTTCATTTACATGTATTCTGTTTTCATGCATTCATACCTCATTCATATGATATATTGCTACTTGAGGCACTGACACGGGCACATGAGATTACACTCGGGTTAGATATTTACACTAGCCTTGTTATAGGCTACGTGTTATTCATATTGTTGAGGATATATTAAGATCATTGACCTAGGCTGCGTTATTTAAACGATTTCTGTGCGTAGATGTTTTTCTATTCACGAGTTGGCAACTCACCCCCGTTGTGCCCCAGTTTCTTGCAGGTTTGCCGTACAGGTTTCATTACGGCTTGCGGGCATAGTTTCCTTCGGGTGATTTGCTAGTAGATGGGTTTACTTGTATCGTACCCCCCATTATATATCTTGTATATTATTATTCTGTTGTATCTAGATGTTCCATCAACCAAACATGTTTTTATTTTGAGTTAGAGACCAGTGATGTTTTTCTTTCGACCTTAGAGTCACGCGTTATATTTCTGTTGATTTCTTATGCTTTTGAGTTTCCTTTTGAGTTTAGATCCTTGCCGTTGGCATTGTATATTATTTTGCTTGTGTGGTTGTGACCGTCGATTGACGAAGAGCTAGCTCCCGCTTGGGGATGCCTTTTTATTGATTTCGTATACTATTTATGTTGTATCCCGTTTGGGGGCTAGTATTTACAAAAGAGACTCTGCCGAAATTTTCAGTAAATTTTTGATGTTCTTAAAAACCGCAAAATTCGGCTTTTGCTATTAAAACTACTTGTTTTAAATTGGTTTCCTTCACTCTACTACTTTTCTTGGTTTGGATTTCTGGATTTTCGGCTTACTTAGATTATGTACACCTCGAGACATTCGTAGTTTAAGTGCCGGTCATGTTCCGTACTTTCTGGACGTGACAAAGTTGGTATCAGAGAGTTAGGTTTTACCTTCGGAGCGTAGGATGACCCTAGGTTGATGGAATAGGTGACGAAAGTAGAGTGACGTACCGTGGGTATGTTCCGCGGTATACTTACGATACGCTACTCCATATAAGAAGCCTTAGGATGTACATTTCTTTGTTCAGTATTATATTCATTCCTGATCTAGCTTCATCGGTACCAATTACGGTTTGCTGCCATGATTACGGGCAAGGAGAGCTACGGTTAGAATTGCGGTCAGCACAAGCTCGTCATGAAGGAGGACTGTCCAGGGCGTAATTTTGGCGACACACGATTGCGGAGATGTGTCTTTTTACTGTGTTTCCGCACCACGAGCGTTTGGCGGATCGCCTTTATGAGATTTCTCGGACGTGCCGATCAGTATCAGAGGATTAGGCCACTGACAGAGGCCAGCCAGATTTTGATGACCGTTGGTGTGTTGCTTATTCATGATGGTCGAGGCACTGTTCAGCGTGCAGGCGAGCGAGCCAGTTATTGCTGTGAACGACGAGATGTTGCCCCAGATGCTGGAGTTAGTACAGAATGAGTTATACTAAGAGATGATAGAAGGTCGCTAGTCACCCGACGATGAATGACTAGGACATGTGGTTCGTTCGCCTACCCGATGAGAGGTCATCAGATAGATTGATTCCAGCTAGAGACGACTTCACACGGAGATTTCCTTGATGGTCGAGGCACCTATTATTCCAAGTTTAAAGTAGTCGGAAAGACATGGAGGCAATTCTATGGTCCCTCTAGAAGAATGAATCCCTAACTCGACTTAATGACCGTGTGAAAGCCTTTGAACCTTAAGGTTTGCGGCAGTTCCGCGGCGCCATTAGTGAGACTTGGGTTTGCCCTCCTACGGCTGGACCACCGATGCTGTGGTATGTACTCGATACTATTAAACTCTGCCCAAGATGTTGAGCCCTTGGGGGATTATGAGGTTTTGACAATTGATTGGATTGTTCGACTTAATTAGGATGCTAGGTGGTGAGATGCATTTCTTGGGAGACTCCCGATACGAGGATAGCCGTTGGAGCTCAGTCCATGCAGCCGCGACGAGACGAGTCCAAAGCAGACGATATTAGAGAAAAGTGAAGTAAGAGGTTCGTACCAGATCTAGATGAGATGACGTTCCACTCCGCCGACATCGGAGATGCGATGCGCATGCCGAGCCATGGTACTTGGATTTACCTTCCAGAAGGAGTCGCGATGAGTATGCAGTCGTTCCAGAGCAAGATGCAGATATAGGAAAGGACGATGACTTCCGGACAGTTGGCAGAGACGAGACATGGAAGAGACCGTAAGCAGGATTCCTTCCAGGACACTGCTGCAAGGATACTTGCAGCCAGGATCAGATGTGTCACGTACATTCAGAAAGCCAGAGGCCGACGCCAGTGATATGCTGCCTTACGAGTGGTCGCGATGATTGACCGAGAGGTGACCAGAGAAGTGCCAGAACGGGATCATCTCCGTTAGCACACCTGACAGGACCGATGAGCCGATGGACCGAGAGATTGGTAATTCATGGTGAAGACCTTGACCCAGAAGTGGTCATTGTTACGCACACCAGCAGGCCAGAGTTCATGATCATCGACGAGACGTCCCACTAGTGACCGCGACAATTGGCCCGAGATTCTTAGAGGATGCGCTTGAGCGGTACTATTCTGCCATTATTGATTTCGATGTTTTGGGTGATTTATTCGCATGATTTGATTTTGATGATTGAGGATTTACGATCTTTGCACAGTGTCGCACTTGATATCATTTTCGTGCTTGGGTTTCACATGTTTGTGATTTTACAGTTTTAGACATTTGAGTTGATTTTGTGCGTATGCACGGACACGATTTGGTTCCTGCACTCTGTATAGTTTATATATGCTTGCAGTACAGTGATACGCCTTTTGTGTACTTAGATGCACTGGACTTTGATTTCGATGGTGAAGTTCGATATTTGTTTTGTGCACCTTATGCACCTGATTTGATTTTGCGCATTTCGGCACTTGATATTAGAGTTCATGATTTCGTGCACGATGGATGCACCTGATTTGGATTTTCGCGCATGTTGGGTGTATGTTTAGAAGTGTGATTTTGGTGCACACCAGATGCACTAAATCGAGATTTTTCGTGCATGTCAGATGCACCTGATTTTGCTGTCAGGCATACATGTTGCCTATGACAGATGTTTAGTGCACACCCGATGCACTTAGATGTTGTCTCTGTGCATATGTATGGCAAATATTTGGATTTTGATTTCCATGCGCACAAGACGCACGTAGTATTCATACGCGTATTTTGGGATTGATTTTTCTTATAGAGCAGTACGTTTTTATGATATTGCTATGTGTTTTCGTACTGAGCAGGACTAGTCAGAGGATGGTACCTGAATATATTTTACATGTATAGTTTCGAGTTATATCATAATGGTTTAGCTTTGGATTTGATATTGATGTCTTCCTCATGACTCCGATGATTGCGGGATGCTTGACGGAGTTCTGATTTGAGTTATATGCTCATTTTTCATGCGCATGCGTTGCGCTACGATTTGTTTTATGTATTTATGATTTCGGAGCCCCGGCGATTTGATGGTTTTGCTTTAGATGTTTTAGTATTTGTAGGGAGTTTTACTTTAAATTTGGGGACCGAAATTTTTTAAGGGGGAAAGATTGTAGCGTTTTGAAAATCGTTTCGGTGAAATTTCGGAAAAATCGGTAAAATAGGGGGGTTTTCTGTAAAAAGTCAAAATGCAAATATCTTGTTATAAAAATTAAATATACATATTCTAGCTATGTAATGGCTAGTATTTGGTGTTTATTGTGCCATTGATCAAATTTCAAATTTTCTGAAAAAAATTTATTTTATTATTATTTTAAGTCGTCGCTAATACATTTAATTAGGGAAAATTACAAATTGGAATGAGTTGAAACAAATTTTATGCATCATAAAACATTAAATAAAATTTTATCATGTGGTTTTTGAAATGAAATCGTTTGCTAAAACGGTTTAGAAAATATCGAAGAAAAAGGCTTTTTTTCGGTGAAATTAATGTTAATGGGAATTGGGGTTTAGCATTTATCTTTTTCCTAACCCACACACCCACACCTCACCCTCTCTCCCCCCTCCCCATATGGCCGGCCCCACCATGACAGCCCTCCCCCTCTCCCTCTCTCCAATCACTTCTTTTTTCAAAAGAAAAGAAAAAGGAAAGAGTAGAAAATGATAGAATTAGAGTGGACTTTGACTAGAGTGGACTTTCCCCACCTCACTCTCTCTCCTTCCTCACCCAATCCCCACCAATTCTAGCCAAAATCTGAACTCACAACAGCCCCTTCATTCTTCATCTTCTTCTCTTTAAAAAAGTTCATCAAAAATGCTTTAAAAATCCATAAAAAATCAAGCAAAAATCCAAATCAAAATCCACCTCCTATCCATTTTCCCATGGCTACCATAGCATGGATCTAGGGATTTAGATTTTAATTTGGGAGGCTAAGTGTGCTTGTGAGATCTTCAAATTAGTTGGGTATAAATTCTAACCTTTTTCCTTAATGTGTTGTTAATTGCTTAGTTTAGCTTAATTAATTGTTTAATTAGGTTTTTAATTAGTTCTAGGTGCATGATTTAAAATTCAAGAGAGGGGTTTGATTTCAAATTGGTATTTTGTGTTGTGAGATTTAGTTTATGTGATATAATTGACAAATTAATGTTATGCTAAATCCAATTTAAGTTGCTAGTTTGCATATTTGTTGATTTAAAAGTGATAATTATATAATTGGTAAACTAGGTTTTTTAAATAATTATATTCTTATGAGATAAAATTCAAATTTTGGTTTCATGTCTTTATAAAGATTATATTGAGTGGTTTAATGCTTTTAGTTCATGAAAATCCAAGCTTGATTGTAGTTTGTGCATTTTGCTATAAAATTGTTAAAATTTAGTATTTTGTAAACTAGAATTTTAACTTTTATGGAAATTAATGAGATTAAATTATGTGAATTGTTTTTATGACTTAATTAAGATATTTAGTGAATATTGAGGCCGCTAGATTCGTTTATACATTGAGTTTTGTACTAAAACGGCGAATTGTGCTTGCTAGATTTTCGGAAAAATGACTTTTTAAGTGAAATTGGGATTTTTGTGAGTTTTAACCTATTTTATATTAAAATTAGTGTTCGTGAATGTGCAAATGAGTGTATTTGGGTTTTTCTCGATGGTTTGGCGTTTGTACGCCAACGTCGAGGGTTTTTGGGTTGATTTTTGAAAGCCACCATAGGTTTTGACCTATGTGGGATTCATGTATCGTTTTAGTCAAGAGTCGGATTTTAATACGACACAGTACGTTCTGATATGTAGGTACCCCATGTGGACTTCGTGACGACAAGCAAGCGCGTAGCGACGTCAGCACCGGCGAGCGAGGACCAGGTGAGTAGATTTATATCTACGGGGAGAAGTCAGGTGGATGGCGTATAGCACCCCCGCAGTCCGTGGTGGTGTAAACTGATGCATATACACACCAACATTTATTATATGTTATTTGGTATTAATAACGATGTTGGGATGAATATTGGTGTATTGGATTACTTAGAGTTGCGAACCCTAGGGTAGTGTTGCACTACACATACACACATACATACTTGCATACATTCCTATTTATATGTGCTCACGGGATTCTTTATAGTTATGTGTTCACATGGGTATGGGACTATGTGTTCACATACGGATTTGAGGATGATTTTGGGATTGAGCTGAGTCGATGAGATTTGTTTTGTGGTTGTGATATCAGTGATATGGCAGGATTCGTACTTGAGTTACGTCCTGGGGTTATAGCGGATCTTGGGCGGCGATACGGGTGAATAGTGTTATAAATAAAATGGTCGACATGCGATCGCGATATAAGATATGATATGCTAGGATATTGATATTAAGCCGTATCAGGCGATGTATACCCCTTGATGATGATATGTGCTGACGATATCGGTTTGTACGAGATTGTCGATCAGTAGTCAGATCATGAGTATATTGAGGATATTAGTATTGTACTAGACATAGGTCAGTACCCTAGACTATGATCTTGGATAAAGAAGATACCTGAGGAATAGTGTGAGGAATATGATATTGAACCATACCCAGATTTTGGGGATGCCGTACGACGGATTTACGTACGAGCTATATTTTGATGATTGATCCGCACTCTTGACTTGGGATGCCTGATTATAGATATGGTATCGGATATGATATTATTGAGGCGGGATCACCGACTGATATATATACAGGTATGTATATGGATCGACTCAGATGTTATGCGGTTTCCTTACCTGTAGTCCAGCTTGTTAGCTTAGTCCTTTTGTTTAGTTTAGTTGTTAGATTAGAGTCGATTCTTACCTATTTCAAAAACTAACGAATCGTGGGTATTTTAAAAGACAGTCCAAGGGATCCTACGGATATTTTAAAAGACATATCTTTTCATAAAAACACCGTAGCCCCTATTTTCAAAAGCCCATGATTCGTGTTATTTCAAAAGGCACCATTTCTAGGACATATATTAGATTAATGCAGATTAGTTATAGTTGTGTCTAGTTTTCAGCTCCCGCTCATTTTTTTGGTCCGCTTCGCATCGCATTCTTATTTTATGTTTCATACTCCATTATTGATATCATGCTGTTAGGACACCAGCACCATTACCGATGATGCGTATGTACCACGTACACTTATTCGCCGGCTCACACACATCTTCATCGGTAATTGCCATGTCACGTACATCTTAGAAAATATTATTGCTCGACATAGCCTGTTAGCTAATAGTTAGACATGATATTAGTGTACTTGCATTATATGTTAGTTTAGACATTGTAGTTATTACCTGCTACTTCATGCATACTGTTATTCATTGTTATGCCGCATTCATGGATTCTCATGCATATATTCACTATTTTACGTGTTATTGAGGTTTTGGATTCGGATTTCCATGAGATTTTCTGGATTTGGAGGAAAACCGCAAAAACATAAATAAATCTTTTCTCTCTTTTAAAATAAAAAGTGCGGTTTTCCCATGATGTATGAGTCGTCCACCATGAGTTTGCTGATGGATTTCGAGATCCGATTCGAGTAGATGGATAAACCGTTTCGGGTACATGGTGGACCCGGTAAGGTACCCCGGGGCAAGAAGCGCGTGATGATGACGATGTGAGCCTGGCAGGGGAGCACTACCTACCGGTGATTTTACCCGACGCGTCGGATATCCGGAGGATACCGTCGTGGTCTTGAGATGGATGGTAAGGGCCGGTCTGGACTGACGGCGCCCAAGATATTGTGATTGAGACATTGAGATTTCGAGATATTGAGGTACAGAGACTGTGATACAGAGATATCGAGATATTGGGATTACGTTTTATGCCGATGCTAGGCACTGTTTTATGCTGATTTCATTATGATACCTCATTTTAAAAATACAAAGGAAATCTCATTAAATTATGAAAATGGATCTTCATTTACATGTATTCTGTTTTTATGCATTCATACCTCATTCATATGATATATTGCTACTTGAGGCACTGACACGGGCACATGAGATTACACTCGGGTTAGATATTTACCCTAGCCTTGTTATAGGCTACGTGTTATTCATATATTTGAGGATATATTATGATCATTGACCTAGGTTGCGTTATTTATATGATTTCTGTGCGTAGATGTTTTTCTATTCACGAGTTGGCAACTCACCCCCATTGTGCCCCAGTTTTTTGCAGGTTTGCCGTACAGGTTTCATTACGGCTTGCGGGCATAGTTTTCTTCGGGTGATTTGCTAGTAGGTGGGTTTACTTGTATCGTACCCCCCATTATATATCTTGTATATTATTATTCTGTTGTATCTAGAAGTTCCATCAACCAAACATGTATTTATTTTGAGTTAGAGACCAGTGATGTTTTTCTTTCGACCTTAGAGTCGCGCGTTATATTTTTGTTGATTTCTTGTGCTTTTGAGTTTCCTTTTGAGTTTAGATCCTCGCCGTTGGCGTTGTATATTGTTTTGCATGTGTGGTTGTGACCGTCGATTGACGAAGAGCTAGCTCCCTCTTGGGGATGTCATTTTATTGATTTCGTATACTATTCATGTTGTATCCCGTTTGGGGGCCAGTATTTACAAAGGAGACTCTGCCGAAATTTTCAGTAAATTTTTGATGTTCTTAAAAACCGCATAATTCGGCTTATGCTATTAAAACTACTAGTTTTAAATTGGTTTTCCTTCACTCTACTACTTTTCTTGGTTTGGATTTCTGGGTTTTCGGCTTACTTAGATTACGTACGCCTAGAGACATTCGTAGTTTAAGTGCCTGTCATGTTCCGTACTTTCGAGACGAGACAAAGTTGGTATTAGAGAGTTAGGTTTTACCTTCGGAGCGTAGGATAACCCTTGGTTGATGGAATAGGTGACGAAAGTAGAGTGACGTACCGTGGGTATGTTCCGCGGCATACTTACGATACGCTACTCCACTTAAGAAGCCTTAGGATGTACATTTCTTTGTTCAGTATTATATTCAATCCTGATCTAGCTTCATCGGTACCAATTACGGTTTGCTGCCACGATTACAGGCAAGGAGAGCTACAGTTAGAATTGCGGTCAGCACAAGCTCGTCACGAAGGAGGACTGTCCAGGGCGTAATTTTGGCGACACACGATTGCGGAGATGTGTCTTTTTACTGTGTTTCCACGCCACTAGCGTTTGGCGGATCGCCTCTATGAGATTTCTCGGACATGCCGATGTATCAGAGGATTGGGCCACTGACAGAGGCCAGCCAGATTTTGATGACCGTTGGTATGTTGCTTATTCATGATGGTCGAGGCACTGTTCAGCGTGGAGACGAGCGAGCCAGTTATTGCTGTGAACGACGAGATATTGCCCCAGATGCTGGAGTTAGTACAGAATGAGTTGTACTAAGAGATGATAGAAGGTCGCTAGTCACCCGACGATGAATGACTAGGACATGTGGTTCGTTCGTCTACCCGATGAGAGGTCATCAGATAGATTGATTCCAGCTAGAGACGACTTCACACGGAGACGTTGGGAGTCGACAAAGACGATCGAATGTCAGAAACCTATTATTCCAAGTTTAAAGTAGTCGGAAAGACATGGAGGCAATTCTATGGTCCCTCTAGAAGAATGAATCCCTAACTCGACTTAATGACCGTGTGAAAGCCTTTGAACCTTAGGGTTTGCGGCTGTTCCGTGGCGCCATTTGTGAGGCTTGGGTTTGCCCTCCTACGGCTGGACCACCGATGCTGTGGTATGTACTCGATACTATTAAACTGTGCCCAAGATGTTGAACCCTTGGGGGATTATGAAGTTTTGACAATCGATTGGATGGTTCGACTTAATTCGGATGCTAGGTGGTGAGATGCATTTCTTGGGAGACTCCCGATACGAGGATAGCCGTTGGAGCTCAGTCCATGCAGCCGCGACGAGACGAGTCCAAAGCAGACGACATTAGAGAATAGTGAAGTAAGAAGTTCGTACCAGATCTAGATGAGATGACGTTCCACTCCGCCGACATCAGAGATGCGATGCGCATGCCGAGGCATGGTACTTGGATGTACCTTCCAGAAGGAGTCGCGATGAGTATGCAGTCGTTCTAGAGCAAGATGCAGATATAGGAAAGGACGATGACTTCCGGACAGTTGGCTGAGACGAGACATGGATGATACCGTAAGCAGGATTCCTTCTACGACACTGCTGCAATGATACTTGCACCCAGGATCAGATGTGTCACGTACATTCAGAAAGCCAAAGGCCGACGCCACTGATATGCTGCCTTACGAGTGGTCGCGATGATTGACCGAGAGGTGACCAGAGATGTGCCAGAACGGGATCATCCCCATTAGCACACCTGACACGGCCGATGAGCCGATGGACCGAGAGATTGGTAATTCACGGTGAAGACCTTGACCCAGAAGTGGTCATTGTTACGCACACCAGCAGGCCAGAGTTCATGATCATCGACGAGACGTCCCGCTAGTGACCGCGACAATTGGCCCGAGATTCTTAGAGGATGCGCTTGAGCGGTACTATTCCGCCATTATTGATTTCGATGTTTTGGGTGATTTATTCGCATTATTTGATTTTGATGATTGAGGATTTACGATCTTTGCACAGTGTTGCACTTGATATCGTTTTCGTGCTTGGGTTTCACATGTTTGTGATTTTACGGTGTTAGACATTGTAGTTGATTTTGTGCGTATGCATGGACACGATTTGGTTCTTGCACTCTGTATAGTTTATATATTCTTGCAGTACAGTGATACGCCTTTTGTGCACTTAGATGCACTGGACTTTGATTTCGATGGTGATGTTCGATATTTGTTTTGTGCACCTTATGCACCTGATTTGATTTTGCCCTTGTTCGGCACATGATATTGGATTTCATGATTTCGTGCACGATGGATGCACCTGATTTGGATTTTCGCGCATGTTGAGTGTGTGTTTTGAAGTGTGATTTTGGTGCACACCAGATGCACTAAATCGAGATTTTTTTTGCATGTCAAATGCACCTGATTTTGATGTCAGGCACACATGTTGCCTACGACAGATGTTTAGTGCACACCCGATGCACTTAGATGTTGTTTCTGTGCATATGTATGGCACATATTTGGATTTTGATTTCCATGCGCACAAGACGCACGTAGTATTCATACGCGTATTTTGGGATTCATTTTTCTTATAGAGCAGTACGTTTTTATGATATTGCTATATGTTTTCGTAATGAGCAGGACTAGTCAGAGGACAGTACCTGAATATATTTTACATGTATAGTTTTGAGTTATATCATATTGGTTTTGCTTTGGATTTGATATTAATGTCTTCCCCATGACTCCGATGATTGCGGGATGCTTGACGGAGTTCTGATTTGAGTTATATGCTCATTTTTCATGCGCATGCGTTGCGCTACGATTTGTTTTATTTATTTATGATTTCGGAGCTCCGGCGATTTGATGGTTTTTGTTTAAATGTTTTAGTATTTGGGGAGAGTTTTACTTTAAATTCGGGGACCGAATTTTTTTAAGTGGGGAAGATTGTAGCGTTTTGAAAATCGTTTCGGTGAAATTTCGGAAAAATCGGTAAAATAAGGGGGTTTTCTGTAAAAAGTCAAAATGCAAATATTCTATTACAAAAATTAAATATACATATTCTAGCTATGTAATGGCTAGTATTTGGTGTTTATTGAGCCACTGGTGAAATTTCAAATTTTCTGAAAAAAATTTATTTTATTATTATTTTAAGCCGTCACTAATACATTTAATTAGGGAAAATTACAAATTGGAATGAGTTGAAACAAATTTTATGCATCATAAAACATTAAATAAAATTTTATCATGTGGTTTTTGAATTGAAATCGTTTGCTAAAACGGTTTAGAAAATATCGAAGAAAAAGGCTTTTTTCGGTGAAATTAGTGTTAATGGGAATTGGGGTTTAGCATTTATCTTTTTCCTAACCCACACACCCACACCTCACCCTCTCTCCCCCCTCCCCATATGGCCAGCCCCACCATGACAGCCCTCCCCCTCTCCCTCTCTCCAATCACTTCTTTTTTCAAAAGAAAAGAAAAAGGAAAGAGTAGAAAATGATAGAATTAGAGTGGACTTTGACTAGAGTGGTCTTTCCCCACCTCACTCTCTCTCCTCCCTCACCCAATCCCCACCAATTCTGGCCAAAATCTGAACCCACAACAGCCCCTTCATTCTTCATCTCCTTCTCTTTAAAAAAGTTCATCAAAAATGCTTGAAAAATCCACAAAAAATCAAGCAAAAATCCAAATCAAAATCCACCTCCTACCCATTTTCCCTTGGCTACCATAGCATGGATCTAGGGATTTAGATTACAATTTGGAAGGCTAAGTGTGCTTGTGGGATCTTCAAATTAGTTGGGTATAAATTCTAACCTTTTTGCTTAATGTGTTGTTAATTGCTTAGGTTAGCTTAATTAATTGTTTAATTAGGTTTTTAATTAGTTTTAGGTGCATGATTTAAAATTCAAGAGAGGGGTTTGATTTCAAATTGGTATTTTTTATTGTGAGATTTAGTTTATGTGATATAATTGACATATTAATGTTATGCTAAATCCAATTTAAGTTGCTAGTTTGCATATTTGTTGATTTAAAAGTGATAATTATATAATTGGTAAACTAGGTTTTTTAAATAATTATATTTTTATGAGATAAAATTAAAATTTAGGTTTCATGTCATTATAAAGAATATATTGAGTGGTTTAATGCTTTTAGTTCATGAAAATCAAAGCTAGATTGTAGTTTGTGCATTTTTGCTATTAAATTGTTAAAATTTAGGTATTTTGTAAATTAGAATTTTAACGTTTATGGAAATTAATGAGATTAAATTATGGGAATTGTTTTTATGACTTAATTAAGATATTTAGTGAATATTGAGGCCGCTAGATTCGTTTATACATCGAGTTTGTACTAAAACGGCGAATGGTGCTTGCTAGATTTTCGGAAAAATGACTTTTTAAAAGAAATTAGGGGTTTTGTGAGTTTTAACCTATTTTATATTAAAATTAGTGTTCGTGAATGTGCAAATGAGTGTATTTGGGTTTTTCTCGATAGTTTGGCGTTTGTACGCCAACGTCGAGGGTTTTTGGGTTGATTTGTGAAAGCCACCATAGGTTTTGACCTATGTGGGATTCATGTATCGTTTTAGTCATGAGTCGGATTTTAGTATGACACAGTACGTTATGATATGTAGGTACCCCATGTGGACTTCGAGACGACAAGCAAGCGCGTGGCGACATCAGCACCGGCGAGCGAGGACCAGGTGAGTAGATTTATATCTACGGGGAGAAGTCGGGTGGATGGCGTATAGCACCCCCGCAGTCCGTGGTGGTGTATACGGATGCGTATACACACCAACATTTATTATATGTTATTTGGGATTAATAACGAAGTTAGGATGGATATTGGTGTATTGGATTACTTAGTGTTGCGAACCCTAGGGTAGTGTTGCACTACACATACACACATACATACTTGCATACATTCCTATTTATATGTGCTCACGGGATTCTTTATAGTTATGTGTTCACATGGGTATGGGACTATGTGTTCACATACGGATTTGAGGATGATATTGGGATTGAGCTGAGTCGATGAGATTTGTTTTGTGGTTGTGATATCAGTAATATGGCAGGATTCGTACTTGAGGTACGTCCAGGGGTTATATCGGATCTTGGGCGGCGATACGGGTGAATAGTGTTATAAATAAAATGGTCGACATGCGATCGCGATATAAGATATGATATGCTAGGATATTGATATTAGGCCGTATCGGGCGATGTATACCCCTTGATGATGATATGTGCTGACGATATCGGTTTGTACGAGATTGTCGATCAGTAGTCAGATCATGAGTATATTGAGAATATTAGTATTGTACTAGACATAGGTCAGTACCCTAGACTATGATCTTGGATAAAGAGGATACCTGAGGAATTGTGTGAGGAGTATGATATTGACCCATACCCAGATTTTGGGGATGCCATACGACGGATTTACGTACGAGCTATATTTTGATGATTGATCCGCACTCTTTACTTGGGATGCCTGATTATAGATATGGTATCGGATATGATATTATTGAGGCGGGATCACCGACTGTTATATATACAGGTATGTATATGGATCGACTCAGATGTTAGGCGGTTTCCTTACCTGTAGTCGAGCTTGTTAGCTTAGTCCTTTTGTTTAGTTTAGTTGTTAGATTAGAGTCGATTCTTACCTATTTCAAAAACTAACGAATCGTGGGTATTTTAAAAGACAGTCCAAGGGATCCTACGGATATTTCAAAAGACATATCTTTTCATAAAAACTCCGTAGCCCCTATTTTCAAAACCCCATGATTCGTGTTATTTCAAAAGGCACCATTTGTAAGACTTATATTAGATTAATGCAGATTAGTTATAGTTGTGTCTAGTTTTCAGCTCCCGCTCATTTTTTTGGTCCGCTTCGCATCGCATGCTTATTTTATGTTTCATGATATCATGCTGTTAGGACACCGGCACCATTACCCATGATGCGTATGTACCACGTTCACTTATTCGCCGTCTCACACACATCTTCATCGGTAATTGCCATGTCACGTACACCTTAGAAAATATTATTGCTTGACATAGCCTGTTAGCTAAAAGTTAGACATGATATTAGTGTACTTGCCTTATATGTTAGTTTAGACATTGTAGTTATTACCTGCTACTTCATGCATACTGTTATTCATTGTTATGCCGCATTCATGGATTCTCATGCATATATTCACTATTTTACGTGTTATTGAGGTTTTGGATTCGGATTTCCATGAGATTTTCTGGATTTGGAGGAAAACCGCAAAAAAATAAATAAACCTTTTCTCTCTTTTAAAATAAAAAGTGCGGTTTTCCCATGATGTATGAGTCGTCCACCATGAGTTTGCTGATGGATTTCGAGACCCGATTCGAGGAGACGGATTAACCGTTTCGGGTACATGGTGGACCCGGTAAGGTACCCCGGGGCAAGAAGCGCGTGATGATGACGATGTGAGCCTGGCAGGGGAGCACTACCTACCGGTGATTTTACCCGACGCGTCGGATATCCGGAGTGTTAGTGTATATGCCCTAGAGGCCATTACTGTATCATACTAGTTTGTATATTACTTAATGGAAGCTTAGGATATTCACCTTGTATAAACTATCTTGCTCAATATAGTGGTATGCTACTTGGTTTCGTTCTACTTCAATGTGTACATGTGTTTATTTTAGTATATCACCTATACACATTAGTGGAGCCCTTAGGATCTTTGCTTGATTATCAGCGTTGTGATGGCAGTCACACTAGTGGGGGCTGGGTAATCTATAAGCACATCCTTATACAGGTCCCTAGTCGCAGGACTATCGAGACAGGGCATCGATACTCCGGAGTAGACTAGCGTATGCGCTTCTCATCCCAGTGTGGGAGATGGTCTGTCCCACAGCCATCAGTATGTCGTACTGAAGATAGTATACGGGTGCTCGTTAGGTTACAAGTACACTGGACAGGACTAGTCGGGAACTGACCGGTTGGTATTACACCTATCGTCAGTTATCAGTTCCCGGGTGACATGAGTACCGCTTAGTCCGCTGACTTGACACTGTCACTTCGCCTCGAGTGTGTTCCCACTGTACTTTGATTACTACCCTACCACGGCTCAAAGGAGTCGTGCAAACAGGTGGTAGTTGGGTGCAGTCCCGAAGCACTTGGAGGCAGTGACGGTTAGACAGGATTCGTCTCTCCCGGTATTGGGGGTTGACATCCCGCTGTGTCTAGGAGAGCCATTACACGAGTAGTCCCTGGCCAGGGCAATCGAGATGTACTGGTAGGCATCCAGTGTTATCTCAGGGTGTTTTGGGCTTCACTCCGATACGACTTATACCGCTATTAGAGGACTGACGTTTACTGCCCCCCTAGGCGCGCCATGCGATGTATCAGACGAACAGACCGGACTGTACGGAGATTGTCACATTCAGGCTTAGTAGGAGTTCAGACGGGTTTCACCTCGTCAGTCTACTTGTCGGCATCTACCTCGGGACCGTTACGCACAGCTAGTGCCGCTTGCGGTCTGTTGTTAAACCCACATCCAGCGTAGTGTCGAGTCTTTAGAGTCCCACACATAAATCTATTCGCCTTTAGGCAAAAGAGTAGAGGTCGCATGGTTTTGCGTCAGGTCGCATGGTTTTGCGACAGGGTTCGGTCACATCCGTGCACTTATGCACATACAGTGTCCGGACAGTTAACACTAGCGGGCTTTAGTTTAAGCCAGATCCTAGTGTACGTATTGGGATTGGATTTATCCAGTATGTATTCGTGTTCCTCGGAACGCGGAAGCGGCTGTTTATGCACAGTTGACGGAGAGACAGAGGCAGAGGATTCTCATTAGTGTTGTTGACCGTTGACTGTTGACTATTGACTTTTTGCTCAACCCTAATGAGAATATGATATATGATTAACAATAATATTAATTAATTATTATGGTTACATGGTTGTTGAGGGGTTGACTTTGTTGACCGGTTGACTAGGTTGGACTAGTTGACCATCATGATGACAATGACTATCATTTCATGGCAAAGACTTTTTACTTGCTTGTTTCTCTTGTGAGAAATGAGTGCATGAAATGATATGGCTATTGTAGCTTAAACCATTTACACAATACTTGATTACTATTTTTGGGATGATGGTTTTGGATTATAAGAGCCAAGAGAGAAAAGTCTTCTCTCATTCTATCATTCCCATTTCTCTCTCTTGTTCTTGAACTCTCATCTCCTTCCTCTTGCTCTCCCTCTCTTTAGTCTATGGTTCTCTTGTCTCATGTGTTAAGAACCAAAAACCATAGAGAAAATCCCAACACACTCTTCTCTACTCACTCTAGTTCACAAGGTTTAGCAAACCAAGTGAACTAGTTTCTTCAAGGACCGAAGAAAAAGCCAAAGGTAGAAGCTTTCGAGGTGGATCAATCTTCGGGGTAAGGAGACGACGGAGTGAAGCCGATCCGGACAACCATCGAGGCTTGAAGAAGAAGGAGTTCAAGAAAGTAAGGTATAACCCCCTAACCGAGTAATTAACAACTCCTAGTTAGGTTGTTAGTTAGATGTTTAACAAAGATCCGGTTTTGAGTCCATGTTACCACCTCTAGAAAATTGTTTTTCACCAAATCCGCATGCCCGAAAGTACCGGGAGAGGTAGCATGGACTTACAGTGGTATCAGAGCCTAGTTAAACTCTATCTAACATGTTAGCAAAGTAACTAGAAGATCGATCAAAGAAAAAGTCACGAAATACACCAAAAATTTATACTTGCTGTCGATTTTCAAAGTACTGTAAATGTAATAAATCATGCTTCAAAAATCGACTCAGGGTTTTTATAACAAACTGCCAAAATTTCGTCCACTGATCCGATCAAAGCGCCGCGGAAACGCGGCGGGAGCGTGCTCCCGCCGCGGTTCCGCGGCCGAGTTGACTCGGCTGTGGGAAATTTTGATTGCAGTTTGTTCAGTGGGGTATTTTTGGATTTTTGGAATATGTATTTTCTGCCCAGATTTTCCAGAACGAAAATTTTGTGTTTGGGGCCTATAAATCCGTATTTTTGATCGAACTTCTAAAAGACTTAAGCTGACGGGTTTTTCTGTGATGTGATATTTGTATTGAATGTCTACTAATCGCTATATGTCGATTAGTGGGGGTTATACAAATCTGTGATCTGTAATGTCATTGGAATGTGTATATGAATTCATTGGATTGTCGTGTGTGAATAGCCGGGGGTTGTGAGACGAGAGTTTTTCTTTTCTTTCATTCATGTAAATTTGTAAATTGATGTAATAATTATTTGTATGGCCGCACAACCGGGTCGGGGTTGTAGCCGTCATTGTATAATTTCTTTTTACTATTTTTGCTCCTAGGATAGACCCATGGAGGGGGTGCACAAACTACAGGGTATGCCGAAGTGCCGAGTGGCCTACTCACGGGGTTGCGGGAGGTTGCTTCGCTTCGGGCACTTGGCGGGTAGTTTGCCGCACCCGTAGGGGTCTTGGGTGGGGTAATGGCTATTCACTGCGACCGTGTAATCTGCTTTTCGTTACAGGCTCGTACGAATTGCAGGTTCCTAGTATATCCAATGTGTTCATCTATGATCTGAAATGTCTATCATTGCAATATATCTATATATGATATTCTTTAGGCGTTGCTTATGTTTTACAGCCGCGCTAGCCCAGCCCCCGCTCTGTCGTTAGTTAAGTAACTTAACGGGTAATGACGGGGCCCCGTGGCGAATGCGAATGGTATAAGCGTACGTCATATTTTGGTTGTTTTCTGCAATGGTAGGATTAAATGATGGGACGCATTAAAAGAACTAATGCAAGAATATCACGCATTAAAAGAACTAATGCAAGAAAATAAACCAAGAAAAAGTCGTTGGAACACTTTCGAAAAACCACTCGGTTCTTTTCAAAACTAACTTTTAAATGCGGAGCTTGAGCCACTCCTTTTAAAAGCTATCTCGTTCCATCGACTATATCAAGTTCACTATGTTCACTGTTTTGCCAAAACCATCCGTAGCCCTCCATCATTTCAGTTAAATATTCGGTAGTATTCAAGCTATGTATTTTGACCTCACGCCAAGGCATAGTGATTGGTAGCTGCCGGATATTTATCTGTTGCATAGATAGAATGCGTTGGTTTGAGACAGTCGTACTGCCATTTTGGCCTACGTCAAGGGTATGTACGGGTGGGTTCAAATTAACCTGGATAATGATGGGAAGAACTTGACATGTGACTTATGACATTTTGACCTCATGCCAAGGTCATAAGAGCATGGGGCAAAAATCCACATCGGGAGTTTCAAAAGAACTGAAACTTGCTAGTGTTGCATACCATTTGGAGTGTGATGATTCTGGTAGGATTCCTTCAGTTTCGTCACGCGATGATATTTGGATCCCGATCCTACTATGAGTATATGCTACTCCTCGGGAAATTTCTCACTTAACGATCAATGCTATAAACCAAGTAGGTGTCTAGAAAGGTGTTAGCGGGGCTACGCCCCCAGGGAAAAGAGGTTCTTAAATTAAGGAACTTCGTGAAAGCGTTGGAAAACCTCCCTCGAAGTACCGACACTGGCCTGGCTGAACGGTTAAGCAAGTATTGTACGGTGAGATTGATCCTGACTAATTCTTCCTTTTTGGTTTGAGGAGGGATTCGAGAAACAGTGGGAGCCATCCTGTTTAGACAAACTAAAAACCACTCTAAACTTGCAAGAGCATCATGCTGAGTGTTTCTTCTTCTCTCTCCTAATTTCAGCGACCAATCGACATGACTGGACTTAAGTTACTTCTAGATAAAAACATACTGACAGGGCCAAACTACAAAGATTGGCTCAGGAATGTCAAAATGGCAATCACTTACGACAAGCTGTGGTATCTTCTTACCACCAAAGCACCCCTTGTCCCAGGTCCCACCTCGAGCGTCGCGGATAAGGAAATCCGTAAGACTTGGGAGATTGATAGCGCGAAGGCTAAGTGCCTCGTACTTGCCTCGATGGACAACGAACATCAGAGGAGGCACGAGAATATGGACCTCGAATCCATATTTCTCCATACAAAAGAACTGTATGGAGAGCAATCTCATATCGCAAGATACGAAGTGTCGAAGAAGTTATTTTCGGCAAGGTTGGCCAACGGATCATCGGTAGCGGAACACGTGCTTAAGATGATTGGCTTTATTGAGGAGCTCGCGGAACTTGGG
This sequence comes from Agapanthus africanus, assembly GCA_030015575.1. Taxonomy (NCBI): domain Eukaryota; kingdom Viridiplantae; phylum Streptophyta; class Magnoliopsida; order Asparagales; family Amaryllidaceae; genus Agapanthus; species Agapanthus africanus. Next base: position 466,336,198 of record CM057339.1, on the reverse strand, counting down.
ACCACGTTAGAGAACGAGCTCTATACGGGCTTGATTCTCCAGTCCCTTCCTTCCACTTACGCCCAGTTTATACTGAACTTCAACTTACAAGAAAAAGAAGTTGAACTTTCAGAACTCCTCAACATGCTGAGGAGTGCAGAGGGCACCCTACAGAAAGGTAGGGAAATATCCACTTTGTTTGTAAGAGGATCTTCCTCTTCTAGGTCCAAGGCGAAAGCCAAGGGAAAGAAGAAGAAAGCCCACGCCAAACCAAGGGGCGGTGTTCGTAAAGTGGATACGAAGGGAAAAGCAAAAGCAACAAAGAAAGTGGGGCAGCTTGTGGACAAAGAGGAATGCTTCTATTGTCATAAGAAAGGACACTGGAAGAATGATTGCAGGGCTTGGAAAGCCAAGACACAGGAATTGAAGCAGGTTGCGGCTTCAGCTTCAGGTGTGTATGTTATTGAAAACTGTCTTTCAATAAACTCTACTTTCTGGGTATTGGATACCGGATCAGGATCTCATATCTGTAATTCTTTGCAGGCGTTGAAAAACCGTAGGGTTTTGAAGGCAGGTGACATGACCCTCAGAGTTGCAAACGGAGCTAGCATGGATGCTAAGGCCGTTTGGGACTATCACCTGGGAATGTCAGATGGACATGTTTTGGTTTTGCGTAATTGCTTTTTTGTACCCAACGCAACTTGTAATATCATTTCTGTATCTTTAGTTTCTAAAGAAGGTTATGAATTTGCGTTTGTAAATAATGTTTTAAACATTCACCTTAATCAAGTTTTGATTGGGTCAGGTACATTGAGCAATGGTATATACGTATTAAACCAATCACAAATTTTCAATGTCCAGAATACACACAAAAGAAAGTCTCCGGAAATAAATCAGACTTTCTTATAGCATTGTAGACTAGGTCACATCAATGAGAGAAGGTTGACGAAGTTACATACAGAAGGATATTTGAATCCGTTCGAATATCAATCGTATGCCACTTGTCAATCCTGTCTCAAAGGAAAGATGACAAAGACTCCGTTCACTGGACATGGAGTAAGAGCGAGCGAGCTCTTGGGACTCGTACACAGCGACGTGTGCGGTCCAATGTCTACACATGCGCAGCGGTTATTCTTACTTCATTACTTTTACGGATGACTTTTCAATGTACGGTTATGTCTTCTTAATGAAACATAAGTCCGAAGCCTTTGGAAAATTCAAGGAATATAAGAATGAAGTAGAAAAACAAACCGGCAAAAGTATCAAGGTTCTAAGATCGGATCGAGGTGGAGAATACTTAAGTGCCGAGTTCCTGGATTATTTAAAAGAGAACGAAATTCTCTCTCAGCTTACTCCTCCATACACTCCGCAACATAACGGTTTATCGGAGAGACGGAACCGAACCCTATTGGATATGGTACGGTCCATGATGAGTAACACTGAGTTACCGCGATCATTCTGGGGGTATGCGCTAGAATCAGCTGCATACCTTTTGAACCGAGTTCCGACTAAGACTGTGCCTACCACACCATATGAAATATGGAGTGGGAAGAAACCCTATCTTCAATATCTGATGATCTGGGGATGTCCGGATTTTGTCAAAAAGCAGCATGCGGACAAGCTCGAGGCACGCTCAGTACTGTGCAAGTTTGTGGGATACCTAAAGAACTCCAGGGGGTATCTCTTCTATTACGCAGAGGAACAAAAGATCATTGTTTCTCGTAATGCCCATTTTCTGGAACACCAGTTCTTAGAAAAGGAAACAAGTGGGAGCGAAATAGAACTGGAAGAAATTCCAGAACCACAAAGTATTACTGAAAGCTTAGTAGAACCAGAGGGTTCAAAAGAACAGGACATTCCTACGCCGCTCCGCGGGAGTAGTAGGCAGTCTCATCCACCCGAGAGATACTGCGGTTTTCTCATAGACGGGGATAGAGAGGATTGCATCATAGATTATGATGAGCCTACTAGCTTCCAGCAAACCGTTCAGAGCGTCGACTCGGTAAAATGGCTGGATGCAATGCGGACTGAAATGGAGTCCATGTACACCAACAAAGTATGGACGTTGGACATTGCTCCAGACGGGGTAAAACCCGTAGGATGCAAGTGGATCTTCAAAAGGAAGATTGGTGTAGATGGAAAGGTTGAGACCTATAAAGCTAGACTGGTTGCAAAGGGTTTTCGTCAAAGACCTGGTTTGGACTATGACGAGACCTTTTCTCCAGTAGCTATGCTGAAATCCATTCGGATCCTTCTTGCCATTGCTGCCTTCCACGATTATGAGATTTGGAAAATGGACGTAAAGACCGCTTTTCTAAATGGAAATTTAGAGGAGTGTGTCTATATGGACCAGCCAGAGGGTTTCATTCAGAGTGGGAGCAGCGGAAAGGTCTGCAAGTTGCTTAAGTCCATTTACGGACTAAAGCAGGCATCGCGGAGTTGGAACATCTGTTTTGATGAAACGGTCAAGGAATTTGCCTTTGTCAAAAATCCAGATTAACCATGCATCTATAGAAGATTTGTAGCGAGAACTGTAGTATTCCTCGTTTTCTACGTGGATGACATTCTCTTAATAGGAAATGATATTCCTATGGTACAATCTGTCAAGGGGTTCTTATCACACAGGTTCTCCATGAAAGACCTGGGTGATGCCTCATACATCCTGGGGATCCGGATCCATCGTGATAGATCCAAGATGATATTAGGACTTCACAGTCCAGGTACATCGACACCATACTGAAAAGATTCAGTATGGAAGATTCCAAGCGCGGTAACCTGACGGCTTGTCACGGGATCACCCTCTCTAAAGAGATGTCTCCCAAGACTGATTTAGAGAGGGATCGCATGTCTATTATACCCTACGCTTCTGCGGTAGGCTCTATAATGTATGCGATGTTGTGTACCAGACCGGATGTAGCTTATGCACTGAGTGTGGTAAGCCGGTATCAGTCAAACCCAGGGGAGAAACACTGGATAGCGGTAAAGAACATTCTCAAGTACTTAAGAAGGACTAAGGAGTTGTTCTTTGTGTATGGCGGAAAAGACCTCCAGATCGAGGCCTTTGCTGACTCCAGCTTCCAGAGTGACAAGGATGATTCCAAGTCCATGTCGGATTTTGTCTTTACCCTCAATGGAGGGGCGGTGTGTTGGAAGAGTTCCAAACAGGAAACCGTTGCAGACTCGACGATGGAAGCGGAATACATCGCTGCATCTGATGCCGCAAAAGAAGCTGTCTGGATAAAGAAGTTCTTGAAAGAACTTCAGGTGGTTCCGTCCATTGCTGATCCAATACCTTTGTATTGCGACAACAACGGGGCTATAGCTTTAGCGAAGGAACCCAGGTCCCATCAGAGATCCAGATACATCTTGAGGCGGTATCACCTGATCAGGGAGATCGTGGATCGCCAGGAGATCGAGGTTCGGAGGGTCGCTTCAGAAGATAACACTGCAGATCCATTCACCAAGGCCTTGCCCCAGACTCAGTTCGAACGGCTGATCGAGAAGAAAGGTCTTCGATACGCCAGTACATGGCCTTAGTGCAAGTGGGAGATTGTTAGTGTATATGCCCTAGAGGCCATTACCGTATCATACTAGTTTGTATATTACTTAATGGAAGCTTAGGATATCCACCTTGTATAAACAATCTTGCTCAATTTAGTAGTATGCTACTTGGTTTGTTTCTACTTCAATGTGTACATGTGTTTATTTTAGTATATCACCTATACACATTAGTGGAGCCCTTAGGATCTTTGCTTGATTACCAGCGTTGTGATGGCAGTCACACTAGTGGGGGCTGGGTAATCTATAAGCATATCCTTATACAGGTCCCTAGTCGCAGGACTATTGAGACAGGGCATCGATACTCCGGAGTTGACTAGCGTATGCGCTTCTCATCCCAGTGTGGGAGATGGTCTGTCCTACAGCCATCAGTACGTCGTACTGGAGGTAGTATACGGGTGCTCGTTAGGTTATGAGTACACTGGACAGGAATCGTCGGGAACTGACCGGTTGGTATTATACCTATCGTCAGTTATTAGTTCCCAGGTGACATGAGTACAGCTTAGTCCGCTGACTTGACACTGTCACTTCGCCTCGAGTGTGTTCCCACTGTACTTTGATTACTAACCTACCACGGCTCAAAGGAGTCATGCAAACAGGTGGTAGTTGGGTGCAGTCCCGAAGCACTTGAAGGCAGTGACGGTTAGACAGCATTCGTCTCTCCCGGTATTGGGGGTTGACATCGCGCTGTGTCTAGGAGAGCCATTACACGAGTAGTCCCTGGCCAGGGCAATCGAGATGTACTGGTAGGCATCCAGTGTTATCTCAGGGTGTTTTGGGCTTCACTCCGACACGACTTGTACCGCTATTAGGGGACTGACGTTTACCGCCCCCCTAGGCCCGCCATGCGATGTATCAGACGAACAGACCGGACTGTACGGAGATTGTCACATTCAGGCTCAGTAGGAGTTCAGATGGGTTTCACCTCGTCAGTCTTCTTGTCGGCATCTACCTGGGGACCGTTACGCACAGCTAGTGCCACTTGCGGTCTGTGGTTAAACCCACTGCCAGCGTAGTGTCGAGTCTTTAGAGTCCCATACAGAAAGCTATTCGCCTTTAGGCAAAAGAGTAGAGGTCGCATGGTTTTGCGGCAGGTCGCATGGTTTTGCGACAGGGTTCGGTCACATCCGTGCACTTATGCACGTACAGTGTCCGGACAGTTAACACAAGCGGGCTTTGGTTTAAGCCAGATCCTAGTGTACGTATTGGGATTGGATTTATCCAGTATGTATTCGTGTTTCTCGGAACGCGGATGCGGGTGTGTATGCACAGTTGACGGAGAGACAGAGGCAGAGGATTCTTATTAGGGTTGTTGACCGTTGACTGTTGACTATTGACTTTTTGCTCAACCCTAATAAGAATATGATATATGATTAATAATAATATTAATTAAGTATTATGGTGATATGGTTGTTGAGGGGTTGACTTTGTTGACTTGTTGACTTTGTTGACCGGTTGACTAGGTTGGACTAGTTGACCATCATGATAACAATGGCTATCATTTCATGGCAAAGAATTTTTACTTGCTTGTTTCTCTTGTGAGAAATGAGTGCATGAAATGATATGGCTATTGTAGCTTAAACCATTTATGTAACGTTTTGAAAATCGTTTCGGTGAAATTTCGAAAAATCGGTAAAATAAGGGTGTTTTCGGTAAAAAGTCAAAATACAAATATCTTATTATAAAAATTAAATATACATATTCTATCTATGTAATTGCTATTATTTGGTGTTTATTGAGCCGCTGGTGAAATTTCAAATTTTCTGAAAAAAATATTATTTTATTATTATTTTAAGCCGTCACTAATACATTTAATTAGGGAAAATTACAAATTGGAATGAGTTGAAACAAATTTTGTGCATCATAAAACATTAAATAAAAAATTTATCATGTGGTTTTGGAACGAAATCATTTGCCAAAACGGTTTAGAAATTATTGAGGGAAAAAGGCTTTTTTTTAGCGTAAATGGATGTTTGGGGTACTGTATTTATCATTTTCCATCACCCCACACCCATACCCACACTCACACACCCCCATTTTCCCTCCCCCTTGGCTGAATTCAGCAGCCCCCCTCTCTTGTCCCCACTTGTTTTGCAAAAGAAAAGAAAAGGAAAAGAAAGGATAAAAGAATGTATAAGAATGGGCCTTTGACTTTTCTTTGACTCTGAAACCAACACTCTCTCTCTCTCACTCTCCCACTCACCTCACCCTCCCCATTTTCGGCCAGAACCAGCCCCCCCCCCCCATTTTCTCCAAGTATCCATCTTCCTTCACCTCCATTTCCTTCAAAAAAAATCAACAAAAATCAACACAAACCCTCACAAAATCAAAATCCGACTCCTACCCATTTCTCTATAGCCAAAATTGCATGGATCTAGGGAACAAGATTCCAATTTGGGAGGCTATGTGTGTGCTTGTGGATCTTCAATTCATTGGGTATAAATTCTAACCATTTTTGCTTAATTAGTTAGTTAATTTCATAAGGCTAAGTTGTTAAAGTGTTAATTTTGCTCTTGTTGCTAATTTGAAAATTCAAGAGTATGGTTTGAAGCTAATTTGGGTTTAACCATCACTAATAGGATAATCTAGTGTAGATTATCATCTTGTGGAAATGTAAAACCTAATCTAGTTGCTAGTTGCAATTTGTTAATTTAAAATTTGCAATAAATAAGCTTTTATGTAAACTAGGTTTTTATGAAATGCATATATATGTGAGATTTAAATCTAGTTAGGGTTTTATATCATTTGAACATGGTTTAAGTGTGTAATTTATCATATTAAGGCATGTTAAATCAAACCTAGTAACTAGTTTGCAAATTGTATTTTAGAATTTTACTATTTAAGCTAAATTGCAAACTAGAATTTTGGGATTTATGGAAATGAGTAAGTTTAAAATCTAGTAATGGTTTGGGTGGCTTAGTTAAGATATTTAGTGAGCATTGTAGCCACTAAAATCATTAAAACACTTAGTTTTGTACTAAAATGGAAAAGTTTGCTTACTAGGTTTTCGGAAAAATAGGTTTTAAAGTGAGTTTGAGGTTTTTGTGAATTCTAACCTATTTCATATTATAATTAGTGTTTGTGAATGCGTAAATGGGTGCGTTTGGGTTTTTCTCGATGGTTTGACGTTTGGACATCGACATCGAGTGTTGGTTTGGCTATTTTTGCATGCGTAGGTGATAGGTTTAGACCTATGTGTGATACGTGTGCCGATTTGGTTTTCGTATGCCGTTTCGATTTCGAATTGGGTTTTTAATACGATGCGATGTGTCATGATACGTAGGTACCCTCACGAGGACTTCGAGAAGACAAGCAAGCACGTGGCGACATCGATTTCGGCAAGCGAGGACCAGGTGAGTAGATTTATATCTACGGGGAGAAGTCGGGTGGATGGCGTATAGCACCCCCGCAGTCCGTGGTGATGTATACGGATGCGTATACACACCAACAATTTATGATATGTTGTTAGGATTTATTATTGATGATTTTAGATGGATATTGGTGTTGGATTGGTGCATGGTTACGAAACCTTAGGTAGTGGGTGCACTACACTTACACATACACACATATACATACTTGCATACATTCCTTATTTCATATGTGCGTGTATGGGAATATATTTATATGTTCACATGGGTATGGGACTATGTGTTCACATACGGATTTGAGGAGGATACTTGGGATTGAGCTGAGTCGATGAGATTTGTTTGTGGTTGTGATCTCGGTGATATGGCAAGATTCGTACTTAAGGTACGTCCTGGTGTTATAGCGGATCTTGCGGCGGCGATACGGGTGAATAGTGTTATAAATAAATGGTCGACATGTGATCGTGATATGAGGCATAATATGCTAGGATATTGATATTAGGCCGTATCGGGCGATGTATACCCCTTGATGATGATATGTGCTGACGATATCGGTTTGTACGAGATTGTCGATCAGTAGTCAGATCATGAGTATTATTGAGGATATTAGTATTGTACTAGACATAGGTCAGTACCCTAGACTATGATCTTGGATAAAGAGGATACCAGAGGAATAGTGTGAGGAATATGATATTGACCCGTACCCAGATTTGAGGATGCCGTACGACGGATTTACGTACGAGCTATATCTTGATGATTGATCCGCACTCTTGACTTGGGATGTCTGATTATAGATATGGTATCGGAGATGATATTATTGAGGCGGGATCACCGACTAATACATATACAAGTATGTATATGTATCGACTCAGATGTTAGGCGGTTTCCTTACCTGTAGTCTAGCTTATAGCGTAGCCCTTTAGTTTAGTTAGTTGTTAGATTAGATTCGGTTCCTACCTATTTCAAAGCTTACGAATCGTGCGTATTTTTAAAGACAGCCTAAGGGATCCTACGGATATTTCAAAAAACGTATCTTTTCTTAAAAACACCGTAGCCCCTATTTTCAAAACCCCACGATTCGTGTTATTTCAAAAGGCACCATTGTAGGACTTATATTAGGTTAAAACAGATTAATTATCGTTGCGTCTAGTATTCAGCTCCCGTTCATTATTGTTGTTTGCTCTGCATCACATGCTTCATATTCTACTGTTGATATCTTGTGGTTAGGACACCAGCACCATTACCGATGATGCGTATGTACCACGTACACTTACTTGCCGGCTCACACACATCTTCATCGGTAATTGCCATGTCACGTACACCTTAGAAAATATTATTGCTTGACATAGCCTGTTAGCTAATTGTTTAGACATGATATTAGTGTACTTGCCTTATATGTTAGTTTAGACATTATAGTTATTACCTGCTACCTCATGCATACTGTTATTCATTGTTATGCGGCATTCATGGATTCTCATGCATATATTCACTTTTTACGTGCTATTGAGGTTTTGGATTTGGATTTCCATGACATTTTCTGGATTTGGGGAAAACCGCTAAACATATACAAACTTCTTCTTTCTCTTTTTAAATAAAAAGCGCGGTTTTTCCCATGATGTATGAGTCGTCCACCATGAGTTTGCTGATAGATTTGGAGACCCGATTCGAGGAGTTGGATGAACCGTTTCGGGTACATGGTGGACCCGGTAAGGTACCCCGGGGCAAGAAGCTCGTGGTGATGACGATGAGCCTGGCAGGGGGAGACTACCTACCGGTGATTTTACCCGACGCGTCGGATATCCGGAGGATACCGTCGTGGTCTTGAGATGGATGGTAGGGGCCGGTCTGGACTGACGGCGCCCTAGATATTGAGATTGAGACATTGAGATTTCGAGATATTGAGGTACTGAGATTTGATGATACGGGCCAGTCCGGATGGCCGGAGCCTGAGGTTTTGAGACATTGAGATTTATGTTTTGTGTCGATGCTAGACACCGTTGATGCTGATTTCATTTATGATACCTCATTTTAAAAATACAAAGGAAATCTCACTAATTTATGAAAACAGTTTCTTCATTTACATGTATTCTGTTTTCATGCATTCATGCCTCATTCATATGATATATTGCTACCTGAGGCACTGACACGGGCACAAGAAATTATACTCGGGTTAGATTTTACCCTAGACATTGTCATAGGCTGCCTGTTATACATATATTTGAGGATATTTTATGATCATTGACCTAGGTTGCGTTATTTATGCGATTTCTGTGCGTAGATATTTTTCTATTCACGAGTTGGCAACTCACCCCCGTTGTGCCCCAGTTTCTTGCAGGTTTGCCGTACAGGTTTCATTACGGCTTTGCGGGCTCAATTTCATTCGGGTGACTTGCTAGTAGGTGGGTTTTTCTTGTATCGTACCCATCATATTACCTTGTATAATATTATTCCGTTGTATCTAGTAAATTCCATCAACCAAACATGTATTTTTTGAGATAGAGACCAGTGTTGTTTATTCATTCGACCTTAGAGTCGCTCGTTATATTTCTGGTGGATTTTGAGTTTCCTTTTGAGTTTTGATCCTCGCCGTTGGCGTTGTATATTTTATTGTTTGTGTGGTTGTGACCGTCGATTGACGAAGAGCAAGCTCCCGCTTGGGGATGCCTTTTTCTTGATTTCGTATACTATTCATGTTGTATCCCGTTTGGGGGCCAGTATTTACAAAGGAGACTCTGCCGAAATTTTCAGTAAACTTTTGATGTTTTAAAAACCGCATAATTCGGCTTATGCTACTGAAATTACTTGCTTTAAGTTGGTTTTTCTACTCTCTACTACTCTTCTTGGTTTGGATTTCTGGGTTTTCGGTTTACTTAGATTACGTACGCCTCGAGACGTTCGTAGTTTAAGTGTCGGTCATGTTCCGTACTTTCGGGTCATGACAAAGTTGGTATCAGAGCGTTAGGTTTTACCTTCGGAGCGTAGGATGACCCTTGGTTGATGGAATAGGTGACTAAAGTAGAGTGACGTACCGTTGGTATGTTCCGCGGCATATTTACGACACGCCACTCCACTTAAGAAGCCTTAGGATGTACATTTCCTTGTTCAGTATTATATTCCTTCCTGATCTAGCCTCATCGGTACCAGTTTGGTTTTGCTGCCACGATTACGGGCAGGGAGAGCTTCGGCTAGAGTTGCGGTCAGCACGAGCTCGGCATGAACGAGGACTGACCAGGGCATGATTCCGGCGACACCCGATTATAGAGAGGTGTCTTTTGACTGTGTTTCCGCGCCACGAGCGTTTGGCGGATCGCCTTTATGAGGTTACTCGGAGGTGCTGATCGACACTAGAGAATTGAGCCAATGATAGAGGCCAGCAAGATCTTGATGACCGTTGGTGTGTTGCTTATTCATGATGATCGAGGCACTGTTCGGCGTGCAGACGAGCGAGCCAGTTATTGCTGTGAACGACGAGGTATTGCCCCAGATGCTGGAGTTAGGGCAGAACGAGTTGTACTAAGAGATGATAGAAGGTCGCTAGTCATCGTGGATGAATGACTAGGACATGTGGATCGTTCGCCTAACCCGATGCAAGGTCATCAGATAGGTTGATTCCAGCTAGAGACGACTTCACGTGGAGACATTGGGAGTCGACAGAGACGATCGAATGTCAGAAACCTATTATTCCAAGTTTAAAATAGTCGGAAAGACATGCAGGCAATTCTATGGTCCCTCTAGAAGAATGAAACCCTAACTCGACTTAATGACCGTGTGAAAGCCTTTGAACCTTCGGGTTTGCGGCAGTTCTACGGCGCCATTAGTGAGGCTTGGGTTTGCCCTTCTACGGCTGGACCACCGATGCTGTGGTATGTACTCGATACTATTAAACTGTGCCCAAGAGGTTGAGCTCTTGGGGGATTATGAGGTTTTGACGACTCGATCGGATGGCTCGACTTAATTCGGATGCTAGTTGGTGAGATGCATTCTTGGGAGACTCCAGATACGAGGATAGCCGTTGGAGCTCAGTCCATGCAGCCGCGACGAGACGAGTCCAAGGCAGACGACATTAGAGGAAAGTGGAATAAGAGGTTCGCACCAGATCTAGATGAGATGACGTTCCACTCCGCCGACATCAGAGAGGCGATGCGCATGCCGAGGCATGGTACTTGGACTTACCTTCCAGAAGGAGTCGCGATGAGTATGCAGTCGTTCCAGAGCAAGATGCAGATATAGGAAAGGACAATGACTTCTGGACAGTTGGCAGAGACGAGACATGGAAGAGACCGTGAGCAGGATTCCTTCCAGGACACTGCTGCAATGATACTTGCACCTAGGATCAGATGTGTCACGTGCATTCAGAGAGCCAGAGGCCGACGCCAGTGATATGCTGCCTTGACAGGGCCGATGAGCCGATGGATTGTGAGATTGGTAATCCACGAAGAAGACTTGGACCCAGGAGTGGTCATGTTACGCACACCAGCAGGCCAGAGTTCATGATCATCGACGAGACGTCCCACTAGTGACCGCGACAGTTGGCCCGAGATTCTTAGAGGATGCACTTGAGCGGTACTGTTCCGCCATTATTGATTTCGATGTTTTGGGTGATTTATTCGTATGATTTGATTTTGATGATTGAGGATTTACGATCTTTGCACAGTGTTGCACTTGATATCGTTTTCGTGATTTAGTTTCACATGTTTGTGATTTTACGGTTTTAAACAGTTGAGTTGATTTTGTGCGTATGCACGCACGCGATTTGGTTCCTGCACTCTGTATAGTTTATATATGCTGGCAGTGCAGTGACATGTATTTTGTGCACTTGGATACACTGGATTTCGATTTCGAGGGTGATGCTCGACATTTGTTTTGTGCATTTTATGCACCGGATTGGATTTTTAGCGCCTGTTGGGCGCCTGTTACGAGATGCGATTTGGTGCACACCAGATGCACTAATTCGAGATTTTTCGTGCATGTCAGATGCACCTGATTTTGCTGTCAGGCACACACGTTGCCTACGACAGATGTTTCGTGCACACCCGATGCACTTAGATGTTGTTTCAGTGCGCATGTATGGCACATTCATGGATTTTGATTTCCGTGCGCACTAGACGCACGTACTATTCATGTGCATATTTTGGGATTGATTTCTTATAGAGCAGTACGTTTTTATGATATTGTTATGTGTTTCCGTACTGAGCAGGACTAGTCAGAGGACAGTACCTGAATACATTTTCCATGTATTGATAGTTATTGAAGGGATTTCCAAAAAGCGAGCTATAGCCTCAGTATTTACCTACGTGTCTGATATGACACGAAATGTTTAAAACAAGGAGACCCTTCTAAATTGTTTCCAAAACGGCGGAACGTACATTTCAAACAAAGGTATATATGTATATAGTTATTTCCTTATGATAGACGTCCGCCACCGTGCAGTGTTATACACGTGCACAGCGACTTAAAGAGATTTGGCATGCATTTCCTTCAGATACTTACATATATAGATTCGATATTTACATGTATAGTTTCGAGTTATGGCATATTGGTTTTGTTTTGGATTTGGCATTGATGTCTTCTCCATGACTCCGATGATTGCGGGATGCTTGACGGAGTTTCGATTTGAGTTATATGCTCATTTTTCAAGCGCATGCGCTGCGCTGCGATTTGTTTTATGTAGTTACAATTTCGGAGCCCCGACGACTTGATGGTTTTTCTTAGATGTTTTAGTATTTGGGGGAGTTTGAATTTAAATTCGGGGACCGAATTTCTTTAAGGGGGGAAGATTGTAACGTTTTGAAAATCGTTTCGGTGAAATTTCGAAAAATCGGTAAAATAAGGGTGTTTTCGGTAAAAAGTCAAAATACAAATATCTTATTATAAAAATTAAATATACATATTTTATCTATGTAATTGCTATTATTTGGTGTTTATTGAGCCGCTGGTGAAATTTCAAATTTTCTGAAAAAAATATTATTTTATTATTATTTTAAGCCGTTACTAATACATTTAATTAGGGAAAATTACAAATTGGAATGAGTTGAAACAAATTTTGTGCATCATAAAACATTAAATAAAAAAAATTTCATGTGGTTTTGGAACGAAATCATTTGCCAAAACGGTTTAGAAATTATTGAGGGAAAAAGGCTTTTTTTTAGCGTAAATGGATGTTTGGGGTACTGTATTTATCATTTTCCATCACCCCACACCCATACCCACACTCACACACCCCCATTTTCCCTCCCCCTTGGCTGAATTCAGCAGCCCCCCTCTCTTGTCCCCACTTGTTTTGCAAAAGAAAAGAAAAGGAAAAGAAAGGATAAAAGAATGTATAAGAATGGGTCTTTGACTTTTCTTTGACTTTGAAACCAACACTCTCTCTCTCTCACTCTCCCACTCACCTCACCCTCCCCATTTTCGGCCAGAACCAGCCCCCCCCATTTTCTCCAAGTATCCATCTTCCTTCACCTCCATTTCCTTCAAAAAAAATCAACAAAAATCAACACAAACCCTCACAAAATCAAAATCCGACTCCTACCCATTTCTCTATAGCCAAAATTGCATGGATCTAGGGAACAAGATTCCAATTTGGGAGGCTATGTGTGTGCTTGTGGATCTTCAATTCATTGGGTATAAATTCTAACCATTTTTGCTTAATTAGTTAGTTAATTTCTTAAGGCTAAGTTGTTAAAGTGTTAATTTTGCTCTTGTTGCTAATTTGAGAATTCAAGAGTATGGTTTGAAGCTAATTTGGGTTTAACCATCACTAATAGGATAATCAAGTGTAGATTATCATTTTGTGGAAGTGTAAAACCTAATCTAGTTGCTAGTTGCAATTTGTTAATTTAAAATTTGCAATAAATAAGCTTTTATGTAAACTAGGTTTTTATGAAATGCATATATATGTGAGATTTAAATCTAGTTAGGGTTTTATATTATTTGAACATGGTTTAAGTGTGTAATTTATCATATTAAGGCATGTTAAATCAAACCTAGTAACTAGTTTGCAAATTGTATTTTAGAATTTTACTATTTAAGCTAAATTGCAAACTAGAATTTTGGGATTTATGAAAATGAGTAAGTTTAAAATCTAGTAATGGTTTGGGTGGCTTAGTTAAGATATTTAGTGAGCATTGTAGCCACTAAAATCATTAAAACACTTAGTTTTGTACTAAAATGGAAAAGTTTGCTTACTAGGTTTTCGGAAAAATAGCTTTTAAAGTGAGTTTGAGGTTTTTGTGAATTCTAACCTATTTCATATTATAATTAGTGTTTGTGAATGCGCAAATGGGTGCGTTTGGGTTTTTCTCGATGGTTTGACGTTTGGACATCGACATCGAGTGTTGGTTTGGCTATTTTTGCATGCGTAGGTGATAGGTTTAGACCTATGTGTGATACGCGTGCCGATTTGGTTTTCGTATGCCGTTTCGATTTCGAATTGGGTTTTTAATGCGATGCGATGTGTCATGATACGTAGGTACCCTCACGAGGACTTCGAGAAGACAAGCAAGCGCGTGGCGACATCGATTTCGGCAAGCGAGGACCAGGTGAGTAGATTTATATCTACGGGGAGAAGCCGGGTGGATGGCGTATAGCACCCCCGCAGTCCGTGGTGATGTATACGGATGCGTATACACACCAAAAATTTATGATATGTTGTTAGGATTTATTATTGATGATTTTAGATGGATATTGGTGTTGGATTGGTGCATGGTTACGAAACCTTAGGTAGTGGGTGCACTACACTTACACATACACACATATACATACTTGCATACATTCCTTATTTCATATGTGCGTGTATGGGAATATATTTATATGTTCACATGGGTATGGGACTATGTGTTCACATACGGATTTGTGGAGGATACTTGGGATTGAGCTGAGTCGATGAGATTTGTTTGTGGTTGTGATCTCGGTGATATGGCAGGATTCGTACTTAAGGTACGTCCTGGTGTTATAGCGGATCTTGCGGCGGCGATACGGGTGAATAGTGTTATAAATAAATGGTCGACATGTGATCGTGATATGAGGCATAATATGCTAGGATATTGATATTAGGCCGTATCGGGCGATGTATACCCCTTGATGATGATATGTGCTGACGATATCGGTTTGTACGAGATTGTCGATCAGTAGTCAGATCATGAGTATATTGAGGATATTAGTATTGTACTAGACATAGGTCAGTACCTTAGACTATGATCTTGGATAAAGAGGATACCAGAGGAATAGTGTGAGGAATATGATATTGACCCGTACCCAGATTTGGGGATGCCGTACGACGGATTTACGTACGAGCTATATCTTGATGATTGATCCGCACTCTTGACTTGGGATGTCTGATTATAGATATGGTATCAGATATGATATTATTGAGGCGGGATCACCGACTAATACATATACATGTATGTATATGTATCGACTCAGATGTTAGGCGGTTTCCTTACCTGTAGTCTAGCTTATAGCGTAGCCCTTTAGTTTAGTTAGTTGTTAGATTAGATTCGGTTCCTACCTATTTCAAAGCTTACGAATCGTGCGTATTTTTAAAGACAGCGTAAGGGATCCTACGGATATTTCAAAAAACGTATCTTTCCTTAAAAACACCGTAGCCCCTATTTTCAAAACCCCACGATTCATGTTATTTCAAAAGGCACCATTGTAGGACTTATATTAGGTTAAAACAGATTAATTATCGTTGCGTCTAGTATTCAGCTCCCGTTCATTATTGTTGTTTGCTCCGCATCACATGCTTCATATTCTACTGTTGATATCTTGTGGTTAGGACACCGGCACCATTACCGATGATGCGTATGTACCACGTGCACTTACTTGCCGGTTCACACACATCTTCATCGGTAATTGCCATGTCACGTACACCTTAGAAAATATTATTGCTTGACATAGCCTGTTAGCTAATAGTTTAGACATGATATTAGTGTACTTGCCTTATATGTTAGTTTAGACATTATAGTTATTACCTGCTACCTCATGCATACTGTTATTCATTGTTATGCCGCATTCATGGATTCTCATGCATATATTCACTTTTTACGCGCTATTGAGGTTTTGGATTTGGATTTCCATGAGATTTTCTGGATTTGGGGAAAACCGCAAAACATATACAAACTTCTTCTTTCTCTTTTTAAATAAAAAGCGCGGTTTTTCCCATGATGTATGAGTCGTCCACCATGAGTTTGCTGATAGATTTGGAGACCCGATTCGAGGAGTTGGATGAACCGTTTCGGGTACATGGTGGACCCGGTAAGGTACCCCGGGGCAAGAAGCTCGTGGTGATGACGATGAGCCTGGCAGGGGGAGACTACCTACCGGTGATTTTACCCGACGCGTCGGATATCCGGAGGATACCGTCGTGGTCTTGAGATGGATGGTAGGGGCCGGTCTGGACTGACGGCGCCCTAGATATTGAGATTGAGACATTGAGATTTCGAGATATAGAGGTACTGAGATTTGATGATACGGGCCAGTCCGGATGGCCGGAGCCTGAGGCTTTGAGACATTGAGATTTATGTTTTGTGTCGATGCTAGACACCGTTGATGCTGATTTCATTTATGATACCTCATTTTAAAAATACAAAGGAAATCTCACTAATTTATGAAAACAGTTTCTTCATTTACATGTATTCTGTTTTCATGCATTCATACCTCATTCATATGATATATTGCTACCTGAGGCACTGACACGGGCACATGAAATTATACTCGGGTTAGATTTTACCCTAGACATTGTCATAGGCTGCCTGTTATACATATATTTGAGGATATTTTATGATCATTGACCTAGGTTGCGTTATTTATGCGATTTCTGTCCGTATATATTTTTCTATTCACGAGTTGGCAACTCACCCCCGTTGTGCCCCAGTTTCTTGCAGGTTTGCCGTACAGGTTTCATTACGGCTTTGCGGGCTCAATTTCATTCGGGTGACTTGCTAGTAGGTGGGTTTTTCTTGTATCGTACCTATCATATTACCTTTTATAATATTATTCCGTTGTATCTAGTAAATTCCATCAACCAAACATGTATTTTTTGAGATAGAGACCAGTGTTGTTTATTCATTCGACCTTAGAGTCGCTCGTTATATTTCTGGTGGATTTTGAGTTTCCTTTTGAGTTTTGATCCTCACCGTTGGCGTTGTATATTTTATTGTTTGTGTGGTTGTGACCGTCGATTGACGAAGAGCTAGCTCCCGCTTGGGGATGCCTTTTTCTTGATTTCGTATACTATTCATGTTGTATCCCGTTTGGGGGCCAGTATTTACAAAGGAGACTCTGCCGAAATTTTCAGTAAACTTTTGATGTTTTAAAAACCGCATAATTCGGCTTATGCTATTGAAATTACTTGCTTTAAGTTGGTTTTTCTACTCTCTACTACTCTTCTTGGTTTGGATTTCTGGGTTTTCGGTTTACTTAGATTACGTACGCCTCGAGACGTTCGTAGTTTAAGTGCCGGTCATGTTCCGTACTTTCGGGTCGTGACAATTTACACAATACTTGATTACTATTTTTGTGATGATAGTTTTGGATTATGAGAGCCAAGAGCCAAGAGTCTTCTCTCATTCTATCATTCTCATTTCTCTCTCTTGTTCTTGAGCTCTCATCTCCTTCCTCTTGCTCTCCCCCTCCTTAGTCTATGGTTCACTTGTCTCATGTGTTGAGAACCAAGAACCATAGAGAAAATCCCAACACACTCTTCTCTACTCACTCTAGTTCACAAGGTTTAGCAAACCAAGTGAACTAGTTTCTTCAAAGACCGAAGAAAAAGCCAAAGGTAGAAGCTTTCGAGGTGGATCTATCTTCGGCGCAAGGAGACGACGGAGTGAAGCCGATCCGGACAACCATCGAGGCTTGAAGACGAAGGAGTTCAAGAAAGTAAGGTATAACCCCCTAACCGAGTAGTTAACAACTCCTAGTTAGGTTGTTAGTTAGATGTTTAACAAAGATCCGGTTTTGAGTCCATGTTACAACCTCTAGAAAATTGTTTTTCACCAAATTCCGCATGCCCGAAAATACCCGGAATGGTAGCATGCACTTACACGGAGGATACCGTTGTGGTCTTGAGATGGATGGTAGGGGCCAGTCTGGACTGACGGCGCCCTAGATATTGTGATTGAGACATTGAGGTACAGAGACTGTGATACAGAGATATCGAGATATTGGGATTACGTTTTGTGCCGATGCTAGTCACTGTTTTATACTGATTTCATTATGATACCTCATTTTAAAAATACAAAGGAAATCTCACTAAATTATGAAAACGGTTCTTCATTTACATGTATTCTGTTTTCATGCATTCATACCTCATTCATATGCTATATTGCTACTTGAGACACTGACACGGGCACATGATATTATACTCGGGTTAGATATTTACCCTAGCCTTGTTATAGGCTACGTGTTATTCATATATTTGAGGATATATTATGATCATTGACCTAGATTGCGTTATTTATACGATTTATGTGCATAGATGTTTTTCTATTCACGAGTTGGCAACTCACCCCCGTTGTGCCCCAGTTTCTTGCAGGTTTGCCGTACAGGTTTCATTACGGCTTGCGGGCATAGTTTCCTTCGGGTGATTTGCTAGTAGGTGGGTTTACTTGTATCGTATCCCCCATTATATATCTTGTATATTATTATTCTGTTGTATCTAGAAGTTCCATCAACCAAACATGTATTTATTTTGAGTTAGAGACCTGTGATGTTTTTCATTCGACCTTAGAGTCGTGTGTTATATTTCTGTTGATTTCTTGTGCTTTTGAGTTTCCTTTTGAGTTTAGATCCTCGCCGTTGGTGTTGTATATTATTTTGCTTGTGTGGTTGTGACCGTCGATTGACGAAGAGCTAGCTCCCGCTTGGGGATGCCTTTTTATTGATTTCGTATACTATTCATGTTGTATCCCGTTTGGGGGCCAGTATTTACAAAGGAGACTTTGCCGAAATTTTCAGTAAATTTTTGATGTTCTTAAAAACCGCAAAATTCGGCTTATGCTATTAAAACTACTTGTTTTAAATTGGTTTTCCTTCACTCTACAACTTTTCTTGGTTTGGATTTCTGGGTTTTCGGCTTACTTTGATTACGTACGCCTCGAGACATTCGTAGTTTAAGTGCCGGTCATGTTCAGTACTTTCAGGACGTGACACTGCACATATGTCACCTGAGAACTGCTATCTGACGTTAGGTATAAATACCATCCAGTAAGTTCTCGGCGAGTCCTGTCCGGTGTACTTACACCCAGTGAGCATCTGTATACAATCTTAGGTGCACTCCACTAATGGCTACGGGACCAATCCATCGTCCCTCCTCAGGGTCTAGATATGTATACACCAGTCTACTCCGGAGTATCGATGCCTAGTCTCGATACTCCTGCGACCAGGGACATCTAAGGATGTGCCTATTGACTATCCAGCTCCCACTAGTATGACTGCCATCACAACGCCGGTTGTCAGGCAAAGCACCCTAAGGGCTTTATCAACATGTATATATATATTTATGAATACTACGCAAAATATATCATATGTTAAGATAAAGACAAACCAAATAGCGTACTATCATATTAAGCAAGACTGTCATGTACATACATATCCCCAGCATCCTATACAATGAAGCCCTCTAGGGCATATATATCCAACAGCTGGGGTCTATAAGCGCATCCTTAAAGTGTCCCTAGTCGTGGGAGTTTCAAGACAGGGCATCGATACTCCAGAGTAGACTAGTGTATACAGTCGAGACCCCGACGAGGGGCGGTGGCCAGTCTCACAAGCCATTGGTGTCAGTTGGTTCACCTAAGATGTATACAGGTGCTCATTAGGTTATGAGTACACCGGAAAGGACTCGCCGGGAACATGCTAGTTGGTATTATACATATCGTCAGATAGCAGTTCCCTGGTAACATGTGTACAGGTTAGTTCATCGACCTGAGGTTGTCATTTTTCTCGTGTGAGTTCCTACTGTTCTTTGATTTGTACCCTACCACGGCTCAAAGGAGTCGTGCAAACAGGTCTTTTTTGGGTACAGTCCCAAGCCACATGAAGGCAAGTGAGCGGATCGGCAGGGGATTCGTCTCTCCCGGTATTGGGGGTGAGATCACGCTGTGTCTAGGAGAGCCATTATACAGAGCCCTCGACCGAGGCAGGAGATTTACTGGCAGGCACTCCAGTAGTATCTCAGGGTGTTCTGGGCCACTCTTTGACACGACTTATACCGCTAATGGGGGTCTGACGTTACCAGCCCCCTAGGCAGATATGCGATGCATATAGACAAACGGACCGGACTGTATGTATATTGTCACTGTTAGGCTCAGTAGGGCTTATGGATGAGTTCGCTCGTCAAATTCCCTTCCAATCAATACATAGGAAAACCGTTACGTACAGCTTGTACCTCTGACGTGCTAGAGGTTATACCCAGTGCCTGTGTATTGATGAGTCATTAGAGTCCCCTACAGACCGTTTCCCAAGTTCGGGCGAAAGGTTGTAGGGGCCGTATGGTTATATGGCACGGTTCGGAAAATGCACGTGCATTTTCGCACGTGTCGTTTTTCGGGCAGATAATACCGGTAGTCTTTGCTTTAAGCCGGAACCCAGTATTATACTGTGTAGATGTAATATCTTTATCTCAAATGCATTTGTATTCGATCGTAATACAAATGCAGGTATGTTTATACCATTACGGGGTTATCCTGAAATTCGTTTCGGGATCGCTTTTGTTAGTTGCCAGTTTCCAGTTTTCTATCACCCGTATTTTACATTCGGTTAAATGCGGATTTATCTTATCTTTGGATGAGTGTGGAAGGTTCTAGAAGTTTCTAGATGAGGTGGCTAGTGACTCATTTTTTCATTAATGGTGCATTAATTAGATGATAACTAAGGGTTATGAATCATAGTTTTCATTAAATGCATTCATACAAGGTGTTGAGTGACTCATCCTCTTCATTATTGTTATGGTGACCCTCCTCTCTCCTACACTCACCTCCCCCCTCTACAAATAAGGCCGGCCCACTTCCCTCTTAGGGAGATGGTTGTGTTTTAGAAAAATATTATGATAGCTTCACTTCATTTCATATAGCTCATTTTTCCATCACCCGATTCCAGAAGGCAACTTCATTAACCGTTCGTCCATGACTTTGGACGTAACGAGACAAAGTGTTCTACTCATTCTCTACTTTATTTTGGTCGTCTCTTTTAGCAAACTTGACGACCGAGTTGCCTCGGTTCAGAGGCGGGAGCCCGTTTAAAGATCCGTCGATGTGGTGCCACCTGGACGAGAAGACCGGAGATTCAGGAGATCGGAGCAGCCGCAACAAAGCATGGGATGATGGTTGAAGACCGAAAGACTCGGATCGTTCGGTATAACAATTCTACCCAATTTGTATTTTGTTAGTTTAGCTTTAATGGCAGATCCGGTTTATAGTACGCGATAGCGCCAGTGGTAAAAAGTTTTTGTTCCGCATTTGGTGTCTGTTAGACGGCCGGGGCGCTACCGTAGACTTACAGTAGTATCAAAGCCTCACCATTAAGCTATACTAACTTGTGCTAACGAGTTTAAAAGATCGATCGAACGGAATTTCCGAAATCCCAATTTTCAAGCACACAAGTTTCAGTCGATTTTTTAAAGGGCCTAAAAATAATTTTACATATCACAGAAAAACGTGCAGGGTTATTTAAGCTTACTGTACAAATTTGGTCACGTGACCCTACAAGACCGCCGCAGATCCGCGGTCAAACCTTGGGTTTGACCGTGCATCCGCGGCAAGTCTGTGGGTTCAGTGTTTCAAATTTGTACAGTGTCTTCATATTGGGAAATTGTGGTTTATGGAACTGTTCTTTTAAGCTCAGATTTTATTACTGTACAGCATATGTACGTGGGACCCACTTCGGAAAATTTTGTCGATCGAAATTTTAAACCTGTTAGTATGCAGTACTTACTTTATAACTCCGACCCGTAATATCATTTGATCGGTAAACCCGTCTAATTGCTATAGTTCTTTTAGACGGGTTTGCGAACGTGACATTCGCGTTGATGTTCTGTGTTGTGCTGTGATGTTGCGGATTTGTCGTAGTGGATAGCAGGGTGCAATGATAGTGTAGTTTGGATTTATTTGTACATTTGATATTGCGGGGCGAGTGTCCAACATGTGGATAGCCGTCACTTCCTGTTGTATAATATTCTTTTGGGGTACGAGCGGGTTGAGGTCGATGTACCCGTTGTACATATTTTATTTTCTGTAGTAGGTTTATCCCGCGAAGGAGTGCACGGATAGCCGGGTTCTGGAGGGCAACGGGTCCGTATGTCATGGCTTTGAGAGGCAAAGGGACCTCACTCTAGAATTGGCAGACTATTCGCCGCACTCGTAGGGGGTACAGGATGACCCAAGAACGGGTGCTCAATTTACCGGATTCCATGAAGTGCCGGGTGTTCCATTCACTATGATGTGAGGGACTACCTCGCTTCAGGTTTTGGCGGGTAACTTGCCGCACCCGTAAGTGTCTAGGTTTCATTGCACAGGCTATCCACATGACCAGGGGAACGTCGGGTTTCAGCAGCGGCTCTGTGAAACCCGGGGATCCTAGATTATCTGTATTGTTCTGTGATGCTTATTACTTTTCTGTAATGTTGCATATTATCACGCCTGAAGCGATTATTGTATATTGGTATATACTATTAGATGTTGTATATGTTTTACACCCACGCTAGTCCAGCCCCCACTCTGTCGTTTGTTAAGTAACCTAACGGGTGATGACGGGACCCAGTGACGAATGCGAATGGCATATACGTACATTTTATTTTCGTTCTTTTCTGGTGTGATTGATTGATGGGACTGTATTGATTCTTATCAATGCAAGGATAAAACAAACCTATATTTGAAGTTGTTGGATCAAATTTTTAAAGGTGTTATTACAAAGATATTTTCTTTTGTTTTGCATAGTGATATTCAGTTAGAATATCCCGCACCTCATTCGACGAGGCAAGGGCCGAGATCCCTTCACCGGGAGTAACCCCTTGGGCATAAGTTTACGTCAGGGTAATAACTTCACTATAGTCGATTACAAGTTGCTTTGCATCGCGGTATTCAGTTGCAATATCCTGCACCTCATTCCACGAGGAAAGAGCCGAGATTCCTTCACCGGAAGTGACCTCTTTAGCAAAGGTTTTCTCCACTAAATTTTTATAAAAAGCTATCAGGTTCCTTCAACGAGATCAAGTTCATTACGTTAAAGGTTTTTCACCAAAAACCAGCCGTAGCCCGTCGTCATTTCTTTTGGGTATTCAGTACTATTCAAGCTATGCATTTTAGCCAAAGTTAAGGCATAGTGTTTTGTAGCTGCTGGGTATTCATCTGTTGCATAGATAGATGAGTTGGTTTGGGACAGTCATTAAGCCATTTTGGCCAAAGTCAAGGGTATGTGCGGGTGGGTTCAAATTGACCTGGATAGTGACGGGTAGAACTTGGCATGTGACTTATGACATTTTGACCAAAGCCAAAGTTATAAGAGCATGGGGCAAAAAATTCACATCGGGAGTTTCAAACATACAGGAAACTTGCCAGGCATGCGCATACCTTCTGGAGTATGATAACTTGAGTGGCTTCTATCAAGTTATCATGCGATGATAGTTGGATCCCGATTCTCACTGATGAGATGGTTTACTCTTCGGGTGATCCCGACTAATTCTTCTTTCAGGTTTGGAGGAGAATTTGAGATAACAGTGGGAGGTTTCCTGATTAGATAAAGTGATAACCATTCTGATCTAGGTTAGAGTGCACGCAGAGTGTTTCTTTTCTCTCTCTCTTTGGCAGTGACCTTTGACCGACCCTATACTATGACTCAGTGACCAAGTTGACCGAACCTTCTTAAAATACTAGCTTTTGGATTGTCTGAGTTGCATAAGTCATTGCCGCTCCTTCTTTTACCCTTTGCATTTCTCAAAACACCACGTATTATTACGTATATCCACTTCCATTGGATAGATCCATCGTATGGTTATATACGAACTCGAAGGTACTACTTCGAGGATGGATCCAGGTTCAGGAGAAATAGAATTGGTTTATTCAGTTGTCTTTTATTATCACCTTCTCTCAGGTTGCGAGTACTCATAGGATTAGGAGAGTACACCTATTATGCTTACTGGATAGTCTTCTTCTAAACTATAGGCTGGTGCCGAACGGTAGGGAAGGAAGAAAATCATTTAGCCTAACGATGGTGTACAGAAGGTAACGACTAAAGACAAATAAAGGGATTTGGAGAGATGGCAAAGATATATACGGTTAAAGTCATGAATTGGATTATGGAAGAGGCATTACTAGGAATACCAGGATACCCTACGAAACATTTTTATGTTTCGGTTTCACTATGCATTGTTAAAGGAAAACTAATTTCCCGATTAGATACTTACTCCAGAGTATGTATTTACCAGGTTTCATATCTATATAGTTTTACAGATAATGAGTGGGAGTAAGTTATTGGGAATTAAGGTGATCATCCTCATTATATCGGAATTCGTTGTAATTGGTGATATTTGAGGAAGTCGCCTAGGTTTTTGCTGGACGGCATGTATTTGGTTTTGAGTATCCGTTGTTGTGCACCAATTTCAAAATGATATATCTGTACGTTTATTTTTATAAAGTGAGATATAACTTTTTGAAATAATTTCCGTGAAATTTACCTATATCGGTTGACGATTGTGTAAGGAGCATTGAACAACGGAGTAGTTTTTAATCATAAATACAGTTTTCAACCTACGATGCACAGGTTTTGAGTTATTCAAACTCAGAGGACTTATTCAGAGTATTGTATGTTGTCAATTGTCTGTCAGGACAAAGGAGTAGGTCCTCATACTATATTCTGTTTACTTGTCACTTCTCTAGTTTTTTTTAGACAAGTGTTTTGTAGAAATACAATGTCTAAGTTTTGAGAAGTTGTGGGTATAAGAATAAAGTTGAGAACCAGGTATCACAAGTATCGGATTCTTCAAAGAGATCGAAGATGTAGATACTTGTGATTATTATTCAGTTGAAAGTAATGGTTTTGAGAAACTTGTTTCTCTTTCAGGTTACTCATAATTGGATGGATTCCTAAGTTGAGTAATGCTGATTAGCCTTTTTCCATTAAGTTGATATGCACTGGAGACAGCTCCAGGATTTGAATCTGGTTCCAATTAAATTAGTGCCTCTATTTCTATATTGTATGTAGAATGGTTCATATCTTAACGATGTTAAGATATAGGGAGTTGTCCAGCTCATGCTTAAAACCAGATACTGGATAACTCAAGGCACGTTTCTGTAATGGCTATTTTTGGGTTGACCTTGGCTTTGACGAGGGTTGACATTTCTACCGTCTGAAAGATCAATAGTGATATTGTTCTTAACTCGCCACAGTTTTAGTAAAATGGATTTTTTCAGAAAACAGTAGTGGGAGTATGGTATAACTGGAAGTGATTCCAGAACCGCAAACGATTACGGAAAATTTAATAGGACCAATATATTCAATCAGGTTTGACATTCCATTTGCCACTCCGCAGTAATGGTGGGTAACCTCAGACACCCGAGAGGTACTCCGGTAGCCTCAAAGATGGTGACAGGGAGGTTCTTGTTTACCCAGACTTGACACTACGGTTGTTCCAGGCTATGAGACCCGGCAGGAGGTTATGTATAGCGTCGTTCTAAACTAGCTTTAGAAGTGTACGCATATATTATTCAGCCAGAGGGTTATCGTAGTCAGTGGGAGCAGCGGAAGCATAGTGGGCAAGTGGCTTATGTCTATAGGCTTGAGCAGATATAGCGGAGATAAGATCATCAAATTTTGATGTGACAGTCATAGGTTTGACTTCATCATAATAGGGGATGAATCTGTTAAGAAGGTAGTACGGTGTGATGTCCTGGTATTTGGATGACATACACAGAGTAGGAAGTAAAATTCCTATAATACGATCGGTTGTACTGTGGTCGTCACACAGTTGTTTCTCCACAAAGAATATGGATAAAATATCAGACATTCTGATTTCTAGACCTATGGTTTTAGATATGGATTTGGGTAGTTTCCCAATATGGGTACTGTGACAGTATTCTAATGGTTTTTAGAATAGATGACTCCTGGCATGATGGTGTACCTGCAGGTGATGGAGTCACCCACTCTATATGTGTCTTACAGACTAAAGGGGAGAGGGATGTGCATGATTGGCAGATCACTTGCTTTGGCAATTAAGTCAATCTTAAGATGTCAAGTACCACACCAGATGTTGTTTTTGCATGAGATGCAATAAGTTTATATTAATCCAATCCTGAAGAACATAAGGAAGCAGTTTTAAAACATAAGTGCATGTTCTACGGACTTGATGACGGCAGCCTCCTTCGGGAGACGGTTATCATTCCAGGCTTCTAAGGTGACTTGGATGACAGAGTGATTGTCAGAGTAATAGTTTTCCCTCTGACGAGGGACAGTATTATGGGAAGGTGGTCCAAGAGGATACTGTGAGAGGCATGGTGCTGGATACTGATTAGGTTCAGTTATCGATACAGTCTAAGAAGTTTGGATTTGGAGTTCATTTATGAACTAGGTCCCATTAGATATCCAGACATATTCTAAGACAGGTATTACTCGATTCGGGAGATAGCTTTCTCCGCGAATTTGAGATTTAGAGAGATATAGAAAGAAACATCAGGGCGGATCCACTCACTGAGGCTATTTCTCGAACACAAGAGTTTTACAAACTAGCATTGTGAAACTGATTAGTAGATGAGTTGGATGTTCGGTATCACACGTGTTGGATATATGTATGCCCTAGAGGCCATTATATGATAGTGGATGTATTTGTACATGTATATATATTCAGTATATATTCTTGCTTGAAATGATAGTATGCTATCTGGTTCTTCTTTATCTGACATGTTGATTTGATCATGATTTTATTCATTCATACATGCTGATAAAGCCCTGAGGATATCGGCTTGACTGTTGTGATTATGATGGAGATCATACTAGTGGGACATCTGCAGTCAATAAGCATATCCTGGAAAGTCCCTAGTCGTAGGTATATCGAGATGGGGCATTGATATACCAGAGTAGACTAGCGTATATGATACTAGACCCATACGATGGGCGATGAATGTTCTCACATTCATCGATGTTTGACATCAAGATCATATACAGGTGCTCAGTGGTGACTGGGTACACTGGACGGAATCACCGAGAACTCCTATATGGAATTATATCAATCGTCGGATAGCAGTTCTCAGGTGACACTGGTACAGGTTAGTCAGTAGACCCGAGATCGTCATAGAGTCTTGTGTGTTCTCCCACTGTACTTTGATTGCCACCCTACCACGGCTCTACTGAGTCGTGCAAACAGGTGGCCGTTGGGTACAGTCCCGAGACACACGAAGGCAATGAGCGATAGGAGGGGTTTCGTCTCTCCCGGTATTGGGAGTTGATGCTGTGCTGTGCCCGACTGGTTATATCAATAACTCCCTGGCCAGGGCAGCTGAGATTTGCTGATAAGTGTTATCAGTAGTTTCTCGATCTGTTATAGACCATTCACCGGCATGACTTATTAAGTTATTGGGGTCGACGTGACCATCCCTAGGCTCAATATGCAGCATATCTGACGAAGAGACCGGACTGTACGGTAGTGTTGTCGTTTGGCTCGACGGGAGTTGTAGCAAGTTCGCTTGTTTTCTTCTGATCGCTCAATACCCGGGTGGCCGTTACGTTTAGCTGACCGCTTGCGGCTTGGGGGTGCTTGATATGATCATCACCCACTGCCGGCGTATTGACGAGTCTTAGAGTCCTACAAAGGAGTTACCTAGTCCAGGAAAAACGTTGTGGCGTGCGTATGCGATATGCGCATGGACCCGATTAAAATCCGTGTATAGGATACCGTACATTGATCGGGTGGCTTCCTTTTGGTGTCATATGTGATATGGACGGATTGATAAATCAAGTGTTGATTTATCATTTAACCATTAGTTTTCTCACTTAAAACCTTTTCTTGTATATGATGGATGTATGCATGCATGTATGTTTTTCTTTTTTTCTTTCTAGTTTCATGCACATAAGGATGTGCATACATACATACATACATACATCATCTATCATGGTTGCTTATACATGGAATATGATGGCAATATAAGACTCACACCATGGTTTTTAATATGGATTATTATTGTATTTATACTAAAACAAAAAGGAAAGAAAAAGGGTTAATTATTGGATTGTTTCTACACTCTTCTTCATCTTACCATGCTCACCCACTATTTAACCGTTGGTTATTTTTCCTTAGGTGTTTTAAACTATGATACAATAATATCTTCATATTCTAACCATGGTTTGAGATGAGAAGAAATAAATATATATAGATATATTTTCATTTCTTTTCTAAGGTTAATCTTTTTCTTCTTCAAAAAGAAAAGCCATCATCTTCCTCCTCCTTCTTCCTTTGCTCTCTAGTTTCTTATAGTGAGCAAAGCACACATCAAGAAAGGTTTTTGAAGTGAGAATTAGATCCACAACATCATTCTACACAAGTTGAGCCCACTTGTTTAGAGTGTTCTCTTCATTTCTCCTCTTGAAAAGTGAAGTTGCAAGCTTGAACTAGGAGCTTCGGGTGTATCGTCGTGGACGCTAGAAGACTTCAAGAGAACCTTCCTCGAACACCTAAGAGGCCAAAGAGTCTAGCGAAGGGAGCTACAAAGGTTGTAGTCTAGAAACCCTAGTCTTTCTTGCCTTTATTATTTAGAAACCCTAATTTTCTAGGATCGATCCTATGTATGCTTGCTTAGCACCGTAAAAATTTGAACTTTGTGACATGTGATGCTTCCAAACTCTACATAGAGTGCTAGGTAAACCTAACATTGGTATCAGAGCCGACCTAGAATATTAGGCGACCCTTTTACGAAGTAAAAATCCCGATCGGATCAAAATATGATTTTTCGAGACTTTCTCTGGACAAATTTTAAAATCTGACATTTTTCAGAATTAAAAATACTTAAAAAATACAGCAGGAAGAACTAAGAACAACTGTGAAATTCGAAGCCCTGATGCTTACAAACCGCCGCGGAACCGCGGCAATTCCTGGCTTGGGTCGCGGCTCCGCGGCCGTACAGAGGCATCATTGCTTCAAATTTGCATTATAATTCTTATAACTGCTTGTATAGTGTTTTAGGTATGTTTAATCTGAATATAGTACTGTATTTTCTGGAGATGGTTTTGGACTCGACGATTCGATCGGAATTTTAATTTCGTTTCTTTTCCGGGTAAACTAGAAAGTATTGAAGTGTTCGCACGACTATCATTTGCTCAATTTTAACGGGGTTTAAATCTTTCGGAGATACGTGCAAGTTTTGTGGTGGACCCTCTAGAAGTCAACAAACCTTAACTCGATTATGTGACCGTCTTGAACTGCCCTTTGAACCTTAGGGTTTGGGGCAGTACGGCGTGCCACATGTGAGGCGTTGGCTTGACCCTTCTACGGCTGGACCGCTACTACTGTGTCACACTCGGAGTTTTTTTGAACTCTGCTTAAGTGTTGAGCTTTAGTGAATCTTGGGTACTTGATCGTTCGTTCGAAAACTTTAATACTGTCTGTTAATCTGGAATGTGATACAGTATGTGGATTCCAAATATTGTAGTTTTACCCTTTCTTTTCTGTGACCATAAGTGTAGTATGTTCGATATCGCCGGTTTCGTTGCTATACATCAACGACATTCGGGGTACGCATACTTACTTACGTTGATGATATGAGATATTATGTGTTGCTGAGATATGATGTGCAGGATTGTCACGATCAAATAGCCGGGGGGTTTTATGTGAGATGAGAGTTTTATATTTTCATTCATGTAAATTCAAATATAATGTAATATTCTTTTATTTGGGGCACTTCCGGGTTGAGGTTGTGTCACCAGTGTTGTATATTATTTACCTTTCCGCATTAGGATAGACCCAAGGAGGGCAGCACAAGTGACCGGGTTCTGGGGTTCAGTGGGAGGCCATCTCGAGGAGTCGATACTGGGTCTCTTAAACTCCAGGATTGGTAGGGTCGCTTGCCGCTCTCGTAGGGGTCTAGGGATGTGGGCTTGGCTGTTCATCGTGATTATGGAATCCGTATTTTCTATTCTGGCTAAATACTAAATACGGACGTCTTAGTATATCACACATTATATCTATGTTTCTGCTGCCTGTGTTCTGTGATATCTGAGACGAATGACATATTATATATATGATATATAGTAGACGTTTGCTTATGTTTTACACCCGCGCTAGTCCCGTCCCGGTATGCCGTTAGTTAAGTAACCTAACGGTGCATAACGGAACATTGCGGTGAATGCGGATGGCATAAGCGTACGTGTTATTTTCGTTTCTTTTCTGTGATTGGCTTAAGGACTTAAATGATGGGATTACATTAATGTGATCAATGTAAAGAAAATAAACCTAAAAAGATGTTGTAGAATCGGATTTGAAAACCATTCGGCTATTTATGAAAAAGCTATATTTCAAAACTACGGAGCTTAAGCCACTCCTTTTGAAAACCATTTGATTCTACAACGATATCAAGTTCAAAGCGTTAAAGATTTTCTTAAAAATCATCCGCAACCCTCCGTCATTTTAGGAAGTAGAGTACTTAGTATTCGTGCTACGTTTGTTGACTATAGTTAAGGCGTACTGTACGGTAGCTAAGTGATGTCTTCCTACATTGCATATGATGCAGATTAATTAGGACATTCTTATGACTTTGTTGACCATAGTTAAGGGTCATATGAGTGGATCTAATTAATCAAGAAATGACGGGTAGAACTTGACTGGTACTTATGATTTGTTGACCTTAGTTAAGGTCATAAGTACTAAGGGTAAAAACTACATCGGGAATTTCAATAGTTGAAATTTGCAATGAGATTGCATACCTTCCATGTGATGGTTGGATCCCGATCCCACTGTGGGCAACAGTTGCTCCTAGGAGAGTTTTACAGTTTACAATTAGCTAACTCATTAGGTGTCTAGAAAGGTGTTAACGGGGCTCCGCCTCTGGGAAAACGAGGTTTACTCTAATTAGGTACCTCCCTCAAGTACCGACACTGGCCTGGCTGAACGGTTAGCGAAGTTGTAGACTGTAATTAATCCTGGCTAGTTTTTCTTTTTAAGGTTTGAAAGAAAAACTCGATAAAAGCAGTGGGAAACATCGATTAGACAAGATAATAACCAATCTAATCTATGCAAGAGCTTTCGCTGAGTGTATTCTTTTCTCTCTCTTAATGGCAGATACCCATGACTGGACTCAAGCTTCTACTAGATAAAAACAAACTGAATGGGACCAATTATAAAGACTGGCTGAGGAATCTGAAAATAGCCTTGACATATGATAAAGTATCATATGTCCTCACGCCTTCAATCCCGCCCGTCCCAGGTCCAAAATCCTCAGTTGCGGACATTGAAGTCCGCAAGACATGGGACGCTGACTGTGCCACGGCAAAATTCCTCGCGCTTGCATCGATGGATAACACACATCAAAAGCAACACGAGGATATGGACATTCACGGTATATTGCTCCATACAAAGGAGTTGTATGGAGAGCAATCCCGCGTATTACGATACGAAGCATCAAAAAAATTGTTTCAGATGCGAATGGCCCCTGGCACATCAGTAGGAGACCATGTTCTGAAGATGATAGCTCTTATAGAAGAGCTTGAGGACCTTGCATGGACGATGGACAATGAACAATATATAGATATTATTCTGCAGTCCCTCCCCTCCACCTTTGCTCAATTCATAGTGAACTTCAACATGCACGGCATGGAGAAGGAACTCCCCGAACTCCTTAACATGTTAATGAGTGCAGAGAGCACTATGAAGTCAGCAAAAACTCCCGTTATGACTGTTGGACAGTCTTCCTCTTCTCGCCCGAAAGCTAAGGCCAAGGGAAGGAAAAAGAAGAAGCCCACCAATCCTAAGGGTGGAGTTAAAAAGGTGAAGGGAAAGGAAAAGTCCAAAGCTGGAGACTCGGGGAAAGACGAATGTTTTCATTGCCACAAGACAGGACATTGGAAGCGCAATTGCACGGAGTACTTAAGTCTCAAGAAGAAGCATGGGGATGCTTCTGCTTCAGGTGCGTTTGTGACAGAAAAATGTTTTTCAATAAACTCTGCTTCCTGGGTATTGGATACCGGTTCAGGTTCTCACATTTGCAATTCTATGCAGGGGCTGAGAAATAGCAAAGTTTTGAAGACAGGTGACCAAACTCTCCGCGTTGGAAATGGTTCCAATGTAAATACAGTCGCAGTGGGAGAGTATAACTTGGGGTTGCCATCTGGATGTATTTTGGTTTTGAATCCATGTTATTTTGTACCAAGTATGCTTTGTAATATAATATCCGTTTCTTTATTGGACAATGAAGGATATAATTTTGTATTGCAGAATAATGTTATGAACATTCACCTAAATCAAATGCTGGTTGGGTATGGTACGCTTAATAACGGAATATATGTCCTAAATCAACACACAGTTTTTAGTATACAACACACTAATAAAAGAAAACTTTCAGAATTAAATGAAGCATTTCTTTGGCATTGTAGACTTGGTCATATTAACGAAACAAGACTAAACAAGTTACACAAAGATGGATATTTAAACCCTTTTGAATATAAATCTTATGCGACTTGCCAGTCTTGTATCAAGGGTAAAATGACCAAAACTCCGTTTACCGGACACGGAGAAAGAGCTACTGAGCTCCTAGGCCTCATACATAGTGATGTATGTGGGCCAATGTCTACACAGGCTAGAGGCGGTTTTTCATACTTCATTGCATTCACTGACGATTTCTCAAGATTCGGTCTTGTATTTTGATTAAAGCACAAGTCCGAAGCTTTCGAGAAGTTCATTGAATATAAACAAGAAGTAGAAAAACAAACCGGCTTGAGTATCAAGATGCTTCGATCAGATCGAGGTGGTGAGTATCTTAGTACAGAATTTGGAAACTTCCTAAAAGAGAATGGGATTCTCTCTCAGCTCACTCCTCCTTACACACCACAGCACAACAGTGTGTCAGAACGACGGAATAGGACCCTATTAGATATGGTCCGGTCCATGATGAGTGACGCTGAGTTACCTGTCTCGTTTTGGGGGCATGCATTGGAGACTGCAGCGTTTCTACTAAACAGGGTTCCAACCAAAACAGTGTCTACCACGCCATATGAGAAATGGCATGGGAAGAGACCATCTCTTAAGAGAATTAAGATTTGGGGTTGCCTGGCCTATGTTAAAAAGAAGAATCCGGACAAACTCGAGACACGGTCAGTCATGTGTAACTTTGTGGGATATCCAAAAAACTCTTATGGATATCTATTCTACCACAAAGAGGAACAAAAAGTGTTTGTTTCTCAGTATGCCACATTCTTAGAAAAAGAGTTTTTCACAGATAAAGATGATGGCAAGGTGGTGGATCTAGAAGAGGTTCTAGAAACACTAACTACAAATGACGATTTGGTTGAACCGGCTGTTGAAATAGAAACTGAGGAACCTCGGCCACTCCGTAGGTCTGGTAGGACTTCTCTCCCACCAGAGAGGTACTACGGTTTCCTCATTGATGGTGACAGAGAAGACTGCATCATGGATGATGATTATCCTACCAGTTTTCAGCAAGCTATCACGAGTAGAGACTCTGTGAAGTGGCTGGATGCCATTAGATCCGAAATGGAGTCTATGTACACCAACAAAGTATGGACATTGGACGTTGTACCCCCTGGGGTAAAGCCTGTGGGGTGCAAATGGATCTTTAAAAGAAAGATTGGTGTAGATGGACAGGTGGAGACCTATAAGGCAAGACTTGTGGCGAAGGGCTTTCGTCAAAGACCAGGTTTGGACTATGACGAGACTTTTTTTCCCGTAGCCATGCTTAAATCCATTCGGATCCTACTTGCTATTGCTGCTCACTACGACTATGAAATCTGGCAGATGGACGTTAAAACCGCATTTCTAAATGGAAATTTAGAAGAATGCGTTTATATGGATCAGTCAGAGGGCTTCATTGACAGTGGGAGCAGCGGGAAAGCATGTAAATTGCTTAAATCCATATATGGGTTAAAGCAGGCATCACAGAGTTGGAACATCTATTTCGATGATGTCATCAAAGAGTTTGATTTCATCAAAAATCCGGATGAACCTTGTGTTTATAAAAAGGCTGTAGGGAGAGTTGTCACATTCCTCATATTGTACGTGGACAACATTCTTCTGATAGGAAATGATATTCCTATGCTACAGTCGGTCAAATCTTTCTTATCACTGAGGTTCTCCATGAAGGACCTGGGTGATGCCACATACATTCTGGGCATAAGGATCTATAGGGATAGATCCAAAAGGTTATTGGGATTGTCCCAAACCAGGTACATTGACACCATCCTAAAAAGGTTTAGTATGGAAGACTCCAAGCGGGGTGCCTTACCCGCTTGCCATGGCGTCACTCTCTCCAAGGATTCTTGCCCAAAGACCGATGAAGAGAGAGCTCGCATGAGTATTATACCCTATGCTTCGGCAGTAGGATCTATAATGTATGCGATGTTATGTACATGCTCAGATGTAGTTTACGCACTTAGTGTTGTAAGCAGGTATCAATCTAACCCAGGGGAGAATCACTGGACAGCTGTGAAGAACATTCTTAAGTACTTGCGAAGGACTAAAGAATTGTTCTTGGTGTATGGTAATAGAGATCTCCAAATGGAGGCCTTTACCGATTCGAGCTTCCAGAGCGAGAAGGACGACATCAAATCTATCTCTGGTTTGTATTTACCCTCAATGGAGGGGCGGTAAGTTGGAAGAGTTCCAAACAGGATACCGTTGCAGACTCTACGATGGAAGCTGAGTACATTGCTAAAAATGATGCCGCCAAGGAAGCCGTCTGGATGAAGAAGTTCGTCTCGGAGCTAGGAGTAGTTCCAACCATTATTGATCCAATACCTTTGTATTGTGATAATAATGGGGTTATGGCGTTAGCCAAGGAGCCCAGATCCCATCAGCGGTCCAGACACATCCTGAGGCATTTTCATTTGATCCGGGAGATTGTAGATCGCCGTGAGATCGAGATTAGGAGAGTAGACACAAACAATAACGCCGCGGATCCATTCACCAAGGTCCTCCCTCAGCCGCAGCATGAGCGACTTTTTGAGATGTTGGGTATGAGATACGCCAATAACTGGCTTTAGTGCAAGTGGGAGATTGTTGGATATATGTATGCCCTAGAGACCATTATATGGTAGTGGATGTATTTGTACATGTATATATATTCTGTATACATTCTTGCTCGACATGATAGTATGCTATCTGGTTCTTCTTTATTTGACATGTTTATTTGATCATGCATTTATTCATTCATACATGCTGATAAAGCCCTGAGGATATCGGCTTGACTACTGTGATTATGATGGAGATCATACTAGTGGGACATCTGTAGTCTATAAGCATATCCTGGAATGTCCCTAGTCGTAGGTATATCGAGATGGGGCATTGATATACCAGAGTAGACTAGCGTATTTGATACTAGACCCATACGATGGGCGATGAATGTTCCTACATTCATCGATATTTGACATCAAGATCATATACGGGTGCTCAGTGGTGACTGGGTACATTCGATGGACTCACCGAGAACTCCTATATGGAATTATATCTATCGTCGGATAGCAGTTCTCAGGTGACACTGGAACAGGTTAGTCTGTAGACCCGAGATCGTCATAGAGTCTTGTCTGTTCTCCCACTGTACTTTGATTGCCACCCTACCACGGCTCTACTGAGTCGTGCAAACAGGTGGCCGTTGGGTACAGTCCCGAGACATACGAAGGCAATGAGCGATAAGAGGGGTTTCGTCTCTCCCGGTATTGGGAGTTGATGCTGTGCTGTGCCCGACTGGTTAAATCAGTAAGTCCCTGGCCAGGGCTGCTGAGATTTGCTGATAAGTGTTATCAGTAGTTTCTCGATCTGTTATAGACCATTCACCGGCACGACTTATTGAGTTATTGGGGTCGACGTGACCATCCCTAGGCTCGATATGCAGCATATCTGACGAAGAGACCGGACTGTACGGTAGTATTGTCAGCTGGCTCAATGGGAGTTGTAGCAGGTTCGCTTGTTTTCTTCTAATCGCTCAATACCCGGGTGGCCGTTACGTTTTGCTGACCGCTTGTGGCTTGGGGGTGCTTGATATGATCATCACCCACTGCTGGCGTATTGACGATTCTTAGAGTGCCACAAATGAGTTGCCTAGTCCAGGCAAAACGTTGTGGTGCGCGTATGCGATATGCGCATGAACCCGATTAAAATGCGCGTAAAGGATACTGTACATTGATCAGGCGGCTTGCTTTTGGTGGGGTCATATGTGATATGGCCGGATTGATAAATGAAGT
Organism: Agapanthus africanus; assembly: GCA_030015575.1. Taxonomy (NCBI): domain Eukaryota; kingdom Viridiplantae; phylum Streptophyta; class Magnoliopsida; order Asparagales; family Amaryllidaceae; genus Agapanthus; species Agapanthus africanus. The sequence goes on along the minus strand of CM057339.1, from coordinate 466,299,911 downwards.
GTTGATTCATCATTTAACCATTAGTTTTCTCACTTAAATCCTTTTCTTGTATATGATGGATGTATGCATGCCTGTATGTTTTTCTTTCTTTCTTTCTAGTTTCATGCACATATGGATGTGCATACATACGTACATACATACATACATCATCTATCATGGTTGCTTATACATGGAATATGATGGCAATATAAGACTCAGACAATGGTTTTTAATATGTATTATTATTGTATTTATACTAAAACAAAAAGGAAAGAAAAAGGGTTAATTACTGGATTGTTTCTACACCCTTCTTCATCTTACCATGCTCACCCACTATTTAACCCTTGGTTATTTTTCCTTAGGTGTTTTAAACTATGATACAATAATATCTTCATATTCTAACCATGGTTTGAGATGAGAAGAAATAAATATATATAGATATATTTTAATTTCTTTTCTAAGGTTAATCTTTTTCTTCTTCAAAAAGAAAAGCCATCATCTTCCTCCTCCTTCTTCCTTTGCTCTCTAGTTTCTTATAGTGAGAAAAGCACACATCAAGAAAGGTTTTTGAAGTGAGAATTAGATCCACAACATCATTCTATACAAGTTGAGCCCACTTGTTTAGAGTGTTCTCTTCATTTCTCCTCTTGAAAAGTGAAGTTGCAAGCTTGGACTAGGAGCTTCGGGTGGATCGTCGTGGACGCTAGAAGACTTCAAGAGAACCTTCCTCGAACACCCAAGAGGCCAAAGAGTCTAGCGAAGGGAGCTACAAAGGTTGTAGTCTCGAAACACTAGTCTATGTTGCCTTTATTGTTTAGAAACCCTAATTTTCTAGGATCGATCCTATGTATGCATGCGTAGCACCGTAAAAATTAGAACTTTGTGACATGAGATGCTTCCAAACTCTACATAGGGTGCTAGGTAAACCTAACAACACGGGCTGTGAGTATGCGACATCGTAATAATTAGCCTTAAGTGCAAGTGGGAGATTGTTGGAGATAGTGCCCTCAAAGTCAATTATTGGATCGCAGGTACGTGATTGCATTGATTGAGGCAGGACCTATACCGATATGACAGTTTTGCTCGAGATGATAGTTTGCTATCTGGTTTGACTTTATCATCGTATACATGCTTCAGTTCACTATTGCATGATGATAGAGCCTATAGGATTCTTGCTTGACTACCAGCAGAATGATGGCGATCATATACGTAGGAGCTGGGGTCTATAAGCACATCCTTAAAGTGTCCTTTGTCGTGGGAGTTTCGAGACAGGGCATCGATACTCCAGAGTAGACTAGTGTATACAGTCGAGACCCCGACGAGGTGCGGTGGCCGGTCTCACAAGCCATTGGTGTCAGTTGGTTCACCTAAGATGTATACATGTGCTCATTTGGTTATGAGTACACCGGACTGGACTCGACGGGAACATGCTAGTTGGTATTATACATATCGTCAGATAGCAGTTCCCTGATGACATGCGTACAGGTTAGTTCATCGACCTGAGGTTGTCATTTGTCTCGTGTGAGTTCCCACTGTGCTTTGATTTCTACCCTACCACGACTCAAAGGAGTCATGCAAACAGGTCTTTTTTGGGTACACTCCTAAGCCACATGGAGGCAAGTGAGCGGATCGGCAGGGGATTTGTCTCTCCCAGTATTGGGTGTGAGATCACGCTGTGTCTAGGAGAGCCATTACACAAACCCCTCGGCTGAGGCAGGAGATTTACTGGTAGGTACTCCAGTAGTATCTCAGGGTGTTCTGGGCCACTCTCTGACACGACTTATACCGCTAATAGGGGTGACGTTACCAGCCCCCTTGGCAGATATGCGATACTCATAGACGAACTGACCGGACTGTATGTATATTGTCACTGTTAGGCTCAGTAGGGTTTATGGATGAGTTCGCTCGTCAACTTCCCTTCCAATCAATACATAGGAAAACCGTTACGTACAGCTTGTACCTCTGACGTGCTAAAGGTTATACCCAGTGCCTGTGTGTTGATTGTTAGTTATATGTATGCCCTAGAGGCCATTACTGTACATAGGATGTATATTGTAGTGGATGCTGGGACATATATAGGGAGGACTTTCTTGCTCGACATGATTGTATGCTATCTGGTTACTCTTTACCTTAACGTGTACACTGATAGTCTCTCTGTTACATGTTGGTAAAGCCCTTAGGATGTGTACTTGACTACCTGGACTATGATGCAGATCATACTAGTGGGGACATGGTAGTCCATAAGTACATCCTTCAAGGTCACAAGTCGTGGGTATATCGAGACGGGGCATCGATATACCAGAGTAGACTAGCGTATACCTTCTCGACCCATACAGATGGGCGATGGATGATCCCATATCCATTGGTGTTTGACATCAGAGATGATATACGGGTGCTCAGTGGAGACTGAGTACACTGGACGGACTCGCCGAGAACTCCCAGATGGTATTATACCTTACGTCAGATGGCAGTTCTCTGGTGACACTGGTACAGAGTAGTCTGTTGACCCGAGATCGTCATAGAGTCTTGTGTGGTTCCCACTGTGCTTTGATTTCCACCTTACCACGTCCAAGAGGGCGTGCAAAACGGAGGTTTTTGGGTACAGTCCCGAATCACATGGAGGCAATGAGCGATAGGAGGGGATTCGTCTCTCCCGGTATAGGGGGTTGATGTTGCGCTGTGTTCGATTGGCAATAACCGGAAATCCCTGGCCAGGGTTGCTGAGATTTACTGGTAAGTGTTACCAGTAGTTTCTCGAACTGTTATAGACCTCATATCGACACGACTTATCGAGCTATTGGGGTCTGACGTTTACCACCCCTAGGCGAGATATGCGACGATCAGACCGGACTGTACGGTAAGTGTTACTGGTTGGATTCACTGGAGTGTGAGCGGGCTTGCTCGTCGACCTTCTGATCTCTTGTCACAACCCGAAAGTACGGAACATGACCGGCACTTAGACTACGAACGTCTCAAGGCGTACGTATGCTAAGTAAGCCGAAACCCAGAAATCCAAACCAAGAGAAGTAGTAGAGAATAGGAAGAACCATATCAAATTAACCTGTATGCAACATAATATACTACGCCTAAAGGCGAGGATCACAACAGAAATGGAACTCAACCAGCAAAAAACTCAAGAAATATAACATGCTACTCTATGGTCGAAAGAATAACATTACTGGTCTCTATCTCAAAAAATACAATTTTGGTTGATGGAACTTCTAGATACAACTGAAATATAATATACAAGGTATAATGATGGGTAAGATACAATAAACCCACCTACTAGAAAGCCACCCGAAAAGAAACCGTGCCCGCAAAGCCGTAATGAAATCCGTACGGCAACACCTGCAAGAAACTGGGGCACAACGGGGGTGAGTTGCCAACTCGTGAATAGAAAAAGATCTACGCACAGAAATCGCACAAATAACGCAACCTAGGTCAATGATCATAATATATCCTCAAATATATGAATAACATGTAGCCTATAACAAGGCTAGGGTAAATATCTAACCCGAGTGTAATTTCATGTGCCCGTGTCAGTGCCTCAGGTAGCAATATATCATGTGAATGAGGTATGAATGCATGAAAACAGAATACATGTAAATGAAGAAACTGTTTTCATAAAATAGTGAGATTTCCTTTGTATTTTTAAAATGAGGTATCATAAATGAAATCAGCATCAACAGTGTCTAGCATCGACACAAAACAAAAATCTCAATGTCTCAAAACCTCAGGCTCCGGCCATCCGGACTGGCCTGTATCATCAAATCTCAGTACCTCAATATATCGAAATCTCAATGTCTCAATCTCAATATCTAGGGCGCCGTCAGTCCAGACCGGCCCCTACCATCCATCTCAAGACCACGTCGGTATCCTCCGGATATCCGACGCGTCGGGTCAAATCACCGGTAGGTAGTCTCCCCCTGCCAGGCTCATCGTCATCACCACGAGCTTCTTTCCACGGGGTACCTTACCGGGTCCACCATGTACCCGAAACGGTTCATCCAACTCCTCGAATCGGGTCTCCAAATCCATCAGCAAACTCATGGTGGACGACTCATACATCATGGGAAAAACCGCGCTTTTTATTTAAAAAGAGAAAGAAGAAGTTTGTATATGTTTTGCGGTTTTCCCCAAATCCAGAAAATCTCATGGAAATCCAAATCCAAAACCTCAATAGCACGTAAAAAGTGAATATATGCATGAGAATCCATGAATGCGGCATAACAATGAATAACAGTATGCATGAGGTAGCAGGTAATAACTACAATGTCTAAACTAACATATAAGGCATGTACACTAATATCATGTCTAAACTATTAGCTAACAGGCTATGTCAAGCAATAATATTTTCTAAGGTGTACGTGACAAGGCAATTACCGATGAAGATGTGTGTGAGCCGGTAAGTAAGTGTACGTGGTACATACGCATCATCGGTAATGGTGCTGGTGTCCTAACCACAAGATATCAACAGTAGAATATGAAGCATAATATAAGCATGTGATGCGGAGCAAACAACAATAAAGAGCGGGAGCTGAATACTAGACGCAACGATAACTAATCTGTTTTAACCTAATATAAGTCCTACAATGGTGCCTTTTGAAATAACACGAATCGTGGGGTTTTGAAAATAGGGGCTACAGTGTTTTTAAGAAAAGATACATTTTTTGAAATATCCATAGGATCCCTTAGGCTGTCTTTAAAAATACGCATGATTCGTAAGCTTTGAAATAGGTAGGAACCGAATCTAATCTAACAACTAACTAAACTAAAGGGCTACGCTACAAGCTAGACTACAGGTATGGAAACCGCCTAACATCTGAGTCGATACATATACATACCTGTATATATATTAGTCGGTGATCCCGCCTCAATAATATCATACCCGATACCATATCTATAATCAGACATCCCAAGTCAAGAGTGCGGATCAATCATCAAGACATAGCTCGTACGTAAATCCGTCGTACGGCATCCCCAAATCTGGGTACGGGTCAATATCATATTCCTCACACTATTCCTCTGGTATCCACTTTATCCAAGATCATAGTCTAGGGTACTGACCTATGTCTAGTACAATACTGATATCGCCTAAGTATGCATGCACGTGTGTAAAAACTACGTCAAGGATCCGCTACAACGTTATGTCGTATCTAAGATACGAACCCTGCTATATCACCGATCTCATGGCCTCAAATCAAATCTCATCGACTCAGCTTAATCCCAAGTATCATCCTCAAATCCGTATGTGAACACATAGTCCCATACCCATGTGAACCCATACCTATAAAGAATCCCATGAGCACATATCAATAGGAATGTAGGCAAGTATGTATGTGTGTATGTGTAGTGCAACACTACCCTAGGGTTCGCAACACTAAGGTAATCTAACACACCAATATCCATCCTAAGCAACGTTATTAATCCCAAATAACATATAATAAATTGTTGGTGTGTATACGCATCCGTATACACCACCACGGACTGCGGGGGTGCTATACGCCATCCACCCGACTTCTCCCTGTAGATATAATTCTACTCACCTGGTCCTCGCTAGCCGGTGCCGACGTCGCCACGCGCTTACTTGTCGTCTCGAAGTCCGCATTGGGTTACCTACATATCATAACGCACAATATCGCATTAAAACTAAATTCGAAATCGAAACGGCATACGAAAATCAAATCGGCACGCGTATCACGCATAGGTCCAAACCTATCGCCTACGCATGCAAGAATAGTCAAACCAACCCTCGATGTCGATGTACAAACGTCAAACCATCGAGAAAAATCCAATCACACTCATTTGCACATTCACGAACACTAATTTTAATATAAACTAGGTTAAAACTCACAAAAACCCGAATTTCACTTAAAAAGTCATTTTTCCGAAAATCTAGCAAGCACAATTCGCCGTTTTTGTACAAAACATGATGTTTAAATGAATGTAGCGGCCAATATACTTATTAAAAATCTTAAATAAGTCATAGAAATAATTTCCGGAATTTAATCTCATTAAATTCCAAAAAACCCTAATATTCTAGTTTACAAAAATACCCTTTTTAACAATTTCAAAGCAAAAATGCACAAACAACAATCTAGCTTAGATTTGCATGATCTAAAGCATTAAACCACACTTAATAAAGTTAATTAAGTCATGAAAAACCTAAACACATTTTTAATCCCAAGTATTTAACCAAATTCAAAAATCTAGTAGGCAAATTAGCACATTAACACAATTTTTTTTAAACTAACCATTAGCACTAGCTACTAATCTTGTATTAACATGACAAAAAGCCTAAATATAACACACAATCATACACCAATTTTACAAAACCCTAACTTGCATTCAAATTCATAACTTGAATTCCAAAACTTGCAATTAAACTCACATATCCAAATTAACACTTAATTAAATTAGCTTAAGAAATTAGTAACCAATTAAGAAACAAAAATGTTTAGAATTATACCCAAAAACATTTGAAGATCCACAAGCATCCATGGCCTCCCAAAATGCTCTCTTTTCACAAAGATCCATGCTATACGGGCTAAGCTAAAATGGGTAGGAGTCGGATTTGGGTTTTGGGATTTTTTTTGATGGATTTGAGGCAATTTTTGATGAAGTTTGAAGAGAAAAGATAAGGGAAATGGGGGGGCTGCTGCTGTAGGAGAGGGGGCTGCTGGAATGGAAGTGGGAGAGGAGAGAGAGGGAGGTAGAGAAAGTGGGGGAAGAAGTCAAAGTCAAGGTAAGGTCAAAAGTCCACCTAATTCACCCATTTTCTTTTCTTTTCTTTCATATCTTTTCTTTTGAAAATCAAGTGGGGAAAAATATGGTGGCTGCTGAATTCAGCCATGGGGAGGAGTAAGTGGGGGTGTGTTGGTGTGATTACGGGTGTGGGGTGATGAAAAATAATAAATACAATACCCCAAGCATACATTTACGCTAAAAAAAAGCCTTTTTTCTTCAATAATTTCTAAACCGTTTTGGCAAATGATTTCGTTCCAAAAACCACATGATAAAATTTTATTTAATGTTTTATGATGCACAAAATTTGTTTCAACTCATTACAATTTGTAATTTTCCCTAATTAAATGTATTAGTGACGGCTTAAAATAATAATAAAATAATATTTTTTCAGAAAATTTGAAATTTCACCAGCGGCTCAATAAACACCAAATAATAGCAATTACATAGCTAGAATATGTATATTTAATTTTTATAATAAGATATTTGTATTTTGGCTTTTTACAGAAAACCCCCTTATTTTACCGATTTTTCGAAATTTCGCCGAAACGATTTTCAAAACGTTACAATCTTCCCCCCTTAAAGAAATTCGGTCCCCGAATTTAAATTCAAACTCCCCCAAATACTAAAACATCTAAGAAAAACCATCAAGTCGTCGGGGCTCCGAAATTGTAACTACATAAAACAAATCGTAGCGCAGCGCATGCGCTTGAAAAATGAGCATATAACACAAATCGAAACTCCGTCAAGCATCCCGCAATCATCGGAGTCATGGAGAAGACATCAATGCCAAATCCAAATCAAAACCAATATGACATAACTCGAAACTATACGTGTAAATATCGAATTTATATATGTAAGTATCTGAAGGAAATGTATGCCAAATCTCTTTAAGTCGCTGTGCAACGCGTATAACACTGCACAGTGGCGGACGTCTATCATAAGAAAATAACTATATACATATACCTTTGTTTGAAATGTACGTTCCGCCGTTTTGGAAACAATTTAGAAGGGTCTCCTTGTTTTAAAAATTTTGTGTCATATCAGACACGTAGGTAAATATTGAGGCTATAGCTCGCTTTTTGGAAATCCCTTCAATAACTATCAATGCATGCAAAATATATTCAGGTATTGTCCTCTGACTAGTCCTGCTCAGTACGAAAACACATAGCAATATCATAAAAACGTACTGCTCTATACGAAATAAATCCCAAAATATGTACATGAATGCTACGTGCGTCTGGTGCGCACGGAAATCAAAATCCATGAATGTGCCATACATGCGCACAGAAACAACATCTAAGTGCATCGGGTGTGCACGAAACATCTGTCTTAGGCAACGTGTGTGCCTGACAGCAAAATCAGGTGCATCTGACATGCACGAAAAATCTCGAATTAGTGCATCTGGTGTGCACCAAATCGCATCTCGTAACAGGCGCCCAACATGCGCTAAAAATCGAAATCTGGTGCATCCATCATGCACAAAATCAACCCAACTGTATGAAACCGATAAAATCATAAACATGAGAAACCAAGGCATGAAAATGATGTCAAGTCCAACAACTGTGCAAAATCGTAAATCCTCAATCATCAAAATCAAATTATGCGAATAAATCACCCAAAACATCGAAATCAAATATGGCGGAATAGTACCGCTCAAGCGCATCCTCTAAGAATCTCGGGCCAACTGTCGCGGTCACTAGTAGGACGTCTCGTTGATGATCATGAACTCTGGCCTGCTGGTGTGCGTAATAATGACCACTCCTGGGTCCAAGTCTTCTCTATAAATTGTCAATATCACGATCAATCGGCTCATCGGCCCTGTCGGATGTGCTAACGGGGACGATTCCGTTCTACAACTTCTCTGGTCATCTCTCGGGCAGTCATCGCGACCACTCGTAAAGCAGCATGTCACTATCGCCGGTCTCTGGCTCTCTGAATGTACGTGACACATCTGATCCTGGATGCAAGTATCATTGCAGCAGTGTCTTGGAAGGAATCCTGCTCAAGGTCTCTTCCAAGTCTCATCGCTGCCAAATGTCCAGGAGACATCGTCCTTACCATGTCTTCTTCTTGCTTCGTAACGGCTGCATACTCAGCGCGACTCTTTTTGGAAGGTATATCCAATAACAATGCCTCGGTATGCGCATCGCATCTCTGATGTCAGCGGAGGAGAACGTCATCATATCCAGATCGTGTACGAACCTCTTACTCCATTTTTCTCTAATGTCGACCGCTTCGGACTCGTCTGGTCGTGGCTGCATGGACTGAGCATCAAACGGCTATCCTCGTATCTGGAGTCTCCCAAGAATTGCATCTCACCATCTAGCATCCGAATTAAGTCGAGCCATCCGATCGAGTCGTCAAAACCTCATAATCCCCCAAGAGCTCAACATCTTGGGTACGGTATAATAGTATCGAGTTCATACCACAGCATCGGTGGTCCAGCTGTAGAAGGGCAAACCCAAGCCTCACTAATGGCGCCGCAGAACTGCCGCAAACCCTAAGGTTCAAAGGCTTTCACACGGTCATTAAGTCGAGTTAGGGTTTTATTCTTCTAGAGGGACCATAGAATTGCCTGCATGTCTTTCCGAATACTTTAAACTTGGAATAATAGGTTGCTGACATTCGATAATCTCTGTCGACTCTCAACGTCTCCGCGTGAAGTCGTATCTAGCTGGAATCAATCTATCTGATGACCTCGCAACGGGGTAGCGAACAATCCACATATCCTAGTCATTCATCCTCGGTGACTAGTGATCTCCTATAATCTCTTAGTACAACCTCGTACTGCAATAGCTCCAACATCTGGGCAAAATCCCGTCGTTCGCAGCAATAACTGGCTCACTCGTCTGCACGCTGAACAGTGCCTCAATCATCATGAATGAGCAATACATCAACGATCATCAGTATCTGGCTGGCCTCTGTCAGTGGCTCAATCCTCTAGTGCTGATCGGCACGTCCAAGTAATCTCATACAGCGATCCATCAAACGCTCGTGGTGCAAAACACAATCAAGACACATCTCTGCAAACGTGTGTCTTCGGAATAATGCTCTGGTCAGTCCTTGTTCGTAACGAGCTCATGCTGACCGCAACTCTAACCGTAGTTCTCCCTGCCCGTAACCGTAGCAACAAAACCAAACTGGTACCGATGAGGCTAGATCAGGAAGGAATATAATACTGAACAAGGAAATGTACATCCTAAGGCTTCATAAGTGGAGTGGCGTGTCGTAAATATGCCGCGGAACATATCAACGGTATGTCACTCTACTTTAGTCACCTATTCCATCAACCAAAGGTCATCCTATACTCCTAAGGTAAAAACCTAACGCTCTGATACCAACTTTGTCACAACCCGAAAGTAAGGAACATGACCGGCACTTAGACTACGAACGTCTCAAGGCGTACGTATGCTAAGTAAGCCGAAACCCAGAAATCCAAACCAAGAGAAGCAGTAGAGAATAGGAAGACCATATCAAATCAACCTGTATGCAACATAATAAACAACGCCTAAAGGCGAGGATCACAACAGAAATGGAACTCAACCAGCAAGAAACTCAAGAAATATAACATGCTACTCTATGGTCGAAAGAATAACATTACTGGTCTCTATCTCAAAAAATACAAGTTTGGTTGATGGAACTTCTAGATACAACGGAAATATAATATACAAGGTATAATGATGGGTAAGATACAATAAACCCACCTACTAGCAAGTCACCCGAAAAGAAACCGTGCCCGTAAAGCCGTAATGAAATCCGTACGGCAACACCTGCAAGAAACTGGGGCACAACGGGGGTGAGTGGCCAACTCGTGAGTAGAAAAAGATCTACGCACAGAAATCGCACAAATAACGCAACCTAGGTCAATGATCATAATATATCCTCAAATATAAGAATAACATGTAGCCTATAACAAGGCTAGGGTAAATATCAAACCCGAGTGTAATTTCATGTGCCCGTGTCAGTGCCTCAGGTAGCAATATATGATGTGAATGAGGTATGAATGCTTGAAAACAGAATACATGTAAATGAAGAAACCGTTTTCATAAATTAGTGAGATATCCTTTGTAATTTTAAAATGAGGTATCATAAATGAAATCAGCATCAACAGTGTCTAGCATCGACACAAAACATAAATCTCAATGTCTCAAAACCTCAGGCTCCGGCCATCCGGACTGGCCTGTATCATCAAATCTCAGTACCTCAATATATCGAAATCTCAATGTCTCAATCTCAATATCTAGGGTGCCGTCAGTCCAGACCGGCCCCTACCATCCATCTCAAGACCACGACGGTATCCTCCGGATATCCGACGCGTCGGGTAAAATCACCGGTAGGTAGTCTCCCCCTGCCAGGCTCATCGTCATCACCACGAGCTTCTTGCCCCGGGGTACCTTACCGGGTCCACCATGTACCCGAAACGGTTCATCCAACTCCTCGAATCGGGTCTCCAAATCCATCAGCAAACTCATGGTGGACGACTCATACATCATGGGAAAAACCACGCTTTTTATTTAAAAAGAGAAAGAAGAAGTTTGTATATGTTTTGCGGTTTTCCCCAAATCCAGAAAATCTCATGGAAATCCAAATCCAAAACCTCAATAGCACGTAAAAAGTGAATATATGCATAAGAATCCATGAATGTGGCATAACAATGAATAACAGTATGCACGAGGTAGCAGGTAATAACTACAATGTCTAAACTAACATATAAGGCATGTACACTAATATCATGTCTAAACTATTAGCTAACAGGCTATGTCAAGCAATAATATTTTCTAAGGTGTACGTGACATGGCAATTACCGATGAAGATGTGTGTGAGCCGGCAAGTAAGTGTACGTGGTACATACGCATCATCGGTAATGGTGTTGGTGTCCTAACCACAAGATATCAACAGTAGAATATGAAGCATAATATAAGCATGTGATGCGGAGCAAACAACAATAAAGAGCGGGAGCTGAATACTAGACGCAACGATAACTAATCTGTTTTAACCTAATATAAGTCCTAAAATGGTGCCTTTTGAAATAACACGAATCGTGGGGTTTTGAAAATAGGGGCTACAGTGTTTTTAAGAAAAGATACGTTTTTTGAAATATCCGTACGATCCCTTAGGCTGTCTTTAAAAATACGCACGATTCGTAAGCTTTGAAATAAGTACGAACCGAATCTAATCTAACAACTAACTAAACTAAAGGGCTACGCTACAAGCTAGACTACAGGTAAGGAAACCGCCTAACATCTGAGTCGATACATATACATACCTGTATATATATTAGTCGGTGATCCCGTCTCAATAATATCATACCCGATACCATATCTATAATCAGACATCCCAAGTCAAGAGTGCGGATCAATCATCAAGACATAGCTCGTACAGCATCCCCAAATCTGGGTACGGGTCAATATCATATTCCTCACACTATTCCTTTGGTATCCTCTTTATCCAAGATCATACCTCTGCATGCACGTGTGTAAAAACTACGTCAAGGACCCGCTACAACGTCATGTCGTATCTAAGATACGAACCCTGCTATATCACCGATCTCACGGCCTCAAATCAAATCTCATCGACTCAGCTCAATCCCAAGTATCATCCTCAAATCCGTATGTGAACACATAGTCCCATACCCATGTGAACCCATAACTATAAAGAATCCCATGAGCACATATCAATAGGAATGTATGCAAGTATGTATGTGTGTATGTGTAGTGCAACACTACCCTAGGGTTCGCAACACTAAGGTAATCCAACACACCAATATCCATCCTAAGCAACGTTATTAATCCCAAATAACATATAATAAATTGTTGGTGTGTATACGCATCCGTATACACCACCACGGACTGCGGGGGTGCTATACGCCATCCACCCGACTTCTCCCCGTAGATATAAATCTACTCACCTGGTCCTCGCTAGCCGGTGCCGACGTCGCCACGTGCTTGCTTGTCGTATCGAAGTCCGCATGGGGTTACCTACATATCATAACGCACCATATCGTATTAAAACTAAATTCGAAATCGAAACGGCATACGAAAATCAAATCGGCACGCGTATCACGCATAGGTCCAAACCTATCGCCTACGCATGCAAGAATAGTCAAACCAACCCTCGATGTCGATGTACAAACGTCAAACCATCGAGAAAAATCCAATCACACTCATTTGCACATTCACGAACACTAATTTTAATATAAACTAGGTTAAAACTCACAAAAACCCGAATTTCACTTAAAAAGTCATTTTTCCGAAAATCTAGCAGGCACAATTCGCCGTTTTTGTACAAAACATGATATTTAAATGAATGTAGAGGCCAATATACTTATTAAATATCTTAAATAAGTCATAGAAATAATTTCCGGAATTTAATCTCATTAAATTCCAAAAAACCCTAATATTCTAGTTTACAAAAATACCCTTTTTAACAATTTCAAAGCAAAAATGCACAAACAACAATCTAGCTTAGATTTGCATGATCTAAAGCATTAAACCACACTTAATAAAGTTAATTAAGTCATGAAAAACCTAAACACATTTTTAATCCCAAGTATTTAACCAAATTCAAAAATCTAGTAGGCAAATTAGCACATTAACACAATTTTTTTTAAACTAACCATTAGCACTAGCTACTAATCTTGTATTAACATGACAAAAAGCCTAAATATAACACACAATCATACACTAATTTTACAAAACCCTAACTTGCATTCAAATTCATAACTTGAATTCCAAAACTTGCAATTAAACTCACATATCCAAATTAACACTTAATTAAATTAGCTTAAGAAATTAGTAACCAATTAAGCAACAAAAATGTTTAGAATTATACCCAAAAACAATTGAAGATCCACAAGCATCCATGGCCTCCCAAAATGCTCTCTTTTCACAAAGATCCATGCTATACGGTCTAAGCTAAAATGGGTAGGAGTCGGATTTGGGTTTTGGGATTTTTTTTGATGGATTTGAGGCAATTTTTGATGAAGTTTGAAGAGAAAAGATAAGGGAATTGGGGGGGAGGCTGCTGCTGTAGGAGGGGGGGCTGCTGGAATGGAAGTGGGAGAGGAGTGAGAGGGAGGTAGAGAAAGTGGGGGAAGAAGTCAAAGTCAAGGTAAGGTCAAAAGTCCACCTAATTCACCCATTTTCTTTTCTTTTTTTTCATATCTTTTCCTTTGAAAATCAAGTGGGGAAAAATATGGTGGCTGCTGAATTCAGCCATGGGGAGGAGTAGGTGGGGGTGTGTGGGTGTGAGTACGGGTGTGGGGTGATGAAAAATGATAAATATTATACCCCAAGAATACATTTACGCTAAAAAAAAGCCTTTTTTCTTTAATAATTTCTAAACCGTTTTGGCAAATGATTTCGTTCCAAAAACCACATGATAAAATTTAATTTAATGTTTTATGATGCACAAAATTTGTTTCAACTCGTTACAATTTGTAATTTTCCCTAATTAAATGTATTAGTGACGGCTTAAAATAATAATAAAATAATATTTTTTCAGAAAATTTGAAATTTCACCAGCGGCTCAATAAACACCAAATAATAGCAATTACATAGCTAGAATATGTATATTTAATTTTTATAATAAGATATTTGTATTTTGGCTTTTTATAGAAAACCCCCTTATTTTACCGATTTTTCGAAATTTCACCGAAACGATTTTCAAAACGTTACATCGCTAAATACTCGGGTGGCCGTTACGTTTAGCAGACCGCTTGCAGCTTGTGGGTGCTTGATAAGATCATCATCTGCTGCCGGCGTATTGACGAGTCTTTAGAGTCCTACACAGAGGTTTCCTGGCTCAAGCGAAACGAAATAGGAGCACATATGAGATATGTGCGGGACCGAGAATAATGCGTGTATGTGATACCGCATTCCATTCTCGCGATGAATGTATCGATTGGTTGTATGCGATATAACCTAGTTATCGATTCAAGGATTGATTCGATAAGCCGATACATTGGATACTAGTCGGTGATATGCGATATGACCGGATCGTTGAATCAATTGTTGATTTAATGATTTAATGTATAATTATATATTTGATATATTACTTTGCATTAACTAGTATTGGTTCATTTTAAATGGATTTTCTCACTTGAAGTTCACAAGTTGTATATATGATATACTTTTGTGCACTTGATTGTATCAAGTTTGATGATACATGCTAACTTGGTTAAGTGTAAGATTAAACCATGGTTAAGTTTATGATTAGGATTTTGTTTATTTGCTTATTTATTTATTTATTTATTTTTCATTTTGGAAAAGATAAAAGAGGAAAATGGTGGCTTTCTTTGTTTGTAGTTGAAGCTTCATGAAGCTTTGACTACATGACCATTTTGTCTCATGCTTAACCCTAAAACATTAAACCTAACCATGGTCTATTCTTTACACCTAACTAAGGTTAGGATATGATAAGTATTCATTTTTTATTATTCTTTTTATTCAATACTTATCATATTCTTTCTTCTTCTTCATCATCTTCTTCTTCATCATCAACATGAAGAAAGCTTGCTCCATCAATGCCAACTTGAGCTAAAGAGTGAGAAATCCAATTCTAAAGTGAACCCACCTCCTATTTCTTCATCCTCTACCACTTGCCAAGTAGTATAGGGTGTTTTCTTCACAAGTTTCATGACTTGGTGAAGTAGGAGCTTGATCTTGTGATGCCTCGACATAGATCATCTTCGGCACGAAGCCGACGACCTTGCCCGCCCATTTCTCCGATGAAGCCGATGCTAGAGCTCCGGATTCCATTTGGATAGCGAGGAGACTTCATTGCGGAGCTATGGAGGTGGAGGACCGGATCTACAAAGGCTTTATTTCCGTTCTTTTAGTTATATTGTTAACTAGTTTCATTTTATCGCCTAAACTTCTAGCCAACGATCCGTATTAGGGTTTCTCGGCACCGTAATTTTTGAAATTGGAATGGTTGATGCCTTGTGAGACTTCATTAGTGTGCATAGGAACCCTACAGTGGTATCAGAGCCTAACTAGAGCCTTAGGCGATGCGTAGACGGAGTTACAAATCCGATCGAACCGAAACCGTAACCCTAATATTGCTCTCTGTACATTTTTGAAAATCGTGGATTTTTTAGAATTAAAAATATGCAGAAAACTCAGTAGAAGATTCTAAGAATTACTGTATAAAACGGGGCCCCTGAATCCATCAAAGCGCGGCGGAACCGCGGCATTAGCATGCTAATGCGGCGATTCCGCAACCCTTTTGTCTCCTCTTGCAATAAATTTTGCACAGTAATTCCTAGTTTGCAGTGCTGGTTTTCATGGGAATTTTTAATATTTTTTCAAGAGTTGAATTTTCTGGGTTGTATTGGAAGTTCGCAAATTCGATCGAATTATCAAACTTTGTCCATGTGGTTTTCCGGATATTTTAGAATATGTTAAAAAGTTCGACCGGATATAAATACCCACTTTTTCCCCTGTCGGGAAATTTCCAATTGTTGGACTTTTCCGTGGTTTAAAGACGTTCTAAGTAGTGCAAGTAATGCGATGGTCCCTCTAGAAGACAACAAACCTTAACTCGATTATGTGACCGTCTTGAACTGCCCATTGAACCTTCGGGTTTGGGGCAGTACGGTGTGCCACATGTGAGGCGTTGGCTTGACCCTTCTACGGCTGGACCGTTGGTACTGAGGCACGAAGTGAATGTTTTTGAACTTGTTTCATGTGTTGAGCAGTGTCGGGAAAACTTGGGTGTTTGGTTGTTCGATCGGAAAGTTTAACATTTTCTATTTTATTCGGAATGTGATACAATAATTGGAATTCACAATAAGTTATGAGATAACTGAATGAATATTTTAAACATAGCACTTTAGTCTCACTTGATCGGTTGCCACGGAATTTTGATGTGATCAAAAGTCCGTCGCAATCACGTAGCGTACGCGGATACTCACCGAGTAAACTTAATTGACGGCCTCACTCCATAGCCCCGACCAAGTGACTGTAGGAGAACCTCGTCGCCGAAAGCATCCGTTCGGGTGCTCGCGGCAGCGGTGTTCCGCCTTGGTGCACTTCGTCGACGGTATCGGGGTGCGGCCGTCTACTAAAGTTTGCGACGAGCATTCGATCTGTTTTTCAGGAGTCTTGTTGAATTGCCCGACTTGATATTGAAAAGAGTTTTCGATAATGAGACTAAAATGCGGGGTTTATAATTGTTAGGCATGCGATGTCTAAGTATTTCATTTGATTAGGCATGCGATGTCTAAATAGGTTGCGGATTCCAACTGTTGTAGTTTTACACTTTCTTTTCTGTGACCATAAGTGTAATATATGATATCGCCGGTTTCGTTGCTATATGTCAACGACAATTGGGATGCGCATATTTACTTACGTTGATGACATATGATGTTATGTGTTGCTGGATATGTTATATTGGATCGTCGTGTTCGAATAGCCGGGGGGTTTTTATGTGAGATGAGTGTTTTTTCATTTTCATTCATGTAAAAACTTGTATGTAATATTCTTTTATTGGGGCACTTCCAGGTTGCGGAAGTTGTCACCCGTTGTATATTATTTACTTTTCCGCACTAGGATAGACCCAAGGAGGGGAGCACAAGTAACCGGGTTCTATGGTCCAGTGGGAGACCATCTCGAGGAGTCGAGTTCGGGTCTCCTAACCCTAGAATTGGTAGGGTTGCTTGCCGCTCTCGTAGGGGTCTAGGGGTGTGGGTTTGGCTATTCATCGCGACCGTGGAATCCGTGTTTTATACTGGCTCGTATTGAAAACACGGACGTCCTAGTATATCCAATATTTCATATGTTTCTTCTGCTGTGATATCTGTAATGTGATCATGTGATGTTCTGTGATAGATACAGTATATAGTATATATGATATATTATATAGACGTTACTTATGTTTTACACCCGCGCTAGCCCTGCCCTGCTCTGCCGTTAGTTACCTAACCTAACGGTGCATGAGGGGACATCGAGGCGAATGCGGATGGCATAAGTGTACGTCGTATTTATCTGTGATGGTTTAGGTACTTAAATGATGGGACTTCATTAATGTGATTAATGAAAATAAAAGAAACCTAAGATGTTGTGGAATGGAATTTCAAAAATAAAACAGGTAGCTACAATTCTTGCTTTGCACAGCGGTTTATGTGATATATCCTGCACCTTATTCGATGAGGAAAGGGCCGAGATCCCTTCACCGGGAGTGACTCCTTTAGCAATAACTGGCAGATGCTACACACTCGGTTTGTCTTTTGATTTCTTTTAAGAGTTCTGCTTTGCACAGTGATATATATGATATATCCCGCACCTCATTCGACGAGGAAAGGACCGACGATCCCTTCACCGGGAGTGACTCCTTTAGCAAAACTAGAAAAGCCTAAAAAACACTCCATTTTAAAATCATTTGATTCTGCAACGATATCAAGTTCATTACGCAATAGGTTTTTAGAAAAACCTGTCGTAGCCCTCCGTCATTTCAGATAAGTCCTACTTAGTATTCGTGCTACGTTTGTTGACCTCCGTCAAGGCGTAGTGTGCGGTAGCTAACTAGTATTTATCTGCTTATGCATATGATGCAGATTGGATTAGGGTAGTCGTGCTGCCTTGTTGACCTCCGTCAAGGGTCGTGCGGGTGGGTTTAATTCGATCAAGAAATGACGGGTTGAACTTGACTAGTAGCCTATGGTTTGTTGACCTCCGTCAAGGTCATAGGACGCTAGGGGCAAAATTTTCGGGAATTTCAAGTGTTGAAATTTGCAATGAGATTGCATACCTTCTATGAGATAGTTGGATCCCGATACCCGCTGCGAGTAATTGTTACTCCTAGGAGAGTTTTACAAATTAAAATTAGCCGATCAAGTAGGTGTCTAGAAAGGTGTCAACGGGGTTACGCCTCTGGGAAAACGAGGTTTACATTAATTAGGTTCGTGCGAAAGCATGGGGGACCTCCCTCAAAGTACCGACACTGGCCTGGCTGAAAGATTGGCGAACTTGTTGTGTGTAATTAATCCCGGCTAGTCTTTCCTTTTAGGGTTTGAAGGAAGATTTGATAAAAAGCAGTGGGAGCCATCCTGATTAGATAAAATAAAAACCAATCTATTCTTGCAAGAGCGCACGCTGAGTGTTTTCTTCTCTCTCTCTCCAGGTAGCGACCATATCACGCCTTAATCAAGATAATAATACGGATTTTTGACCGAACCCGCTTGTTATACTGAGCTGGGGAACGTTAGTCCCGCTCCAACTTATAATTGTTATAAGACAGAGCAGGAAATTGGGGAATACCAGAATTCCCATGCCGCCCAAACGAAGAGAGTGCATGCTGATGCATCATCTTCGGGTGTGTTCATTACAAAGAACTGTTTCTCAGTATCCTCCGCATCCTGGGTATATGATACCGGATCAGGATCCCAGATATGTAATCTGTTACATAGGGCTACAAAAGCGTAGAAAAACTGAGGACGGGTGATAAGTTTCATGAGACAGAAAATGGGGCAAGTGTTGCAGCCAAGTCTGTAGGTCACTGTCACCCTGTATTACCAATACATTTATTCTGAACAAATGCTATTAGATACCGAACCTGATATACAAAATCATATCAGTCTCTTTAGTAGTAAAGAAATGATAAAATTTTGTATTGCTGGATAATGTTTTGAACATTTCCTATATCAAAAGTTGATCGGTTCAGGCATGTTATCTAAAAGCATTGATGTTCTAAATCAAACTACAGTTCCTAGTATACAGAACACACACAAGAGGAAGAGTTCGGAAATGAACGAATCCTTCTTGAGGCATTATAGACTAGGTCATATCAATGCGACCCGACTTGCTGAAGTTACATGTAGATGCATATTTAAAATCAGTTTGAATTTCCATCTTGTGAAACTTGCCAGTCATGTAACATAGATAAGATGACCATATCTCCGTTTACTGGAAACAGAGAAAGAGTTAGTAAACTCTTGGGACTGATACATGATGATGTATGTTAGGTCCCCAGTCTACACATGCCAGGACCGGTTCTTTGTACTTCATTACATTCTCTGATAATCTCTCGAGATTCAGACATATGTTCCTGTTGAAACACAAGTCCGAACCTTTTGAGATATTCACAGAATATAAGTTAAAAGTAGAGAACCAAAATACGGGTATAAGTATTATGTCCTTTGATGTGATCGAGGTGGAGAATACTTGAGCACAGAAATCCTGGACTATTCTAAAGGAGAATGAGATTCTCTCTCAGAATTACTCCTCCGTATACACTATAACACGATGACTATTCTAAAGGAGAATGAGATTTTCTCTCAGAATTACTCCTCCGTATACACTATAACACGATGGTATATCGGGGCGGAGCAGATACACCCTATTTGATATGGTGTGCTCTATGATGAGTACTGCTGAGTTACCTTTTTCCTTTTTGGGAGTTATGCACTTGAGAAGTTGCATACCTATTGAATATGGTTCAAATCAAATCTGTTGCCTACCACTTCATATGTGATATGGAAAGGGAAGAGCCCATCTCTTAAGTCAGTTAAGATTTGGGGTTGTCCGGCCTATGTCTAAAGGCAAAATCCGGACAAGCTCGAGGCAAGGTCTGTTATGTAGAACTGGAATGGTTTCAGCTATACAAAATGCAGCTGATGATTTGGT
Organism: Agapanthus africanus; assembly: GCA_030015575.1. NCBI lineage: Eukaryota > Viridiplantae > Streptophyta > Magnoliopsida > Asparagales > Amaryllidaceae > Agapanthus > Agapanthus africanus. The sequence continues at coordinate 466,279,560 of CM057339.1, read as the reverse complement.
AGAACCAAAGGATTCAGTAGATTCCAACGAACCTCAGCCTCTCCGCCGATCTAGTAGGGTTCCTCATCCACCTCAGAGATACTTTAGTTTCTCGATGACAGTGGGAGCGAGGATTGCATCATGAGATGATGACCCAACTAGTTTCGAGCTGGCCATCAGGAGTGGGACTCTGTAAGAATGGCTGGATGCTTAGCGATCTGAGATAGAATCCTTATACACCCACAAAGTATGGACTTTAGTTGCTGTACCTGAAGGGTTAAATCCCCATCAGGAGCAAGTATATCTTGAGAAGATTACTTGGTGTACATGGAAAATTTAAGACTTTCAAAGCTAGACTTGGTAAAGGTTTGCATCATTGACCAGGTATGGATCATGATGAAACTTTTTCTAAAGATCTATGCTTAAGTCCATCCAGATCCTACTTGCCACGGCTACATACCATGACTACGATATCTGGTGGTTGGGTGTCATGACTGCTTTTCTAAATGATGTTTTGGAAGAGAGCGTCTATAAGTACACAGCCAGAGGGCTTCGTAAACAGTGGGAGCAGCGGAAACGTGTGCAAGATGCTTTATAGAATAAAGCAGGCATCGCGGAGTTGGAACATCTGTTTTGATGAGTTAGTCAAACAGTTTGACATCATCAAAATAGTAGATGAACCTTGTATATACAAAAAGGTAGTAGGGAGTATAGTGGTGATCCTCATAGAGTACGTGGATGACATACTCTTGATAGGGAAGGAGTTTCCTATGCTACGCTTGGTCAATCTCCGCTTATCACTAGGATTCTCTAAATAGGATCAAAGTGATACCTACTAAATCCTGGGTTTTGGATCTATGAGATAGATCTAATTGGATGTTAGGAATCTCACTAGTAGTAGTAAGATTGTATCAATTGATCCTGGGGAGAATCACTGGAAGGGTTCCAGGGTGATAAAGATGACTGAATGTCAGTCGCAGGCATTGTCTTTACCCTCAGTAAAGGGACGGTATGTTGGAAGAGTTCTAAGCTGGATACCGTGGCATACTAGACGATAAAGGCTGAATACATCGCTACTTAAGATGCTACCAAAGAGGCTGTCTGGGTGTATATTAGTTCATGTGATGAACTTAGTTCCTACCATTGTGAGACAATGGAGTTGTGGCTTATGCCAAGGAACGTCCGTCCCATCAATGATCCAGACATATTCTAAGGCAGTGTCACCTGATCGTGGAGATGGTAGATCTCCAGGGGATCGAGGTAAGGAGAGTAGACTCAGAGGACAACACGGCGGATCCACTCACAAATGCCTATTCCCAGAGAGAGACTTTTATGGGATGGTTGAGTATGAGATACTGCAACCACTGCTACAGATGGCCCTAGTGCAAGTGGGAGATTGTTAGTTATATGTATGCCCTAGAGGCCATTACTGTACATAGGATGTATATTGTAGTGGATGCTGGGACATATATAGGGATGACTTTCTTGCTCGACATGATAGTATGCTATCTGGTTACTCTTTACCTTAACGTGTACACTGATTTTCTCTCTGTTACATGTTGGTAAAGCCCTTAGGATGTGTACTTGACTACCTGGACTATGATGCAGATCATACTAGTGGGGACATGGTAGTCCATAAGTACATCCTTTAAGGTCCCTAGTCGTGGGTATATCGAGACGGGGCATCGATATACCAGAGTAGACTAGTGTATACCTTCTCGACCCATACAGATGGGCGATGGATGATCCCATATCCATTGGTGTTTGACATCAGAGATGATATACGAGTGCTCAGTGGAGACTGGGTACACTGGACCGACTCGCCGAGAACTCCCAGATGGTATTATACCTTACGTCAGATGGCAGTTCTCTGGTGACACTGGTACAGAGTAGTCTGTTGACCCGAGATCGTCATAGAATCTTGTGTGGTTCCCACTGTGCTTTGATTTCCACCTTACCACGTCCAAGAGGGCATGCAAAACGGTGGTTTTTGGGTACATTCCCGAATCACATGGAGGCAATGAGCGATAGGAGGGGATTCGTCTCTCCCGGTATAGGGGGTTGATGTTGCGCTGTGTTCGATTGGCAATAACCGGAAATTCCTGGCCAGGATTGTTGAGATTTACTGGTAAGTTTTACCAGTAGTTTCTCGAACTGTTATAGACCTCATATCGACACGACTTATCGAGCTATTGGGGTCTGACGTTTACCACCCCTAGGCGAGATATGCTACAGATAAGACGATCAGACCGGACTGTACGGTAAGTGTTACTGGTTGGATTCACTTGAGTGTGAGCGGGCTCGCCCGTCGATCTTCTGATCGCTCAATACCCGGGTGGCCGTTACGTTTAGCAGACCGCTTGCGGCATGTGGGTGCTTGATATGATCATCATCTGCTGCCGGCGTATTGACGAGTCTTTAGAGTCCTACACAGAGGATTCCTGGCTCAAGCGAAACGAAATAGGAGCACATATGAGATATGTGCGGGACCGAGAATAATGCGTGTATGTGATACCGCATTCCATTCTCGCGATGAATGTATCGATTGGTTGTATGCGATATAACCTAGTTATCGATTCAAGGATTGATTCGATAAGCCGATACATTGGATACTAGTCGGTGATATGCGATATGAACGGATCATTAAATCAATTGTTGATTTAATGATTTAATGTATAATTATATATTTGATATATTACTTTGCATTAACTAGTATTGGTTCATTTTAAATGGATTTTCTCACTTGAAGTTCATAAGTTGTATATATGATATACTTTTGTGCACTTGATTGTATCATGTTTGATGATACATGCTAACTTGGTTAAGTGTAAGATTAAACCATGGTTAAGTTTACGATTAGGGTTTTGTTTATTTGCTTATTTATTTATTTATTTATTTTTCATTTTGGAAAAGATAAAAGAGGAAAATGGTGGCTTTCTTTGTTTGTAGTTGAAGCTTCATGAAGCTTTGACTACATGACCATTTTGTCTCGTGCTTAACCCTAAACCATTAAACCTAACCATGGTCTATTCTCTACACTTAACTAAGGTTAGGATATGATAAGTATTCATTTTTGATTATTCTTTTTATTCAATACTTATCATATTCTATCTTCTTCTTCATCATCTTCTTCTTCATCATCAACATGAAGAAAGCTTGCTCCATCAATGGCAACTTGAGCTAAAGAGTGAGAAATCCAATTCTAAAGTAAACCCACCTCCTATTTCTTCATCCTCTACCACTTGCCAAGTAGAATAGGGTGTTTTCTTAACAAGATTCATGACTTGGAGAAGTAGGAGCTTGATCTTGTGATGCCTCGACGTAGATCATCTTCGGCACGAAGCCGACGACCTTGCCCGCCCATTTCTCCGATGAAGCCGACGCTAGAGCTTGGGATTCCATTTGGATAGTGAGGATACTTCATTGCGGAGCTATGGAGGTGGAGAACCGGATCTACAAAGGTTGTTTTTCCGTTCTTTTAGTTATATTGTTAACTAGTTTCATTTTATCGCCTAAAGTTCTAGCCAACGATCCGTATTAGGGTTTCTCGGCACCGTAATTTTTGAAATTGGCATGGTTGATGCCTTGCGAGACTTCATTAGTGTGCATAGGAACCCTACATTGATGAGTCATTAGAGTCCCCTACAGACCGTTTCCCAAGTTCGGGCGAAACGTTGTAGAGGTCGTATGGTTATATAACAGGGTTCGGAAAATGCACGTGCGTTTTCGCACATGTCGTTTTTCCGGCAGATAATACCGGTAGCCTTTGGTTTAAGCCGGAACCCATTATTATACTATGTAGATATAATATCTTTGTCTCAGATGCATTTGTATTCGGTCGTAATACAAATGCGAGTATGTTTATACCATTACGGGGTTATCCTGAAATTCATTTCGGGATCTCTTTTGGAAGTTGCCAGTTTCCAGTTTTTTATCACCCGTATTTTACATTCGGCTAAATGCGGATTTATCTTTTCTTTGGATGAGTGTGGAAGGTTCTAGAAGTTTCTAAAAGTGGTGACTAGGATGATGAGGTGGCTAGTTACTCATTTGTTCATTAATGGTGCATTAATTAGATGACGACTAAGGGTTATGAATCATAGTTTTCATTAAATGCATTCATACAAGGTGTTAAGTGACTCATCCTTTTCATTATTGTTATGGTGGCCCTCCCCTCTCCTACACTCACCTTCCCCCTCTACAAATATGGCCGGCCCCCTGCCCTCTTTAGGGAGATGGTTGTGTTTTGGAAAAATATTATGATAGCTTCACTTCATTTCATATAGCTCATTTTTCCATCACCCGATTCCAAAAGGCAACTTCATTAACCGTTCGTCCATGGGTTTGGACGTAACGAGAAAAAGTGTTCTACTCATTCTCTACTTCATCTTGGTCGTCTCTTTTAGCAAACTTGACGAACGAGTTCCCTCGTTTCAGAGGCGGGAGCCCGTTTAAAGATCCGTCGACTTGGTGCCACCAGGACGAGAAGACCAGAGATTCAGGTGATCGGAGCAGCCGCAACAAAGCGTTGGATGATGGTTGAAGATCGAAGGACTCGGATCGTTCGGTATAACAATTCTACCCACTTTGTATTTTGTTAGTTTAGTTTTAATGGCAGATCCAAGTTATAGTACGCGATAGCGCCAGTTGTAAAAAGTTTTTGTTCCGCATTTGGCGTCTGTTAGACGGCCGGTGCGCTACCGTGGACTTACATAAATTAGGTTTGACATTCCATTATCCACTCCATAGATATGGTGGGTAACCTCAGGTACCCGAGAGGTACTCCGGTAGCCTCAAAGACGGTGACAGGGAGGTTCTTGTTTACCCGGACTTGACACCACTGTTGTTCCAGGCTATGAAACCCGGCAGGAGGTTAATTATAGCGTCGTTCTAAACTAGCTTTAGAAGTGCACGTATATATTATTCTGCCAGAGGGTTGTTGTGGTCAGTGGGAGCAGCGGAAGCATAGTGGGCAAGTAGCTTATGTCTATTTATAGACTAGAGCAAATATAGCGGAGATAGATCATCTAATTTTGATGTAACAGTCATGTAGTTGACTTCATCAGAATAGGGGATGGATCTATTAAGAAGGTAGTAGGGTGTGATGTCCTGGTATTTGGATGACATACACAGAGTGGGAAGTAAAAATCCTATACTACGATCGGTTATACTGTGGTCGTCACACAGTTGTTTCTCCATAATGGATATGGATATAATATCTGACATTCTTGTTACTAGATCTATTGTTTTAGATCTAGATTTGGGAGTTTCCCAATGTTGGTACTTTGACAGTATTCTAACAGTATTTTAGAATGGACGACTCCTGGAATGGTGGTGTACCTGCAGGTGATGGAGTCTCCCTCTCTAAAGGTGTCTTACAGACTAAGGGGGAGAGGTATGCGCATGATTAGCAGATCACTTGCTTAGGCAATTGAGTCAATCATGAGATGTCAAGTACCACACCAGATGTTATTTTTGCACCAGATGCGATAAGTTTATATTAATCCAATCCTGAAGAAACATACGGAAGCAGTTTTAGAACATAAGTGCATGTTCTAGGGATTTGATGACGGTAGCCTCCTTTGGAGACGGTTATTATTCCAGGCTTCAAAGGTGACATGGATGATAGAGTGATTGTCAGAGTTATAGTTTTTCCTCTGTAGAAGAGGGGCAGAATTATGGACAGGTGGTCTAAGAGGATACTGTGGGAGGCATGGTGCAGGATACTGATTAGGTTCAGTTATCGATACAGTCTAAGAAGTTTGGATTTGGAGTTCATTTATGAACTAGGTCCCATCCGATATCCATACATATTCAAAGACAGGTATTACTCAATTCGGGGGATGGCTTACGCCGCGAACTTGAGATTAAGAGAGACATAGAAAGAAACATCGGGGCAGATCCACTCACTTAGGCTATTTGTCGAACACAAGAGTTTTACAAACGAGTTTTGTGAAACTGATTTGTAGAGGAGTTGGGTGTTCGGTATCACACGAGCTGTGAGTATGCGACATCGTAATAATTAGCCTTAAGTGCAAGTGGGAGATTGTTGGATATAGTGCCCTCAAAGTTAATTATTGGATCGCTGGTACATGATTGCAATGATTGAGGATGACCTATACCGGTAGCACAGACTTACTCAAGATGATAGTATGCTATCTGGTTTGCCTTTATCGGTCGTGTACAGGTTCAGGTGACCAATCACTATTACACGTTGATAGAGCCCTTAGGATCTTGCTTGACTACCAATAGTATGATGGCGATCATATACGTGAGAGTTGGGTAGTTCATAAGAGCATCCTTAAAAGTGGTCCCTTGACGTGGGAGTTTCAAGACAGGGCATCGATACTCCGGAGTAGACTAGTGTATACAGTCGAAACCCCGACGAGGCGCGGAGGCCGATCTCACAAGCCACTTGTGTCAGTTGGATCACCTAAGATGTATACAGGAGCTCATTGGGTTATGAGTACACCGGACAGGACTCGCCGGGAACCTGCTAGTTGGTATTTATACCTAGCGTCAGATAGCAGTTTCATGGTGACATGTGTACAAGTTAGTTCATCGACCTGAGGTCGTCATTTGTCTCGTGTGAGTTCCCACTGTGCTTTGATTTCTACCCTACCACGGCTCAAAGGAGTCTTGCAAACAGGTTTTTTTGGGTACAGTCCCGAGCCACATGGAGGCAATTGAGTGGATCGGCAGGGGATTCATCTCTCCCGGTATTAGGGGTGAGATCGCGCCGTGTCTAGGAGAGCCATTACACAAAGCCCTCGGCCGAGGCAGGAGATTTACTGGTAGGTACTCCAGTAGTATCTTAGGGTGTTCTGGGCTACACTCCGACATGTCTTATACCGCTATTGGGGCTCTGACGTTACCAACCTCCTTGGCCCGATATGCGATACTCATAAACGAACGGACCGGACTGTATGTATATTGTCACTGATAGGCTCAGTAGGGTTCTAGGATTAGTTCGCTCATCGACTTCCCTTGAGGTCAGTACATGGGCAGCCGTTACACACAGCTAGTGCCGCTGACGGCTTGTGGTTAAACCCAACGCCAGGGTACTGACGAGTCATTAGAGTCTTCCACAGATAGTTTCCCAAGTTTGGGCAAAACGTTGTAGAAGCCGTTTGGTTTTATGGCAGGGTTCGAAAATGCACGTGCACTTGTTCACGTGTCATATTTCGGATAGATAATACTGGTGGGCTTTGGTTTAAGCCGGATTCTAGTATTATATTGTGTAGGAGTATTTTTTGTCTCATTGCATTTTGTATTTGGTCGGAATATAAATGCGGGTATGTTTATACTGTTGTGGGGTAATCCTACGAGATTACCTTTGAAGTTGCTAGTTTTCTATCACCCGTCTTAAACATTCGGTTTAATGCGGAATTATCTTTTCTTCTTTTGTTTTGGGTGAGGGTGAGTCATTTGTGAGCTTCTAGAATTGCATGACTAGGTTTTGTGAGGTGGCTTAGTTCATTAATGCAAGCATGGGTATTTTGCAAGATTTATTTTGCATTAATTGTTCTTGGAAATTGTTTAAGATATTTTGTGTTCACCCCCTCTTCACTGTGTGCTGTTGGTGGTCGGCCCCACTTAGATGTTATATTATGTGTTGGATTAATTTCTTGCATCAATTCATTGATATATAAGTTGTGCTCACTGCTTAAAACATTTCCTAGAGAGCTTTCCAACTTTTGGCCGAGCCCAGATTCTTTGCTAACTCTATTTCCTCCATGCAAATTTCATAGCTCACTTGATATCAATCCAATTGGCAACTTGATTAACCCTTCACCTAATGGCTTGGGTGCCTTGAGACAAAATATTCTACACTATCTCTACAACAATCTTGGACATGTCGGCTAGCAAACTTCATGTCTGAGTTGCCTCGGTTTAGAGGCGGGAGCCCGTTTCAAGATCCATAGATGTGGTGCCACCTCGACGAGGAGCAAAGCGGAGTTGCCGCAAAGGAGCGTGGGATGATGGCTAAAGACCGAAGGGCTCGGATCGATCGGTATAGCCTTTCTACCCCACTACAGATTTTTTTAGTTTAGCGTTAATGGCAAGATCCGGGATATAGTATGCGATAGCGCCAGTTATAAAAGTTTTGTTCCCCGTTTGGCGTCAGATTGAATGCCGGGGCACTACCATAGATTACAGAAGGGGTGACGAGGTCGGGAAGGAGGTGTCAGCGAAGGTGACAACGGTGAAGGTTGAGGAGGCGAGGCGGTCACGGGAAAGGAACGAGAGGAAGGAAGAGAGATAAAAAAGTGATCGAGAGAGATGAGGGATGGTTGCGAGGGTGATCGGCGGTGAGGCGAGCTCCGGCGAGGAGGATTACAGAGGCTCGAGTTGGGTGCAGGGGTCGCCGGGGGTTTCAGGTGCAATCTCGGGAGAAGGATGTGAGGCGATGACGGGGAAAAAAGGGGAAAGAAGAGAGAGAGAGAGATATGTGAGATTATATGGTTTAAAAAAATATTAAAAGGATTATTATAAATTATAGGGGAGATTGAGAGAGACTGTGAGAGAAGGAGAGAGAGAGAGATCGAGATGAGAGAGAGAGGGAGAGAGAAAGAGGTAGAGGGAGATCGAGATGAGAGAGAGAGAGAGACGAATGAACAGGAAAGAGAGATAGATTCGTCGTTATGTGGGAGAGAGAGAAAGGAAGAGAGGAAGAGAGAGGCTGAGAGAGGGAGAGAGAGAAAGAGAGGGAGAAAAGAAAGAGAAACAGGAGGAGAGAAGGAGAGTGGGGCTACGGGTGAGTTGTATATTAGTTAGGAAAAAATTTTTAAAAATTTTAAAGGATTTTAGTTAGGTATCAAAATTTTTAAACGTAGTATTATTTTTTAATTAAAAATTGGATTCTCAGGTAAATACAAATCTAGTCCAAAATACGCCCGGGTCGGGACTAAAAATTCAGATTTAAAATACGAAAAATATATGCGCCTTTCAAAATTCAAAACGAATGCTCAGGTAACGAAAATGCATACCCCCAAGAACGGATGCACGTTCGTGCTCGTAGCCATCCAAACACGTCCGTTTCACTGAATGAGACGAGAACAAGATACGCGGATGCTACAACGGCGTTAGGGGTATCAAGCAAGCCATGAAAGGAAATTTTAAATCATTTTCTGTGACATAAAATGTTATATGGTAAAAGATGCAATGCCAGATAAAAATTCATGTATGTACTAAACATGAAAATGCACAGTCTACGCAACAAGTCAGGGTAATTCATAAATATGAATCAAACAGGTTCAAGCAAGCGGGTCGGATCGAATGCGATGTAAAATATAAAATACCATTCGCACCCAAAACACGATAAATCAATAAAATACCACAGATAAGTAAATACAGGAACTGGAATTGGTATAAATGAACTTGGTTGTTACATTATACCCAACTTTAAAAAAAATTCGTCCTCGAAATTCCAAGAGCAAGAAAAGACAAACAATCAAGAATTACAAGAATAGATGTGGAAAGTTCTGTCGTACTTCATCTTCTCATTCCCAAGTTGATTCTCCATGCGAGCGATTTCCCCAAGGAACAAGTACAAGAGAGATAACCTTGTTCTTATGAACCTTTTCCCTACGATCCACAATCGACATCGGTCACTCCTCAAAAGTTAAATCTTCACGTACAGTCAGCTCCGAATGATCCAGCACGTGTGTTTTGTCTCGAACATACTTACGAAGTTGAGATACGTTAAACACGTCATGAACATTCACCAAGGATTGCGGTAAAGCCAATCGATAGACTACTTCTCCAACACTCCCCAAAATCTCAAAAAGGTCCAACGAATCGAGGAATAAGTTTTCCTCGACTTCCGAAACGAATCACATCTCTGGTCGGTGATACCTTCAAGAATACTAAATCACCAACGGCGAACTCTAGAGGTCTTATCGATATATCTGCCTAACTCTTCGGCCGATTTTTTGCAGCCTTAATATGTTTCCGGATAGAGTTAACTTTCTCCACTGTTTGCACGATCAAATTCGGTCCCAACAATCTTCGTTTTCCAATATCATCCCAATAAACTGGTAAACGACACTTGCGACCATACATTGCTTCGAATGGAGCCATCTAAATAGTCGTCTTAATACTATTGTTGTACGAAAACTCCACCTAGTGTAGATGATCCTCCCATGAACCCTTGAAGTCTAACTTGCAAGCTCTCAACATGTCTTCAAGAGTTTGGATCGTTCTCTCTGACTGGCCATCCGTCTGAGGATGATAAGCTATGCTAAACTTCAATCGAGTCCCCAAACATTCCTGTAAGCTCCTCCAAAAGTGTGATAAGAAACGGGTGTCACGGTCGGACACGATACTCACCGGTACTCCATGCAATCTTACAGTCTCCTGTATGTACCGTTCTGCCAAAGCTTCCGTTGATTGAACAACTCGAAGTGGTATGAAATGAGCTGCCTTGGTCAAATCATCAGATATCATCCAAACTGCATTGTTACTTTTTGGACTCTGCGGTAATGCTGTCACGAAATCCATGGTTATATGTTCCCACTTCCATTGAGGAATCGGAAGTGGTTGCAATAGACCAGCAACCCTTTGATATTCAGCCTTAACTTGCTGACACACCAAGCACTTTGCTACAAAGTGGGCAATCTCCCGTTTCATGCCTTCCTACCAGAAATGCTGCCGTAGATCTTAGTACATCTTCGTACTTCCTGGATGTACGGAATATGCGTAACTGTGTGCCTCCTTCATAACTTCTTCACGAATATCTCATTTTGGCACACACAAACAGCTACCATATCGCAACGAACCATCTTCATGAATTAACTTGTGCGTTCGAAGTCCAGCTTCAACATGTTCTCGAAACCTTTGCAATCTTAGGTCCTTCAACTGCGCTGATTTAATACTCTCGATCAATGAAGACTGTACTTGCAGCCGCATCAACTGTCCTGAAGAATGCAGTAGCACGATCTCCAACTCGAATCTCCGAAAGTCTTCCATAATCTCTTTCTATGTGAACACATACTTCAGGCTTTTGTGATCGGTGAATACTTCGAACCTTTTGCCCAATAAGTAGTGTCTCCAAATCCTTAAAGAGAAAATCACAGCTGCTAGCTCCAAATCATGAGTTGGGTAATTCTTCTCATGGGTCATCAACTGTCGCGATGCGTAGGCTATAACCTTCCCGTTGGATATATATGCCCTAGAGGCCTTCATTGTATAGGATGCTAGGGATATGTATGTACATGACAGTCTTGCTTGATATGATAGTACGCTATTTGGTTTGTCTATGTCTTAACGTATGATATATTTTACTTAGTATTTATATATGTATGTTGATAAAGCCCATAGGGTGTTTGCCTGACTACCGGCATTGTGATGGCAATCATACTTGTGGGAGCTGGATAGTCAATAGGCACATCCTTAGATGTCCCTGGTCGCAAGAGTATCGAGACAGGGCATCGATAATCCGGAATAGACTAGCGTATATATATCTAGACCCTGAGGAGGGGCGATGGACTGGTCCCGCAGCCATTGGTGGAGTGCACCTAAGATTGTATACAGATGCTCACTGGATGTGAGTACACCGGACAGGACTCGCCGAGAACTGACTGGATGGTATTATACCTAACGTCATATAGCAGTTCTCAGGTGACATGTGTGCAGATAGTCCATTGACATAAGGTCATCATTTGTCTCGTGTGAGTTACCACTGTGCTTTGATTATTACCCAACCACGATTCAAAGAACTCATGCAAACAGGTTTTAGTTGGGCACAGTCCCGAGCCACGTGGAGGCACTGATCGACTGTTAGGGATTCGCCTCTCCCGGTATAGGGAGTTGATATCGTATGGTGATCGGTTGGTCATTACCATAAGTCCCTGGCCAGGGCTGATTGAGAATTGCTGATGGAATGATCAGTAGATTCTCGGATGGTCTTGAGCCATACCGACATGACTTGTACGGTTATTAGGGGTCTAACGTCCACCACCTCCCTAGACCATACATGCGATACTCTTAGACGAACAGACTGGACTGCGCGGATATTGTTAGGTCTACGTTACCTCTCCCGGTACTTTCGGGGTTGCGGAATCGGTAAAACAAAATTTTTTCTAAACATGGTAACATGGACCGAAAAGCTGGATCTTTGCTAAACAATACACTAGCATCCTAACTAGAGATTTATCTACTAGGTCAGGGGTTATACCTCAACTTGAACTCCTTCCCTTATTGTTGTTCTTCTCCTTGCTTGCTCCGAGGCTTGATCCGGACTTTGGTCACCTCCGCGGCCTCCTTGAATCGAAGACGATCCACCCGAGAGATGTACACCGAGCTCCACCTCGAGCCGAGGTAGGGCTAAGAGATTGCTAATCTAGAAGCCCTAAGTTGTGTAGAAGTGATAAAGGGATGGTTTTGTCTTTGTGGGATCTTTATCTCTCAACACATGAGATCAAAAGATGAATCAAGAGGAGGAGGAAGAAGGAGGAGCTAGCAACCATGGTTCATTTCTTTTTCTTCTCACTTGAAAAGGCAAGAGAGAGAATGAGAAAGAAATTGTGAACTAAAGAAATTAACCATTGTTGCAATAATGCACTAAAACATCATTACCAATCCTATCAACATAAAGTTTGATGGCACCATTGAAATGACCATTATCATAATCAAAATAGAAGAAGAAAAAGAAAAGAAGAGTGTAGATCCCTCTTGAATGTCAATGGTCAACACGGTCAACCGGTCAACAAAGTCAAGAGAGGTCATGGTGGTCAAATGGTCAATGCAATTAGCCATCATAAAATTATCACTAAAAGGATTAGTAAAGGATGTCCGCGGCTCATAATCGTTTTGACCAAACGAATAGTCAAAACCCTAATTAGTCCGCCTCAAAATGGTTTTGACCGAATCAACTGTCAAAACCCTAATGAGCCTGCCACATAACGGTTTTGGCCGAACCAACTGCCAAAACCCTGATGAGGCACCTCCTCCTTCATCGCTCCGGAAAACTGTGCATACACACCTGCATCCGCATTCCGTAGAATGCGGATGCGCAGAAGACAAAACAAATCCATCCGTGCAATACTAGGATCCGGCTTAAACCAAAGCCCACTAGTATTGCCTGCCCGAACACCGCACGCACACAAGTGTACGTAAGTGATCGCAGCCCTGCCGTAAAACCATACGGCCTCTACACGTTTCTCTCAGTGCAGGGAAACACTTTGTGTGGGACTCTAAAGACTCGACACTACGCTGGCAGTGGGTTTAACCACAGACCGCAAGCGGCACTAGCTGTACGTAACGGTCCCCAGGTAGATGTCGATAAGAAAGCCGATGAGGTGAACCCATCCGAACTCCTACTGAGCCTGTATGTGACAATCTCCGTACAGTCCGGTCTGTTCGTCTGATACATCGTATGGCGGGCCTAGGGGGCGGTAAACGTCAGTCCCCTAATAGCGGTACAAGTCGTGTCAGAGTGAAGCCCAGAACACCCTGAGATAACACTGGAAACCTACCAGTATATCTCGATTGCCCTGGCCAAGGACTACTCGTGTAATGGCTCTCTTAGACACAGCGCGATGTCAACCCCCAATACCGGGAGAGACGAATCCTGTCTAACCGTCACTGCCTCCAAGTGCTTCGGGACTGCTCCCAACTACTACCTGTTTGCACGACTCAGTAGAGCCGTGGTAGGGTAGTAATCAAAGAACAGTGGGAACACACTTGAGGCGAAGTGACAGAGTCAAGTCAGCAACTAAGCTGTACTCATGTTACCTGGTAACTGATAACTGACAATAGGTATAATACCAACCATCAGTTCCCGATGAGTCCTGTCCAGTGTACTCGTAACCTAACGAGCACCCGCAAACTGTCTCAAGTACGACGTACTGACGGTTGTGGGACAGACCGTCTCCCGTGCTGGGATGAGAAACGCATACGCTAGTCTACTCCGGAGTATCGATACCCTATCTCGATAATCCCACGACTAGGGACGTGTATAAGGATGTGCTTGTGGATTACCCAGCCCCCACGAATGTGATCGCCATCACAACGCCGGTAATCAAGCAAAGATCCTAAGGGCTCTACTAATGCGCATAGGTGATATAATAAAGAAACACACATGTACACATTAAAGCAGAGACAAACTAAGTAGCATACTACTATATCGAGCAAGATTGTCTGTACAACTGTGAATATCCCAAGCTTCCATCAAGTAATATACATACTAGTATGATACAGTAATGGCCTCTAGGGCATAAACACTAACAATCTCCCACTTGCACTAAGGCCATGTACTGGCGTATCGAAGACCTATCATCTCGATCAGCCGCTCGAACTGGGTCTGGGGTAAGGCCTTCGTGGATGGGTCCGCTGTGTTGTCCTTTTGTGTCCACTCTCCGCACCTCGATCTCCTGGCGATCAATAATCTCCCTGATCCGGTGATACCGCCTTAAGATGTGCCTGGATTTCTGATGGGACCTTAGTTCCTTCGCTAAAGCTATAGCCCCATTGTTATCGCAATACAAAGGTATTGGGTCAACAATGGACGGAACCACCTGAAGTTCACTAGGGATCTTCTTCATCCAGACCGCATCTTTTGCGTCATCGCTTGCAGCAATGTATTCAGCCTCCATCGTCGAGTCTGCGACGGTATCCTGTTTGGAACTCCTCCAACATACCGCCCCTCCGTTAGGATAAACACAAAACCCGAGGCAGACTTGCTGTCATCTTTGTCACTCTGGAAGCTTGAATCGGTAAAGGACTCGACCCTGAGGTCTCCATTACCGTAAACCAGGAACATCTCCTTAGTCCTTCTCAGGTACTTGAGAATGTTCTTCACTGCTGTCCAGTCGTCCTCACCTGGGTCTGACTGATACCGGCTTACCGCGCTCAGCGCGTAAGCTACATCTGGTCTTGTACATAGCATCGCATACATTATAGATCCTACCGCCGAAGCGTAGGGTATAGTGCTCATGCGAACCCTCTCCTCGTCAGTTTTAGGAGACATCTTCTTGGAGAGGGTAATTCCGTGCAATGCGGGTATGTTACCACGCTTGGAATCCTCCATACTAAATGTTAGTGTATATGCCCTAGAGGCGAACACTGTATCATACTAGTATGTATATTACTTGATGGAAGCTTGGGATATTCATAGTTGTACAGACAATCTTGCTCAATATAGTAGTACGCTACTTGGTTTGTCTCTGCTTTAATGTGTACATGTGTGTTTATTTATTATATCACCTATACGCATTAGTAGAGCCCTTAGGATCTTTGCTTGATTACCAGCGTTGTGATGGCGATCACACTCGTGGGGGCTGGGTAATCTACAAGCACATCCTTATACACGTCCCTAGTCATGGGATTATCGAGATAGGGCATCGATACTCCGGAGTAGACTAGCGTATGCGCTTCTCATCCCAGCACGGGAGACGGTTTGTCCCACAACCGTCAGTACGTCGTACTTGAGATAGTATGCGGGTGCTCGTTAGATTACGAGTACATTGGACAGGACTCGTCGGGAACTGATGGTTGGTATTATACCTATTGTCAGTTATCAGTTCCCAGGTGACATGAGTACAGCTTAGTCTGTTGACTTGACACTGTCACTTCGCCTCAAGTGTGTTCCCACTGTTCTTTGATTACTACCCTACCATGGCTCTACTGAGTCGTGCAAACAGGTAGTAGTTGGGAGCAGTCCCGAAGCACTTGGAGGCAGTGACGGTTAGACAGGATTCGTCTCTCCCGGTATTGGGGGTTGACATCGCGCTGTGTCTAAGAGAGCCATTACACGAGTAGTCCCTGGCCAGGGCAAGCGAGATATACTGGTAGGTTTCCAGTGTTATCTCAGGGTGTTCTGGGCTTCACTCCGACACTACTTGTACCGCTATTAGGGGACTGACGTTTACCGCCCCCTAGGCCCGCCATACGATGTATCAGACGAACAGACCGGACTGTACGGAGATTGTCACATATAGACTCAGTAGGAGTTCGGATGGGTTCACCTCATCAGTCTTCTTATCGGCATCTACCAGGGGACCGTTACGTACAGCTTGTGCCGCTTGCTGTCTGTGGTTAACCCCACTGCCAGCGTAGTGTCGATTCTTTAGAGTCCCACACAGAGGGTTACTCGCCTTTGGGCAAAACTGAGTAGAGGTCGCATGGTTTTGCGACAGGGTTCGTTCACATCCGCGCACTTGTGCACGTTTGGTGTCCGGACAGTCATTACTAGCGGGCTCTGGTTTGAGCCGGATCCTAGTATATGCTTTGGGGTTAGTTTTATCTCATTGTGTTCATGTTTCTCGGAACATGAATGCGGGTGTGTATGCACAGTTGATTGAGGCGGAGGAAGAGTTTGTTCATTAGGGTTTTGGAACGGGTGTGTGTGCACAGTTGACAGTCGTCCTTTTCCAAACCCTAATGATCTTGTGATTTATCAATTAATAATATTAATTAAATGAAATTGTGTCATGGTTGGGTTTGTTGACTTGTTGACCATGGTTGACTAGTTGACTAGGTTTGAAATATTGACCATCATCATTACCCTTTTTAGATGCTCTTTGATCTTTGCAAAATTCATTTATTGTGATATGATAATGGTCTCTTCAATCCATCCATCACCTTTTTCATTTTGAATTAATATTATTATTAGAAAATCACATATATGTTATGGTTGTAAAAATACCATATCATTCTATCATTTTGTTTCTCTCTCTTCACTTCATCTTCTTCCTCCTCTAGTTCAAGGAGAGCAAATCTCATGTGTTGAGAATCATCTCCTTGAAGATATAACACCCAAAGCACACTCTACTCACTCTAAGGTAGAAGGTCTAGCAAGCCGAATACCTTTTTTCTCTCAAGATCGAGAAAGGAGCCCAAGGATGAAACACTCAGGTGGATCTATCTTCGGCAAAGAAGAGACGAGGAGGGGAAGCCATTCAAGCTACTACAAAGAGCAAGAAAGAAGATGAACAACAAGAAGAGAAGGAGTTCAAGTTGAGGTATAACCCCTAACCGAGTAGATAAATCTCTAGTTAAGATGCTAGTGTATTGTTTAGCAAAGATCCGGCTTTTACGGTTCATGTTACCAAGTCTAGAAAAAATTTTGTTTTACCGTTTCCGCAACCCCGAAAGTACCGGGAGAGGTAACGTGGAACTATCAGTGGTATCAGAGCCTAACTAAACATGAACTAGCTAGGTAGTAGTGTGTATCGAAGTTCGAATCGGAAAAATCGAAAAACCAAAATGTCAAAACCCTAGTTTTCTGTTAAAATTTTTCTGGTCAAAACAAAATTTGTCATACTCCAAAAATCATCTCAAGGTTTTTAGAAGAAAGCCACAAAAAACGAGCCAGTAACTCGACCAAAAAGCCGCGGTTCCGCGGCAATAGCAAGCTATTGCCGCGGAACCGCGGCCATCTTGGTGAGTCACTGGGTCGATTTTGGTGCAGTGTATTTCTGACTTGGTTTTAGGATTTTTAAGATGGTTCATATGTGCCCAGATTTTCCAGAATAGAAATTTGTTTTTGGGGGCCTATAAATCCGTATTTTTCTGAACTTCAATACACTTTGACTATAAAGGTTATATCTGTGATGTTCATATGTATTGAACGTCGGCTAATCGCTATATGTCGATTAGTCGGGGTTATACATATCTGTGATCTGTGATTGATGCTGATGGTTTGTGTATATGAACTCGTTGGATTGTCGCGGATGAATAGCCGGGGTGGATGTGAGATGAGAGTTTCTTTTTCTTTCATTCATGTAATAAATTTGTAAATTGATGTAATATTATTTGTATGGCCGTACAACCGGGTCGGGGTTGTAGCCGTCATTGTATAATTCTTTTTACTGTTTTTGCTCCTAGGATTGACCCATGGAGGGGTTGCACAAACTACCGGGTATCTCGAAGTGCCAAGTGGCCTACTCACGGCGTTGAGGGAGGTTGCTTCGCTTCGGGTACTTGGCGGGTAGTTTGCCGCACCCGTAGGGGTCTTGGGTGGGGTATTGGCTATTCATCGCGACCGTGTAATCCGCTTTTCGTTTCAGGCTCGAACGAATCGCGGGTTCCTAGTATATCCAAAGTGTTCATCTGTGATCTGTAATGTCTATCATTGCTATATATGTATATATAATAACTATTTAGGCGTTGGTTATGTTTTACAGCCGTGCTATCCCAACCCCCGCTCTGTCGTTAGTTAAGTAACCTAACGGGTGATGACGGGGCCCCGTGGTGAATGCGAATGGCATAAGCGTACGTCATATTTTGGTTGTTTTCTTCAATGGTAGGATTTAAATGATGGGACGCATTAAAAGAACTAATGCAAGAAAATAAACCTCAAAGACGTTATTGGAACAAGTTTTTCAAAAAGCTGTTATTGCAAGAACGTTCATTTTTGTTTTGCATCGAGGTATTCGGTTATGAATGCTCAGCACCTCAATCGACGAGGCAAGGGCCGAGATCCCTTCATCGAGAGTGACCCCTTGGACAAAAGTTTGCATCAGGGTAATAACTTCACTATAGTCGATTATTCTTGCTTTGCATCGAGGTATTCAGTTTGTAATATCCTGCACCTCATTCAACGAGGAAAGAGCCGAGATCCCTTCACAGGGAGTGACCTCTTTAGCAAAAAGTTTTTGCCGCTATATTTTTTCAAAAAGGGTGTATCACGTTCCTTCAACGATATCAAGTTCATTATGTTAACGGGTTTTCGCCAAAACCCAGTCGTAGCCTTCCGTCGTTTCGGATTGATATTGCTTAGTATTCGTGCTACGTATTTCGTGCTCAGCCGAGGCATAGTATACGGTAGCTATGTAATACTTTTCCGTAGGATACAAGGTGATTGGTTAGGACAGTCGTACGGTCATTTTGGCTCAGTCAAGGACTCGTACGGGTGGGTCTAATGCAGTCAAGATAATGACGGGTTAAACTTGACTAGGATCCTTTTGATATGTTGGCTCAGTCTAGGTCACTTGGGTCCTAGGGGCAAAAACCACATCGGGAGTTTCAAAAGTACTGAAACTTGCAGATTTAGCATACCTTCTAGAGTGTGGTGACTAGAGTGGATTCCATCTAGGTTATCACACAATGACAGTTGGATCTCGATCCCACTGATGAGTTGGATTACTCTCCGGAGATTATTTCACTTAACGATCAATGCTATAAACCTAGTAGGTGCCTAGAAAGCTGTTAGCGGGGCTACGCCCCCAGGTAAAAGAGGTTCTAAAATTAAGGAACTTCGCGAAAGCGTTGGAAAACCTCCCTCGAAGTACCAACACTAGCCTGGCTGAAATGTTAAGCAAGTATTGTGACGTGAATTAAAATCCCGACTAGTTCTTCTTTTAAAAGGTTTTAAGAAGAATTTGAGGAAACAGTGGGAGACATCCTGGTTAGATAAATTAATAAACCAATCTAATCTTGCAAGAGCATACGCTGAGTGTTTCTTTTCTCTCTCTCCAGGTAGCAACCTTTTCACGTCCTAATCAAGATAATAAAATGTATCGCTTGACCGATCCGAATTCTTATTCGGGGCTGGGGAATGTTGGTTCAGCTCTAACTTGTGACAACTGTCATGAGTGTGATAATGGGAAAGGGGATTGTATGGATTTCCAGGATACCCAGTTGAAGAAGAAGCATGGTTTTACATCTACTTCAGGTGTTCTTGTAATTGAGAACTGTTTTACGGTCAGCCCTACCTCCTGGGTACTTGATACCGGATCAGGATCTCATATCTGTAATTTATTGCAGGGACTGAGAAAAAGTAGGAAAGTTGCACCGGGTGATAAGTCGCTCAGAGTAGCGAACGGAGGACAAGTTAATGCGGCAGCCGTCGGTGAATATCACCTAGTATTGCCAAATGGCAAGACTATGATTTTGAACGATTGCTACTATGTACCCTCCATGGTTTGCAACATCATATCAGTTTCTTTACTCGATAAAGATGGATATAACTTTGTTCTTGACAAGAATATCATGAACATTTACCTTCATAAGGTACTGGTTGCAGAGGGAACACCGTGTAATGGTATCTACGTTCTAAATCAGAATACTGTTCTCAATATACAAAACACACGCAAGAGGATGAATTCAGATACGAATGAATCCTACTTGTGGCATTGTAGACTTGGTCATATCGGAGAGAAAAGACTGAGTAAGTTGCTTAAGGATGGACTCTTGAATGCGTTCGAGTTTTCATATTATGAAACTTGTCAGTCTTGTCTCAAAGGGAAGATGACCAAATCTCTGTTCACCGGACATGGAGAAAGAGCAGCAGAGCTCTTGGGACTCGTACATAGTGATGTATGTGGTCCGATGTCTATACATGCAAGGGGTGGGTTCTCCTACTTCATCACATTCACTGACGATCTCTCGAGGTTCGGATATGTGTATCTGAGGAAACACAAATCTGAAGCTTTTGAGAAATTCAAGGAATTCAGAAAGGAAGTAGAGAACCAGACTGGCAAAAGTATCAAGATCCTCCGGTCTGATAGAGGAGGAGAGTACTTAAGCACGGAATTCCAAGATTACTTAAAAGAGAATGGTATTCTCTCTCAGCTTACTCCTCCTTATACACCACAGCACAACGGTGTATCGGAGCGGAGGAATCGTACCCTACTGGATATGGTTCGCTCCATGATGAGTAATGCCGAGTTACCTTTTTCATTTTGGGGACATGCGCTGTTGACAGCTGCATATCTATTGAACGATGTTCCGTCTAAATCTATGCCTAAGACGTCGTTCGAGATATGGAATGGTAAGAAGCCGTATCTTAAACGTATTAAGATATGTGGTTGTCCGGCCTATGTAAAAGTACAAAATCCGGGCAAACTTCAGGCACGTTCAGTTCTATGTAAATTTGTGGGATATCCTAAGAACTCCACAGGATATCTGTTCTACCACACCGAGGAACAGAAGGTGTTTGTATCTCGCCACGCCACCTTTTTAGAGTGGCAATTTCTTGCAAAAGAAACAAGTGGGAGTTCGGTAGAACTGGAAGAAATTCAGCGACCACAAAATGAAACTGAAGATTTGACAGAACCTCAGAATTCAATAACCCCAGAAGAACCTCAGCCACTGCACAGATCTGGTAGGATTTCTCATCCGCCCGAGAGATACTACGGTTTTCTCATAGACGGGGATCGAGAGGATTGCATCGTGGAAGAAGATGACCCTACCAGTTTCAGGCAGGCCATTATCAGTAGGGACTCTGATAAGTGGCAGGAAGCAATGCAATCCGTAATGGAGTCCATGTACGCCAATAAAGTGTGGACCTTGGATATTGCCCCACCTGGGGTAAAACCCGTTGGATGCAAATGGATCTACAAAAGGAAACTTGGTGTAGATGGGCAGGTGGAAACCTATAAGGCTAAACTCGTTGCAAAAGGTTTTCGTCAAAGACCTAGTTTGGACTATGACGAAACCTTTTCTCCGGTGGCTATGCTCAAATCCATTCAGATCCTACTTGCCATTGCTGCCTTCCATGACTATGAAATATGGCAGATGGCTGTTAAAACGGCTTTCCTAAACGGTTGTTTGAAAGAGTGCGTTTACATGGATCAGCCAGAAGGTTTCGTAGACAGTGGGAGCAGCGGGAAGGTGTGCAAGTTGCTTAAATCCATTTATGGATTAAAGCAGGCATCGCGGAGCTGGAACATCTGTTTTGATGAGGCAATCAAGGAATTTGATTTCATCAAGAACGAAGATGAACCTTGTGTCTATAAGAAGATTGTAGGACGAACTGTCGTATTCCTATTCTTGTACGTGGACGACATTCTTTTGATAGGAAATGGCATTCCTATGCTACAATCGGTCAAGCTATTTTTGTCACAAAGGTTCTCCATGAAGGACCTGGGGGATGCCTCGTACATTCTGGGGATCAATATCTATAGAGATAGATCCAAGAAACTATTGGGACTTTCGCAGTCCAGGTACATAGAGACCGTACTAAAGAGATTTAGTATGGAGGGTTCCAAGCACGGTAACATACCCGCATTGCACGGAATTACCCTCTCCAAGAAGATATCTCCTAAGACTGACGAGGAGAGGGTTCGCATGAGCACTATACCCTACGCTTCGGCGGTAGGATCTATAATGTATGCGATTCTATGTACAAGACCAGATGTAGCTTACGCGCTGAGCGCGGTAAGCCGGTATCAGTCAGACCCAGGTGAGGACCACTGGACAGCAGTGAAGAACATTCTCAAGTACCTGAGAAGGACTAAGGAGATGTTCCTGGTTTACGGTAATGGAGACCTCAGGGTCGAGTCCTTCACCGATTCATGCTTCCAGAGTGACAAAGATGACAGCAAGTCTGTCTCGGGTTTTGTGTTTTCCCTCAACGGAGGGGGGTATGTTGGAGGAGTTCCAAACAGGATATCGTCGCAGACTCGACGATTGAGGCTCAATACATTGCTGCAAGCGATGCCACAAAAGAGGCGGTCTGGATGAAGAAGTTCATTAGTGAACTTCAGGTGGTCCCGTCCATTGTTGACCCAATACCTTTGTATTGCGACAACAATGGGGCTATAACTTTAGCGAAGGAACCAAGGTCCCATCAGAAATCCAGGCACATCTTAAGGCGGTATCACCTGATCAGGGAGATCATTGATCGCCAGGAGATCGAAGTGCGGAGAGTGGACACAAAGGACAACACAGCGGACCCATTCACGAAGGCCTTACCCCAGACTCAGTTCGAGCGGCTGATCGAGATGATAGGTCTTCGATTCGCCAGTACATGGCCTTAGTGCAAGTGGGAGATTGTTAGTGTATATGCCCTAGAGGCCATTACTGTATCATACTAGTATGTATATTACTTGATGGATGCTTAGGATATTCACAGTTGTACAGACAATCTTGCTCAATATAGTAGTCTGCTACTTGGTTTGTCTCTGCTTTAATGTGTACATGTGTGTTTATTTATTATATCACCTATACGCATTAGTAGAGCGCTTAGGATCTTTGCTTGATTACCAGCGTTGTGATGGCGATCACACTCGTGGGGGCTGGGTAATCTACAAGTACATCCATATACACGTCCCTAGTCCTGGGATTATCGAGATAGGGCATCGATACTCCGCAGTAGACTAGCGTATGCGCTTCTCATCCCAGCACGGGAGACGGTTTGTCCCACAGCCGTCAGTACTTCGTACTTTAGATAGTATGCGGGTGCTCGTTAGGTTACGAGTACACTGGACAGGACTCGTCGGTAACAGATGGTTGGTATTATACCTATCGTCAGTTATCAGTTCCCAGGTGACATGAGTACTGCTTAGTCTGCTAACTTGACACTGTCACTTCGCCTTAAGTGTGTTCCCACTGTTCTTTGATTACTACCCTACCACGGCTCTACTGAGTCGTGCAAACAGGTAGTAGTTGGGAGCAGTCCCGAAGCACTTGGAGGCAGTCACGGTTAGACAGGATTCGTCTCTCCCGGTATTGGAGGTTGACATCGTGCTGTGTCTAGGAGAGCCATTACACGAGTAGTCCCTGGCCAGGGCAAGCGAGATATACTGGTAGGTTTTCAGTGTTATCTCATGGTGTTCTGGGCTTCACTCCGACACGACTTATACCGCTATTAGGGGACTGACGTTTACCGCCCCCTTAGGCCTGCCATGCGATGTATCAGACGAACAGACCGGACTGTACGGAGATTGTCACATATAGACTCAGTTGGAGTTCGGATGGGTTCACCTCATCAGTCTTCTTATCGGCATCTACCTGGGGACCGTTACGTACAGCTAGTGCTGCTTGCGGTCTGTGGTTAACCCCACTGCCAGCGTAGTGTCGAGTCTTTAGAGTCCCACACAGAGGGTTACTCACCTTTGGGCAAAACTGAGTAGTGGTCGCATGGTTTTGCGACAGGGTTTGTTCACATCCGCGCACTTGTGCACGTTTGGTGTCCGGACAGTCATTACTAGCGGGCTCTGGTTTGAGCCGGATCCTAGTATATGCTTTGGGGTTAGTTTTATCTCATTGTGTTCATGTTTCTCGGAACATGAATGCGGGTGTGTATGCACAGTTGATTGAGGCGGAGGAAGAGTTTGTTCATTAGGGTTTTGGAACGAGTGTGTATGCACAGTTGACAGTCGTCTTTTTCCAAACCCTAATGATCTTGTGATTTATCAATTAATAATATTAATTAAATGAAATTGTGTCATGGTTGGGTTTGTTGACTTGTTGACCATGGTTGACTAGTTGACTAGGTTTGAAATATTGACCATCATCATTACCCTTTTTAGATGCTCTTTGATCTTTGCAAAATTCATTTATTGTGATATGATAATGGTCTCTTCAATCCATCCATCACCTTTTTCATTTTGAATTAATATTAGTATTAGAAAATCACATATATGTTATGGTTGTAAAAATACCATATCATTCTATCATTTTGTTTCTCTCTCTTCACTTCATCTTCTTCCTCCTCTAGTTCAAGGATAGCAAATCTCATGTGTTGAGAATCATCTCCTTGAAGATATAACACCCCAAAGCACACTCTACTCACTCTAAGGTATAAAGTCTAGCAAGCCGAATACCTTAGTTCTCTCAAGATCGAGAAAGGAGCCCAAGGATGAAGCCCTTAGGTGGATCTATCTTCGGCAAAGAGGAGACGAGGAGTGGAAGCCATTCAAGCTACTACAAAAAGCAAGAAAGAAGAAGAACAACAAGAAGAGAAGGAGTTCAAGTTGAGGTATAACCCCTAACCGAGTAGATAAATCTCTAGTTAGGATGCTAGTGTATTGTTTAGCAAAGATCCGGCTTTTACGGTCCATGTTACCAAGTCTAGAAATTTTTTTCTTTTACCGTTTCCGCAACCCCGAAAGTACTGGGAGAGGTAACGTGGACCTAACACTAAATCTCTTTAGTACGGTCTCTATGTACCTGGACTGCAAAAGTCCCAGTAGTCTCTTTGATCTATCTCTATAGATCTTGATCCCCAGAATGTACGAGGCATCCCCCAGGTCCTTCATGGAGGACCGTTGTGACAAAAATAGCTTAACTGATTCTATCATAGGAATGTCATTTCCTATCAAAAGAATGTCGTCCACGTACAAGACTAGGAATACTACAGTTCGTCCTACAATCTTCTTATAGACACAAGGTTCATCTTCGTTCTTGATGAAATCAAATTCCTTGATTGCCTCATCAAAACAGATTTTACAGCTCCGCGATGCCTGCTTTAATTCATAAATGGATTTAAGCAACTTGTACACCTTCCCTCTGCTCCCACTGTCTACGAAACCTTCTGGCTGATCCATGTAAACGTACTCTTCCAAACTACAGTTTAGGAAAGCCGTTTTAACATCCATCTGCCAGATTTCATAGTCATGGAAGGCAGCAATGGCAAGTAGGATCCGAATGGATTTGAGCATAGCCACCAGAGAAAAAGTTTCGTCATAGTCCAAACCAGGTCTTTGACGAAAACCTTTTGCAACGAGTCTTGCCTTATAGGTTTCCACCTTCCCATCTACACCAAGTTTCCTTTTCTAGATCCATTTGCATCCAACGGGTTTTACCCCAGGTCGAGCAATATCCAAGGTCCACACTTTATTGGCGTACATGGACTCCATTTCGGATTGCATTGCTTCCTGCCACTTATTAGAGGCCCTACTGATAATGGCCTGCCTGAAACTGGTAGGGTCATCTTCTTCTAAGATGCAATCCTCTCTATCCCCGTCTATGAGAAAACCGTAGTATGTAAGTCGATGTAGTACACCCCAGTACTTATGGGGAGGCGGAATTTTCAAAAACGATCAAGTTTAAACAACGTACATCGACTAACCGCTTGAATCGAAGCTAAACAAATAATAACCAAACACATAGCTAAACTAAACTAAAGTGTTAAGGGATTATACCGATCGAAACTAGTCCTTCGTCTTTGTGTCCTCCTTTGTTCTCCTCGGCCTTCTCTAGGTAGTAGACGATCCACCCGAGAGCGAAACTCCAAGCTAAACCTCTAACTTGAGGTAACTAATCAACTTTGATTGCTAATCAAAGATGAAAGGATGATGTAGAGTGAAGGTTATGGATTGTTTAGTCTAACTAATCCTTTGATCTCAACTCATGAGGTGTAAGGATTAGGGTTTGAAGATGAGAGCTTGAGGAGAGAGAAGGTGAGAATGAATCTTATGAGAATAGTAAATCTATCATAATATATATGAACCTTTAATATTCATCCATAAAAGAAAAACTAAAATGATGAATAATGAAGTTTCATAAATATCTAGTGGTGATTCATAACCATGACTCATTAAGCATTTATCATGCATTAATGATATGCATGAATCACCCTCATGACTCACTAAACTCATTTATTGCAAATGACACCTAAACCTCCTTAGTCACCACTTCTAGAAGCTTCTCGAGTAATTACGAGAACGCCCCTCCGATCCGAAAAAATACGGAAAAAACTTTAGACTGAAAAAATCCAATAACCGGATACCAGTAACTGGCTTAAACCAAAGCCGACTGGTAAAAACTGTCCGAAAGTCGTACGCGCGTAAACGCACGTATGCGTCCGAACCCTTTGTCGCAAAACCATGCAACCTCTATATCGTTTCGCCTGGAGTAGGAAACTCTCTGTGTGGGACTCTAGAGACTCGACTACTACGCTGGCAGTGGGTTTAACCACAGACCGCAAGCGGCACTAGCTGTACGTAACGGTCCCCAGGTAGTTGTCGACAAGAAGGCCGATGAGTAAACCCATCCGAACTCCTACTGAGTCTGATGTGACAATCTCCATACAGTCCGGTCCGTTCGTCCAAGACTATCGCATATCGGGCCTAGGGGGGCGGCAAGCGTCAGTCCCCTAATAGCGGTATAAGTCGTGTCGGAGTGAAGCCCATTACACCCTGAGAAACTACTGGAACCTACCAGCAAATCTCGCTTGCCCTGGCCAGGGACTTTGCGTAATGGCTCTCTGGCACAGCACGATATCTACTCCCAATACCGGGAGGGACGAATCCTGTCTAACCGCCACTGCCTCCAAGTGCTCGGGACTGCACCCAACTGCTACCTGTTTGCACGACTCCTTTGAGCCGTGGTAGGGTAGCAATCTAAGAACAGTGGGACACACTCGAGGCGAAGTAGCAGTGTCAAGTCTGCGGACTACGCTGTATTCATGTCACCTGGGAACTGTTCACTGACGACTGGTATCAAACCAACCAACAGTTCCCTGTGAGTCCTGTCCGGTGTACCCGTAACCTAACGAGCACCTGTATACTATCTCCAGTACGACGTACTGACGGCTGTGGGACAGACCATCTCCCCAACTGGGATGAGAAGCGTACACACTAGTCTACTCCGGAGTATCGATGCTCTGTCTCGATAATCCAACGACCAGGGACCTGAATAAGGATGTGCTTGTAGACTACCCAGCCCCCACTAGTGTGACTGCCATCACAACGCTGGTAGACAAGCAAGATCCTAAGAGCTCTATCAATACGTACACTCACATATTAAGATAGAAAGACCAAGTAGCATACTACCATGTTTAGCAAGACTGTTATATACATGTGAATATCCCAAGCTTCCATTAAGTAATATACAAGCTAGTATGATACAGTAATGGCCTTCTAGGGCATAAACACTAACAATCTCCCACTTGCACTAGGGCCATGTACTGGCATATCGCAGACCAATGATCTCGAGCAGCCTCTCGAACTGAATCTGAGGAAGGGCCTTCGTGAATGGATCAGCAATGTTCTCTTCTGAAGCAACTCTCCGAACCTCGATCTCCTGACGATCAATGATCTCCCTGATCAGGTGATACCGTCTCAAGATGTGTCTGGACTTCTGATGGGACCTTGGTTCCTTCGCTAAAGCTATAGCTCCGTTGTTGTCGCAATACAGAGGTATTGGGTCAACTATGGTAGGAACCACCTGAAGTTCTGTTAGGAACTTCTTCATCCAGACTGCTTCTTTTGCGGCATCGCAAGCAGCTATATACTCCGCTTCCATCGTCGAGTCAGCAACGGTGTCCTGCTTGGAGCTCCTCCAGCACACCGCCCCTCCATTGAGGGTAAAGACATAACCCGACATGGACTTGGAATCGTCCTTATCACTCTGGAAGCCGGAATCAGCAAAGGCCTCCAACCTGAGGTCTTTAGCGCCGTAAACCAAGAACATCTCCTTAGTCCTCCTCAGGTACTTGAGAATGTTCTTTACTGCTATCCAGTGTTTCTCCCCTGGGTCTGACTGATACCGGCTTACCACGCTTAGTGCGTAAGCTACATCTGGTCTGGTACACAACATCGCATACATTATAGAGCCTACCGCAGAAGCGTAGGGTATAATAGACATGCGTTCCCTTTCCAAATCAGTCTTGGGAGACATATCTTTGGAGAGGGTGATTCCGTGACAAGCCGGTAGATTACCGCGCTTAGAATCTTCCATACTGAATCTTTTCAGTATAGTGTCGATATACCTGGACTGCGAAAGTCCCAACATCCTCTTGGATCTATCACGATAGATCCGGATCCCCAGAATGTAAGAGGCATCACCCAGGTCTTTCATGGAGAACCTGTGTGACAAGAATCCTTTGACAGATTGTAGCATAGGAATGTCATTTCCTATCAATAGAATGTCATCCACGTACAAGACGAGGAATACGACACTTCTGGCCACAACTTTACTATATATGCACGGTTCATCTGGATTTTTGATAAAGTCATATTCTTTGACTGTCTCATCAAAACAGATGTTCCAACTCCGCGATGCCTGCTTTAGTCCGTAAATGGACTTAAGCAGCTTGCATACTTTCCCGCTGCTCCCACTCTGATTGAAACCCTCTGGCTGATCCATATTGACGCTCTCTTCTAAATTTCCATTCAGAAAAGCCGTCTTTACGTCCATCTGCCAGATTTCATAATCATGGAAGGCAGTAATAGCAAGAAGGACCCGAATGGATTTGAGCATAGCCACTGGAGAAAAAGTTTCGTCATAGTCCAAACCAGGTCTTTGACGAAAACCCTTTGCAACAAGTCTAGCCTTATAGGTTTCCACCTGTCCATCTACACCAATCTTTTTCTTGAAGATCCATTTGCATCCTATGGGTTTTACCCCATCTGGAGCAAAGTCCAAAGTCCATACTTTGTTGGTGTACATGGACTCCATTTCGGTCCGCATTGCATCTAGCCATCGTACCGAGTCGCCGCTCTGGATGGCCTGCTGGAAGTCAGTAGGTTCATCATCTTCTATGATGCAATCCTCTCTATCCCCGTCAATGAGAAAACCGTAGTATCTCTCAGGCGGATGAGACGGCCTACTACTTCTGCGGAGGGGTGCGGGAATGTTCTGTTCTTCTTGAACCTCTGGTTCTACCAAACTTTCAGTAGCAGTTTGTGGTTCTGGAATTTCTTCCAGTTCTATTTCGCTCCCACTTATTTCCTTTTCTAAAAACTGATTTTCCAGAAAATGGGCATTACGAGAAACAAAAACCTTTTGTTCCTCTGCGTAATAGAAATAATATCCCTTGGAGTTCTTTGGATATCCCACAAACAAACATTTTACTGATCGTGCCTCGAGCTTGTCCACATGCTGCTTTTTAACAAAAGCTGGACATCCCCAAATCTTCATATGCTGAAGATGGGGTTTCTTCCCAGTCCACATCTGATATGGAGTGGTAGGCACAGTCTTGGTTGGAGCCCTGTTCAGAAGATATGCCGCTGATTCTAACGCATAACCCCAGAAAGATCGCGGTAACTCAGCATTACTCATCATGGATCGTACCATATCCAATAGGGTTCGATTCCGTCTCTCCGATACACCGTTATGCTGTGGAGTGTACGGAGGAGTAAGCTGAGAGAGAATTCCTTTCTCTTTTAGGTAACCTAGGAACTCGGCACTCAACTATTCACCACCTCGATCAGATCTAAGTGTCTTTATACTTTTGCCGGTTTGGTTTTCTACTTCATTCTTATACTCTTGGAATTTCTCAAAAGCCTCGGATTTATGTTTCATCAGATAAATGAATCCGTATCTTGAGTAATCATCCGTGAAAGTAATGAAATAGGAAAAACCACCTCTCGCATGTGTAGACATTGGACCGCATACATCACTGTGTATGAGTCCTAAGAGCTCGCTCGCTCTTACTCCTTGTCCAGTGAATGGAGTCTTTGTCATCTTTCCTTTGAGACAAGATTGACAAGTGTCATAAGTTTGATATTCGAACGTGTCCAAATATCCTTCTCTATGCAACTTAGTCAACCTTCTCTCATTGATGTGACCCAGTCTACAATGCCATAAGAAAGTTTTATTTAAATCTGGAGACTTTCTTTTTAGTGTGTTCTGGACATTGAAAATTTGGAGTTGGTTTAACACATATATGCCGTTATTTAGAGTACCGGACCCAATCAAACCATGATTAAGGTGGATGTTGACAACATCTCTTACAAACGTGAAATCATAACCTTTATTTGATAACAAGGAAACTGATATGATATTACACGTTAAGCTGGGTACAAAATAACAGTTATGTAAAACCAAAATGTGTCCACTCGTCAATCCTAGGTGATAATCCCCGACGGACGCAGCTCCCACGCTAGCTCCGTTAGCAACCCTGAGGATCATATCACCTTCCTTCAGCACTCTACGGTTTCTCAGTGCCTGCAATGAATTGCAAATATGAGATCCTGACCCGGTATCCAATACCCAGGAAGTAGAGTTGATTGACAGACAATTCTCAATTACAAACACACCTGAAGTCGAAGCCACAGCCTGCTTCGGTTCCTGGTTCTTGGCGTTCCACGCCTTGCAATCCTTCTTCCAGTGCCCTTTCCTGTGACAATGGAAGCACTCATCCTGGCCAACTATCGGTACTGCTTTCTTTTGCTTTCCCTTCCCTCTCACCTTACTAACACCTCCTCTAGGTTTGGGTGCGGCCTTCTTCTTCCTTCCTTTGGCCCTAGCCTTGGACCCGGAAGAAGATGCACCGCTAACAAACATAGCGGGTGTTTCCCTTGCCTTCTGCAAGGTGCCCTCTGCACTCCTTAACATGTTCAGGAGTTCCGCAAGTTCAACTTCTTTTCCTTGAAGATTGAAGTTGAGGATAAACTGGGCGTAGGTGGGAGGAAGGGACTGGAGAACAAGGTCTGTATAGAGCTCATTATCCAAAGTCGTCCCAAGGTCTGCGAGCTCTTCTATATAGCCAATCATCTGTAGGACATGTTCACCTACCGATGACCCGACAGCCAACCTCGCTCGAAACAATTTCTTTGAGGTCTCGTATCTTGCTATACGAGATTGCTCTCCATAAAGTTCCTTTGTATGGAGAAATATGCCATCTAAGGACATATCCTCGTGCCTCCTCTGATGTTCATTGTTCATCGAGGCAAGCACGATGCACTTGGCTCTCGCGCAATCTAAATCCCAGGTTTTGCGGATTTCCTTATCCGCATCACTGGATTTGGGACCAGGGACAGCAGGTGCCGTAGCGGTGAGGATGTACCCCAATTTGTCGTAGGTCAAGGCCATCTTGACATTCCGCAGCCAATCTTTATAGTTTGGCCCCGTCAGTATATTTTTCTCTAAAATTAACTTAAGTCCAGTCATTTTCAGGGTCGCTGCAATTAGGAGAGAGAGAAGAAAACTCTTTAGCATGATGCTCTTGCAAGTTTAGAGTGGTTTTTAGTTTATCTAAACTGGATGGCTCCCACTGTTTCTCGAATCCTTCCTCAAACCATAAAAGAAGAATTAGCCAAGACTATTCTCGCCGTACAATACTTGCTTAACCGTTCAGCCAGGCTGGTGTCGATACTTCGAGGGAGGTTTTCCAACGCTTTCGCGAAGTTCCTTAATTAAGTAACCTCTTTTCTCTGGGGGCGTAACCCCGCTGACACTTTTCTGGACACCTACTAGGTTTATAGCATTGATCGTTAAGCGACGAATATCCTGATAAGTAGCATATACTCACAGTAGGATCGGGATCCAAATATCATCGTATGATAATGTTGAAGGAATCCTACCAACATTCATCAAACTCCAAATGGTATGCATCTCTTTGCAAATTTCAGTTTCTTTAGAAATTCCCGATATAAGTTTTTGCCCCATGCTCTTATGACCTTGGCTTTGGTCAAAATGTCATAAGTCACATGTCAAGTTCTACCCGTCATTATCTTGTCAATTTGAACCCATCCGTATATACCCCTGACTTTGGTCAAATGGTAATACGACTGTCCCAAACCAACTCATCTATCTTATGCAACAAATGAAAACCCAGTAGCTACCAAACACTATGCCTTGACTTTGGCCAAAATGCATAGCTTGAATACTACTGAATACCCAAATGAAATGACGGAGGGCTACGACTGGTTTTGGCGAAACCGTGAACGTAGTGAACTTGATATAACCGAAGGAACCTGATAGCTTTTAAAAGGAGTGGTTAAAGCTCCGCATTTAAAAATATCTGTTTTAAAAATAACCGAGTGGTTTCTTTTAAATTGTTCCAATGATTTAAACTTTGGTTTGTTTTACTTTGCATTATAGATAATGCGTCCCATCATTAACCTATCATTGCAGAAAACAACGAAAATACAACGTCCTCTTATGCCATCCGCATTCGCCACGGGGTCCCGTCATCACCCGTTAGGTTACTTAACTAACGACAGAGCGGGGGCTGGGCTAGCGCGGGTGTAAAACATAAGTGGCGTCTAAATAGCTATCATAAATATAGATATTTTACATTCGTCTGACGCAATGATATTCATTCCAGAACACAGATAAACAATATTGGATTTGCAAGCAATCTGTATTTCTTTTGAGCCTGCAAGAAAAGACAGATTACACAGTTGTGATGAATAGCCGTTACCCCACCCTCGACCCCTACGGGTACGGCAAACTACCCACCCGGCAGTCTGTGTACCCCACCTTGGGTCAGTCCTAGGAGCAAAAACAGTAAAATGAAATAATACAACGGTGGCTACAACCGCAACCTGGAAGTGCCCCGCGAAAATAATATTACAACAAATTACATTTACAACAAATGAATTAAACTATAACCCTTTGCTAACCCCGGCTATACACCACAACAGTCCAATACAGTTTATATGCACAAACAGATATAACCATTTCAGAAATGTGCAACCCCCTGCCAACCGACATACTAGCAGTTGGGGGAGGTTTACGAACACATTAAACAATCACAGATATAATCCAATACGCAAATACTGTACAATTCGATCGAATAAACAACTTCAATATTGCTCCAAAATCTGCTCTGTTAAACAGTAACCTGAGCAATAATTAAACATTCCAGAAAACCCCAAATTACACAGAGAAGCAATAGAAGAAAAATCGGCCGCTGACTCGCCAACTCGGCGGCGGAAGCGCGGCGACTCAGTGGCTGAGGCCGCGGTTCCGCGGCGAGTTGGTCGATTCAGTCGACTGTTTTTCTTGGGTGTTCTTCTGGTGTCATGTCAAGCACTCTGAGCTCACCTGAAAAATTTTCTGACATCGTTTTAAATTCGACAGAAACTTACATTTTTTAGGGTTTTCCGGCTTCGTTTTTCCGTTCGAAATTCGTACAAATTTGCAACTAGGTTATTTATTGTTTAGCGAGGCTCTGATACCACTGTAAGTCGATGTAGTACACCCCAGTACTTATGGGGAGGCGGAATTTTCAAAAACGATCAAGTTTAAACAACGTACATCGACTAACCGCTTGAATCGAAGCTAAACAAATAATAACCAAACACATAGCTAAACTAAACTAAAGTGTTAAGGGATTATACCGATCGAAACTAGTCCTTCGTCTTTGTGTCCTCCTTTGTTCTCCTCGGCCTTCTCTAGGTAGTAGACGATCCACCCAAGAGCGAAACTCCAAGCTAAACCTCTAACTTGAGGTAACTAATCAACTTTGATTGCTAATCAAAGATGAAAGGATGATGTAGAGTGAAGGTTATGGATTGTTTAGTCTAACTAATCCTTTGATCTCAACTCATGAGGTGTAAGGATTAGGGTTTGAAGATGAGAGCTTGAGGAGAGAGAAGGTGAGAATGAATCTTATGAGAATAGTAAATCTATCATAATATATATGAACCTTTAATATTCATCCATAAAAGAAAAACTAAAATGATGAATAATGAAGTTTCATAAATATCTAGTGGTGATTCATAACCATGACTCATTAAGCATTTATCATGCATTAATGATATGCATGAATCACCCTCATGACTCACTAAACTCATTTATTGCAAATGACACATAAACCTCCTTAGTCACCACTTCTAGAAGCTTCTCGAGTAATTACGAGAACGCCCCTCCGATCCGAAAAAATACGGAAAAAACTTTAGACTGAAAAAATCCAATAACCGGATACCAGTAACTGGCTTAAACCAAAGCCGACTGGTAAAAACTGTCCGAAAGTCGTACGCGCGTAAACGCACGTATGCGTCCGAACCCTTTGTCGCAAAACCATGCAACCTCTATATCGTTTCGCCTGGAGTAGGAAACTCTCTGTGTGGGACTCTAGAGACTCGACTACTACGCTGGCAGTGGGTTTAACCACAGACCGCAAGCGGCACTAGCTGTACGTAACGGTCCCCAGGTAGTTGTCGACAAGAAGGCCGATGAGTAAACCCATCCGAACTCCTACTGAGTCTGATGTGACAATCTCCATACAGTCCGGTCCGTTCGTCCAAGACTATCGCATATCGGGCCTAGGGGGCGGCAAGCGTCAGTCCCCTAATAGCGGTATAAGTCGTGTCGGAGTGAAGCCCATTACACCCTGAGAAACTACTGGAACCTACCAGCAAATCTCGCTTGCCCTGGCCAGGGACTTTGCGTAATGGCTCTCTGACACAGCACGATATCTACTCCCAATACCGGGAGGGACGAATCCTGTCTAACCGCCACTGCCTCCAAGTGCTCGGGACTGCACCCAACTGCTACCTGTTTGCACGACTCCTTTGAGCCGTGGTAGGGTAGCAATCTAAGAACAGTGGGACACACTCGAGGCGAAGTAGCAGTGTCAAGTCTGCGGACTACGCTGTACTCATGTCACCTGGGAACTGTTCACTGACGACTGGTATCAAACCAACCAACAGTTCCCTGTGAGTCCTGTCCGGTGTACCCGTAACCTAACGAGCACCTGTATACTATCTTCAGTACGACGTACTGACGGCTGTGGGACAGACCATCTCCCCAACTGGGATGAGAAGCGTACACACTAGTCTACTCCGGAGTATCGATGCTCTGTCTCGATAATCCAACGACCAGGGACCTGAATAAGGATGTGCTTGTAGACTACCCAGCCCCCACTAGTGTGACTGCCATCACAACGCTGGTAGACAAGCAAGATCCTAAGAGCTCTATCAATACGTACACTCACATATTAAGATAGAAAGACCAAGTAGCATACTACCATGTTTAGCAAGACTGTTATATACATGTGAATATCCCAAGCTTCCATTAAGTAATATACAAGCTAGTATGATACAGTAATGGCCTTCTAGGGCATAAACACTAACATAGTATCTCTCGGGCGGATGAGAAATCCTACCAGATCTACGGAGTGGCAGAGGTTCGTTTGGGGTTCTTGAATCTAGCGGTTCCTCCAAATTTTCAGTTATATTTTGTGGTCGCTGAATTTCTTCCAGTTCTACCAAACTCCCATTAGTTTCTTTTGCAAGAAACTCCTTTTCTAAGAAGGTAGCGTGGCGAGATACAAACACCATCTATTCCTCAGTGTGGTAGAACAGATATCCTAGTGAGTCTTTCGGATATCCCACAAATTTACCCAGAACTGACCGTGCCTCTAGCTTGTCCGGTTTCTGTGTTTTCACATAGGCCGGAAAACCCCATATCTTAATAAATTTAAGACATGGTTTCTTACTGCTCCATATTTCATACGGAGTTTTAGGCACAGATTTGGATGGAACTTGATTCAAAAGGTATGCCGCTGTCTGAAGCGCATGTCCCCAGAATGAAAAAGGTAACTCAGTACTACTCATCATGGAGCGAACCATATCCAATAGGGTACGATTCCTCCGCTCCGATACACCGTTGTGCTGTGGTGTATAAGGAGGAGTAAGCTGAGAGAGAATACCATTCTTTTTTAAGTAATCTAGGAATTCCGAGCTTAAGTACACCCCTCCTCTATCAGACCGGAGGATCTTGATACTTTTGCCAACCTGGTTCTCTACTTCCTTTCTGAATTCCTTGAATTTCTCAAAAGTTGTGCTTCATCAGATACACATATCCAAACCTAGAGAGATCGTCAGTGAATGTGATGAAGTAGGAGAACCCACCGCTTGCATGTGTAGACATCGGACCACATACATCCCTATGTATGAGTCCCAAGAGCTCTGCTGCTCTTTCTCCATGTCCGGTGAACGGCGATTTGGTCATCTTCCCTTTGAGACAGGACTGACAAGTTTCATAAGATGAAAACTCGAACGCATTCAAGAGTCCATCTTTATTCAACTTACTCTGTCTTTTCTCTCCGATATGACCAAGTTTACAATGCCACAAGTAGGATTCATTCGTATCAGAATTCTTCCTATTGCGTGTGTTTTGTATATTGAGAACTATATTCTGATTTAGAACGTAGATACCATTACACAGTGTACCCTCTGCAACCAGTACGTTATTAAGGTAAATGTTCATGATATTTCTATCAAGAACAAAGTTATATCCATCTTTATCGAGTAAAGAAACTGATATGATGTTGCAAACCATGGAGTGTACATAGTAGCAATCGTTCAAAATCATAGTCTTGCCATTTGGCAATACTAGGTGATATTCACCAACGACTGCCGCATTAACTTGTGCTCCGTTCACTACTCTGAGCGACATATCACCCGGTGCAACTTTTCTACTTTTTCTCTGTCCCTGCAATAAATTACAGATATGAGATCCTGATCCGGTATCAAGTACCCAGGAGGTAGGGCTGACCGTAAAACAGTTCTTAATTACAAGAACACCTGAAGTAGATGCAAAACCATGCTTCTTCTTCAACTGGGTATCCATACAATCCCCTTTCCCTTGCTCATACTTAAGACTGTTGTCACAAGTTAGAGCTGAACCAACGTTCCCCAGCCCCGAATAAGAATTCGGATCGGTCAAGCGATACATTTTATTATCTTGATTAGGGCGTGAAATGGTTGCTACCTGGAGAGAGAGAAAAGAAACACTCAGCGTGCGCTCTTGCAAGATTAGATTGGTTTATTAGTTTATCTAACCAGGATGTCTCCCACTGTTTCCTTAAATTCTTCTTAAAACCTTTTAAAAGAAGAACTAGTCGGGATTTAATTCACGTCACAATACTTGCTTAACCATTCAGCTAGGCTAGTGTCGGTACTTCGAGGGAGGTTTTCCAACGCTTTCGCGAAGTTCCTTAATTTAAGAACCTCTTTTTCCTGGGGGCGTAGCCCCGCTAACACCTTTCTAGACACCTACTAGGTTTATAGCATTGATCGTTAAGTGAAAATAATCTCCCGAGAGTAATCCAACTCATCAGTGGGATCGGGATCCAACTATCATTGTGTGATGACCTAGATGGAATCCACTCTAGTCACCACACTCCAGAAGGTATGCTAAATCAGCAAGTTTCAGTTTCTTTAGAAACTCCCGATGTGGTTTTTGCCCCTAGGACCTGTCACGTCCCGAAAGTACGGAATATGACCGGCACTTAAACTACGAAACGTCTCGAGGCGTACGTAATCTAAGTAAACCGAAAACCCAGAAATCCAAACCAAGAAAAGAAGTAGAGTGAAGGAAAACCAATTTAAAACAAGTAGTTTTAATAGCATAAGCCGAATTATGCGGTTTTTAAAACATCAAAAATTTACTGAAAATTTCGGCAGAGTCTCCTTTGTAAATACAGGCCCCCAAACGGGATACAACATGAATAGTATACGAAAACAAGAAAAGGGCATCCCCAAGCGGGAGCTAGCTCTTCGTCAATCGACGGTCACAACCACACAAACAATATAATATACAACGCCAACGGTGAGGATCAATACTCAAAAGGAAACTCAAAACCACCAGAAATATAACGAGCAACTCTAAGGTCGAAAGAATAAACAACACTGGTCTCTATCTCAAAAAAATACATGTTTGGTTGATGGAATTTACTAGATACAACGGAATAATATTATACAAGGTTATATGATGGGTACGATACAAGAAAAACCCACCTACTAGCAAGTCACCCGAATGAAACTGAGCCCGCAAAGCCGTAATGAAACCTGTACGGCAACCTGCAAGAAACTGGGGCACAACGGGGTTGAGTTGCCAACTCGTGAATAGAAAAATATCTACGCACAGAAATCGCATAAATAACGCAACCTAGGTCAATGATCATAATATATCCTCAAATATATAAATAACACGTAGCCTTTAACAAGGCTAGGGTAAATATCTAACCCGAGTGTAATCTCATGTGCCCGTGTCAGTGCCCAAGGGTAGCAATATATCATATGAATGAGGTATGAATGCATGAAAACAAAATACATGTAAATGAAGAACTGTTTCTATAATTTAGTGAGATTTCCTTTGTATTTTTAAAATGAGGTATCATAATGAAATCAGCATAAAACAGTTCCTAGCATCGGCACAAAACGTAATCCCAATATCTCGATATCTCTGTATCACAGTCTCTGTACCTCAATATCTAGGGCGCCGTCAGTCCAGACCGGCCCCTACCATCCATCTCAAGACCACGACGGTATCCTCCGGATATCCGACGCGTCGGGTAAAATCACCGGTAGGTAGTGTTCCCCTGCCAGGCTCACATCGTCATCATCACGCGCTTCTTACCCCGGGGTACCTTACCGGGTCCACCATGTACCCGAAACGGTTCATCCGTCTCCTCGAATCGGGTCTCGAAATCCATCAGCAAACTCATGGTGGACGACTCATACATCATGGGAAAACCACACTTTTTATTTTAAAAAGAGAGAAATCAGTTCATATAAGTTTTTCCGGTTTTCCTCCAAATCCAGAAAATCTCATGGAAATCCGAGTCCAAAACCTCAATAACACGTAAAATAGTGAATATATGCATGAGAATCCATGAATGCGGCATAACAATGAATAACAGTATACTTGAAGTAACAGGTAATAACTACAATGTCTAAACTAACATATAAGGCAAGTACACTAATATCATGTCTAACTATTAGCTAACAGGCTATGTCAAGCAATAACATTTTCTAAGGTGTACGTGACATGGCAATTACCAATGAAGATGTGTGTGAGCCGGCAATTAAGTGTACGTGGTGGTACATACGCATCATCGGTAATGGTGCTGGTGTCCTAACAGCGTGATATCAATAATGGAGTATGAAACATAAAATAAGCATGCGATGCGAAGCGGACCAGAAAAATGAGCGGGAGCTGAAAACTAGACGCAACTATAACTAATCTGCATTAATCTAATATCAGTCCTACAAATGGTGCCTTTTGAAATAACACGAATCATGGGGTTTTGAAAATAGGGGCTACGGTGTTTTTATGAAAAGATACGTCATTTGAAATATCCGTAGGACCCCCTGGGCTGTCTTTAAAAATGCCCACGATTCGTTAGTTTTTGAAATAGGTAAGAAGTCTAATCTAATCTAACAACTACACTAAACTATACGGCTGAACTAACAAGCTGAACTACAGGTAAGGAAACCGCCTATCATCTAAGTCGATACATATACATACCTGTATATGTATAGTTGGTGATCCCGCCTCAATAATATCATATCCGATACCATATCTATAATCAGGCATCCCAAGTCAAAAGTGTGGCTCAATCATCAATATAGCTCGTACGTAAATCCGTCATACGGCATCCCCAAATCTGGGTACGGGTTAATATCACATTCAATCACACTATTCATCTGGTATCTTCTTTATCAAATATCATGATCCGAGACAATGTCCTACGTCTAGTACAATACTGATACCGCCTAAGCATGCATACAGGTGTAAGAATTGCTACGTCAAAAGACCCGCTAAAACATCATGTCGTATCTCAATACGAACCAAATCAC
The DNA here is from genome assembly GCA_030015575.1 of Agapanthus africanus. Classification (NCBI taxonomy): domain Eukaryota; kingdom Viridiplantae; phylum Streptophyta; class Magnoliopsida; order Asparagales; family Amaryllidaceae; genus Agapanthus; species Agapanthus africanus. The sequence goes on along the minus strand of CM057339.1, from coordinate 466,239,643 downwards.
ATCACCGATCTTCTGGCCTCAGGCCGAATATCATCAACTCATCTCAAATTCCAAATACTATCCTCAAATCCAGTATATGAACACATAGTCACATACCCATGTGAACACATAAATATATACTCCCATATACGCACATATAAAAGAAGAATGTATGCAAGTATGTGTGTGTGTGTGCGTGTGTGAGTGCGACCACTACTCTAGGGTTTCGCAACTACACTAAACCAATCCAAAAATACCAAATATCCATCTTATCATCAATAATCTCAACAACATATAATCAATATCTGTGTGTATACGTATTCGTATACATCACCACGAACTGCGGGGGTGCTATACGCCATCCACCCGACTTCTCCCCGTAGATATAAATCTACTCACCTGGTCCTCGTTCGCCGGTGCCGACGTCGCCACGGGCTTGCTTGTCGTCTCGAAGTCCACATGGGGTACCTACATATCATAACGCACCGTATCGTATTAAAATCCGACTCATGACCAAAACGACACACGAATCCCACATAGGTCAAAACCTATGATTGCTTTCACAAATCAACCCAAAAACCCTCGACGTCGGCGTACAAACGCCAAATCATCGAGAAAAACGCAAATACACTCATTTGCACATTCACGAACACTAATTTTAATATAAAATAGGTTAAAATTCACAAAAACCCCAATTTCACTTAAAAAGTCATTTTTCCGAAAATCTAGCAAGCACAATTCGCCGTTTTTGTACAAAACATGATGTTTAAACAAATCTAGTGGCCATAATACTTATTAAATATCTTAAATAAGTCATAAAAACAATTTCCATAATTTAATCTCATTAAATTCCATTAACCCCAAAATTCTAGTTTACAAAAATACCCAATTTTTTTTACAATTTATAGCAAAAATGCACAAACAACAATTTAGCTAGGATTTTCATGAACTAAAAGCATTAACCCACTCAATATATTATCTATAATGACATGAAACCATAATTATAATTTAATCTAAGGCATTTAATAATTTTCCAAAACTCTAGTTAGCAAAATAACTTAATTAGGGCATTTTATAAGTAATGGTTTGGAATTAACAACTAAATTAGCTTTCTATAAAACATAAGATGTTAATCCACAACACAAAACCATGCACAATTTATCATAACCCATTTCCATAACAAAACCCTAATTCAACTCAAGCCATAAACTTTAAAAAAAAAACTAGTATGCAAATAGCACTAAAATTAACACTAAAACAACTCAATTAAATAAATCTAAACATAAGAATTTAAATGGGTAGAAATTATACCTTAAAATCTAGTGATCTAGCAAGAAGAATTTGCCTCCAATGATGGCTTCATAACACCATGATACAAGTGATAAAAGCTAAGGAGAATGGGATGAAGAATGGAAATCAATTTGTGAGATTTAAATTGGATTTTGGAGCAATTTTTTGATTTAAATTGAAGGAAATGAAAAGTGGGAAAATGAAGGGGGAAGGGCTGCAGAATTTCGGCCATGGGGTGATGGGGAGAATGGTGTGGGTGTTGTGCACAATTGGTCAAGTCAACCCCCCCTCAAATCAAGGTACAATAAGCCTCCAAAACAATACATCTTAACCTACACCTATAAACTCTATTTCACCCATACAAATGAGATGGAGAAATTTTTGATGGGAAGAAGTGGGCTGCTGAATTATTCAAGGGGAGAAGTAAATGGGAGTGTGTGGATGTGGGTACGGGTTTGGGGTGATGAAAAATGATAAATATAATACCCCAAACATCCATTTACGCTAAAAAAAACCTTTTTTCTTCAATAATTTCTAAACCGTTTTGGCAAATGATTTCGTTCCAAAAACCACATGATAAAATTTTATTTAATATTTTATGATGCACAAAATTTGTTTCAACACATTCCAATTTGTAATTTTCCCTAATTAAATGTATTAGTGACGGCTTAAATAATAATAAAATAATATTTTTTTCAGAAAATTTGAAATTTCACCAGCGGCTCAATAAACACCAAATAATAGCAATTACATAGCTAGAATATGTATATTTAATTTTTATAATAAGATATTTGTATTTTGACTTTTTACAGAAAACCGTCCTTATTTTACCGATTTTTCGAAATTTCACCGAAACGATTTTCAAAACGTTACAATCTTCCCCCCTTAAAGAAATTTGGTCCCCGAATTTAAATTCAAACTCCCCCAAATACTAAAACATCTAAAAAAAACCTCAAGTCGTCGGTGCTCCGAAATTGTAACTACATAAAACAAATCGTAGCGCAGCGCATGCGCTTGAAAAATGAGTATATAACTCAAATCAAAACTCCGTCAAGCATCCCGCAATCATCGGAGTCATGGAGAATACATCAATGCCAAATCTAAATCAAACCAATATGATATAACTCGAAACTATACATGTAAACATCGAATCTATATCTGTAAGTATCTGAAGGAAATGCATGCCAAATCTCTTTAAGTCGCTGTGCAACGCGTATAACACTGCACAGTGGCGGACGTCTATCATAAGAAAATAACTATATACATATATACCTTTGTTTGAAATGTATGTTCCGCCGTTTTGGAAATAATTTAGAAGGGTCTCCTTGTTTTAAACATTTCGTGTCATATCAGACACGTAAGTAAATACTGAGGCTATAGCTCGCTTTTTGGAAATCACTTCAATAACTATCAATGCATGCAAAATATATTCAGGTACTGTCCTCTGACTAGTCCTGCTCAGTACGAAAATACATAGCAATATCATAAAAACGTACTGCTCTATACGAAATCAATCCCAAAATATGTACATGAATGCTACGTGCGTCAGGTGCGCACGGAAATCAAAATCCATGAATGTGCCATACATGCGCACAGAAACAACATCTAAGTGCATCGGGTGTGCACGAAACATCTGTCGTAGGCAACATGTGTGCCTGACAGCAAAATCAGGTGCATCTATCGTGCACGAAATCATGAAATCCAATATCAAGCGCCGAACTTGCGTAAAATCAATCAGGTGCACAAGGTGCACAAAACAAATATCGGGTATCACAATCGAAATCGAAGTCGAGTGCATCTAAGTGCACAAAAGGCGTATCACTGCACTGCAAGCATATATAAACTATACCGAGTGCAGGAACGAAATCGTGTGCATGCATACGCACAAAACCAACTCAACTGTTTAAAATCGTAAAATCACAAACATGTAAAACTGAAGCACGAAAACGATATCAAGTGCAACACTGTGCAAAGATCGTAAATCCTCAATCATCAAAATCAAATCATACGAATAAATCACCCAAAACATCGAAATCAATAATGGCGGAATAGTACTGCTCAAGCGCATTCTCTAAGAATCTCGGCCAACTGTCGCGGTCACTAGTGGGATGTCTCGTCGATGATCATGAACTCTGTCCTGCTGGCGTGCGTAACCATGACCACTCCTGGGTCAAGTTCTTCACTGTGAATTACCAATCTTTCGGTCCATCGGCTCATCGGCCCTGTCAGGTGTACTAACGGGGACGATTCCGTTTTGGCACTTTTCTGGTCATCTCTCGGTCAATCCGCACGACCACTCGTAAAGCAACATGTCACTGGAGTCGGCCTTTGGCTCTTTAAATGCACGTGGCACATCTGATCCTGGGTGCAAATATCATTGCAGCATTGTCCTGAAAGGAATCCTACTCAAGGTCTCTTCCAGTCTCATCTCTGCCAACTGTCCGGGAGTCATCATCCTTTACTATATCTGCTCCTTGTTCCGGAACGGCTGCATACTCATCGCGACTCCTTCTGGAAGGTATATCCAAGTACAATACCTCGGCATGCGTATCGCATCTATGATGTCGGCGGAGTAGAACATCATCTTATCAAGATCTCGTACGCACCGCTTACTCCACTTTTCTCCAAGGTCGACCGTTTCGGACTCGTCTCGTCATGGCTGCATGGACTGAGCTCCAATGGCTATCCTCGTATCCGGAGTCTCCCAAGAAATGCATCTCACCACCTAGCATCCGAATTAAGTCGAGCCATCCAATCAAGTCGTCAAAACCTCATAATCCCCCAAGAGCTCAACATCTTGGGTACAGTATAATAGTATCGAGTACGTACCACAGCATCGGTGGTCCAGCCGTAGAAGGGCAAACCCAAGCCTCACAAATGGAGCCGTAGAACTGCCGCAAACCTGAAGGTTCAAAGGCTTTCACACGGTCATTAAGTCGAGTTAGGGTTTCATTCTTCTAGAGGGACCATAGAATTGCCTGCATGTCTTTCCGACTACTTTATACTTGGAATAATAGGTTTCTGACATTCGATCGTCTCTGTCGACTCCCAACGTCTCCGCGTGAAGTCGTCTCTAGCTGGAATCAATCTATCTGATGACCTCGCATCGGGGTAGGCGAACGATCCACATGTCCTAGTCATTCATCCTTGATGACTAGCGACCTTCTATCATCTCTTAGTACAACTTACACTGCAATAGCTCCAACATCTGGGGCGATATCTCGTCGTTCGCAGCAATAACTGGCTCACTCGTCTGCATGCTGAACCGTGCCTCAATCATCAGGAGTAAGCAACACACCAACGGTCATCAAAATCTGGCTAGCCTCCATCATTGGCTCAATTCTCTAGTGTCGATCAGCACCTCCGAGTAACCTCATAAAGGCGATCCGCCAAACGCTCGTGGCGCGGAAACACAGTAAAAAGACACATCTCTGCAATTGGGTGTCGCCGGAATCACGCCCTGGTCAGTCCTCGTTTGTGACGAGCTCCTGTTGACCGCAACTCTAGCCGTATCTCTCCCTGCCCGAAATCGTGGCAGCAAAACCAAACTGATAACGATGAGGCTAGATCAGGAAGGAATATAATACTGAACAAGGAAATGTACATCCTAAGGCTTCATAAGTGGAGTGGCGTGTCGTAAATATGCCACGGAACATACCAACGGTACGTCACTCTACTTTAGTCACCTATTCCATCAACCAAGGGTCATCCTACGCTCCGAAGGTTAAAACCTAACGCTCTGATACCAACTTTGTCATGTCCCGAAAGTACGGAATATGACCGGCACTTAAACTACGAAACGTCTCGAGGCGTACGTAATCTAAGTAAACCGAAAACCCAAAAATCCAAACCAAGAAAAGAAGTAGAGTGAATACAACATGAATAGTATACGAAAACAAGAAAAGGGCATCCCGAAGCGGGAGCTAGCTCTTCGTCAATCGACGGTCACAACCACACAAACAATATAATATACAACGCCAACGGCGAGGATCAATACTCAAAAGGAAACTCAAAACCACCAGAAATATAACGAGCAACTCTAAGGTCGAAAGAATAAACAACACTGGTCTCTATCTCAAAAAAATACATGTTTGGTTGATGGAATTTACTAGATACAACAGAATAATATTATACAAGGTAATATGATGGGTACGATACAAGAAAAACCCACCTACTAGCAAGTCACCCGAATGAAACTGGGCCCGCAAAGCCGTAATGAAACATGTACGGCAACCTGCAAGAAACTGGGGCACAACGGGGGTGAGTTGCCAACTCGTGAATAGAAAAATATCTACGCACAGAAATCGCATAAATAACGCAACCTAGGTCAATGATCGTAATATATCCTCAAATATATGAATAACACGTAGCCTTTAACAAGGCTAGGGTAAATATCTAACCCGAGTGTAATCTCATGTGCCCGTGTCAGTGCCCAAGGGTAGCAATATATCATATGAATGAGGTATGAATGCATGAAAACAGAATACATGTAAATGAAGAACTGTTTCTATAATTTAGTGAGATTTTCTTTGTATTTTTAAAATGAGGTATCATAATGAAATCAGCATAAAACAGTGCCTAGCATCGGCACAAAACGTAATCCCAATATCTCGATATCTCTGTATCACAGTCTCTGTACCTCAATATCTAGGGCGCCGTCAGTCCAGACCGGCCCCTACCATCCATCTCAAGACCACGACGGTATCCTCCGGATATCTGACGCGTCGGGTAAAATCACCGGTAGGTAGTGCTCCCCTGCCAGGCTCACATCGTCATCATCACGCGCTTCTTACCCCGGGGTACCTTACCGGGTCCACCATGTACCCGAAACGGTTCATCCGTCTCCTCGAATCGGGTCTCGAAATCCATCAGCAAACTCATGGTGGACGACTCATACATCATGGGAAAACCGCACTTTTTATTTTAAAAAGAGAGAAATCAGTTCATATAAGTTTTTCCGGTTTTCCTCCAAATCCAGAAAATCTCATGGAAATCCGAGTCCAAAACCTCAATAACACGTAAAATCGTGAATATATGCATGAGAATCCATGAATGCGGCATAACAATGAATAACAGTATACTTGAAGTAACAGGTAATAACTACAATGTCTAAACTAACATATAAGGCAAGTACACTAATATCATGCCTAACTATTAGCTAACAGGCTATGTCAAGCAATAACATTTTCTATGGTGTACGTGACATGGCAATTACCAATGAAGATGTGTGTGAGCCGGCAATTAAGTGTATGTGGTGGTACATACGCATCATCGGTAATGGTGCTGGTGTCCTAACAGCGTGATATCAATAATGGAGTATGAAACATAAAATAAGCATGCGATGCGAAGCGGACCACAAAAATGAGCGGGAGCTGAAAACTAGACGCAACTATAACTAATCTGCATTAATCTAATATCAGTCCTACAAATGGTGCCTTTTGAAATAACACGAATCATGGGGTTTTGAAAATAGGGGCTACGGTGTTTTTATGAAAAGATACGTCATTTGAAATATCTGTAGGATCCCTTGGGCTGTCTTTAAAAATGCCCACGATTCGTTAGTTTTTGAAATAGGTAAGAAGTCTAATCTAATCTAACAACTACACTAAACCATACGGCTGAACTAACAAGCTGAACTACAGGTAAGGAAACCGCCTATCATCTGAGTCGATACATATACATACCTGTATATGTATAGTTGGTGATCCCGCCTCAATAATATCATATCCGATACCATATCTATAATCAGGCATCCCAAGTCAAGAGTGCGGCTCAATCATCAATATAGCTCGTACGTAAATCCGTCGTACGGCATCCCCAAATCTGGGTACAGGTTAATATCACATTCAATCACACTATTCATCTGGTATCTTCTTTATCAAATATCATGATCCGAGACAATGTCCTACGTCTAGTACAATACTGATACCGCCTAAGCATGCATACAGGTGTAAGAATTGCTACGTCAAAAGTCCCGCTAAAACATCATGTCGTATCTCAATACGAACAAAATCACATCACCGATCTTCTGGCCTCAGGCCGAATATCATCAACTCATCTCAAATTCCAAATACTATCCTCAAATCCAGTATATGAACACATAGTCACATACCCATGTGAACACATAAATATATACTCCCATATACGCACATATAAAAGAAGAATGTATGCAAGTATGTGTGTGTGTGAGTGTGTGAGTGCGACCACTACTCTAGGGTTTCGCAACTACACTAAACCAATCCAAAAATACCAAATATCCATCTTATCATCAATAATCTCAACAACTTATAATCAATATCTGTGTGTATACGTATTCGTATACATCACCACGAACTGCGGGGGTGCTATACGCCATCCACCCGACTTCTCCCCGTAGATATAAATCTACTCACCTGGTCCTCGTTCGCCGGTGCCGACGTCGCCACACGCTTGCTTGTCGTCTCGAAGTCCACATGGGATACCTACAAATCATAACGCACCGTATCGTATTAAAATCCGACTCATGACCAAAACGACACACGAATCCTACATAGGTCAAAACCTATGGTTGCTTTCACAAATCAACCCAAAAACCCTCGACGTCGGCGTACAAACGCCAAATCATCGAGAAAAACCCAAATACACTCATTTGCACATTCACGAACACTAATTTTAATATAAAATAGGTTAAAATTCACAAAAACCCCAATTTCACTTAAAAAGTCATTTTTCCGAAAATCTAGCAAGCACAATTCGCCGTTTTTGTACAAAACATGATGTTTAAACAAATCTAGTGGTCATAATACTTATTAAATATCTTAAATAAGTCATAAAAACAATTTCCATAATTTAATCTCATTAAATTCCATTAACCCCAAAATTCTAGTTTACAAAAATACCCAATTTTTTTTACAATTTATAGCAAAAATGCACAAACAACAATTTAGCTAGGATTTTCATGAACTAAAAGCATTAACCCACTCAATATATTATCTATAATGACATGAAACCATAATTATAATTTAATCTAAGGCATTTAATAATTTTCCAAAACTCTAGTTAGCAAAATAACTTAATTAGGGCATTTTATAAGTAATGGTTTGGAATTAACAACTAAATTAGCTTTCTATAAAACTTAAGATGTTAATCCACAACACAAAACCATGCACAATTTATCATAACCCATTTCCATAACAAAACCCTAATTCAACTCAAGCCATAAACTTTTAAAAAAAAACTAGTATGCAAATAGCACTAAAATTAACACTAAAACAACTCAATTAAATAAATCTAAACATAAGAATTTAAATGGGTAGAAATTATACGTTAAAATCTAGTGATCTAGCAAGAAGAATTTGCCTCCAATGATGGCTTCATAACACCATGATCCAAGTGATAAAAGCTAAGGAGAATGGGATGAAGAATGGAAATCAATTTGTGAGATTTAAATTGGATTTTGGAGCAATTTTTTGATTTAAATTGAAGGAAATGAAAAGAGGGAAAATGAAGGGGGAAGGGCTGCAGAATTTCGGCCATGGGGTGATGGGGGGAATGGTGTGGGTGTTGTGCACAATTGGTCAAGTCAACCCCCCCTCAAATCAAGGTACAATGAGCCTCCAAAACAATACATCTTAACCTACACCTATAAACTCTATTTCACCCATACAAATGAGATGGAGAAATTTTTGAGGGGGAGAAGTGGGCTGCTGAATTCTTCAAGGGGAGAAGTAAATGGGAGTGTGTGGATGTGGGTACGGGTGTGGGGTGATGAAAAATGATAAATATAATACCACAAGCATCCATCCATTTACGCTAAAAAAACCTTTTTTCTTCAATAATTTCTAAACCGTTTTGGCAAATGATTTCGTTCCAAAAACCACATGATAAAATTTTATTTAATGTTTTACGATGCACAAAATTTGTTTCAACTCATTCCAATTTGTAATTTTCCCTAATTAAATGTATTAGTGACGGCTTAAATAATAATAAAATAATATTTTTTTCAGAAAATTTGAAATTTCACCAGCGGCTCAATAAACACCAAATAATAGCAATTACATAGCTAGAATATGTATATTTAATTTTTATAATAAGATATTTGTATTTTGACTTTTTACAGAAACCCCCCCTTATTTTACCGATTTTTCGAAATTTCACCGAAACGATTTTCAAAACGTTACAGGACCCAAGTGACCTTGACGAATAATCAACAAATCAAAAGGTCCTAGTCAAGTTCAACCCGTCGTTATCCAGGATTGCATTAGACCCGCCCGCATGATCCTTGACGAATAATCAACAAAATCATGCGACCGTCCTAACCAATCGCATCTATCAGTGCAACAGAGAATTATTACTCAGCTACCGTTCACTGTGTCTTGACGAATAATCAACAAACGCAGCACGAATACTAAGCATTAATTTTCTGAAACGACGGAGGGCTACGGCTGGGTTTTTGGCGAAAAACCCGTTAACATAATGAACTTGATGTAGTTGAAGGAACATGATAGACTTTTTGACAAAATATAATGGCGAAAACTTTTGCTAAAGAGGTCACTCCCTGTGAAGTGATCTCGGCTGTTTCCTCGTCGAGTGAGGTACTGGGCATTCATAAGATGAATACCTCGATGCAAAGCAAGAATGATCGACTATAATGAAGTTATCACCCTGACGCAAACTTTTGTCCAAGGGGTCACTCCCGATGAGGGGATCTCGACCCTTGCCTCGTCGAATGAGGTGCTGGGCATTCATAACCGAATACCTCGATGCAAAACAAAAATGAACGTCCTTGTTATAACAACTTTTTGAAAAAAATGTTCCAACAACATCTTTTAGGTTTATTTTATTGCATTAGTTCTTTTAATGCGTCCCATCATTTAAATCCTACCATTGCAGAAAACAACCAAAATATGACGTACGCTTATGCCATTCACATTCGCCACGGGGCCTCGTCATCACCCGTTAGGTTACTTAACTAATGACAGAGCGGGGGCTGGGCTAGCGCGGCTGTAAAACATAACCAACGCCTAAATAGTTATTATATATAGATATATAGCAATGATAGCCAATCCAGATCACAGATGAACACTTTAGATATACTAGGAACCCGCGATTCGTTCGAGCATGCAACGAAAAGCGGATTACACGGTGGCGATGAATGGCCAAAAACCCCACCCAAGACCCCTACGGGTGCGGAAAACTACCCGCCAAGTATCCGAAGCGATGCAACCTCCCTCAACGTCATGAGTAGGCCACTCGACACTTCGAGATACCCGGTAGTTTATGCACCCCCTCCATGGGTCTATCCTAGGAGCAAAAACAGTAAAAAGAATTATACAATGACGGCTACAACCCCGACCCGGTTGTGCGGTCATACAAATAATATTACATCAATTTACAAATTTATTACATGAATGAAAGAAAAAGAAACTCTCATCTCACATCCATCCCGGCTATTCATCCGCGACAATCCAACGAGTTCATATACACATACCATCAACAACACAGATCACAGATATGTATAACCCCCACTAATCGACGTATAGCGATTAGTAGACGTTCAATACACATATAACCTTACAGATATAACCATTAGCCAAAGTCTACAGAACATCGACCAAAAAATACGGATTTTTTAGCCCCAAAAACAAATTTTGCATTCTGGAAAATCTGGTCAGAAAATTCATATATCAAAAATCCCAAAATATCCATATAAGAATACTGCAAAAAAGAAAATCGCCAACCGAGTTAACTCGGCCGCGGAACCGCAGTGCTTTAACCGAGTTAGGTGATCATTTTTCTTCAGTATTCTATAAAAATCCTGAGCCTATTTTTAGTGTATGATTTATTGATTTTGGAACAGATCTGAAAATCGGCAGAAACTGAATTTTTCGGGGTGATTTTGCGGTTTTTCGTCCGGTCGATATTCTAAATACTTTACTAACAAGCTAGGGTGTTTTTAGTTAGGCTCTGATACCACTGTTAGGTCCACGTTACCTCTCCCGGTACTTTCGGGGTTGCGGAATCGGTAAAACAAAATTTTTTCTAAACATGGTAACATGGTCCGAAAAGCCAGATCTTTGCTAAACACTAGCATCCTAACTAGAGATTTATCTACTCGGTTAGGGGTTATACCTCAACTTGAACTCCTTCTCTTCTTGTTGTTTTTCTCTTGGCTTGCTCCGAGACTTGATCCGGACTTTGGTCACCTCCGCGGCCTCTTTGAGTCGAAGACGATCCACCCGAGAGATGTACATCGAGCTCCACCTCGAGCCGAGGTAACTAGGGCAAAGAGATTGCTAATCTAGAAGCCCTAGGTTGTTTAGAAGTGAAAAAGGGATGGTTTTGTCTTTGTGGGATCTTTATCTCTCAACACATGAGATCAAAAGATGAATCGAGAGGAGGAAGAAGGAGGAGGAGCTAGCAAACATGGTTCATTTCTTTTTCTTCTCACTTGAAAAGGAAAGAGAGAGAATGAGAAAGAAATTGTGAACTAAAGAAATTAACCATGGTTGCAATAATGCACTAAAACATCATTACCAATCCTATCAAGATAAAGTTTGATGGCACCATTGAAATGACCATTATCATAATCAAAATAGAAAAAGAAAAAGAAAAGAAGAGTGTAGATCCCTCTTGAAAGTCAATGGTCAACACGGTCAACCGGTCAACAAAGTCAAGAGTGGTCATGGTGGTCAAATGGTCAATGCAATTAGCCATTATAAAATTATCAATAAAAGGATTAGTAAAGGATGTCTGCGGCTCATAATGGTTTTGACCAAACGAACTGTCAAAACCCTAATGAATCCGCCTCAAAATGGTTTTGACCGAATCAACTGTCAAAACCCTAATAAGCCTGCCACATAACGGTTTTGGCCGAACCAACTGCCAAAACCCTGATGAGGCACCTCCTCCTTCATCGCTCCGAAAAACTGTGCATACACACCTGCATCCGCATTCCGTAGAATGCGGATGCGCAGAAGACAAAACAAATCCATCCGTGCAATACTAGGATCCGGTTTAAACAAAAGCCCACTAGTATTGCCTGCCCGAACACCGTACGCACACAAGTGTACGTAAGCGATCGCAGCCCTGCCGTAAAACCATACGGCCTCTACACGTTTCGCTCAGTGCAGGGAAACTCTGTGTGGGACTCTAAAGACTCGACACTACGCTGGCAGTGGGTTTAACCACAGACCGCAAGCGGCACTAGCTGTACGTAACGGTCCCCAGGTAGATATCGATAAGAAGGCCGATGAGTTGAACCCATCCGAACTCCTACTGAGCCTGTATGTGACAATCTCCGTACAGTCCAGTCTGTTCATCCGATACATCGCATGGCGGGCCTAGGGGGCGGTAAACGTCAGTCCCCTAATAGCGGTACAAGTCGTGTCGGAGTGAAGCCCAGAACACCCTGAGATAACACTGGAAACCTACCAGTATATCTCGCTTGCCCTGGACAGGGACTACTCGTGTAATGGCTCTCCTAGACACAGTGCGATGTCAACCCCCTATACCGGGAGAGACGAATCCTGTCTAACCGTCACTGCCTCCAAGTGCTTCGGGAATGCTCCCAACTACTACCTATTTGCACGACTCAGTAGAGCCGTGGTAGGGTAGTAATCAAAGAATAGTGGGAACACACTTGAGGCGAAGTGACAGTGTCAAGTCAGCAGACTAAGCTGTACTCATGTCACCTGGGAACTGATAACTGACGATAGGTATAATACCAACCATCAGTTCCCGACGAGTCCTGTCCAGTGTACTCGTAACCTAACGAGCACCCGCATACTATCTCAAGTACGACGTACTGACGGCCGTGGGACAGACCGTCTCCCGTGCAGGGATGAGAAGCGCATACGCTAGTCTACTCCGGAGTATCGATGTCCTATCTCGATAATCCCACGACTAGGGACGTGTATAAGGATGTGCTTGTGGATTACCCAGCCCCCACGAATGTGATAGCCATCACAACGCCGGTAATCAAGCAAAGATCCTAAGGGCTCTACTAATGCGTATAGGTGATATAATAAAGAAACACACATGTACACATTAAAGCAGAGACAAACCAAGTAGCATACAACTATATCGAGCAAGATTGTCTGTACAACTGTGAATATCCCAAGCTTCCATCAAGTAATATACATACTAGTATGATACAGTAATGGCCTCTAGGGCATAAACACTAACAGATATTGTTACGGACAGGCTCAGTAGGATTTCAGATGGGTTACCTCATCGGCTTTCTTATCGACAACTACCTCGGGACCGTTACATACAGCTAGTACCGCTTGCGGTCTGTGGTTAAACCCACTGCCAGCGTACTAGTCGAGTCTTTAGAGTCCCACACAGAGATTTTCCAAACCCAAGCGAAAAGATATAGAGGTCGTATGGTTTTACGACAAAGGTTCGGGCGCATACGTGTTTAAACGCACGTATGACATTCGGATAGTTTTTACTAGCCGGCTTTGGTTTAAGCCAGATTCTAGTATCAGGTTATTGGATTTATACAGTCTAAAGTTTTTCCGTGTTTTCACGGATGCGAGTGGCGTTCTCGTAATTTCCGAGAAGCTTCTAGAAGGATGTGACATGAGGGGTTAAGGTGGCATTTTCATTAATTGCTTTAGTGACTCATTCATATGATTCATCATATCATTAAATGCGTCATTAATGCATCATTAATGATCTAATGACTCACTTGATGAATCACTCTTCTTGAATAAATGATGCATGGTGAATAATCATTTAATTGATATTATTTGATAATTTATTATGTTTGATATATTCAGGTGAGAATCTTTTCTATTCTCATTATCATCTCTACCTTCTCTGTCCTCAAGCTCTCTCTCCTTCTCCAAACCCTAACCCTACCACTCAGGAGTTGAGTACAAGGATTAGTAAAGACTAAACACTCCATAACCTAACTCTGCATCACCTTAGTTCCTTTATTAGCAACTAGAGAAACTAAGTAACCTCAAGTTTAGAGGTTATAGCTTAGATTAGGGTTCTCGGGTGGATCGTCTATCACGGAAGGAAGCCAAGGAGGATGTGGAGATCTAAGGAGGCCGTAGAGATCATAAAGACGAAGGACTAGAATCGTTTGGAATAATCTCTTTATATAGTAGCTTAGAACTCTATGCTTATTGTTAAGTATTGTTTAGAAAAGATCTTCGGTTAGTTGATGTTCGCTTTATAAACATGATCGTTTTTCAAATTTCCGCCTCCCCGCAACTCGTGGGGTGTTGCACATCAACTTACAGTGGTATCAGAGCCTCACTAAACAATAATTAAATCACTTACAAAGTCGTATGAATTTCGAACGCGAAGCAAACCGAAAAATACACCGATATTGCATAGTTTCTGTCGAATTAAAAATGAGGTCTAAAAATTTTTCATGGACCTCCAGAATGACCAGCATGAATATATAAGAACACACAAGAAAAATAGGCTCCTGAATCGGCTAAAGTGCCACGGAACCGCGGCCGATCCCACCGATCCGCCGCGGATCAGCGGCCGGGTTGGGGCCGATTCAACCCAGTTTTCTTCTGTGCATCTTTTGTGATATTTTGTATTTTCTGGTATTTTTATTTTCTGCTCAGGTTTTAAATTTACAGAGAAGATTTGGAGTAGAATTTAATATGTTTAATCGATCGAAATTATACGATGTTTGCTTGTTTGATTATATCTGTGAAATGTATTATGTGTTCGTAAACCTCCCCTAACTGCTAGTATGTCGGTTGGCAAGGGGTTGCACATATCTGTAATGTTTTTTAACTGTTTGTGGATATAAACTATATTGGATTGTTGTGGTGATTAGCCGGGTTTTGTGATGGGTTATTGTATTAATTCATTCGATGTAAATGTAATAAGTTGTAATATTATTTTACGGGACACATCCAGGTTGCGGTTGTAGCCACCGTTGTATTATTTCTTTTTACTGTTTTTGCTCCTAGTACAGACCCAAGGTGGGGTGCACAAACTACCGGGTATTTTGAAGTGTTGAGGTAGACCGCTTCACTTCTGGTACTTGGCGGGTAGTTTGCCGTACCCGTAGGGGTCTGGGGTGGGGTAATGGCTATTCATCACAACTGTGTTATCCATCTTTCATTGCAGGCTCAAAAGAAACGCGGATTACTTGCAAATCCAATATTGTTTATCTGTGATCTGGAATGCCTATCATTGCATCTGACGATTGTACAATATCTATATATGATAGCTATTTAGACTTCACTTATGTTTTACACACGCGCTAGCCCAGCCCCCGCTCTGTCGTTAGTTAAGTTACCTAACGGGTGATGACGGGACCCAGTGGCGAATGCAGATGGCATAAGAGGACGTTGTATTTTCGTTGTTATCTGTAATGACCAGTTAATTGATGGGACGCATTATTATTAATGCAAAGAAAATAAAACCAAAACTGAATTGTTGGAACAATTTCTAGAAACCACTCGGTTTTCTTGAAAAAACAAATTTTAAATGTGGAGCTTAAACCACTCCTTTTAAATAAAAGCTATCTTTGTTCCTTCAATCATATCAAGTTCATTACGTTAACGGTTTTTTTGCCAAAAACCAGCCGTAACCCTCCGTGGTTTCAGATAGACAACACATCGTATTCATGCTATGCTTGTTGGCCTATGTCAAGGCATAGTGTATGGTAGCAGTGTGTGCCTATTTGTTGCATAGATAGATGCATTAGTTTAAGACAGACGTACACCTTGTTGGCCTACGTCAAGGGCTAGTACGATCTACTTAAATTGATCAAGACAATGACGGGTAGAACTTGACTTGCGTCTTATGATTTGTTGGCCTACGTCAAGGTCATATGAGCTTGGGGTAAAAATCATATCGGGAGTTTCAGACATAAAGAAAACTTGCAGATTTAGCATACCTTCTGGAGTGTGGTGACTAGAGTGGCTTCCATCTTGGTCATCATGCAATAATAATTGAATCTCGATCCCACTGATGAGTAGGATTACTCTTGGGAATTTTTCTCACTTAACAATGAATGCAATAAACCAAGTAGGTGACTAGAAAAGTGTTAGAGGGGCTACACCTCTAGGGAAAAGAGGCAATTTAATTAAGGAACTTCGCGAAAGCGTTGGAAAACCTCCCTCGAAGTACCAACACTAGCCTGGCTGAAAGGTTAAGCAAGTATTGTGACGTGTGATTAAATCCTGGCTAGTTCTTCTTTTAGGTTTTGAAGAAGGATTTGAGGAAACAGTGGGAGCCATCCTGTTTAGATAAATTAATAAACCAATCTAAACTTGCAACAGCATATGCTGAGTGTTTTCTTTTCTCTCTCTCTAGCAGCTACCATGTCTGGACTGAAACTATTACTTGAAAAAAATATACTGACCGGGCAGAACTATAAAGATTAGCTAAGGAACGTCAATATTTCACTGACTTATGACAAAGTAGCATATATTACCACCGCTGTTCCTCCTCTTATCCCGGGACCAGATTCCTCAGTTATGGACAGGGAAGTCCGCAAAACCTGGGATCTAGATTGTGAGCGAGCTAAGTGTATTGTGCTGGCGTCCATGAACAATGAACTCCAGAAATAGCACGAGAGTATGGATATTGTATCCCTCTTTCTCCATGTCAAAGAATTGTATGGGGAGCACTCCCATATCGCGAGGTACGAAACCTCAAGGAAACTCTTCCAGATGAGGTTAGCTCCAGGATCGCCTGTAGGAGAGCACGTCCTCAAAATGATCATCCTCATTGAGGAACTCGCAAACGTGGGATGCGTGCTAGAGAACGATTTGTATATCGACTTGATTTTGCAGTCCCTTCCCCACACCTTCTCTCAGTTCGTGCTGAACTTTAACATGCACGAAATGGAAGCGGATCTTCTAAAGCTCCTCAATATGTTGAGGGTAGCAGAGACCTCCTTGAAAAAGGAGAAGACCCTCGTTCTGTATGTTGGACAATCATCTTCTTCTAAATCTAAAGTGAAAGTTAAAGGGAAGAAGAAGATGAAAGCCACCAAACCGAAAGGTGGGGTCAAGAAGGTGCAGGGAACGAACAAGGCAGGAAGGGTGAAGACAAAAAAGAACAAGTGCTTCTATTGTCACAAGCAAGGGCACTGGAAGAAGGATTGTCAGGCCTTCAAAGCCAAGGACATAAAGCAAGTAGTTGCTTCTACTTCAGGTGTGTTTGTAATCGAAAATTATTTTTCAGTTAACTCTACATCATGAGTACTTGATACCGGTTCTGATTCTCATATCTGTAATTTATTGCAGGATCTGAGAAATAGTAGAGTGCTGGGGACAGGTGATATGACTCTCCGGATGGGCAATGGAATGCATGTAGATTGTAACACTTTGAATTTCTGTTTGATTGTCTGTCGTGATAATTAGTGATCGTACGTGTGATTTTAGATATGGGTTCCTTTGGTTATTAGTTATATTTCGGGTAATGTTAGCATATTGGGAATTTTCTTGTGTTTTTGTACACCTTGCACACTTAGTCATTTTGAGGCTTAGGATTTTGTTATCAAGTTAACCTTTCCCTTGTGCATGGTTGTTATTTTTCCCCACCCCTTTTTATCCAAAACAAAACCCATTTTATAAATACAAATCCTAATAAAACAAATGAGCATGGTGTTAGGTAAAGATTTTGACTTTTTGACCCATTTCCTTGCTCTTTTCTCTCTCTTTTCTTCACTTCAGATTTCCTGCAGAATTTCCAGCAGAGGAACCCCCATTTTCTTCATCTTTTCTTCTCCTCTTCACTTCCCTTTGATTCCCAAACAAATCCTACACAAAAACCACACATTTTCATCATAAAACCTTAAGAAAAGTGAGCTTTTTAGTGTGTTTAAGGAAAATCTGCATACACGAGGGGAAAAGCTGAGACTTTAGTGTTTTGCAAGGTCTCTAAAAGGTATAAACTCTGGTCTTAACCTCTTTTTCCATAACTTGTAGTATTGTTTAGCAAGAATCCCTTTTTTTTGTGCATTTTTAGTGATATTATAGGATATTTGTGATGTATATGTTAGATTGGTGTTCTCATAGTTTAGTTAGCTCCTTTAAGTGTTATTAGAGCTATTTTAACTAGGTTATACTTCAGGTTGCACAAAAATACCCTAAAGTTCCATTTTTAGTGCAAAGTGTGGATTTTAACTAGAATTTGGGCACTGTAGGATCTGCTGCTACCCGAGACTTTTCAGAACAAAACTAGTGATTACTGTAGCGTATATGGGGGGTATAGAGTGCACACGCCGAATCAGGGAACCCAATTCCCTACCCGGGCCGCAAAAATATTCATTCTGGCCGCAATTGGCGGCCAGATGGGGGAGATTTGGGTTGGGGTTTGGGGTGTAGGTGTCTGCTGCTATGTGTGTTGTTTTGGCATGTATAGTTTTACAATAACTTTCCTGTATCAAAATCTGGGGTAGAATACCTATTTTCCCGTATTTTCAACCTTTCGCGACACGCGTGATACGTGTGTGTGGGTTTTGGGTTTCTACGTATCGCGACGCGTCGGAGTGATTTCAGACGCATAACCACACGTTTTAGCGTATCGCGCACACGCGCGTTTGGTTCACGACACGAGTTACTAGTTCGGCTTAAATGTCGCGTTTGTGTGACTTCAAGCTTACATATGATATATTGTGTAATTCTAGGTTCGCAGGCGAGTACGGCGGACGCCGCGAAGAAGGGGAAGAAGGTTGTGGGCTACACCTATCGAGAGACTACGGTGAGTAGATTTCACATCTACGGGGATATCGCCCACATGGCGTTCTACGTCAGGGCTGATAGGACCTTATAGTGTTCCTTATATATATTGCATGTTCATGGTTACTATTTTGTACGTATTGCATTCCCTACTACACAGACATAAATTAGAATTGATAGAACACCGCACCATTACTAACGGTCCATGTGCACGAGCACTATCCTATATGTTACACACACACCGTTAGTAATTGCCATGACACGTAGGAATCATGTATCACATCGGATCATTGCATTGTAGCTCATCTATATGTGACATGATTTGATATTCATACTTGATGCCTATATCACATCGGATGATTTCATTGTAGCTCATCTATATGTGACATGACTTGCTATTCATACTTGATGCCTATATCACATCGGATCATTGCATTATAGCTCATCTATATGTGAAATGACTTGATATTCATACTTGATGCCTATATCACATCGGATCATTGCATCGTAGCTCATCTATATGTGACATGACTTGATATTCATACTTGATGCCTATATCACATCGGATCATTGCATTGTAGCTCATCTATATGTGACATGACTTGATATTCATACTTGATGCCTATATCACATCGGATCATTGCATTGTAGCTCATCTATATGTGACATGACTTGATATTCATATTTGATGCCTATATCACATCGGATCATTGCATTGTAGCTCATCTATATGTGACATGACTTGATATTCATACTTGATGCCTATATCATATCGGATCATTTCATTGTAGCTCATCTATATGTGACATGACTTGATATTCATACTCGATGCCTATATCACATCGGATCATTGCATTGTAGCTCATCTATATGTGACATGACTTGATATTCACACTTGATGCCTATATCACATCGGATCATTGCATTGTAGCTCATCTATATGTGACATGACTTGATATTCACACTTGATGCCTATATCACATCGGATCATTGCATTGTAGCTCATCTATATGTGACATGACTTGATATTCATACTTGATGCCTATATCACATCGGATCATTGCATTGTAGCTCATCTATATATGACATGACTTGACATGCGTACTTGATGCCTATATCACAACGGATCATTATATTGTAGCTTATCTATAAGTGACTCAACATGCTATTCATAACTGATGCATATATCACATCGGACCATTATATTGCAGCTTATCTATATGTCACTTGACATGATATTTACATTTGACGCACTTATCATATCGGATCATTGACTTGTATTTTGGGTTGGATTACATGTGATTTCTGGATTTGGGAACCGTGGCTACTTCAAATATGTAATCACTTAAAAACCCGGTTCCCTTGATATGATATTTCGGTGCGTCCACCATGTGTTTTCTCGGTGCTAGAGTGATATATGAAAACCCGAATCGAGGAGGCGGTTGAGGCCGATTACGGGTACATGGTGGACCCGGCATGGTACCGCGGGGCGAGAACGGTTTCGCTGTGCAGTAGACGGTGAGCCTGGCAGAGGGACCACTACCTACCTCTGATTGGTTGGACCTGACAGTTATCCGGAGTGTGCTGATCAGAGTCTATAGATGGATGTGGGGTGATCCGTACTGCCGGGGCCGAGGGCCGATACCGCAGACGGAGCCCGTGGGCTAACCCGGACTGACGGGGCCCGATGGATTAGGATTTGCTTGTCGATGCTGGACACGAGTATTTATGATATTTGGGTGCCGATGTTGGGCACTCGGGATTCTCAGAGATGTACAGGATTTGAGGGCCGAGGAGAGTGCCGGTGCATGAGCTATTTTTGGGAGATCTGGGTGCATTGAGAAACCGATTATATATTCCATGTTGACATTCCGTGTAGATATTATATTGCCCCTGCTCAGCATTACTTTTGTAACTCATCCTGTACATGTATTACCTGATAGAGCATTTGAACCTCATCCTGTAGATGCATTACCTGATAGAGCATTTGTACCTCATCCGGTAGTACAGTACCTGATAGAGCACTTGCATGATTATTGCACATACTGCTTATCACATATTGATATCATCTGTTGGCATATGATAGAGTAGCGTAGTACGTGCATGCTCGCGATTACCTTTATATGTTATCTCTATTAACGAGTTGGTAACTCACCCCCGTTGTGCTACAGTGTTTGCAGGTTGCCCTTCGGAGTAGTCGCGGCAGGCTGCGGTTGCATCTTTTGACACAGATACCCCCATAGTTGGTGTGCTAGCAGTTTTGCTGATAGGTGGGTTTTGTGCGGTATCTGTTTATCTTTCTATATGTACAATTATTGTATCTAGTATTCTCCATCTACCACGTATGTATTTGACTTAGAGACTGTGTGAGGACAATGTTGTACTTTATTTGTATTCTGGTGTCAAGCTCGTTGTGAGCCGACTGTACTTGCAGTTATCCTATCTGTATTGTTCCCACTTGTGGATTTTGATCTTCGCTACGGCGTCGTATACTACTATCATGATGATTGTTTACTTAGATTTCTTATCATGTTGTAAGTGCTTTCTTTTAAAACTTATCACACTCTATAATTTCACTGGTTTGATTTCTAGGTTTCCGGTTCCCTTAGTCACGTCTCGCCTGTAGACGTTACGTGGTTAAGTGCCGGTCACGGGCCAAACTTTGGGTCATGACAAAGTTTGGTATCAGAGCGTAGGTTTTACCTTTCGGAGTGTAGGATGACCCTGGTATGATGGAGTAGGTAGCTACGGTAGGGTAGCGTAGCGTGTGTATGTTCCGCGGCATACTCACGACACGGTACTCCGCCTACGCGACCTTAGGACTTGTTGATTTAAATTCCTTCTTGAGTATATACATTCTTGCGATTCGATTTCCGTATCCTTATCGAATCCTATTGTTCCTTTCAGCCATTATGCCGCCAAAGACTATGAGGGCGCAGAGAGCGGCCACGAGGGCCGAGATTCGAGTTGACTCGTCCGAGACGAGGACTGATCCGGGCAGTGCACCCGTTGTACCTGAGCAGACTGTTCCTCCTATGACAGATCAGATTGCCTCGTTAGAGGTTAGTATGCAGGAGATGCGCCAGATGATAGGATCGTTAGCCGAGATATTTCGAGCACAGCGACCAGAGGTAGCTCCACCCGCCGCAGGTACCGTGATGCTATCGACCGCACAGCCAGTTGCCCCTGCAGCCACGGAGGTGATTACTGTATCATTAACAGAGTTTATGAGGTTGAAGCCTCCGGTCTTCACAGGCACCGATACAGCCGAGGACCCCCAGTCCTTCATTGATAAGATGGCCCGTATATGTCGTTCCTGTAGGGCTAGCCTAGTACCTCGTCAAGGGTTCGGTAGCATCACATATGCCATAATCAAAATTTTAGAGGTGCTAAGTTAACTCGACAAGAATCGAAACTAGAAGTTTTAGGGATTCTTACAAATAAGCATCACATGCAAATGTAAAACTATCACTAAGAGTAGAGATTACAACCTTTGTAGATCTCCCTCGGTGACTCCTTGGCACTATGAGAGTTTGGAACGGATCGATGGTAGCCTTCCTTGTCCACGATGATCCACCCGAAGTCCCTTTGCCTAAAACTCCTTGCCTTACTTGTTTCGTAAACGAAGTAGAGCAAACACCCAACACAAATCGGCTAGATGTGTGTAGTATGATAATGTGGTTTATGTTCTTCAATTGAAATCCTTTCTTTTGTCAACTTCACTCAAGAGAGAAATCAAGAGAGGAAGAAGAAGATAATGGTGGCTTGAGCTTTGTATCATATCACATATGATAACTTGTTTTCTTCACACCCTTGCACTTAATTGTACTCATATTTTGTACACCTTGTTTCATATCACATATGAAGCTATTTATAGTGATGAGAAGGAATAATCACCATTATTCCATTACCACCATAATTATGAGTGGAAATTCTTTTCATAAAGAATTAAGCATGGGTGGAAATTCTTTTCATTAAGTTAAGTAAAGCTTACCCACTAAAGAATAAAGGAGCATGAGTGGATATTCTTTACATTAACTTAAAATGATAAATACAAATTAAAAGCTTCAATATAAGTCTTATATTGCCACCATTCTTGTATCATCAACCATGATACTATGTATGTATGTATGTGTCCATGCACATCATCATGTGCATACAAGCATGCATACAAAAGGATTTACTTAAAGAATTAATCTAAATGTAATTTGTTAAATCAACACTTGATTTAGCAAACCGGTCATGTCTCATACGATCCGACAAATAGAAAATGCCCGATTAATATACGTTATCACATAACTGTATTTAATCGGGTCCCGCGCATATCTCATATGCACACCTCATCTTTTTGCCTGAGCCAGGAAACTTCATTGTGGGACTCTAAGACTCGTCAATACGTCAGCAGTAGTTGATGATCATATCAAACATCTACAAGCCGAAAGAGGTCAGCTAAACATAACGACCACCCGGGTATTGAAACGATCAGAAGAAAACCAGCGAAGCTGTAAAAACTCCCGTCGAGCCAACTGGCAACACTTACCGTACTGTCCGGTCTCTTTGTCAAATATGCTGCATATCGAGTCTAGGGATGGAATCGTCGACCCCAGTAACTCAATAAGTCATGCTGGTGTATGGCTCATAACAGATCGAGAAACTACTGATAACTCTTATCAGTAAATCTCAGCAGCCCTGGCCCGGGACTTCATGTTATAGCCAATCGAGCATAGCACAACATCAACCACCAATACCGGGAGAGACGAAACCCCTCCTATCGCTCATTGCCTCCATGCGCCTCGAGACTGTACCCAAAGACCACCTGTTTGCATGACTCAGTAGAGCCGTGGTAGTGTGGAGATCAAAGTACAGTGGGAGGACACACAAGACTCTATGACGATCTCGGGTCTACAGACTAACCTGTACCAGTGTTTCCTGAGAATTGCTATCCGACGATAGATATAATACCACATAGGAGTTCTCGGTGAGTCCGTTCAGTGTACCCAGTCTCCACTGAGCACCCGCATACAATCTTTGGTGTCTCCTCACTAGATGGATATGGGATCATCCATCGCCCATCATATGGGACAAGAATAGTATCCGCCAGTCTACTCTAGAATATCGATGCCCTGTCTCGATACACCCTCGACTAGGAACAGTTCAAGGATATGCTTATAGACTACATGTGCCCCACTAGTATGATCCGCATCATAATCACAGTAGTCAAGCAAATATCTTTGGGCTTTATCAACATGTGTAAAAGATCAAATCTACATGTACAGATAAAGTAAACCAGATAGCGTACTATCATGTTGAGCAAGAAATTCATCTATCTCCATAGATATATGTCCAAATTTCCACTATCCACATAATGGCCTTTAGGGCATACAAATTACTAACAATCTCCCATTTGCACTAAGGCCAGTTATTGGCGTATCTCATACCCAACATTTCAAACAGTCGCTCATGCTGAGGCTGTGGAAGTGCCTTGGTGAATGGATCCGCTGTGTTATCCTTTGTATCTACTCTCCGAATCTCGATCTCCTGGCGATCTACTATCTCCCGGATCAGATGATATCTCCTCAGGATGTGTCTGGACTTCTGATGGGACCTTGGTTCTTTGGCTAATGCTATAGCTCCATTATTATCACAATACAATGGTATTGGATCAACAATGGTTGGAACTACTCATAGTTCCGCAATGAACTTCTTCATCCAGACGGCTTCCTTAGCAGCATCACTTGCAGCAATATACTCAGCTTCCATCGTGGAGTCTGCAATGGTGTCCTATTTGGAACTCTTCCAACTGACCGCTCCTCCATTTAGGGTAAATACAAACCCTGAGATTGATTTACTGCCATCCTTGTCACTTTGGAAGCTTGAATCGGTAAAGGCCTCCATCTGGAGATCCCCATTACCATACACCAAGAACAATTCTTTAGTCCTTCGCAAGTACTTAAGAATGTTCTTCACTGCTATCCAATGTTTCTCCCCAGGGTTGGATTGATACCTGCTTACTACAGCCAGTGCATAAGCTACATCAGGGCGAGTACACAACATCGCATACATTATAGATCCCACGGCTGAAGCGTAGGGTATAACGCTCATGCGAGCTCTCTCTTCATCAGTCTTCGGACAGAACTCCTTGGAGAGAGTGATTCCATGACTAGCAGGCAAAACACCACGCTTGGAATCTTCCATACTAAACCTCTTTAGAATGGTGTCTATGTACTTTGATTTGGACAGTCCCAATAACCTCTTGGATCTATCTCTATAGATCCTAATGCCCAAAATGCACGAGGCATCACCCAGGTCCTTCATGGAGAACCTTTGTGATAAGAATAGTTTGACCGATTGTAGCATAGGAACATCATTTTCTATCAGGAGAATGTCATCTACGTACAATACGAGGAATGTGACAGTACTCCCTACAATCTTCTTATAAATACATGGTTCATCTTCATTTCTGATAAAATCAAACTCTTTGATTGTATCATCAAAACAGATGTTCCAGCTCCTTGAGGCCTGCTTTAATCCATAAATGGATTTAAGCAATCTACATGCTTTCCCGCTGCTCCCACTATCAATGAAGCCCTCTGGCTGATCCATAAAAACACATTCTTCTAAATCACCATTTAGAAATACTGTTTTCACGTCCATCTGCCATATTTCATAATCATAGTGAGCAGCAATAGCAAGTAGGATCCTAATGGATTTAAGCATTGCTACCGGAGAGAAAGTTTCATCATAGTCCAAGCCTGGTCTTTGACGAAAACCTTTCGCTACAAGCCTTGCTTTATAGGTCTCCACCTATCCATCTACACCAATCTTTCTCTTAAAGATCTATTTGCACCCAACGGGTTTTATCCCAGGAGGCGCAACGTCCAAAGTCCATACTTTGTTGGTGTACATTGACTCCATTTCGGATCTCATTGCTTCCAGCCATTTCACTGAGTCACCACTCGTGATAGCTTGCTGAAAACTAGTAGGGTCATCATCATCTATGATGCAATCTTCTCTATCACCATCTATGAGAAACCCATAGTATCTCTCTGGTGGGTGAAAAGTTCTACTAGACCTCCTGAGCGGCTGAGGTTCTTGAAGTTCTACTGCAACATCAGTTTCAACCAATTCCTCCCGAGTAATTTGTGTCTCTAGAACCTCTTCTAGTTCTACCATATTACCATTAGTACTTTCCGTAAAGATCTCATTTTCCAAAAATGTGGCATGCTGAGCAACAAACACCTTTTGTTCCTCTTTGTGGTAGAATAGATATCCATATGAATGTTTTGGATACCCCACAAATTTACACATGACCGATCGTGTCTCGAGTTTGTCTGGATTCTGCTTTTTAACAAAAGCCGGACAACCCCAAATCCTAAACCTTTTAAGAGATGGTCTCTTTCCATTCCACATCTCATATGGAGTGGTAGACACGGTCTTAGTTGGAACCCTGTTCAATAGATACATCGCTGTCTCCACTGCATGTCCCCAAAAGGAAAGCGGTAACTCAGCATCACACATCATGGATCGTACCATATCCAATAGGGTACGATTCCTCCGTTCTGACACAACATTGTGCTGTGGTGTGTAAGGAGGATTGAGCTGAGAGAGAATTCCATTCTCTTTTAAGAAGTCTAGAAACTCTGTACTTAAATATTCTCCACCTCGATCCGATCGAAGTTTCTTGATGCTCAAGCCTGTTTTCTTCTCTACTTCAAGCTTATGCTCCTTGAATTTCTGAAAGGCTTCAGATTTGTGCTTTATCAAAAACACGTGTCCGAATCTTGAGAAATCATCAGTAAAAGTGATGAAGTATGAAAAACCACCTATTGCAAGTGTAGACATTGGTCCGCATACATCACTATGTATGGGGCTTAAGAGTTCACCAGCTCTCTCTCCGTGTCCACTAAACGGAGTTTTGGTCATTTTACCTTTGATACAAGACTGGCAAGTCGCATAAGATTTATATTCAAACGGATTTAAATATCCATCTTTATGTAGCTTGTTTAGTCTTGTTTCGTTAATATGACCAAGTCTACAATGCCAAAGAAAAGCTTCATTTATATCTGAAAACTTTCTTTTACTAGTATGTTTTATATTGAAAACTGTGTGTTGGTTCAGGATGTAAATACCGTTATTTAGTGTACCATACCCAATCAACTCTTGCTTCAGGTTAATGTTCATAACATTATTTTGCAATATAAAATGATATCCTTCAATGTCCAACAAAGAAACGGATATTATGTTACACAGCATACTTGGTACAAAATAACACGGGTTCAAAACCAAAATACTTCCTGAAGGCAACCCCAGATGATACTCTCCCACGGATACAGCATGTATATTGGAACCATTTCCAACCCGCAGAGTATGATCTCCTATCTTTAAAACTCTACTATTTCTCAATCCCTGCATACAATTGCAGATGTGAGAACCAGAACTGGTATCCAATACCCAGGATGCAGAGTTTAAAGAAAAACAGCTTTCAGTTACAAACACACCTGAAGTGGAAGCATCAGCACGCTTCTTCTTCTTGAGATCAGCAAGATATTCAGCACAGTTGCGTTTCCAATGTCCTGACTTTTTACAGTAAAAACATTCTCCTTTCCTGCTTCCCACAGCCCCGGCTTTGTCTTTCCCCTTAGCCTTTCTAACTCCACCTTTCTGTTTAATGGACTTCTTCTTTTTCTTTCCCTTGGCCTTAGCTTTTGGGAATGAAGAGGAAGATGGCCCAGCAAGCAGAGCAGGAGTCCTTGTTGTTTTCAACGTGTTCTTTGCACTTCTCAACATATTGAGAAGTTCAGGCAATGATTTCTCCAAATCATTCATATTGAAATTTACTATGAACGGAGCAAAGGCAGGGGGGAGAGACTATAGAACAATATCCGTATATTGCTCATTATCCATAGTCCATCCCAGTTCCTCAAGTTCATCAATAAGACCAATCATTTTCAAAACATGGTCTCCAACTGATGCACCAGGGGCCATTCGCATCTGAAACAGCTTTCTAGATGCCTCGTATCTTAAAGTACGAGATTGCTCTTCATACAACTCCTTTGTGTGAAGAAAGATGGATTGCACATCCATATTCTCGTGTTGCTTCTGATGGACATTGTCCATAGAAGCGAGCGCGAGGCACTTGGCCTTGTTGCTGTCATTTTCCCAAGTTTTTCGGATCTCCCTATCCGAGACAGATGATTCAGGTCCTGGGATGGGTGGGGCTTCAGTATTGAGGACATATGATACCTTATCATATGAAAGTGCAATGCTCAAGTTCCTCAACCATTCTTTATAATTTGGTCCTGTCAGTTTATTTTTCTCAAGTAGTAGCTTAAATCCTGACATCTGTAACTGCCATTCGGAGAGAGAAAAGGATACACTTAGCGAAATGCTCTTGCAAAGAATTAGATTAGTTATTATTTTATCTAATCGATGTCTCCCACTGCTTTTATCAAATTTTCTTTCAAAACCCGAAAAGAAAACTAGCCAGGAATAATTACATTCTACAGTTTTGCTAACCGGTCAGTCTATCTAGACACCCACTGGATTAGCTAATTGTAAAGTGTAAAACTCTCCTGGAAGTAACACTTACTCACAGTGAGATCGAGATCCAACTATCACATAGATGGTATGCAATCTCATTGCAAATTTCAACTCTTGAAATTCCCGATATGGTTTTTACCCCTAGTCACTTATGACCTTGGCTATGGTCAACATATCATAAGTACTAGTCAAATTCTACCCGTCATTTCGTGATTAACTAGACCCATCCATATGACCCTTGACTATGATCAACATAATCATATGAATGTCCTAACTAATCGCATCATATGCTTTGTAGGAAGACATCACTTAGCTACCGTACACTACGCCTTGACTATAATCAACATACGCAGCACGAATACTAAGTACTCTTCTTCCTAAAATGACGGAGGGTTGCGGATGGTTTTTATGAAAACCTTTAACGCTTTGAACTTGATCTCGTTGTAGAATCAAAACGGTTAAGAAAAGGAGTGGCTTAAGCTCCGCATCTTTTTGAAACTTGCATTTTTCATAAAAAGCCGAGTTGGTTTCAAATATGATTCTACAACATCATTAGGTTTCTTTTCTTTACATTAATCTAATTAATGTGATCCCATCATTAAAGTTCCTAAGCCATTACAGAATAGAACGTATACTTATACCATCCGCATTCGCCACAGTGTCCCGTTATGCACCGTTAGGTTACTTAACTAACGGCATAGCGGGGCGGGACTAGCGAGGGTGTAAAATATAAGCAACGTTTATTATATATCATATATATAATAATAATCAATTCGTCTCAGATACTAAGTAATCACATTACAGAATATCAACAGCAGAAGCACATAAAAGGATATCTAGGATGTCCGTATTTTCGTATCGAGCCAACAATAGAAAATACGGATTCCACGGTCGCGATGAATAGCCAAGCCCACACCCCTAGACCCCTACGAGAGCGGCAAGTGATCCCGCCAATTCTAGAGTTTAGGAGACCCGGTCTCGACTCCTTGAGATGGCCTCCCACTGAACCCTAGAACCCGGACACTTGTGCTCCCCTCCTTGGGTCTATCCTAATGCGGAAAAGTAAATAATATACAATTGATTTATACATGAATGAAAATAAAACTCTCATCTCAAATAAAAACCCCTGGTTATTCAGTCGCGACAATCCTACTCATCATATCTCAGCAACACATAATATCTCATATCATCAACGTAAGTAAGTATGCGTATCCCGATTGTCGTTGACGTATAGCAACGAAAACGGCGATACACCACATACTACACTTACGGTCGCAGAAAATAAAATGAAAAACTACAACATTTGGAATCCACAATCACCTTAGACATCATAAATTCGAAATATCACATACTTCGTATTTCATGCCTAACTATATGAATTCCACATATTGCATCACATTTCAGATAAATAGACAATGTTAAACTTTTCGATCAAATAAACAAACACCCTAGATTTCCCTAATTGCAAAACACTTGAGCCGAGTTCAAAAATTTCTAGAACATGTCACAGCCACTTATGGACCAACCGTAGAAGGGCCAAACCAACGCCTCACATGTGGCAACGCTAAACTACCACAAACCCTAAGGTTCAGTGATAGTTTTGACTGTCACATAATCGAGTTAAGGTTATGTTCTTCTAGAGTGTCCACAGATACGCTTGTATGTTTTTCGAAAGTTTCGAATTCGGGAAAAATCCAACACTTGGAATTTTTCCATTACGGGAAAAATTGTGTTTCCAATATTCGTTCAAACATTTTAACACGTTCTAAAAATCTGAAAATCTGAACGAAGTTAAACTTTTCCAATCGAATCACCAAATACAATAGTTCTCCAGAAACCACAACACTTGAGTATGTTTAAAATATCTCAGAGGCATGCTTATAATTAATCAGGTGCACTGTAGTAAAAAGTTTCCCCTGAACCCCTTGTACGGCCGAGGATCCGCGGCCAAAGGCATGCTTTTGCCGCGGATCCGCCCTTCTTTGGAGGGATCGTTGGAAAATTTTTACATTGTAATTCATAGAAATGCCTGCTGAATTTTTTAGGAACTTTTAATTTGGAAAAATCCAATTTTCAAAAAAATTCCAGAGAGCGGTCCAAATTGGTGTTTCGTGGTTCGATCGGACTTTTAGTATCGCCTACGCATCGCCTAAAGCTCTAGCTTAGCTCTGATACCACTGTAGGGCTAGCCTAGCACCTCGTCAAGGGTTCGGTAGCATCACATATTCCATAATCAAAATTTTAGAGGTGCTAAGTTAACTCGATAAGAATCGAAACTAGAAGTTTTAGGGATTCATACAAATAAGCATCACATGCAAATGTAAAACTATCACTAAGAGTAGAGATTACAACCTTTGTAGATCTCCCTCGGTGACTCCTTGGCACTATGAGAGTTTGTAACGGATCGATGGTAGCCTTCCTTGTCCACGATGATCCACCCGAAGTCCCTTTGCCCAAAGCTCCTTGCCTTACTTGTTTCGCAAACGAAGTAGAGCAAACACCCTACACAAATCGGCTAGATGTGTGTAGTATGATAATGTGGTTTATGTTCTTCAATTGAAATCCTTTCTTTTGTCAACTTCACTCAAGAGAGAAATCAAGAGAGGAAGAAGAAGATAATGGTGGCTTGAGCTTTGTATCATATCACATATGATAACTTGTTTTCTTCACACCCTTGCACTTAATTGTACTCATATTTTGTACACCTTGTTTCATATCACATATGAAGCTATTTATAGTGATGAGAAGGAATAATCACCATTATTCCATTACCACCATAATTATGAGTGGAAATTCTTTTCATAAAGAATTAAGCATGGGTGGAAATTCTTTTCATTAAGTTAAGTAAAGCTTACCCACTAAAGAATAAAGGAGCATGAGTGGATATTCTTTACATTAACATAAAATGATAAATACAAATTAAAAGCTTCAATATAAGTCTTACATTGCCACCATTCTTGTACCATCAACCATGATACTATGTATGTATGTATGTATGTGTCCATGCACATCATCATGTGCATACAAAAGGATTAACTTAAAGAATTAATCTACATGTAATTTGTTAAATCAACACTTGATTTAGCAAACCGGTCATATCTCATACGATCCGACAAATAGAAAATGCCCGATTAATATACGTTATCACATAACTGTATTTAATCGGCTCCCGCGCATATCTCATATGCACACCACATCTTTTTGCCTAAGCCAGGAAACTTCATTGTGGGACTCTAAGACTCGTCAATACGCCAGCAGTAGATGATGATCATATCAAACATCTACAAGCCGCAAGTGGTCAGCTAAACATAACGGCCACCCGGGTATTGAAACGATCAGAAGAAAACTAGCGAAGCTGTAAAAACTACCGTCGAGCCAACTGGCAACACTTACCGTACAGTCCGGTCTCTTCATCAAATATGTTGCTTATCTTGTCTAGGGATGGAATCGTCGACCCCAGTAACTCAATAAGTCATGCTGGTGTATGGTTCATAACAGATCGAGAAACTACTGATAACTCTTATCAGTAAATCTCAGCAGCCCTGGCCAGGGACTTCATGTTATAGCCAATCGAGCATAGCACAACATCAACCCCCAATACCGGGAGAGACGAAACCCCTCCTATCGCTCATTGCCTCCATGCGCCTCGAGACTGTACCCAAAGACAACCTGTTTGCACGACTCAGTAGAGCCGTGGTAGTGTGGAGATCAAAGTACAGTGGGAGGACACACAAGACTCTATGACGATCTCGGCTCTACTGACTAACCTGTACCAGTGTTTCTTGAGAACTGCTATCCGACGATAGATATAATACCACATAGGAGTTCTCGGCGAGTCCGTTCAATGTACCCAGTCTCCACTGAGCACCCGCATACAATCTTTGGTGTCTCCTCACCAGATGGATATGGGATCATCCATCGCCCATCATATGGGACAAGAATAGTATACGCCAGTCTACTCTGGAATATCGATGCCCTGTCTCGATACACCCTCGACTAGGAACAGTTCAAGGATATGCTTATAGACTACATGTGTTCCACTAGTATAATCCGCATCATAATCACAGTAGTCAAGCAAATATCCTTTGGGCTTTATCAACATGTGTAAAAGATCAAATCTACATGTACAGATAAAGTAAACCAGATAGCGTACTATCATGTTGAGCAAGAAATTCATCTATCTCCATAGATATATGTCCAAATTTCCACTATCCACATAATGGCCTTTAGGGCATACAAATTACTAACAGTTCCCTCAGATGCGCGGATACGAGATGGGTTGAGTTCGCGAGCTTTCACCTAGAAGGTCTTGCGCAGAAGTGGTGTGATTCAGTTGAGAAGGGCAGAGCAGCAGGTCTTCCTCCTATGACCTGGACAGAGTTTGTAGCGCTATTCCTTGCCCGTTTTCTTCCCCAGAGTGTTTGGGATGCCCGAGCACGCAGATTTGAGTCCTTACGCCAGACGCCAGGGATGTCAGTGGCAGAGTACGACGTGTTGTTCACAGAGTTAGCTATCTATGCCCCGTACTTAGTGGCTACCGAGGAGTTGCGAGTCAAGAGATTTGTTCGAGGCTTACTTACCCTGTTATTCCTTGCTATCAGCGCGCAGCATTACAAGACATACGCAACA
The DNA here is from genome assembly GCA_030015575.1 of Agapanthus africanus. Taxonomy (NCBI): domain Eukaryota; kingdom Viridiplantae; phylum Streptophyta; class Magnoliopsida; order Asparagales; family Amaryllidaceae; genus Agapanthus; species Agapanthus africanus. The sequence goes on along the minus strand of CM057339.1, from coordinate 466,206,548 downwards.
GCAGTTGATGCAGCATTATTAGTTTAGGAGCGCCTTGCTAAGACTTCGGCAGTTCCAGGGCCGAAGAGAGTTCGTGCGGATACGTCAGTGCAGAGACGGCCGTTCCGGCGTCGTGACAGGCATCTTGTAGGTGGCAGAGATTCGAGGCGAGGCCGATTGTTTAGCTCCTATCCCCGGGAGGGTCAGCGACCGTCATCGGGATGTTACCGTTGCGGGAGTTCTTATCATCGTGTGCGAGATTGTCCTGAGATACCCCGGAGTAGGGCGGCAGCACCGCATGTTACATTACCACCTTCACCACCCCAGACGGCATTACCGATAGTACCTACTGTTACTCCGCGTCTGGCGCATGCACAGAGAGGTCGTGGTCGCGGAGGATTTGTTCATAGAGGACGAGGTGGCCGAGGTAGAGGACAGCCAGCGGCCGGCAGAGGACAGTTAGTTGCAGGTGGAGGACAGGCGCGAGTTTTTGCTTTGACTCATCAGGACGCGCAGGCGTCCAATGCGGTGGTCGCAGGTATTCTTCCTGTATGCTCGATTGATGCACACGTATTATTCGATCCCGGATCCACGCATTCGTATGTATCCACACACTTTGTGCCGAGTTTGGGTAGAGAGTCCGGTTTGCTTGATCAGCCGCTTGTGGTGACCACTCCTGTGGGAGAGTCGTTTGTTGCTAGGCACGTGTTCCGATCCTGTACCGTCCGTATTGGAGAGAGAGTTGCCGGTCGATTTGATTCTTCTTGAGATGCTGGACTTCGACGTTCTTTTGGGCATGGATTGGTTAGCCACGTGCTATGCTTTTGTTGACTGCCGCGAGAAGACAGTTCGATTTTGTTTTCCCGGCGAGTCGGTTGTTGTTGTGTTGGGGGACCGTGGTGCCACCCCTCACAGTGTGATTTCTTCTGTTCGCGCTGGACAGCTTTTGCGGAAGGGATGTCAGGGATTTCTCGCATATGTTTGCGATACTAGGGCTATAGAGGTTCCTTTGGATCAGGTTCCGGTTGTTAGCGAGTTCCCTGATGTGTTCCCTAACGAGCTTCCTGGGCTACCGCCCGAGCGTGATATTTCTTTCTGCATTGATTTGGTTCCTGGCACGGGGCCTATTTCAGTACCGCCTTATCGGATGGCCCCGGCGGAACTTAGAGAGTTGAAGGGTCAGTTGCAGGACTTGCTGGATAAGGGACTTATTCGACCCAGTGTTTCTCCTTGGGGTGCTCCAGTCCTGTTCGTCAAGAAGAAGAACGGCAGCATGGGTTTGTGTATTGACTACCGCCAGCTGAACAAGGTGACAGTGCGGAATCGATATCCTTTGCCACGCATCGACGATTTGTTCGACCAGCTTCAGGGGGCAGGATACTTTTTGAGGATCGATTTGCGATCAGGCTACCATCAGCTGCGGGTTCGACAGGAGGACATTCCTAGGACAGCTTTCCGCACACGTTACGTGTTAGTGTATATGCCCCAGAGGCTATTACTGTATCATACTAGTTTGTATATTACTTAATGGAAGCTTAGGATATTCACCTTGTATATACAATCTTGCTCAAAATAGTAGTATGCTACTTGGTTTGTTTCTACTTCAATGTGTACATGTGTTTATTTTTGTATATCGCCTATACACATTAGTGGAGCCCTTAGGATCTTTGCTTGATTACCAGCGATGTGATGGCCGTCACACTAGTGGGGCTGGGTAATCTATAAGCACATCCTTATGCAGGTCCCTGGTCGCAGGACTATCGAGACAGGGCATCGATACTCCGGAGTATACCAGCGCATGCGCTTCTCATCCCAGTGTGGGAGACGGTCTGTCCCACAGCCGTCAGTACGTCGTACTTAAGATAGTATGCGGGTGCTCGTTAGGTTACGGGTACACTGGACAGGACTCGTCGGGAACTGACTAGTTGGTATTATGCCTATCGTCAGTTATCAGTTCCCAGGTGACATGAGTACAGCTTAGTCCGCTGACTTGACACTGTCACTTCGCCTCGAGTGTGTTCCCACTGTACTTTGATCACTACCCTACCACGGCTCAAAGGAGTCATGCAAACAGGTGGTGGTTGGGTGCAGTCCCGAAGCACTTGGAGGCAGTGACGGTTAGACATGATTCGTCTCTCCCGGTATTGGGGGTTGACATCGCGCTGTGTCTAGGAGGGCCATTACACGAGTAGTCCCTGGCCAGGGCAAACGAGATATACTGGTAGGCTTCCAGTGTTATCTCAGGGTGTTTTGGGCTTCGCTCCGGCACGACTTGTACCGCTATTGGGGGACTGACGTTTACCGCCCCCTAGGCCCGCCATGCGATGTATCAGACGAACAGACCGGACTGTACGGAGAATGCCATACTCAGGCTCAGTAGGAGTTCAGATGGGTTTCGCCTCGTCGGTCTTCTTGTCGGCATTACCTAGGGACCGTTACGCATAGCTAGTGCCGCTTGCGGTCGGTGGTTAAACCCACTGCCAGCGTAGTGTCGAGTCTTTAGAGTCCCACACAGAAAGCTTTTCGCCTTTAGGCAAAAGAGTAGAGGTCGCATGGTTTTGCGACAGGTCGCATGGTTTTGCGACAGGGTTCGGTCACATCCATGCACTTGTGCACGTATAGTGTCCGGACAGTTTACACTAGCGGGCTTTGGTTTAAGCCAGATCCTAGTGTACCTTTTGGGATTGGATTTATCCAGTGTGCATTCGTGTTTCTCGGAACGCGGATGCGGGTGTGTATGCACAGTTGACAGGGGGGCAAAGGCAGCGGATTCTCATTAGGGTTGTTGACAGTTGACCGTTGACTATTTGACTTTTTGCTCAACCCTAATGAGAATATGATATATGATTAACTATTATATTAATTAAGTATTATGGTGACATGGTTGTTGACTTTTGTTGACTTGTTGACTTTTGTTGACTTGTTGATTTTGTTGACCGGTTGACTAGGCTTGACTAGTTGACCATCATGATAACCATAGCCATCATTTCATAGCAAAGACTTTTTCTTGCTTGCTCATTTGTGTAAAATGAGTGCATGAAATGATATAGTTATGGTTGCTTCAACCATCACATAAGACTTATTTGGTATGATGAGTTATCATGACTTTGGATTATGAGAGGGTGAGAGACAAAAGACTTGCTCATTCTTTCTTGCTCATTCTCTCTCTTTGTTTTGAGCTCTCTTGCTTTGCTCTCAACTTCTTGCTCTTGCTCCCTCTCTTGATTCTATGGTTCTCTTGTCGCATGAGTTGAGAATCAAGAACCATAGATAAAATCCCGTACAAACTCTTCTCTACTCACTCTAGTTCACAAGGTTTAGCAAACCGAGTGAACTAGTTTCTTCAAAGAACGAAGAAGGAGCCAAAGGTTGGAGCTTTCAGGTGGATCTATCTTCGGCGTACGGAGACGACGGGAAGAAGCCAATCCGGATCACCATCGGAGCTTGAAGACGAAGGAGTTCGAGATAAGCAAGGTATAACCCCCTAACCGAGTAGCTAGAAACTCATAGTTAGGTTGTTAGATAGATGTTTAACCAAGATCCGGGTTTTAGGTCCATGTTACCACCTCTATAAAAATCGTTTTTTTACCAAATTCCGCATTCCCAAAAGTACCGAGAGAGGTAGCATGGACGTACAATGGTATCAGAGCCTAGTTAAACTCTATCTAACATGTTAGCAAGTAACTAGAAGATCGATCAACGAAAAAGTCCCGAAACGAACCCCGGAATTTTAAAGTTTCTGTCGATTTTTAAAGTGCTGGAAAACCTTTTTGAAATACACCATAAATCGGCTCAGGGTTTTGTGAAGAGACTGCAAAAATTTTACACCCTAACTCGATCAAAGCATCGCGGAACCGCGGCCGAGTTGACTCGGTCATGGGTTTTCTTTTTTGCAGTTTGCTCATTGGGGTATTTTGGGATTTTTGGAATATATATTTTCTGCCTCGATTTTCCAGAACGAAAATTTTATTTTTGGGGTCCCGAAAATCCGTATTTTTGATCGAACTTCTAAAAGACTTAAGCTAACGGGTTTTCTGTAATGTGATATTTGTATTGAACGTCTACTAATCGCTATATGTCGATTAGTGGGGGTTATACAAATCTGTGATCTGTAATGTTGCTGGAATGTGTATATGAATATGTTGGATTGTCGCGGGTGAATAGCCGGGGGTTGTGAGACGAGAGTTTTTCTTTTCTTTCAATTCATGTAAATTTGTAAATTGATGTAATAATTATTTGTATGGCCGCACAACCGGGTCGGGGTTGTAGCCGTCATTGTATAATTTCTTTTTACTGTTTTTGCTCCTAGGATAGACCCATGGAGGGGGTGCACAAACTACCGGGTATGCCGAAGTGTCGAGTAGCCTACTCATGGAGATGAGGGAGGTTGCTACGCTTCGGGTACTTGGCGGGTAGTTTGCCGCACCCGTAGGGGTCTTGGGTGGGGTATTGGCTATTCACCGCGACCGTGTAATCTGTTTTTCGTTACAGGCTCGTACGAATTACAGATTCCTAGTATATCCAATGTATTCATCTGTGATCTGAAATGTTTATCATTGCAGTATATCTATATATGATATTATTTAGGCGTTGCTTATGTTTTACAGACACGCTAGCCCAGCCCCCGCTCTGTCGTTAGTTAAGTAACCTAACGGGTAATGACGGGGCCCAGTGGCGAATGCGAATGGCATAAGTGTACGTCATATTTTGGTTGTTTTCTGCAATGGTAGGATTAAATGATGGGACGCATTAAAAGAACTAATGCAAGAATATCACGCATTAAAAGAACTAATGCAAGATAATAAACCAAGTTAAAGTCGTTGGAACACTTTCAAAAAACCACTCGGTTCTTTTCAAAACCAACTTTTAAATGCGAAGCTTGAGCCACTCCTTTTAAAAGCTATGTCGTTCCATCGACTAAATCAAGTTCACTACGTTCACGGTTTCGCCAAAACCATTCGTAGCCCTCCGTCGTTTCGTATGAATATTCAACAGTATTCAAGCTGTGTTTGTTGACCTTCGTCAAGGCATAGTGATTGGTAGCTGTTGGCTATTCATATGTAGCATAGATAAATGCGTTGGTTTGGGACATTCGCATTACCTTGTTGACCTTCGTCAAGGGTATATACGGGTGGATTCAAATTAACCTGGATAATGACGGGCAGAACTTGACATGTGACTTATGATTTGTTGACCTTCGTCAAGGTCATAATAGCATGGGGAAAAAATCCACATCGGGAGTTTCATAAGTACTGAAACTTGCTAGATTTGCATACCATTTGGAGTGTGATGATTCTGGTAGGATTCCTTCAATTTCGTCACACGATGATATTTGGATCCCGATCCTACTGTTAGTATATGCCACTCCTCGGAAAATTTCTCACTTAACGATCAATGCTATAAACCTAGTAGGTGCCTAGAAAGGTGTTAGCGGGGCTACGCCCCCAGGAAAAAGAGGTTCTTTAATTAAGGAACTTCGCGAAAGCGTTGGAAAACCTCCCTCAAAGTACCGACACTGGCCTGGCTGAACGGTTAAGCAAGTATTGTACGGTGAGATTGATCCTAACTAATTCTTCCTTTATGGTTTGAGGAGGGATTCGAGAAACAGTGGGAGCCATCCTGTTTAGACAAACTAAAAACCGCTCTAAACTTGCAAGAGCATCATGCTGAGTGTTTCTTCTTCTCTCTCCTAATTGCAGCGACCAATCGACATGACTGGACTTAAGTTACTTCTAGATAAAAACATACTGACAAGGCCAAACTACAAAGATTGGCTCAGGAATGTCAAAATGGCAATCACTTACGACAAGCTGGGGTATCTTCTTACCACCAAAGCTCCCCCTGTCCCTGGTCCCACTTCCAGCGTCGCGGATAAGGAAATCCGCAAGACTTGGGAGATTGATAGCGCGAAGGCCAAGTGCCTCATACTTGCCTTGATGGACAACGAACATCAGAGGAGGCACGAGAATATGGACCTTAAATCCATATTTCTTCATACAAAAGAACTGTATGGAGAGCAATCTCGTATCGCAAGATACGAAGCGTCAAAAAAGTTATTTTCGGCAAAGATGGCCGTCGGATCATCAGTAGCCGAGCACGTGCTAAAGATGATCGGCTACATTGAGGAGCTCGCGGACCTAGGGACCACATTGGATAGTGAACTCTATACGGATATAGTTCTCCAGTCCCTTCCTTCCACTTACGCCCAGTTCATACTGAACTTCAACTTTACAAGAAAAGGAGGTTGAAATTTCAGAGCTCCTCAACATGCTGAGGAGCACAGAGGGCACCCTACAGAAAAGTAGGGAAACATCCACTTTGTTTGTAGGAGGATCATCATCTTCTAGGTCCAAGGCGAAAGCCAAGGGAAAGAAGAAGAAAGCCACCACCAAACCAAGGGGCGGTGTTAGTAAAGTGGATACGAAGGGAAAAGCTAAAGCAACAAAGAAAGCGGGGAAGCTTGTGGATAAGGAAGAATGCTTCTATTGTCATAAGAAAGGTCACTGGAAGAATGATTGCAGGGCTTGGAAAGCCAGGACAAAGGAATTGAAGCAGGTTGCAGCTTCAGCTTCAGGTGTGTATGTTATTGAAAACTGTCTTTCAATAAACTCTACTTCCTGGGTATTGGATACCGGATCAGGATCTCATATCTGTAATTCTTTGCAGGCGTTGAGAAACCGTAGGGTTTTGAAGGCAGGTGACATGACCCTCAGAGTTGCGAACGGAGCTAGCATGGATGCTAAAGCCGTGGGGGACTATCACCTGGGAATTGCAGATGGACATGTTTTGGTTTTGCGTAATTGCTTTTTTGTACCCAACGCAACTTGTAATATCATTTCTGTATCTTTAGTTTCTAAAGAAGGTTATAAATTTGCGTTTGTAAGTAATGTTGTAAACATTCACCTTAATCAAGTTCTGATTGGGTCAGGTACATTAAGTAATGGTATATACGTATTGAACCAACCACAGATTTTCAATGTCCAGAATACACAAAAAAGAATGTCTCCGGAAATAAATCAGACTTTCTTGTGGCATTGTAGACTGGCTCACATCAATGAGAGAAGGTTGACGAAGTTACATACAGAAGGGTATTTGAATGCGTTCGAATATCAGTCGTATGCCACTTGTCAATCCTGTCTCAAAGGAAAGATGACAAAGACTCCGTTTACTGGACATGGAGTAAGAGCGAGCGAGCTCTTGGGACTCGTACACAGTGACGTGTGCGGTCCAATGTCTACACATGCGCGAAGCGGCTATTCTTACTTCATTACTTTTACGGATGACTTCTCAAGGTACGGTTATGTCTTCTTAATGAAACATAAGTCCGAAGCCTTTGGAAAATTCCAGGAGTATAAGAATGAAGTAGAGAAACAAACCGGCAAAAGTATCAAGATTCTAAGATCGGATCGAGGTGGAGAATACTTAAGTGCCGAATTCCTGAATTACTTAAAAGAGAATGGTATTCTCTCTCAGCTTACTCCGCCATACACTCCGCAACATAATGGTGTATCGGGGAGATGGAACCGAACCCTATTGGATATGGTTCGGTCCATGATGAGTAACGCTGAGTTACCGCGATCATTCTGGGGATATGCACTAGAAGCAGCTGCGTATCTCTTGAACAAGGCTCCCACCAAGACTGTGTCTACCACCCCATATCAGATGTGGACTGGGAAGAAACCCTGTCTTAAGTATCTTAAGATATGGGGATGTCCAGCTTTTGTAAAAAAGCAGCATGCGGACAAGCTTGAGGCGCGTTCAGTACAGTGTAAGTTTGTGGGATACCTAAGGAACTCCAGGGGGTATCTTTTCTATTCCGCTGAGGAACAAAAGGTTTTTGTTTCTCAGCATGCCCGCTTCTTGGAAACTGAGTTTTTGGAAACCCAGATAAGTGGGAGCACAATAGAACTGGAAGAAATTCCAGAACCACAGACTATTACTGAAAGCTTAGTGGAACCAGATAGTTCAACAGAACAGGACATTCCTACGCCGCTCCGCAGGAGTAGTAGGCAGACTCATCCGCCCGAGAGATACTACGGTTTTCTTATAGACGGGGATAGAGAGGATTGCATCATAGATTATGATGAGCCTACTAGCTTCCAGCAGGCCGTTCAGAGCGTTGACTCAGTGAAATGGCTGGATGCAATGCGGACCGAAATGGAGTCCATGTACACCAACAAGGTATGGACGTTGGACATTGCTCCAGACGGGGTAAAACCCGTAGGATGCAAGTGGATCTTCAAAAGGAAGATTGGTGTAGATGGACAGGTTGAGACCTATAAAGCTAGGCTGGTAGCAAAGGGTTTTCGTCAAAGACCTGGCTTGGACTATGACGAAACTTTTTCTCCAGTAGCCATGCTGAAATCCATCCGGATCCTTCTTGCCATTGCTGCCTTCCACGATTATGAGATATGGCAAATGGACGTAAAGACCGCTTTTCTAAATGGAAATTTAGAGGAGTGTGTCTATATGGACCAACCAGAGGGTTTCATTCAGAGTGGGAGCAGCGGAAAGGTGTGCAAGTTGCTTAAGTCCATCTATGGACTAAAGCAGGCATCGCGGAGTTGGAACATCTGCTTTGATGAGACGGTCAAAGAATTTGGCTTTATCAAAAATCCAGATGAACCATGCATCTATAGTAGATTTGTAGCGAGAACTGTAGTATTCCTCGTTTTATACGTGGATGACATTCTCTTATTAGGAAATGACATTCCTATGCTACAATCTGTCAAGGGGTTCTTGTCACACAGGTTCTCCATGAAAGACCTGGATGATGCCTCATACATCCTGGGGATCCGGATCCATCGTGATAGATCCAAGAGGATATTAGGACTTTCACAGTCCAGGTACATCGACACCATACTGAAAAGATTCAGTATGGAAGATTCCAAGCGTGGTAACCTACCGGCTTGTCACGGGATCACCCTCTCTAAAGAGATGTCTCCCAAGACTGATTTGGAGAGGGATCGCATGTCTATTATACCCTACGCTTCTGCGGTAGGCTCTATAATGTATGCGATGTTGTGTACCAGACCGGATGTAGCTTATGCACTGAGTGTGGTAAGCCGGTATCAGTCAAACCCTGGGGAGAAACATTGGATAGCGGTAAAGAACATTCTCAAGTACCTGAGAAGGACTAAGGAGATGTTCTTGGTGTATGGCAGAAAAGACCTCCAGATCGAGGCCTTTGCTGACTCCAGCTTCCAGAGTGACAAGGATGATTCCAAGTCCATGTCGGGTTTTGTCTTTACCCTCAATGGAGGGGCGGTGTGTTGGAAGAGTTCCAAACAGGAAACCGTTGCAGACTCGACGATGGAAGCGGAATACATCGTTGCATCTGATGCCGCAAAAGAAGCTGTCTGGATGAGGAAGTTCTTGAAAGAACTTCAGGTGGTTCCGTCCATTGTTGATCCAATACCTCTGTATTGCGACAATAACGGGGCTATAGCTTTAGCGAAGGAACCCAGGTCCCATCAGAGATCCCGACACATCTTGAGGCGGTATCACCTGATCAGGGAGATCGTGGATCGCCAGGAGATCGAGGTTCGATGAGTCTCTTCAGAAGATAACACTGCAGATCCATTCACCAAGGCCCTGCCCCAGACTCAGTTCGAGCGGCTGATCGAGATGATAGGTCTTCGATACGCCAGTACATGGCCTTAGTGCAAGTGGGAGATTGTTAGTGTATATGCCCTAGAGGCCATTACTGTATCATACTAGTTTGTATATTACTTAATGGAAGCTTGGGATATTCACCTTGTATATACAATCTTGCTCAAAATAGTAGTATGCTACTTGGTTTGTTTCTACTTCAATGTGTACATTTGTTTATTTTTGTATATCGCCTATACACATCAGTGGAGCCCTTAGGATCTTTGCTTGATTACAAGCGATGTGATGGCCGTCACACTAGTGGGGCTGGGTAATCTATAAGCACATCCTTATGCAGGTCCTTGGTCGCAGGACTATCGAGACAGGGCATCGATACTCCGGAGTATACCAGCGCATACGCTTCTCATCCCAGTGTGGGAGACGGTCTGTCCCACAGCCGTCAGTACGTCGTACTTGAGATAGTATGCGGGTGCTCGTTAGGTTACGGGTACACTGGACAGGACTCGTCGGGAACTGACTAGTTGGTATTATGCCTATCGTCAGTTATCAGTTCCCAGGTGACATGAGTACAGCTTAGTCCGCTGACTTGACACTGTCACTTCGCCTCGAGTGTGTTCCCACTGTACTTTGATCACTACCCTACCACGGCTCAAAGGAGTCGTGCAAACAGGTGGTGGTTGGGTGCAGTCCCGAAGCACTTGGAGGCAGTGACAGTTAGACAGGATTCGTCTCTCCCGGTATTGGGTGTTGACATCGCGCTGTGTCTAGGAGAGCCATTACACGAGTAGTCCCTGGCCAGGGCAAACGAGATATACTGGTAGGCTTCCAGTGTTATCTCAGGGTGTTTTGGGCTTCGCTTCGGCACGACTTGTACCGCTATTAGGGGACTGACGTTTAACGCCTCCTAGGCCCACCATGCGATGTATCAGACGAACAGACCGGACTGTACGGAGAATGTCACACTCAGGCTCAGTAGGAGTTCAGATTGGTTTCGCCTCGTCGGTCTTCTTGTCGGCATTACCTGGGGACCGTTACGCACAGCTAGTGCCGCTTGCGGTCTGTGGTTAAACCCACTGCCAGCGTAGTGTCGAGTCTTTAGAGTCCCACACAGAAAGCTTTTCGCCTTTAGGCAAAAGAGTAGAGGTCGCATGGTTTTGCGACAGGTCGCATGGTTTTGCGACAGGGTTCAGTCACATCCGTACACTTGTGCACGTATAGTGTCCGGACAGTTTACACTAGCGGGCTTTCGTTTAAGCCAGATCCTAGTGTACCTTTTGGGATTGGATTTATCCAGTGTGTATTCGTGTTCCTCGGAACGCGGATGCGGGTGTGTATGCACAGTTGACAGGGAGGCAGAGGCAGCGGATTCTCATTAGGGTTGTTGACAGTTGACCGTTGACTATTTGACTTTTTGCTCAACCCTAATGAGAATATGATATGTGATTAACTATTATATTAATTAAGTATTATGGTGACATAGTTGTTGACTTTTGTTGACTTGTTGACTTTTGTTGACTTGTTGACTTTGTTGACCGGTTGACTAGGCTTGACTAGTTGACCATCATGATAACCATAGCCATCATTTCATGGCAAATACTTTTTCTTGCTTGCTCATTTGTGTAAAATGAGTGCATGAAATGATATGGTTATGGTTGCTTCAACCATCACATAAGACTTATTTGGTATGATGAGTTATCATGACTTTGGATTATGAGAGGGTGAGAGACAAAAGACTTGCTCATTCTTTCTTGCTCATTCTCTCTCTTTGTTTTGAGCTCTCTTGCTTTGCTCTCACCCTCTTGCTCTTGCTCCCTCTCTTGATTCTGTGGTTCTCTTGTCTCATGAGTTGAGAATCAAGAACCATAGATAAAATCCCATACAAACTCTTCTCTACTCACTCTAGTTCACAAGGTTTAGCAAACCGAGTGAACTAGTTTCTTCAAAGAACGAAGAAGGAGCCAAAGGTTGGAGCTTTCAGGTGGATCTATCTTCGGCGTGCGGAGACGACGGGAAGAAGCCAATCCGGATCACCATCGGAGCTTCAAGACGAAGGAGTTCGAGATAAGCAAGGTATAACCCCCTAACCGTGTAGCTAGAAACTCGTAGCTAGGTTGTTAGATAAATGTTTAACCAAGATCCGGGTTTTAGGTCCATGTTACCACCTCTATAAAAATCGTTTTTTTTTACCAAATTCCGCATTCCCGAAAGTACCGGGAGAGGTAGCATGGACTTACATTACGGCCATTATGAGTTTTTGGTGATGTCGTTCGGACACACCAACGCGCCAGCAGCATTTATGGACATGATGAACCGTATTTTCCGGCCGTGTCTTGATCTGTTCATTATAGTGTTTATTGACGATATCTTGGTGTATTCTCGGAATAGAGAGGAGCACGAGCAGCACCTGCGGATTTCATTGCAGACCTTGAGGGAGCATCAGCTTTTCGCCAAATTCTCCAAGTGTGCCTTCTGGCTAGACAGCGTAGACTTCTTGGGGCACGTGATTACACGAGATGGTATATGTGTCGACCCGAGAAAGATAGAGACAGTTCGGAGTTGGCCTAGACCCACGTCAGTGACGGAGGTTCGCAGCTTTCTAGGGCTGGCAGGTTATTACAGGCGATTTGTGCAGGACTTCTCTCGCATTGCTACACCTTTGACCGGGTTGACCCGGAAGGGAGTTCACTTCGATTGGACGGAGGAGTGTGAGCACAGTTTCCAGCGGTTACGGGCTCTACTGACTACGACACCAGTGCTATCATTGCCTTCAGGATCAGGCGGATTTATGGTCTACTGCGATGCTTCACGAGTGGGGCTGGGATGCGTTTTGATGCAGCATGATAGGGTGATTGCGTATGCTTCACGGCAATTAAAGAAACATGAACAGAATTACCCTACTCATGATCTGGAGATGGCTGCAGTGGTCTTTGCACTCAAGATCTGGCGACATTATCTGTATGGAGAGTCGTGCCAGATATTCACCGACCATAAGAGCTTAAAGTACATATTTCAGCAGCGAGACCTGAACCTTAGACAGCGCCGATGGATGGAGTTAGTGAAGGACTACGATTGTGAGATCTTGTATCACCCGGGCAGGGCGAACGTAGTGGCAGATGCTTTGAGCAGGAGGCCCGGGGGTAGTCTATCTTGTTTGAGCGCAGTGCAGAGGCTGTCGTCGGCAGATTGGAAGATCTTATGTGACAGCCGGGTACAGTTCGAGTTTACGCCGATCGGGGGACAGATTGCGCATATTCGTGCATGTCCACAGTTGCTTGACCGTATACATGAGGCACAGCACAGTGATGACCACTGTTCAGAGATCAGGAAACAGATGGGACAGGGCAGATTTTCCGAGTTCGTGATCGATGATCGGGGGATACTACGATTTGGAGCTAGACTGTGCGTACCAGATGATGAGGGATTGCGGTGCAAGATTCTTGAGGATGCACATCGATCGGTATATAGTGTTCATCCCGGTTCCACCAAGATGTACCATGACTTGAGAGATGTTTACTGGTGGGACGGTATGAAGAGGGACATTGCAGATTTTGTGTCGAGATGCCTGACTTGTCAGCAAGTCAAGGCTGAGCACCAGAGGCCCGCGGGAGAGCTACAGCCGTTACCTATTCCGGAGTGGAAATGGGAACAGATATCTATGGACTTCATTGTAGGTCTACCCAGGACTAGTCGAGGGTATGAATCCATCTGGGTGATCGTGGATCGTTTGACGAAAGCGGCTCACTTCCTACCAGTGAAGACGACTTTCGGATTTACTCAGTATGCCCAGGTTTACATTGATCAGATTATACGACTGCACGGAGTTCCGACAAGCATCGTGTCCGATAGAGGCACCCAGTTTACCAGCCGGTTATGGTAGAGGCTTCAGGAGGCTTTGGGCACTCGCTTGAATTTCAGTACAGCATTCCACTCGCAGACCGACGGAAAGTCAGAGCGGACTATTCAGACTCTCGAGGACATGCTCAGAGCATGCGTATTAGACTTCGGAGGTAGCTGGGATCATCATTTGCCCTTAGTAGAGTTCTCCTACAACAACAGCTTCCAGGAGACCATTCAGATAGCACCGTTTGAGGCTCTTTATGGGAGGAGATGCAGGTCGCCCACCTGTTGGACGGAGCTCAGTGAGAGCAGTATCTTAAGGCCACAGATTGTGGAGGAGACGACAGCGAAGATCCAGTTGATTCGCGATAGGATGAGAGCAGCCCAGAGTAGGCAGTGATCTTATGCGGACCGTCGTCGGCGCAGACTTGAGTTTTATGTTGGTGATCATGTTTTCTTGAGGGTCTCCCCAATGAAGGGCGTGATGAGGTTTGGGAAGAAGGGGAAGCTTAGTCCCAGATACGTGGGCCCCTTCGAGATCGTTGAGCGTATTGGTGCAGTTGCGTATCGATTAGCCCTTCCGCCCAGTTTTCCAGACGTGCATCCCGTATTTCACGTTTCGATGCTCCACGGATATCTTCATGATCCTTCGCATGCGATTCAGCACCCGACGATCCAGCTTGAGCGCGACCTTTCTTATGCAGAGCAGCCGGTGATGATCTTGGATCGACAAGTGAAGAAATTGAGGTCGAAAGAGATACCGTCCGTCAAGGTACTTTGGCGTGGCCGAAGCGGCGAGGAGGTCACTTGGGAGACCGAGAGCGAGATGAGGAAGAGGTATCCCTATCTTTCTGAAGGTGCGTATAGTTAGATTTGTTTTTTTTAAATTCGGGGACCGAATTTCTTTTAAATTCGGGGACCGAATTTCTTTAAGGGGTGTAGATTGTAACACTTTGAATTTCTGTTTGATGGTCTGTCGTGATAATTAGTGATCGTACGTGTGATTTTAGATATGGGTTCCTGGGGTTATTAGTTATATATTGGGTAATGTTAGCATATTGGGAATTTTCTTGTGTTTTTGTACACCTTGCACACTTAGTCATTTTGAGGCTTAGGATTTTGTTATCATGTTAACCTTTCCCTTGTGCATGGTTGTTATTTTTCCCCACCTCTTTTTATCCAAAACAAAATCCATTTTATAAATACAAATCCTAATAAAACAAATGAGCATGGTGTTAGGTAAAGATTTTAACTTTTTGACCCATTTCCTTGCTCTTTTCTCTCTCTTTTCTTCACTTCAGATTTCCTGCAGAATTTCCAGCAGAGAAACCCCTATTTTCTTCATCTTTTCTTCTCCTCTTCACTTCCCTTTGATTCCCAAACAAATCCTACACAAAAACCACACATTTTCATCATAAAACCTTAAGAAAAGTGAGCTTTTTAGGGTGTTTAAGGAAAATCTGCATACACGAGAGGAAAAGCTGAGACTTTGGTGTTTTGCAAGGTCTCTAGAAGATATAAACTCTGGTCATAACCTCTTTTTCTATAACTTGTAGTATTGTTTAGCAAAAATCCCTTTTTTTATGCATTTTTAGTGATATTATAGGATATTTGTGATGTATATGTTAGATTGGTGTTCTCATAGTTTAGTTAGCTCCTTTAAGTGTTATTAGAGCTATTTTAACTAGGTTATACTTCAGGTTGCACAAAAATACCCTAAAGTTTCATTTTTAGTGCAAAGTGTGTATTTTAACTAGAATTTGGGCACTGTAGGATCTGCTGCTACCCGAGACTTTTCAGAACAAAACTAGTGATTACTGTAGCGTATATGGGGGGTATAGAGTGCACACGCCAAATCTGGGAACCCAATTCCCTACCCGGGCCGCCAAAATATTCATTCTGGCCGCAATTGGTGGCCAGATGGGGGAGATTTGGGTTGGGGTTTGGGGTGTAGGTGTTTGCTGCTATGTGTGTTGTTTTGGAATGTATAGTTTTACAATATCTTTCCTGTATCAAAATCTGGGGTAGAATACCTATTTTCCCGTATTTTCAACCTTTCGCGACACGCGTGATACGTGTGTGTGGGTTTTGCGTTTCTACGTATCGCGACGCGACGGAGTGATTTCAGACGCGTAACCACACGTTTTAGAGTATCGCGCACACGCGCGTTTGGTTCACGACACGAGTTACTAGTTCGGCTTAAATGTCGCGTTTGTGTGACTTCAAGCTTACATATGATATATTGTGTAATTCTAGGTTCGCAGGAGAGTACGGCGGACGCCGCGAAGAAGGGGAAGAAGGTTGTGGGCTACACCTAGCGAGAGACTACGGTGAGTAGATTTCACATCTACGGGGATATCGCCCGCATGATGTTCTACGTCAGGGCTGATAGGACCTTATAGTGTTCCTTATATATATTGCATGTTCATGGTTACTATTTTGTACGTATTGCATTCCCTACTACACAGATATAAATTAGAATTGATAGAACACCACACCATTACTAACGGTCCATGTGCACGAGCACTATCATGTATGTTACACACACACCGTTAGTAATTGCCATGACACGTAGGAATCATGTATCACATCGGATCATTGCATTGTAGCTTATCTATATGTGACATGACTTGATATTCATATTTGATACCTATATCATATCGGATCCTTACATTGTAGCTCATCTATATGTGACATGACTTGATATTCATACTTGATGCCTATATCACATCGGATCATTGCATTGTAGCTCATCTATATGTGACATGACTTGATATTCATACTTGATGCCTATATCACATCGGATCATTGCATTGTAGCTCATCTATATGTGACATGACTTGATATTCATACTTGATACCTATATCACATCGGATCATTGCATTGTAGCTCATCTATATATGACATGACTTGATATTCATACTTGATGCCTATATCACATCGGAACATTGCATTGTAGCTCATCTATATGTGACATGACTTCATATTCATACTTGATACCTATATCACATCGGATCATTTCATTGTAGCTCATCTATATGTGACATGACTTGATATTCATACTCGATGCCTATATCACATGGATCATTGCATTGTAGCTCATCTATATGTGACATGACTTGATATTCACACTCGATGCCTATATCACATCGGATCATTGCATTGTAGCTCATCTATATGTGACATGACTTGATATTCACACTTGATGCCTATATCACATCGGATCATTGCATTGTAGCTCATCTATCTGTGACATGACTTGATATTCATACTTGATGCCTATATCACATCGGATCATTGCATTGTAGCTCATCTATATGTGACATGACTTGATATTCATACTTGATGCCTATATCACATCGGATCTTTGCATTGTAGCTCATCTATATGTGACATGACTTGACATGCGTACTTGATGGCTATATCACAACGGATCATTATATTGTAGCTTATCTATAAGTGACTCAACATGCTATTCATAACTGATGCATATATCACATCGGACCATTATATTGCAGCTTATCTATATGTGACTTGACATGATATTTACATTTGACGCACATATCATATCGGATCATTGACTTGTATTTTGGGTTGGATTACATGTGATTTCTGGATTTGGGAACCGTGGCTATTTCAAATATGCAATCACTTAAAAACCCGGTTCCCTTGATATGATATTTCGGTGCGTCCACCATGTGTTTTCTCGGTGCTAGAGTGATATATGCAAACCCGAATCGAGGAGGCAGTTGAGGCCGATTACGGGTACATGGTGGACCCGGTATGGTACCGCGGGGCGAGATCGGTTTCGCTGTGCAGTAGACGGTGAGCCTGGCAGAGGGACCACTACCTACCGGTGATTGGTTGGACCTGACAGTTATCCAGAGTGTGCTGATCAGAGTCTATAGATAGATGTAGGGTGATCCGTACTGCCGGGGCCGAGGGCCGATACCGCAGACGGAGCCCGTGGGCTGACCCGGAGTGACGGGGCCCGATGGATGAGGATTTGCGTGTCGATGCTGGACACGAGTATTTATGATATTTGGGTGCCGATGTTGGGCACTCGGGATTCTCAGAGATGTACAGGATTTGAGGGCCGATGAGAGTGCTGGCGCATGAGCTATTTTTGGGAGATCTGGGTGCATTGAGAAACCGATTATATATTCCACGTTGACATTCCGTGTAGATATTATATTTCCCCTGCTCAGCATTACTTTTGTACCTCATCCGGTAGATGTATTACCTGATAGAGCCTTTGTACCTCATCCTGTAGATGCATTACCTGATAGAGCATTTGAACCTCATCCGGTAGTACAGTACCTGATAGAGCACTTGCATGATTATTGCACATACTGCTTATCACATATTGATATCATCTGTTGGCACATGATAGAGTAGCGTAGTACGTGCATGCTCGCGATTACCTTTATATGTTATCTCTATTCACGAGTTGGCAACTCACCCCCGTTGTGCCACAGTGTTTGCAGGTTGCCCTTCGGAGTAGTCGCGGCAGGCTGCGGTTGCATCTTTTGACACAGATACCCCCATAGTTGGTGTGCTAGCTCTTTTGCTGATAGTTGGGTTTTGTGCGGTATCTGTTTATCTTTCTGTATGTACAATTGTTGTATCTAGTATTCTCCATCTACCACGTATGTATTTGACTTAGAGACAGTGTGAGGACGATGTTGTACTTTATTTGTATTCTGGTGTCAAGCTCGTTGTGAGCCTACTGTACTTGCAGTTATCCTATCTGTGTTGTTCCCACTTGTGGATTTTGATCTTCGCTACGGCGTCGCATGCTACTATCATGATGATTGTTTACTTAGATTTCTTATCATGTTGTAAGTGCTTTCTTTTAAAACTTATCACACTCTATACTTTCACTGGTTTGATTTCTGGGTTTCCGGTTCCCTTAGTCACGTCACGCCTGTAGACGTTACGTGGTTATGTGCCGGTCATGAGCCAAACTTTGGGTCGTGACATAGATGCAATTGCAATAGGGGAATATCACCTAGGGTTGACTAGTGGGCATATTTTGGTATTGTACAGCTGTTTTTGTATTCTCAGTATGTTGTGTAATATTATATCAGTATCTTTGTTATCAAATGAATGATATAGTTTTGCGCATGAAAGAAATGTTATGAACATTCACCTAAATCAAGAACTGATTGGGTTTGGCACACTGGAAAACGGCATATACATACTTAATCAACCTTAAATTTTCAATAATCAAAACACGTATAAAAGAAAGGCTCCAGATTCAAATCAAGCCTTCCTATGGCATTGTAGACTTGGTCATATAAATGAAACAAGGTTGACTAAGTTACATAAAGATGGATATTTAGATCCGTTTGAATATTCATCATATGCAACTTGTCAATCATGTATCAAAGGAAAAATGACCAAAACTCCGTTCACCGGACACGAAGAAAGAGCCACTGAACTTTTGGGACTAGTACACAGTGATGTATGTGGTCCGATGTCTACGCATGCAAGAAGTGGTCACTCCTACTTCATCACTTTTACTGATGACTTCTCTAGGTATGGACATATGTTCTTAATGAAGCATAAATCAGAGGCTTTTGAGAAGTTTAAAGAGTATAAAAATGAAGTAGAGAAACAAACTGGTAAAAGCATCAAGACACTTCGATCTGATCGAGGTGGAGAATACTTAAGTACCAATTTCCTTGAATGCTTAAAAGAGAATGGAATTCTCTCTCAGCTTACTCCACCTTATACACCTCAGCGTAATGGTGTATCAGAAAGGAGGAATCGCACGCTAATAGATATGGTGCGTTCAATGATGAGTAATGTTGAGTTGCCACTTTCCTTCTGGGGATTTGCTCTAGAATCAACCACATACCTATTGAATAGAGTTCCAACTAAGTCAGTACCTACCACTCCATATGAAATGTGTAGCGGGAAGAGACCATATCTCAAGTATATCAAGATATGGGGGTGTCCAGCATATGTTAAAAAGCATAATCCGGACAAGCTCGAGGCACGATCGGTTTTATGCAAGTTTGTAGGATACCCCAAGCATTCAAGGGGGTATATGGTCTACCACACTGAAGAACAAAAGGTGTTTGTCGCTCATCACATTGTCTTCTTAAAAAGCGAATTTCTTGCAAAAGAAATTAGTGGGAGCGCTGTAGAGTTGGAAGAAATTCCAGAACCTCAAACTGCTACCGAGGACTTAGTAGAACCTCAAATTTCAATAGAAGACCAACGCCACTCCGCAGATCTAGCAGGCTTTCTCATCCTCCTGAAAGATACTGTGGTTTTCTTCTAGATGGGGATCGAGAGGATTGCATAATCGATGATGATGAGCCTACTAGTTTTCAGCAGGTTATTACGAGTAGTGACTCGATGAAATGGCTGGATGCTATGAGATCCGAAATGGAATCCATGTACACCAATAAAGTATGGACTTTAGAAGTTGCTCCTCCTGAAGTAAAACCAATTGGATGCAAATGGACCTTCAAAAAGAAGATTGGTGCATTTGGACAAGTGGAAACCTACAAAGCTAGACTCGTAGCAAAAGGTTTTCGTCAAAGACCAGGACTGGACTATGATGAAACCTTTTCACCTGTAGCTATGCTTAAATCCATTCGGATCCTGCTTGCGATTGCTGCCTTCCATGACTATGAAATCTGGCAGATGGATGTGAAAACAGCTTTTCTAAATGGACATTTAGAAGAGAGTGTTTACATGGATCAACCAGAAGGTTTCTTAGACAGTGGGAGCAGCGGAAGAGTCTGCAAGTTGCTTAAATCCATTTATGGATTAAAACAAGCATCGCGGAGTTGAAACATCTGCTTTGATGAGACAGTCAAAGAATTTGACTTTATCAAAAATGTAGATGAACCATGTATTTATAGGAAGATTGTAGAAAGAGCAGAAGTCTTTCTCGTTTTGTACGTCGACGACATACTACTGATAGGGAATGATATCCCTATGCTACAATCAGTAAAGCTCTTCCTGTCACAGAAATTCTCTATGAAAGACTTTGGAGATGCATCGTACATTCTGGGCATTAAGATCCATCGTGATAGATCTAATAGAATGTTGGGACTTTCACAGTCCATGTATATTGACACTATACTAAAGAGATTTAGTATGGAAGATTCCAAGCGTGGTAATATGCGCGCTTGTCACGGAATCACCCTCTCCAAAGAGATGTCTCCAAAGACAGATGAAGAGAGGGCTCGCATGGGCATTATACCCTACGCTTCGGCGGTAAGATCAATAATGTATGTGATGTTATATACCAGGCTGGATGTAGCTATTGGGCTAGCCTAGCACCTCGTCAAGGGTTCGGTAGCATCACATATACCATAATAAAAATTTTAGAGGTACTAAGTTAACTCGACAAGAATCGAAACTAGAAGTTTTAGGGATTCATACAAGTAAGCATCACATGCAAATGTAAAACTATCACTAAGAGTAGAGATTACAACCTTTGTAGATCTCCCTCGGTGACTCCTTGGCACTATGAGAGTTTGAAACGGATCGATGGAAGCCTTCCTTGTCCACGATGATCCACCCGAAGTCCCTTTGCCCAAAGCTCCTTGCCTTACTTGTTTCGCAAACGAAGTAGAGCAAACACCCTACACAAATCGGCTAGATGTGTGTAGTATGATGATGTGGTTTATGTTCTTCAATTGAAATCCTTTTCTTTTATCAATTTCACTCTAGAGAAAAATCAAGAGAGGAAGAAGAAGATAATGGTGGCTTGAGCTTTCTATCATATCACATATGATAACATGTTTTCACACCCTTGTTCACAATTTTTCCCTTGTTGTTTCTCATTGTGTGTTTCATATCACATATGAAGCTATTTATAGTGATGAGAAGGAATAATCACCATTATTCCATTACCACCATAATTATGAGTGGAAATTCTTTTCATAAAGAATTAAGCATGGGTGGAAATTCTTTTCATTAAGTTAAGTAAAGCTTACCCACTAAAGAATAAAGGAGCATGAGTGGATATTCTTTACATTAACTTAAAATGATAAATACAAATTAAAAGCTTCAATATAAGTCTTACATTGCCACCATTCTTGTATCAACAACCATGATACTATGTATGCATGTATGTGTCCATGCACATCATCATGTGCATACATGCATGCATACAAAAGGATTTACTTAAAGAATTAATCTAAATGTAATTTGTTAAATCAACACTTGATTTAGCAAACCGGTCATATCTCATACGATCCGACAAATAGAAAATGCCCGATTAATACACGTTTATCATATAACCGTATTTAATTGGATCCCGCGCATATCTCATATGCACACCACACCTTTTTGCCTGAGCCAGGAAACTTCATTGTGGGACTCTAAGACTCGTCAATACGCCAGCAGTAGATGATGATCATATCAAACATCTACAAGCCGCAAGAGGTCAGCTAAACATAACGGCAACCCGGGTATTGAAACAATCAGAAGAAAACCAGCGAATCTGTAAAAACTCCCGTCGAGCCAACTAGCAACACTTACCGTACAGTCCGGTCACTTCGTCAGATATGCTGCATATCGAGTCTAGGGATGGAATCATCGACCCCAGTAACTCAATAAGTCATGCTGGTGTATGGCTCATAACAGATCGAGAAACTACTGATAACTCTTATTAGTAAATCTCAACAGCCCTGGCCAGGGAGTTCATGTTATAGCCAATCGAGCATAGCACAACATCAACCCCTAATACCGGGAGAGACGAAACCCCTCCTATCGCTCATTGCCTCCATGCGCCTCGAGACTGTACCCAAAGACCACCTGTTTGCACGACTCAGTAGAGCCGTGGTAGGGTGGAGATCAAAGTATAGTGGGAGGACACACAAGACTCTATGACGATCTCGGGTCTACAGACTAACCTGTACCAGTGTTCCCTGAGAACTGCTATCCGACGATAGATATAATACCACATAGGAGTTCTCGGCGAGTCCGTTCAGTGTACCCAGTCTCCACTGAGCACCCGCATACAATCTTTGGTGTCTCCTCACCAGATGGATATGGGATCATCCATCGCCCATCATATGGGACAAGAATGGTATACGCTAGTCTACTCTGGAATATCGATGCCCTGTCTCGATACACCCTCGACTAGGAACAGTTCAAGGATATGCTTATAGACTACTTATGCCCCACTAGTATGATCCGCATCATAATCACAGTAGTCAAGCAAATATCCTTTGGGCTTTATCAACATGTGTAAATGATTAAATCTACATGTACAGATAAAGTAAACCAGATAGCGTACTATCATGTTGAGCAAGAAATTCATCTATCTCCATAGATATATGTCCAAATTTCCACTATCCACATAATGGCCTTTAGGGCATACATATTACTAACAATCTCCCACTTGTACTAAGGCCGATTATTGGCGTATCTCATACCCAACATTTCAAACAGTCGCTCATGCTGAGGCTGTGGAAGTGCCTTGGTGAATGGATCCGCTGTGTTATCCTTTGTATCTACTCTCCGAATCTCGATCTCCTGGCGATCTACTATCTCCCGGATCAGATGATATCTCCTTAGGATGTGTCTGGACTTCTGATGGGACCTTGGTTCTTTGGCTAATGCTATAGCTCCATTATTATCACAATACAATGGTATTGGATCAACAATGGTTGGAACTACTCCTAGTTCCGCAATGAACTTCTTCATCCAGACGGCTTCCTTAGCAGCATCACTTGCAGCAATATACTCAGCTTCCATCGTGGAGTCTGCAACGGTGTCTGTTTGGAACTCTTCCAACTAACCGCTCCTTCATTTAGGGTAAATACAAACCCTGAGATTGATTTACTGTCATCCTTGTCACTTTGGAAGCTGGAATCGGTAAAGGCCTCCATCTGGAGATCCCCATTACCATACACCAAGAACAATTCTTTAGTCCTTCGCAAGTACTTAAGAATGTTCTTCACTGCTATCCAATGTTTCTCCCCTGGGTTGGATTGATACCTGCTTACTACAGCCAGTGCATAAGCCACATCAGGGTGAGTACACAACATCGCATACATTATAGATCCCACGGCTGAAGCGTAGGGTATAATGCTCATGCGAGCTCTCTCTTCATCAGTCTTCGGACAGAAGTCCTTAGAGAGAGTGATTCCATGACTAGCAGGCAAGGCACCACGCTTGGAATCTTCCATACTAAAGCTCTTTAGAATGGTGTCTATGTACTTTGATTGGGACAGTCCCAATAACCTCTTGGATATATCTCTATAGATCCTAATGCCCAAAATGCGCGAGGCATCACCCAGGTCCTTCATGGAGAACCTTTGTGATAAGAATAGTTTGACCGATTGTAGCATAGGAACATCATTTCCTATCAGGAGAATGTCATCTACGTACAATACGAGGAATGTGACAGTACTCGCTACAATCTTCTTATAAATACATGGTTCATCTTCATTTTTGACAAAATCAAACTCTTTGATTGTATCATCAAAGCAGATGTTCCAGCTCCTTGAGGCCTGCTTTAATCCATAAATGGATTTAAGCAATCTACATGCTTTCCCGCTGCTCCCACTATCAATGAAGCCCTCTGGCAGATCCATAAAAACACATTCTTCTAAATCACCATTTAGAAATGCAGTTTTCACGTCCATCTGCCAGATTTCATAATCATAGTGAGCAGCAATAGCAAGTACGATCCTAATGGATTTAAGCATTGCTACCGGAAAGAAAGTTTCATCATAGTCCAAGCCTGGTCTTTGACGAAAACCTTTCGCTACAAGCCTTGCTTTATAGGTCTCCACCTGTCCATCTACACCAATCTTTCTTTTAAAGATCCATTTGCACCCAACGGGTTTTATCCCAGGAGGTGCAACGTCCAAAGTCCATACTTTGTTGGTGTACATTGACTCCATTTCGGATCTCATTGCTTCCAGCCATTTCACTGAGTCACCACTCGTGATAGCTTCCTGAAAACTAGTAGGGTCATCATCATCTATGATGTAATCTTCTCTATCACCATCTATGAGAAACCCATAGTATCTCTCTGGTGGGTGAGAAGTTCTAGTAGACCTCCTGAGCAGCTGAGGTTCATGAAGTTCTACTGCAACATCAGTTTCAACCAATTCCTCCTGAGTAATTTGTGTCTCTAGAACCACTTCTAGTTCTACCATATTGCCATTAGTACTTTCCGTAAAGATCTCATTTTCCAAAAATGTGGCATGCTGAGCAACAAACACCTTTTGTTCCTCTTTGTGGTTGAATAGATATCCATATGAATGTTTTGGATACCCCACAAATTTACACATGACCGATCGTGTCTCGAGTTTGTCTGGATTCTGCTTTTTAACAAAAGCCGGACAACCCCAAATCCTAAACCTTTTAAGAGATGGTCTCTTTCCATTCCACATCTCATATGGAGTGGTAGACACGGTCTTGGTTGGAACCCAGTTCAATAGATACATTGCTGTCTCCAATGCATGTCCCCAAAAGGAAAGCGGTAACTCAGTATCACACATCATGGATCGTACCATATCCAATAGGGTACGATTCCTCCGTTCTGACACACCATTGTGCTGCGGTGTGTAAGGAGGTGTGAGCTGAGAGAGAATCCCATTCTCTTTTAAGAATTCTAGAAACTCTGTACTTAAATATTCTCCACCTCGATCCGATCGAAGTTTCTGGATGCTCAAGCCTGTTTGCTTCTCTACTTCAAGTTTATACTCCTTGAATTTCTCAAAGGCTTCAGATTTGTGCTTTATCAAAAACACGTGTCCGAATCTTGAGAAATCATCAGTAAAAGTGATGAAGTATGAAAAACCACCTCTTGCAAGTGTAGACATTGGTCCGCATACATCACTATGTATGAGGCTTAAGAGTTCACCAGCTCTCTCTTCGTGTCCACTAAACGGAGTTTTGGTCATTTTACCTTTGATACAAGACTGGCAAGTCGCATAAGATTTATATTCAAACAGATTTAAATATCCATCTTTATGTAGGTTGTTTAGTCTTGTTTCATTAATATGACCAAGTCTACAATGCCAAAGAAAAGCTTCATTTATATCTGAAAACTTTCTTTTACTAGTATGTTGTATATTGAAAACTGTGTGTTGGTTCAGGATGTAAATACCGTTATTTAGTGTACCATACCCAATCAACTCTTGATTCAGGTTAATGTTCATAACATTATTTTGCAATATAAAATGATATCCTTCATTGTCCAACAAAGAAACGGATATTATATTACACAGCATATTTGGTACAAAATAACACGGGTTCAAAACCAAAATACTTCCTGAAGGCAACCCTAGATGATACTCTCCCACGGATACAACATGTATTTTGGAACCATTTCCAACCCGTAGAGTATGATCTCCTATCTTTAAAACTCTACTATTTCTCAATCCCTGCATACAATTGCAGATGTGAGAACCAGAACCGGTATCCAATACCCAGGATGCAGAGTTTAAAGAAAAGCAGTTTTCAGTTACAAACACACCTGAAGTGGAAGCATCATCATGCTTCTTCTTCTTGAGATCAGCAAGATATTCAGCACAGTTGCGTTTCCAATGTCCTGACTTTTTACAGTAAAAACATTCTCCTTTCCTGCTTCCCACAGCCCCGGCTTTGTCTTTCCCCTTTGCCTTTCTAACTCCACCTTTCTGTGTGATGGACTTCTTCTTTTCCTTTCCCTTGGCCTTAGCTTTTGGGAATGAAGAGGAAGATGGCCCAGCAAGCAGAGCAGGAGTCCTTGCCGTTTTCAACGTGTTCTCTGCACTTCTCAACATATTGAGAAGTTCAGGCAATGATTTCTCCAAATCATTCATATTGAAATTCACTATGAACGGAGCAAAGGCTGGGAGGAGAGACTGTAGAACAATATCCGTATATTGCTCATTATCCATAGTCCATCCCAGTCCCTCAAGTTCTTCAATAAGGCCAATCATCTTCAAAACATGGTCTCCAACTGATGCACCAGGGGCCATTCGCATCTGAAACAGCTTTCTAGATGCCTCGTATTTTAAAGTACGAGATTGCTCTTCATACAACTCCTTTGTGTGAAGAAAGATGATTGCACATCCATATTCTCGTGTTGCTTCTGATGGACACTGTCCATAGAAGCGAGCGCGAGGCACTTGGCCGTGTTGCAGTCATTTTCCTAAGTTTTTCGGATCTCCCTATCCGAGACAGATGATTCAGGTCCTGGGACGGGTGGGGCTTCAGTATTGAGGACATATGATACCTTATCATATGAGAGTGCAATGTTTAAGTTCCTCAACCATTCTTTATAATTTGGTCCTGTCAATTTATTTTTCTCAAGTAGTAGCTTAAGTCCTGACATCTGTAATTGCCATTCAGAGAGAGAAAAAGATACACTTAGCGAAATGCTCTTGCAAAGAATTAGATTGGTTATTATTTTATCTAATCGATGTCTCCCACTGCTTTTAATCAAATTTTCTTTCAAAACCTGAAAAGAAAACTAGCCAGGAATAATTACATTCTACAGTTTTACTAACCGATCAGTCTTTCTAGACACCCACTGGATTAGCTAATTGTAAAGTGTAAAACTCTCCTGGAAGTAACACTTACTCACAGTGAGATCGAGATCCAACTATCATATAGATGGTATGCAATCTCATTGCAAATTTCAACTCTTCAAATTCCCGATATGGTTTTTACCCTTAGTCACTTATGACCTCGGCTATGGTCAACATATCATAAGTACTAGTCAAATTCTACCCGTCATTTCGTGATTAAATAGACCCATACATATGACCCTTGACTATGATCAACATAATCCCATGAATGTCCAAACTAATCGCATCATATGCTTTGTAGGAAGACATCACTTAGCTACCGTGCACTACGCCTTGACTATAATCAACATACGCAGCACGAATACTAAGTACTCTGCTTCCTAAAATGACGGAGGGTTGCAGATGGTTTTTAAGAAAACCTTTAACGCTTTGAACATGATCTCGTTGTAGAATCAAAACAGTTAAGAAAAGGAGTGGCTTAAGCTCCGCATCTTATTGAAATTTGCATTTTTCATAAAAAGCCGAGTTTGTTTCAAATCTGATTCTGCAACATCATTAGGTTTCTTTTCTTTACATTAATCTCATTAATGTGATCCCATCATCTAAGTTCCTAAGCCATCACAGAATAGAACGTATACTTATACAATCCACATTCGCCATAGTGTCCCGTTATGCACCGTTAGGTTACTTAACTAACGGCATAGCGGGGCGGGACTAGCGCGGGTGTAAAATATAAGCAACGTTTATTATATATCATATATATAATAATAATCCATTCATCTCAGATACTAAGTAATCACATTACAGAATATCAACAGCAGAAGCATATAAAAGAATATCTAGGATGTCCGTATTTTGTATCGAGCCAACAATAGAAAATACGGATTCCACGGTCGTGATGAATAGCCAAGCCCACACCCTTAGACCCCTACGAGTGCGGCAAGTGATCCTGCCAATTCTAGAGTTTAGGAGACCCAGTCTCGACTCCTCGAGATGGCCTCCCACTGAACCCTAGAACCCGATCACTTGTGCTCCCCTCCTTGGGTCTATCCTAATGCGGAAAAGTAAATAATATACAATTGATTTATACATGAATGAAAATAAATACTCTCATCTCAAATAAAAAACCCCCGGCTATTCAGTCGCGACAATCCTACTCATCATATCTCAGCAACACATAATATCTCATATCATCAACGTAAGTAAGTATGCGTATCCCGATTGTCGTTGACGTATAGCAACGAAAACGGCGATACACCACATATTACACTTACGGTCGCAGAAAATAAAATGAAAAACTACAACATTTGGAATCCACAATCACCTTAGACATCATAAATTCGAAATATCACATACTTCGTATTTCATGCCTAACTATATGAATTCCACATATTGTATCACATTTCAGATAAATAGACAATGTTAAACTTTTCGATCGAATAAACAAACACCCAAGATTTCCCAAACTGCACAACACTTGAGCCGAGTTCAAAAATTTCTAGAACATGCCACAGCCCCTTATGGACCAACCGTAGAAGGGCCAAACCAACGCCTCACATGTGGCAACGCTAAACTACCACAAACCCTAAGGTTCAGTGATAGTTTTGACGGTCACATAATCGAGTTAAGATTATGTTCTTCTAGAGTGTCCACAAATACGCTAGCATGTTTTTCGAAAGTTTCGAACTCGGGAAAAATCCAACACTTGGAATTTTTCCAATACGGGAAAAATTGTGTTTCTAATATTCGTTCAAACATTTTAACACGTTCTAAAAATCTGAAAATCTGAACGAAATTAAACCTTTCCAATCGAATCACCAAATACAATATATCTTCAGAAAACTCAACACTTGAGTAAGTTTAAAATATTTCAGAGGCATGTACATATTAAATCAGGTATTACTGTATAAAAATATTCCCCTAAACCCCTTGTACGGCCGCGGATCCGCGGCCAAAGGCATGCTTGTGCCGCGGATCCGCGCTTCTTTGGAGGGATCCATGAAAAATTTTTATATGGTAATTCATAGAAAAACCTGCTGAATTTTTTAAGAACTTTTAATTTGGAAAAATCCAATTTTCAAAAAATTTCCAGAGAGCGGTCCAAAATGGTATTTCGTGGTTCGATCGGACTTTTAACATCGCCTACGCATCGCCTAAAGCTCTAGCTTGGCTCTGATACCACTGTTGGGCTAGCCTAGCACCTCGTCAAGGGTTCGGTACCATCACATATGCCATAATCAAAATTTTAGAGGTGCTAAGTTAACTCGACAAGAATCGAAACTAGAAATTTTAGGGATTCATACAAGTAAGCATCACATGCAAATGTAAAACTATCACTAAGAGTAGAGATTACAACCTTTGTAGATCTCCCTCGGTGACTCCTTGGCACTATGAGAGTTTGAAACGGATCGATGGAAGCCTTCCTTGTCCACGATGATCCACCCGAAGTCCCTTTGCCCAAAGCTCCTTGCCTTACTTGTTTCGCAAACGAAGTAGAGCAAACACCCTACACAAATCGGCTAGATGTGTGTAGTATGATGATGTGGTTTATGTTCTTCAATTGAAATCCTTTTCTTTTATCAATTTCACTCTAGAGAAAAATCAAGAGAGGATGAAGAAGATAATGGTGGCTTGAGCTTTCTATCATATCACATATGATAACATGTTTTCACACCCTTGTTCACAATTTTTCCCTTGTTGTTTCTCATTGTGTGTTTCATATCACATATGAAGCTATTTATAGTGATGAGAAGGAATAATCACCATTATTCCATTACCACCATAATTATGAGTGGAAATTCTTTTCATAAAGAATTGAGCATGGGTGGAAATTCTTTTCATTAAGTTAAGTAAAGCTTACCCACTAAAGAATAAAGGAGCATGAGTGGATATTCTTTACATTAACTTAAAATGATAAATACAAATTAAAAGCTTCAATATAAGTCTTACATTGCCACCATTCTTGTATCAACAACCATGATACTATGTATGCATGTATGTGTCCATGCACATCATCATGTGCATACATGCATGCATACAAAAGGATTTACTTAAAGAATTAATCTAAATGTAATTTGTTAAATCAACACTTGATTTAGCAAACCGGTCATATCTCATACGATCCGACAAATAGAAAATGCCCGATTAATACACGTTTATCATATAACCGTATTTAATCGGATCCCGCGCATATCTCATATGCACACCACACCTTTTTGCCTGAGCTAGGAAACTTCATTGTGGGACTCTAAGACTCGTCAATACACCAGCAGTAGATGATGATCATATCAAACATCTACAAGCCGCAAGAGGTCAGCTAAACATAACGGCCACCCGGGTATTGAAACGATCAGAAGAAAACCAGCGAAGCTGTAAAAACTCCCGTCGAGCCAACTGGCAACACTTACCGTACAGTCCGGTCTCTTCGTCAGATATGCTGCATATCGAGTCTAGGGATGGAATCGTCGACCCCAGTAACTCAATAATGTAAGTCTACGTTGCCATCCCCGGTACTTACGAGGAGGTGGAAACGGTATAACAATCAAATTTTGTCATGAGGAGCAACATGGACTAAACAAGGTCGGGATCGCGTCTAAACTAAACTAGCAAACATACAAAGGAGCGTTAGCTACTCGGATGAAAAGTTATACCTAACTTGAACTCCTTCTTCTTCAAACTTTTGTAGAGTTTGATGGTTCTTGCCTCGTAGCCTTCTTCCGTCGAAGATGGATCCACCTGAGGGTTCAACCTTTGGGCTCTTCCTCGAACTTTGAGTGAACTAGGATCTCCGGCTTGCCAAACCTTGAACCCTAGAGAGAGTAGAGAGTGTCTATGGGGTGCTTTCTTTTTCAAGGTGAGGGATTCTCAACACACGAGAAGCAATCACCTTGAGCTTGAGGAAGAAGAAGATGAAATGAGGAGAGAGAATGATTATGATAGAATGAGCTCTTTTCTTTTGCAACCATAACTAAAAGAAAAGGAATTATCTAATTGAAAATGAAAATAGTTGATGGTTGTATTTGGAATGACCACTATCATCACTTCATTAAATGAGTGTAAGCTAGAATCAAGGAGTATCCTTGCAAAGCAATGATGGTGGTCAACATACAACCATGGTCAACAAGTAAACCATGGTCAGCAAGTCAACAAAATCAACCATAACAATATTTCATTTAATTACTATTATTAATTGATATTTCATAAATCTATTAGGGTTTGGAAAATGACGACTGTCAACTGTGCATACGCACCCGTTCCGAAACCCTAATGAAAAACCTCATCCTCCGCCTCAAGCAACTGTGCATACACACCTGTATTCTCGTTCCGAGGAACAAGAATACCGAGAGATAAAAGCAACCCCAAAACATATACCAGTATCTGGCTCAAACCAGAGCCCGCCAGTATAATCCGTCCGAACTCCAAACGTGCACAAGTGCGCGGATGAGAACGAACCCTGCCGCAAAACCATGCGACCTCTACTCAGTTTTGCCCAGAGGCGAATACCCTCTGTGTGGGACTCTAAAGACTCGACACTACGCTGGCAGTGGGTTTAACCACAGACCGCAAGCGGCACTAGCTGTGCGTAACGGTCCCCAGGTAGATGCCGACAAGAAGGCTGACGAGGTGAAACCCGATCTGAACTCCTACTGAGTCTGAATGTGACAGTCTTCGTACAGTCCGGTCTGTTCGTCTAATACATCGCATGTCGGGCCTAGGGGGCGGTAAAACGTCAGTCCCCTAATAGCGGTACAAGTCGTGTCGGAGTGAAGCCCAAAACACCCTGAGATAATACTGGAAGCCTACCAGTATATCTCGCTTGCCCTGGCCAGGGACTACTCGTGTAATGGTTCTCCTAGACACAGCGCGATGTCAACCCCCAATACCGGGAGAGACGAATCCTGTCTAACCGTCACTGCCTCCAAGTGCTTCGGGACTGCACCCAACCACTGCCTGTTTGCACGACTCCATTGAGCCGCGGTAGGGTAGTGATCAAAATGCAGTGGGAACACACTCGAGGCGAAGTGCCAGCGTCATGTCAGCGGACTAAGCTGCACTCATGTCACCTGGAAACTGATAACTGACGATAGGTATAATACCAACCTTTCAGTTCCCGATGAGTCCTGTCCAGTGTACTCGTAACCCAACGAGCACCCGTATACTATCTCCAGTACGACGTACTGATGGCTGTGGGACAGACCATCTCCCACACTGGGATGAGAAACGCATACGCTAGTCTACTCCGGAGTATCGATGCCCTGTCTCGATAGTCCTGCGACTAGGGACCTGTATAAGGAAGTACTTATAGATTACCCAGCCCCCACTAGTGTGACTGCCATCACAACGCTGGTAATCAAGCAAAGATCCTAAGGGCTCCACTAATGCGTATAGGTGATATACTAATATAAACACATGTACACATTGAAGTAGAAACAAACCAAGTAGCATACTACTATATTGAGCAAGATTGTTTATACAAGGTGAATATCCCAAGCTTCCATTAAGTAATATACAAACTAGTATGATACAGTAATGGCCTCTAGGGCATATACAATAACAATCTCCCACTTGTACTAAGGCAATGTACTGGCGTATCGAAGACCTATCATCTCGATCAGCCGCTCGAACTGAGTCTGGGGCAGTGCCTTGGTGAATGGATCTGCAGTGTTTTCTTCTGAAGCAACCCTCCGAACCTCGATCTCCTTGCGATCCACGATCTCCCTGATCAGGTGATACCGCCTCAAGATGTGCCTGGATCTCTGATAGGACCTGTGTTCCTTCGCTAAAGCTATAGCCCCGTTGTTGTCGCAATACAGAGGTATTGGGTCAACAATGGACGGAACCACCTGAAGTTCTTTCAAGAACTTCCTCATCCAGACAGCTTCTTTTGCGGCATCAGATGCAGCGATGTATTCCGCTTCCATTGTCGAGTCTGCAACGGTTTCCTGTTTGGAACTCTTCCAACACACCGCCCCTCCATTGAGGGTAAAGACAAAACCCGACATGGACTTGGAATCAACCTTGTCACTCTGGAAGCTGGAGTCAGCAAAGGCCTCGATCTGGAGGTCTTTTCCGCCATACACCAAGAACATCTCCTTAGTCCTTCTCAGGTACTTGAGAATGTTCTTTACCGCTATCCAGTGTTTCTCCCCAGGGTTTGACTGATACCGGCTTACCACACTCAGTGCATAAGCTACATCCGGTCTGGTACACAACATCGCATACATTATAGAGCCTACCGCAGAAGCGTAGGGTATAATAGACATGTGATCCCTCTCCAAATCAGTCTTGGGAGACATCTCTTTAGAGAGGGTGATCCCGTGACAAGCCGGTAGGTTACCGCGCTTGGAATCTTCCATACTGAATCTTTTCACTATGGTGTCGATGTACCTGGACTGAGAAAGTCCTAATATCCTCTTGGATCTATCACGATGGATCCGGATCCCCCGGATGTATGAGGCATCACCCAGGTCTTTCATGGAGAAGCTGTGTGACAAGAACCCCTTGACAGATTGTAGCATAGGAATGTCATTTCCTATTAAGAGAATGTCATCCACGTATAAAACGAGGAATACTACAGTTCTTGCTACAAATCTATTATAGATGCATGGTTCATCTGGATTTTTGATAAAGCCAAATTCCTTGACCGTCTCATCAAAACAGATGTTCCAACTCCGCGATGCCTGCTTTAGTCCATAGATGGACTTAAGCAACTTGCACACCTTTCCGCTGCTCCCACTCTGAATGAAACCCTCTGGCTGATCCATATAGACACACTCCTCTAAATTTCCATTTAGAAAAGCGGTCTTTACGTCCATCTGCCAAATCTCATAATCGTGGAAGGCAGCAATGGCAAGAAGGATCCGAATGGATTTCAGCATAGCCACTGGAGAAAAGGTTTCGTCATAGTCCAAGCCAGGTCTTTGACGGAAACCCTTTGCTACAAGTATATCTTTATAGGTCTCAACCTGTCCATCTACACCAATCTTCCTTTTGAAGATCCACTTGCATCCTACGGGCTTTACCCCGTCTGGAGCAATGTCCAACGTCCATACTTTGTTGGTGTACATGGACTCCATTTCGGTCCGCATTGCATCCAGCCATTTTACCGAGTCAACGCTCTGAACGTCCTGTTGGAAGCTAGTAGGCTCATCATAATCTATGATGCAATCCTCTCTATCCCCGTCTATGAGAAAACCGTAGTATCTCTCGGGCGGATGAAACTGCCTACTACTCCTGCGGAGCGGCGTAGGAATGTCCTGTTCATTTGAACCCTCTGGTTCCACTAAGCTTGCAGTAATAGTCTGTGGTTCTGGAATTTCTTCCAGTTCTACTGCGCTCCCACTTATTTCTTTTTCTAAGAACCGGTGTTCTATAAAGTGGGCATGACGAGAAACAAGAACTTTTTGTTCCTCTGCGTAGTAGAAGAGATATCCCTTGGAGTTCTTTGGATATCCCAGAATCTTACACAGTACTGAGCGCGCCTCGAGCTTGTCCGCATGCTGCTTTTTAACAAAAGCTGGACTTCCCCAAGCCTTAATGTGACTGAGATGGGGCCTCTTCCCACACCACATCTCATACGGTGTAGTAGGCACAGTCTTAGTAGGAACTCGGTTCAAAAGGTACGCAGCTGATTCTAGCGCATACCCCCAGAATGATCGCGGTAACTCAGCGTTACTCATCATGGACCGTACCATATCCAATAGGGTTCGGTTCCGTCTCTCCGATACACCGTTGTGTTGCGGAGTGTATGGAGGAGTAAGCTGAGAGAGAATTCCGTTCTCTTTTAAATAATTCAGGAACTCGGCACTTAAGTATTCTCTACCTCGATCCGATCTTAGAATCTTGATACTTTTGCCGGTCTGTTTCTCTACTTCATTCTTATATTCCTGGAACTTTTCAAAGGCCTCAGACTTATGTTTCATTAAGAAGACATAACCGTACCTTGAAAAATCATCCGTAAAAGTAATGAAGTAAGAGTAACCGCTTCGCGCATGTGTAGACATTGGACCGCACACGTCGCTGTGTACGAGTCCCAAGAGCTCGCTCGTTCTTTCTCCGTGTCCAGTGAACGGATTCTTTGTCATCTTTCCCATGAGACAAGATTCACAAGTGGCATAAGACTGATACTCGAACGGATCCAAGTATCCTTCTTTATGTAACTTTGTCAACCGTGTCTCATTGATGTGACCCTGTCTACAATGCCATAAGAAAGCCTGATTGATATCTGGAGACTTTCTTTTGTGTGTATTCTGGACATTGAAAATCTTTGGTTGGTTCAATACGTATATACCATTGCTCAGTGTACCTGAACCAATCAGAACTTGATTAAGGTGAATGTTTACAACATTACTTACAAACGCAAATTCATAACCTTCTTTAGAAACCAAAGATACAGAAATGATATTACAAGTTGCGTTGGGTACAAAAAAGCAATTACGCAAAACCAAAACATGCCCATCAGTCATTCCCAGGTGATAGTCCCCCACGGCTTTAGCATCCATGCTAGCTCCGTTTGCAACTCTGAGGGTCATGTCACCTGCCTTCAAAAAT
The DNA here is from genome assembly GCA_030015575.1 of Agapanthus africanus. NCBI lineage: Eukaryota > Viridiplantae > Streptophyta > Magnoliopsida > Asparagales > Amaryllidaceae > Agapanthus > Agapanthus africanus. Next base: position 466,171,062 of record CM057339.1, on the reverse strand, counting down.
CTACGGTTTCTCAACGCCTGCAAAGAATTACAGATATAAGATCCTGATCCGGTATCCAATACCCAGGAAGTAGAGTTTATAGAAAGACAGTTTTCAATAACATACACACCTGAAGCTGAAGCCGCAACCTGCTTCAGTTCCTGTGTCCTGGCCTTCCAAGCCCTGCAATCTTTCTTCCAGTGTCCACCCTTATGACAATAGAAGCATTCTTCTTTTCCCACAAGCTTCCCCGCAATCTTTGTTGCCTTTTCCTTTCCCTTCGTACCCACTTTACTAACACCGCCTCCTAGTTTGGTCGGGGCTTTCTTCCTCTTTCCCTTGGCTTTCGCCTTGGACCTAGAGGAAGAAGATCCTCCTACAAACAAAGCAGGTGTTTCCCTACCCTTCTGTAGGGTGCCCTCTGCGCTACTCAGCATGTTGAGGAGTTCTGAAAGTTCAACTTCCTTTTCTTGTAAGTTGAAGTTCAGTATAAACTGGGCGTAAGTGGATGGAAGGGACTGGAGAATTAAATCCGTATAGAGTTCACTGTCCAACGTGGTCCCAAGTTCTGTGAGCTCCTCAGTGTAGCCAATCATCTTAAGCACGTGGTCCGCTACCGATGATCCGACGGCCAACTTTGCCGAAAATAACTTCTTCGACACTTTGTATCTTGCGATACGAGACTGCTCTCTATACAGTTCTTTTGTATGAAGAAATATGGATTCTAAATCCATATTCTCGTGCCTCCTCTGGTGTTCGTTGTCCATAGAGGCAAGCACGAGGCACTTGGCCTTCGCGCAATCAATCTCCCAAGTCTTACGGATTTCCTTATCCGCGACGCTGGAGGTGGGACCTGGGACGGGGGGAGCTTTGGTGGTAAGAAGATACCCCAGCTTGTCGTAAGTGATTGCCATTTTGACATTCCTGAGCCAATCTTTGTAGTTTGGCCCTGTCAGTATGTTTTTATCTAGAAGTAACTTAAGTCCAGTCATTTCGATTTGGTCGCTGCAGGGGGGAGAGAAGAAACACTTTAGCATGATGCTCTTGCAAGTTTAGAATGGTTTTTAATTTGTCTAAACAGGATGGCTCCCACTGTCTCTCGAATCCCTCCTCAAACCACAAAGGTAGAATTAGCCGGGATCAATCCCACCGCACAATACTTGCTTAACCGTTCAGCTAGGCCAGTGTCGGTACTTCGAGGGAGGTTTTCCAACGCTTTCGCGAAGTTCCTTAATTAGAGAACCTCTTTTCCTTGGGGGCGTAGCCCCTCTAACACCTTTCTAGACACCTACTAGGTTTATATCATTGATCGTTTAGTGAAAAATTTCCCGAGGAGTAGCATATACTCACAGTAGGGTCGGGATCCAAATATCATCGCGTGACGAAACTAAAGGAATCCTACCAGAGTCACCACACTCCAAATGGTATGCAAATCTAGCAAGTTTCAGTACTTATGAAACTCCCGATGTGGATTTTTGCCCCATGCTCTTATGATCTTGACTAAGGCCAACAAATCATAAGTCACATGTCAAGTTCTACCCGTCGTTATCCAGGTTAATTTGAACCCACCCGTATATACCCTTGACTATGGCCAACAAGGCAATACGACTGTCCCAAACCAACGCATTCTATCAATGCAACATATGAATACCCACCAGCTACCAAACACTGTGCCTTGACTAAGGCCAACAAACACAGCTTGAATACTGTTGAATATTCATATGAAACGATGGAGGGCTATGGATGGTTTTGGCGAAACCGTGAACGTAGTGAAATTGATATAATCGATGGAACGAGATAGCTTTTAGAAGGAGTGGCTCAAGCTCCGCATTTAAAAGTTAGTTTTGAAAAGAACCGAGTGGTTTTTCGAAAGTGTTCCAACGACTTTAGCTTGGTTTATTATCTTGCATTAGTTCTTTTAATACGTGATATTCTTGCATTAGTTCTTTTAATGCGTCCCATCATTTAATCCTACCATTGCAGAAAATAACCAAAATATGACGTACGCTTATGCCATTCGCATTGGCCACGGGGCCCCGTCATTACACGTTAGGTTACTTAACTAACGACAGAGCGGGGGCTGGGCTAGCGCGGCTGTAAAACATAAGCAACGCCTAAATAGAAAGCAATGATAGACATTACAGATCACAGATGAATACTTTGGATATACTAGGAATCCGCAATCCGTTCGAGCCTGCAACGAAAAGCGGATTACACGGTCGCGGTGAATAGCCAAAACCCCACCCAAGACCCCTACGGATGCGGCAAACTACCCGCCAAGTACCCGGTCGTTTGTGCACCCCCTCCATGGGTCTATCCTAGGAGCAAAAAAAGTAAAAAGAATTATACAATGACGGCTACAACCCCGACCCGGTTGTGCGGCCAAACAAATAATAATATTACATCAATTTACATTTACAAATGAATGAAAGAAAAAACAAAAGCTCATCTCACATCCACCCCGGCTATTCACCCGCGACAGTCCAACAGATTCATATACACATTCCAATATCAAACACAGATCACAGAGATGTATAACCCCGACTAATCGACTTATAGAGATTAGCCGACGTTCAATACATTCAAACATCACAGATATAACCAATATAGTCCAAGTGCAGTGAAGTTCGGAAAAAAATACGGAATTATAGGACCCCAAAAGTGAATTTCTGTTCTGGAAAATCTGGGTACATATAATATATCTGAAAAATCCCAAAATCCTACCAGAAGAACACTGCACGAAAAACGATCACAAGAGGAAACAAAACGGCGGCGGTTCCACGGCCTAAGCCACCTATTGCCGCGGAACCGCGGCGCTTTAAGGGAATCATGCGATCGTTTTTCTTGGGTGTTCACACAAAACCCTGAGCCGAATTTAGGTGTATAACAAACCTTGTTTTGACCAGAAAATTTTTTAACAGAAACTAGGGTTTTGTAAAAGTTTAGTTTTTGGATTTTTCGGTTCCGAACTTCGTTACACTTCACTACCAAGCAAGTTTAAGTTTAGTTAGGCTCTGATACCACTGTAAGTCCACGTTGCCATCCCCGGTACTTACGAGGAGGCGGAAACGGTATAACAATCAAATTTTGTCATGAGGAGCAACATGGACTAAACAAGGTCGGGATCGTGTCTAAACTAAACTAGCAAACATACAAAGGAGCGTTAGCTACTCGGATGAAAAGTTATACCTAACTTGAACTCCTTCTTCTTCAAACTTTTGTAGAGTTTGATGGTTCTTGCCTCGTAGCCTTCTTCCGTCGAAGATGGATCCACCTGAGGGTTCAACCTTTGGGCTCTTCCTCGAACTTTGAGTGAACTAGGATCTCCGGCTTGCCAAACCTTGAACCCTAGAGAGAGTAGAGAGTGTCTATGGGGTGCTTTCTTTTTCAAGGTGAGGGATTCTCAACACATGAGAAGGAATCACCTTGAGCTTGAGGAAGAAGAAGATGAAATGAGGAGAGAGAATGATTATGATAAAATGAGCTCTTTTCTTTTGCAACCATAACTAAAAGAAAAGGAATTATCTAATTAATAATAATAATTGAAAATGAAAATAGTTGATGGTTGTATTTGGAATGACCATTATCATTACTTCATTAAATGAGTGTAAGCTAGAATCAAGAAGTATCCTTGCAAAGCAATGATGGTGGTCAACATTCAACCATGGTCAACAAGTCAACCATGGTCAACAAGTCAACAAAATCAACCATAACAATATTTCATTTAATTACTATTATTAATTGATATTTCATAAATCTATTAGGGTTTGGAAAATGACGACTGTCAACTGTGCATACGCACCCGTTCCGAAACCCTAATGAAAAACCCCATCCTCCGCCTCAAGCAACTGTGCATACACACCTGTATTCTCGTTCTGAGGAACAAGAATACCGAGAGATAAAAGCAACCCCAAAACATATACCAGTATCTGGCTCAAACCAGAGCCCGCCAGTATAATCCGTCCGGACTCCAAACGTGCACAAGTGCGCGGATGAGAACGAACCCTGCCGCAAAACCATGCGACCTCTACTCAGTTTTGCCCAGAGGCGAATACCCTCTGTGTGGGACTCTAAAAACTCGACACTACGCTAGCAGTGGGTTTAACCACAGACCGCAAGCGGCACTAGCTGTGCGTAACGGTCCCCAGGTAGATGCCGACAAGAAGGCTGACGAGGTGAAACCCCATCTGAACTCCTACTGAGTCTGAATGTGACAATCTCCGTACAGTCCGGTCTGTTCGTCTAATACATCGCATGTCGGGCCTAGGGGCGGTAAAACGTCAGTCCCCTAATAGCGGTACAAGTCATGTCGGAGTGAAGCCCAAAACACCCTGAGATAACACTGGAAGCCTACCAGTATATCTCGCTTGCCCTGGCCAGGGACTACTCGTGTAATGGCTCTCCTAGACACAGCGCGATGTCAACCCCCAATACCGGGAGAGACGAATCCTGTCTAACCGTCACTGCCTCCAAGTGCTTCGGGACTGCACCCAACCACTACCTGTTTGCATGACTCCTTTGAGCCGTGGTAGGGTAGTGATCAAAATGCAGGGGGAACACACTCGAGGCGAAGTGCCAGCGTCAAGTCAGCGGACTAAGCTGCACTCATGTCACCTGGAAACTGATAATTGACGATAGGTATAATACCAACCTTTCAGTTCCCGACGAGTCCTGTCCAGTGTACTCGTAACCCAACGAGCACCCGTATACTATCTCCAGTACGACGTACTGATGGCTGTGGGACAGACCATCTCCCACACTGGGATGAGAAACGCATACGCTAGTCTACTCCGGAGTATCGATACCCTGTCTCGATAGTCCTGCGACTAGGGACCTGTATAAGGATGTGCTTATAGATTACCCAGGCCCCACTAGTGTGACTGCCATCACAACGCTGGTAATCAAGCAAAGATCCTAAGGGCTCCACTAATGCGTATAGGTGATATACTAATATAAACACATGTACACATTGAAGTAGAAACAAACCAAGTAGCATACTACTATATTGAGCAAGATTGTTTATACAAGGTGAATATCCCAAGCTTCCATTAAGTAATATACAAACTAGTATGATACAGTAATGGCCTCTAGGGCATATACACTAACAAATAAGTCATGCTGGTGTATGGCTCATAACAGATCGAGAAACTTCTGATAACTCTTATTAGTAAATCTCAGCAGCCCTGGCCAGGGACTTCATGTTATAGCGAATCGAGCATAGCACAACATCAACCCCCAATACCGGGAGAGACGAAACCCCTCCTATCGCTCATTGCCTCCATGCGCCTCGAGACTGTACCCAAATACCACCTGTTTGCACGACTCAGTAGAGCCGTGGTATGGTGGAGATCAAAGTATAGTGGGAGGACACACAAGACTCTATGACGATCTCGGGTCTACAGACTAACCTGTACCACTGTTCCATGAGAACTGCTATCCGACGATAGATATAATACCACATAGGAGTTCTCGGCAAGTCCGTTAAGTGTACCCAGTCTCCACTGAGCACCCGCATACAATCTTTGGTGTCTCCTCACCAGATGGATATGGGATCATCCATCGCCCATCATATGGGACAAGAATGGTATACGCTAGTCTACTCTGGAATATCGATGCCCTGTCTCGATACACCCTCGACTAGGAACAGTTCAAGGATATGCTTATAGACTACATGTGCCCCACTAGTATGATCCGCATCATAATCACAGTAGTCAAGCAAATATCCTTTGGGCTTTATCAACATGTGTAAATGATTAAATCTACATGTACAGATAAAGTAAACCAGATAGCGTACTATCATGTTGAGCAAGAAATTCATCTATCTCCATAGATATATGTCCAAATTTCCACTATCCACATAATGGCCTTTAGGGCATACATATTACTAACAGTAGCTTACGCACTTAGTGTGGTAAGCAGGTATCAGTCTGACCCAGGTGAGAAACATTGGATAGTGGTGAAGAATATTCTCAAGTACCTGAGAAGAAATAAGGAGATGTTCTTAGTTTACGGAAATAAGGACCTCCAAGTAGAGGCTTTTACCGACTCCGGCTTCCAAAGTAACAAGGATGATTCTAAATCCATTTCGGGTTTTGTGTTTACCCTCAATAGAGGGGCGGTATGTTGGAAGAGTTCCAAACAGGATACCGTCGCAGACTTAACTATGGAGGCTGAGTATATAGCTGCTAGTGAAGCCGCAAAAGAGGCTGTCTGGATGAGGAAGTTCATTTCTGAACTTCAGGTGGTTCCGTCCATTGCCAATCCAATACCTTTGTATTGTGATAACAATGGCGCTGTAGCTTTAGCGAAGGAACCAAGGTCCCATCAGAAATCCAGGCATATCTTCAGGAGGTTTCACCTGATCAGGGAGATCGTGGATCGTCGGGAGATCGAGATACGGAGAGTGGACACAAAAGACAACACGGCAGATACATTCACCAAGGCCATCCCTCAAGTGCAGTTCGAGAGGCTGTTTGAGATGTTGGGCATGCGGTACGCCAGCAACTGCATCTGGTAGAGACGGTGGGTACTCATTGCGCCAATTATAGGCCTTAGTGGAAGTGGGAGATTGTTGGATATATATGCCCTAGAGGCCTTCATTGTATAGGATCCTAGGGATATGTATATACATGACAGTCTTGCTTGATATGATAGTACGCTATTTGGTTTGTCTTTGTCTTAACGTATGATATATTTTACTTGGTATTTATATATGTATGTTGATAAAGCCTATAGGGTGTTTGCCTGACTACCGACGTTGTGATGGTAGTCATACTTGTGGGAGCTGGATAGTCAATAGGCACATCCTTAGATGTCCCTGGTCGCAGGAGTATCGAGACTGGGCATCGATACTCCGGAGTTGACTAGTGTATACATATCTAGACCCTGATGAGGGGCGATGGACTGGTCCCGCAGCCATTGGTGGAGTGCACCTAAGATTGTATACAGATGCTCACTAGATGTGAGTACACCGGACATGACTCGCCGAGAACTGACTAGATGGTATTATACTTAACGTCAGATAGCAGTTCTCAGGTGACATGTGTGCAGATAGTCCGTTGACTTAAGGTCATCATTTGTCTCGTGTGAGTTCCCACTGTGCTTTGATTATTACCCTACCACGATTCAAAGGAGTCGTGCAAACAGGTTTTAGTTGGGCACAGTCCCGAGCCACGTGGAGGCAATGATCGACTGTTAGGGATTCGTCTCTCCCGGTATAGGGAGTTGATATCGCACGGTGATCGGTTGGTCATTACCATAAGTCCCTGGCCAGGGCTGATTGAGAATTGCTGATGGAATGATCAGTAGATTCTCGGATGGTCTTGAGCCATACCGACACGACTTGTACGGTTATTAGGTGTCTGACGTCCACCACCTCCCTAGACCATACATGCGATACTCTTAGACGAACAGACCGAACTGCGCGGATATTGTCACGGACAGGCTCAGGCTCAGTAGGATTTCGGATGGGTTACCTTATCGGCTTTCTTATCGACAACTACCTGGGGACCGTTACGTACAGCTAGTACCGCTTGCGGTCTGTGGTTAAACCCACTGCAAGCGTAGTAGTCGAGTCTTTAGAGTCCCACACAGAGATTTCCTAAATCCAGACGAAAAGATATAGAGGTCGTATGGTTTTACGACAAAGGTTCGGACGCATACGTGTTTAAACGCATGTATGACATTCGGACAGTTTTTACTAGCCGGCTTTGGTTTAAGCCAGATTCTAGTATCAGGTTATTGGATTTATACAGTCTAAAGTTTTTTCGTGTTTTCACGGATGCGTGGGGCGTTCTCGTAATTTCCGAGAAGCTTCTAGAAGGATGTGACATGAGGGGTTAAGGTGGCATTTTCATTAATTGCTCTAGTGACTCATTCATATGATTCATCATATCATTAAATGCATCATTAATGCATCATTAATGATCTAATGACTCACATGATGAATCACTCTTCTTGAATAAATGAAGCATGGTGAATAATCATTTAATTGATATTATTTGATAATTCATTATGTTTGATATATTCAAGTGAGAAGCTTTTCTATTCTCATTATCATCTCCACCTTCTCTCTCCTCAAGCTCTCTCTCCTTCTCCAAACCCTAATCCTACCACTCATGAGTTGAGTACAAGGATTAGTAATGACTAAACACTCCATAACCTAACTCTACATCACCTTAGTTCCTTTATTAGCAACTAGAGAAACTAAGTAACCTCAAGTTTAGAGGTTATAGCTTGGATTAGGGTTCTCGGGTGGATCGTCTATCACGGAAGGAAGCCAAGGAGGACGTGGAGATCCAAGGAGGCCATAGAGATCGTAAAGACGAAGGACTAGAATCGTTTGGTATAATCTCTTTACATAGTAGCTTAGAACTCTATGCTTATTATTAAGTATTGTTTAGAAAAGATCTTCGGTTAGTTGATGTTCGCTCTATAAACATGATCGTTTTTCAAATTTCCGCATCCCCGCAACTCGTGGGGTGTTTCACATCAACTTACACTTCCATGCTGCATCAAAACACATCGCAATCCTTTCCCAGATGCGTCGCTGTGAATCACCAATCCTCCGGAACTGTCGGGTTCGGTCGAAATAAGAGCGGTTATTAATCACTGCTTCAACGCCTCAGAAGATGTCGCACACTTATCCGTCCACACAAATGGTACTTCCTTGCATGTAAGCTTGGTCAAAGGCTCAGTCAAACGAGCAAAATTCTCCACGAACCATCTGTAATAGCCGGCAAGTCCAAGAAAACTTCTGATCTCTGCTATGTTCTTCGGAATCAGCTAATTTTGAACTGCTGCAATCTTCTCGGGATCAACGGTGATTCCATCTCCGGATACGACGTGCCCCAAAAGCTTCACTTCTTTAAGCCAAAACTTGCACTTGCTCATCTTTGCATATAATCTTTCTTGTCTCAATGTCTGCAGTGCGATCTTCAAGTGTTCTGCAAGCTCTTCAATGCTCCTTGAATAGACCAGAATATCATCGATGAACACCACTATAAACTGGTCCACGAACGGTGAAAAGATTCGGTTCATCAAGTCCATAAATATAGACGGTGCATTCGTGACTCCGAATGGCATCACTAAATACTTGTAATGTCTATACCGAGTTCGTAACGCAGCCTTGCAAATATATTCTGTTTTAACTCGGACCTGATGATATCCGGATCGCAAATCCAGCTTCGAGAATACCCTCGCGCCGTTAAGTTGCTCGAATATTTCGCCAATGCGATGGATCGGGTACTTGTTCTTAATAGTCACCCGGTTTAATTCTCGATAATCGATGCACATTCTCCTTGTGCCATCTTTCTTCTTTACTAGAAGAACTAGAGCTCCCAAGGTGAATTGCTGCTGTGAATCCAACCCTTCTCAAGCAATTCGGTAACCTGCTTCTTGACTTCTTCCAGCTCCACTGGTGTCATCGGATTGTACGCCTTTGTGATTGGCGCTGTGTTAGTGTATATGCCCTAGAGGCCATTACTGTATCATACTGGTTTGTATATTACTTAATGGAAGCTTGGGATATTCACCTTGTATATACAATCTTGCTCAAAATAGTAGTATACTACTTGGTTTGTTTCTACTTCAATGTGTACATGTGTTTATTTTATGATATCACCTATACGCATTAGTGGAGCCTTTAGGATCTTGTAACACCTTAGAATGTGTTTTGTAGCTAATTATATTTTAAAATGTGGTTTTTAATAAAAAGTTTACCAAATTAAGTTTTAAATATTTTATCTTATTTAATGTGTATTTTATTATATTTTTGTTAGGCACACACACACTTGTGCATGTAAACTAGGGTTGTTTTTGGGGTTATACCATGATTAGCAACATGGTTAACTAACCATTTTCTCTATTCTAGTCTTAATGTTTGTTTAGGTGCATGGTTGTAATTAGTAGTGATAGTTTTAATAAGGGTTTTATTTTGAATTTGTGGTTTGGTTCATGGTTGACCTTGTGGTGAGAGAGAGAGAGAGCATGGGCATCATGACTTTGCCCATGCCTCATTTAATGAGGAGAGAGGGAGTGAGAAGAGAGGAGGGGTTAGCTTTGTTAGTGCACTCATTTCTCATTCTCTTTTCTCTCATTTCACTCACTCACACACACACTCACCTGAGAGAGAGAGAGAGCCCAGCAGCAGCAGAAGAGGCAGCAGCATCAGGAGCAGCAGCCTTCAGGAGCAGCAGCAGCATCATCACCAGCAAGAACAACAACAACATCAGCTACAACACCAACATCATCAGCATCTTCATCATCATTATCATCAGCAGCCCCAGAGGCAGCAGAAGAAGCAGAAGTAGCAAGCAGCAGCAACAGCAGAGCAAGTAACAGCAGCAGCAGCAGCAGAAGCAGCAGCTTCAGAGGCAACAGCAGCAGCAGTTTGAGCTCCAGCAACTTGGAGCAGCTCCTCACACTCCTTCTCCTGCTTCTTGTGATCCTTGTGGGTATATTTCCAAACCCCAATTCCTAGTTTGCTTAGTTGTGTGATTGATAGCGTCGGTTGTGTCAAATTGCTAAATTGGTGCTAGTTTATGGTAATTATGTGGGATTTTGGTAATTTGTTGATTTGGTTAGCTACCCTAGGTAAATTTAGTGTTGTTAGGGTCACTTAACTAAGTTTAACCCCGGATTACACTAAAATACCCTAAGGTTTCCTTATTGTGCAATTGGTGTTTTAAAGCAATATTAGTGACTTTTGTGATCTGCTATAGACCCGATGCCTTCAGGGAAAAATTGGGAAAACTGGGGCATACTACCTAGGTCTAGACACCACCACCAGAGCACGAGCCCCTACCTCCCAAACCTGGCCGCCAATTTCTCTGTTTTGGCCGCAATTTGCGGCCCAAAGGTGGGCTGGGGTGTTGGGGTTTTGAGTATGGTTCTCTGCAGTGTTTTCTAGGTCTTTGGTATGTATAGTTTTGTAAGTTTTGGCCTGTAGGAAAATCTGGGACTATATGTCGCTTTTGTGTTTCGTCGAATTTGCGCGATACGCGCGATACGTGAGTGAGTTCTGTGATCCAGCGTATCGCGGCGTGTCGCGATGGTTTTTAGACGCGTACACACACGATTCAGCGTATCGTGCACACGCGCGTTTAGTTCGCGACGCGAGTTTCTCGTTTCGTTTCGATATCGCATTTCGAGAGATATTGGGCTTATATGTGACTTCTTGTCGTACTTGCAGGTTTGCAGACGGACACAGCTACAGGGGAAGCAGGTGATAGGATTCACCCAGCGTGGAGTTTAGGTGAGTAGATATAACATCTACAGGGGAATCGCCCGCATGGCGTTATGCGTCTGGGCTAGGATTCAATTCCTGTCGCACATTCTACGTCATTGTAGAATTGCGCATTTACTGCATTTCCTAGATATAGCTATATACTGTGACTAGCAGCCTAGGACACTGCACACATTATTGACGGTTCATGTTGCACGAGCACGGATTGCATGCTACACACACACCGTCAATAATTGCCATGTCACACACTACCCCTTATAGCTACCATTGCTTACCACACTTGACATCTAGCTTATCGGTATACCTATAGTGTATCATACCTTTAGTGATAGGTATATTTTCACTCTGCGATACAGCTACAGGTATACCTCCTACATATTTTACCTATACCGGGAGGGATTTCCTACATATGTTACTTATACGCAGGGGGGTATACGACATCAGTTCCTATAGGTAGATACCTATACTTTGCTACACCTGTATGTTAGATACATATTCAGTTGTTGTCGTATATTCACATTTACTGATGTTACTTAGCTGTACCTTATCATGATTTCGCATACATCTGGTTCAGCTATATACTTGTGTTTACCTGCTCGCATTCAGATATATCGCATACATCTATTCCTGTATTTATGCATTGTTTATCTGGATTTCATATGATGTTTTCGGGATTTGGGAACCGCGGGAGTTCATGAAATTATGCATACATGTAACAACCCGGTTTCCTTGATATGATATTTCGAGCGTCCCCCATGAGTTTTATCGGTGCTGATTACCTACTCCATACGAGGTGTGGTTGCCGTATGAGAGTACATGGTGGGGCCCGGTATGGTTCCCCTCGGCAAGAAGATCGATGGGTTTGCCGATTGAGCCTGGAGGCGGGCGAGTACCTACCGGTGATTGTTTGGACCTGGCAGTTGTCTGGAGGCTACTGGCCAGAGTAGAGAGATGGATGCGGGATGACCTGTACTGTCGAGGCCGAGGGCCGACACTACAGACGGACCCCGTGGGCTGTCCGGACTGACGGAGCCCCATATACGAGGATTTCTGTGTCGATGCTTGGCACACGGTTTCATGATATTTCTTTAAACCCCTTTTTGTATATATAACAGGGGACTTAGCCGTTGTTATATATACCCTTACACCAATATTAGTGGAATGGGACGCTAATATATGTGTATTGCCCCCATCATATTTATTTCTGTACATATATTTACCCTTAGGATGCTAGAAACTTACTTGAGATTGGACTTGGGATACTAGGTGATTCATTGGGACTTGGACATTGGATATACCTATGTGATTGGTGACTTGTACATTCGGGATATAGGAGATTACTCGACATTGTACATTGAGGAGATGTGAGATTTATTTGATGGGAGTGCCCAGTGTGGGGCCTGGTTTGAGGATTTGGGAGTGGAGTATCTTAGTGGATTGTGATCCTGCCACGACGTCAGGTTCCCGTGGAAAATGACATATTCCACCCTACACCTCACCATTTCCTATCTTATGCACAGATTCATACATTGGTAGTACTTGTAGTGTACCCTTATGATAGTTGCATATTTGCTTTCTCATATCTCTATTGCATAGACATTGCATACTGCTATCATGCCATCATTGCTCACATATTGATTGTACCTGCTAGTGTACTCTCCCTATTTCAGCATTTGCATGATATATTATTACTGTAATCGCATATCTTAGATTCATGCTGTACGTGCATTCCTGCGATTACCTGCATATGTTTTATACTATTCACGAGTTGGCAACTCACCCCCGTTGTGCCACAGGTGTTTCAGGTTTTTCCCCAGAGTAGTCGAGGCAGGCTATTCCCCTATCCAGCTACCCAGCTACCATCTTTTGCTACAGATACCGCATCAGCTCACAGTACCATTTTGCATAGGTGGGTTAGACGGTTATCTGTATTATATATTGTACCTTCGTTGTATTGTACTCTCCATCTACTGTTGTATTATTGACATAGAGACTTGGTGAGGACGTAGTGTGTATTATGGTGGATTTGATGTCTTTATATATACAGCTTTTTCTCTACTGTCCTTATTCTTCTGTTGTATTCATATTGACTAGTCTTTATAGAAAAAAATGGGGTGTTGCTAAAATTTTAAAGAAAGAAAGGAAGACTTTTTAAAGAATTTGGGTTGCAAATTTCAATTGTTTTCAAACTTATATTATCTTTTTCCGTATTTTTCTTGGTTTAGATTTCTGGGTTTGGCTTTCTTTTACTACGTTGCGTCTTTAGGCGTTGCGTAGTATTAGGGCCGTCACGGGCCATTTTTGGGTCGTGACAAAGTTGGTATCAGAGCGTTAGGTTTTACCTTTCGGAGTGTAGGATGACCTTAGTATGATGGAGTAGGTAGCTTAAGCAGAGTAACGTAGTGTGTGTATGTCTGCAGCATACCCACAGCGCGGTACCTTGTATTAAGTGACCTAAGTACAATTTGCTTGACATTCCTTCCTTGATGATTCATATCTTTGAGATTCGGTTTCCTCATTCTTATCGAATCTCATCTTGTATCTATTTATAGCCTTGCCGCCGATGACTATGGGGACTCAGAGTGATGCAGCGAGGGCCGAGGTCAGAGTTAGCTCGGGTGAGACGAGTACTGACCAGGATGGCACTCTAGTTGCACAGGTGCAGACGGATCAGCCTACCACCTATACTATGGATAGACTTTTGGTAGAGATGCAGGAGTTCCGCCAGACGATGAGTTCTGTAGTTGACGTCGTTCGGGAGCTACGACAGGAGGTTGTCACCCCTGTTACTCAGCTGTCCCTTACGATCAGCATGCAGCAGTCTGTCACCTACATAGCACCAGTGGTTGCAGCTCCAGTTGACGAGGCACACATTCCAGAGGCTCAGAGAGTTCCAGGACAGTGGAGGACTCGTACCAGCGTACCAGCCCAGAGACAGAGGTTTGGTCGTCGAGACAGATTTCGTGGCCGTCACGGGAGTAGCAGAGGCTTGGGACGAGGACAGTCGTTCAGCTCTCATCCCCAGGATGGTCAGCAGTCAGCACGTGGATGTTTTCGATGCGGAAGCCTTCAGCACTTCGTCAGGGATTGTTCCTTAGCACCTCGTCATGATCGCTTTCAGAGAGGCCGTGGACGTGGAAGATTTGCTCAGAGGGCTCAGGCTACCAGAGGAGTTCATCCAGCTGCGAGTAGAGGGCAGACACAGGAGTTTGCTTCTACTCATCGGGACGCGCAGACGTCCAATGTGGAGTTTTCAGGTACCCTTGAGTTATATTTTATTTTCTCTTGGTGAATTGTTGTTCTTGTTTGTACCGTGGTTGGGTAGATTAGTCGTAGTTGTGCTAACTTCTGTCAGCGATTCTTTTGCTGCGCGACACGTATTCAGTTTGGTGCCAATCGGATAGGAGGTAGAGATTCGTCCGTCGTTTTGATCCTTCTAGAGATGTTGGATTTGACGTTCTCCTGGGCACGGATTGGTTAACTACGTGTTAGGCGTCTGTGGACTACCGTGTGGAAAAAAAAAGTTAGGTTTTGTTTTCCCCGGCAAGTCAGTTCTTGTTGTGCAGGTGGAAGTTGTGCCGCCTCTTACAGCTTGAATTTAGCCTGTTTAGCTAGTCGGCTACTGTGGAGGTGTCGTGGATTCTTGACGTTCATTCGTGATACCGGAGCCGCCGTGGGATTGCTGGACCGGGTTCTTTTCGTGCGAGAGTTTTTCCGACGTTGTTCCAGATGAGCCGGCGAAACTGAGGGAGCTTAAGGATCAGCTGCAGAGTTTTGGTTTGGGGAGTTTTGTGCGTCTGAGTGTTTCGCTTTTGGAAACTCCTATTTCTGTTCGTCGAGGAGGAAGACGGCAGTTTAGGGTTGCGTATCGACGGATCGTCAATTGAACCGGCTTACGGTGCGGATAGGTATCCTTCATCTCACCGTGACGATTTCTTCGATCAGCTCCAGAGTGCGAGACATTTTTCTAAGTGTGCTTGGGATCAGGTCATCATTATTGTGGATTCGGAGTGACGGCATTCCGAAGACTGCCTTGTGCGTGCTACGGGCCTTGTGTGTTTTTGTGAGTCGTTGGATTCACTGTCGCCCTAGCAGCATTCGTAGATATGATGAGCTAGATTTCTGCAGGCCGTTCCTCGACCAGTTTTTGTTGTGTTAATTACGACACTCTGGTCTACTTAATGTGTCTTGAGGGACAGGAGTAGCACTTGAGGAGTTGTTATGCAGATACTGGGAGAGTACCAGCAGTTTGCTAAATTCTCGGAGTGTTTCTTCAGGCTTGTTTGTGTTGACTCCTAGGTCTTGTAGTCGCGGGAGACGGTTCCGTATGGTTCCGAGGGAGATCGTGGCCGTACGGCTTAAGTCCAGACTTGTGTGCCGGACGGAGATCCGCAGATTGTTGGGCTTAGCAGGGTTTTTACCGCCGTTTCATGCAGGATTGCTAGAGTAGTGCTGCACCGTCGACTGAATTGACCGAGATGGAGGTTTCTTTTCTGTGGACTGAGGCATGTGTACGGAGTTTTCAGCAGTTGAAGATTCAGTTAACAACTGCATCAGTCTTTCTTTGCTTTTGGTTCGGGCGACCTTGTTGTTTAACTGTAATGTTTCTTGAGTGGACTCGAGTGTGTACTGAGGTGACACTATAGAGATATCGCTTTTGCTTTCCCTATATTTTTGGAGGAAGTACGAGGAGGATATTCCACTCATGATCCGGAGATGGCCGCAGTGGTTTTGCGTTGGAGATTTGGAGACACTACTTGCCTTAGAGTCGTGTCAGATTTTCCATGGACCGCTAGAGCTTAATGTACATCTCCCTGCAGCGGATTTGGATTGTTGTGATAGTCTTCTGCAGATTTACAGTTCTTGTGTGATCGTTGAGTATAGCTTAGTTCGCCTCTACGGAGGGGACAGCTTGCTCATGTCCGCACCCGACCACTTTCCTTAAATCGTTTCCGCGAGACACTGCCTGTCGAAGCTCGTACGTCAGAGATACTTGAGCATATTCGGCTGGGTAACGATTCGGAGACCATGATTTGTGACAATGATGTGCTAAGTTAGGGACGCGTTGTGTACCTGGTTTCATCGGGTAGCGACGTGAAATCCTAGAGCGTGCACATCTGTCAACCCTCTTTATGCATTCAAGTTCCACCAGCTCTGGCGTGACTTGTGAGATAGTTACGAGTGGACAGGGATGTAAAGAGAAGTTTCCGGTTTCGTTTCAAGTGTCTGTCTTGTTGTGTGCTTTGGGTCGAGCATCTGAGGCCGGCTGGAGAGTTGCAATCTTTTACCGTTCCGAAGTAGGAATGGGAGCAGATCTCCACGAATTTCGTTATGGTTTCCACCTAATTTTGGTTAGGGTGTGACTCCATTCGGATTCTTGTCATCCGGTTTTACTCAGTTTGCTCAGTTGTTTTGTTTAAGTTGTGTGTTTGTTGTATTGTTTGGTCGTCAGCAGCTTGGGATCGTCACTCGCCATCGTTAGGGGTCTCTTTCGATAGCTATTATCAGGAGACACTCCAATTGGCCACCCTTAGGCTTAGGGGTTAGGTCGTGTCGATCGCCAGCCTGTTGTTTTCTGACTCTGCGTAGGTAGGATTTTGGACCCCAGCTATGTCTTGGAATTCGGAGTTAGTCCAGTTGTGTTCGGGTCAGGATGAGAACTGTCCATTGCAAACAGATGTCTTGTGCGACTGTGCTGGTCGCAGGCTTGAGTGCGCAGTGGCAATGTCATGGATTCCTATGGACTTTCCGATGAGTGACGTGTTGGATTCTTGGGAGCTTATCCCAGGGTTTAGGTCCTTCCGAGATCCTATAAGCGAGTTAGTTTTGTTGCCTTTAATTTGGCACTTCCGCCCAGATTATTGGATTTTCACCCCGTATTCCTTGTGATAATACTTTACAACTACCTTCTTGACCTTTCTCACATGTTTTGGCACCAGACCATTTAGCTTGACGCGATCTTTCGTTCACCCGTAGCCATGTGTGTTAATGGCTCAACAGGTAGGGAAACGTCGGTCAAGGGCCTTGCCATCTGTGAAGGGTTTTCTTGGACGTAGCCGTATAGTGAGGTAGTCACTTGGGAGGCTGCGAGCGAGTTTTGGGGATTTTAATCTTCTCTTTGAGGGTACACGTAAAGGTATAATTTTTAAATTCGGGGACGAATTTCTTTTAAGGGGGGGAGATTGTAACACCTTAGAATGTGTTTTGTAGCTAATTATATTTTAAAATGTGGTTTTTAATAAAAAGTTTACCAAATTAAGTTTTAAATATTTTATCTTATTTAATGTGTATTTTATTATATTTTTGTTAGGCACACACACACTTGTGCATGTAAACTAGGGTTGTTTTTGGGGTTATACCATGATTAGCAACATGGTTAACTAACCATTTTCTCTATTCTAGTCTTAATGTTTGTTTAGGTGCATGGTTGTAATTAGTAGTGATAGTTTTAATAAGGGTTTTATTTTGAATTTGTGGTTTGGTTCATGGTTGACCTTGTGGTGAGAGAGAGAGAGAGCATGGGCATCATGACTTTGCCCATGCCTCATTTAATGAGGAGAGAGGGAGTGAGAAGAGAGGAGGGGTTAGCTTTGTTAGTGCACTCATTTCTCATTCTCTTTTCTCTCATTTCACTCACTCACACACACACTCACCTGAGAGAGAGAGAGAGCCCAGCAGCAGCAGAAGAGGCAGCAGCATCAGGAGCAGCAGCCTTCAGGAGCAGCAGCAGCATCATCACCAGCAAGAACAACAACAACATCAGCTACAACACCAACATCATCAGCATCTTCATCATCATTATCATCAGCAGCCCCAGAGGCAGCAGAAGAAGCAGAAGTAGCAAGCAGCAGCAACAGCAGAGCAAGTAACAGCAGCAGCAGCAGCAGAAGCAGCAGCTTCAGAGGCAACAGCAGCAGCAGTTTGAGCTCCAGCAACTTGGAGCAGCTCCTCACACTCCTTCTCCTGCTTCTTGTGATCCTTGTGGGTATATTTCCAAACCCCAATTCCTAGTTTGCTTAGTTGTGTGATTGATAGCGTCGGTTGTGTCAAATTGCTAAATTGGTGCTAGTTTATGGTAATTATGTGGGATTTTGGTAATTTGTTGATTTGGTTAGCTACCCTAGGTAAATTTAGTGTTGTTAGGGTCACTTAACTAAGTTTAACCCCGGATTACACTAAAATACCCTAAGGTTTCCTTATTGTGCAATTGGTGTTTTAAAGCAATATTAGTGACTTTTGTGATCTGCTATAGACCCGATGCCTTCAGGGAAAAATTGGGAAAACTGGGGCATACTACCTAGGTCTAGACACCACCACCAGAGCACGAGCCCCTACCTCCCAAACCTGGCCGCCAATTTCTCTGTTTTGGCCGCAATTTGCGGCCCAAAGGTGGGCTGGGGTGTTGGGGTTTTGAGTATGGTTCTCTGCAGTGTTTTCTAGGTCTTTGGTATGTATAGTTTTGTAAGTTTTGGCCTGTAGGAAAATCTGGGACTATATGTCGCTTTTGTGTTTCGTCGAGTTTGCGCGATACGCGCGATACGTGAGTGAGTTCTGTGATCCAGCGTATCGCGGCGTGTCGCGATGGTTTTTAGACGCGTACACACACGATTCAGCGTATCGTGCACACGCGCGTTTAGTTCGCGACGCGAGTTTCTCGTTTCGTTTCGATATCGCATTTCGAGAGATATTGGGCTTATATGTGACTTCTTGTCGTACTTGCAGGTTTGCAGACGGACACAGCTACAGGGGAAGCAGGTGATAGGATTCACCCAGCGTGGAGTTTAGGTGAGTAGATATAACATCTACAGGGGAATCGCCCGCATGGCGTTATGCGTCTGGGCTAGGATTCAATTCCTGTCGCACATTCTACGTCATTGTAGAATTGCGCATTTACTGCATTTCCTAGATATAGCTATATACTGTGACTAGCAGCCTAGGACACTGCACACATTATTGACGGTTCATGTTGCACGAGCACGGATTGCATGCTACACACACACCGTCAATAATTGCCATGTCACACACTACCCCTTATAGCTACCATTGCTTACCACACTTGACATCTAGCTTATCGGTATACCTATAGTGTATCATACCTTTAGTGATAGGTATATTTTCACTCTGCGATACAGCTACAGGTATACCTCCTACATATTTTACCTATACCGGGAGGGATTTCCTACATATGTTACTTATACGCAGGGGGGTATACGACATCAGTTCCTATAGGTAGATACCTATACTTTGCTACACCTGTATGTTAGATACATATTCAGTTGTTGTCGTATATTCACATTTACTGATGTTACTTAGCTGTACCTTATCATGATTTCGCATACATCTGGTTCAGCTATATACTTGTGTTTACCTGCTCGCATTCAGATATATCGCATACATCTATTCCTGTATTTATGCATTGTTTATCTGGATTTCATATGATGTTTTCGGGATTTGGGAACCGCGGGAGTTCATGAAATTATGCATACATGTAACAACCCGGTTTCCTTGATATGATATTTCGAGCGTCCCCCATGAGTTTTATCGGTGCTGATTACCTACTCCATACGAGGTGTGGTTGCCGTATGAGAGTACATGGTGGGGCCCGGTATGGTTCCCCTCGGCAAGAAGATCGATGGGTTTGCCGATTGAGCCTGGAGGCGGGCGAGTACCTACCGGTGATTGTTTGGACCTGGCAGTTGTCTGGAGGCTACTGGCCAGAGTAGAGAGATGGATGCGGGATGACCTGTACTGTCGAGGCCGAGGGCCGACACTACAGACGGACCCCGTGGGCTGTCCGGACTGACGGAGCCCCATATACGAGGATTTCTGTGTCGATGCTTGGCACACGGTTTCATGATATTTCTTTAAACCCCTTTTTGTATATATAACAGGGGACTTAGCCGTTGTTATATATACCCTTACACCAATATTAGTGGAATGGGACGCTAATATATGTGTATTGCCCCCATCATATTTATTTCTGTACATATATTTACCCTTAGGATGCTAGAAACTTACTTGAGATTGGACTTGGGATACTAGGTGATTCATTGGGACTTGGACATTGGATATACCTATGTGATTGGTGACTTGTACATTCGGGATATAGGAGATTACTCGACATTGTACATTGAGGAGATGTGAGATTTATTTGATGGGAGTGCCCAGTGTGGGGCCTGGTTTGAGGATTTGGGAGTGGAGTATCTTAGTGGATTGTGATCCTGCCACGACGTCAGGTTCCCGTGGAAAATGACATATTCCACCCTACACCTCACCATTTCCTATCTTATGCACAGATTCATACATTGGTAGTACTTGTAGTGTACCCTTATGATAGTTGCATATTTGCTTTCTCATATCTCTATTGCATAGACATTGCATACTGCTATCATGCCATCATTGCTCACATATTGATTGTACCTGCTAGTGTACTCTCCCTATTTCAGCATTTGCATGATATATTATTACTGTAATCGCATATCTTAGATTCATGCTGTACGTGCATTCCTGCGATTACCTGCATATGTTTTATACTATTCACGAGTTGGCAACTCACCCCCGTTGTGCCACAGGTGTTTCAGGTTTTTCCCCAGAGTAGTCGAGGCAGGCTATTCCCCTATCCAGCTACCCAGCTACCATCTTTTGCTACAGATACCGCATCAGCTCACAGTACCATTTTGCATAGGTGGGTTAGACGGTTATCTGTATTATATATTGTACCTTCGTTGTATTGTACTCTCCATCTACTGTTGTATTATTGACATAGAGACTTGGTGAGGACGTAGTGTGTATTATGGTGGATTTGATGTCTTTATATATACAGCTTTTTCTCTACTGTCCTTATTCTTCTGTTGTATTCATATTGACTAGTCTTTATAGAAAAAAATGGGGTGTTGCTAAAATTTTAAAGAAAGAAAGGAAGACTTTTTAAAGAATTTGGGTTGCAAATTTCAATTGTTTTCAAACTTATATTATCTTTTTCCGTATTTTTCTTGGTTTAGATTTCTGGGTTTGGCTTTCTTTTACTACGTTGCGTCTTTAGGCGTTGCGTAGTATTAGGGCCGTCACGGGCCATTTTTGGGTCGTGACAGATCTTTGCTTGATTACCAGCGTTGTGATGGCAGTCACACTAGTGGTGGCTGGGTAATCTATAAGCACATCCTTATGTAGGTCCCTAGTCGCTGGACTATCGAGACGGGGCATCGATACTCCGGAGTAGACTAGCGCATGCGCTTCTCATCCCAGTGTGGGAGACGGTCTGTACCACAGCCATCAGTACGTCGTACTTGATATAGTATGCGGGTGCTCGTTAGGTTACGAGTACACTGGACAGGACTCGTCGGGAACTGACTAGTTGGTTTTATACCTATCGTCAGTTATCAGTTCCCAGGTGACATGAGTACAGCTTAGTCCGCTGACTTGACACTGGCACTTCGCCTCGAGTGTGTTCCCACTGTACTTTGATTACTACCCTACCACGGCTCAAAGGAGTCGTGCCAACAGGTAGTAGTTGGGTTCAGTCCCGAAGTACTTGGAGGCAGTGACGATTAGACAGGATTCGTCTCTCCCGGTATTGGGGGTTGACATCGCGCTGTGTCTAGGAGAGCCATTACACGAGTAGTCCCTGGCCAGGACAAGCGATATATACTGGTAGGTTTCCAGTGTTATCCTGGGTGTTTTGGGCTTCACTCCTACATGACTTGTACCGCTATTAGGGGACTGACGTTTACCGCCCCGAGGCCCGCCATGCGATGTATCAAACGAACAGACCGGACTGTACGGAGACTGTCATATTCAGACTCAGTAAGAGTTCAGATGGGGTTCACCTCGTCAATCTTCTTATCGGCATCTACCTGGGGACCATTACGCACAGCTAGTGCCGCTTGCGGTCTGTGGTTAAACCCACTGCCAGCGTAGTGTCGAGTCTTTAGAATCCCACACAGAGGGCTATTCGCCTTTAGGCAAAACAGAGTAGAGGTCGCATGGTTTTGCGACAGGGTTCGTTCTCATCCGCGCACTTGTGCACGTTTGGAGTCCCGACGGATATTACTAGCGGGCTCTGGTTTGAGCCAGATACTAGTATATGTTTTGGGGTTAGTTTTATCTCATTGTATTCATGTTCCTCGCAACAAGAATGCGGGTGTGTATGCACAGTTGATTGAGGCGGAGGAAGAGGATTTTCATTAGGGTTTCGGAACGGGTGTGTATGCACAGTTGACAGTCGTCTTTTTCCAAACCCTAATGAATTTATGATATATGAATTAATAATATTAATTAAATGAAATTGTGTCATGGTTGGGTTTGTTGACTTGTTGACCAAGGTTGACTTGTTGACCATGGTTGAAATTTTGACTATCATCATTACATATCAAAGATGCTCTTTGATTCTAGCAAAACCATTTAATGAGTGTAATGATAATTGTCATTCCAAACCATCAATCAACTATTTCATTTAGATTATTATTATTAATTTGATAATTCATTTCATATTATGTTATGGTTGTAAAAAAAGGAGTTTCATTCTTTCATAACACTTCTCTCTCTTCTCTTCTTCTTCCTCCTCCTCAAGTTCAAGGAGACTCACTCTCATGTGTTGAGAAACCCTCTCCTTGAGATAAAAACACCCCAAAACCACTCTCTACTCACTCTAGGGTTAGAGGTCTAGCAAGCCAAAGACCCTAGTTCTCTCAAAGTTCGAGAAAGGAGCCCGAAGGTTGAACCCTCAGGTGGATCCATCATTGACGGAAGAAGGCGACGAGGAAAGCACCATACAACCCCTACAAAGGTTTCAAGAAGAAGGAGTTCAAGTTAGGTATAACCTCTTTTCCGAGTAGCTAACTCTCTTTAGCTTTGTAGCTAGATTAGTTTAGAAAAGTTCCCGACTTTTGTTAGTCCATGTTGCCTAGTGTGCTAAAAATTTGATTTTATACCGTTTCCGCCTCCCCGCAAGAACCGGGGTTGGCAACGTGGACTTACAGTGGTATCAGAGCCAAACTAAACTTAAACTAGCTTAGTAGTAAACTGTATGGAAGTTTGATCGGAAAAATCACAAAAACCTAAACATCAAAACCCTAACTTTCTGTTGAAATTTTTTGTGCTCTGAAGATAAAAAGTTTTACTCCAAAAATCGGCTCAGGGTTTTGTGAAGACACCCACCAAAAATGGTCGACTGAACCCATCAAAGCGCGGCGGTTCCGCGGCAAAACCATGCTCATTGCCGCGGAACCGCCACCGTTTAGTCACTGTTCTCGACCGGGTTTGGTGCAGTGTTCTTCTGGTAGGGTTTTGGGATTTTTAAGATGGTTTATTTGTGTCTAGGTTTTCCAAAAAAGAAATTTGTGTTTGGGGGCCCATAAATCCGTATTTTTGATCGAACTTCACTATATTTTGACTAATCGGTTATATCTGTGATGTTTAAATGTATTGAACGTCGGCTAATCGCTATATGTCGATTAGTGGGGGTTATACATATCTGTGATCTGTGTTTGATGATGGTATGTGTATATGAATGCGTTAGACTGTCGCGGGTGAATAGCCGGGGTGGATGTGAGATGAGTGTTTCTTTTTCTTTCATTCATGTAATATGTAAATTGATGTAATATTATTTGTATGGCCGCACAACCGGGTCGGGGTTGTAGCCGTCATTGTATAATTCTTTTTACTGTTTTTGCTCCTAGGATAGACCCATGGAGGGGGTGCACAAACTACCGGGTATCTCGAAGTGCCGAGTGGCCTACTCACGGCGTTGAGGGAGGTTGCTCCACTTCGGGTACTTGGCGGGTAGTTTGCCGCACCCGTAGGGGTCATGGGTGGGGTTTTGGCTATTCACCGCGATCGTGTAATCCGCTTTTCGTTGCAGGCTCGAACGGATTGTGGATTCCTAGTTTATCCAATGTATTCATCTGTGATCTGTAATGTCTATCATTGCTATATATTTATAACTATTTAGGCGTTGCTTATGTTTTACAGCCGCGCTAGCCCAGCCCCTGCTCTGTCGTTAGTTAAGTAACCTAACGGGTGATGACGGGGCCCCGTGGCGAATGCGAATGGCATAAGCGTACGTCATATTTTGGTTGTATTCTGCAATGGTGGGATTAAATGATGGGATGCATTAAAAGAACCAATTCAAGAAAATCACGCATTAAAAGAACTAATGCAAGATAATAAACTAAGCAAAAGTCGTTGGAACAATTTCGAAAAACCACTCGGTCCTTTTCAAAACCAACTTTTAAATGCGGAGCTTGAGCCACTCCTTTTAAAAGCTATCTCGTTCCATCGATTATATCAAGTTCACTACGTTCACGGTTTCGCCAAAACCATTCGTAGCCCTCCGTCGTTTCACATGAATAGTCAATAGTATTCAAGCTATGTTTGTTGGCCAAAGTCAAGGCATAGTGATTGGTAGCTATTGGGTATTCATGTACAGCATAGATAGATGCGTTGATTTGGAACAGTCGTACTACCTTGTTGGCCAAAGTCAAGGGTAGGTGCGGGTGGATTCAAATTAACCTGGAGAACGACGGGTAGAACTTGACATGTGACTTATGATTTGTTGGCCAAAGTCAAGGCCATAAGAGCATGGGGCAAAAATCCACATCGGGAGTTTCATAAGTCCTGAAACTTGCTAGATTTGCATACCATTTGGAGTGTGGTGATTCTGGTAGGATTCCTTCAGTTTCGTCACGCGTTGATATTTGGATCCCGATCCTACTGTGAATATATGCTACTCATCGGGAAATATCTCACTAAACGATCAATGCTATAAACCTAGTAGGTGTCTAGAAAGGTGTTAGCGGGGCTACGCCCCCAGGGAAAAGAGGTTCTTAAATTAAGGAACTTCACGAAAGCGTTGGAAAACCTCCCTCGAAGTACCGACACTGGCTTGGCAGAACGGTTAAGCAAGTATTGTGCAGTGGGATTGATCGCGACTAATTCTTCCTTTATGGTTTGAGGAGGGATTCGAGAGACAGTGGGAGCCATCCTGTTTAGACAAACTAAAAAACATTCTAAACTTGCAAGAGCATCGTGCTGAGTGTTTCTTCTCTCTCTCCTAATTGCAGCGACCAATCGACATGACTGGACTTAAGTTACTTCTAGATAAAAACATACTGACAGGGCCAAACTACAAAGATTGGCTCAGGAATGTCAAAATGGCAATCACTTACGACAAGCTGGGGTATCTTCTTACCACCAAAGCTCCCCCTGTCCCAGGTCCCACCTCCAGCGTCGCGGATAAGGAAATCCGTAAGACTTGGGAGATTGATTGCGCGAAGGCCAAGTGCCTCATGCTTGCCTCTATGGACAACGAACATCAGAGGAGGCACGAGAATATGGACCTGGAATCCATATTTCTTCATACAAAAGAACTGTATGGAGAGCAGTCTCGTATCGCAAGATACGAAGTGTCGAAGAAGTTATTTTCGGCAAAATTGGCCGTCGGATCATCGGTAGCGGAACACGTGCTTAAGATGATTGGCTACATTGAGGAGCTCACGGAACTTGGGACCACGTTGGAGAGTGAGCTCTATACGGACTTGATTCTCCAGTCCCTTCCTTCCACTTACGCCCAGTTTATATTGAACTTCAACTTACAAGAAAAAGAGGTTGAACTTTCAGAACTCCTCAACAAGCTGAGGAGCGCAGAGGGCACCCTACAGAAAGGTAGGGAAACATCCACTTTGTTTGTAGGCGGATCTTCTTCTTCTAGGTCCATGGCGAAAGCCAAGGGAAAGAAGAGGAAAGCCCCTGGCAAATCAAGGGGCGGTGTTAGTAAAGTGGATACGAAGGGAAAGGCAAAGGCAACAAAGATAACGGGGAAGCTTGTGGGTAAAGAAGAATGCTTCTATTGTCATAAGAGTGGACACTGGAAGAAAGATTGCAGGGCTTGGAAGGCCAGGACACAGGAACTGAAGCAGGTTGCGGCTTCAGCTTCAGGTGTGTATGTTATTGAAAACTGTCTTTCAATAAACTCTACTTCCTGGATATTGGATACCGGATCAGGATCTCATATCTGTAATTCCTTGAAGGCGTTGAGAAACTGTAGGGTTTTGAAGGCAGGTGACATGACCCTCAGAATTGCAAACGGAGCTAGCATGGATGCTAAAGCCGTGGGGGACTATCACCTGGGAATGTCAGATGGACATGTTTTGGTTTTGCGTAATTGCTTTTTTGTACCCAACGCAACTTGTAATATCATTTCTGTATCTTTGGTTTCTAAAGAAGGTTATGAATTTGCATTTGTAAGAAATGTTGTAAACATTCACCTTAATCAAGTTCTGATTGGGTCAGGTACATTGAGCAATGGTATATACGTATTAAACCAACCACAGATTTTCAATGTCCAGAATACACACAAAAGAAAGTCTCCGGAAATAAATCAGACTTTCTTATGGCATTGTAGACTGGGTCACATCAATGAGAGAAGGTTGACTAAGTTACATACAGAAGGATATTTGGATCCGTTCGAATATCAATCGTATGCCACTTGTCAATCCTGTCTCAAAGGAAAGATGACAAAGACTCCGTTCACTGGACACGGAGTAAGAGCAAGCGAGCTCTTGGGACTCGTACACAGCGACGTGTGCGGTCCAATGTCTACACATGCGCGAAGCGGTTATTCTTACTTCATTACTTTTACGGATGACTTTTCAAGGTACGGTTATGTCTTCTTAATGAAACATAAGTCCGAAGCTTTTGAAAAGTTCCAGGAATATAAGAATGAAGTAGAAAAACAAACCGGCAAAAGTATCAAGATTCTAAGATCGGATCGAGGTGGAGAATACTTAAGTGCCGAGTTCCTGAATTACTTAAAAGAGAATGGAATTCTCTCTCAGCTTACTCCTCCGTACACTCCGCAACATAACGGTGTATCGGAGAGACGGAACCGGACCCTATTGGATATGGTACGGTCCATGATGAGTAACGCTGAGTTACCGCGATCATTCTGGGGGTATGCACTAGAATCAGCTGCATACCTTTTGAACCGAGTTCCCACTAAGACTGTGCCTACCACACCATATGAGATGTGGTGTGGAAAGAGGCCCTATCTTAATCACATTAAGACATGGGGATGTCTAGCTTTTGTTAAAAAGCAGCATGCGGACAAACTCGAGGCACGCTCAGTACAGTGCAAGTTCGTGGGATATCCAAAGAACTCCAAAGGATATTTCTTCTACTGTGAAAAGGAACAAAAGGTCTTTGTTTCTCGTCATGCCTACTTCTTAGAAACTGAGTTTTTTGAAAACCAGATAAGTGGAAGCACAGTAGAACTGGAAGAAATTCCAGAACCACGAGCTATTACTGAAAGCTTAGTGGAACCAGAGGGTTCAAAAGAACAGGACATTCCTACGCCGCTCCGCAGGAGTAGTAGGCAGTCTCATCCGCCCGAGAGATACTACGGTTTTCTCATAGACGGGGATAGAGAGGATTGCATCATAGATTATGATGAGCCTACTAGCTTCCAGCAGGCCGTTCAGAGCGTTGACTCGGTAAAATGGCTGGATGCAATGCGGACCGAAATGGAGTCCATGTACACCAACAAAGTATGGACGTTGGACATTGCTCTAGATGGGATAAAACCCATAGGATGCAAGTGGATCTTCAAAAGGATGATTGGTGTAGATGGACAGGTTGAGACCTATAAAGCTAGACTTGTTGCAAAGGGTTTTCGTCAAAGACCTGGTTAGGACTATGACGAAACCTTTTCTCCAGTGGCTATGCTGAAATCCATTCGGTTCCTTCTTACCATTGCTGCCTTCCATGATTATGAGATTTGGCAGATGGACGTAAAAACCGCTTTTCTAAATGGAAATTTAGAGGAGTGTGTCTATATGGACCATCCAGAGGGTTTCATTCAGAGTGGGAGCAGCGGAAAGGTGTGCAAGTTGCTCAAGTCCATCTATGGACTAAAGCAGGCATCGCGGAGTTGGAACATCTGTTTTGATGAGACGGTCAAGGAATTTGGCTTTATCAAAAATCCAGATGAACCATGCATCTATAATAGATTTGTAGTGAGAACTGTAGTATTCCTCGTTTTATACGTGGATGACATTCTCTTAATAGGAAATGACATTCCTGTGCTACAATCTGTCAAGGGGTTCTTGTCACACAGGTTCTCCATGAAAGATCTGGGTGCTGCCTCATACATCCTGGGGATCCAGATCCATCGTGATAGATCCAAGAGGATATTAGGACTTTTACAGTCTAGGTACATCGACACCATACTGAAGAGATTCAGTATGGAAGATTCCAAGCGCGGTAACCTGCCGGCTTGTCACGGGATCACCCTCTCTAAAGAGATGTCTCCCAAGACTGATTTGGAGAGGGATCGCATGTCTATTATACCCTACGCTTCTGCGGTAGGCTTTATAATGTATGCGATGTTGTGTACCAGACCGGATGTAGCTTAGGCACTGAGTGTAGTAAGCCGGTATCAGTCAAACCCTGGGGAAAAACACTGGATAGCGGTAAAGAACATTCTCAAGTACCTGAGAAGGACTATGGAGATGTTCTTGGTGTATGGCGGAAAAGACCTCCAAATCGAGGCCTTTGCTGACTCCAGCTTCCAGAGTGACAAGGATGATTCCAAGTCCATGTCGGGTTTTGTCTTTACCCTCGTTGGAGGGGCGGTGTGTTGGAAGAGTTCCAAACAGGAAACCGTTGCAGACTCTACGATGGAAGCGGCATACATCACTGCATCTGATGCCGCAAAAGAAGCCGTCTGGAAGAGGAAGTTCTCGAAAGAACTTCAGGTGGTTCCGTCCATTGTTGATCCAATACCTCTGTATTGCGACAACAATGGGGCTATAGCTTTAGCGAAGGAACCCAGGTCCCATCAGAAATCCAGACACATCTTGAGGCGGTATCACCTGATCAGGGAGATCGTGGATCGCCAGGAGATCGAGGTTCGGAGGGTTGCTTCAGAAGAAAACACTGCAGATCCATTCATCAAGGCCTTGCCCCAGACTCAGTTCGAGCGGCTGATCGAGATGATAGGTCTTCGATACGCCAGTACATGGCCTTAGTGCAAATGGTAGATTGTTAGTGTATATGCCCTAGAGGCCATTACTGTATCATACTGGTTTGTATATTACTTAATGGAAGCTTGGGATATTCACCTTGTATATACAATCTTGCTCAAAATAGTAGTATGCTACTTGGTTTGTTTCTACTTCAATGTGTACATGTGTTTATTTTATGATATCACCTATACGCATTAGTGGAGACCTTAGGATCTTTGCTTGATTACCAGCGTTGTGATGGCAGTCACACTAGTGAGGGCTGGGTAATCTATAAGCACATCCTTATGCAGGTCCCCGGTCGCAGGACTATCGAGACAGGGCATCGATACTCCGGAGTAGACTAGCGCATGCGCTTCTCATCCCAGTGTGGGAGACGGTCTGTCCCACAGTCATCAGTACGTCGTACTTGAGATAGTATGCGGGTGCTCGTTAGGTTACGAGTCCACTGGACAGGACTCGTCGGGAACTGACTAGTTGGTTTTATACCTATCGTCAGTTATCAGTTCCCAGATGACATGAGTACAGCTTAGTCCGCTGACTTGACACTGGCACTTCGCCTCGGGTTTGTTCCCACTGCACTTTGATTACTACCCTACCACGGCTCAAAGGAGTCGTGCAAACAGGTAGTAGTTGGGTGCAGTCCCGAAGCACTTGGAGGCAATGACGGTTAGACAGGATTCGTCTCTCCCGGTATTGGGGGTTGACATCGCGCTGTGTCTAGGAGAGCCATTACACGAGTAGTCCCTGGCCAGGGCAAGCGAGATATACTGGTAGGCTTCCAGTGTTATCTCAAGGTGTTTTGGGCTTCACTCCGACACGACTTGTACCACTATTAAGGGACTGACGTTTACCGCCCCCTAGGCCCGCCATGCGTTGTATCACACGAACAGACCGGACTGTACGGAGACTGTCACATTTAGACTCAGTAGGAGTTCAGATGCGGTTCACCTCATCAGTCTTCTTATCGGCATCTACCTGGGGACCGTTACGCACAGCTAGTGCCGCTTGCGGTCTGTGGTTAAACCCACTACCAGCATAGTGTCGAGTCTTTAGAGTCCCACACAGAGGGCTATTCGCCTTTGGGCAAAATAGAGTAGAGGTCGCATGGTTTTGCGACAGGGTTCGTTCTCATCCGCGCACTTGTGCACGTTTGGAGTCCGGACGGATATTATTAGCGGGCTCTGGTTTGAGCCAGATACTAGTATATGTTTTGGGGTTAGTTTTATCTCATTGTATTCATGTTCCTCGGAATAAGAATGCGGGTGTGTATGCACAGTTGATTGAGGCGGAGGAAGAGGATTTTCATTAGGGTTTCGGAACAGGTGTGTACGCACAGTTGACAGTCGTCTTTTTCCAAACCCTAATGAATTTATGATATATCAATGAATAATATTAATTAAATGAAATTGTGTCATGGTTGGGTTTGTTGACTTGTTGACCAAGGTTGACTTGTTGACCATGGTTGAAATTTTGACTATCATCATTACATATCAAAGATGCTCTTTGATTCTAGCAAAACCATTTAATGTGTGTAATGATAATTGTCATTCCAAACCATCCATCAACTATTTCATTTAGATTATTATTATTAATTTGATAATTCATTTCATATTATGTTATGGTTTTAAAAAAAAGGAGTTTCATTCTATCATAACACTTCTCTCTCCTCTCTTCTTCTTCCTCCTCCTCTAGATCAAGGAGACTCACTCTCATGTCTTGAGAAACCCTCTCCTTGAGATAAATACAACCCAAAACCACTCTCTACTCACTCTAGGGTTAGAGGTCTAGCAAGCCAAAGACCCTAGTTCTCTCAAAGTTCGAGAAAGGAGCCCGAAGGTTGAACCCTCAGATGGATCCATCTTTGACGGAAAAAGGCGACGAGGAAAGCACTATCCAACCCCTACAAAGGTTTCAAGAAGAAGGAGTTCAAGTTAGGTATAACCTCTTTTCCGAGTAGCTAACTCTCTTTAGCTTTGTAGCTAGTTTAGTTTAGAAAAGATCCTGACTTTTGTTAGTCCATGTTTCCTAGTGCGCTAAAAATTTGATTTTTATACCGTTTCCGCCTCCCTGCAAGAACCGGGGTTGGCAACGTGGTCTTACACGCTGCACCAGGAACAAGATCAAACATGTACTCTACATCTCGTTTTGGTGGTAAATCTGAAATGTCCTCGAACACGTCCATGAAATCTTGAACTATAGATTGCGCTTCTTCTTTATCAACTTCCATCGACGAAAGAACATTGTTTGTCGGCCTAGCCCTAAACTCGACTGGCCCGACAAAACTGCTACCTCCAGCAAAAGCAAACTCCGGATGTCCGGGAATCTGTAAAATCACTTTCTTTGCCCTACAATCAATGTGAGCGTGGAAAGTTAGACCATCAATTTCCAAGACAACTTCATAACTGCCGGTATCGGTCACCAAGAAATCTGCAAAACATAAACTGGTAAGCAATGAAACAGAGAGAACCAAGGTAATAGAACGACCATGAAACAAGGAAATGAAACAAGACCAGGACTCCACGTTAGTTAAATAGAGTACCGCATTATAACCATGCTGCAGTTCAAAGTTACAATCACATAACTCCACTCAAGTCGCCCGAATCCTATTATCAAAATCAAGGAACAGGGAGAAGCAATAGGGAACCAAAAAGGTTTCAAGTCGGGATGCAAAGCGGTTTACATATCGTCAAGGCAAAAGATAAGAGAAAGATATGATTCGAGAATCATGATAGCAATGTGGCAGGACATGTTCCTAATCACGAGTATTTTGATTCGTGTATTGGGTTCAATACCCAACTACAAAAAGAATCAAACTCAATTAACCTATATCCTATGGCTCTGATACCAAACAAACCCTGTCATGCCCCGCATCCCAGAGTGAGCTAAGATAGGCACGTGACAGAGCCAACCATGCTACTTGTGGATAGGAAATATCCCTCTACAGTCACATTACGGTTGTAAAGATATCAAGAACAATAATAAACTATCTAAAACATGTCCATAGGCCAAAATAAACGGGTCAAGAATAAAATAATATGCGGAAGCAATAGATCCAATAAACAAACACCTGGAAAGTAAAACTGGATACCAACTGGATCCTCACTACTCGGCCTAACTGCGGAAGTACTCCTGATCAGCCTGCGACAAAGGTAGAGGATCTGGGCCATGCAAAACCCAGACGTCAGTGCGTCATAACATCAATAATAATATAATCATGGGGTAGCAAGACATGCAGGCACGAGTATGAACAGTAATAAAGGTATAACAGTAAAGTAAATAAGGACAGTAAAGGGTAAGGCATAGGTGATGTGCAGTGAGTAATCTAAACTGGTCTACTGGGTTAATTACCCCCAAGTCATTGAAATCAATTTGACGAATCATCGATGTAGCTCAATAGTATCCCGTGCGTGCCCGGGACCACGGTGAAGATTCTCGGGCTGAATCCGAGATGAGCCGCTAGGCAGTAAAAGGGTGGTAGGTAACGATGTGTGATGTCAGCAGCATCACCCCGGGGCTGGCCCAGCCCGTAAGACTGATCAGTAAAGGTATCGAACTGTCGAGTTATAAGTCATGTTTTATTATTGATTTCTCCATACCCCCAAGTTATGTGTTCAAGTTAGGTATTGATAAATCTGAAGCTAATGCCAACACGGGATCAAGCAGGTACAGGTTTCTCTGAATAGACAACAGGAAATATCCGTAGGGACAACAAGTCAAGATTGTTGGCATTAGTAACAGGATCAGGTAACAGGTCAAGCTGTGGTACATCAGGTCAAGTCAGGTAGTGTATATGGATCCAATCATGTCAAGTAGTGCACGGTATAAAGTCGTGTCATGTAATAGTATATCAAGTCATGTCAGAGGGTGCACAAATGTCACGTGGGTGCTCATAATCAAACTAAAATAGGCATGGGTACACAAAAACAATTATGGGATATCAATATAACAATAAAATGGAATAGTGTGATGTGGTGTGCAAATAGATATAAATTCAAACACATGGATGCACAGTTATCAATTAGGGTTAAGATTATAGTTCCAATATAAAATAGGATGCACTTTATAAACATGGAATATTAATATCACATTATTATGCTCTAATATGATCTAATGATGCAATTATATATATTAGGCGAGATGGATCCAGACGGGTATCCGAAAGGTTATAAACTATAACATGGTACTATGGGATGTATAATTAAGCACTATGTGATATAAATATGGATATAGGTACAGTGTATTGTAATCTAGTATGCAACAAGGTATATTTTCATGTTCTAGATCTAAAATTATATAAACGGAACATCGAATTGTTAAAATGAAATATGGGGCACTAGATTTAAACAACAGGTTTAATATGTACTTAAATAAGTATGTAATAACATAAATAGCATGTAGCAAGATTAACTTGCCTCGACGGAACGAGAACGGAAGTGTACGGAATGTCCCGTGTCGGCGAAATGTCGCGACGCACGCGCGGCACACAGAACGGGTCCAAATTACATACGAGGGTGAACACACGGGTAAGGTACGTCCACAGGGTCGTCTGGTATGGCAGCCACGGTCATGGCTCCGGCGTGATAGTCGGAAAACAATAATCCAAGAAGTAAAGAGAAGAAAAGAAAGCAAGAAGAAGAAAGGAGAAGAAGAATAAGGATGGGGTTTTGATGATTTGGGGTTTAATGTTTCTGGAGTCAGAGGAGGCAAAGGGAGGTGATAACGAGTCCAGGGTTTTCCGGCGATGGGTTTGCCGGAGAAAAGGCAGCGAGGGTTTCTGATTCTTGGGATGCAGGGGGGTGTATCGGGAAGGAATGGAGAGTTGAGAACAAGGAGGGGAAGAGACAAGATGTGGTGAAGAGGTGGAGGTGAGGTCGACGAGGTCGACGGTGATGGTCGTCGACGAGGGTTGAGACGGTACTGGCGAGGACAGCGGCAAGGATAGGTGTGCTGCGGGGATTTCTTGATGTTGGGAAGGAGAGGAGAGGAAGAAGTTCGGGGAAGAGGAGAGAGGTGATGGAGATGATTGAGGTTGGGAAGGGGGAGGAAGAAGTGGTGGTCGAAGGGGTGACGAAATCGGGAAGGAGGTGGCAGCGAAGGCGACAACGGTGAAGGTTGAGGAGGCGAGGCGGTCACGAGAAAGGAACGAGAGGAAGGAAGAGAGAGAAAAAAGTGATCGTAAGAGATGAGGGATGGTTGCACGGGTGATCGGCAGCGAGGCGAGCACCGGAGAAGAGGGTTGCAGGGGCTCGAGTTGGGTGCAGGGGTCGCCGGGGGTTTCAGGTGCAAGCTTGGGAGAAGGAGGTGAGGCGATGACGGGGAAAAGAAAGGAGAAAGGAGAAGAGAGAGAGAGAGAGAGAGAGAGAGAGAGAGATACGTGAGATTATATGGTTTAAAAAAATATTAAAAGGATTATTATAAATTATAGGGGAGAGAGAGAGAGAAGGAGAGAGAGAGATCGAGATGAGAGAGAGAGAGGGAGAGAGAAAGAGGGAGAGAGAGAGGAATGAACAGAAAGGAGAGATAGATTCGTCGTTATGTAGGAGAGAGAGAAAGGAAGAGAGGAAGAGAGAGGCTGAGAGAGGGAGAGAGAGAAAGAGAAGGAGAAAAGAAAGAGAAAAAGGAGGAGAGAGGGAGAGTGGGGCCACGGGTGAGTTGTATATTGGATTTTAGTTAGGTATCAAAATTTTTAAACGTAGTATTCTTTATTAATTAAAAATTGGATTTTCAGGTAAATGCAAATCTAGTCAAAAATATGCCTGGGTCAGGTCTAAAAGTTCAGATTTAAAATACGAAAAATATATGCGCCTTTCAAAATTCAAAACGAATGCTCAGGTAACGAAAATGCATACCCCCAAGAATGGATGCACGTACGTGCGCGTTGCCATCCAAACACGTCCGTTTCGCTGAACGGTACGAGAACAAGATATGCGGATTCTACCACAGGGTTAAGGGTATCAAGCAAGCCATGAAATGAAATTTTAAATCATTTTCTGTGACTTAAAATGTTATATAGTAAAAGATACAATGCCAGATAAAAATGCCAGTATGTACTAAACATGAAAATGCACAGTCTACGCAACAAGTCAGAGTAATTCATAAATATGAATCAAACAGGTTCAAGCAAGCGGGTCGGGTCAAATGCGATGTAAAATGTAAAATACCATTCGCACCCAAAACACGATAAATCAAGAAAATACCACAGATAAGTAAATACGGGAACTGGAATTGGTATAAATGAACTAGGTTGTTACAGTTATACTGCACAAGACATGTACATAATGATAAAGTCAAATCAGATAGCATACTATCATTTCGAGTAAGACTGTTATAACCGTATAGATCCTCCCTTAATCATCATAATCGCCTGCTTGCGATTACAATAATTGCCTTGAGGGAAGTACATCCAACAGAAAGGTTCCTTGGAGTTGATGCTTCTTGAAAGATGAAAGGTGCATGGTTATTTTCCCTTGAAGTTAATGCTTCTTGGAAGATGAAAAGGTGTAGGGTTATTTCCCTTGGAGTTGATACTTCTCGGAAGATGAAAGGTGGGCTTACTGAGAGTTGGTATTACTCTTGGGAAATATGGTTAATGAACTTTGGAAATTGGAGTTTGTTGGCTTTGGGAAGAAAAGAGAGTAATTGTATTGCTTGACCAAGAAGGCGTGCTCCCACCTATAAATATGGGCTCCTTAGTGCATCCTTGTAGCATCCAACATCCAACACATCTAAATACCATTCCAATACCATACACTTAATGTTCATCGAAGTGAAGCTATCCACCTAAGATGACGAGTGAAGGACCAAGGTGTCAAAGGTGTACTATCGGCGGTGTGTCGGTGAATTCGTTTTTGTTATAATCCACTCTTATAGTAAAGAACTCATGTTGATGATCATCTAGTCTGCTAAAGACGAACTTTGTTAAAATCCACTCAAAATGAGTTTGAGTCGTGTTCCTTCGCAGCCCCCTAGTGTTAGGGCCCCTCAGGTAATTGTCCTTGTGTTGTTGCCTTCCTGCTTTTAATTCCCTTTCACTATTGCATTCTGATGTAAGCTCCTTCCGCTCTTCATTTAGCTTGGTATACAATCCAGTATCCTTTGTGTCGGCATTAGGTACCAGGATGGTGTCCACAGACTCCTCCTGGACCATCATCTTCTCTTTGGCTTTAGTAACATCCGTGGCCTTTGACTGGAGCACCCTTTTATGTAGTAGGACTGGAGACCTACAAATTAACACTTTTGTTAGTTTGTGATATCTGTGATTTTTCTTTCAGTTCTCCAGATTCATGTCCTTTCCCTCTTATATCTCCTTCATCCCCTAACTCCTGCTCCTCCTCTTCATTTTTATCTGATGACTCTTCTGAAGATTCCTTCCACTTCTTGTATTGTGCTTCCTTATTCCCCACATCCTCCCCATTTCCTACATTTTGGGGTATGCCAGTCTCCTCTAAGGCCTTTTCTGAGTGATATTTTACATTAGCAGAGTCATTGATTCTTATCTCCACCACTTCAGGGCTTTGATACACTTGCTGCGTCTGTCCATGCTAGAATTTTCGCTTTATCAGGAGCATTATAAGTAGTAGGATCATTTATTCTTGCACGTTCACCCTCCATACTTCCTGTCCTGCTATGGGGCACTGAACATGCACATGGACAAAACATGCACACTTTTTACACATAGGTCTGAGCTTAAAAATTCAGACGTCTACTCTTTCTCTGGAGTTCCACTGTATTTTTGTGCTGAAATCCAGAGAGTCGTCAAACGGCTGAAGAGGAAAACTGCTGCTCGAAAAACTGGAATTTATAAGTCATTTTAGAACCAAAACTGTAACATTTTCAAAAGTATAAAATATTAATTTTGGGAATTTTATAATTTAATATTATTTTATTGATTATTTTAATATTAAATGCAAATAAATAGGGAAAATGTTAGAAAAATTATGAAAAATTATGGAAAATTCTAAAATAGGGTAAATTAGTGAATTATGACATTTTTAAGTTTTTGTGTTTAGTTTGACACTAATTTAGTGCTAATCGCGATTAAAATCGCTAATCGGGTTTTTTGGCAATTTTGTGCAAAACTTGCACATACCACTTTTTTCTACACTTGTGTATTTTTAGCCATGGTTTTCTTTTGGGATTACTATTGATGTGAGAAGGATTATGGTTTAAAAAGAAAAGGGAAAAAGAAAAGAAAAAGTGTAATGATGAGGGTAGGTAAGAGAGGGAGGTGGACTTTGACTTATCATACTTAGCCATTCTCCACCAATTCCTTCACCATTTCCCTCTCCATTCATGGAGTTGCTGCTGCTGCCCTTCCTCATCTTCCTCCCCTCTTCAACTCCCCACTTCATCTCATAAAACACCCCAAAACCCCAATCTCCTTTCATTAAAAATGTGCAAAATCCCTAGATCTACACATGGAGCTAAAGAAGCATGGATTTGGCCACTAGAGGGCAACTCAAGAATTTTCTTGAGTTGCTAATGAAGGTAATTTGTGAACCATTTGCTTGATTATAGCTTTTCCTATAACCCCATGTTAAGATTTAATCGATATTGTGTGATATTATGGATTTGATGAAAACCTAGTTAGGGTTTGAGAGGAACTTGGGTTGTATTGTGAAATTGAGTTCAATTGAGGATACACCAACACCCTTGTGTATGAATTGGAACCCAAAACCTGAAGCAAAAACCAGAATACGGATTTTAGAAACCAATATCGGGGAAAAACTGGAATCTGCCACTGTTAAATTGAATCTGCTAACACCCCGAGAACCCTAAAATAATATTGAGTGGAAATTGAGATGTGCAGGCAACAGAGAGGCAACACCCAAAACCCTAGCTCCCCACTCCACTTTGAGGCCGCCAAAACCTCCATTCTGGCCGCAAATTGCGGCCAGACCAGTGAGGAATCTCCTCGTTTTCTGTGCACAGCCCCAATTCCTCAATTCTTGGCCCTGGGTACTTCTAGTTTTGACAGATTCTATCTAGGGTGAAATCTGGGACATATATCCTAAGTTGCTATTTTGGATTCGTGTTTCCGTATTCCGTATTTTCATTTCTGAAATGGTGGATTGTGTTTTGCCTCGACTATTGGGCGTTTATACGACGATATAAAGGATTTATATGTGGTTTTGAAGGCGTGCCATGGGTTCTCACCTATAGGCCCCCTTATCGTATCGTTTTGGATTTTATGCGCCGTTTTAGAATGGATTTGGTTTTAATGCGCATATACGATATTTTGATGTGTAGGTACCCATGAAGACTTCGGGACGACAAGCATACGTGGTGACGTCCGCAATTGGTGATGCAAGGTGAGTAGATTATATCTACAGGGGGAAGTCGGGTGGATGGCGTATAGCACCCCCGCAGTCCGTAGATAGATTACTTTGCAGTTTATTGTGATATAGTGTATTGTGGATAATGTAGGGTTAGAAGTGACTAGTGTAGTTCATAGTCGCGAACCCTAGGATAGAATTACACCTACACACACACCCTTGCTTATCACTTGTACTTGCACTGTGATTGATGATATGTGATGACTTTGGAGATGAGTCGATGATGTGGGCTTGGTGCCCTGGGATCGGTGATTCTATACGATTCATATGTGGGATATGACTTGTGATTCTTGCGGGCTTGGGATATGTGTTTACCCCCGCATGCATACTTCTCTGATGGTATCGACTTGTACTAGACATAGAGTAGTACCCCCAGACTATATGATCTGATGATACTGATACCTGTTATGTGACGAGATAGTGAGTTGTTGACCCCTACCCAGCTATGGGGATGCCGTACGATGATTTACCGTACGAGCCGATATTGATGATAGATCCGCACTCATAACTCGAGGATATCTTACGATATGACATTGAGGCGGGATCACCGACTACATATCTATTTATATATACATTGACTCAGATTTAGGTGGTTTCTACACCTACCCCTCCTGATTGACCGGATACTTAGATGTAGTTTGCATAGTAGATACTTCACTGTGGTGTTGACTACTAGATATCTGCATTTTCCTGCTATTCGCATTGCTGGCATATGTTCATTATTATGCTATTATCATGCTGTTAGGACACCAGCACCATTATCGATGATGCGTATGTTTCACGTACACTATTTGCCGGCTCACACACTTCATCATCGATAATTGCCATGCCACTACACTGTAGTACTGTTGCATTCATGATATGATTACTGCTTGGCATATTGTACACATGTACCTGTACACAAACATAGATGATTCATACTTGATTGAGATTGAGGACTGCAAGATATTCCATGTTACATGATTTCCGATATGATTACCTCTCTTTACTTGTCGCATACATCATGGATTGATTGTATAGCACGTTGCATTGGATTTACTTCTCGATGTGGATTTTCATGTGATTTCTGGTTTTGAGGACCGTGGGATTATTTAATAAAAGATGCTCTTTATGAAAAACCCGGTACCTCG
This sequence comes from Agapanthus africanus, assembly GCA_030015575.1. Lineage (NCBI taxonomy): Eukaryota > Viridiplantae > Streptophyta > Magnoliopsida > Asparagales > Amaryllidaceae > Agapanthus > Agapanthus africanus. Next base: position 466,131,353 of record CM057339.1, on the reverse strand, counting down.
TGATATGATATTTGGTGCGTCCACCACGCGTTTTCTCGGTGCTGAGACGTGTGCTTGAAACCCGATTCGAGGAGGTGATGTACCGTTTGCGGGTTCGTGGTGGGCCCGGTATGGTTCCCCTCGGCGAGATGATCGATGAGTTATGCCGATTGAGCCTGGAGGCAGGCGAGTACCTACCGGTGATTGTATTTGAGCTCGGCGGATATCCGGGGAATACCGCCTGGAGCCGAGAGATGGGCGTACTGCCGGGGGCCGACGGGCCGATACCGCAGACGGAGCATAGAGATGGACATGGGTTGACTCGTACTGCCGGGGGCCGATACCGCAGACGGAGCCCCATACGGATGAGGATTTACGTGTCGATGGTTGGCACGGGTTTCATGATGAGTTTTCCATGATTTTGGTTATATCCTCACATTGCATACATGATGCTTGCTGTCAGTGGGTGACAGGTGGACGGGTTCCACAGATATACAGATATGGATCATATACAGACTGGATTTACACTTATCTTACACCAATATTAGTGGTATGGGACGGTAATATATGTGTATTGATATCTTTGATATTTCATCATATCTACTTCATGCAGACATACCTTATATTGATGACATGTTATTACCTGAGTACCTGGCACTACATACCTGATTAGATGTTACCTTGCCACCCTATCACACTCAGATGTACTCTTGTGGATTATATTACTGATCGTTGACTTAGGATTATGTCTTGCATTCGGTTTCTTCTTGTAGATGTTTCTATTCACGAGTTGGCAACTCACCCCCGTTGTGCCACAGTTCTTGCAGGTTCTGCCGTACAGGTTTCATTGCGGCACTTCTGGCACACTACCTTCTTGTGGGTGATTTGCTTTGGTAGGTGGATTCTTTCGTATCAAGAATCACCATTGTATTTATTTATTTCATTGTATCTAGAATTTCCATCAACCAAAACTTGTATATTCTTTCAGACTCAGAGACAGTGTTGTATTATTCGACCTAGAGTCGCGCTTAGTAGTATTGCGGTTTTCTTGTTGCTTTTGAGCTTTCTTTGGTTTTGATCCTCGCCACTTGGCGTTGTATATTATTATATCATTGTGTGGTTGTGACCGTCGAATGACGAAGAGCTAGCTCCCGCTTGGGGATGCCTTTATCATTGTATATGTATTGTTACAAAAGAAACTCTGCCGAAATTTTTAGAAAAGACTTTATTGTTTTCAAAACGTACCTTCGGCTTAGTTATTTAAAAACCTTGATTTCAAACCTGTATTTCTTCACTTCTTTAAACCAGTTTTCTTTACTTATTCTTAAAAAGGGTTTTAGATTTCTGGGCTTTTGGCTTACTTGGATCAGATGGAGTCCTATAGGCTTCATATGGTTCAAGGGCCAGTTACGTGCTCTTTCGGGTCGTGACAAAGTTGGTATCATAGCGCTAGGTTGACCTTGGTTCGAGTCTAAGTTTGACTATGTGGAGCCTAGAGAGTTATTTATATACGGAACTTAGGCTTGACCTTACGGAACTTAGACTTGGTCGAGGGGGTATTCGACCCGAACGTTCGTCGTATTAGGATGACCCTTGGTAGATGGAATAGGCGACTAAAGTAGAGTGACGTACCGTTGGTATGTTCCGCGGCATACTTACGACACGCCACTCCGCTTAAGGAACCTTAGGATGTGCATGTTTTTCGAGATCAGTGATTCTCTTCATATCCTGGATTATACATCCATTTGAGATTCCCGCTTCTACTAGTTTCATGATCATACCTCCATTGATGCTGTTCCTTCCTATGATCATGTATCCACTTTGGATCTTTTGTTTCCTTTCTTGCCCTTGATGTGCTCTCTTTGATACTCGATTGAGGTTCATGTCACCATGTTTGAGCGCAGTTTGGGCTACTGCTAGGGTTACAGCCGGTGTGAGCTCGTTTGGTACGAGGGCCGACCATTGTGTTTTCTGGTGACATGGGAACGTCTCGAGTTAGTGTTGGTGATTGTGACCTCTGGTAGAGGCGAGTGCTTGGTCTTGCACCGGATGATCGGGCCATTGTTAGAGCTGCCAGTTGAGAGAGGACTGTTGATGTACAGCATACCTCAGAGGTTGTGATGTCGCCTATCGTGCAGACAGATGGACCAGCTGTTGCTGAGATTGACAGGACGTTGCTTTCGGAGCTTACGAGCTGAGATTGCCGGAGCTTTCGGACAGATATGCGACAGATGATAGCTAGTCTACCCGGTTTGAGAGACGAAGGTGATTCGTCCGATTTTGCGCCAGAGCGGGCCCAGTTGAGTTGAAGATTTCCAGTGTGGAGAGTCTTACTCAGATCTAGAGCAGGCTGATTCAGAGATGACCGCTTATGTATTGCCTTTCCTGGAGGATTGAGGCATCGTTCGGCGTACAGGCGTATGAGCCAGTTGTTGCTGCAAATGATGAGATATCGCCCAGATGATTGGAGCTACTGCAGCATGAGCCTGTTCTTAGAGAGATGTTAGCGAGTTGCTAGTCACCGAGGATGGATGACTAGGACGTGTGGTGAGTTCGCTTACCCCGATGCGAGGTCATCAGGTGGATTGATTCCAGCTAGAGATGACTTCACGCAGGTTCGTTGAGAGTCGATAGAGACGATCGAATGTCAGGAGCCTATTTTCCAAGTTTAAAGTATACGGAAAGACATGCAGGTGATTCTATGGACCCTCTAGAAGAATGAAACCCTAACTCGACTTAATGACCGTGTAACAGCCTTGGAACCTTAGGGTTTACGTCGGTTCGGCGGCGCCATTAGTGAGGCTTGGGTTTGCCCTTCTACGGCTGGACCACCGACGCTGTGGCATGTACTCGATACTATTAAACTGTACCCGAGATGTGAGCTCTTGGGGGATTATGAGGATCTGACGAGTCGATCGGATGGTTCGACATCTTTCGGATATCGTGATGGGACACTGCTTGGGAGACTCCAGATGCGAGCGTAGCCATCGGAGCGCAGTTCGTGTAGCCATGATGAGACGAGTCCGAATCAGTCGACATTGACGCCGAGTGAAGGAAAGAGTTCGCGAGATATTTCGACGAGATGACGTCCCACTCCGCTGACATTAGAGATGTGATATGCACCCCGAGGCGTGGTATATGGATATATCTTCCAGAAAGAAGCGCGATAAGTATGCAGCCGTTCCGGAATGAGCTTTAGCTTCAGCATTGGATGACGACTTCCGGGCATTTCGGCAGGAATGAGATTTGAGAAAGGAACCTCGACAGGACTTTTCTGGAGTACGATACGAGAAGACCTGAACCAGGAGTAGTCGTTTTGCGCACACCCAGCAGGCCAAAATTCGGCATTGTCGACAAGGTAGTTGACCAAGTTCGGATAAAGGAACTTAACCAGATGCGTTGCGAATTGATCAAGGACGGACGAGTGATGAGTATTCCTCCGATGGTCGGGACGTGTTCCCGAGGACCAGTTCGGCCAGACATCTGCTATAGAATGATGAAGCTACAGAGTACGCGATTTCGAGTCCGTGTGAGAGACTTCAGATTGGCCGTGGCCGAGGACAGTGCAGTGCATCGTAGCTTAGCGTGACGTCGTAGTGGACGACGATAGAGACAGTTGGAACAAGAGGTTCGTGTGCGACACTGACGACCTTTCATTGCTTTCCGTCGAGACTAGAGACCTGATATGCTTACAGAGACGTTGGGATGTGACCAGTTTCTGAGAAATGTTGTTCTGAGGACATAGGTGTCTTTTGAGCGAGAAGAGGTTGTGCAGGAAAGCCAGCCTCTGTACAGATCGGCATAGGCATGATTGGAAGAGACCTTGAGCAGGATTCCTTCAAGGACATTGCTGCAACGATGTTTGCATCCAGGATCAGATGTGTGACGTGCATTCAGAGAGCCAGAGGTCGACGCCAGTGATATGCTGCCTTACGAGTAGTCGTGAGGTTTGACCGAGAGGTGACCAGAGAAGTGCCAGAACGGAATCGTCCCCGTTAGCACACCTGACAGGGCCGATGAGCCGATTGACTGTGAGATTGGTAATCCGCAGAGAAGATAAGGACCCAGAGAGTCAGAGGACGCCAGATCGTGAGCAAGAGGCAGGTAGATATCCTGCGCTGCTAGCAGTGGATTGCACCGACCTCTTCTCGACCTTGAAGGAGGGACTACCGAAGACGGTATTTATGATTTGTGATTTGGTGATTCGATTATCACGTATCCGTCATTTTGGATTTCGGTATTTTGGGCGTTCTGTTTGCATGATTTAGTTTTGATGACTGAGTTTCGTGATTTCGGTTTCCCGCACCCACTGGATATTTATATATTTTGTTCAGAGTTATTACATTTGAGATATTGATTGAGATTTCATGCCTACAGTATACAGTGATTTGATTTGCACTTCTAGCGTGGTTTTTATGCACCTTTAGTGTATGGATATACGATTTTGGTGCACCCCAGATGCACTAAATCGGGATTCTTCATGCATGTCACATGCACCTGATATTTCTGTCAGGCACACACGTTGCCTACGACAGATGTTTCATGCACACCCGTTGCACCTAGATGTTATTTTGTATACCTGTTTGACACATTTATGGATTTTTGATTCCCGTGCGCACCAGACGCACAGGATTGTGTCATGTGCATTTTTGGGATTTATTCCTTTTGGGCCAGTACCTTTTATGATGTTGGATTTTTGCTTTCATACTGAGCAGGACTGGTCAGTAGACGGTACCTGGATATACTTTTGCATGCTTTTACATCAGTTTTTTTTACATGTATAGATTGGATGTCTACGTGTGTAGTTTTGATCCATATCATATCGGTTTTGTATTGAAATTGACATTGTGTTTTTACCTCGACTCCGATGATTGCGAGATGCTTGACGGAGTTTTGCTTTTGAGTTATCTGCTCATTTTTCATGCGCATGCATTGCGCTGTGATGTTTTATGTGTTGATATTTTCGGAGCCCCGACAAATGGATTATTACTGAAATTGTTTTTAGTATTGGGGGTTTAAATTTAAATTCGGGGACCGAATTTCTTTAAGGGGGGTAGATTGTAACATTTTCAAAAGTATAAAATATTAATTTTGGGAATTTTATAATTTAATATTATTTTATTGATTATTTTAATATTAAATGCAAATAAATAGGAAAAATGTTAGAAAAATTATGAAAAATTATGGAAAATTCTAAAATAGGGCAAATTAGTGAATTATGACATTTTTAAGTTTTTGTGTTTAGTTTGACACTAATTTAGTGCTAATCGCGATTAAAATCGCTAATCGGGTTTTTTGGCAATTTTGTGCAAAACTTGCACATACCACTTTTTTCTACACTTGTGTATTTTTAGCCATGGTTTTCTTTTGGGATTACTATTGATGTGAGAAGGATTATGGTTTAAAAAGAAAAGGGAAAAAGAAAAGAAAAAGTGTAATGATGAGGGTAGGTAAGAGAGAGAGGTGGACTTTGACTTATCATACTTAGCCATTCTTCACCAATTCCTTCACCATTTCCCTCTCCATTCATGGAGTTGCTGCTGCTGCCCTTCCTCATCTTCCTCCCCTCTTCAACTCCCCACTTCATCTCATAAAACACCCCAAAACCCCAATCTCCTTTCATTAAAAATGTGCAAAATCCCTAGATCTACACATGGAGCTAAAGAAGCATGGATTTGGCCACTAGAGGGCAACTCAAGAATTTTCTTGAGTTGCTAATGAAGGTAATTTCTGAACCATTTGCTTGATTATAGCTTTTCCTATAACCCCATGTTAAGATTTAATCGATATTGTGTGATATTATGGATTTGATGAAAACCTAGTTAGGGTTTGAGAGGAACTTGGGTTGTATTGTGAAATTGAGTTCAATTGAGGATACACCAACACCCTAGTGTATGAATTGGAACCCAAAACCTGAAGCAAAAACCAGAATACGGATTTTAGAAACCAATATCGGGGAAAATCTGGAATCTGCCACTGTTAAATTGAATCTGCTAACACCCCGAGAACCCTAAAATAATATTGAGTGGAAATTAAGATGTGCAGGCAACGGAGAGGCAACACCCAAAACCCTAGCTCCCCACTCCACCTTGAGGCCGCCAAAACCTCCATTCTGGCCGCAAATTGCGGCCAGACCAGTGAGGAATCTCCTCGTTTTCTGTGCACAGCCCCAATTCCTCAATTCTTGGCCCTGGGTACTTCTAGTTTTGACAGATTCTATCTAGGGTGAAATCTGGGACATATATCCTAAGTTGCTATTTTGGATTCGTGTTTCCGTATTCCGTATTTTCATTTCTGAAATGGTGGATTGTGTTTTGCCTCGACTATTGGGCGTTTATACGACGATATAAAGGATTTATATGTGGTTTTGAAGGCGTGCCATGGGTTCTCACCTATAGGCCCCCTTATCGTATCGTTTTGGATTTTATGCGCCGTTTTAGATTGGATTTGGTTTTAATGCGCATATACGATATTTTGATGTGTAGGTACCCATGAAGACTTCGGGACGACAAGCATACGTGGTGACGTCCGCAATTGGTGATGCAAGGTGAGTAGATTATATCTACAGGGGGAAGTCGGGTGGATGGCGTATAGCACCCCCGCAGTCTGTAGATAGATTACTTTGCAGTTTATTGTGATATAGGTGTATTGTGGATAATGTAGGGTTAGAAGTGACTAGTGTAGTTCATAGTCGCGAACCCTAGGATAGAATTACACCTACACACACACCCTTGCTTATCACTTGTACTTGCACTGTGATTGATGATATGTGATGACTTTGGAGATGAGTCGATGATGTGGGCTTGGTGCCCTGGGATCGGTGATTCTATACGATTCATATGTGGGATATGACTTGTGATTCTTGCGGGCTTGGGATATGTGTTTACCCCCGCATGCATACTTCTCTGATGGTATCGACTTGTACTAGACATAGAGTAGTACCCCCAGACTATATGATCTGATGATACTGATACCTGTTATGTGACGAGATAGTGAGTTGTTGACCCCTACCCAGCTATGGGGATGCCGTACGATGATTTACCGTATGAGCCGATATTGATGATAGATCCGCACTCATAACTCGAGGATATCTTACGATATGACATTGAGGCGGGATCACCGACTACATATCTATATATATATACATTGACTCAGATTTAGGTGGTTTCTACACCTACCCCTCCTGATTGACCGGATACTTAGATGTAGTTTGCATAGTAGATACTTCACTGTGGTGTTGACTACTAGATATCTGCATTTTCCTGCTATTCGCATTGCTGGCATATGTTCATTATTATGCTATTATCATGCTGTTAGGACACCAGCACCATTATCGATGATGCGTATGTTTCACGTACACTATTTGCCGGCTCACACACTTCATCATCGATAATTGCCATGCCACTACACTGTAGTACTGTTGCATTCATGATATGATTACTGCTTGGCATATTGTACACATGTACCTGTACACAAACATAGATGATTCATACTTGATTGAGATTGAGGACTGCAAGATATTCCATGTTACATGATTTCCGATATGATTACCTCTCTTTACTTGTCGCATACATCATGGATTGATTGTATAGCACGTTGCATTGGATTTACTTCTCGATGTGGATTTTCATGTGATTTCTGGTTTTGAGGACCGTGGGATTATTTAATAAAAGATGCTCTTTATGAAAAACCCGGTACCTCGTGATATGATATTTGGTGCGTCCACCACGCGTTTTCTCGGTGCTGAGACGTGTGCTTGAAACCCGATTCGAGGAGGTGATGTACCGTTTGCGGGTTCGTGGTGGGCCCGGTATGGTTCCCCTCGGCGAGATGATCGATGGGTTATGCCGATTGAGCCTGGAGGCGGGCGAGTACCTACCGGTGATTGTATTTGAGCTCGGCGGATATCCGGGGAATACCGCCTGGAGCCGAGAGATGGGCGTACTGCCGGGGGCCGACGGGCCGATACCGCAGACGGAGCCCAGAGATGGACATGGGTTGACTCGTACTGCCGGGGGCCGATACCGCAGACGGAGCCCCATACGGATGAGGATTTACGTGTCGATGGTTGGCACGGGTTTCATGATGAGTTTTCCATGATTTTGGTTATATCCTCACATTGCATACATGATGCTTGCTGTCAGTGGGTGACAGGTGGACGGGTTCCACAGATATACAGATATGGATCATATACAGACTGGATTTACACTTATCTTACACCAATATTAGTGGTATGGGACGGTAATATATGTGTATTGATATCTTTGATATTTCATCATATCTACTTCATGCAGACATACCTTATATTGATGACATGTTATTACCTGAGTACCTGGCACTACTTACCTGATTAGATGTTACCTTGCCACCCTATCACACTCAGATGTACTCTTGTGGATTATATTACTGATCGTTGACTTAGGATTATGTCTTGCATTCGGTTTCTGATTGTAGATGTTTCTATTCACGAGTTGGCAACTCACCCCCGTTGTGCCACAGTTCTTGCAGGTTCTGCCGTACAGGTTTCATTGCGGCACTTCTGGCACACTACCTTCTTGTGGGTGATTTGCTTTGGTAGGTGGATTCTTTCGTATCAAGAATCACCATTGTATTTATTTATTTCATTCTATCTAGAATTTCCATCAACCAAAACTTGTATATTCTTTCAGACTCAGAGACAGTGTTGTATTATTCGACCTAGAGTCGCGCTTAGTAGTATTGCGGTTTTCTTGTTGCTTTTGAGCTTTCTTTGGTTTTGATCCTCGCCACTTGGCGTTGTATATTATTATATCATTGTGTGGTTGTGACCGTCGATTGACGAAGAGCTAGCTCCCGCTTGGGGATGCCTTTATCATTGTATATGTATTGTTATTCTCGTTTTACCCCATTCGGGGCCAGTTTTACAAAAGAAACTCTGCCGAAATTTTTAGAAAAGACTTTATTGTTTTCAAAACGTACCTTCGGCTTAGTTATTTAAAAACCTTGATTTCAAACCTGTATTTCTTCACTTCTTTAAACCAGTTTTCTTTACTTATTCTTAAAAAGGGTTTTAGATTTCTGGGCTTTTGGCTTACTTGGATCAGATGGAGTCCTATAGGCTTCATATGGTTCAAGGGCCAGTCACGTGCTCTTTCGGGTCGTGACAAAGTTGGTATCAAAGCGCTAGGTTGACCTTGGTTCGAGTCTAAGTTTGACTATGTGGAGCCTAGAGAGTTATTTATATACGGAACTTAGGCTTGACCTTACGGAACTTAGACTTGGTCGAGCGGGTATTCGACCCAAACGTTCGTCGTATTAGGATGACCCTTGGTAGATGGAATAGGCGACTAAAGTAGAGTGACGTACCGTTGGTATGTTCCGCGGCATACTTACGACACGCCACTCCGCTTAAGGAACCTTAGGATGTGCATGTTTTTCGAGATCAGTGATTCTCTTCATATCCTGGATTATACATCCATTTGAGATTCCCGCTTCTACTAGTTTCATGATCATACCTCCATTGATGCTGTTCCTTCCTATGATCATGTATCCACTTTGGATCTTTTGTTTCCTTTCTTGCCCTTGATGTGCTCTCTTTGATACTCGATTGAGGTTCATGTCACCATGTTTAAGCGCAGTTTGGGCTGCTGCTAGGGTTACGGCCGGTGTGAGCTCGTTTGGTACGAGGGCCGACCATTGTGTTTTCTGGTGACATGGGAACGTCTCGAGTTAGTGTTGGTGATTGTGACCTCTGGTGGAGGCGATTGCTTGGTCTTGCACCGGATGATCGGGCCATTGTTAGAGCTGCCAGTTGAGAGAGGACTGTTGATGTACAGCATACCTCAGAGGTTGTGATGTCGCCTATCGTGCAGACAGATGGACCAGTTGTTGCTGAGATTGACAGGACGTTGCTTTCGGAGCTTACGAGCTGAGATTGCCGGAGCTTTCGGGCAGATATGCGACAGATGATAGCTAGTCTACCCGGTTTGAGAGACGAAGGTGATTCGTCCGATTTTGCACCAGAGCGGGCCCAGTTGAGTTGAAGATTTCCAGTGTGGAGAGTCTTACTCAGATCTAGAGCAGGCTGATTCAGAGATGACCGCTTATGTATTGCCTTTCCTGGAGGATTGAGGCGTCGTTCGGCGTACAGGCGTATAAGCCAGTTGTTACTGCAAATGATGAGATAATGCCCAGATGATTGGAGCTACTGCAGCATGAGCCTGTTCTTAGAGAGATGTTAGCGAGTTGCTAGTCACCGAGGATGGATGACTAGGACGTGTGGTGAGTTCGCTTACCCCGATGTGAGGTCATCAGGTGGATTGATTCCAGCTAGAGACGACTTCACGCAGGTTCGTTGAGAGTCGATAGAGACGATCGAATGTCAGGAGCCTATTTTCCAAGTTTAAAGTATACGGAAAGACATGCAGGTGATTCTATGGACCCTCTAGAAGAATGAAACCCTAACTCGACTTAATGACCGTGTAACAGCCTTGGAACCTTAGGGTTTACGGCGGTTCCGCGGCGCCATTAGTGAGGCTTGGGTTTGCCCTTCTACGGCTGGACCACCGACGCTGTGGCATGTACTCGATACTATTAAACTGTACCCGAGATGTGAGCTCTGGGGGATTATGAGGATCTGACGAGTCGATCGGATGGTTCGACATCTTTCGGATATCGTGATGGGACACTGCTTGGGAGACTCCAGATGCGAGCGTAGCCGTCGGAGCGCAGTTCGTGTAGCCATGATGAGAAGAGTCCGAATCAGTCGACATTGACGCCGAGTGAAGGAAAGAGTTCGCGAGATATTTCGACGAGATGACGTCCCACTCCGCTGACATTAAAGATGTGATATGCACCCCGAGGCGTGGTATATGGATATATCTTCCAGAAAGAAGCGCGATAAGTATGCAGCCGTTCCGGAATGAGCTTTAGCTTCAGCATTGGATGACGACTTCCGGGCATTTCGGCAGGAATGAGATTTGAGAAAGGAACCTCGACAGGACTTTTCTGGAGTACGATACGAGAAGACCAGAACCAGGAGTAGTCGTTTTGCGCACACCCAGCAGGCCAGAGTTCGGCATTGTCGACAAGGTAGTTGACCAAGTTCGGATAAAGGAACTTAGCCAGATGCGTTGCGAATTGATCAAGGACGGACGAGTGATGAGTATTCCTCCGATGGTCGGGACGTGTTCCCGTGGACCAGTTCGGCCAGACATCTGCTATAGAATGATGAAGCTACAGAGTACGCGATTTCGAGTCCGTGTGAGAGACTTCAGATTGGCCGTGGCCGAGGACAGTGCAGTGCATCGTAGCTTAGCGTGACGTCGTAGTGGACGACGATAGAGACAGTTGGAACAAGAGGTTCGTGTGCGACACTGACGACCTGTCATTGCTTTCCGTCGAGACTTGGGACCTGATATGCTTACAGAGACGTTGGGATGTGACCAGTTTCTAAGAAATGTTGTTCTGAGGACACAGGTGTCTTTTGAGCGAGAAGAGGTTGTGCAGGAAAGCCAGCCTCTGTACAGATCGGCATAGGCATGATTGGAAGAGACCTTGAGCAGGATTCCATCAAGGACATTGCTGCAACGATGTTTGCATCCAGGATCAGATGTGTGACGTGCATTCAGAGAGCCAGAGGTCGACGCCAGTGATATGCTGCCTTACGAGTAGTCGTGAGGTTTGACCGAGAGGTGACCAGAGAAGTGCCAGAACGGAATCGTCCCCGTTAGCACACCTGACAGGGCCGATGAGCCGATTGACTGTGAGATTGGTAATCCGCAGAGAAGATAAGGACCCAGAGAGTCAGAGGACGCCAGATCGTGAGCAAGAGGCAGGTAGATATCCTGCGCTGCTAGCAGTGGATTGCACCGACCCCTTCTCGACCTTGAAGGAGGGACTACCGAAGACGGTATTTATGATTTGTGATTTGGTGATTCGATTATCACGTATCCGTCATTTTGGATTTTGGTATTTTGGGCGTTCTGTTTGCATGATTTAGTTTTGATGACTGAGTTTCGTGATTTCGGTTTCCCGCACCCACTGGATATTTATATATTTTGTGCAGAGTTATTACATTTGAGATATTGATTAAGATTTCATGCCAACAGTATACAGTGATTTGATTTGCACTTCTAGCGTGGTTTTTATGCACCTTTAGTGTTTGGATATACGATTTTGGTGCACGCCAGATGCACTAAATCGGGATTCTTCGTGCATGTCACATGCACCTGATATTTCTTCTTCGTGCATGTCACATGAAGAAGAAGATGAAGCTAGAATTATGATAAGTGTTGATAAAATGAATAATAAATCAATACGTATCATATCTTAACTAAGGTTAAGTGTAGAGAATAGACCATGGTTACTTGAGAGGGTTAGGGTTAAGCATGATGACAAGAATGGTTACAAAAGTCAAAGCTTCATGAAGCTTCAACTTAAAACATAGAAAGCCACCATTCTCATCATAATCCTTTTCAAATAAATAAATAAATAAATAAATGAATATGCAAAACCCTAATCAACACTTAACCATGGTTTAATTCTTAACACTTAACCATATGAGAAAGTATCATCAAACATGATACAAAGATGTGCACTAAAGTATATCACATATACAACATGTACATCAAGTGAGAAAATCCATTTAAAGTGAACCAATACCGGTTAATGCAAAGTAATATATCAAATATATAATTATACATTAAATCATTAAATCAACACTTGATTTAACGATCCGGTCATATCGCATATAATCGACCAGTATCCTATGTATCGGCTTATCGAATCAATCCTTGATTCGATATCTAGGTTATATCGAATATAACCAGTTGATACATTCATCGCGAGAATGAAAATACGGTATCACATACACGCATTACTCTCGGTCCCGCACATATCTCTTATGCGCTCCTATTTCGTTTCGCTTGAGCCAGGAAACCTCTGTGTAGGACTCTAAAGACTCGTCAATACGCCGGTAGCAGATGATGATCATATCAAGCACCCACAAGCCGCAAGCGGTCTGCTAAACGTAACGGCCATCCGGATATTGAGCGATCAGAAGATCGACGAGCTAGCCCGCTCACACTCCTGTGAATCCAACCAGTAACACTTACCGTACAGTCCGGTCTGTTCGTCTGATATGTCGCATATCATGTCTAGGGGTGGTAAACGTCAGACCCCAATAACCGATAAGTCATGCCGATGTGAGGCTCATAACGGGTCGAGAAACTACTGGTAACACTTACCAGCAAATCTCTGATCAGCCCTGGCCAGGGACTTCCCTATTACGGCCAATCGAGCACAGCGCAACATCAACTCCCAATACTGGGAGAGACGAAGCCCCTCCTATCGCTCATTGCCTCCATGTGACTTGGGACTGTACCCAAAGACCACCGTTTTGCACGCCCTCATGGACGTGGTAAGGTGGAGATCAAAGCACAGTAGGAATCACACAAGACTCTATGACAATCTCGGGTCTACAGACTAACCTGCATAAGTGTCACCTGAGAACTGCCATCTGACGTGAGGTATAATACCATCTGGGAGTTCTCGACGAGTCCGTCCAGTGTACCCAGTCTCCACTGAGCACCCGTATACCATCTCTGATGTCAAACACCAATGGATATGGGATCATCTATCGCCCATCTTATGGGTCGAGAAGCGTATACGCTAGTCTACACTGGTATATCGATGCCCCGTCTCGATACACCCACGACTAGGGACCTTGAAGGATGTACTTATGGACAACTATGTCCCCACTAGTATGATCTGCATCATAGTCCAGGCAGTCAAGTACACATCCTAAGGGCTTTACCAACATGTAACTATAAAACAGTATAAAGAGACTAGTATACATGTTAAGATAAAGAGTAACCAGATAGCATACTATCATATCGAGCAAGAAAGCCATCTCTATATATGTCCAAGCATCCAATATAATATACATCATCTGTACAATACTGGCCTCTAAGGCATACATACAACTAACAATCTCCCACTTGCACTAGGGCCAGCTGCTGTAGTATCGCATACCGAGCATCCCGAAGAGTCTCTCAAACTGTATCTGGGGAATGGCCTTCGTGAGTGGATCCGCCGTGTTGTTCTTCGTGTCCACTCTCCTGACCTCGATCTCCCGGCGATCAACTATCTCCCGGATCAGGTGATACCGCCTCAGAATATGCCTGGATCGCTGATGGGACCTGGGTTCCTTGGCCAAACCCACCGCTCCATTGTTATTGCAATACAGAGGTATTGTACGATCAATGGATGGAACCACTCCAGGTTCAGTAATGAACTTCTTGATCCAGACAGCCTCTTTAGCAGCATCGTTGGCAGCGATGTATTCAGCCTCCATCGTCGAGTCTGCCACGGTTTCCTGCTTGGAACTCTTCCAGCTAACCGCCCCTCCGTAAAGGGTAAAGACAAATCCCGACTGCGACTTAGAGTCGTCCTTATCACTCTGGAAGCTCGAATCGGTAAAGGACTCCACTTGGATTTCTCCGTTACCATACACCAAGAACATATCTCTAGTCCTTCGCAAGTACTTGAGAATGTTCTTCACAGCTGTCCAGTGACTCTCTCCAGGATCTGCTTGATACCGACTCACTACACTTAGTGAGTATGCAACATCGGGTCTGGTACATAGCATCGCATACATGATAGAGCCTACTGCCGAAGCATAGAGTATCCCTTGCATGCGAGCTCTCTCCAAATCAGTCTTGGGAGACATCTCTTTGGAGAGAGTGAGTCCAGAGATCGTGGGTTGGTTCCCACGCTTGGATTCTTCTATACTAAACCTCTTTAGTATGGTGTCAATGTACCTGGATTGGGACAATCCCAGTATCCGTTTGGATCTATCTCTATAGATCCTGATTCCCAATATGCAGGAGGCATCACCAAGATCTTTCATTGAGAATCTTTATGATAAGAAGAGCTTAACCGATTGCAGCATAGGAATATCATTTCCTATCAAGAGTATGTCGTCCACGTACAATACGAGGAAGACAATCTTACTCTCTGCCACCTTCTTGTAAATACAAGGTTCATCTGGATTTTTGACGAAATCAAACTCTTTGATAACGACGTCAAAGCAGATGTTCCAACTCCGCGATGCTTGCTTTAATCCATAAATGGATTTAAGGAGCTTGCACACCTTCCCGCTGCTCCCACTGTCTACGAAGCCCTCTGGCTGAGTCATGTACACGCACTCTTCTAAATCACCATTTAGAAAGGCGGTCTTAACATCCATTTGCCAGATTTCGTAATCATGGTATGCAGCGATGGCAAGCATGATTCGGATGGATTTAAGCATAGCCACTGGAGAAAAAGTTTCGTCATAGTCCACACCTGGTCTTTGACGAAAACCCTTTGCAACAAGTCTAGCTTTGAAAGTCTCCACTTTCCCATCTACACCAAGTTTCTTCTTGAAGATCCACTTGCTCCCAATGGGTTTTACCCCTTCAGTAGCAACTTCCAAAGTCCATACTTTGTTGGTGTACACGGAATCCATCTCGGACCGCATAGCATCCAGCCATTTCACTGAGTCCCCACTCGTGATGGCCTGCTCGAAGCTAGTTGGGTCATCATCCTCCATGATGCAATCCTCGCTCCCACCATCCATGAGAAAACCATAGTATCTCTCAGGTTGGCGAGGAACCCTACTAGATCGGCGGAGAGGCTGGGGTTCGTCGGGTACTACTGAATCCTCTGGTTCCACTAAATCTTCAGTTACGGTTTGTGTGTCTGGAACTTCTTCCAGCTCTACCACTTTGCCACTAATTTCCTTTTCAAGGAATTCCTTTTCTAAAAAGGTGGCATGTTGAGCAACAAACACTTTTTGTTCCTCACTGTGGTAGAAAAAATACCCATATGAGTTCTTTGGATATCCCACAAACTTGCAAAGAACTGACCGTGCCTCGAGCTTGTCCGGATTTTGTCTTTTGACATAGGCTGGACAACCCCATATCTTAACTCGTTTAAGATATGGCCTCTTCCCAATCCATATCTCATATGGTGTGGTAGGTACAGATTTAGATGGAACTTGATTCAATAGGTATGTTGCTGTCTCCAGCGCATATCCCCAGAAGGAAATAGGTAACTCAGCTGTGCTCATCATAGAGCGCACCATATCTAATAGGGTGCGGTTCCTCCGTTCTGATACACCGTTGTGCTGTGGTGTATATGGAGGAGTCAGCTAAGAGAGAATCCCATTCTCTTTTAGGAAGTCCAGGAATTCATTGCTCAAGTATTCACCTCATCGATCAGATCGAAGGATTTTAATACTTTTCCGGTTTGGTTTTTGACTTCTTGTTTATATTCTCTAAATTTCTCAAAAGCTTCTGATTTGTGTTTCATCAGGAACACATATCCGAATCTAGAGAGATCGTCAGTGAATGTAATGAAGTACGAAGAACCATCCCTGGCATGTATAGACATGGGACCGCATACATCACTATGTATTAGTCCCAAGAGTTCGGTAACTCTTTCTCCGTGTCCCGTAAACGGAGTTTTGGTCATCTTGCCTTTGAGACATGACTGGCAAGTGTCATAAGATGAAAATTCAAACAGATTTAAATATCCATCTTTATGCAACTTAGCTAGTCGTGTCGCATTGATGTGACCTAGTCTACAATGCCACAAGAAGGATTCGTTCAGTTCAGAACTCTTCCTCTTGTGTGTGTTAGTTATGTTCAGAACTGTTGATTGATTAAGAACATAAATGCCATTGCACAACGTGCCTGATCCAACCAACTTTTGGTTATGGAAAATGTTCATAACATTGTCCTGTAATACAAAATTATATCCCTCTTTAGTCAACAAAGAAACCGATATAATGTTGCATATCAGGTTCGGCATGTAATAGCATTCGTTCAAAACCAATGTATTACCAGTTGGTAATTCAAGGTGATATTCCCCGACAGTCTTAGCTGCAACAATTGCACCATTTCCAACTCTAATGTCTTGATCACCTTCTCCAAGTTCACTACCTTTCCTTAGCCCATGTAACTGATTACATATATAGGATCCTGACTCGGTATCTAATACCCAGGTCGTAGAGCAAATGGAGAAACAGTCCTCTGTAACGAACACACCCGAAGAAAACGCATCAACATGTACTTTCTTCAATCGGGTGGCATGGGAATCCTGGTATTCCCCTATATCCTGTTCAGTCTTATAACTCTTCTAAGAAAGAACGGAACCAATGTTCCCCAGCACAGTATAACATGCGGGTTCGGTCAATACATCCATATTATTATCTTGATTAAGGCATGAAATGGTCGCTGCCTGGAGAGAGAGAGAAGAAAACACTTTAGCGTATGCTCGTGCAAAATCAGATTGGTTATTATCTTATCTAATCAGGATGGCTCCCACTAGTTTTTATCAAATCTTCCTTCAAACCCTAAAAGGAAAGACTAGCCGGGATTAATTACACCCTACAACTTCGTCGATCTTTCAGCCAGGCCAGTGTCGGTACTTTGAAGGAGGTTCCCCGTGCTTTCGCACGGACCTAATTAATGTAAACCTCGTTTTCCCAGAGGCGTAACCCCGTTGACACCTTTCTAGACACCTACTTGATCGGCTAATTGCAGTGTGCAAAACTCTCCCAGGAGTAACTCTTACTCGCAGCGGGTATCGGGATCCAACTATCTCATAGAAGGTATGCAATCTCATTGCAAATTTCAACACTTGAAATTCCCGATAATGCTTTTGCCCCAAACGATCTATGACCTTGACAGGGTCAACAAACCATAGACCGTAAGTCAAGTTCAACCCGTCATTTCTTAATTGAATCAAACCCACCCGTACGACCCTTGACAAGGTCAATAAGGCCGTACGACTACCCTAACTCAATCTGCATTATATGCATTAGCAGATAAATACTGGTTAGCTACCGTATACTGCGCCTTGACAAGGTCAACAAACGCAGCACGAATACTAAACAGGACTTATCTGAAATGACGGAGGGCTACGACAGGTTTTTCTGAAAACCTATTGCGTAATGAACTTGATATCGTTGTAGAATCAAATGAAGTTTTGAAATGGAGTGATTTTGAGGCTTTTCTAGTTTTGCTAAAGGGGTCACTCCCGGTGAAGGGATCGTCGGCCCTTTCCTCGTCGAATGAGGTGCGGGATATATCATATATATCACCGTGCAAAGAAGAAACTATAGAAGCATTCAAAAGTCAAACCGAGTGTGTAGCATCTTCCAGTTATTTCTAAAGGAGTCATTCCCGGTGAAGGGATCTCGGTCCTTTCCTCATCGAATAAGGTGCAGGGTATATCATATATACCGCTATGCAAAGCAAGAACTGTAGCTACCTATTTTGTTTAAAATTTGATTCTAGAACATCTTAGGTTTCTTATCTTTCATTAATCACATTAATGAAGTCCCATCATTTAAGTCACCTAAACATCACAGATAAATACGACGTACACTTAAGCCATCCGCATTTGCCTCGATGTCCCCTCGTGCACCGTTAGGTTAGGTAACTAACGACAGAGCAGGGCAGGGCTAGTGCGGGTGTAAAACATAAGTAACGTCTATATAATATATCATATATACTATATACTGTATCCATCACAGAACATCACAGATATCGCAGCAGAAGAAACATATGAAATATTGGATATACTAGGACGTCCGTGTTTTCAATACGAGCCAGTATAAAACACGGATTCCACGGTCGTGATGAATAGCCACTCCCACACCCCTAGACCCCTACGAGAGCGGCAAGCAACCCTGCCAATTCTAGGGTTAGGAGACCCGGACTCGACTCCTCGAGTTGGTCTCCCACTGGACCCCAGAACCCGGTTACTTGTGCTCCCCTCCTTGGGTCTATCCTAATGCGGAAAAGTAAATAATATACAAAGGGTGACATCTTCCGCTACCTGAAAGTGCCCCAAATAAAAGAATATTACATACAAGTTTTTATATGAATGAAAATGAAAAACACTCATCTCACATAAAAAACCCCGGCTATTCAAACACAACGATCCAATATAACATATCCAGCAACACATAACATCACATGTCATCAACGTAAGTAAATATGCGCATCCCAATTGTCGTTGACATATAGCAACGAAACCGGCGATATCACATATTACACTTACGGTCACAGAGAAGAAAGTGTAAAACTACAATAATTGGAATCCGCAACCTCTTTAGACATCACATGCCTAATCAAATGAAATACTTAGACATCACATGCCTAACAATTATAAACCCCACATTTTAGTTCCATTATCGAAAACTCTTTTCAATATCAAGTGAGACTAAACCGCTAGATTTATAACATTCATCCAGTTATCTCATAACTGTTTGTGAATTCCAATTATTGTATCCCATTCCGGATAAATAGAATATATTAAACTTTCCGATCGAACATTCGCACACCCAAGTTTTCCCGAAACCGATCAACACATGAAATAGGTTCAAAGACATTCACTTCATGCCTCAGTACCAACGGTCCAGCCGTAGAAGGGTCAAGCCAACGCCTCACATGTGGCACGCCGTACTGCCCCAAACCCGAAGGTTCAAAGGGCAGTTCAAGACGGTCACATAATCGAGTTAAGGTTTGTTGTCTTCTAGAGGGACCATCGCATTACTTGCACTACTCAGAACGTCCTTAAACCTGTGAAAGATCCAACACTTGGAAATTTTCCGGCAGGGGAAAAGTTAGGTATTTATATCCGGTCGAAAATTTTAATATATTCTAAAGTCATCCGGAAATACACAAAGACGAAATTTGATAATCCGATCGAAACATCGAAGCTCTAAAACACCCTAGAAAATTCAACTCTTGAATAAATATTAAAAATACCCATAAAACTCAGCTGCTGAAGTGATGAATTACTGTGCAAAGGAGTAGGGCTGACGTCATCAGTTGGCCGCGGAACCGCCGCAGAAGCCAAGCTTTTGCCGCGGTTCCGTCGCACTTTAGACTGTTCATGGGATAATTTTTGCATCGTAATTCTTAGATTTCCCTGCTGAATTTTTTAAGCATTTTTAATCTGGAAAAATCCCAGTTTTTAGAAAAAGTCCAGAGAGCGTGGAAAAATTAGGGTTTCGGGTTCGATCGGGTTTCAAACATCGTTAAAGCATCGCCTAAGGCTCTAGCTAGGCTCAGATACCAGTGAAAGGTTCCTAGGCACACTATAGAGGTCTCACAAGGCATCAACCATGCCAATTTCAAAGTTTTAAGGGTGCCGAGAAACCCTAATACGGATCTTAGACTAGATGTTTAGGCGAAATACAAAACTAGTTAACAACATAATTAAAGTTCAGAAGCTAGAACCTTTGTAGATCCGGATATCCACTTCCTTAGCTCCACGTAGGCATCCTCTTGCTGTCCATCTTGAATCCCGAACTCAATCGTCGTCTTCATCGGGAAAATGGGCGGACTAGGTCGTCGGCTTCGTGCCGAAGATGATCTACGTTGAGGCATCACAAGTTCAAGCTCTGACTTCAACAAGTTGTGAAACTTGTGAAGATAACACCCAAAACAACTTGGGAAGAGGTAGAGGGTGAAGAAATAGGAGGTGGGTTCACTTTAGAATTGGATTTCTCACTTTAGAACTCAAGTTGCCATTGATGGCATCAAGGTTTCTTTCTTGAAGATGAAGAAGAAGATGAAGCTAGAATTATGATAAGTGTTGATAAAATGAATAATAAATCAATACTTATCATATCTTAACTAAGGTTAAGTGTAGAGAATAGACCATGGTTACTTGAGAGGGTTAGGGTTAAGCATGATGACAAGAATGGTTACAAAAGTCAAAGCTTCATGAAGCTTCAACTTAAAACAAAGAAAGCCACAATTCTCATCATAATCCTTTTCAAATAAATAAATAAATGAATATGCAAAACCCTAATCAACACTTAACCATGGTTTAATTCTTAACACTTAACCATATGAGAAAGTATCATCAAACATGATACAAAGATGTGCACTAAAGTATATCACATATACAACATGTACATCAAGTGAGAAAATCCATTTAAAGTGAACCAATACCGGTTAATGCAAAGTAATATATCAAATATATAATTATACATTAAATCATTAAATCAACACTTGATTTAACGATCCGGTCATATCGCATATAATCGACCAGTATCCTATGTATCGGCTTATCGAATCAATCCTTGATTCGATATCTAGGTTATATCGAATATAACCAATTGATACATTCATCGCGAGAATGAAAATACGGTATCACATACACGCATTATTCTCGGTCCCGCACATATCTCATATGCGCTCCTATTTCGTTTCGCTTGAGCCAGGAAACCTCTGTATAGGACTCTAAAGACTCGTCAATACGCCGGTTGCAGATGATGATCATATCAAGCACCCACAAGCCGCAAGCGGTCTGCTAAACGTAACGGCCATCCGGGTATTGAGCGATCATAAGATCGACGAGCTTGCCCGCTCACACTCCTGTGAATCCAACCAGTAACACTTACCATACAGTCCGGTCTGTTCGTCTGATATGTCGCATATCATGTCTAGGGGTGGTAAACGTCAGACCCCAATAACCGATAAGTCGTGCCGATGTGAGGCTCATAACGGGTCGAGAAACTACTGATAACACTTACCAGCAAATCTCTGATCAGCCCTGGCCAGGGACTTCCCTGTTACGGCCAATCGAGCACAGCGCAACATCAACTCCCAATACCGGGAGAGACGAAACCCCTCCTATCGCTCATTGCCTCCATATGACTCGGGACTGTACTCAAAGACCACCGTTTTGCACGCCTTCATGGACGTGGTAAGGTGGAGATCAAAGCACAGTGGGAATCACACAAGACTCTATGACAATCTCAGGTCTACAGACTAACCTGCACAAGTGTCACCTGAGAACTGCCATCTGACGTGAGGTATAACACCATCTGGGAGTACTCGGCGAGTCCGTCCAGTGTACCCAGTCTCCACTGAGCACCCGTATACCATCTCTGCTGTCAAACACCAATGGATATGGGATCATCCATCGCCCATCTCATGGGTCGAGAAGCGTATACGCTAGTCTACACTGGTATATCGATGCCCCGTCTCGATACACCCACGACTAGGGACCTTGAAGGATGTACTTATGGACTACCATGTCCTCACTAGTATGATCTGCATCATAGTCCAGGCAGTCAAGTACACATCCTAAGGGCTTTACCAACATGTAACTATAACACAGTATAAAGAGACTAGTATACATGTTAAGATAAAGAGTAACCAGATAGCATACTATCATATCGAGCAAGAAAGCCATCTCTATATATGTCCAAGCATCCAATATAATATACATCATCTGTACAATACTGGCCTCTAGGGCATACATACAACTAACACATATCACATATGTGCCCCTACTCCATTTTGCCTGAGCCAAGAAAGCTCTGAGTAGGACTCTAAAGAATCGTCAATACGCCGGCAGTAGGTGATGATCATATCAAACACCCACAAGCTGCAAGCGGTCAGCTAAACATAACAGCCACCCAGGTATTAAGCCATCAGAAGATCAAAAGGTAAGCCTGTACATTCTTCTCCGAATCCAATCAGTAACACTCCCGTACAGTCCGGTCTCTTCGTCGGATATGTCGCATATCTCGCCTATGGGTGGTAAACGTCAGACCCCGGTAGCTTGATAAGTCATGTCGATATGAGGTCTATAACAGTTCGAGAAACTACCGATAACACTTACCAGTAAATCTCAACAACCCTGGCCAGGGATTTCCAGTTATAGCCAATCGAACACAGCGCAATATCAACTCCCTATACCGGGAGAGACGAATCCCCTCCTTTCGCTCATTTCCTCCATGTGATTCGGGACTGTACTCAAAAGCCACCTTTTTGCACGTCCTCTTGGACGTGGTATGATGGAAATCAAAGCACAGTGGGAATCACACAAGACTCTATGACGATCTGGGGTCTACAGACTAACCTGTATCAGTGTCACCAGAGAACTGCCATCTGACGTGAGGTATAATACCATCTGGGAGTTCTCGGGGAGTTCTTCCAGTGTACCCAGTCTCTACTGAGCACCCGTACACCATCTTTGATGTCAAACACCGATGGATATGGGATCATCCATCGCCCATCATATGTGTCAAGATGCGTATACGCTAGTCTACTCTTGTGTATCGATGCCCTGTCTCGATACACCTTCGACTAGGAACAGTTATAGGATGTACTCGTCGACTACCGTGGCCCCACTAGTATGTTCTCATCATAGTCCCAGTAGTCGAGTACATATCCTAAGGGTTTTATCAACATGTAACATAGTGACAATCAGAGTACTTGCTAAGATAAAGTACAACCAGATAGCATACTATCATGTCGAGCAAGAAAATCCTACATATATATGTCCAAGCATCCATTACAATATACATCATATGTACAGTAATGGCCTCTAGGGCATACATATAACTAACAATCTCCCACTTGCACTAGGGTCATCTGTTATGGTATCTCATACCCAACAATTAGCTGTTGTTGAAGTCTCTCATACTCAACCATCCCATAAAAGTATCTACTGGGAAAAAGGCCTTTGTGAGTGGATCCGCACTGTTGTCCTCTGTGTCTACTCTCCTAACCTCGATCTCCCTAGAGATCAATCATCTCCATGATCAGGTGATACTGCCTAAGAATTATATCTGGATTTCTGATGGGACGGGGCTTCCTTGGCATAAGCCACAACTCCATTGTCACACAATGGTAGGAATGAAGTTCATCTCATGAACTTATATATATCCAGACTGCCTCTTTGGTAGCATCCTTGGTAACAATGTATCTTCCTTTAATCATCTAGTATCTCACGGTATCTATCTTGGAACTCTTCCAACACACCGTCCGTCCACTGAGGGTAAATACAATGCCTGCGACTGACATTCAGTCGTCCTTATCACCCTGGAACCTTTCCAGTGATTCTCCCCAGGATCGATTTATACCATCTTACTACAACTAGTGAGAATCCAAACATCCAATTAGATCTATCTCATAAATATAAAACCTAGGATTTAGGTGGTATCACTATGATCCTGTATAGAGAATCCTTGTGATAAGCGGAGATTGACCGAGCGTAGCATAGGAAACTCCATCCCTATCAAGAGTATGTCATCCACGTACTCTACGAAGATCACCACCATACTCTCTACTACCTTTTTGTATATACAAGGTTCATGTACCATTTTGATGAAGTCAAACTCTATGACTATCACATCAAAACAGACGTTCCAACTCCGCGATACATGTTTTAACGCATAAAACATCTTGCACACGTTTCCGCTGCTCCCACTGTCTACGAAGCCCTCTGGCTATGTACTTATAGACGCTCTCTTCTAAAACATCATTTAGAAAAGCAGTCATGACACCCAACCATCAGATATTGTAGTCATGGTATGTAGCCGTGACAAGTAGGATATGGATGGACTTAAGCAAAGCTTTGAAAGTCTCAACTTTTCCATGTGCACCAATTAATCTTCTCAAGATATACTTGCTTCTGATGGGAATTTAACCCTTCAGATAAAGCAACCAAAGTCAATACTTTGTTGGTGTATAAGGATTCCATCTCAGATCGCTAAGCATCCAGCCATTCTTTCAGAGTCTCACTCCTAATGACCAGCTCGAAACAAGTTGGGTCATCATCTCATGATGCAATCCTCGCTCTCACTGTCATAGAGAAACCGAAGTATCTCCCAGGTAGGTGAGGAACCCTACTAGATCGGCGGAGAGGCCGAGGTTCGTTGGAAACTATTGAATCCTTCGAGTTCTACCAAATTATCAGCTGCCGTTTTGTATAGCTGGAACTCTTTCCAGTTCTACCTCATAACCACTAATTTCTTCACAAGAAATTCCCTTTTACAAAGGTGGCATGCTGAGAAACAAAACATCTTTTGTTCCTTGGTTTGGTAGAAGATATTCCCTTGCGAATACTTGGGATATCCAACAAACTTCTACAGAACTGACTTGCCTCAAGCTTGTCCGGATTATGCTTTTAGACATAGGCTGGACAACCCCAAATCTTAACATACTTAAGATATGGGCTCTTTCCATTCCATATCACATATGAAGCGGTAGGCAACTGATTTTATTGGAATCCTATTCAATAGGTATGCAGCTTCTCAAGTGCATAACTCCCAAAAGGAAATTGGAAACTCGGTAGTACTCATCTTAGAGCACACCATATCACATAGGATGCTATTGCTCCGCCCCGATATACCAACGTGCTATGGTTTATACGGAGGAGTGTTGCTAAGAGAGAATCTCATTCTCCTTTAGAATAGTCCAGGAATTCCGTGCTCAAGTATTCTCCTCCCTGATCTCATCATAGGACATAATACTTTTACCCATTTAGGTTCTCTACTTCTAACTCATATTCATTGAATTTCTCAAAAGGTTCAGACTTGTGTTTCAACAGGAACATATGTCCAAATCTTGACAGATAAACAGTGAATGTAATGAAGTACAAAGAACCGCTCATGTCATGTGTAAACAGGGGACCTTACATACATCATCATGTATCAATCCCAAGAGTTCACTAACTCTTTCTCTGTTTCCAATAAACAGAGCTATGGTCATTTAATCTTTCTGACATAACTGGAAAGTTTCACAAGATGTAAATTCAAACTAATTTAAATATGCATCTAAATGTAACTTAGCTAGTCGGGTCGCATTGATATGACCTAGTCTAGAATGCCTTAAGAAGGATTCGTTCATTTCTGAACTCTTCCTCTTGTGTGTGTTCTATATACTAAGAACTGTAGTTTGATTTAGAACGTCAATGCTTTCAGATAACGTGGCTGAACCGATCAACTTTTGATATAGGAAATGTTCAAAACATTATCCAACAATACAAAATTATATCCATCTTTATTAAATAAAGATAATTGATATGATGTTGTATATCAGGTTCGTTATCTAATAACATTCGTTCAGAATCAATGTATTTGTTAATACAGGGTGATAACTACCAACAGACTTGGCTGCAACACTTGCACCATTTCTATCTCTTGAAACTTATCACCCGTTCTCAGTTCTCTACCTATCTGTAGTCCATGTAACATTTTACATATCTGGGATCCTGATCCGGTAACATACCTAGGACGTAGAGGATACTGCGAAACATTTCTTTGTAATGAACACACCCGAAGATGATGCATCAGCATGCACTTTCTTCGTTTGGGCGGCACGGGAATTCTGGTAATCCCCTATTTGCTGCTCTGTCTTATAAAAATTATAAGTTGGAGCGGGACCAATGTTCATCACAGAAAACTGCATTTTATACCGCCCATTCTTATGCTCGTTTGTTTATAGGCAGGTGCTTTTAATCCGTGTTTACTACATATTTACAGGCTACAGGTTCCTAGTCCAAAATAACGCAAATGATACAAAATCTTTACTGTTACGCCAAAATCCAGGACATCTGTTGCCAGCAGATAAAAGCCGGGTTCCGATCATCCATATCCGTCCAGTGCCGCGTACCTGTTCCAGAGACAAGACAAATGACAGTGGTCATTCATGTCTCAGACAAGCACAAAGCACGAGAGGGACAAGCACAAAGCACGAGAGGGACAAGCACAGAGCACGAGAGGGTATGGTGCATTCAATGCATAAAGTGTTGATGTGATTCAAAAATTCAAAAATTCAAACTTCCCTCCAAATTTTGGATGCATTCAAATTCAAATTAAAGGAATGGTCTTGTTCTTTTGCCTATAAAAGGAAACCATTGGGTAAGTGAGAAGGAGTCCAATATTTCCATACATTGTATCATTCTTTTTCTTAGCTTCCCCTTGAGATCCTTTCCTTCTCTTGATCTTTCAACCTCTTCATTGAGCTTGAAGGTTTAAGGGTTGGTTATTGATCTCAAGGGTTGTATCATTATGGAATCAATAAAGCTCTTCTCTTTTGTGCTTCATTTCACATGAGTTCTTTACCCTTCTCTTGACCTTGCAACCTCTTGATTGAGCTTGCAAGTTTAAGGGTTGGCTATTGATCTTATGGCTTGTCTGGAGTTCTATGGTTCTTAGTGTTACTTTCTTGCTTATCTCTTTCTTGCATTTTTCATTCTTGTCTTTTATTACTTGCAATTTATTACCATGCAGTTTAATTACTTGCTTGTAATCTTTTCTTTTCTTTGTTCTTTTCTTTTGCTCTTCTTTGTTCTTTTTGTTAATGGTTGTAATTATTGTTGTTGTTAAGAATCAATACGATATTGTAAGTTAACGTTTCTTTTCTCATTTCCTTTTCCCGTTATTTTCCATTGAACTCCGCCCAAACGATACGCAAGCGCTCCGTTAGGCACCCTACCCTAACAAGGTAACGGTGATTCCTAACCGCGACCGATTGCATTCGGTTTAGCCGGAGGTGAAAGCAAGAGACAAGAACGGAAGGACAAGGGTAAATAAGCAGGATTCCACGAATACCGCGCTTAAATCCCCTAATCCACGTTGTTGCCGATTGCTCTAGCTTCAATTGGTTATGACTCGGCTCAAAGGTTTTGAGTACGGATTTCTTTAGCTTACAATTTCTTATCTTTTTCTTAACAACTTTATACTTGCATAGAAAACACATAGGTTAGTCTTAACAAACACATACAAATTCTTTATTGACTCGTCTAAAACAAGAAAGGACATACAACCATCTCCCTGTAGATCGACCCGTGCTCAACCGGCTAGCTGCATAGCGACACCGTCCTGATCGCGGTTATAACATTAGAATTTTGAACATCCGACACGCCAAAAGCGTGCGATCAAATGGCGCCGTTGCCGGGGAGACGGTAGCGTATTTTCTTTCTTGTTATTCGGGTTAATATTCTTTTTGTATATATTTATAAAAAAAATCTTTTTGTTATTTTTGATCATTTTTGTGGGCAAGAGTGCAGATTTTTGCAGATTTGCAAACTGCGATTGTGGGGAGCAAAGTGTACGTTCAAGGCTAAGGTGATTGCAAGTACAGTGCCAAAGATCCGGGTAGTTTGACCTGCGCAAGCGAACTTTTCAAGCTTACCGGATTTGATTCAACGGGGGTTTCTTAACCCAAAAACTTAACGGTACGTACTTCACTAACACCTTCTTCTCAAATCCGACGCATTCAATATACTATTCTTTGCAGGATTCTTTGCAAGTTCGCTAGCAAACGCTATAAATTGACTAACCCGTATTTGTTGCAGTGCCGAGTTTAAACTAAAAAAACAATTGTTTGATTCTTTATAGAATTTTTATTGAATTATGCATTGCATACATTAATACGGACTTAAAGACAAGCGAACCCCATAATATACGGTAAAGGATTTCATCACCTTTTCCGTGGCCCACAAATCACGAACTTGAGCATAACGTTTACCCGCACAAATTTTAAAAGAAACTAGACTTTAAGCCTTAAGAACTTCGCGCTCATTAGGAGAAGTTAACTGTGTTTAGAATCTCGCTTAACGGTATATTGTTTACGGGGTGTCGAGGAAAGTGTTAACGGCCAATCCGCCAAAAGAGAAAGGGTTATTTAATTAAGGAACTTCGCGAAAGCGTTGGGAAACCTCCCCTTATCTCTGCATTTACCTGGCCTCGTGATCAGTGTATCTTGAGCCCGTTTCTCGACACAGTTTTACTTCAACAATCAAGTTCTGGAGCAGGTCTAGTTGACCTAGGTTAACCTTAGAACGATTAGGTGTGTGGTATTTTTGTGTCGTGATTGTTTTTGGTCCAGATTTTTTTTTTGTATATTTCTTTCTTTTGTTAATATCTAACTATAAAAAAAATCACATTCTTTTTCCCCTCCTTTTCTCTTCCTTTCTCTCTTCATATCATAGGTACCCCACCTCAAAAAACTCTTGCCGAACTTTGGTACCCACAACCAGACATTACTTCTTACGGTTCTTGCTTTGGCCGAACATCGAACAACCCCTCCTTGCCCAAAGTTTCACTGAAAGATCGCATATAAGTGTCTAGGACAAACACTTGCACTCCGCATTCCACGTTGTATCAACCTTTTCAACCTCCCCCACCCACTTATGTTGATACCCCTTTTGCAAGTCGTCCTTTGTCCATCGCTGAACGTATTGAACAATCCCGTAGCCGATCTTTCACTCCTTTCACCACTTCAAATTCTTGGGATCAACAATTCCATTCACTTTCTTATCCAAATGTTGATCCTGCTCCTGTCCAGCCAGTCAATTCCTACCAGTCCTACCCAACGTTTGCAACTTCCCTAGACGTTGCTTCTCCACAGCCTTTTGGGAGTTTTCAGTATCCAAACAACTTTGAATCTTTTACTGAAACCCCTTTACAACCCATGTCTAGTCTGGAGCAGTCGTTGGAAGACTTTAGGGTAGCGTCAAGCCAACAGATGATGGATTTGAATGCGTCTATGGCCGCTCTCATACAACCTACTGACCCGGTAGCTAGTTTCCAGCTAGCTCCTAATTTTCCAATGTATGATGAGGCGGCAGGACAGGTTGAGAATTTGAGTGGAGAGAGTGAGAGTGAGATGTGTCCCCTTCCAAGTCAGACCTACCCGTCCCAAATTGAATCCCACAACTCCTGTTTTGAAAGTTTATCGAGTGTCCCACATGATTTATCAATTGCAGATAGAAAGATGAATGAGTTGTGCGACTTTGTAGTGTTTGATTTACCTGATTGTGAAGGGCCCCTTTCGAGTGAAACCAATCCCAAACCTTTTGACCTTTACACCTCCACTCTAGAACCTGAATTGATTAATATCTATGCTTTGGTTGAGGTGTCTGAGAATATTGATTTTCACTTGATTGAGGATATTTACGCCGGGAATATTTTGGATGATGAACCTGTAGATTTGGCTGAGTTTTTCTCTCCAATTCATCATCCCGAGTCATTAACTGTTTTTCCTGAACTTCATATGCGTCTTGATATTGATGATAAAGGCATGGATGAGATAAATTTTGAGGAGAAAATCGAGGATAGTACTGAGGATGAAACGGTTTTAATTGATGAGTCGGATTTTCCAATTCATCCTGTTCCTTTCATTGACTGTGTGCACCCTCCCGAACCCTTAACCGATACCCTTCCTCAATCACTTCCCCCTGCCCTTTCCATCATTCCGACCATGCAAGAACCCATATCGCTTCCATTTCCATTGTCTGGTTTATCGAGTTCGGCGTACCCATGGTTTCTCACGAATCTTGAGGGATTTGACCCCATTTCTCGACGGGTTAATATATTAGCACAATCGCTTTTTACACATCGGTCATCACAAATTGTGCTAATCTATTCACTCCATTTGCACCCTCAAGTTCGTACTCCACTTCTTTTTCCCTTCCGCCATTCTTCTTCTTCTCATATACCGAGACCGTATTCCGCTTCTATCCCATTACGGTCTCGCGTATTTCCCATTTCTTTCCTCTCCGCATTCTTTCACCAACCTGTACATTATCGCGATAAAATCTTTGAATGGTTGGTGCTCACCTTTGGCCTGTGTAAGGCCTTGTATAACTTGATACTGTTCTTTCCCCCATGATCCTGAACTTCATCGCTTAACAGTGGAAACACTGTTTCACATAAGTTTGGGGGGAACCCTTTTTTGTATATATTTTTTGTTTTCTTTTTTGTTTTGTATATAATTTGTTTTTAGGGAGCGCCGGCAATTTTGACCCTCTTGGTATAACCTGACAGTGAGGGCACTGTCAAGTTTAAGTTTGGGGGTGTGCTCGGTAAACTTTCTACCTTCGCTTTCATTTGTATATTTTGCATTTGCATACCTTATTAAAAACCCACAAAAATCAAAAAAATTCCAAAATATAAAAACTTTGTCGTCAAGTTAGCTAATAGGGTAACTTAGATTTTTATTCCGAAAGTTTAGTTGATATATTAGAAATAACTAAATTCTAGGCTTAGGAATTGAAAACCCTAAAAATAACCCTCATTCTGTCTAAGTTTGGTAAGTATACGTTGAGTTCAGTTCTTGAGTTATGTCAAGATGAGGGGAAAGTATTGAAGTTTTGCTGGAGGATAAGTCTGAAAAATAGTTTCTTTTCTTGAGTTCAAATTCAGAAAGTATATACCCTACAAGCTGCACTTACACGCACCTTGAAACTTGGGATAGTAGAGGATACCTAGAAATACTCTTGCCTGAAAGCCTAGTATGAAAGAAAAAACGGTATTTAAAGTTAAACACCAAAAGAGTATATTGAAAAATATATCCGGTCTTGAAAAAGAAAAAGAAAAAGAAAAAGAAAAAAATAGAATAAATTCAAGACCTGGAAATTGCTATTTACGCTTTAAAGTTCACACATTCAGTAATCGACCGTTATTGCCTCAAGAAGCATTAATAGTCACATGAAAGGTGTGTGAGCAAATCCGTCCATCCTTAATGAAAAGAAGTAGTATTTGGTATTAGGTCAAGGGTATTATAGTTTGAATTGAATTCTTGAGTGTAGGGGTGCAAATATACACACACGTAGGGGTATGCAATCAATGTTTGGATAAAAGATAGAAATAAAGAATAAGACTTGTGTTTTCTGTAAAGTTGATAAAAATCCCTGATTTGAGGCCGCACTTTAGAAGGAAAACTCAGGAGAACCAAGGTTAAATAGATAGGAGGTGTGAAAAATAAAGGTTGGATATTTCTAACTTAGGATGATAGAGTTTCTAACGTAAATACTAAACTGTAGGAGTAGAATCAATGTTAACTTATGACACAAACTTGATGGGATTTTGTGGGTGTAATCCGCTGAAAACCCTCAGGAGACAACACTCCTCCTACTGGGGACACCTAGAGGTTTAACGGCTTGTTGCACGCGGTCAGTGCAATCGCGTTCCCTGCGAAAGTACGGTAAGAATTTTATTTTTGTGAATAATTGGTTTTGCTCGGGACGAGCAAAAGATAAGTTTGGGGGTATTTGTTCATCACAGAAAACAGCATTTTATACCGCACATTCTTATGCTCGTTTGTTTATAGGCAGGTGCTTTTAATCCGTGTTTGCTACATATTTACAGGCTACAGGTTCATAGTCCAAAATAACGCAAATGAAACAAAATCTTTACTGTTACGCCAAAATCCAGGACATCTGTTGCCAGCAGAAAAAAGCCGGGTTCCGATCATCCGTAACCGTCCAGTGCCGCGTACCTGTTCCAGAGACAAGACAAATCACAGTGGTCATTCATGTCTCAGACAAGCACAAAGCACGAGAGGGACAAGCACAAAGCACGAGAGGGACAAGCACAGAGCACGAGAGGGTATGGTGCATTCAATGCATAAAGTGTTGATGTGATTCAAAAATTCAAAAATTCAAAATTCCCACCAAATTTTGGATGCATTCAAATTCAAATTAAAGGAAAGGTCTTGTTCTTTTGTCTATAAAAGGAAACCATTGGGTAAGTGAGAAGGAGTCCAATTTTTCCATACATTGTATCATTCTTTTGCTTAGCTTCCCCTTGAGATCCTTTCCTTCTCTTGATCTTTCAACCTCTTCATTGAGCTTGAAGGTTTAAGGGTTGGTTATTGATCTTAAGGGTTGTATCATTATGGAATCAATAAACCTCTTCTCTTTTGTGCTTCATTTCACATGAGTTCTTTACCCTTCTCTTGACCTTGCAACCTCTTGATTGAGCTTGCAAGTTTAAGGGTTGGCTAATGATCTTATGGCTTGTCTTGAGTTCTATGGTTCTTAGTGTTACTTTCTTGCTTATCTCTTTCTTGCATTTTTCATTCTTGTCTTTTATTACTTGCAATTTATTACCATGCACTTTAATTACTTGCTTGTAATCTTTTATTTTCTTTGTTCTTTTCTTTTGCTCTTCTTTGTTCTTTTTGTGAATGGTTGTAATTATTGTTGTTGTTAAGAATCAATACGATATTGTAAGTTAACGTTTCTTTGCTTATTTCCTTTTCCCGTTATTTTCCATTGAACTCCGCCCAAACGATAAGCAAGCGCTCCGTTAGGCACCCTACCCTAACAAGGTAACGGTGATTCCTAACCGCGACCGATTGCGCTCGGTTTGGCCGGAGGCGAAAGCAAGAGACAAGAACGGAAGGACAGGGGTAAATAAGCAGGATTCCACGAATACCGCGCTTAAATCCCCTAATCCACGTTGTTGCCGATTGCTCTAGCTTCAATTGGTTAAGACTCGGCTCAAAGGTTTTGAGTACGGATTTCTTTAGCTTACAATTTCTTATCTTTTTCTTAACAACTTTATACTTGCATATAAAACACATAGGTTAGTCTTAACAAACACATACAAATTCTTTATTGACTCGTCTAAAACAAGAAAGGACATACAACCATCTTCCTGTAGATCGACCCGTGCTCAACCGGCTAGCTGCATAGCGACACCGTCCTGATCGCGGTTATAACTTTAGAATTTTGAACATCCGACACGCCAAAAGCGTGCGATCAACCAACGTTCCCCAGCTCAGTATAACAAGCGGGTTCGGTCAATATGTCCGTATTATTATCTTGATTAAAGCATGATATGGTCGCTACCTGGAGAGAGAGAAGAAAACACTCAGCGTATGCTCTTGCAAGATTAGATTGGTTATCTAATATATCTAATCAGGATGTCTCCCACTGATTTAGTCAAATCATCCTTCAAACCCTGAAAGGAAAGACTAGCCGGGATTAATTACACGCTAAAAGTTCGTCAATTTTTCAGCCAGGCCAGTGCCGGTACATTGAGGGAGGTTCCCCGTGCTTTTGCACGAACCTAATTAAAATAAACCTCGTTTTCCCAGGGGCGTAACCCCGTTGACACCTTTCTAGACACCTACTTGATTGGCTAACTGTAATGTGTAAAACTCTCCCAGGAGTAACTCTTACTCGCAGCGGGTATCGGGATCCAACTATCTCATAGAAGGTATGCAATCTCATAGCAAATTTCAACACTTGAAATTCCCTATAATATTTTACCCCTAGCAGCTATATGACCTTAACATGGTCAACAAATCATAAGTGCTAGTCAAGTTCAACCCGTCATTTCCCGATTGAATTAAATCCACCCGCACGACCTTTAACATGGTCAACAAAGTCGCACGACTACCCTAATCCAATCGCATCATATGCTTATACAGATAAGAAATAATCAGCTACCGCACACTACGCCTTAACATGGTCAACAAACGTAGCACGAATACTAACTAGTACTCATCTGAAATAACGGAGGGCTACGACAGGTTTTTAAGAAAACCTTTTGCGCAATGAACTTGATATCGCTGTAGAATCGAGTGATTTTAAATGGAATGTTTCTGAGGCCTTTTCTAGTTTTGCGAAAGAGGTCACTCCCGGTGAAGGGATCGTCGGCTCTTTCCTCATCGAATAAGGTGCAGGATATTTCATAAATATCGCTAGGCAAAGCAAAAACTATAGAAGCAATCAAAAGAAAAACCGAGTATGCAGCATCTGCCGGTTTCGCTAAAGAGGTCACTCCCGATGAAGGGATCTCGGCTCAGTCCTCATCGAATAAGGTGCCGGATGTTCTATAAGGAACACCGCTATGCAAAACAAGAACTAGAGCTACCAGTTTTTAAACAAGTTTCTACAACATCTTAGGTTTCTTTTATTTCATTAATCTCATTAATGAAGTCCCATTTTAATTATGCTACACAAGCATTAGATATGAAACGAATTCAACAATATATAATATATATCTCATATATATAATATAAACATTCGTCTCAGGCAGTATTATGATCTAATCACAGAACATTGCAACAGAAGAGCATATATGAAATTTTGGATATATTAGGACATACGTGTTTTTAATACGAGCCTGTATAAAACACGGATTCCACGTTCGCGATGAATAGCCAAACCCACATCCCTAGACCCCTACAAGAGCGGCAAGCAACACCGCCAATTCTAAGGTTAGGAGACCCGGTCTCGATTCCTCGAGATGGTCTCCTGCTGGACCCTAGAACCCGGTTACTTGTGCTCTCCGCCTTGGGTCTACCTAATGCGGAAAAATAAATAATATACAATGGTGACATCATCCTCAGCCCGGAAGTACCCCAATAAAAGAATATTACATACAATTGAATTTTATAAGAATGAAAAAGAAAAACTCTCATCTCACATAAAACCCCCGGCTATTCAAACACGACGATCCAATATAACATATCACAGCAACACATAATATCTCATATCATAAACGTAAGTAAGTATGCACACACCGATTGTTGTTGATGTATAGCAACGAAAATCGGCGATACAACTACATATTACACTTACGGTCATAGAAAAGAAAGTG
Organism: Agapanthus africanus; assembly: GCA_030015575.1. Lineage (NCBI taxonomy): Eukaryota > Viridiplantae > Streptophyta > Magnoliopsida > Asparagales > Amaryllidaceae > Agapanthus > Agapanthus africanus. The sequence goes on along the minus strand of CM057339.1, from coordinate 466,096,186 downwards.
TAAAACTACAACAGTTGGAATCCGCAATCACCTTAGACATCGCATGCCTAACCAAATGAATTCCTTACACATCGCATGCCTAACAATTATAAACCCCGCAATTTAGTCTCATTATCGAAAACTCTTTTCAATATCAAGTCGGGAAATTCAAAAAGATTCCCGACATCCTGGTCGAATGCTCATCGCAAAATTTAGTAGACGGCCACACCCCCAAATGCCGTCGACGAAGTGCATTAAGGCGGAACACCGCTGCCGTGAGTACCTGAACGGATGGTTTTGGCGGCAGGGTTCTCCTACAGTCACTTGGTCCGGGCTTTGGGGCGTGGCTTTCGATTAAGTTTACCCGGCGAGTATCCGCGTATGCTACGTGATTGCGACAGACTTTTGATCACATCAAAATTCCGTGGCAACCGACCATCTAAGACTGAACTGCTAGATTTATAACATTCAAATTAGTATCTCATAACTATATGTGGATTCCAAATATTGTATCACATTCCAGATAAATAGACAATGTTAAACTTTCCGATCGAATAAACAAACACCTAAGATTTCCTAAATAGTTCTCAATACTTGAAATTAGTTTAAAAACATGCATCACATGACACAGTACCAATGGTCCAGCCGTAGAAGGGTCAAGCCAACGCCTTACATGTGGCACGCCGTACTGCCCCTAAAGTTTAGAGGCGGTTCAGACGGTCACATAATCGAGTTAAGGTTTGTGTTCTTCCAGAGGGTCCATCACGTTACTTGCATGACTTAGAACGTTCTTAAACTATGGAAAAATCCAACCTTGGAAATTTTTGGGGATTTTTCCGGCAGGGGAAAAAAGTGAGTTATTGATATCCGTTCGAACTTTTTAACACGTTCTAAAAAATACCCTGACAAACTAAACGAATTTATACTTTCCGATCGAATCAACGAGCTTCCAATACAACCCAGAAAACTCAACACTTGAGTAGAATTAAAAATTCCCAGAAACATGCATAATTACCTACGGATATTACTGTTGAAAAAAGATCCCATAATCTTACTGTTTGGTCGCGGAAACGCCGCGCAAGCAAGAGTACGGCCGCGGTTCCGCGGCACAATAAATGCATTGTGTCGTCGTTTTTTACAGTAACCCATAAAATCACTTGCTGAATATTCTGAGCATTTTTAATATGAAAAAAATCAACCTTTTGTAAAATTTCCAGAAACCAGGGTTTCACGGGTATTCGGAGTTCGATCGGACTTTAAACTTCATCTAGACTTCGCCTAAAGCTCTAGCTTGTCTCTGATACCACTATAGGGTTACTATGCACTCTAATAAGGTTCTACAAGGTATCAACCATGCCCGATTTAAATTTTAGCCGTGCCGAACAACCCTAACCAAGATCTTTAAACTAGAGATTAGGCGAAACAAAGCATGTTAAACACTTTAACATCTAAGAGTTTAGGATTACAATCTTTGTAGTCCGGTCCTTCACTTCATAAGCCCCGTGTTGAGGTCCCTTCGCTGCGATCATCATGTACCCGGACTCTAGAGAGGTTCTACGAAGAGAAAAATACATGCTTACTTCCGATCATCGATACCAAAGATGATCTACCTTGAAGTTTCATTAACACAAGATCTCACTTATAAATGAAGTGAACACCCTAATCTAAATGGTTAGGATAAATTAGGATGATGAAATAGGATTTTAACTCTCATTTATTTTCATTAACTCACTCATTTTCATCACTTCATAAAAAGCTAGAATGCTTTTCATGCAAGAAGCAAGAAGAAGAAGAATGAATCCTTTCGTGATGAACAATGAATAAAACCCATAGTTACAAATACAACCCTTGAGTTAGTTTAACTCATGTAGAGATTTAACCTAGGGTGAAGTGTTTTGGTTGGGTTAAATAATATCTTGCAAAAATATCAACACATAATATCTTTGCAAGAAACAAAACACAAGCTTCTAGAAGCTTCAAGAAGAAGTTAACCCAACTCAAACCCTAACCATATTTAATCTCCACTAATCATGTTGCATTAATCACCATAACATGTTACAATATTATATATCACATATATAATATTTATTGTAACAAAATAAAATAATACAATTAACATATATCGCATATATATTAATGTATTACCCGAGTGAGAAAAAGAATCTTTTAGTGAGCTTATATTAGTTAATGTAATTTAATATATCATATATATAATTATACATTAAATCATCGAATCAACAGGATCAGAAAATCCGGCTATATCGCATATAACCGACTAATATATCATTTACCGATTCATCGAATCAACACTTGATCCGATGAGCCGGCTGATATCAAATATCGCGAGAATATAATACGGTATCTCATATCGCATTATCCTCGGTCCTGCACATATCACATATGTGCCCCTACTCCGTTTTGCCTGAGCCAAGAAAACTCTGTGTAGGACTCTAAAGAATCGTCAATACGCCGGCAGTAGGTGATGATCATATCAAACACCCACAAGCTGTAAGCGGTCAGCTAAATGTAATAGCCACCCTGGTATTGAGTCATCAGAAGATCAACAGGCAAGCATGTACATTATCCTGCGAATCCAATCAGTAACACTCCCGTACAGTTCGGTCTCTTCGTCTGATATATCACATATCTCGCCTAGGTGTGGTAAACGTCAGACCCCAGTAGCTTGATAAGTCATGTCGATATGAGCTTTATAACTGTTCAAGAAACTACTGAAAACGCATACCAGTAAATCTCAGCAACCCTTGCCAGGGATTTCCAGTTATAGCCAATCGAACACAGCGCAACATCAACTCCCTATATCGGGAGAGACGAATCCCCTCCTATCGCTCATTGCCTCCATGTGATTCAGGACAGTACCCAAAAGCCACCTTTTTGCACGCCCTCTTGGACGTGGTATGATAGAAATCAAAGTACAGTGGGAATCACACAAGACTCTATGACGACCTCGGGTCTACAGACTAACCTGTACCAATGTCACCAGAGAACTGCCATCTGACGTGAGGTATAATACCATCTGGGAGTTCTCGGCGAGTCCGTCCAGTGTACCCAGTCTCTACTGAGCACCCGTACACCATCCTTGATGTCAAACACCGATGGATATGGGATCATCCATCGCCCATTATATGGGTCAAGATGCGTATACGCTAGTCTACTCTGGTGTATCGATGCCCTGTCTCGATACACGCTCGACTAGGAACAGTTATAGGATGTACTCGTCGACTACCGTGGCTCCACTAGTATGATCTCATCATAGTCCCAGTAGTCGAGTACATATCCTAAGGGCTTTATCAACATGTAACATAGAGACAATCAGAATATATGTTAAGATAAAGTACAACCAGATAGCAAACTATCATGTCGAGCAAGAAAGTCCTCCCTATATGTGTCCAAGCATCCATTACAATATACATCATATGTAAAGTAATGGCCTCTAGGGCATACATATAACTAACAAAAACTATCCTCTACAATCGAAAACAAATTGTAATAACAAGTAAACTTGCCCAAACACACTACAACTACATGTAACCAATTAAAACTCCATTTGTGGAAGATTTAAACCATAAAAACCTTGATTTTTAAGTAGAAGATATAGTTTTCATGTCAATTATTAAAAACTTATTAAAAGATGGATTTTTATCTTTTTGAAATGGAATGAAAATAAGAGATCCAAGCTTGAATGAGGCTACTAAGAGATTGATTATGACTTCTATATGATGAACTTGAGAGTGTAGGGTTCCTAAGCACTCTCAAGAGGTCTCACAAGGCATCAACCATGCCAATTTTAAATTTTATGAGTGCCGCGAAACCCTAATACGGATCGTCGACTAGAAATTTAGGCGAAAAACGAAACTAGTTAACATCTTAACTAAAGGAGGGAGGCTACAACCTTTGTAGATCCGGTTCTCCACTTCCTTAGCTCCACGTAGGCGTCCTCTCGCTGTCCATCTCGAATCCCGAACTCAATCGTCGGCTTCATCTGAGAAATGGGCGGACTAGGTCGTCGGCTTCGTGCCGAAGATGATCTACGTCGAGGCATCACAAGTTCAAGCTCCAACTTCACCAAGTTGTGAAACTTGTGAAGAAAACACCCTATACTACTTGGCAAGAGGTAGAGAGTGAAGAAATAGGAGGTGGGTTCACTTTAGAATTGGATTTCTCTCACTTTTGCTCAAGTTGTCATTGATGGACTTAAGCTTTTCTTGAAGAAGAAGATGAAGAAGAAGAAGAAAGAATATGATAAGTCTTCTAAAATGAAAAAGAAAATGAAAACTTATCATAATCTTAACCATAGTTAAGTGTAGAGAATGAACTAGGGTTAGTTCAAATGGTTAGGGTTAAGCATGAGATAAGAATGATGACTAAGTCAAAGCTTCATGAAGCTTCAATAAGAAACAAAGAAAGCCACCATTCTCATCTTTATCTTTTCCAAATAAATAAATAAACAATTAAATAAATAAATGAAAATGCAAAACCCTAATCATCAACTTAACCATGGTTTAATTCTATACACTTAACCAAATGAGCAAGAATCATCAAACCTGATACAAACATGTGCACAAAAGTATATCACATATACAACTTGCACATCAAGTGAGAAAATCCATTTGAAGTGAACTAATACTAGCTAATGCAAAGTAATATATCAAATATATAATTATACATTAAATCATTAAATCAACACATGATTTAACGATCCGGTCATATCGCATATAACCGACTAGTATCCTATGTATCGTCTTATCGAATCAATCCTTGATTCGATATCTAGGTTATATCGAATATAACCAATCGATACATCCATCGCGAGAATGAAATACGGTATCACATACACGCATTATTCTCGGTCGTGCACATATCTCATATGCGCTCCTATTTCGTTTCGCTTGAGCCAGGAAACCTCTGTGTAGGACTCTAAAGATTCGTCAATACGCCGGCAGCAGATGATGATCATATCAATCACCCACAAGCCGCAAGCGGTCTGCTAAACGTAACGGCCATTCGGGTATTGAACGATCAGATGATCGACGAGCTAGCCCGCTCACACTCCTATGAATCCAACTAGTAACACTTACCGTACAGTCCGGTCTGTTCGTCCGATATGTCGCATATCAAGTCTAGGAGTGGTAAACGTCAGACCCCAATAATCGATAAGTCGTGCCGATGTGAGGCTCATAACGGGTCGAGAAACTACTGGTAACACTTACCGGCAAATCTCTGATCAGCCCTGGCCAGGGACTTCCCTGTTACGGCCAATCAAGCACAGCGCAACATCAACCCCCAATACCGGGAGAGACGAAACCCCTCCTATCGCTCATTGCCTCCATGTGACTCGGGACTGTGCCCAAAGACCACCGTTTTGCACGCCCTCATGGACGTGGTAAGGTGGAGATCAAAGCACAGTTGGAATCACACAAGACTCTATGACGATCTCGGGTCTACAGACTAACCTGCACAAGTGTCACCTGAGAACTGCCATCTGACGTGAGGTATAATACCATCTGGGAGTTCTCGGCGAGTCCGTCCAGTGTACCCAGTCTCCACTGAGCACCCGTATATCATCTCTGATGTCAAACACCAATGGATATGGGATCATCCATCGCCCATCTCATGGGTCGAGAAGCGTATACGCTAGTCTACTCTGGTATATCGATGCCCCGTCTCGATACACCTACGACTAGGGACCTTGAAGGATGTACTTATGGACTACCATGTCCCCACTAGTATGATCTGCATCATAGTCCAGGCAGTCCAGTACACATCCTAAGGGCTTTACCAACATGTAATTATAAGACAGTTTAAAGAGACTAGTGTACATGTTAAGATAAAGAGAAACCAAATAGCATACTATCATATCGAGCAAGAAAGTCATCTCTATATATGTCCAAGCATCCAATATAATATACATCATCTGTATAATACTGGCCTCTAGGGCATACATACAACTAAAAATCTCCCACTTCCACTAGGGCCAGCTGCTGTAGTATCGCATACCGAGCATCCCGAAGAGTCTCTCAAACTGTATCTGGGGAATGGCATCGTGAGTGGATCCGCCGTGTTTTCCTTCGTATCAACCCTCCTGACCTCGATCTCCCGGCGATCAACTATCTCCCGGATCAGGTGATACCGCCTCAGAATATGCCTGGATCGCTGATGGGACCTGGGTTCCTTGGCCAAAGCCACTGCTCCATTGTTATCGCAATACAAAGGTATTGGATGCTCAATGGATGGAACCACTCCAAGTTCAGTAATGAACTTCTTGATCCAGACAGCCTCTTTGGCAGCATCGTTGGCAGCGATGTATTCAGCCTCCATCGTTGAGTCTGCCACGGTTTCCTGCTTGGAACTCTTCCAGCTAACCGCCCCTCCGTAAAGGGTAAAGACAAATCCCGACTGCGACTTAGAGTCGTCCTTATCACTCTGGAAGCTCGAATCGGTAAAGGACTCCACTTGGAGTTCTCCGTTACCATACACCAAGAGCATCTCTTTAGTCCTTCGTAAGTACTTGAGAATGCTCTTCACAGCTGTCCAGTGACTCTCTCCAGGATCAGCTTGATACCTGCTCACTACACTTAGTGAGTATGCTACATCGGGTCTGGTACATAGCATCGCATACATGATAGAGCCTACAGCCGAAGCATAGGGTATCCCTTGCATGCGAGCTCTCTCCAAATCAATCTTGGGAGACATCTCTTTGGAGAGAGTGACTCAAGAGATCGTGGGCAAGTTCCCACGCTTGGATTCTTCCATACTAAACCTCTTTAGTATGGTGTCAATGTACCTGGATTGGGACAATCCCAAAATCTGTTTGGATCTATCTCTATAGATCCTAATTCTCAATATGTAGAAGGCATCACCGAGATCTTTCATTGAGAATCTTTGTGATAAGAAGAGCTTAACCGATTGCAGCATAGGAATATCATTTCCTATCAAGAGAATGTCGTCCACGTACAATACGAGGAAGACAACCTTACTCTCTGCCACCTTCTTGTAAAGACAAGGTTCATCTGGGTTTTTGACGAAATCAAACTCTTTGATAACGACGTCAAAGCAGATGTTCCAACTCCGCGATGCTTGCTTTAATCCATAAATGGATTTAAGCAGCTTGGACACCTTCCCGCTGCTCCCACTGTCTACGAAGCCCTCTGGCTGAGTCATGTACACGCACTCTTCTAAATCACTATTTAGAAAGGCGGACTTAACATCCATTTGCCAGATTTCGTAATCGTGATATGCAGCGATGGCAAGCATGATCCGGATGGATTTAAGCATAGCCACTGGAGAAAAGGTTTCGTCATAGTCCTCACCTGGTCTTTGACAAAAACCCTTTGCAACAAGTCTATCTTTGAAAGTCTCCACTTTCCCATCTACACCAAGTTTCTTCTTGAAGATCCACTTGCTCCCAATGGGTTTTACCCCTTCAGGAGCAACTTCCAAAGTCCATACTTTGTTGGTGTACATGGATTCCATCTCGGACCGCATAGCATCCAGCTATTTCACTGAGTCCCTACTCGTGATGGCCTGCTCGAAGCTAGTTGGGTCATCATCCTCCATGATGCAATCCTCGCTCCCTCCATCCATGAGAAAACCGCAGTATCTCTCAGGTTGGCGAGGAACCCTACAAGATCGGCGGAGTGGCTGGGGTTCATCGGGAACTACGGAATGCTCTGGTTCCACCAGATCTTCTGTTGTAGCTTCTGCAGCTGGAACCTCTTCCAGTTCTACCTCATGACCACTAATCTCTTTTTCAAGAAATTCCTTTTCTAAAAAGATGGCATGCCGAGAAACAAACACTCTTTGTTCCTCAGGGTGGTAGAAGATATACCCCTGAGAATTCTTGGGATATCCTACAAATTTGCATAGAACAGACCGTGCCTCGAGTTTGTCCGGATTTTGTCGTTTGACATAGGCTGGACAACCCCATATCTTAACATAGTTATGACTTGGTCTCTTTACTTTCCATATCTCATATGGAGTGGTAGGCACAGATTTGTTTGGGACCATATTCAATAGATGTATGGCTGTCTCAAGCGCATACCTCCAGAAGGAAATAGGTAACTCAGCTGTGCTCATCATAGAGCGCACCATATCTAATCGGGTGCGGTTCCTCCGTTCTGATACACCATTGTGCTGTGGTGTATATGGAGGAGTCAGCTGAGAGAGAATCCCATTCTCTTTTAGGAAGTCCAGGAATTCATTGCTCAAGTATTCACCTCCTTGATTAGATCGAAGGATTTTAATACTTTTTCCGGTTTGATTCTCGACTTCTTGTTTATATTCTCTAAATTTCTCAAAAGCTTCAGACTTGTGTCTTATTAAGTACACATGTCCGTATCTTGAGAGATCGTCAGTGAATGTAATGAAGTACGAAGAACCATCCCTGGCATGTGTAGACATTGGACCGCATACATCACTATGTACTAGTCCCAAGAGTTCCGTAACTCTTTCCCCGTGTCCCGTAAACGGAGTTTTGGTCATCTTGCCTTTGAGACATAACCGGCAAGTGTCATATGACGAAAATTCGAATGGTTTCAAATATCCATCCTTATGCAACTTGGCCAGTCGTGTCGCGTTGATGTGACCCAGTCTACAATGCCACAAGAAGGATTCGTTCAGTTCTGAACTCTTCCTCTTGTGTGTGTTTGTTATACTCAGAACTGTTGATTGATTTAGAACATAAATGCCATTGCACAACGTGCCTGATCCAACCAACTTTTGGTTATGGAAAATGTTCATAAAATTATCCTGTATTACAAAATTATATCCCTCTTTACTCAATAAAGAAACCGATATAATGTTGCATATCAGGTTCGGCATGTAATAGCATTCGTTCAGAACCAATGTATTACCAGTTGGTAATTGTAACATTTTCAAAAATATAAAATATTAATTTTGGGAATTTTTATTATTTAATATTATTTTATTGATTATTTTAATATTAAATGCAAATAAATAGGAAAAATGTTAGAAAAATTATGAAAAATTATGGAAAATTCTAAAATAGGGTAAATTAGTGAATTATGACATTTTTAAGTTTTTGTGATTAGTTTGACACTAATTTAGTGCTAATCGCGATTAAAATCGCTAATCGGGTTTTTTGGCAATTTTGTGCAAAACATGCACATATCACATTTTCTACACTTGTGCATTTTTCTTGCCTTGATTTATCATTTGGGTTTACTATTGAGGTGAGAAGGTTTGGTTTAGGGATTAAAAGAAAAGGGAAAAAGAAAAGAAAATGAGAATGAGGGTAGGTGAGAGAGAGGCATGGGGCACCCTTGACCTTTTGACTTAGCCATTCCCTTGTTCTTCTCTCATTCCTTCCTCCTCATCCTTGTGTTGTTGCTGCTGCCCTTCCTCATCATTCTCCCCCTCTTCAATCCCTCTCTTCATCTCTAAAACAACACCAAAACCTCATGTCCGTTCATTAAAAATGTGCACAAGCTCGAGATCTACAAGATGGACTAAGAAAGCATGGATTTGGCCACTAGAGGGCAACTCAAGAAAGTTCTTGAGTTGCCAATTGAGGTAATTTCTGGACCATTAGCTAAATTGTAGCTTTTCCTTTAACCCCAAGTTAAGATTATATCGATATTGTGTGATATTATGGACTTGATGAAAACCTAGTTAGGGTTTGAGAGAAACTTGAGTTGTAATGTGAAATTGAGCTCAGTAGAGGACTTGTAGACACCCTAGTGCAGGAATTGGAACCCAAAACCTGAAGCTAGAACCAGAAATACGGATTTTAGAAACCGATATCGGGGAAATTGTGTAATCTGTACAGGTTAACTTGAATCTGCTATCACCCCGAAGACCCTAAAATAATATTGAATGGACAGTGAGATGTGCAGGCACCATTGAACCAACACCCCAAACCCTAGCCCCCAACTCCCTTTCCCGGCCGCCAATTTTCCTCTTTTGGCCGCCAATTGCGGCCTGGGTCCCACCTTCTTGGCTCGTATTGGTTCTGTAGCTCCTACATTGTTAGTTTAGGCCCCTGGTATATATAGATTTGTATAAAGTGACCTGGGGTAAAATCTGGAACACATTTCATGAGTTGCTGTTTTGGACTTTAGTTTCCGTATTCCGTATTTTCATTTCTGCATTGGTGTGTTTCGTTTTGCCTCGACTATTTGGCGTTTATACGACGATATAGAGGATTTATTGATGGTTTTGAAGGCGTGCCATAGGTTCTCACCTATAGGCCTCCTTATCGTATCGTTTGGATTTCATGCGCCGTTTTAGCTTGGATTTGGTTTTAATGCGCATACACGATATGTTGATGTGTAGGTACCCATGAAGACTTCGGGACGACGAGCAAATGCATGGTGACGTCCGCAAATGATGATGCAAGGTGAGTAGATTATATCTACAGGGGGAAGTCGGGTGGATGGCGTATAGCACCCCCGCAGTCCGTAGTTAGTATACTATATATAGTAGATGTGTGATAGTTTTAGTGTGTTGTAGCTTTGTGTTAGAAGTATTATGGGTAGTTAGGGTTAAAAGTGATTAGTGTAGTTCCTAGTTGCGAGCCCTAGGATAGAATTGCACCTACACGCCTACACTTGTATATCTCTTATACCCACCCTTGATGGATGATATTTGATGACGTTGGTAATGAGTCGATGATGTGGGCTTGATGACGTGAGATCGGTGATTGGATACGATTCATTGTGGGATATGACTTGGGATTTCTTGCGGGCTTGGGATATGTGTTTATCCCCGCAAGCATACTTCATTGATGGTATCGTTTGGTGCTAGACATAGAGTAGTACCCCAGACTATGTGATCTGATGATAGTGATACCTGTTATGTGATGAGATAGTGAGATGTTGACCCGTACCCAGCTATTGGGATGCCGTACGATGATTACCGTACGAGCCGATATTGATGATAGATCCGCACTTATAACTCGAGGATATCTTATGATATGACATTGAGGCGAGGTCACCGACTATATATCTTTATATATGTATCGACTCAGATTTAGGCGGTCTCTATACCCCTCCAGACTTGCATGATACTTAGATCAGTAGTTGCATAGTAGATGTTAGATTAGACCAGAGTCATACCTATTTCAAAACTAACGAATCGGGAATATTGCAAGATAGGAAAAAGGGGATTCTACGGATATTTCAAATGTGTTGCGTCTATTTTCTAAACACCGTAGCCCTTGTTTTACCAAAGACCCCGGTTCGTCTTATTTCAAAAGGCAAGGTTGCATGTTGTAGCTTTTGATGTAGTTTCTTCACTGTTGCGTTGATTATTTCGATTGCACTTGTTTATACTATTTGCATGGCATTACTTGTGCTTATTGTTATATTACCATCATGCTGTTAGGACACCAGCACCATTATCGATGATGTGTATGTTCCACGTACACTGATTGCCGGCTCACACACTTCATCATCGATAATTGCTATGCCACTACACTGTAGTACTATGATTTCCGCATGGCATGATTTCCGCATGGCATATGGTACACATAGACCTGTACACAAACATATATGATTTTGACTTGATGTTCATACCTGATACATGTCACACCGCATCATAATATCACAGCTCATTTATATGTGACATGACTTGATACTCACATTTGATGCTTATATCACACCTGATCATTATATTATAGCTCATTTATATGTGACATGACTTGATACTCACATTTGATGCTTATATCACACCTGATCATTATATTGTAGCTCATTTATATGTGACATGACTTGATACTCATATTTGATGCTTATATCACACCTGATCATTATATTGTAGCTCATTTGTATGTGACATGACATGATATTTATGTTTGACGCACATATCATATCAGATTAGTGACTTACATTGTGGTTTGGATTATATGTGATTTCTGGATTTGGGAACCGTGACTATTTCAAATATGTAATCATTTAAAAACCCGGTTCCCTTGATATGATATTTCGGTGCGTCCACCATATGTTTTCTCGGTGCTAGAGTGATATATAAAAACCCGAATCGAGGAGGCGGTTGAGGCCGATTACGGGTACATGGTGGACCCGGTATGGTACCCCGGGGCGAGAACGGTTTCGCTGTGTGATAGACGGTGAGCCCGGCAGAGGGACTACTACCTACCGGTGATTGTATTTGAGCTCGGCGGATATCTGGAGGACTCCGACCGGAGCCCAGAGATGGATATGGGCTGACCAGTACTGCCGAGGCCGAGGGCCGATACCGCAGACGGAGCCCAGAGATGGACATGGGTTGACCCGTACTGCCGGGGCCGAGGGCCGATACCGCAGACGGAGCCCCATATGGATGAGGATTTACGTGTCGATGCTTTGCACGGGTTTCATGATGTTTTACCATGATTTGTTTACATCCTCATATTGCATACACGATGCTTATTGTCATTGGGTGACGGGTGGACGGGTTCCACGTATATACAGATATGGATCATATACAGACATGGATCATATACAGACTGGATTTACACTTATCATACTTCATTTGTATATATAACAGGGTATGAGGGCGCTGTTATATATACCCTTACACCAATATTAGTGGTATGGGACGCTAATATATGTGTATTGATATCACTTGATACTTCATCATATTTACTTCATACAGCATACCTTACATTCATGACATGTTATTACCTGAGTACTTGGCACCACATACATATTTAGATGTTACCTTGTCACCTTCTCACACTCAGATGTACTCTTGTGGATTATTACTGATTGTTGACTTAGGTTTATGTCTTGCATTCGGTTTCTGCTTGTAGATGTTTCTATTCACGAGTTGGCAACTCACCCCCGTTGTGCCACAGTTCTTGCAGGTTCTGCCGTACAGGTTTTATTGCGGCATTTCTGGCACACTACTTTCTTGCGGGTGGCTTGCTTTTGGTAGGTGGATTCTTTCGCATCAAGAACCACCATTGTATTCATTTTATTCATTGTATCTAGAATTTCCATCAACCAAAACTTGTATTTTGTTTCAGACCTAGATTTTAGTGATGTATTATTCGACCTTAGAGTCGCGCTTAGTAGTATTGCGGTTTCTTGTTGCTTTTGAGCTTTCTTTTGGATTTGATCCTCGCCACTTGGCGTTGTATATTATCATATCATTGTGTGGTTGTGACCGTCGATTGACGAAGAGCTAGCTCCCGCTTGGGGATGCCTTTATCATTGCATATATATTGTCATTCTTGTTGTACCCCATTCGGGGCCAGTTTTACAAAAGAAACTCTGCCGAAATTTTTAGAAAAGACTTTATTGTTTTCAAACGTACCTTCGGCTTAGTTATTTAAAAACCTTGATTTCAAACCTGTATTTCTTCACTTCTTTAAACCAGTTTTCTTTACTTATTCTTAAAAATGGTTTTAGATTTCTGGGCTTTTGGCTTACTTGGGTCAGATGGAGTCCTATAGGCTTCATATGGTTCAAGGGCCAGTCACGTGCTCTTTCGGGTCGTGACAAAGTTGGTATCAGAGCGCTAGGTTGACCTTGGTTCGAGTCTAAGTTTGACTATGTGGAGCCTAGGGCGTTTATATATATACGAAACTTAGGCTTGACCTTACGGAACTTAGACTTGGTCGAGGGGGTATTAGACCCGAACTTTCTTCGCGTAGGATGACCCTTGGTTGATGGAATAGGTGACTAAAGTAGAGTGACGTACCGTTGGTATGTTCCGCGGCATACTTACGACACGCCACTCCGCTTAAGGAACCTTAGGATGTGCATATTCTTCGAGATCAGTGATTCTCTTTATATCCAGGATTATACATCCATTTGAGATCCCCGATTCTATTAGTTCATGATCATATCTTCATTGATGCTGTTCCTTTCTATGATCATGTATCCATTTTGGATCCGTTGTTTCCTTTCTTGCCATTAATGTGCTCTTTTGATACTCGATTGAGATTCCTGTCACCATGTTTGAGCGCAGTTTGGGCTGCTGCTAGGGTTACGGCCGGTGTGAGCTCGTTTGGTACGAGGGCCGACCATTGTGTTTTCTGGTGGCATGGGAATGTCTCGAGTTAGTATTGGTGATTGTGACCTCTAGTGGAGGCGAGTGCTTGGTCTTGCACCGGATGATCGGGCCATTGTTAGAGCTGCCAGTTGAGAGAGGACTGTTGATGTACATCATACCTCAGAGATTGTGATGTCGCCTACCGTGCAGACAGATGGACCAGCTGTTGCTGAGATTGACAGGGTGTTGCTTTCGGAGCTTACGAGCTGAGATTGCCGGAGCTTTCAGGCAGATACGAGACAGATGATAGCTAGTCTACCCGATTGAGAGACGAAGGTGATTCGTCCGATTTTGCGCCAGAGCGGGCCCAGTTGAGTTGAAGATTTCCAGTGTGGAGAGTCTTACTCAGATCTAGAGCAGACCGATTCAGAGATGACCGCCTATGTGTTGCCTTTCCTGGAGGATCGAGGCGCTGTTCGGCGTACAGGCGTATGAACCAGTTGCTGCTGCAAATGATGAGATATCGCCCCAATGACTGGAGCTGTTGCAGCGTGAGCCTATACTCAGAGAGATGATAGCGAGTCGCTAGTCACCGAGGATGAATGACTAGGACGTGTGGTGAGTTCGCTTACCCCGATGCGAGGTCATCAGATAGTTTGTTTCTAGCTAGAGACGACTTCACGCAGATTCGTTGAGAGTCGATAGAGACGATCGAATGTCAGGAGCCCATTTTCCAAGTTTAAAGTATACGGAAAGACATGCAGGTGATTCTATGGACCCTCTAGAAGAATGAAACCCTAACTCGACTTAATGACCGTGTGAAAGCCTTTGAACCTTCGGGTTTGCGGCAGTTCCGCGGCACCATTAGTGAGGCTTGGGTTGCCCTTCTACGGCTGGACCACCGACGCTGTGGCATGTACTCGATACTATTAAACTGTACCCGAGATGTGAGCTCTTGGGGGATTATGAGGATCTGACGAGTCGATCGGATGGTTCGACATCTTTCGGATATCGTGATGGGACACTGCTTGGGAGACTCCAGATGCGAGCGTAGCCGTCGGAGCGCAGTTCGTGTAGCCACGATGAGTTAGGTCCGAATCAGTCGACATTGAGCAATGTGGAGTAGAGAGTTCGTACGAGGTTTCGACGAGATGACGTCCCACTCCGCTGATATCAGAGATGTTATACACACCCAGAGGCGTGGTATATGGATATATCTTCCAGAAAGAAGCGCGATGAGTATGCAGCCATTCCGGAATAAGAATTAGCTTCAGCATTGGATGATGACATCCGGGCAATTCGGCAGGTATGAGATTTGAGAAAGGAGCCTCGACAGGACCTTTCTGGAGTACGATACAAGAAGACCTAGACCAGGAGTGGTCATTTTGCGCACACCCAGCAGGATAGAGTTCAGCATTGTCGACGAGGTAGTTGACCAGGTTCGGATAAAGGAACTTACCCAGATGCATTGCGAATTGATCAAGGGCGGACGAGTGACGAGTACCCTTCCGATGGTTGAGACGTGTTCCCGAGGATCTGTTCGGCCTGACATCTTCCACAGAATGGTGAAGCTACAGAGTACGCGATTTCGAGTCCGTGCGAGAGACTTCAGATTGGCCGTGGCCGAGAACAGTGCAGTGCAAGGTGGCTTGGCGTGACGTCATAGTGGACGATGATAGAGACATGTGGAACCAGAGGTTCGTGTGAGACGCTGACGAGCTGTCATTGCTTTCCGTCGAGACTAGAGACCTGATATGCTTACAGAGACGTTGGAATGTGACCAATTTCCGAGAAAAGGTTGTGCTGAGGACACAGATGTCTATCAAGCGAGAAGAGGTAGTACAAGAGAGCCACCCTCTGTACAGATCGGCATAGGCATGATTGGAAGAGACCTTGAGCAGGATTCCTTCCAGGACATTGCTGCAATGATGTTTGCACCCAGGATCAGATGTGTGACATGCATTCAGAGAGCCAGAGGCCGACGCCAGCGATATGCTGCCTTACGAGTGGTCATGGGGTTTGACCGAGAGGTGACCAGAAAAGTGCCAGAACGGAATCGTCCCCGTTAGCACACCTGACAGGGCCGATGAGCCGATTGACTGCGAGATAGGAAATCCGCAGAGAAGATAAGGACCCAGAGTCAGAGGACGCCAGACCGCGAGCAAGAAGCAAGTAGATATCCTGCGCTGCTAGCAGTGGATGCACCGACTCCTTCTCGACCTTGAAGGAGGAACTACCGACGACGGTATCTATGATTTGTGATTTTGTGATTCGATTATCACGTATCCGTCATTTTGGATTTCGGCATTTTGGGCGTTCTGTTTACATGATTTAGTTTTGATGACTGAGTTTCATGATATTGGTTTCATGCACCCACTGGATATTTATATATTTTTTGCGCTATTACATTTGAGATATTGATTGAGATTTCATGCCTATCGTGTTCAGTGATTTGATTTGCACTTCCAGCGTAGTTTCATACATTTTTAGTGTTTTGATATACGATTTTGGTGCACGCCAGATGCACTAAATCGGAAATTCTTCGTGCATTTCATATGCACCTGATTTTTGCTGTCAGGCACATACGTTGCCTACGACAGATGTTTCGTGCACACCCGTTGCACCTAGATGTAGTTTTCTACACCTGTTTGACATATATATGGATTTTGATTCCTTGCGCACCAGACGCATAGGATATTCTTATATATGCATTTTGGGGATTGATTCTAGTAGAGTAGTACATTTTTTTATGATATTCTTATGTGTTGATGCTTTCGGAGCCCCGACAAAATGGATTATACTGAAATTGTTTTAGTAGTGGGGGTTTAAATTTAAATTCGGGGACCGAATTTCTTTAAGGGGGGTAGATTGTAACATTTTCAAAAATATAAAATATTAATTTTGGGAATTTTTATTATTTAATATTATTTTATTGATTATTTTAATATTAAATGCAAATAAATAGGAAAAATGTTAGAAAAATTATGAAAAATTATGGAAAATTCTAAAATAGGGTAAATTAGTGAATTATGACATTTTTAAGTTTTTGTGATTAGTTTGACACTAATTTAGTGCTAATCGCGATTAAAATCGCTAATCGGGTTTTTTGGCAATTTTGTGCAAAACATGCACATATCACATTTTCTACACTTGTGCATTTTTCTTGCCATGATTTATCATTTGGGTTTACTATTGAGGTGAGAAGGTTTGGTTTAGGGATTAAAAGAAAAGGGAAAAAGAAAAGAAAATGAGAATGAGGGTAAGTGAGAGAGAGGCATGGGGCACCCTTGACCTTTTGACTTAGCCATTCCCTTGTTCTTCTCTCATTCCTTCCTCCTCATCCTTGTGTTGTTGCTGCTGCCCTTCCTCATCATTCTCCCCCTCTTCAATCCCTCTCTTCATCTCTAAAACAACACCAAAACCTCATGTCCGTTCATTAAAAATGTGCACAAGCTCGAGATCTACAAGATGGACTAAGAAAGCATGGATTTGGCCACTAGAGGGCAACTCAAGAAAGTTCTTGAGTTGCCAATTGAGATAATTTCTGGACCATTAGCTAAATTGTAGCTTTTCCTTTAACCCCAAGTTAAGATTATATCGATATTGTGTGATATTATGGACTTGATGAAAACCTAGTTAGGGTTTGAGAGAAACTTGAGTTGTAATGTGAAATTGAGCTCAGTAGAGGACTTGTAGACACCCTAGTGCAGGAATTGGAACCCAAAACCTGAAGCTAGAACCAGAAATACGGATTTTAGAAACCGATATCGGGGAAATTGTGTAATCTGTACAGGTTAACTTGAATCTGCTATCACCCCGAGGACCCTAAAATAATATTGAATGGACAGTGAGATGTGCAGGCACCATTGAACCAACACCCCAAACCCTAGCCACCAACTCCCTTTCCCGGCCGCCAATTTTCCTCTTTTGGCCGCCAATTGCGGCCTGGGTCCCACCTTCTTGGCTCGTATTGGTTCTGTAGCTCCTACATTGTTAGTTTAGGCCCCTGGTATATATAGATTTGTATAAAGTGACCTGGGGTAAAATCTGGAACACATTTCATGAGTTGCTGTTTTGGACTTTAGTTTCCGTATTTTCATTTCTGCATTGGTGTGTTTCGTTTTGCCTCGACTATTTGGCGTTTATACGACGATATAGAGGATTTATTGATGGTTTTGAAGGCGTGCCATAGGTTCTCACCTATAAGCCTCCTTATCGTATCGTTTGGATTTCATGCGCCGTTTTAGCTTGGATTTGGTTTTAATGCGCATACACGATATGTTGATGTGTAGGTACCCATGAAGACTTCGGGACGACGAGCAAATGCATGGTGACGTCCGCAAATGATGATGCAAGGTGAGTAGATTATATCTACAGGGGGAAGTCGGGTGGATGGCGTATAGCACCCCCGCAGTCCGTAGTTAGTATACAATATATAGTAGATGTGTGATAGTTTTAGTATGTTGTAGCTTTGTGTTCGAAGTATTATGGGTAGTTAGGGTTAAAAGTGATTAGTGTAGTTCCTAGTTGCGAGCCCTAGGATAGAATTGCACCTACACGCCTACACTTGTATATCTCTTATACCCACCCTTGATGGATGATATTTGATGACGTTGGTAATGAGTCGATGATGTGGGCTTGATGACGTGAGATCGGTGATTGGATACGATTCATTGTGGGATATGACTTGGGATTTCTTGCGGGCTTGAGATATGTGTTTACCCCCGCATGCATACTTCATTGATGGTATCGTTTGGTACTAGACATAGAGTAGTACCCCAGACTATGTGATCTGATGATAGTGATACCTGTTATGTGATGAGATAGTGAGATGTTGACCCGTACCCAGCTATTGGGATGCCGTACGATGATTACCGTACGAGCCGATATTGATGATAGATCCGCACTCATAACTCGAGGATATCTTATGATATGACATTGAGGCGAGGTCACCGACTATATACCTTTATATATGTATCGACTCAGATTTAGGCGGTCTCTATACCCCTCCAGACTTGCATGAAACTTAGATCAGTAGTTGCATAGTAGATGTTAGATTAGACCAGAGTCATACCTATTTCAAAACTAACGAATCGGGAATATTGCAAGATAGGAAAAAGGGGATTCTACGGATATTTCAAATGTGTTGCGTCTATTTTCTAAACACCGTAGCCCTTGTTTTACCAAAGACCCCGGTTCGTCTTATTTCAAAAGGCAAGGTTGCATGTTGTAGCTTTTGATGTAGTTTCTTCACTGTTGCGTTGATTATTTCGATTGCACCTGTTTATACTATTTGCATGGCATTACTTGTGCTTATTGTTATATTACCATCATGCTGTTAGGACACCAGCACCATTATCGATGATGTGTATGTTCCACGTACACTGATTGCCGGCTCACACACTTCATCATCGATAATTGCTATGCCACTACACTGTAGTACTATGATTTCCGCATGGCATGATTTCCGCATGGCATATGGTACACATAGACCTGTACACAAACATATATGATTTTGACTTGATGTTCATACCTGATACATGTCACACCGCATCATAATATCACAGCTCATTTATATGTGACATGACTTGATACTCACATTTGATGCTTATATCACACCTGATCATTATATTATAGCTCATTTATATGTGACATGACTTGATACTCACATTTGATGCTTATATCACACCTGATCATTATATTGTAGCTCATTTATATGTGACATGACTTGATACTCACATTTGATGCTTATATCACACCTGATCATTATATTGTAGCTCATTTGTATGTGACATGACATGATATTTATGTTTGACGCACATATCATATCAGATTAGTGACTTACATTGTGGTTTGGATTATATGTGATTTCTGGATTTGGGAACCGTGGCTATTTCAAATATGTAATCATTTAAAAACCCGGTTCCCTTGATATGATATTTCGGTGCGTCCACCATGTGTTTTCTCGGTGCTAGAGTGATATATAAAAACCCGAATCGAGGAGGCGGTTGAGGCCGATTACGGGTACATGGTGGACCCGGTATGGTACCCCGGGGCGAGAACGGTTTCGCTGTGTGATAGACGGTGAGCCCGGCAGAGGGACTACTACCTACCGGTGATTGTATTTGAGCTCGGCGGATATCTGGAGGATTCCGACCGGAGCCCAGAGATGGATATGGGCTGACCAGTACTGCCGGGGCCGAGGGCCGATACCGCAGACGGAGCCCAGAGATGGACATGGGTTGACCCGTACTGCCGGGGCCGAGGGCCGATACCGCAGACGGAGCCCCATATGGATGAGGATTTACGTGTCGATGCTTGGCACGGGTTTCATGATGTTTTACCATGATTTGTTTACATCCTCATATTGCATACACGATGCTTATTGTCATTGGGTGACGGGTGGACGGGTTCCACGTATATACAGATATGGATCATATACAGACATGGATCATATACAGACTGGATTTACACTTATCATACTTCATTTGTATATATAACAGGGTATGAGGGCGCTGTTATATATACCCTTACACCAATATTAGTGGTATGGGACGCTAATATATGTGTATTGATATCACTTGATACTTCATCATATTTACTTCATACAGCATACCTTACATTCATGACATGTTATTACCTGAGTACTTGGCACCACATACATATTTAGATGTTACCTTGTCACCTTCTCACACTCAGATGTACTCTTGTGGATTATTACTGATTGTTGACTTAGGTTTATGTCTTGCATTCGGTTTCTGCTTGTAGATGTTTCTATTCACGAGTTGGCAACTCACCCCCGTTGTGCCACAGTTCTTGCAGGTTCTGCCATACAGGTTTTATTGCGGCATTTCTGGCACACTACATTCTTGCGGGTGGCTTGCTTTTGGTAGGTGGATTCTTTCGCATCAAGAACCACCATTGTATTCATTTTATTCATTGTATCTAGAATTTCCATCAACCAAAACTTGTATTTTGTTTCAGACCTAGATTTTAGTGATGTATTATTCGACCTTAGAGTCGCGCTTAGTAGTATTGCGGTTTCTTGTTGCTTTTGAGCTTTCTTTTGGATTTGATCCTCGCCACTTGGCGTTGTATATTATCATATCATTGTGTGGTTGTGACCGTCGATTGACGAAGAGCTAGCTCCCGCTTGGGGATGCCTTTATCATTGCATATATATTGTCATTCTTGTTGTACCCCATTCGGGGCCAGTTTTACAAAAGAAACTCTGCCGAAATTTTTAGAAAAGACTTTATTGTTTTCAAACGTACCTTCGGCTTAGTTATTTAAAAACCTTGATTTCAAACCTGTATTTCTTCACTTCTTTAAACCAGTTTTCTTTACTTATTCTTAAAAATGGTTTTAGATTTCTGGGCTTTTGGCTTACTTGGGTCAGATGGAGTCCTATAGGCTTCATATGGTTCAAAGGCCAGTCACGTGCTCTTTCGGGTCGTGACAAAGTTGGTATCAGAGCGCTAGGTTGACCTTGGTTCGAGTCTAAGTTTGACTATGTGGAGCCTAGGGCGTTTATATATATACGAAACTTAGGCTTGACCTTACGGAACTTAGACTTGGTCGAGGGGGTATTAGACCCGAACTTTCTTCGCGTAGGATGACCCTTGGTTGATGGAATAGGTGACTAAAGTAGAGTGACGTACCGTTGGTATGTTCCGCGGCATACTTACGACACGCCACTCCGCTTAAGGAACCTTAGGATGTGCATATTCTTCGAGATCAGTGATTCTCTTTATATCCAGGATTATACATCCATTTGAGATCCCCGATTCTATTAGTTCATGATCATATCTTCATTGATGCTGTTCCTTTCTATGATCATGTATCCATTTTGGATCCGTTGTTTCCTTTCTTGCCATTAATGTGCTCTTTTGATACTCGATTGAGATTCCTGTCACCATGTTTGAGCGCAGTTTGGGCTGCTGCTAGGGTTACGGCCGGTGTGAGCTCGTTTGGTACGAGGGCCGACCATTGTGTTTTCTGGTGGCATGGGAATGTCTCGAGTTAGTATTGGTGATTGTGACCTCTAGTGGAGGCGAGTGCTTGGTCTTGCACCGGATGATCGGGCCATTGTTAGAGCTGCCAGTTGAGAGAGGACTGTTGATGTACATCATACCTCAGAGATTGTGATGTCGCCTACCGTGCAGACAGATGGACCAGCTGTTGCTGAGATTGACAGGGTGTTGCTTTCGGAGCTTACGAGCTGAGATTGCCGGAGCTTTCAGGCAGATACGAGACAGATGATAGCTAGTCTACCCGATTGAGAGACGAAGGTGATTCGTCCGATTTTGCGCCAGAGCGGGCCCAGTTGAGTTGAAGATTTCCAGTGTGGAGAGTCTTACTCAGATCTAGAGCAGACCGATTCAGAGATGACCGCCTATGTGTTGCCTTTCCTGGAGGATCGAGGCGCTGTTCGGCGTACAGGCGTATGAACCAGTTGCTGCTGCAAATGATGAGATATCGCCCCGATGACTGGAGCTGTTGCAGCGTGAGCCTATACTCAGAGAGATGATAGCGAGTCGCTAGTCACCGAGGATGAATGACTAGGACGTGTGGTGAGTTCGCTTACCCCGATGCGAGGTCATCAGATAGTTTGTTTCTAGCTAGAGACGACTTCACGCAGATTCGTTGAGAGTCGATAGAGACGATCGAATGTCAGGAGCCCATTTTCCAAGTTTAAAGTATACGGAAAGACATGCAGGTGATTCTATGGACCCTCTAGAAGAATGAAACCCTAACTCGACTTAATGACCGTGTGAAAGCTTTTGAACCTTCGGGTTTGCGGCAGTTCCGCGGCACCATTAGTGAGGCTTGGGTTGCCCTTCTACGGCTGGACCACCGACGCTGTGGCATGTACTCGATACTATTAAACTGTACCCGAGATGTGAGCTCTTGGGGGATTATGAGGATCTGACGAGTCGATCGGATGGTTCGACATCTTTCGGATATCGTGATGGGACACTGCTTGGGAGACTCCAGATGCGAGCGTAGCCGTCGGAGCGCAGTTCGTGTAGCCACGATGAGTTAGGTCCGAATCAGTCGACATTGAGCAATGTGGAGTAGAGAGTTCGTACGAGGTTTCGACGAGATGACGTCCCACTCCGCTGATATCAGAGATGTTATACACACCCAGAGGCGTGGTATATGGATATATCTTCCAGAAAGAAGCGCGATGAGTATGCAGCCATTCCGGAATAAGAATTAGCTTCAGCATTGGATGATGACATCCGGGCAATTCGGCAGGTATGAGATTTGAGAAAGGAGCCTCGACAGGACCTTTCTGGAGTACGATACAAGAAGACCTAGACCAGGAGTGGTCATTTTGCGCACACCCAGCAGGATAGAGTTCAGCATTGTCGACGAGGTAGTTGACCAGGTTCGGATAAAGGAACTTACCCAGATGCATTGCGAATTGATCATGGGCGGACGAGTGACGAGTACCCTTCCGATGGTTGAGACGTGTTCCCGAGGATCTGTTCGGCCTGACATCTTCCACAGAATGGTGAAGCTACAGAGTACGCGATTTCGAGTCCGTGCGAGAGACTTCAGATTGGCCGTGGCCGAGAACAGTGCAGTGCAAGGTGGCTTGGCGTGACGTCATAGTGGACGATGATAGAGACATGTGGAACCAGAGGTTCGTGTGAGACGCTGACGAGCTGTCATTGCTTTCCGTCGAGACTAGAGACCTGATATGCTTACAGAGACGTTGGAATGTGACCAATTTCCGAGAAAAGGTTGTGCTGAGGACACAGATGTCTATCAAGCGAGAAGAGGTAGTACAAGAGAGCCACCCTCTGTACAGATCGGCATAGGCATGATTGGAAGAGACCTTGAGCAGGATTCCTTCCAGGACATTGCTGCAATGATGTTTGCACCCAGGATCAGATGTGTGACGTGCATTCAGAGAGCCAGAGGCCGACGCCAGCGATATGCTGCCTTACGAGTGGTCGTGGGGTTTGACCGAGAGGTGACCAGAAAAGTGCCAGAACGGAATCGTCCCCGTTAGCACACCTGACAGGGCCGATGAGCCGATTGACTGCGAGATAGGAAATCCGCAGAGAAGATAAGGACCCAGAGTCAGAGGACGCCAGACCGCGAGCAAGAAGCAAGTAGATATCCTGCGCTGCTAGCAGTGGATGCACCGACTCCTTCTCGACCTTGAAGGAGGAACTACCGACGACGGTATCTATGATTTGTGATTTTGTGATTCGATTATCACGTATCCGTCATTTTGGATTTCGGCATTTTGGGCGTTCTGTTTACATGATTTAGTTTTGATGACTGAGTTTCATGATATTGGTTTCATGCACCCACTGGATATTTATATATTTTTTGCGCTATTACATTTGAGATATTGATTGAGATTTCATGCCTATCGTGTTCAGTGATTTGATTTGCACTTCCAGCGTAGTTTCATACATTTTTAGTGTTTTGATATACGATTTTGGTGCACGCCAGATGCACTAAATCGGAAATTCTTCGTGCATTTCATATGCACCTGATTTTTGCTGTCAGGCACATACGTTGCCTACGACAGATGTTTCGTGCACACCCGTTGCACCTAGATGTAGTTTTCTACACCTGTTTGACATATATATGGATTTTGATTCCTTGCGCACCAGACGCATAGGATATTCTTATATATGCATTTTGGGGATTGATTCTAGTAGAGTAGTACATTTTTTTATGATATTCTTATGTGTTGATGCTTTCGGAGCCCCGACAAAATGGATTATACTGAAATTGTTTTAGTAGTGGGGGTTTAAATTTAAATTCGGGGACCGAATTTCTTTAAGGGGGGTAGATTGTAACATTTTCAAAAATATAAAATATTAATTTTGGGAATTTTTATTATTTAATATTATTTTATTGATTATTTTAATATTAAATGCAAATAAATAGGAAAAATGTTAGAAAAATTATGAAAAATTATGGAAAATTCTAAAATAGTGTAAATTAGTGAATTATGACATTTTTAAGTTTTTGTGATTAGTTTGACACTAATTTAGTGCTAATCGCGATTAAAATCGCTAATCGGGTTTTTTGGCAATTTTGTGCAAAACATGCACATATCACATTTTCTACACTTGTGCATTTTTCTTGCCATGATTTATCATTTGGGTTTACTATTGAGGTGAGAAGGTTTGGTTTAGGGATTAAAAGAAAAGGGAAAAAGAAAAGAAAATGAGAATGAGGGTAAGTGAGAGAGAGGCATGGGGCACCCTTGACCTTTTGACTTAGCCATTCCCTTGTTCTTCTCTCATTCCTTCCTCCTCATCCTTGTGTTGTTGCTGCTGCCCTTCCTCATCATTCTCCCCCTCTTCAATCCCTCTCTTCATCTCTAAAACAACACCAAAACCTCATGTCCGTTCATTAAAAATGTGCACAAGCTCGAGATCTACAAGATGGACTAAGAAAGCATGGATTTGGCCTCTAGAGGGCAACTCAAGAAAGTTCTTGAGTTGCCAATTGAGGTAATTTCTGGACCATTAGCTAAATTGTAGCTTTTCCTTTAACCCCAAGTTAAGATTATATCGATATTGTGTGATATTATGGACTTGATGAAAACCTAGTTAGGGTTTGAGAGAAACTTGAGTTGTAATGTGAAATTGAGCTCAGTAGAGGACTTGTAGACACCCTAGTGCAGGAATTGGAACCCAAAACCTGAAGCTAGAACCAGAAATACGGATTTTAGAAACCGATATCGGGGAAATTGTGTAATCTGTACAGGTTAACTTGAATCTGCTATCACCCCGAGGACCCTAAAATAATATTGAATGGACAGTGAGATGTGCAGGCACCATTGAACCAACACCCCAAACCCTAGCCACCAACTCCCTTTCCCGGCCGCCAATTTTCCTCTTTTGGCCGCCAATTGCGGCCTGGGTCCCACCTTCTTGGCTCGTATTGGTTCTGTAGCTCCTACATTGTTAGTTTAGGCCCCTGGTATATATAGATTTGTATAAAGTGACCTGGGGTAAAATCTGGAACACATTTCATGAGTTGCTGTTTTGGACTTTAGTTTCCGTATTTTCATTTCTGCATTGGTGTGTTTCGTTTTGCCTCGACTATTTGGCGTTTATACGACGATATATAGGATTTATTGATGGTTTTGAAGGCGTGCCATAGGTTCTCACCTATAGGCCTCCTTATCGTATCGTTTGGATTTCATGCGCCGTTTTAGCTTGGATTTGGTTTTAATGCGCATACACGATATGTTGATGTGTAGGTACCCATGAAGACTTCGGGACGACGAGCAAATGCATGGTGACGTCCGCAAATGATGATGCAAGGTGAGTAGATTATATCTACAGGGGGAAGTCGGGTGGATGGCGTATAGCACCCCCGCAGTCCGTAGTTAGTATACTATATATAGTAGATGTGTGATAGTTTTAGTGTGTTGTAACTTTGTGTTCGAAGTATTATGGGTAGTTAGGGTTAAAAGTGATTAGTGTAGTTCCTAGTTGCGAGCCCTAGGATAGAATTGCACCTACACGCCTACACTTGTATATCTCTTATACCCACCCTTGATGGATGATATTTGATGACGTTGGTAATGAGTCGATGATGTGGGCTTGATGACGTGAGATCGGTGATTGGATACGATTCATTGTGGGATATGACTTGGGATTTCTTGCGGGCTTGAGATATGTGTTTACCCCCGCATGCATACTTCATTGATGGTATCGTTTGGTACTAGACATAGAGTAGTACCCCAGACTATGTGATCTGATGATAGTGATACCTGTTATGTGATGAGATAGTGAGATGTTGACCCGTACCCAGCTATTGGGATGCCGTACGATGATTACCGTACGAGCCGATATTGATGATAGATCCGCACTCATAACTCGAGGATATCTTATGATATGACATTGAGGCGAGGTCACCGACTATATACCTTTATATATGTATCGACTCAGATTTAGGCGGTCTCTATACCCCTCCAGACTTGCATGAAACTTAGATCAGTAGTTGCATAGTAGATGTTAGATTAGACCAGAGTCATACCTATTTCAAAACTAACGAATCGGGAATATTGCAAGATAGGAAAAAGGGGATTCTACGGATATTTCAAATGTGTTGCGTCTATTTTCTAAACACCGTAGCCCTTGTTTTACCAAAGACCCCGGTTCGTCTTATTTCAAAAGGCAAGGTTGCATGTTGTAGCTTTTGATGTAGTTTCTTCACTGTTGTGTTGATTATTTCGATTGCACCTGTTTATACTATTTGCATGGCATTACTTGTGCTTATTGTTATATTACCATCATGCTGTTAGGACACCAGCACCATTATCGATGATGTGTATGTTCCACGTACACTGATTGCCGGCTCACACACTTCATCATCGATAATTGCTATGCCACTACACTGTAGTACTATGATTTCCGCATGGCATGATTTCCGCATGGCATATGGTACACATAGACCTGTACACAAACATATATGATTTTGACTTGATGTTCATACCTGATACATGTCACACCGCATCATAATATCACAGCTCATTTATATGTGACATGACTTGATACTCACATTTGATGCTTATATCACACCTGATCATTATATTATAGCTCATTTATATGTGACATGACTTGATACTCACATTTGATGCTTATATCACACCTGATCATTATATTGTAGCTCATTTATATGTGACATGACTTGATACTCACATTTGATGCTTATATCACACCTGATCATTATATTGTAGCTCATTTGTATGTGACATGACATGATATTTATGTTTGACGCACATATCATATCAGATTAGTGACTTACATTGTGGTTTGGATTATATGTGATTTCTGGATTTGGGAACCGTGGCTATTTCAAATATGTAATCATTTAAAAACCCGGTTCCCTTGATATGATATTTCGGTGCGTCCACCATGTGTTTTCTCGGTGCTAGAGTGATATATAAAAACCCGAATCGAGGAGGCGGTTGAGGCCGATTACGGGTACATGGTGGACCCGGTATGGTACCCCAGGGCGAGAACGGTTTCGCTGTGTGATAGACGGTGAGCCCGGCAGAGGGACTACTACCTACCGGTGATTGTATTTGAGCTCGGCGGATATCTGGAGGATTCCGACCGGAGCCCAGAGATGGATATGGGCTGACCAGTACTGCCGGGGCCGAGGGCCGATACCGCAGACGGAGCCCAGAGATGGACATGGGTTGACCCGTACTGCCGGGGCCGAGGGCCGATACCGCAGACGGAGCCCCATATGGATGAGGATTTACGTGTCGATGCTTGGCACGGGTTTCATGATGTTTTACCATGATTTGTTTACATCCTCATATTGCATACACGATGCTTATTGTCATTGGGTGACGGGTGGACGGGTTCCACGTATATACAGATATGGATCATATACAGACATGGATCATATACAGACTGGATTTACACTTATCATACTTCATTTGTATATATAACAGGGTATGAGGGCGCTGTTATATATACCCTTACACCAATATTAGTGGTATGGGACGCTAATATATGTGTATTGATATCACTTGATACTTCATCATATTTACTTCATACAGCATACCTTACATTCATGACATGTTATTACCTGAGTACTTGGCACCACATACATATTTAGATGTTACCTTGTCACCTTCTCACACTCAGATGTACTCTTGTGGATTATTACTGATTGTTGACTTAGGTTTATGTCTTGCATTCGGTTTCTGCTTGTAGATGTTTCTATTCACGAGTTGGCAACTCACCCCCGTTGTGCCACAGTTCTTGCAGGTTCTGCCGTACAGGTTTTATTGCGGCATTTCTGGCACACTACTTTCTTGCGGGTGGCTTGCTTTTGGTAGGTGGATTCTTTCGCATCAAGAACCACCAATGTATTCATTTTATTCATTGTATCTAGAATTTCCATCAACCAAAACTTGTATTTTGTTTCAGACCTAGATTTTAGTGATGTATTATTCGACCTTAGAGTCGCGCTTAGTAGTATTGCGGTTTCTTGTTGCTTTTGAGCTTTCTTTTGGATTTGATCCTCGCCACTTGGCGTTGTATATTATCATATCATTGTGTGGTTGTGACCGTCGATTGACGAAGAGCTAGCTCCCGCTTGGGGATGCCTTTATCATTGCATATATATTGTCATTCTTGTTGTACCCCATTCGGGGCCAGTTTTACAAAAGAAACTCTGCCGAAATTTTTAGAAAAGACTTTATTGTTTTCAAACGTACCTTCGGCTTAGTTATTTAAAAACCTTGATTTCAAACCTGTATTTCTTCACTTCTTTAAACCAGTTTTCTTTACTTATTCTTAAAAATGGTTTTAGATTTCTGGGCTTTTGGCTTACTTGGGTCAGATGGAGTCCTATAGGCTTCATATGGTTCAAGGGCCAGTCACGTGCTCTTTCGGGTCGTGACAGTAATGCAAGGTGATATTCCCCGACAGTCTTAGCTGCAACAATTGCACCATTCCCAACTTTCATGTCTTTATCACCATCTCCAAGTTCTCTACCTTTCCTAAGCCCATGTAACTGATTACATATATGGGATCCTGACCCGGTATCCAATACCCAGGACGTAGAACAAATGGAGAAACAGTTCTCAGTAACGAACACACCCGAAGAAAATGCATCATCATGTACTTTCTTCATTCGGGTGGCTTGGGAATCCTGGTATTCCCCTATATCCTGTTCAGTCTTATAACATTTATAAGATAGAACGGGTCCAACGTTCCCCTGCACAATATAACATGCGGGTTCGGTCAATACATCCATATTATTATCTTGATTAAGGCATGAAATGGTCGCTACCTGGAGAGAGAGAGAAGAAAACACTTTAGCGTATGCTCGTGCAAGATCAGATTGGTTATTATCTTATCTAATCAGGATGGCTCCCACTGGTTTTTATCAAATCTTCCTTCAAACCCTAAAAGGAAATACTAGCCGGGATTAATTACACCCTACAACTTCGTCGATCTTTCAGCCAGGCCAGTGTCGGTACTTTGAGGGAGGTTCCCCGTGCTTTCGCACGGACCTAATTATAGTAAACCTCGTTTTCCCAGAGGCGTAACCTCGTTAACACCTTTCTAGACACCTACTTGATCGGCTAATTGTAGTGTGTAAAACTCAGCCAGGAGTAACTCTTACTCGCAGTGGGTATCAGGATCGAACTATCTCATAGAAGGTACGCAGTCTCATTGCAAATTTCAACACTTGAAATTCCCGATAATGCTTTTGCCCCTAGCGTGCTATGACCTTGACGAAAGCCAATAAACCACAGCCCGCTAGTCAAGTTCAACCCGTACATTTCTTGACTGAATTAAACCCACCCGCACGACCCTTGATGAAAGCCAACAAAGCCGTACGACTACCCTAATCCAGTCGCATCATATGCAGCAGATAAACAGCACATAGCTACCGCACACTACACCTTGACGAAAGCCAACAAATGTAGCACGAATACTATATGTAACTTATCTGAAATGACGGAGGGCTACGACAGGTTTTTCTGAAAACCTATTGCGTAATGAACTTGATATCGTTGTAGAATCAAATAAAGTTTTGAAATGGAGTGATTTTGAGGCTTTTCTAGTTTTGCTAAAGGGGTCACTCCCGGTGAAGGGATCGTCGGCCCTTTCCTCATCGAATGAGGTGCGGGATATATCATATATATCACTGTGCAAAGCAGAAACTATAGAAGCAATCAAAAGTCAAACCGAGTGTGTAGCATCTGCCAGTTATTGCTAAAGGAGTCACTCCCGGTGAAGGGATCTCGGTCCTTTCCTCATCGAATAAGGTGCAGGGTATATCATATATACCGCTATGCAAAGCAAGAACTGTAGCTACCTGTTTTGTTTTAAAATTTGATTCTACAACATCTTAGGTTTCTTTTCTTTCATTAATCACATTAATGAAATCCCATCATTTAAGTCACCTAAACATCACAGATAAATACGACGTACACTTATGCCATCCGCATTCGCCTGGATGTCCCCTCGTGCACCGTTAGGTTAGGTAACTAACGACAGAGCAGGGCAGGGCTAGTGCGGGTGCAAAACATAAGTAACGTCTATATAATATATAATATATACTATATACTGTATCTATCACAGAACATCACATGATCACATCACAGATAAAGCAGCAGAAGAAACATATGAAACATTGGATATACTAAGACATCCGTGTTTTCAATACGAGCCAGTATAAAACACGGATTCCACGGTCTTGATGAATAGCCAATCCCACACCCCTAGACCCCTACGAGAGCGGCAAGCAACCCTACCAATTCTAGGGTTAGAAGACCCGGACTCGACTCCTCGAGAAGGTCTCCCACTGAACCCTAGAACCCGGTTACTTGTGCTCCCATCCTTGGGTCTATCCTAATGCGGAAAAGTAAATAATATACAAAAGGTGACATCTTCCGCAACCTGAAAGTGCCCCAAATAAAAGAATATTACATACAAGTTTTTACATGAATGAAAATGAAAAACACTCATCTCACATAAAAACACCCGGCTATTCGAACACGACGATCCAATATAACATATCCAGCAACACATAAAATCACATGTCATCAACGTAAGTAAACATGCGTATCCCAATTGTCGTTGACATATAGCAACGAAACCGGCGATATCACATATTACACTTACAGTCACAGAAAAGAAAGTGTAAAACTACAACAGTTGGAATCCGCAACCTCTTTAGACATCACATGCCTAATCAAATGAAATACTTAGACATCACATGCCTAACAGTTATAAACCCCGCATTTTAGTCCCATTATTTTAAACTCTTTTCAATATCAAGTGAGACTAAACCGCTAGATTTATAACATTCATCCAGTTATCTCATAACTGTTTATGAATTCCAATTATTGTATCCCATTCCGGATAAATAGAAAATATTAAACTTTCCGATCGAACATTCGAACACCCAAGTTTTCCCGAAACCGATCAACACATGAAATAAGTTCAAAGACATTCACTTCATGCCTTAGTACCAACGGTCCAACCGTAGAAGGGTCAAGCCAACGCCTCACATGTGGCACGCCGTACTGCCCCAAACCCGAAGGTTCAAAGGGCAGTTCAAGACGGTCACATAATCGAGTTAAGGTTTGTTGTCTTCTAGAGGGAACATCGTGTTACTTGCACTACTCAGAACGTCCTTAAACCACAGAAAGATCCAACACTTGGAAATTTTTCGGCAGGGGAAAAGTTGGGTATTTATATCCGGTCGAACTTTTTAACATATTCAAAAATTATCCGGAAAAACACATAGACAAAACTTGATAATCCGATCGAATCTTCGATTCCCAATGCAACCCTAGAACACTCAACTATTGAGTCAATTTAAAAATTCCCAGAAAACTCAGCACTGTGAAATAGGAATTACTGTGCAAAGGAGGATGGCTGACGTCATCATTAGGCCGCGGAACCGCCGCAGAAGTCATGCTTCTGCCGCGGTTCCGCCGCACACTATACTGTTCATTGAAAAAAATTTGCACCGTAATTCTTAGAATTCCCTGCTGAATTTTTTAAGCATTTTTAATCTAGAAAAATCCCAGTTTTTGAAAAAAGTCCAGAGAGCACATCGGGATTTAGGGTTTCGGTTTGATCGAGTTTCAAACGTCGTCTACACTTCGCCTAAGGCTCTAGCTAGGCTCTGATACCACTGTAGGGTTCCTAGGCACTCTCAAGAGGTCTCACAAGGTATCAACCATGCCAATTTTAAATTTTATGAGTGCCGCGAAACCCTAATACGGATCGTCGACTAGAAATTTAGGCGAAAAACGAAACTAGTTAACATCTTAACTAAAGGAGAGAGGCTACAACCTTTGTAGATCCGGTTCTCCACTTCCTTAGCTCCACGTAGGCGTCCTCTCGCCGTCCATCTCGAATCCCGAACTCAATCGTCGGCTTCATCGGAGAAATGGGCGGACTAGGTCGTCGGCTTCGAGCCGAAGATGATCTACGTCGAGGCATCACAAGTTCAAGCTCCAACTTCACCAAGTTATGAAACTTGTAAAGAAAACACCCTATACTACTTGGCAAGAGGTAGAGGGTGAAGAAATAGGAGGTGGGTTCACTTTACAATTGGATTTCTCTCACTTTTGCTCAAGTTGCCATTGATGGACTTAAGCTTTTCTTGAAGAAGAAGATGATGAAGAAGAAGAAAGAATATGATAAGTCTTCTAAAATGAAAAAGAAAATGAAAACTTATCATAATCTTAAGCATAGTTAAGTGTAGAGAATGAACTAGGGTTAGTTCAAATGGTTAGGGTTAAGCATGAGATAAGAATGGTGACTAAGTCAAAACTTCATGAAGCTTCAATAAGAAACAAAGAAAGCCACCATTCTCATCTTTATCTTTTCCAAATAAATAAATAAACAAATAAATAAATAAATGAAAATGCAAAACCCTAATCATCAACTTAACCATGGTTTAATTCTATACACTTAACCAAATGAGCAAGCATCATCAAACATGATACAAACATGTGCACAAAAGTATATCACATATACAACTTGCACATCAAGTGAGAAAATCCATTTAAAGTGAACTAATACTAGCTAATGCAAAGTAATATATTAAATATATAATTATACATTAAATCATTAAATCAACACTTGATTTAACGATCCGGTCATATCGCATATAACCGACTAGTATCCTATGTATCGTCTTATCGAATCAATCCTTGATTCGATATCTAGGTTATATCGAATATAACTAATCGATACATCCATCACGAGAATGAAATACGGTATCACATACACGCATTATTCTCGGTCCTGCACATATCTCATATGCGCTCCTATTTCGTTTCGCTTGAGCCAGGAAACCTCTGTGTAGGACTCTAAAGACTCGTCAATACGCCGGCAGCAGATGATGATCATATCAATCACCCACAAGCCGCAAGCGGTCTGCTAAACGTAACGGCCATCCGGGTATTGAACGATCAGAAGATCGACGAGCTAGCCCGCTCACACTCCTGTGAATCCAACCAGTAACACTTACCGTACAGTCCGGTCTGTTCGTCTAATATGTCGCATATCAAGTCTAGGGGTGGTAAACGTCAGACCCCAATAACCGATTAGTCGTGCCGATGTGAGGCTCATAACGGGTCGAGAAACTACTGGTAACACTTACCAGCAAATCTCTGATCAGCCCTGGCCTGGGACTTCCCTGTTACGGCCAATCGAGCACAGCGCAACATCAACCCCCAACACCGGGAGAGACGAAACCCCTCCTATCGCTCATTGCCTCCATGTGACTCGGGACTGTGCCCAAAGACCACCATTTTGCACGCCCTCATGGACGTGGTAAGGTGGAGATCAAAGCACTGTGGGAATCACACAAGACTCTATGACGATCTCGGGTCTACAGACTAACCTGCACAAGTGTCACCTGAGAACTGCCATCTGACGTGAGGTATAATACCATCTGGGAGTTCTCGGCGAGTCCGTCCAGTGTACCCAGTCTCCACTGAGCACCCGTATATCATCTCTGATGTCAAACACCAATGGATATGGGATCATCCATCACCCATCTCATGGGTCGAGAAGCGTATACGCTAGTCTACTCTGGTATATCGATGCCCCGTCTCGATACACCTACGACTAGGGACATTGATGGATGTACTTATGGACTACCATGTCCCCACTAGTATGATCTGCATCATAGTCCAGGCAGTCAAGTACACATCCTAAGGGCTTTACCAACATGTAACTATAAGACAGTTTAAAGAGACTAGTGTACATGTTAAGATAAAGAGAAACCAGGTAGCATACTATCATATCGAGCAAGAAAGTCATCTCTATATATGTCCAAGCATCCAATATAATATACATCATCTGTACAATACTGGCCTCTAGGGCATACATACAACTAACAGAGAGAGGAGTGTTTTGGATGGAGGAGAGCTAAATTTCGGGGTTGGGACTTTGAGAGAGAGTGAGAGATAATTTTGGAGAGAATGAAGAAAAGAAATAAATGGGTGTACATATGGCATGGTGATCTCATGCCCCTCTTCTTATTTTCCCAAGCCCATGCCTCCTTCTCCCAATATTTAATCAACCAAGAAGAAAACTCCCAAAAAAATTATTTAGAGAAATTAATGAAAATGATAATATTATAATATGGTTACCATGGCATAATAAAACTTTTTGTAGAAAAGAATGTATTGGTCTTATTAATTAAAATTGTATAAATATATGTATACCAAATTATGAAAACTCAATTCAATAAGTGTTAACATTTTAATAAAACTCATTATATCATTATTTAAATTCTAAAATAAACCTTAAAATTTTTGAAATGTTACAGGTATCCACTTGTATTCAACAGCTTGCTCAATGAGATTACCCTTATCACGTTTAATGTGCACTATTTTTAGGAGTTCCTTTGATGCTTTAATTTCCACAAAAATTCTTGAATATCCTAATCTTTAGCATTTAGCTGGTAGCTCATCCATATAAAGACGTATACAATATATATATATATATATATATATATCAAGGGGGTCGGTGACCCAACCCGAGTCGTGCCCTATTTAGTCGAGCCATGGGCCTTAGGCTCATGGGGAGGTGGCTAAGGATTGAGGTAAAACCCTTTAAGGGTTTGGGCCCCAAGTAATCCAGGCCGTCCATTCTCTTCCTCTGCCTATATATACAATAGGTAGATGCTAGGCTTTGCAACTAATCAAAATATTTACTAATAAGAAATTCATGTA
Source organism: Agapanthus africanus (assembly GCA_030015575.1). NCBI lineage: Eukaryota > Viridiplantae > Streptophyta > Magnoliopsida > Asparagales > Amaryllidaceae > Agapanthus > Agapanthus africanus. The sequence continues at coordinate 466,060,500 of CM057339.1, read as the reverse complement.
TGTGCAACCTTTGGAGAACAAGGGTTCCAAGGTTCTTAGTCGTCTTTCTCAAAGTCACTGGTAGTCACGGTGAATTAGGAGACTTTCCGAGTAACACCGTGATTGATCCCCACAAAGCCATCTGAAGAAGAAGACAAGCAAGAAGAACGAATCATCGGTTTTTAGGTGATATACTACCCTGCAAATGTATGTAGATCTTACCGCTTGTAGTACACTAATCGTTTATTTTCTTCCGCATACTGAGACCCTTTTACTGATCGGATCTGCATGAGTTGACCGGCGATCTAGGAATCACTCTACCAAAATCCTCTGTGTGTGTAGGTGATCTAGTACCTGTAAAGATATGCGGATCTTAGTGCTTGTAGGACACAAATCATTTATTGCCTTCCACTTTCTATATGAGATCATTTTGCGGATCGAATCTGCATGAATTGATCAGCGATGTTGGGATCGCTTTAACATAATCCTATATGTATGTGTGTGCGTGCAGGGATAATCCATCGAGGGCGGTTCTCATTTTATAAAATGAGGCCAACTTTTCAAACACACAACCCTGTATTGTAAACGAATCCAGATCGATCATCTTGATCAATATGCTTTAGGTATCTAACGTATCAAATTTCACGAGATTGGGAGACCTCTAGCATATTCATTTGGTTGAGCAAAAACTTAACGATTCTTTAGTATGTGAAAAATGCGATCACTTTATGGATATACTAGAAATCTTCAAATATCGTGAAATTTGATACATAAGCTATCTAAACCATATTGATCAAGATGAGTGGTTTGGATACATGTAAAACACACGGGGGGATTTGTGTATATGAAAAGCTGGCCTCATTTTTTTAAAATGAGCACCAGCCTCAATGGATCTGTTATATATATATATATGTATATATATATATATATATGTATATATATATATATATATGTATATATATAAAGAAAAGAGGCTCTAAAAGGCTTTTTCGTTAGGTGTCATCAAAAATCTATATCCTTCACGATTTTTTTCGACGACCAGCACCCATCATCATCATCTTTATCATGTAAGTTGTGATTACATAATATTTTATCTGATTCCTGTTGGATATATGTATGCCCTAGAGGCCATTATATGAAAGTGGATGTATCTGTACATGTATATATATTCAGTATACATTCTTGCTCGACATGATAGTATACTATCTGGTTCTTCTTTATCTGACATGTTGATTTGATCATGCTTTTATTCATTCATACATGCTGATAAAGCCCTGAGGATATCGGCTTGACTGTTGTGATTATGATGGAGATCATACTAGTGGGACATCTGTAGTCTATAAGCATATCCTGGAAAGTCCCTAGTCGTAGGTATAACGAGATGGGGCACTAATATACCAGAGTAGACTAGCGTATATGATACTAGACCCATACGATGGGCGATGAATGTTCCCACATTCATCGATGTTTGACATCAAGATCATATACGGGTGCTCAGTGGTGACTGGGTACACTGGACGGACTCACCGAGAACTCCTATATGGAATTATATCTATCGTCGGATAGCAGTTCTCAGGTGACACAGGTACAGGTTAGTCTGTAGACCCAAGATCGTCATAGAGTCTTGTGTGTTCTCCCACTGTACTTTGATTGCCATCCTACCACGGCTCTACTGAGTCGTGCAAACAGGTGGCCGTTGAGTACAGTCCCGAGACACACGAAGGCAATGAGCGATAGGAAGGGTTTCGTCTCTCCCGGTATTGGGAGTTGATGCTGTGTTGTGCCCGACTGGTTATATCAGTAAGTCCCTGGCCAGGGCTGCTGAGATTTGCTGATAAGTGTTATCAGTAGTTTCTCGATCTGTTATAGACCATTCACCGGCACGACTTATTGAGTTATTGGGGTCGACGTGACCATCCCAAGGATCGATATGCAGCATATCTGATGAAGAGACAGGACTGTACGGTAGTATTGCCGGTTGGCTCGACGGGAGTTGTAGCAGGTTCGCTTGTTTTCTTCTGATTACTCAATACCCGGGTGGCCGTTACGTTTAGCTGACCGCTTGCGGCTTGGGGGTGCTTGATATGATCATCACCCACTGCTGGCGTATTGACGAGTCTTAGAGTCCCACAAAAGAGTTACCTAGTCCTGGAAAAACGTTGTGGTGCGCGTATACGATATGCGCATGGACCCGATTAAAATGCGCGTATAGGAAACCGTACATTGATCGGGCGGCTTGCTTTTGGTGGGGTCATATGTGATATGGCCGGATTGATAAATCAAGTGTTGATTTATCATTTAACCATTAGTTTTCTCACTTAAAACCTTTTCTTGTATATGATGGATGTATGCATGCATGTATATTTTTCTTTCTTTCTTTCTAGTTTCATGCACATATGGATGTGCATACATACATACATACATACATACATACATACATCATCTATCATGGTTGCTTATACATGGAATATGATGGCAATATAAGACTCACACCATGGTTTTTAATATGGATTATTATTGTATTTATACTAAAACAAAAAGGAAAGAAAAATGGTTAATTATTGGATTGTTTCTACACTCTTCTTCATCTTACCATGCTCACCCACTATTTAACCCTTGATTATTTTTCCTTAGGTGTTTTAAACTATGATACAATAATATCTTCATATTCTAACCATGGTTTGAGATGAGAAGAAATAAATATATAGAGATATATTTTCATTTTTTTCCAAGGTTAATCTTTTTCTTCTTCAAAAAGAAAAGCCATCATCTTCCTCCTCCTTCTTCCTTTGCTCTCTAGTTTCTTATAGTGAGCAAAGCACACATCAAGAAAGGTTTTTGAAGTGAGAATTAGATCCACAACATCATTCTACACAAGTTGAGCCCACTTGTTTAGAGTGTTCTCTTCATTTCTCCTCTTGAAAAGTGAAGTTGCAAGCTTGGACTAGGAGCTTCGGGTGGATCGTCGTGGACGCTAGAAGATTTCAACAGAACCTTCCTCCAACACCCAAGAGGCCAAAGAGTTTAGCGAAGGGAGCTACAAAGGTTGTAGTCTCAAAACCCTACTCTTTGTTGCCTTTATTGTTTACAAACCCTAATTTTCTATGATCGATCCTATGTATGCTTGCTTAGCACTGTAAAAATTTGAACTTTGTGACATGTGATGCTTCCAAACTCTACATAGGGTGCTAGGTAAACCTAACATTGGTATCATAGCCGACCTAGAACATTAGGCGGTACTTTTACGAAGTAAAAATCCCGATCGGATCAAAATACGATTTTTCGAGACCTTCTCTGGACAAATTTTAAAATCTGACATTTTTCAGAATTAAAAATACTTAAAAAATACAGCAGGAAGAACTAAGAACAACTGTGAAATTCGAAGCCCTGATGCTTAAAAATCGCCGCGGAACCGCGGCAATTCCTGGCTTAGGCCGCGGCTCCGCGGCCGTACAGAGGCATCATTGCTTCAAATTTGCATTATAATTCTTATAACTCCTTGTATAGTGTTTTAGGTATGTTTAATCTGAATATAGTACTGTATTTTCTGGAGATGGTTTTGGACTCGACGATTCGATCGGAATTTTCATTTCGTTTCTTTTCCGGGTAAAGTAGAAAGTATTGAAGTGTTCGAACGACTATCATTTGCTCAATTTTCACGGGGTTTAAATCTTTTGGAGATACGTGCAAGTCTTCTGGTGGACCCTCTAGAAGGCAACAAACCTTAACTCGATTATGTGACCATCTTGAACTGCCCTTTGAATCTTAGGGTTTGGGGCAATACGGCGTGCCACATGTGAGGCGTTGGCTTGACCCTTCTACGGCTGGACCGCTACTACTGTGTCACACTCCGGGTTTTTGAACTCTGCTCAAGTGTTGAGCTTTAGTGAATCTTGGGTACTTGATCGTTCGTTCGAAAACTTTAATACTGTCTGTTTATCTGGAATATGATACAATATGTGGAATTCATATAGTTTAGGCATGAAATATGAAGTATGTGATACTTCGCATTTATAATGTCTAAAGAGTATGTGGATTCCAAATATTGTAGTTTTACACTTTCTTTTCTGTGACCGTAAGTGTAGTATGTTCGATATCGCCGGTTTCGTTGCTATACATCAACGACAATCGGGGTACGCATAGTTACTTACGTTGATGATATGAGATATTATGTGTTGCTGAGATATGATGTGCAGGATTGTCGCGATCGAATAGCCGGGGGGTTTTATGTGAGATGGGAGTTTTATATTTTCATTCATGTAAATTCAAATGTAATGTAATATTCTTTTATTTGGGGCACTTCCGGGTTGAGGTTGTGTCACCAGTGTTGTATATTATTTACCTTTCCGCATTAGGATAGACCCAAGGAGGGGAGCACAAGTGACCGGGTTCTGGGGTTCAGTGGGAGGCCATCTCGAGGAGTCGAGACCGGGTCTCCTAAACTCCAGGATTGGTAGGGTCGCTTGCCGCTCTCGTAGGGGTCTAGGGATGTGGACTTGGCTATTCATCGCAACTGTGGAATCCGTATTTTGTATTCTTGCTAAATACTAAATACGGACGTCCTAGTATATCCCACATTATATTTATATTTCTGTTGCCTGTGTTCTGTGATATCTGAGACGAATGACATATTATATATATGATATATAGTAGATGTTGCTTATGTTTTACAACCGCGCTAGTCCCGTCCCGGTAAGCCGTTAGTTAAGTAACCTAACGGTGCATAACGGAACATTACGGCGAATGCGGATGGCATAAGCGTACGTGTTATTTTCGTTTCTTTTCTGTGATTGGCTTAAGGACTTAAATGATGGGATTACATTAATGTGATTAATGTCAAGAAAATAAACCTAAAAAGATATTGTAGAATCGGATTTGAAAACCACTCGGCTATTTATGAAAAAGCTATATTTCAAAACTGTGGAGCTTTAGCCACTCCTTTTGAAAACCATTTGATTCTACAACGATACCAAGTTCAAAGCGTTAAAGATTTTCTTAAAAATCATCCGCAACCCTCCATCATTTTAGTAAGTAGAGAACTTAGTATTCGTGCTACATTTTTTGACTATAGTTAAGGCGTAGTGTACGGTAGCTAAGTGATGTCTTCCTACATTGCATATGATGCAGATTAATTAGGACATTCTTATGAGTTTGTTGACCATAGTTAAGGGTCATATGAGTGGGTCTAATTAATCAAGAAATGACGGGTAGAACTTGACTGGTACTTATGATTTGTTGACCGGTACTTATGATTTGTTGACCTTAGTTAAGGTCATAAGTACTAGGGGTAAAAACTACATCGGGAATTTTAAAAGTTCAAATTTTCAATGAGATTGCATACCTTCCATGTGATGGTTGGATCCCGATCCCACTGTTGGCAATAGTTGCTCCTAGGAGAGTTTTACAGTTTACAATTAGCTAACTCATTAGGTGTCTAGAAAGGTGTTAACGGGGCTCCGCCTCTGGGGAAACGAGGTTTACTCTAATTAGGTCCGTGCGAAAGCACGGGGAACCTCCCTCAAGTACCGACACTGGCCTGGCTGAACGGTTAGCGAAGTTGTAGACTGTAATTAATCCTGGCTAGTTTTTTTTTTAAGGTTTGAAAGAAAAACTCGATAAAAGCAGTGGGAAACATCGATTAGACAAGATAATAACCAATCTAATCTATGCAAGAGCTTTCGCTGAGTGTATTCTTTTCTCTCTCTTAATGGCAGATACCCATGACTGGACTCAAGCTTCTACTAGATAAAAACAAACTGAATGGGACCAATTATAAAGACTGGCTGAGGAATCTGAAATTAGCCTTGACATATGATAAAGTATCATATGTCCTCACGGCTTCAGCCCCGCCCGTCCCAGGTCCAAAATCCTCAGTTGCGGACATTGAAGTCCGCAAGATATGGGACGTTGACTGTGCCACGGCAAAATGACTCGCGCTTGCATCGATGGATAACACACATCAAAAGCAGCACGAGGATATAGACATTCACGGTATATTGCTCCATACAAACGAGTTGTATGTAGAGCAATCCCGCGTATTACGATACGAAATATCAAAGAAATTGATTCAGATGCGAATGGCCCCTGGCACATCAGTAGGAGACCATGTTCTGAAGATGATAGCTCTTATAGAAGAGTTTGAGGACCTTAGATGGACGATGGACAATGAACAATATATAGATATTATTCTGCAGTCCCTCCCCTCCACCTTTGCTCAATTCATAGTGAACTTCAACATGCACGGCATGGAGAAGGAACTCCCTGAACTCCTTAACATGTTAAGGAGTGCAGAGAGCACTATGAAGTCAGCAAAAACTCCCGTTATGACTGTTGGACAGTCTTCCTCTTCTCGTCCGAAAGCTAAGGCCAAGGGAAAGAAAAAGAAGAAGCCCATCAATCCTAAGGGTGGAGTTAAAAAGGTGAAGGGAAAGGAAAAGTCCAAAACTGGAGACTCGGGGAAAGGCGAATGTTTTCATTGCCACAAGACAGGACATTGGAAGCGCAATTGCACGGAGTACTTAAGTCTCAAGAAGAAGCATGGGGATGCTTCTGCTTCAGGTGCGTTTGTGACAAAAAACTGTTTTTCAATAAACTCTGATTCCTGGGTATTGGATACCGGTTCAGGTTCTCACATTTGCAATTCTATGCAGGGGCTGAGAAATAACAAAGTTTTGAAGACAGGTAACCATACTCTCTGCGTTGGAAATGGTTCTAATGTACATACAGTCGCAGTGGGAGAGTATCACTTGGGGTTGCCATCTGGATGTATTTTGGTTTTGAATCCATGTTATTTTGTACCAAGTATGCTTTGTAATATAATATCCGTTTCTTTGTTGGACAACGAAGGAAATAATTTTGTATTGCAGAACAATGTTATGAACATTCACCTAAATCAAATGTTGGTTGGGTATGGTACGCTTAATAACGGAATATATGTCCTAAATCAACACACAATTTTCAGTATACAACACACTAATAAAAGAAAACTTTCAGAATTAAATGAAGCTTTTCTTTGGCATTGTAGACTTGGTCATATTAACGAAACAGGACTAAACAAGTTACACAAAGATGGATATTTAAATCCTTTTGAATATAAATCTTATGCGACTTGCCAGTCTTGTATCAAGGGTAAAATGACCAAAACTCCGTTTACCGGACACGGAGAAAGAGCTACTGAGCTCCTAGGCCTCATACATAGTGATGTATGTGGGCCAATGTCTACACAGGCTAGAGGCGGTTTTTCATACTTCATTACATTCACTGACGATTTCTCAAGATTCGGTCATGTATTTTTATTAAAGCACAAGTCCGAATCTTTCAAGAAGTTCATTGAATATAAACAAGAAGTAGAAAAACAAACCGGCTTGAGTATCAAGATGCTTCGATCAGATCGAGGTTGTGAGTATCTTAGTATAGAATTTGCAAACTTCCTAAAAGAGAATGGGATTCTCTCTCAGCTCACTCCTCCTTACACACCACAGCACAACGGTGTGTCAGAACGACGGAATAGGACCCTATTAGATATGGTCCGGTCCATGACGAGTGACGCTGAGTTACCAGTCTCGTTTTGGGGGCATGCATTGGAGACTGCAGTGTTTCTACTAAACAGGGTTCCAATCAAAACCGTGTCTACCACGCCATATGAGATATGGTATGGGAAGAGACCATCTCTTAAGAGAATTAAGATTTGGGGTTGTCGGGCCTATGTTAAAAAGCAGAATCCGGACAAACTCGAGACACGGTCAGTCATGTGTAACTTTGTGGGATATCCAAAGAATTCTTATGGATATCTATTCTACCACAAAGAGGAACAAAAAGTGTTTGTTTCTCAGTATGCCACATTCTTAGAAAAAGAGTTTTTCACAGATAAAGATGATGGCAAGGTGGTGGATCTAGAAGAGGTTCTAGAAACACAAACTACAAATGACGATTTGGTTGAACCGGCTGTTGAAATAGAAACTGAGGAACCTCGGCCACTCCGTAGGTCTGGTAGGACTTCTCGCCCACCAGAGAGGTATTACGGTTTCCTCATTGATGGTGACGGAGAAGACTGCATCATGGATGATGATGATCCTACCAGTTTTCAGCAAGCTATCACGAGTAGAGACTCTGTGAAGTGGCTGGATGCCATGAGATCCGAAATGGAGTCTATGTACACCAACAAAGTATGGACATTGGAAGTTGTACCCCGTGGGGTAAAACTTGTGGGGTCCAAATGGATCTTTAAAAGAAAGATTGGTGTAGATGGGCAGGTGGAGGCCTATAAGGCAAGACTTGTGGCGAAGGGCTTTCGTCAAAGACCAGGTTTGGACTATGACGAGGCTTTTTCTCCCGTAGCCATGCTTAAATCCATTTGGATCCTACTTGCTATTGCTGCTCACTACGACTATGAAATCTGGCAGATGGACGTTAAAACCGCATTTCTAAATGGAAATTTAGAAGAATGCGTTTATATGGATCAGCAAGAGGGTTTCATTGACAGTGGGAGCAGCGGGAAAGCATGTAAATTTCTTAAATCCATATATGGGTTAAAGCAGGCATCACGGAGTTGGAACATCTGTTTCGATGATGTCATCAGAGAGTTTGATTTCATCAAAAATCCAGATGAACCTTGTGTTTATAAGAAGGCTGTAGGGAGAGCTGTCACATTCCTCGTATTGTACGTGGACGACATTCTTCTGATAGGAAAAGATATTCCTATGCTACAGTCGGTCAAATCTTTCTTATCACCGAGGTTCTCCATGAAGGACCTGGGTGATGCCACATACATTCTGGGCATAAGGATCTATAGGGATAGATCCAAAAGGTTATTCGGATTGTCCCATACCAGGTACATTGACACCATCCTAAAAAGGTTTAGTATGGAAGACTCCAAGCGGGATGCCTTACCCGCTTGCCATGGGGTCACTCTCTCCAAGGATTCTTGCCCAAAGACCGATGAAGAGAGAGCTCGCATGAGTATTATACCCTATGCTTCGGCAGTAGGATCTATAATGTATGGGATGTTATGTACACGCCCAGATGTAGCTTACGCACTTAGTGTTGTAAGCAGGTATCAATCTAACCTAGGGGAGAATCACTGGACAGCTGTGAAGAACATTCTTAAGTACTTGCGAAGGACTAAAGAATTGTTCTTGGTGTATGGTAATGGAGATCTCCAAATGGAGGCCTTTACCGATTCGATCTTCCAGAGCGATAAGGACGACAGCAAATATATCTCTGGGTTTGTATTTACCCTCAATGGAGGGGCGGTAAGTTGGAAGAGTTCCAAACAGGATACCGTTGCAGACTCTACGATGGAAGCTGAGTACATTGCTGCGAATGATGCCGCCAAGGAAGCCGTCTGGATGAAGAAGTTCGCCTCGGAGCTAGGAGTAGTTCCAACCATTATTGATCCAATACCTTTGTATTGTGATAATAATGGGGCTATGGCGTTAGCCAAGGTGCCCAGATCCCATCAGCGGTCCAGACACATCCTGAGGCATTTTCATTTGATCCGGGAGATTGTAGATCGCCGCGAGATCGAGATTAGGAGAGTAGACACAAAGAATAACACCTCGGATCCATTCACCAAGGCCCTCCCTCAGCCAAAACATGAGCGACTTTTTGAGATGTTGGGTATGAGATACACCAATAACTGGCCTTAGTGCAAGTGGGAGATTGTTGGATATATGTTGCCCTAGAGGCCATTATATGATAGTGGATGTATTTGTACATGTATATATATTCAGTATACATTCTTGCTCGACATGATAGTATGCTATCTGGTTCTTTTTTATCTGTCATGTTGATTTGATCTTGCTTTTATTCATTCATACATGCTGATAAAGCCTTAAGGATATCGGCTTGACTGCTGTGATTATGATGGAGATCATACTAGTGGGACATCTGTAGTCTATAAGCATATCCTGGAAAGTCCCTAGTCGTAGGTATATCGAGATGGGGCATTGATATACCAGAGTAGACTAGCGTATATAATACTAGACCCATACGATGGGCGATGAATGTTCCCACATTCATCGATGTTTGACATCAAGATCATATACGGGTGCTCAGTGGTGACTGGGTACACTGGACGGACTCACCGAGAACTCCTATAGGGAATTATATCTATCGTCGGATAGCAGTTCTCATGTGACACTGGTACAGGTTAGTCTGTAGACCCGAGATCGTCATAGAGTCTTGTGTGTTCTCCCACTGTACTTTGATTGTCACCCTACCACGGCTCTACTGAGTCGTGCAAACAGGTGGCCGTTGGGTATAGTCCCGAGACACACGAAGGCAATGAGCGAAAGGAGGGGTTTCGTCTCTCCCGGTATTGGGAGTTGATGCTGTGCTGTGCCCGACTGGTTATATCAGTAAGTCCCTGGCCAGGGCTGCTGAGATTTGCTGATAAGTGCTATCAGTAGTTTCTCGATCTGTTATAGACTATTCACCGGCATGACTTATTGAGTTATTGGGGTCGACGTGACCATCCCTAGGCTCGATATGCAGCATATCTGACGAAGTGACCGGACTGTACGGTAGTGTTGCCGGTTGGCTCGACGGGAGTTGTAGCAGGTTCACTTGTTTTCTTCTGATCGTTAAATACCCGGGTGGCCGTTATGTTTAGCTGACCGCTTGTGGCTTGGAGGTGCTTGATATGATCATCACCCACTGCCGGCGTATTGAAGAGTCTCAGAGTCCCACAAAGGAGTTACCTAGTCCAGGCAAAACGTTGTGGTGCGCGTATGTGATATGCGCATGGACCCGATTAAAATACGCGTATAGGATACCGTACATTGATCAGGCGGCTTGCTTTTGGTGGGGTCATATGTGATATGGCCGGATTGATAAATCAAGTGTGGATTTATCATTTAACCATTAGTTTTCTCACTTAAAACCTTTTCTTGTATATGATGGATGTATGCATGCATGTATGTTTTTCTTTCTTTCTTTCTAGTTTCATGCACATATGGATGTGCATATATACATACATGCATACATCATCTATCATGGTTGCTTATACATGGAATATGATAGCAATATAAGACTCATACCATGGTTTTTAATATGGATTCTTATTGTATTTATACTAAAACAAAAAGGAAAGAAAAAGGGTTAATTATTGGATTGTTTCTACACTCTTCTTCATCTTACCATGCTCACCCACTATTTAACCCTTGGTTATTTTTCCTTAGGTGTTTTAAACTATGATACAATAATATCTTCATATTCTAACCATGGTTTGAGATGAGAAGAAATAAATATATATAGATATATTTTTATTTTTTTTTCAAGGTTAATCTTTTTCTTCTTCAAAAAGAAAAGCCATCATCTTCCTCCTCCTTCTTCCTTTGCTCTCTAGTTTCTTATAGTGAGCAAAGCACACATCAAGAAAGGTTTTTAAAGTGAGAATTAGATCCACAACATCATTCTACACAAGTTGAGCCTACTTGTTTAGAGTGTTTTCTTCATTTCTCCTCTTGAAAAGTGAAGTTGCATGCTTGGACTAGGAGCTTCGGGTCGAACGTCGTGGACGATAGAAGACATCAAGAGAACCTTCCTCCAACACCCAAGAGGCCAAAGAGTCTAGCGAAAGGAGCTACAAAGGTTGTAGTCTCAAAACCCTAGTCTTTGTTGCCTTTATTGTTTAGAAACCCAAATTTTCTAGGATCGATCCTATGTATGCTTGCTTAGCACCGTAAAAATTTGAACTTTGTGACATGTGATGCTTCCAAACTCTACATAGGGTGCCAGGTAAACCTAACAATTCCATAACTTTTTCACCGTTGAATTAGCAATGTAAAATGTACTATTGTCGGCAAACCGTTGATTTTGCACCCACTAAATCAATGGTGAAAAGTGATGGAATCATATAAAATTTGGCGTATCCACATCTTACATGATAAAAATGATGATGTTGAGTGCCAATTGTCGAAAAAATCGTGGAGGGCGTATGTTTTCAACGACATATAAAGATATCACCTCCTATGGCATCTTCCCCCCTCCCCCCCACACACACTAGTGCGTATGCCCTTTATATGCTAATTTGGATATTGAATTTATTGCTCTGATACCAATATTGTCATGACCCGAAATGGCACGTGACTGGCACTTGAATCAAATAAAGTCTATAGGACCCCATTTAATTCAAGTAAGCCAAAAATCCAAGAAATCTAAACCATTTGAAAAGAGAGAAAAGGAAAAGTTTAGTTTTAAAGCAAGTCCTTTAACAAAATAAGTCGTAGTATGCATTTTTAAAACGTTAAGTCCTTTCCAAAAATTTCGACAAAGTTTCTTTTGTAAATTCTGACCCCAAACGGCTACAAACAAGCATAATATAAAGGCATCCCCAAGCGGGAGCTAGCTCTTCGTCAAAAGACGGTCACAACCACGCAAGCAATATAATATACAACGCCGAAGGGCGAGAATCAAAACTCAGAAGAAAACCAATGGAAAAGCATAACAATACAAACACGACTCTATGGTCGAAAGAATATACACTGGTTTTCTATGCCAATAAAGAATACAAGTCTGGTTGATGGAGTTTACTAGATACAACTGAATGTAAATAAAATACAACGGTGGTGAGTGTGTGTGTGCGTATATATATATATATATATATATATATATATATATATATATATATGGAGAGAGAGAGAGAGAGAGTGAGAGAGATAGAGGGGGGAGAGAGAGGGGGGAGGTTTGGCTTGAACTAGGGTTTTGAGAAGGGGCTCTCTTAGGTTGAACATGGGAGAGAGGATTTAGACGTTTTAACCATACCCAAGTATAATTTTTGTACCTTGGGAAGTATTGTTTTAACCATCCTATAACATCCATACCCAATACCCAAGCTTGTAGTATTGTATGCTGGCGTTGGGCCAATCGGCCTAAACATGCCCAACTAAGTAGGCACGCGGGTCGGGTCGGTATTAAAACCCGACCCTAACCGGGTTAAAGACTCTCTGTAAAAAGTGGCGGACCCTAGGGTTTTGCATGTAAGATATAATAGAGACCTAGCCACCATAAATTAGTAATTGTCTTCTTTTTCTTCTTCCTATGAAGGCTAGCTAGTGGGGGCTTCTCGTCGTTTCATTGGCATGGGCACTCCCCGACTCGTTGTGCAACTCGTGCAAAAGAGATAATCATGGTACGTGGGGTGGGAGAGAATATCAATTCCACCACCGGTTTAGATTAATTGATCAAACACTGATTTAGATACATTATGTTTCCATAATAATTGATCATATATGTTGTGATCTTATCTAAAAATCCTAGATAATCGATCCTATGTTTTATATGTTTATGTTTGTTTCTACGTACCCAGTGTTTGCGCTATCTCTCTCTCACACACACCAAATATCTCACCCCACTCTGTATCAAAATGATATTTTTTGTGTTAAATAGTATGACAATGAATGAATTTCTGTTTCAATAGTGCTACAAATATTTACAACTTTTTTGCCACAATAGTATCTTATTTTGATTAATAGATCTTTGCCCAAATGAAAAGCCCAAGAACTAAAGCTCAAGAAGTTGGGGCCCAAACCACAAAAGATAGAGCCCAACTTATGAAGCCCATGAAGTGCTAGGAGCAACAGCAGGCGCTGATTGTTCTCGTGATCATAGAGGGGGTGACGTGGCGGCTTCGAGAGTAGGGAATCTCGTGGAATTGAATGCAGGTTGTTGAACAGTCACATAATTCCGGCATTATTTGGCGAATTCCTGAATAAGCCATGCATTTTTTATCGGCCGATTTAATCACCGTTGCCAATCGCGTCGAATAATTCACGAATTATTTGCCGATTATTCCAAAAAACAGCGAATAATTCACAAAAACAGCGAATAATTCACAAAATCAAAACCCAGTGTCTCATATATTAATTTCTTGCACGAAATCCTTTCCGAACATGTCTCGAACACTTGACGAATCTTTCCTGAATACCTGCCGATTTTTTCCGAATAGTTCTCCGAATCCGAATTTTCGATCTCGCCGAATAATTTCTGAATGATGAATTTGTGACTATAGTTACATAATTCGCGGATTATTCGGCGAACTCGCGAATAATTCACGAATTTTTGATCGGCCGATTAATTCTCTGATTTAATCGCCATTGGCGAATGCTCCGAATAATTCGTGAAAATTCGTGAATTATTCTTGAATAATTCAAAAATCAGCGGATAATTCAAAAAACAGAGAATAATTTGCAATATCAAAACCCAACGTCTCATATATTAATTTCTTTCTCGAATTCCATCCCGACCATTTCCCGAATACCTGCCGAATCATTTTCGAATACGTACTGAGTTTTTCCAAATTGTTCTCCGAATTCGAATTTTCGACCCCGCCGAATTAATCGCGAATTTCCGAATTAATCGCGAATTTATGACAATGTTTGTGACTATGATGTTGAATGAATTAATTCAAGAGTTTAATTTATTTAAACTTAGAATTACCTCTAAGCTTGTATCTAAATTAGATCCCACTATCATCTATATAATAAACTAATTTGGTATACAAAATGGAAATTTCAATATTTCCACTTTAGCGATCACTTTTAACTTAACAGCTTTATTACAAAATTTGGATTATATAGATAAATTTGAGATTTTTGATTTTTATGAAGTTGTGAAAGCAATATTGGAAAATCCTACAAATGACAAAACTATGATATTTCCACTTTTGCTCCAACTTTCACTTAACATTTTTAGCATAAAATTTAGAAGTTATACCAAAATTTCAATTTAATTACACGTTCGCCATCTCTCATGAATTATAGTATTCCCATCAACTCAAACTATCACTTAGATTTTTACTAAAATACCATGAGTTCTCAATATTTTTATAGATAAATGGCATGGGTTCTTTTACAAGTAAATTCCGTGAACTTTGAAAAGATACCATAGATTTTTCTCAAATAAATATCATGATCTTCTCAACACTTTTTAAATAAATAACATGAACTTTTTGATTTCAAATCAATGCCATGAATTTCCGACATTTTTCGCATAAATACTATGGGCTTTGCTTATTACAAATACATAGAAAGAACTTTTAATATTTTTCAGATAAGTATCTTCGATTTTTTTTATGAATTAAAAATCACATTCTATTAGTATTTTGATAGATACCACGGGCTTCCTTTACTACAAATAAATATCACGAAATTTATTTGTAATAGAAAACACGATGAATTTTAGACAAATGTTAAGAAATTTGTTTTCTTTTAGCTAATAATGTAGGGATCTTCAGCACAGCTGCAAGATTTCGGGAGGCATAGTCCATACCAATTTCAAAAATTTGCCGTACTAAAGAACCCTAACCTAGATTCTTAACTTGAGATTTAGACGAATCAAGCATGCAAACAACTTTACATACAAAGTGAAAAAGGAATATAACCTTTGTGGACTGGTCCTTCACTTCAATAGCTCCGTGTAGTAGTCTCTTCGCTCCAAGTAGTGAACTCCCTCACTCTAGAAAGGCTCCACAAGATGAACGGAACATGCTTGCTTGATGTTTTCGAGGCCGAAAATGATCTACGTCGAGGAGACACCAACCCAAGCTACCTCTTCACTAAATTAGGATTTAGTGAAGCAAACACCCTAAATTAAAAGGCTAGTATAGTAGAGGATGATGAAGTAGGAATTTTGCTCACTTTAGATTTATTTTTCTCACAATATTTCATCACCTTGAGAAAAGCTAGAAGGATTTCTCTTGATGAAGAAGAACATGAAGTGAAGATAAGAATGAAACTCGTGAGGTGAGAATAGCAACCATGGATGAGTTTGTATCATATACTAACTCATGTAGAGACTAAACTATGGATAAGGATAATGGTTAGATTAATAAATATCTTATGTAAAATAAAGTTAGTGGACTAAGTCAATGGTTAGCAACAAGCTTCTCCAAGATTCTAGCCATGATAAATTTGCAACCAATTTTAATTTACTTTGATAAATAAAAACCCTACAATTATCATAAGCATGTTGTGAGTCTCATACACCCATGAAGCATGTGGCATCAATCATGATACGAATAGAATGTGCATTAATATATAACGCATATATATTATATGCACACAAGTGAGAAAAAGAAATGTTTAAGTGAGCTAATATTAGTTAATGTAATTCAATATGTCAAATATATAAATATACCTTAAATTATTAAATCAACACTTGATTTAATAATCCGACTATATCACATACAACCGGCTAATATTAAATGTAATAATTTATCGAATCAACACTCGATCCGATAACCCGTCTATATCACATATAACCGACCGATATCACATACCGCGAGAATAGAATTTGGTATCACATACGCGCATTAATCTCGGTCCCGCATATATCACATATGTGCTCCTACTTCGTTTCGCTTGAGGCAGGAAACCTCTGTGTAGGATTCTAAAGACTCGTCAATACGCCGGCAGTAGGTGCTGATCATATCAGTCACCCATAAGCCGCAAGCGGTCTGCTAAACGAAACGGGCATCCGGGTATTGAGAGATTAGAAGATCAACAAGAAAGCATGTTCATACTCCTGCGAATCCAATAAGTAACACTACCGTACAGTCCAGTCTCTTCGTCTGATATGTCGTATATCACAGCCTGGGGGTGGTAAAACGTCATACCCCAATAGCCTGATAAGTCATGCCGATGCAAGGTCCATAATGGTTCGAGAAACTACTGATAACACTTACCAGTAGATCTCAGCAACCCTGGCCAGGGATTTCCCGTTATGGCCAATCGAGTATAGCGCAACATCAGCCTCCAATACCAGGAGAGACGAAATCCCCTCCTATCGCCCATTGCATCCATGTGACTCGGGACTGTACCCAAAAACCACCGTTTTGCACGATCTCTTGAACATGGTAAGGTGGAAATCAAAGCACAGTGGGAATCACACAAGACTCTATGACGATCTGGGGTCGACAGACTAACCTGTACCTGTGTCACTAGAGAACTGCTATCTGACGATAGGTATAATACCATTTAGGAGTTCTCGGCGAGTCTGTTCAGTGTACCCAGTCTCCACTGAGCACGCGTATACATTCTCTGATGTCAAACACCAATGGATGTGGGATCATCCATCGTCCATCATATGGGTCAAGAAGCGCATACGCTAGTCTACTCTAGAATATCGATGCCCTGTCGCGATACCCCCACGACTAGGAACATGTGAAGGATGTACTTATCGACTACCCTGGTCCCCACTAGTATGATCTGCATCATAGTCTTGGTAGTCCAGCACTGATCCTAAGGGCTTTATCAACATGTAATAGAGAGACAATAAGTGTACTTGTTAAGATAAAGTGCAACCGGATAGTATACTATCATGTCGAGCAAGAAAGTCCTCCCTATATATGTCCAAGCATCCACTACAATATACATTGCATGTACAGTAATGGCCTATAGGGCATACATATAACTAACAATCTCCCACTTGCACTAAGGCCATTTGTTGTATTATCTCATACCCAACTCCCCACAAAAGTCACTCTAGAGAAAGGCTTCTGTGAGTGGTGTTAGTGTATATGCCTTAGAGGCCATTACTGTTTCATACTAGTTTGTATATTACTCAATGGAAGCTTGGGATATTCACCTTGTATAGACAATCTTGCTCAAAATAGTAGTATGCTACTTGGTTTGTTTCTACTTTAATGTGTACATGTGTTTATTTTAGTATATCACCTATAAACATTAGTGGAGAACTTAGGATCTTTGCTTGATTACGAGCGTTGTGATGGTAGTCACACTCGTGGGGGCTGGGTAATCCACAAGCACATCCTTATGCAGGTCCCTAGTCGTAGGACTATCGAGACAGGGCATCGATACTCCGGAGTAGACAAGCGTATGCGCTTCTCATCCCAGCAGGGGAGACGTTCTGTCCCACAGTAGTCAGTACGTCATACTTGAGATAGTATGCAGGTGCTCGTTAGGTTACGAGTACACTGGACAGGACTCGTCGGGAACTGTTGGTTGGTACTATACCTATTGTCAGATATCAGTTCCCAGGTGACATGAGTACAGCTTAGTCCGCTGACTTGACACTGTCACTTCGCCTCGAGTGTGTTCCCACTGTAGTTAGATTACTACCCCACCACGGCTCAAATGAGTCGTGCAAACAGGTAGTAGTTGGGTGCAGTCGCGAAGCACTTAGAGGCAGTGACAGTTAGACAGGATTCGTCTCTCCTGGTATTGGGGGTTGATATCGCGCTGTATCTAGGAGAGCCATTACACAAAGTCCCTGGACAGGGGAAGCAAGATATACTGGTAGGTTTCCAGTGTTATCTCAGTGTGTTCTGGGCTACACTCCGACATGACTTGTACCGCTATTAGGGGACTGACGTTTACCGCCCCCCTAGGCCCTCCATGCGATATTCTCAGACGAACAGACCGGACTGTACGGAGATTGTCACATTCAGGCTCAGTAGGAGTTCAGATGGGTTTCATCTCGTCAGTCTTCTTATCGGCATCTACCTGGGGGCCGTTACGCACAGCCAGTGCCGCTTGCGGTCTGTTGTTAAACCCACTGCCAGCATAGTGTCAAGTCTTTAGAGTCCCACACAGAGAGTTATTCGCCTTTAGGCAAAAGAGTAGAGGTCGCATGGTTTTGCGACAGGGTTCGGTCACATCCGTGCACTTGTGCACGTCTAGTGTCCGGGCAGTTATCACTAGCGGGCTTTGGTTTAAACCAGATCCTAGTGTACGTTTTGGGATTGGTTTTATCTCGTTTGTATGCGTGTTCCTCGGAATGCGGATGCGGGTGTGTATGCACAGTTGACAGAGAGACAGAGGTAGAGGATTCTCATTAGGGTTGTTGACTGTTGAATTTTGCTAAACGCTAATGAGAATAAGAAATATGATTAACAATAATATTAATTAAGTATTATTGTGACATGGTTGTTGATGTTTGACTTTGTTGACTTGTTGACTTAGTTGACCGGTTGACTAGGTTGGACTTGTTGACCATCATCATGACAATGGCTATCATTTCTTGGCATTGACCTTGGCTTGCTTATTTGTTCACACATTGCATTCAATGCAAGAAATGATATGGCCACTTGATATGATAACAACCATCACATAATACTCAATTATTATTATGTGTTATGATGATTTTGAATTATGAGAACTTGGATGGCAAAAGTCTTGCTCATTATTCTTTTATTTCCTTTCTCTCTCATGCTTGAGCTCTCCCTCTTCCTCTTGCTCTCTCTCTAGTTCATGGTTCATTTGTCTTATGTGTTGAGAAGCAAGAACCATAGAGATAAAACCCAACACACTCCTCTACTCATCCTAGTTCAAAAGGTCTAGCAAGCCAAGTGTTCTAGTTTCTTCTAGTTTGAAGTGAAGCCAAAGGTAGAAGCTTTCGGGTGGATCCATCTTCGGCGTGAGGAGACGACGAGGTGAGGCCGATCCGACCACCGCAAGGAGTTGAAGACGAAGGAGTTCAAGTTAAGGTATAACCCCCTAACCGAGTAGGTAAAACTCTTGTTAGGATTGTTAGATAGTTGTTTAACAAAGATCCGTATTTTGAGTCCATGTTTCCACCAAAAGAAAAATCGTTTTTCATCATTTCCGCATGCCCGTAAGTACCGGGAGAGGTAACGTGGACTTACAGTGGTATCAAAGCCTAGTTAAACACTATCTAACATATTAGTAAAGTAACTAGAAGTTCGATCGGAGAAAAAGTCATGAAACACGCCCGAAAAGTATAGTTTCTGCCGATTTTTTTTATTGTTCAAAAAATAATAAATCTTACACTAAAAATCGGCTCAGGCTTTTTATAACACACTGTAGAAAATTGGTCCAGCGTCTTGGTCAAACCGCCGCGGAATCGCGGCTGGAGCATGCTCCCGCCGCGGATCCGCGGCCGAGTTGACTCGGCCGTGGGCAAATTTTCTTGCAGTGTGTTCAGTGGGGTGTTTTGGGATTTTTACAATATGTTTTTTCTGCCCAGATTTTCCAGAAAGCAAAATTTGTTTTTGGGGCTTAAATATCCGTATTTTGATCGAGCTTCTAAAGACTTAAGCTAACGGGTTTATATCTGTGATGTGATATATGTATTGAACGTCTGCTAATCGCTATACGTCGATTAGTGGGGGTTATACATATCTGTGATTTGTAATATTGATGGTATGTATATATGAATTCATTGGATTGTCGCGGATGAATAGCCGGGGGGTTATGAGATGAGAGTTTTCTTTTTCTTTCAATTCATGTAAATTTGTAATTGATGTAATATTATTTATTTGGCCGCACAACCGGGGTGAGGTTGTAGCCGTCATTGTATAATTTCTTTTATTGTTTTTGCTCCTAGGATAGACCCATGGAGGGGGTGTACAAACTACCGGGTACCTCGAAATGCCGAGTGGCCTACTCACGTCATTGAGGGAGGTTGCTTCGCTTCGGGTATTTGGCGGGTAGTTTTCCGCACCCGTAGGGGTCTAGGGTGGGGTCTCAGCTATTCATCGAGACCGTGTAATCCTCTCTTCGTTACAGGCTCGTACGGATTGCGGATTCCTAGTATATCCAATGTGTTCATCTGTGATCTGGAATGGCTATCATTCCTGTATATCTATATATGATATCTATTTAGGCGTTGCTTATGTTTTGCATCCGCGCTAGTCCAGCCCCAGCTCTGTTGTTAGTTAAGTAACCTAACGGGTAATGATGGGGCCCCGTGGCGAATGCGGATGGCAAAAGCGTACGTCATATTTTGGTTGTTTTTTGCAATGGTAGGATTAAATGATGGGATGCATTAAAAATTAATGCATGAAAATAAACCAAAGTAAAGTCGTTGGAACAATTTCAAAACCACTCGGTTTCTTTTCAAAAACAACTTTTAAACGCGGAGCTTAAGCCACTCCTTTTAAAAGCTATCTCGTTCCATCGATTATATCAAGTTCACTACGTTCACGGTTTTGCTAAAACAATTCGTAGCCCTCCGTCGTTTCACATGGATAGTCAATAGTATTCAAGCTATATTTATTGGCCAAAGTCAAGGCATAGTGATTGGTAGCTATTGGGTATTCATGTGCAGCATAGATAGATGCGTTGGTTTGGGACAGTCGTACTGCCTTGTTGGCCAAAGTCAAGGGTAGGTACGGGTGGGTTCAAATTAACCTGGAGAATGACGGGTAGAACTTGACATGTGACTTATGATTTGTTGGCCAAAGTCAAGGTCATAAGAGCTTGGGGCAAAAAAATCCACATCGGGAGTTTCAAAAGAACTGAAACTTGCTAGCGCTGCATACCATTTGGAGTGTGATGATTCTGGTAGGATTCCTTCAGTTTTGTCACGCAATGATATTTGGATCCCGATCCTACTGTGAGTATATGTTACTCCTCGGAAAATTTCTCACTTAACGATCAATGCTATAAACCAAGTTGGTGTCTAAAAAGGTGTTAGCGGGGCTACGCCCCCTGGGAAAAGAGGTTATTTAATTAAGGAATTTCGCGAAAGCGTTAGAAAACCTCCCTTGAAGTACCGACACTAGCCTGGCTGAACGGTTAAGCAAGTATTGTACGGTGAGATTGATCCTAACTAATTCTTCCTTTTTGGTTTGAGGAGGGATTCGAGAGACAGTGGGTGCCATCCTGTTTAGACAAATTAAAAACCACTCTAAACTTGCAAGAACATCATGCTAAAATGTTTCTTCTCTCTCTCCTATTTGCAGCGACCAAACATCATGACTGGACTTAAGTTACTACTAGATAAAAACATACTGACAGGGCCAAACTACAAAGATTGGCTCAGGAATGTCAAAATGGCAATCACTTATGACAAGTTGGGGTATCTCCTTACCACCGAAGCTCCCCCTGTCCCACGTCCCAAAACCAGCGTCGCGGATAGGGAACTCCGTAAGACCTAGGAAATCGATTGCGCGAAGGCCAAGTGCCTCGTACTTACCTCTATGGAAAATGAACATCAGAGGAGGCACGAGAATATGGACCTTGAATCCATATTTCTCCATACAAAAGAACTGTATGGAGAGCAATCACGTATCGCCAGATACGAAGTCTTGAAAAAGCTGTTTTCTGCGAGATTGGCCGTCGGATCATCGGTAGCGGAACACGTGCTTAAGATGATTGGCTTCATTGAGGAGCTCGCGGACCTAGGGACTACATTAGAGAACGAGTTCTACACGGACTTGATTCTCCAGTCCCTTCCTTCCACTTACGCCCAATTTATCTTGAACATCAACTTGCAAGAAAAAGAAGTTGAACTTTCAGAACTCCTCAACATGCTGAGGAGTGCAGAGGGCACCCTACTGAAAGGTAGGGAAACATCCACTTTGTTTGTAGGAGGATCTTCCTCTTCTAGGTCCAAGGCGAAAGCCAAGGGAAAGAAGAAGAAAGCCCCCACCAATCCAAGGGGCGGTGTTAGTTAAGTGGATACGAAGGGAAAGACAAAGGCAACAAAAGTAGCGGGAAAGCTTGTGGGAAAGGAAGAATGCTTTTACTTTCACAAGAGTGGACACTGGAAAAAGGATTGCAGGGCTTGGAAGGCCAGAACCAAGGTTCTGAAGCAAGTTGCGGGTTCAGCTTCAAGTGTGTATGTTATTGAAAACTGTCTATCAATAAACTCTACATCCTGGGTATTGGATACCGGATCAGGATCTCATATCTGTAATTCTTTACAGGCACTGAGAAGGCGTAGGGTTTTGAAGGCAGGTGATATAACCCTCAGAGTTGCAAACGGAGCTGGCATGGATGCTGAGTCCGTGGGGGACTATCACCAGAGGTTGTCAGATGGACACGTTTTGGTTTTGCGTAATTGCTATTTTGTACCCAATGCAAATTGTAATATCATTTCTCTATCTTTATTATCTAAAGAAGATTATGAATTTGCATTTGTAAGCAATGTTGTAAACATTCACCTTAATCAAGTTCTGATTGGGTCAGGTAAATTAAGCAATGGTATATACGTATTAAACCAACCACGGATTTTCAATGTCTAGAATACATACAAAAGAAAGTCGCCGGAAACAAACCTGGCTTTCTTATGGCATTGTAGACTGAGTCGCATCAATGAGAGAAGGTTGACGAAGTTACATACAGAAGGATATTTGAATCCGTTCGAATATCAATCGTATGCAACTTGTCAATCCTGTCTCAAAGGAAAGATGACAAAGACTCCGTTCACTGGACACGGAGAAAGAGCGAGCGAGCTCTTGGAACTCGTACACAGCGACGTATGCGGTCCAATGTCTACACATGCGTGAAATGGTTATTCTTACTTCATTACTTTTACGGATGACTTTTTCAAGGTACGGATATGTCTTCTTAATGAAACATAAATCCGAAGCCTTTGGAAAATTCCAGGAATATAAGAATGAAGTAGAAAAACAAACCGGCAAAAGTATCAAGACACTGAGATCTGATCGAGGTGGGGAATACTTGAGTGCCGAGTTCCTGGATTACCTAAAAGAGAATGGAATTCTCTCTCAGCTTACTCCTCCGTACACTCCGCAACATAACGGTGTATCGGAGAGACGGAACCGGACCCTATTGGATATGGTACGGTCCATGATGAGTAACACCGAGTTACCGCGATAATTCTGGGGATATGCGCTAGAATCTGCTGCATACCTTTTGAACCGAGTTCCAACTAAGACTGTACCTACCACACCATATCAAGTGTGGTGTGGGAAGAAGCCCTATCTTAAGCACATTAAGACATGGGGATGTCCGGCTTTTGTCAAAAAGCAGCATGCGAACAAACTCGAGGCACGCTCAGTAAAGTGCAAGTTTGTGGGATATCCAAAGAACTCCAAGGGATATTTCTTCTATTGCGAAGAGGAACAAAAGGTTTTTGTTTCTCGTCATGCCCACTTCTTGGAAACTGAGTTTTTGGAAAATCAGATAAGTGGGAGCGCAATAGAACTGGAAGAAATTCCAGAACCACGAGCTATTACTGAAAGCTTAGTAGAACCAGAGGGTTCGAAAGATCAGGACATTCCTGCGCCGCTCCGCAGGAGTAGTAGGCAGTCTCATCCGCCCGAGAGATACTACGGTTTTCTCATAGACGGGGAGAGAGAGGATTGCATCATTGATAGTGATGAGCCGACTAGCTTCCAGCAGGCCATTCAGAGCGTTGACTCGGTAAAATGGCTGGATGCAATGCGGACCGAAATGGAGTCCATGTACACTAACAAAGTATGGACGTTGGACATTGCTCCAGATGGGGTAAAACCAGTAGGATGCAAGTGGATCTTCAAAAGAAAGATTGGTGTAGATGGTGTTGCGCCACGGCAGCGCCCCGGCCTTCTACTCGAGGCCAAAATGCGGAATCAAAATTTTTTCTTAACTTTAACCGGAACTACCACGGACAATATACCCGGATCGTAACCATTAACCTAATCCTAGCAATCAAGAGAAAGGGTGAGAGATATACCGAGTGATACGTGTCCTCCGGTGTTCTCGTCGTCGTCCCGATCTCCCGCGGAATCTCCGTCCATCACGTCCTCGTCGGAAAGGCACCACGTAGCCGATATCTTTTACGGGCTCCCACCTCTGGACCGAGACAACTTGGGCGCGAAGTTGGCTAGTCGACGCATCCAAGATTTGCTGTAGACTAGTGTAGGAAACATGTCCTTTTGGGGTAGTGAAGTTGTCATGGATGGAGGAAGTGAAGAATGAAATTTGGAGAGGGTTTGAGAATTTAGAAAGCATGCAAATGAGATTTGAATAATTCCCTCATCAAATATGAACCTCTCATTCTCATCATCTAAATGTGGCCGGCCCCTCTCAATCCTCAAAATGGTGGAGGGAAAAACAAAACATGAAGGGAGGTGATGGTAGGAAAAGTAGAGGGTAACCACAACCAAAGGAAATGATAACCATATCAAATCAAATTCTAATCATAATAAAGAAAGAAATGATGATAGAAAAGAATGGTATCAAAAGATGCTATCATAATCTCCCATTTCACAAATAACACCTCCACAAAAAGTTATTTGCAAACTTGCAAACAACCCCTTCCATCACAAAAGTCCGGCCGTGAAGGAACAAAGAAAAACCTACCGGAACGGAATGCAAACTGGCAACTACAGAAAACTGATCCCGTAATAAATTACAGGAAAACCCCACGACTGCATATACATGCCCGCATTTGCATTCCCACTGAACTCAAATGCAAAGAGACAAAATCTACACTGTCTAATACTAGGATCCGGCTTAAGCCAAAGCCGGCTAGTAAAAATCGTCCGATCACGATCCGTGCAATACCGCACGTATCTGATCGAACCCTGCCATATCTCCATACGGCCTCTACAGCGTTTCGCCCGAAACTTGGGTAACTGAGCGTGTGGTGGACTCTAAAGACTCGTCAATACTATGGCTGTGGATTTAACTACTAGCATGTCAGAGGTATTAGCCATACGTGACAGGCTACCAGCTATTGACCAAAAGGGACGTCGATGAGCGAACTCATCCTGACACCCTACTGAGCCTGTCAGTGACAATATCCGTACAGTCCGGTCCGTTCGTCTATGAGTATCGCATGGCGGGCCTAGGGGGTTGGTAAAAGTCAGACCCCCAAAAGCGGTACAAGTCGTGTCGGAGTGTAGCCCAGAACACCCTGAGATACTACTGGAATACCTAACAGTAAATCTCCTGCCTCGGCCGAGGGCTTTATGTAATGGCTCTCCTAGACACAGCACGACCTCACCCCCAATACCGGGAGAGACGAACCCCTGCAGATCCGCTCACTGCCTCCATGTGGCTCGGGACTGTACCCAACTAAAACCTGTTTGCACGAATCCTTTGAGCCGCGGTAGGGTAGTAATCAAAGCACAGTGGGAACTCACACGAGGCAAATGACGATCTCAGGTCGATGAACTAACCTGTACACATGTCACTAGGGAACTGCTTTCTGACGTCTGGTATAATCCCAACTAGCAGGTTCCCGGCGAGTCCTGTCCGGTGTACTCATAACCCAATGAGCACCTGTATACATCTTAGGTGAACCAACTGACACCAGTGGCTTGTGAGACCGGCCACCACCCCTCGTCGGGGTCTCGACTGTATACACTAGTCTACTAATGGAGTATCGATGCCCTGTCTCGAAACTCCCACGACTAGGGACCATTTAAGGATGTGCTTATAGACTCCAGCTCTCACGTATATGATCGCCATCATATTGCTGGTCGTCAAGCAAGAATCCTAGGGGCTCTATCAACGTGTAATAGCGACTCGTAAGGTCTTCTAAAGCAGTACACGATGAAAAAGATAAACCAGATAGCATACTATCATCTTGAGTAAGACTGTCCTACTAGGACAGGTCCTCCCTCAATCATTGCAATCACGTGCCTGTGATCCAATAATTGACTCTGAGGGCACTATCTCCAACAATCTCCTACTTGCACTCAAGGCTAATTATTGCGATGTCGCATACTCACAGCCTGTATGATACCGAACACCTAACTCCTCTACTAGTCAGTCTCACAAAGCTCGTTTGCGAAACTATTGCGTTCGAGGAATAGCCTCAATGAGTGGATCCGCTGTGATGTTTCTTTCTATGTCTCTCTATATCTCAAGTTCGCGGAGAAAGCCATCTCCCGAAATGAGCAATACCTGCCTTAGAGTATGTCTGGATGTCTGATGGGACCTAGTTCATAAATGAACTCCAAATCAAAACTTCTTAGACTATATCATCAACTGAACTTAATCAGTATCCTGCGCCATGCCTCCCTCAGTATCCTCCTGCACCACTTGTCCATGATACCGCCCCTCGACAGAGGGAAAACTATAACTCTGACAGCCACTCTGCCGTCCAGGTCACCATGGAAGCCTGGAATGATAACCGTCTCCTAAAGGAGGCTGCCGTTATAATATCCCTAGAACACGCACTTATGTCCTATAACTGATTCCGATCGTTTCTCCAGGATTGGATTAATATCAACTTATTGCATCTACTGCAAGAACAACATCTGGTGTGGTACTTGACATCTCATGATTGACTCAATTGCCTGAGCAAGTGATCTGCCAATCATGCACATCCCTCTCTATTTTAGTTTATAAGACACCTTTAAAGAGGGTGACTCCATCACCTGTAGGTACACTACCGTGCCAGGAGCCGTCCATTTTAAATACTCATAGAATGCTGTCAAAGTACCCAGATTGGGAAACCACCCAAATCTAGATCTAAAACCATAGATCCAGTAACCAGAATGTCTGATATAATATCCACGTCCTATGTGGAGAAACTACTGTGTGACAACCAAAGTATAACTGATCGTAGTATTGGAATTTCACTTCCTACTCTGTGTATGTCATCCAAATAGCAGGACATCACATCCTACTACCTTCTTAACAGATCCATCCCCTATTCTGATGAAGTCAAACCAATGACTGGCACATCAGAAATAGATGATCTATCTCCGCTATGTCTACTTAAGTCTATGAATAGACATAAGCCACTTGTCCACTGTGCTTCCGTAGCTCCCACTGACTACGACAACCCTCTGGCAGAGTCACATAGACGTACACTTCTAAAGCTAGTTCAGAACGACGCTATACTCATCCTCCTGCCTGGTCTCACAGTCTGGAACAACAGCAATGGCAAGTCTGGGTAAACAAGAACCTTCCTGCCACCGTCCTTGAGCATACCTGTTAGTGTATATGCCCTAGAGGCCATTACTGTATCATACTAGTTTGTATATTACTTAATGGAAGCTTGGGATATTCACCTTGTATAAACAATCTTGCTCAATATAGTAGTATGCTACTTGGTTTGTTTCTACTTCAATGTGTACTTGTGTTTATTTTACTATATCACTTATACGCATTAGTGGAGCCCTTAGGATCTTTGCTTGATTACCAGCGTTGTGATGGCAGTCACACTAGTGGGGGCTGGGTAATCTATAAGCACATCCTTATACAGGTCCCTAGTCGCAGGACTATCGAGACAGGGCATCGATACTCCGGAGTAGACTAGCGTATGCGCTTCTCATCCCAGTGTGGGAGATGGTCTGTCCCACAGCCATCAGTACGTCGTACTGGAGATAGTATACGGGTGCTCGTTCGGTTACGAGTACACTGGACAGGACTCGTCGGGAACTGACAGGTTGGTATTATACCTATCGTCAGTTATCAGTTCCCAGGTGACATGAGTACAGCTTAGTCCGCTGACTTGACACTGGCACTTCGCCTCAAGTGTGTTCCCACTGCACTTTGATCACTACCCTACCACGGCTCAAAGGAGTCGTGCAAACCGGTGGTGGTTGGGTGCAGTCCCGAAGCACTTGGAGGCAGTGACGGTTAGACAGGATTCGTCTCTCCCGGTATTAGGGGTTGACATCGCGCTGTGTCTAGGAGAGCCATTACACGAGTAGTTCCTGGCCAGGGCAAGCGAGATATACTGGTAGGTTCCAGTGTTATCTCAGGGTGTTTTGGGCTTCACTCCGGCACGACTTGTACCGCTATTAGGGGACTGACGTTTTACCGCCACCTAGGCCCGACATGCGATGTATTAGACGAACAGACCGGACTGTACGGAGACTGTCACATTCAGACTCAGTAGGAGTACCGATGGGGTTTCACCTCGTCAGCCTTCTTGTCGACATCTACCTGGGGACCGTTACGCACAGCTAGTGCCGCTTGCGGTCTGTGGTTAAACCCACTGCCAGCGTAGTGTCGAGTCTTTAGAGTCCCACACAGAGGGTATTCGCCTCTGGAAAAACAGAGTAGAGGTCGCATGGTTTTGCGACAGGGTTCGTTCTCATCCGCGCACTTGTGCACGTTTGGAGTCCGGATGGATATTGCCAGCGGGCAATGGTTTGAGCCGGATACTGGTATATGATTTGGGGTTGCTTTTATCTCTCAGTATTCATGTTCCTCGGAACAAGAATACAGGTGTGTATGCACAGTTATTTGAGTAGGAGGAAGATGACTTTCATTAGGGTTTCGGAACGGGTGCGTATGCACAGTTGACAGTCGTCTTTTTCCAAACCCTAATGGATTTATATTATATCAATTAATAATATATAATAAAATGAAATTGTGTCATGGTTGGTTTTTATGTTGACTTGTTGACCATGGTTGACTTGTTGACCATGGTTGAACTTTTGACCATCATCATTACAAAAGAAAGATGCTCTTGATTCTTGCATTTTCATTTAATGTTTGTAATGATAATGGTCATTCATAAACCTTCCATCAAACCTTTTTCATTTTCATTATTATTATTATTATTGATAATTCTTTTTCTTTTGCATTATGGTTGCAAGAAAGAAAAAGGATAGCTCATTCTATCATATTCATTCTCTCTCTTCACTTCATCTTCTTCTTCCTCTAGCAAAAGAGAAACCTTCTCATGTGTTGAGAATCCTTCTCTTTAAAAAGAAAAGCAACCCTTAGACACTCTCTACTCACTCTAGGATCAAGGGTTTAGCAAGCCGGCGATTCTAGTTCACTCCAAGTTCGAGAAAGAGCCCAAAGGTCGAACCTTCGAGGTGGATCCATCTTCGACGGAAGAAGGCGACAAGAAGAGAACCATCAACCTCCACAAAGTTTGAAGAAGAAGGAGTTCAAGTTTAGGTATAACCATCTTCATCCGAGTAGCTAAATCTCTTTAGCAAGTTTGCTAGTTTTAGTTTAGGTAACGATCCCGACCTTGTTTAGTCCATGTTGCCTCTTGCACTAAAAATTTGATTTTTATACCGTTTCCGCCTCCCCGTAAGAACCGGGGGTCGCAACGTGGACTTACAGTGGTATCAGAGCGGATGTAGCTTATGCACTCAGTGTGGTAAGCCGGTATCAGTCAAACCCTGGGGAGAAACACTGGATAGCGGTAAAGAACATTCTCAAGTACCTGAGAAGGACTAAGGAGATGTTCTTGGTGTATGGCGGAAAAGACTTCCAGATTGAGGCCTTTGCTGACTCCAGCTTCCAGAGTGACAAGGATGATTCCAAGTCCATGTCGGGTTTTGTCTTTACCCTCAATCGAGGGGCGGTGTGTTGGAAGAGCTCCAAACAGGAAACCGTTGCAGACTCGACTATGGAAGCGGAATACATTGCTGCATCTGATGCCGCAAAAGAAGCTGTCTGGATGAGGAAGTTCTTGAAAGAACTTCAGGTGGTTCCGTCCATTGTTGACCCAATACCTCTGTATTGCGACAACAACGGGGCTATAGCTTTAGCGAAGGAACCCAGGTCCCATCAGAGATCCAGGCACATCTTGAGGCGGTATCACCTGATCAGGGAGATCGTGGATCGCAAGGAGATCGAGGTTCGGAGGGTTGCTTCAGAAGAAAACACTGCAGATCCATTCACCAAGGCCTTACCCCAGACTCAGTTCGAGTGGCTGATCGAGATGATAGGTCTTCGATACGCCAGTACATGGCCTTAGTGCAAGTGGGAGATTGTTAGTGTATATGCCCTAGAGGCCATTACTGTATCATACTAGTTTGTATATTACTTAATGGAAGCTTGGGATATTCACCAACAATCTCCCACTTGCACTAAGGCCATGTACTGGCGTATCGAAGACCTATCATCTCGATCAGCCGCTCGAACTGAGTCTGGGGTAAGGCCTTGGTGAATGGATCTGCAGTGTTTTCTTCTGAAGCAACCCTCCGAACCTCGTGCCGCGGAAGGGCGGCGCTTTGTCGTCTTCTCTGCATCATTTTTCGTGCAGTGTGTTTGTGTGTTGGTTTTGGGATTTTTAAAATATATTATATGTGCCCAGATTTTCCAGAAAAGAAATTTTCTTTTGGGGTCCTATAATTCCGTATTTTTTCCGAACTTCACTGCACTTTGACTATGATGGTTATATCTGTGATGTTTGCATGTATTGAACGTCGGCTAATCGCTATAAGTCGATTAGTCGGGGTTATAGATGATCTGTGTTTGGCATTGGAATGTGTATATGAATGTGTTGGACTGTCGCGGGTGAATAGCCGGGGTGGATGTGAGATGAGCTTTTGTTTTTCTTTCATTCATTGTAAATGTAAATTGATGTAATTATATTATTTGTTTGGCCGCACAACCGGGTCGGGGTTGTAGCCGTCATTTTATAATTCTTTTTACAGTTTTTGCTCCTAGGATAGACCCATGGAGGGGGTGCACAAACTACCGAGTACTTGGCGGGTAGTTTGCCGCACCCGTAGGGGTCTTGGGTGGGGTATTTGGCTATTCACCGCGACCGTGTAATCAGCTTTTCGTTTCAGGCTCGAAAGGATTGCGGATTGCTAGTATATCCAATGTATTCATCTGTGATCTGTAATGTCTATCATTGCTTTCTATTTAGGCGTTGCTTATGTTTTACAGCCGCGCTAGCCCAGCCCCCGCTCTGTCGTTAGTTAAGTAACCTAACGGGTGATGACGGGGCCCCGTGGCGAATGCATATGGCATAAGCGTACGTCATATTTTGGTTGTTTTCTGCAATGGTAGGATTAAATGATGGGACGCATTAAAAGAACTAATGCAAGAATATCACGCATTAAAAGAACTAATGCAAGACAATAAACCAAGTTAAAGTCGTTGGAACACTTTCGAAAAACCCCTCGGTTCTTTTCAAAACTAACTTTTAAATGCGGAGATTGAGCCACTCCTTCTAAAAGCTATCTCGTTCCATCGATTATATCAAGTTCACTACGTTCACGGTTTCGCCAAAACCATTCGTAGCCCTCCGTCGTTTCACATGAATAGTCAATAGTATTCAAGCTGTGTTTGTTGGCCAAAGTCAAGGCATAGTGATTGGTAGCTATTGGGTATTCATGTGCAGCATAGATAGATGCGTTGGTTTGGAACAGTCGTACTGCCTTGTTGGCCAAAGTCAAGGGTAGGTACGGATGGATTCAAATTAACCTGGAGAACGACGGGTAGAACTTGACATGTGACTTATGATTTGTTGGCCAAAGTCAAGGTCATAAGAGCATGGGGCAAAAATCCACATCGGGAGTTTCATAAGTACTGAAACTTGCTAGATTTGCATACCATTTGGAGTGTGGTGATTCTGGTAGGATTCCTTCAGTTTCGTCACGCGATGATATTTGGATCCCGATCCTACTGTGAGTATATGCTACTCCTCGGGAAATTTCTCTCTAAACGATCAATGCTATAAACCTAGTAGGTGCCTAGAAAGGTGTTAGCGGGGCTACGCCCCCAGGGAAAAGAGGTTCTCTAATTAAGGAACTTCGCAAAAGCGTTGGAAAACCTCCCTCGAAGTACCGACACTGGCCTGGCTGAACGGTTAAGCAAGTATTGTGCGGTGGGATTGATCCCGACTAATTCTTCCTTTATGGTTTGAGGAGGGATTCGAGAGACAGTGGGAGCCATCCTGTTTAGACAAATTAAAAACCATTCTAAACTTGCAAGAGCATCGTGCTAAAGTGTTTCTTCTCTCTCCCCCTGCAGCGACCAAATCGAAATGACTGGACTTAAGTCACTTCTAGATAAAAATATACTGACAGGGCCAAACTACAAAGATTGGCTCAGGAATGTCAAAATGGCGATCACTTACGACAAGCTGGGGTATCTTCTTACCACCAAAGCTCCCCCCGTCCCAGGTCACACCTCCAGCGTCGCGGATAAGGAAATCCGTAAGACTTGGGAGATTGATTGTGCGAAGGCCAAATGCCTCGTGCTTGCCTCTATGGACAACGAACACCAGAGGAGGCACGAGAATATGGATTTGGAATCCATATTTCTTCATACAAAAGAACTGTATGGAGAGCAGTCTCGTATCGCAAGATACGAATTGTCGAAGAAGTTATTTTCGGCAAGGTTGGCCGTCGGATCATCGGTAGCGGACCACGTGCTTAAGATGATTGGCTACATTGAGGAGCTCGCGGAACTTGGGACCACGTTGGAAAGTGAACTCTATACGGATTTAATCCTCCAGTCCCTTCCATCCACTTACGCCCAGTTTATACTGAACTTCAACTTGCAAGAAAAGGAAGTTGAACTTTCAGAACTCCTAAACTTGCTGAAAAGCGCAGAGGGCACCCTACAGAAAGGTAGGGAAACACCCGCTTTGTTTGTAGGAGGATCTTCTTCCTCTAAGTCCAAGGCGAAAGCCAAGGGAAAGAGGAAGAAAGCCCCCGCCAAACCAAGAGGCGGTGTTAGTAAAGTGGGTACGAAGGGAAAGGAAAAGGCAACAAAGATTGCGGGGAAGCTTGTGGGAAAGGAGGAATGCTTCTATTGTCATAAGAGTGGACACTGGAAGAAAGATTGCAGGGCCTGGAAGGCCAGGACACAGGAACTGAAGCAGGTTGCGGCTTCAGCTTCAGGTGTGTATGTTATTGAAAACTGTCTTTCTATAAACTCTACTTCCTGGGTATTGGATACCGGATCAGGATCTCATATCTGTAATTCTTTGCAGGCGTTGAGAAACCGTAGGTTTTTGAAGGCAGGTGACGTGACCCTCAGAGTTGCGAACGGAGCTAGCATGGATGCTAAAGCCGTGGGGGACTATCACCTGGGAATGACAGATGGGCATGTTTTGGTTTTGCGTAATTGCTTTTTTGTACCCAACGCAACTTGTAATAACATTTCTGTATCTTTAGTTTCTAAAGAAGGTTATGAATTTGCGTTTGTAAGTAATGTTGTAAACATTCACCTTAATCAAGTTCTGATTGGGTCAGGTACTCTGAGCAATGGTATATACGTGTTAAACCCACCACAGATTTTCAATGTCCAGAATACACACAAAAGAAAGTCTCCAGATATTAATCAGGCTTTCTTATGGCATTGTAGACTGGGTCACATCAATGAGACACGGTTGACTAAGTTACATAAAGAAGGATACTTGGATCCGTTCGAGTATCAGTCTTATGCCACTTGTGAATCTTGTCTCATGGGAAAGATGACAAAGACTCCGTTCACTGGACACGGAGAAAGAGCGAGCGAGCTCTTGGGGCTCGTACACAGCGACGTGTGCGGTCCAATGTCTACAAATGCGCGAAGCGGTTACTCTTACTTTATCACTTTTACGGATGATTTTTCAAGGTACGGTTATGTCTTCTTAATGAAACATAAGTCCGAGGCCTTTGAAATGTTCCAGGAATATAAGAATGAAGTAGAGAAACAGACCGTTAAAAGTATCAAGATTCTAAGATCGGATCGAGGTGGAGAATACTTAAGTGCCGAGTTCCTGAACTATTTAAAAGAGAACGGAATTCTCTCTCAGCTCACTCCTCCATACACTCCGCAACACAACGGTGTATCGGAGAGACGAAACCGAACCGTATTGGATATGGTACGGTCCATGATGAGTAAGGCTGAGTTACCGCGATCATTCTGGGGGTATGCGCTAGAATTAGCTGCGTACCTTTTGAACCGAGTTCCTACTAAGACTGTGCCTACTACACCATATGAGATATGGAGTGGGAAGAGACCCTATCTTAAGCACATTAAGATATGGGGATGTCCAGCTTTTGTTAAAAAGCAGCATGCGGACAAGCTCGAGGCACGCTCAGTACAGTGCAAGTTTGTAGGATATCCAAAGAACTCCAAGGGATATTTCTTCTACTGCGAAGAGGAACAAAAAGTTCTTGTTTCTCGTCATGCCTACTTCTTGGAAACTGAGTTTTTGGAAAATCAGATAAGTGGGAGAGCAGTAGAACTGGAAGAAGTTCCAGAACTACAAACCATTACTGAAATCTTAGAGGAACCAGAGGGTTCGAAAGAACAGGACATTCCTACGCCGCTCCGCAGGAGTAGTAGGCAGTCTCATCCGCCCGAGAGATACTACGGTTTTCTCATAGACGGGGATAGAGAGGATTGCATCATAGATTATGATGAGCCTACTAGCTTCCAGCAGGCCGTTCAGAGCGTTGACTCGGTAAAATGGCTGGATGCAATGCGGACCGAAATGGAGTCCATGTACACCAACAAAGTATGGACGTTGGACATTGCTCCAGACGGGGTAAAACCCGTAGGATGCAAGTGGATCTTCAAAAGAAAGATTGGTGTAGATGGACAGGTTGAGACCTATAAAGCTAGACTTGTAGCAAAGGGTTTCCGTCAAAGACCTGGCTTGGACTATGACGAAACATTTTCTCCAGTGGCTATGCTGAAATCCATTCGGATCCTTCTTGCCATTCTGCCTTCCACGATTATGAGATTTGGCAGATGGACGTAAAGACCGCTTTTCTAAATGGAAATTTAGAGGAGTGTGTCTATATGGATCAGCCAGAGGGTTTCATTCAGAGTGGGAGCAGCGGAAAGGTGTGCAAGTTGCTTAAGTCCATCTATGGACTAAAGCAGGCATCGCGGAGTTGGAACATCTGTTTTGATGAGACAGTCAAAGAATTTGGCTTTATCAAAAATCCAGATGAACCATGCATCTATAGTAGATTTGTAGCGAGAACTGTAGTATTCCTCATTTTATACGTGGATGACATTCTCTTAATAGGAAATGACATTCCTATGCTACAATCTGTCAAGGGGTTCTTGTCACACAGGTTCTCCATGAAAAACCTGGGTGATGCCTCTTACATCCTGGGGATCCGGATCCATCGTGATAGATCCAAGAGGATATTGGGACTTTCTCAGTCCAGGTACATCGACACCATACTGAAGAGATTCAGTATGGAAGATTCCAAGCGCGGTAACCTACCGGCTTGTCACGGGATCACCCTCTCTAAAGAGATGTCTCCCAAGACTGATTTGGAGAGGGATCGCATGTCTATTATACCCTACGCTTCTGCGGTAGGCTCTATAATGTATGCGATGTTGTGTACCAGACCGGATGTAGCTTATGCACTCAGTGTGGTAAGCCGGTATCAGTCAAACCCTGGGGAGAAACACTGGATAGCGGTAAAGAACATTCTCAAGTACCTGAGAAGGACTAAGGAGATGTTCTTGGTGTATGGCGGAAAAGACCTCCAGATCGAGGCCTTTGCTGACTCCAGCTTCCAGAGTGACAAGGATGATTCCAAGTCCATGTCGGGTTTTGTCTTTACCCTCAATGGAGGGGCGGTGTGTTGGAAGAGCTCCAAACAGGAAACTGTTGCAGACTCGACTATGGAAGCGGAATACAGTGCTGCATCTGATGCCGCAAAAGAAGCTGTCTGGATGAGGAAGTTCTTGAAAGAACTTCAGGTGGTTCCGTCCATTGTTGACCCAATACCTCTGTATTGCGACAACAACGGGGCTATAGCTTTAGCGAAGGAACCCAGGTCCCATCAGAGATCCAAGCACATCTTGAGGCGGTATCAATACCGAAGTACCTCTCGGGTGCCTGAGGTTACCCACCATATCTGCGGAGTGGCTAATGGAATGTCAAACCAGATTGAATCTTCAGGTTCTTATCAAATCTTCCGTAATCGTTTGCGGTTCTGGAATCACTTCCAGTTCTACCATACTCCCACTACTGTTTTCTGAAAAAATCCATTTCTTTTAAAAATGTGGCGAGTCAAGAACAATATCACTATTGATCTTCCAGATGGTAGAAAATCAACCCTCGTCATAGCCTGGGTCAACCCACAAACAGCCATTACAGAAACGTGCCTTGAGTTATCCGGAGTCTTGTTTTAAGCATAAGCCGGACAACTCCCCGTACCTTAACAATGTCAAGATATGAACTATTCTGTATCCAATATAGAAACAGAGGCACTGATTTAATTGGAACCAGATTCAAATCATGCAGCTGTCTCCAGTGCATGTCAACTAAATGGAAAGAGGTCGATCAGCGTTACTCAACTTAGGAATACTTCCAATTATGAGTAACCTGAAAGAGAAGAAAGTTCTCTTAATCATTACTATCAACTGAATACCGCACACAAGTATCTACATCTTCGATCTCCTTGAAGAATCCTGATACTTGCAACACTTGGTTCTCTACTTTATTCATATACCTATAACTTCTCAAAACTTGGACCCTGTGTTTCTACGAAACACCTGTCTAAGAACCAGAGAAGTCATAAGTAAACAGAATATAGTACGAAGACCAACCCCTCTGTTCTAATGGACACTGGACAATATACAATACTCTGTATAAGTCCCCTGAGTCTAATAACTCATTCACTGTGTCGTAGGTTGAAAACTGTACTTATGGTTAAGAAGAATTACACCGCTGTTCAATGCTCCTTGCCTAAACATCCACTGATATAAGTAAATGTCGTAGACATAATTTCAAAAAGGTATATC
Source organism: Agapanthus africanus (assembly GCA_030015575.1). Taxonomy (NCBI): domain Eukaryota; kingdom Viridiplantae; phylum Streptophyta; class Magnoliopsida; order Asparagales; family Amaryllidaceae; genus Agapanthus; species Agapanthus africanus. The sequence continues at coordinate 466,023,433 of CM057339.1, read as the reverse complement.
TCACTCTATAAAAATAGACGTACAGATATATCAATTTGAAATTGGTGCATAGCAACGGATATTCAAAACCAAATATTTGCCGACCGGCAAACAACCCAGGTGACATCCTCAAATATCACCAATTACAACGAATTCCGATATAATGGGGATGATCACCAAATTCCCAATAACTTACTCCCACTCATCATCTGTAAAAACCATACAGATATGAGAATCAAACCTGGTAAATACATACCCTGGAGCAAGTGTCTAATTGGGAAATCAGTTTTCTTTTAACAGTACACAGTGAAATTGAAACATTGAAATGTTTCGATGGGGTATCCTGGTATTCCTAGTAATGCCTCTTCCATTATCCAGATTCACAACTGTAACCGTATATCTCTTTGCCATCTCTCCAAATCCCTTTATATGTCTTTAGTCATTACCTTCTGTACACCCCTTTAGGCCAAATGGTTTTCTTCCTTCCCTACCGTTCGGCACCAGCCTATGGTTTGGAAGAAGACTATCCAATAAGCATAATGGGTGTACTGTCCTAATCCTAGGAACACTCGCAATGCGAGAGAAGGTGAAGATAAAAGACAACTGAATGTATCTTATTCCTATTTCTCCTGAACCAGCGTCCATCCCCGAACTGGAACAAGTTCCTTTCGAGTTCGTATATAACCATACGACGGATTATCCAATAAACTTGTGATCTTCGTAGTGATACGGAGTGTCCTGAAGAAATACAAAGGTGATTTAGGATTGGCGAAGAAAAACTTGGTTTGGTCGTGAATAGCAGTCGCAGTTTACTTTACCCTTTTACTAATCCCTTGCTTTGTCTTAACTTAATACCTTCCGCACACCATCGTTATGCAAATTGGTTTTCTCCATTCCCTACCGTTCGGCACCAGCCTAAGGTTTGGAAGAAGACTATCAAATTTGCGTAATAGGTGTACTACTCCTAAACCAAGGAGTACTCGCAATCTGAGAGAGAAGATAAAAGGAAAAGACAACTGAATAGTCCTATTCGTTTTCTCCAGAACCAGAAACCATCCTCGAATTCCTTCGAGTTCATATATAACCATACGATGGTTTTGTCCAATGGAAGTGGACGTTCGTAGTAATACGGGGTGTCCTGGAGAAAAGGGTAAAAGCAGGAGTGGCAATGATGTTTGCAACTCTGACAATCCAAAAGCTAGTCTTATAAGAAGGTTCGGTTAATTTTGGTTACTGAGTCATAGTATAGGGTCGGGTCCATGGTCGCTGCCAAAGATATAGAGAAAAGAAACACTCAGCATGCACTCTAACCTAGATCAGAATGGTTACCAATTTATCTAATCAGGAAACCTTCCACTGTAACCTCAAATTCTCCTCCAAACCTGAAAGAAGAATTAGTCGGGATCACCCGAGGAGTAAACCAACTCATCAGTGGGAATCGGGATCCAATTATCATCACCTGATAATTTGACGGAATCCACTCAAGTCACCACACTCCAGAAGGTATGCGCATGCCTGGCAAGTTTCAGTTTCTTTAGAAACTCCCGATGTGATTTTTACCCCAAGCGGTTTATGACCTTGACTAGGTCAACAAACCATAAACCGCTAGTCAAGTTCAACCCGTCATTATACTGGATTGCATTAAACCCACCCGTACGTGCCCTTGACTAGGTCAACAAGGCCGTACGACTGTCCTAACCAATCCCACTTATGCAACAAACAAGTACCACTTAGCTACCGAACACTACGTCGTGACTAGGTCAACAAACGTAGCACGAATACTAAATAATACCTGTAGGAAATGACGGAGGTCTACGGCTGGTTTTTGGCGAAAAACCTTTAACGTAATGAACTTGATATCGTTGAAGGAACTGCATAGTTTTTTATAAAAAATATAGTGATGAAAACCCTTTGCTAAAGAGGTCACTCCCGGTGAAGGGATCTCGGCTCTTTCCCCATAGAATGAGGTGCAGGATATTCCAATTGAATACCACGATGCAAAGCAAAAATAAACGACTATAGTGAAGTTATTGCCATGACGCAAACTTCTGTCCAAGGGGTCACTCCCGGAGAAGGGATCTCGGCCCTTGCCTCGTCGACTGAGGTGCTGGATATTCATAACCGAATACCACTGTGCAAAACAAAAGAGAACGCCCTTGCAATAACGGCTTTTTTTAAAAAAATTGTTCCAACAACATCAGAATAGGTTGGTTTAACTTGCATTGATCCGAATCAATGCAGTCCCATCAATTGATCACACCAATAAAGAATGAAAATAATGATGTACGTATATGCCATCCGCATTCGCCACTGGGTCCCGTCATCACCCGTTAGGTTACTTAACTAACGATAGAGCGGGGACTGGACTAGCGCGGATGCAAAACATATACAACATCTACTAGTATATATATAATATATAATTTTCGCTCAAGGCGTGATAAAATGCAACATCACAGAAATGTAAAGCATCACAGAACAATACAGATATCTGGAAACCCCGGGTTTCACTGAGCCGCTACTGAAACCCGACGTTCCCCTGGTCGTATGGATAACCTGTGCAATGAAATCCTAGACCCCTACGGGCGCGGCAAGTTACCCGCAAAAAACTGAAGCGAGGCAGCCCCCTTCAGCAACGTGAATGGACCACCCAGCACTTCACGGAATCCGGTAGCTTGGGCACCCCTCCTGGGTCAACCTGTACCCCCTACGAGTGCGGCGAATAGCCCGCCAATTCTAGAGGAAAGCCCCCTCCGTCTCAATGCCATGAGATGCGGGCCCGTTGCCCTCTAGAACCCGGCTATCCGTGCACCCCTCCGCGGGGTAATCCTAGTACAGAAAGTAAAAAATACATACAAAGGGTACATCGACCGCAACCTGGTCGAGCCCCATAAGAATAATACAAACAGGCAGTGACGGCAGTCCACATGTCGGACGCTCGCCCCGCAATATCAAATGTACATAATACAACAAAACTGTACTAATACTGCAACCAGGCTATCCACCACGACCGATCCGCAACAACACAGCACAATCACAGAACATCAATATGAATGTCACGCTCGCAAATCCGTCTAACCGGGCTATAGCAGTTAGACAGGATTTACCGATCAAGTGACATTCACGGTTGCAGATATAATGTAAATACTGTGAACTAATGTGTTTAAACTTTTCGATCGATCAAATTTATCGAAGTGGGCCCCAAGTATTACTGTAGCACTTAAAGAAATTCTGGGCCCAAAAGGAATATACCAGAACCCCCTATTTTCAGCCCAAAAGCCTACTGCAAAAAATTGGTGAAGCGAAGACTCAATACTGTGGCGGAACCGTGGCCAAATAGGGGTTATGGCCGCGGTTCCGCGGTCGTATGGAGGGATCACACTACCAAATTTTCAAAGTGTTCTTATAATTCCATGTACATCATTCTGCAACAACCTGAAAAATTTTTGGAGCTAAAAAGAATTTCGACAGAAAACACATGGAATGAAAATGCGGTTTTGGGATAAATGTTCGATCGAAGTTTTAAACACACTAGACCAAGCTAGATTAGGTTAATGGTGTGGCACTGATACCATGTTGCGCCACGGCAGCGCCCCGGCCTTCTACTCGAGGCCAAAATGCGGAATCAAATTTTTTTCTTAACTTTAACCGGCGCTACCGCCGACAATATACCCGGATCGTAACCATTAACCTAATCCTAGCAATCAAGAGAAAGGGTGAGAGATATACCGAGTGATCCGTGTCCTCCGGTGTTCTCGTCGTCGTCCCGATCTCCCGCGGAATCTCCGTCCATCACGTCCTCGTCGGAAAGGCACCACGTAGCCGATATCTTTTACGGGCTCCCACCTCTGGACCGAGACAACTCGGGCGCGAAGTTGGCTAGCTGACGCGTCCAAGATTTGTTGTAGACTAGTGTAGGAAACATGTCCCTTTAGGGTAGGGAAGTTGCCATGGATGGAGGAAGTGAAGAATGAACTTTGGAGAGGGTTTGAGAATTTAGAAAGCATGCAAATGAGATATGAATAATTCCCTCATCAAAAATGAACCTTTCATTCTCCTCATCTAAATGTGGTCGGCCCCTCTCAATCCTCAAAATGGTGGAGGGAAAAACAAAACATGAAGGGAGGTGATGGTAGGAAAAGTAGAGGGTGACCACAACCAAAGGAAATGATAACCATATCAAATCAAATTCTAATCACAATAAAACAAGAAATGATGATAGAAAAGGATGGTATCAAAAGATGCTATCATAATCTCCCATTTCACAAATAACACCTCCACAAAAAGTTATTTGCAAACTTGCAAACAACCCCCTCCATCACAAAAGTCCAGCCGTGAAGGAACAAAGAAAAACCGACCGGAACGGAATGCAAACTGGCAACTACAGAAAACTGATCCCGTAATAAATTACAGGAAACCCCGCGACTGCATATACATGCCCGCATTTGCATTCCCACTGAACACAAATGCAAAGAGACAAAATCTACACTGTCTAATACTAGGATCCGGCTTAAGCCAAAGCCGGCTAGTAAAAACCGTCCGATCACGATCCGTGCAATACCGCACGTATCTGATCGAACCTTGCCATATCTCCATACGGCCTCTACAGTGTTTCGCCCGAAACTTGAGTAACTGAGCGTGTGGTGGACTCTAAAGACTCGTCAATACTATGGCTGTGGATTTAACCACTAGCATGTCAGAGGTATTAGCCATACGTGACGGGCTACCAGCTATTGACCAAAAGAGACGTCGATGAGCGAACTCATCCTGACACTCTACTGAGCCTGTCAGTGACAGTATCCGTACAGTCCGGTCCGTTCGTCTATGAGTATCGCATGGCGGGCCTAGGGGGTTGGTAAAAGTCAGACCCCCAAAAGCGGTACAAGTCGTGTCGGAGTGTAGCCCAGAACACCCTGAGATACTACTGGAATACCAACCAGTAAATCTCCTGCCTCGGCCGAGGGCTTTGTGTAATGGCTCTCTTAGACACAGCACGACCTCACCCCCAATACCGGGAGAGACGAACCCCTGCAGATCCGCTCACTGCCTCCATGTGGCTCGGGACTGTACCCAACTAAAACCTGTTTGCACGAATCCTTTGAGCCGCGGTAGGGTAGTAATCAATGCACAGTGGGAACTCACACGAGGCAAATGATGATCTCAGGTCGATGAACTAACGTATACACATGTCACTAGGGAATAGCTATCTGACATATGGTATAATCCCAACTAGCAGGTTCCCGGCGAGTCCTGTCCGGTGTACTCATAACCTAATGAGCACCTGTATACATCTTAGGTGAACCAACTGACACCAGTGGCTTGTGAGACCGGCCACCGCCCCTCGTCGGGGTCTCGACTGTATACACTAGTCTACTAATAGAGTATCGATGCCCTGTCTCGAAACTCCCATGACTAGAGACCATTTAAGGATGTGCTTATAGACTCCAGCTCTCACGTATATGATCGCCATCATACTGCTGGTCGTCAAGAAAGAATCCTAGGGGCTCTATCAACGTGTAATAGGGACTCGTAAGGTCACCTAAAACAGTACACGATGATAAAGATAAACCGGATTGCATACTATCATCTTGAGTAAGACTGTCCTACTGGGACAGGTCCTCCCTCAATCATTGCAATCACGTGCCTGTGATCCAATAATTGACTCTGAGGGCACTATCTCCAACAGATGGACAGGTTGAGACCTATAAGGCTAGACTTGTTGCAAAGGGTTTTCGTCAAAGACCTGGTTTGGACTATGACGAAACCTTTTCTCCAGTGGCTATGCTGAAATCCATTCGGATCCTTCTTGCTATTGCTGCCTTCCACGATTAGGAGATTTGGCAGATGGATGTAAATACCACTTTTCTAAATGGAAATTTAGAGGAGTGTGTCTATATGGACCAGCCAGAGGGTTTCATTCAGACTGGGAGCAGCGGAAAGGTGTGCAAGTTGCTTAAGTCCATCTATGGACTAAACCAGGCATCGCGGAGTTGGAACATCTGTTTTGATGAGACGGTCAAAGAATTTGGCTTTATCAAAAATCCAGATGAACCACGCATCTATAGTAGATTTGTATCAAGAACTGTCGTATTCCTCGTTTTGTACGTGGATGACATTCTCTTAATAGGAAATGACATTCCTATGCTACAATCTGTCAAAGGGTTCTTGTCACACAGGTTCTCCATGAAAGACCTGGGTGATGCCTCTTACATTCTGGTGATCCGGATCCATCGTGATAGATCCATGAGGATATTAGGACTTTCACAGTCCAGGTACATCGACACCATACTGAAAAGATTCAGTATGGAAGATTCCAAGCGCGGTAATCTACCGGCTTGTCACGGGATCACCCTCTCCAAAGAGTTGTCTCCCAAGACTGATTTGGAAAGGGATCGCATGTCTATTATACCTTACGTTTCTGCGGTAGGCTCTATAATGTATGCGATGTTGTGTACAAGACCAGATGTAGCTTATGCACTGAGTGTGGTAAGCTGGTATCAGTCAAACCCTGGGGAGAAGCACTGGATAGCGGTAAAGAACATTCTCAAGTACCTGAGAAGGACTAAGGAGATGTTCTTGGTGTATGGCGGAAAAGTCCTCCAGATCGAGGCCTTTGCTGACTCCAGCTTCCAACGTGACAATAATGATTCTAAGTCCATGTTGGGTTATTTCTTTACCCTCAATGGAGGGGCGGTGTGTTGGAAGAGTTCCAAACAGGAAACCATTGTTGACTCGACGATGGAAGCGGAATATATCGCTGCTGCAGATGCCGCAAAAGAAGCCGTCTGGATGAGGAAGTTTTTAACGGAATTTCAGGTGGTTCCGTCCATTGTTGATCCAATACCTCTTTATTGCGACAACAACGGGGCTATAGCTTTAGCGAAGGAACCCAGGTCCCATCAGAAGTCCAGACACATCTTGAGGCGGTATCACCTGATCAGGGAGATCGTGGGTCGCCAGGAGATCGAGGTTCGGAGAGTTGCTACAGAAAATAACACTGCTGATCCATTCACGAAGGCCTTACCCCAGACTCAGTTCGAGCTGCTGATCGAGATGATAGGTCTTCGATACGCCAGTACATGGCCTTAGTGCAAGTGGTGTTAGTTATATGTATGCCCTAGAGGCCATTACTGTACATACGTTGTATATTGTAGTGGATGCTAGGACATATATAGGGAGGACTTTCTTGCTCGACATGATAGTACGCTATCTGGTTGTACTTTATCTTAACATGTACTCTGATTGTCTCTATGTTACATGTTGATAAAGCCCTTAGGATCTGTACTCGACTACTGGTACTATGATGAGATCATACAAGTGGGGCCACGGTAGTCGACGAGTACATCCTATAACTGTTCCTAGTCGGGGGTGTATCGAGACAGGGCATCGATGCACCAGAGTAGACTAGCATATACGCATCTTGACCCATATGATGGGCGATGGATGATCCCATATCCATTGGTGTTTGACATCAAGGATGGTGTACAGGTGCTCAGTAGAGACTGGGTACACTGGACGGACTCGCCGAGAACTCCCAGATGGTATTATACCATACGTCAGATGGCAGTTCTCCGGTGACACTGGTACAGAGTAGTCTGTTGACCCGAGATCGTCATAGAGTCTTGTGTGATTCCCACTGTGCTTTGATTTCCATCATACCACGTCCAAGAGGGCGTGCAAAAAGGTGGCTTTTGGGTACAGTCCCGAATCACATGGAAGCAATGAGCGATAGGAGGGGATTCGTCTCTCCCGGTATAGGGAGTTGATGTTGTGCTGTGTTCGATTGGCTATAACCGGAAATCCCTGGCCAGGGTTGCTGAGATTTACTGGTAAGTGTTATCAGTAGTTTCTCGAACTGTTATAGACCTAATATCGACACGACTTATCGAGCTACTGGGGTCTGACGTTTACCACCCCTAGGCGAGATATGTGACATATCAGACGACGAGACCGGACTGTACAGGAGTGTTACTGTTTGGATTCACAGGAGAATGTACAGGCTTGCTTGTTGATCTTCTGAGCGCTCAATACCTGGGTAGCTGTTACGTTTAGCTGACCGCTTGCAGCTTATGGGTGTTTGATATGATCATCACCTACTGCCGGCGTATTGACGATTCTTTAGAGTCCTACACAGAGGTTTCTTGGCTGAGGCAAAACGGAGTAGGAGCACATATGTGATATGTGTGGGACCGAGGATATTATGATATGAGATACCGTATTATATTCTCGCGATATTTGATATCAGCCGGGTCATCGGATCAAGTGTTGATTCGATGAATCGGTACGGATAAATATTAGTCGGTTATATGCGATATAGCCGGATTGTCGGATCAAGTGTTGATTCGATAATTTAATGTATAATAATATATATGATATATTAAATGACATTAACTAATATTAGCTCACTAAAAGATTCTTTTTCTCACTCAGATAATACATTGATATATATATGCGATATATGTTAATTGTATTATTTTATTTGGTTACAATAAATATTGTATATGTGATATATAATATTGTAACATGATATGATAAATAATGCAACATGTTTAGTAGAGATTAAACAAGATTAGGGTTTGATTTGGGTTAATGCTTTTTAGATGATTCTAGAAGGTTTTTGTTTTGGCATGGAAAAGATATTTACTTATGACTCATTCTTAACTCAACCCAACACCCTAACACTTGGTTAATTCTCTACAATGGTTAAGTGAACGATGGTTGCATAATTGATCATTATCTCCTTTTCCTATTCATCACAAAAGGATTCATAACATTATTCATCTTCTTCTTCCTTCACTCTTCTTGAAAAAACTTGCTTGATTTTTCCAAAGTGATGAATAAATATGAGAAAAAGATAAATAAAGAGAGCAAAAATCCTACTTCATCATCCTCATCTTCCCTTGCCATTTAGATGAGGGTGTTCACGTCATTTCATGAGTGTTAGCTTGTGTTAACGTAACTTCAAGGTAGATCGTCTTAGTATCGAAGATCGGAAGCAAAGGTTGCATCTTTCTCTTCGTGGAACCTCTCGAGAGTCCGGAACCAGATGATCGCAGCGAAGGGACCACAACACGGAGCATATGAAGTGAAGGACCGAATCTACAAAGGTTGTAATCCCTCTCACTTAGTGTTAAACTGTTTAGCATGTTAGTTTTCGCCGAATCTCTAGTTTAAAGATCTTGTATCGGGTTGTTCGGCACGGCTAAATTTTCAATCGGGCATGGTTGATGCCTCGTAGACCCTTGTGCGCGTGCATAGCAACCCTACAGTAGTATCAGAGCCAAGCTAGAGCTTTAGGCGAAGTCTAGACGTAGTTTGGAACCCGATCGAACCCGAAACCCTAATTTTACGAGCTCTCTGGACTTTTTCTAAAAACTGGGATTTTTCCACATTAAAAATGCTTAAAAAATTCAGCAGGGAATTATAAGAATTAGGGTGCAAAAAGTTTTCGATGAACAGTATAAAGCGCGGCAGAAGCATGCCTTCTGCGGCGGTTCCGCGGCGCAATGATGACGTCATCATCCCCTGTTTGCACAGTAACTCCTATTTTATTATTCTGGATTTTCTGGGAATTTTTAATTTTTATTCAAGAGTTGAATTTTCTGGGGCTGTTTTGGGGATTCGGTGTTTCGATCGGAGTATCAGATTTTGTCTATGTGGCTTTCCGGATAACTTTTAGAAAATGTTAAAAAGTTCGAACGGATATCAATAACTCACTTTTTCCCCTGTCGGAAAATTTTTCAAAAGTTGGATTTTTTCTCGTGTTTAAGAATGTTCTAAGTCATGCAAGTAACTCGGTGGACCCTCTAGAAGAAAACAAACCTTAACTCGATTATGTGACCGTCTTGAACTGCCTTTTGAACCCTAGGGTTTGGGGCAGTACGGCATGCCACATGTGAGGCGTTGGCTTGACCCTTCTACGGCTGGACCATTGGTACTGTGGCATGTGATGGATGTTTTTAAACTGATTTCAAGTGTTGAGATATATTGGGGAAATCTTGGGTGTTTGATTATTCGATCGGAAAGTTTAACTTTGTCTATTTATTTGGAATGTGATACAATATTTGGAATCCACAGGTAGTTATGAGATAACTGATTTGAATATTATAAACATAGCAGTTTAGTCTCAGATGATCGGTTGCCATGGAATTTTGATGTGATCAAAAGTCCGTCGCAATCACATAGCGTACACGGATACTCGCCGGGTAAACTTAATAGACTGCCATGCCCCATAGCCCCGACCAAGGGACTGTAGGAGAACCCCGTCGCCGAAAGCATCCGCTCGGGTGCTCGCGGTAGCGGTGTTCCGCCTTAGTGCACTTCGTCGACGGCATCTGGGGGTGCGGCCGTCTACTAAAGTTTGCGACGAGCATTCGATCAGGACGTCGGGAATCTTGTTGAATTGCCCGACTTGATATTGAAAAGATTTTTCGATAATGAGACTAAAATGCGGGGTTTATAATTGTTAGGCATGCGATATCTAAGGAATTCATTTGGTTAGGCATGCGATGTCTAAGGAGGTTGCGGATTCCAACTGTTGTAGTTTTACACTTTCTTTTCTGTGACCGTAAGCGTAGTATGTGATGTATCGCCGGCTTCGTTGCTATACATCAACGACAATCGGGATACGCATACTTGCTTACGTTGATGATATGAGATATTATGTGTTGCTGTGATATGTTGTATTGGATCGTCGCGTTTGAATAGCCGGGGGTTTTATATGAGATGAGAGTTTTTCTTTTTCATTCATGTAAAATTCATTTGTATGTAATATCCTTTTATTGGGGCACTTCCAGGTAGCGGAAGATGTCACCGTTGTATATTATTTACTTTTCCGCATTAGGTAGACCCAAGGCGGGGAGCACAAGTAACCGGGTTCTAGGGTCCAGTGGGAGACCATCTCGAGGAGTCGAGACCGGGTCTCCTAACCCTAGAATTGGCAGTGTTACTTGCCGCTCTCGTAGGGGTCTAGGGATGTGGGTTTGGCTATTCATCGCGACCGTGGAATCCGTATTTTATACAGGCTCGTATTGAAAACACGGACGTCCTAGTATATCCAATATTTCATATATGTTCTTCTGCTGCAATGTTCTGTGATGAGATCATATTACTGCCTGTGATGAATGTTTATATTATATATATGAGATATATGTTATATTGCAGATTTCGTTTCAAAAGAGATGCTTGTGAAGCATAATATAATGGGACTTCATTAATGAGATTAATGAAAGAAAAGAAACCTAAGATATTGTAGAAACTTGTTTAAAAACTGGTAGCTCTAGTTCTTGCTTTGCATAGCGGTGTTCCTTGTAGAACATCCAGCACCTTATTCGATAAGGAAAGGACCGAGATCCCTTCACCGGGAGTGACTCCTTTAGCAATAACTGGCAGATGCTACAAACTCGTTTTGTCTTTTGATTGCTTCTATAGTTCTTGCTTTGCACAGCGGTATATATGATATATCCTGCACCTTATTCGATGAGGAAAGGGCCGACGATCCCTTCACCGGGAGTGACCCCTTTAGCAAAACTAGAAAAGCCTCAAAAACACTCCATTTAAAATCACTCGATTCTACAACGATATCATGTTCATTACGCAAAAGGTTTTCTTAAAAACCTGTCGTAGCCCTCCGTCATTTCAGATAAGTACTAGTTAGTATTTGTGCTATGGTAGTTTGGCATTCGTCAAGGCATAGTGTGCGGTAGCTAACTAGTATTTATCTGCTTATGCATATGATACAGATTGGATTAGGGTATTCGTACGGCGTTGTTTGGCATTCGTCAAGGGTCGTGCGGGTGGGTTTAATTCAATCAAGAAAATGTACGGGTTGAACTTGGCTAGTGGACTATGGGTGGTTTGTCATTCGTCAAGGTCATAGGACGCTAGGGGTAAAATATTATTGGGAATTTCAAGTGTTGAAATTCCCAATGAGATTGCATACCTTTTATGAGATAGTTGGATCCCGATACCCGCTGTGAGTAAGAGTTATTCCTGGGTGAGTTTTACACATTACAATTAGCCGATCAAGTAGGTGTCTAGAAAGGTGTTAACGGGGTTACGCCTCTGGGAAAACGAGGTTTACTTTAATTAGGTTCGTGCGAAAGCACGGGGGACCTCCCTCAAAGTATCGACACTGGCCTGGCTGAAAGATTGGCGAACTTGTAGCGTGTAATTAATCCCGGCTAGTCTTTCCTTTTATGGTTTGAAGGAAGATTTGATTAAAACAGTGGGAGACATCCTGATTAGATATATTAGATAACCAATCTAATCTTGCAAGAGCATACGCTGAGTGTTTTCTTCTCTCTCTCTTCAGATAGCGACCATATCACGCCTTAATCAAGATAATTAAACGGATATATTGACCAACCCGCTTGTTATACTGAGCTGGGGAACGTTGGTCCCACTCCAACTTATAATTGTTATAAGACAGAGCATGAAGTTGGGGAATACCAGATTTCCCGTGCCGCCCAAACGAAGAAAGTGCATGTTGATGCATCATCTTCGGGTGTGTTCATTACACAGAACTGTTTCTCAGTATCCTTTACGTCCTGGGTATGTGATACCGGATCAGGATCCCACATATGTAATCTGTTACATGGGCTAAAGAAAGGTAAAGAATTGAGAACGGGTGATAAGTTTCATGAGACAGAAAATGGTGCAAGTGTTGCAGCCAAGTCTGTTAGTCACTATCACCCTGTATTACCTGAATACATTGATTCCGAACGAATGTTATTAGATACCGAACCTGATATACAAAATCATATCAGTCTCTTTATTAGTAAAGAAGGATATAATTTTGTATTGTTAGATAATGTTTTGAACATTTCCTATATCAAGAGTTGATCGGTTCAGGCACGTTATCTAAAAGCATTGACGTTCTAAATCAAACTACAGTTCTTAGTATACGGAACACACACACAAGAAGAAGAGTTCAGAAATGAACGAATCCTTCTTGAGGCATTGTAGACTGGGTCATATCAATGCGACCCGACTGGCTGAAGTTACATTTAGATGCATATTTAAATTAGTTTGAATTTACATCTTGTGAAACTTGCCGGTCATGTCACAAAGATAAGATGACCACAGCTCTGTTTATTGGAAACAGAGAAAGAGTTAGTGAACTCTTGGGATTGATACATGTTGATGTATGTAAGGTCCCCTGTCTACACATGCCAAGATCGGTTCTTTCTACTTCATTATATTCTCTGATAATCTCTCAAGATTCAGACATATGTTTCTGTTGAAACACAGGTCCGAACCTTTTGAAATATTCACAGAATATAAATTAGAAGTAGAGAACCAAAATACGGGTATAAGTATTATGTCCTTTGATGAGATCAAGGAGGAGAATACTTGAGCACGGAATTCCTGGACTATTCTAAAGGAGAATGAGATTCTCTCTCAGCATTACTCCTCCGTATACACCATAGCACGATGGTATATCGGGACGGAGCAATAGCACCCTATGTGATATGGTGTGCTCTATGATGAGCACTACTGTGTTTCCTATTTCCTTTAGGGAGCTATGCACTTGTGAAGTTGCATACCTATTGAATAAGGTTCAAATCAAATCAGTTGCCTACCACTTCATATGTGATATGGAAAGGGAAGAGCCCATATCTTAAGTTTGTTAAGATTTGGGGTTGTCCGGCCTATGTCTAAAAGCAAAATCCGGACAAGCTCGAGGCAAGGTCTGTTATGTAGAACTGGAAATGTTCCAGCTATACAAACTATAGCTGATGATTTGGTAGAACCAAAGGATTCAATAGTTTCCTACGAACCTCACCCTCTCCGCCGATCTAGCAGGGTTCCTCACCCACCTGAGAGATACTTCGGTTTCTTTATGACAGTGGGAGTGAGGATTGCATCATGAGATGGTGACCCAACTAGTTTCGAGTTGGCCATCAGGAGTGGGACTCTGTAAGAATGGCTGGATGCTTATCGATCTGAGATGGAATCCTTATACACCAACAAAGTATGGACTTTGGTTGCTTTATCTGAAGGGTTAAATCCCCATCAAAAGCATGTATATCTTGAGAAGATTACTTGGTGTACATGGAAAAGTTGAGACTTTCAAAGCTAGACTTGTTAAAGGTTTGCATCATTGACCAGGTATGTATTATGATGAAACCTTTTCTAAGGAGCTATGCTTAAGTCCATCCAGATCCTACTTGCCACGGCTACATACCATGACTACGATATCTGGTGCTTGGGTGTCATGACTGCTTTTCTAAATGATGTTTTAGAAGAGAGCGTCTATAAGTACACAGGCAGAGGGCTTCGTAGACAGTGGGAGCAGCGGAAACGTGTGCAAGATGCTTTATAGGATAAAGCAGGCATCGCGGAGATGGAACGTCTGTTTTGATGTGGTAATCAAAGAGTTTGACTTCATCAAAATTGTAGATGAACCTTGTATATACAAAAAGGTAGTAGGGAGTATGGTGGTGATCCTCGTAGTGTACGTGGATGACATACTATTGATAGGGAAGGAGTTTCCTTTGCTACGCACGGTCAATCTCCGCTTATCACAAGGATTCTCCATATAGGATCAAAGTGATACCTTATAAATCCTAGTTTTTGGATCTATGAGATAGATCTAATTGGATGTTAGGATACTCACTAGTTGTAGTGAGATGGTATCAATCGATCCAGGGGAGAATCACTGGAAAGGTTCCAGGGTGATAAGAACGACTGAATGTCAGTCGCAGGCATTGTCTATACCCTCAGTGGAGGGACGGTATGTTGGAAGAGTTCCAAGCTAGATACCGTGACATACTAGACGATTAAAGGCAAGATACATCGTTACCAAGGATGCTACCAAAGAGGCAGTCTGGATATATATAAGTTCATAAGATGAACTTCGTTCCCACCATTGTGTGACAATGGAGTTGTGTCTTTAGCCAAGGAACTACCGTCCCATCAGAAATCCAGATATAATTCTTAGGCAGTATCACCTGATCATGGAGATGGTTGATCTCCAGGGAGATCGAGGTTAGGAGAGTAGACACAGAGGACGACAGCGCGGATCCACTCACAAAGGCCTTTTTCCCAGTAGAGACTTTTATGGGATGGTTGAGTATGAGATACTTCAACCGCAGCTAATTGTTGGGTATGCGATACCATAACAGATGGCCCTAGTGCAAGTGGGAGATTGTTAGTTATATGTATGCCCTAGAGGCCATTACTGTACATACGATGTATATTGTAGTGGATGCTAGGACATATATAGGGAGGACTTTCTTGCTCGACATGATAGTACGCTATCTGGTTGTACTTTATCTTAACATGTACTCTGATTGTCTCTATGTTACATGTTGATAAAGCCCTTAGGATATGTACTCGACTACTGGGACTATGATGAGATCATACTAGTGGGGCCACGGTAGTCGACGAGTACATCCTATAACTATTCCTAGTCGAGGGTGTATCGAGACAGGGCATCGATGCACCAGAGTAGACTAGCGTATACACATCTTGACCCATATGATGGGCGATGGATGATCCCATATCCATCGGTGTTTGACATCAAGGATGGTGTACGGGTGCTCAGTAGAGACTGGGTACACTGGACGGACTCGCCGAGAACTCTCAGATGGTATTATACCATACGTCAGATGGTAGTTCTCCGGTGACACTGGTACAGAGTAGTCTGTTGACCCGAGATCGTCATAGAGTCTTGTATGATTTCCACTGTGCTTTGATTTCCATCATACCACGTCCAAGAGGGCATGCAAAAAGGTGGCTTTTGGGTACAGTCCCGAATCACATGGAGGCAATGAGCGATAGGAGGGGATTCGTCTCTCCCGGTATAGGGAGTTGATGTTGTGCTGTGTTCGATTGGCTATAACCGGAAATCCCTGGCCAGGGTTGCAGAGATTTACTGGTAAGTGTTATCAGTAGTTTCTTGAACTGTTATAGACCTCATATCGACACGACTTATCGAGCTACTGGGGTCTGACGTTTACCACCCCTAGGCGAGATATGCGACATATCAGACGACGAGACCGGACTGTACGGGAGTGTTACTGTTTGGATTCACAGGAGAATGTACAGGCTTGCTTGTTGATCTTATGAGCGCTCAATACCTGGTTAGCTGTTACGTTTAGCTGACCGCTTGCAGCCTGTGGGTGTTTGATATGATCATCACCTACTGCCGGCGTATTGACGATTCTTTAGAGTCCTACACAGAGGTTTCTTGGCTCAGGCAAAACGGAGTAGGAGCACATATGTGATATGTGCGGGACCGAGGATATTACGATATGAGATACCGTATTCTATTCTCGCGATATTTGATATCAGCCGGGTCATCGGATCAAGTGTTGATTCGATGAATCGGTACGGATAAATATTAGTCGGTTATATGCGATATAGCCGGATTGTCGGATCAAGTGTTGATTCGATAATTTAATGTATAATAATATATATGATATATTAAATGACATTAACTAATATTAGCTCACTAAAAGATTCTTTTTCTCACTCGGATAATACATTGATATATATATGCGATATATGTTAATTGTATTATTTTATTTGGTTACAATAAATATTGTATATGTGATATATAATATTGTAACATGATATGATAAATAATGCAACATATTTAGTAGAGATTAAACAAGATTAGGGTTTGATTTGGGTTAATGCTTTCTAGATGATTCTAGAAGGTTTTTATTTTGTCATGGAAAAGATATTTACGTATGACTCATTCTTAACTCAACCCAAAACCCTAACCCTTGGTTAATTCTCTACAATGGTTAAGTGAACCATGGTTGCATAATTGATCATTATCTCCTTTTCCTATTCATCACAAAAGGATTCATAACATTATTTATCTTCTTCTTCCTTCACTCTTCATGAAAAAGCTTGCTTGATTTTTCCAAAGTGATGAATAAATATGAGAAAAAGATAAATAAAGAGAGCAAAAATCCTACTTCATCATCCTCATCTTCCCTTGCCATTTAGATGAGGGTGTTCACATCATTTCATGAGTGTTAGCTTGTGTTAACGGAACTTCAAGGTAAATCGTCTTAGTATCGAAGATCGGAAGCAAAGGTTGCATCTTTCTCTTCGTGGAACCTCTCGAGAGTCCGGAACCCGATGATCGCAGCAAAGGGACCACAACACAGAGCATATGAAGTGAAGGACCTGATCTACAAAGGTTGTAATCCCTCTCACTTAGTGTTAAACTGTTTAGCATGTTAGTTTTCGCCTAATCTCTAGTTTAAAGATCTTGTATCGGGTTGTTCGGCACGGCTAAATTTTCCATCGGGCATGGTTGATGCCTCGTAGACCCTTGTGCGCGTGCATAGCAACCCTACAAGTAGGAGATTGTTAGTGTATATGCCCTACAGGCCATTACTGTATCATACTAGTTTGTATATTAATTAATGGAAGCATCGGATATTCACCTTGTATAGACAATCTTGCTCAAAATAGTAGCATGCTATTTGGTTTGTTTCTACTTTAATGTGTACATGTGTTTATTTTAGTATATATCACCTATACACATTAGTGGAGCCCTTAAGATCTTTGCTTGATTACCAGCGTTGTGATGGCAGTCACACTCGTGGGGGCTGGGTAATCCACAAGCACATCCTTATGCAGGTCCCTAGTCATAGGACTATAGAGACAGGGCATCGATACTCCGGAGTAGACTAGCGTATGCGCTTTTCATCCCAGCAGGAGAGACGGTCTGTCCCACAGCCATCAGTACGTCGTAATTGAGATAGTATGCGGGTGCTCGTTAGGTTACGAGTACACTGGACAGGACTCGTCGGGAACTGTTGGTTGGTACTTTACCTATTGTCAGTTATCAATTCCCAGATGACATGAGTACAGCTTAGTCCGCTGACTTGACCCTGTCACTTCTCCTCAAGTGTGTTCCCACTTTACTTAAATTACTACCCTACCACGGCTCAAAGGAGTCGTGCAAACAGGTAGTAGTTGGGTGCAGTCCCGAAGCACTTGGAGGCAGTGACAGTTAGACTGGATTCGTCTCTCCCGGTATTGGGGGTTGATATCGCGCTGTGTCTTAGGGTGTTCTGGGCTACACTCCGACACGACTTGTACCTCTATTAGGGGACTGACGTTTACCGCCCCCTAGGACCGCCATGCGATATTCTCAGACGAACAGACCGGACTGTACGGAGATTGTCACATTCAGGCTCAGCAGGAGTTCAGATGGGTTTCACTTCGTCAGTCTTCTTATCGGCATCTACCTGGGGGCCATTACGCGCAGCTAGTGCCGCTTGCGGCCTGTGGTTAAACCCATTGCCAGCGTAGTGCCGAGTCTTTAGAGTCCCACACAGAGAGCTATTCGCCTTTTGGTAAAAGAGTAGAGGTCGCATGGTTTTGCGACAGGGTTCGGTCACATCCATGCACTTGTGCACGTCTAGTGTCCGGGCAGTTATCACTAGCGGGCTTTGGTTTTGTAGGGTTCCTAGGCACACCCATGAGGTTCTACAAGTGATCAAACATGGCCAATTCAAAATTTTTCTATGTGCCGAGAAACCCTAAACTAGATCGTTACTAGAGGTAAGGCGATGCAAGCAAGTAAACAACTTTACTGCTAAGTGAAAGAGACTACAACCTTTGTAGATCCGGTCCTCCACTTCCATAGCTCCGTGTTGACGTCCCTCCACTTCGATCATCGGATCCCGGACTCTGGCGATGGTTTCGTCGGAGAAATGATCGGGCTAGGTCGTCGACTTCGATGCCGAAGATGATCTACGTCGAGGAAACTCAAGATCAAGCTCTACCTTCACCAAGTCATGAAACTTGTGAAGAAAACACCTTATACTACATGGCAAGTGGTAGAGGATGAAGAAATAGGAAGTGGGTTCACTTTTGATTTGGATTTCTCACTTGGAATCATCACTTAGAAATTTCAAGCAATGGTTTTTCTTTTTCTCTTCTTGAAGAAGATGAAGAAGAAGAATGAAAAAGAATTATGAATAATAGAAAAACAAGTGATGGTTATCATAATGCAACCATGGTTAAGTGTAGAGAATAAACTAGGGTTAGGTGAATGGTTAGGTTAAGCAAAAGAAACAAAAATGGTTGAACTTTTCAAAGCTTCATGAAGCTTCAAAGTAAATCCAAAAGAAGCAACCATTTCTTTTCTTGCTAAAACGAATAAATAAATAAAATAAATAATCAAGAGAATATAAAAACCCTAACCATTCACTTAAACATGGTTTAAAGTAAACACAAACCCAAGTTTGCATGTATCATCAAACATGATACAAACAAGTGCACAAAAATATATCACATATACAACTTGTGCATTTCAAGTGAGAAAATCAATCTTGAGTGCACCAATACTACTTAATGCAAAGTAATATATCAAATATATAATTATACATTAAATCATTAAATCAACACTTGATTTAATGATCCGGTCATACTGCATATAACCGACTAATATCATGTGTATCAATGTATCGAATCAACATTTGATTCGGTAACCCGGCTATATCACATATAACCGTTCCATGATACATATCGCCAGAATAGAATACAGTATCACATACTGGTATTATTCTCGGTCCCGCACATATCTCATATACGCTCCTATTTCGTTTCGCTTGAGCCAGGAAACCTCTGTGTAGGACTCTAAAGACTCATAAATACGCCGGCAGCAGGTGATGATCATATCAAACACCCACAAGCCGCAAGCGGTCTGCCAAACGTAACGGCCACCCGGGTATTCAGCGATCAGAAGATCGACGAGCAAGCCCGCTCTCACTCCTGTGAATCCAACCAGTAACACTTACCGTACAGTCCGGTCTATTCGTCTGATATGTCGCATATCTCACCTAGGGATGGTAAACGTTAGACCCCAGTAGCTTGATAAGTCGTGTCGATATGAGGTCTATAACAGTTCGAGAAACTACTGGTAACACTTACCAGTAAATCTCAGCAACCCTGACCAGGGATTTCCGGTTATAGCCAATCGAACACAGCGCAACATCAACTCCCTATACCGGGAGAGACGAATTCCCTCCTATCGCTCATTGCCTCCATGTGATTCGGGACTGTACCCAAAAACCACCGTTTTGCACGCCCTCTTGGATGTGGTAAGGTGGAAATCAAAGCACAGTGGGAATCACACAAGACTCTATGACGATCTCAGGTCTACAGACTAACCTGTACCAGTGTCACCTGAGAACTACAATCTGACGTAAGGTATAATACCATCTGGGAGTTCTCGGCGAGTCCGTCCAGTGTACCCAGTCTCCACTGAGCACCGTATATCATCTCTGATGTCAAACACCAATGGATATGGGATCATCCATCGCCCATCTGTATGGGTCGAGAAGGTATACGCTAGTCTACTCTGGTATATCGATGCCCCGTCTCGATATAACCACGACTAGGGACCTTGAAGGATGTACTTATGGACTACCATGTCCCCACTAGTATGATCCGCATCATAGTCTAGGTAGTCAAGTACACATCCTAGGGGCTTTACAAACATGTAACAGAGAGACAATCAGTGTACACGTTAAGGTAAAGGGCAACCAGGTAGCATACTATCATGTCGAGCAAGAAAGTCCTCCCTATATATGTCCAGGCATCCACTACAATATACATCCTATGTATAGTAATGGCCTCTAGGGCATACATATAACTAACAATCTCCCACTTGCACTAGGGCCATCTGTGTTAGTGTTTATGCCCTAGAAGGCCATTACTGTATCATACTAGCTTGTATATTACTTAATGGAAGCTTGGGATATTCACATGTATATAACAGTCTTGCTAAACATGGTAGTATGCTACTTGGTTTTTCTATCTTAATATGTGAGTATACGTATTGATAGAGCTCTTAGGATCTTGCTTGTCTACCAGCGTTGTGATGGCAGTCACACTAGTGGGGGCTGGGTAGTCTACAAGCACATCCTTATTCAGGTCCCCGGTCGTTGGATTATCGAGACAGAGCATCGATACTCCGGAGTAGACTGGTGTGTACGCTTCTCATCCCAGTTGGGGAGATGGTCTGTCCCACAGCCGTCAGTACGTCGTACTGGAGATAGTATACAGGTGCTCGTTAGGTTACGGGTACACCGGACAGGACTCACAGGGAACTGTTGGTTGGTTTGATACCAGTCGTCAGTGAACAGTTCCCAGGTGACATGAGTACAGCGTAGTCCGCAGACTTGACACTGCTACTTCGCCTCGAGTGTGTCCCACTGTTCTTAGATTGCTACCCTACCACGGCTCAAAGGAGTCGTGCAAACAGGTAGCAGTTGGGTGCAGTCCCGAGCACTTGGAGGCAGTGGCGGTTAGACAGGATTCGTCCCTCCCGGTATTGGGAGTAGATATCGTGCTGTGTCAGAGAGCCATTACGCAAAGTCCCTGGCCAGGGCAAGCGAGATTTGCTGGTAGGTTCCAGTAGTTTCTCAGGGTGTAATGGGCTTTACTCCGACACGACTTATACCGCTATTAGGGGACTGACGCTTGCCGCCCCCCTAGGCCCGATATGCGATAGTCTTGGACGAACGGACCGGACTGTATGGAGATTGTCACATCAGACTCAGTAGGAGTTCGGATGGGTTTACTCATCGGCCTTCTTATCGACAACTACCTGGGGACCGTTACGTACAGCTAGTGCCGCTTGCGGTCTGTGGTTAAACCCACTGCCAGCGTAGTAGTCGAGTCTCTAGAGTCCCACACAGAGAGTTTCCTACTCCAGGCGAAACGATATAGAGGTTGCATGGTTTTGCGACAAAGGGTTCGGACACATACGTGCGTTTACGCGCGTACGACTTTCGGACAGATTTTACCAATCGGCTTTGGTTTAAGCCAGTTACTGGTATCCGGTTATTGGATTTTTACAGTCTAAAGTTTTTCCGTATTTTTACGGATCGGAGGGGCGTTCTCGTAATTACTCGAGAAGCTTCTAGAAGATGTGACTAAGGAGGTTTGTTTTGGAAAGAGAGTGAGTCATAGTGGTGATTCATTCACTTCATTAATGCACATTTATTGCTTAATGACTCATGTTAATGAATCATCACAAGATATTTTGTGAAGCATGCTTATTCATTTCCTTTATTGATTATTTGATAATAAGAATGCTTCATAATATTATGATACACTCTCTCTCTTCTCTCATTATCATATCACACATTCTCTCTCCTCAAGCTCTCATCTTCAAGATACTAACCTTAATCCTCATGTGTTGAGAACAAAGGTTTAGTTAGACTAAACAATCCATAACCTACACTCTTTATCATTCTCTCATCTTTGATTAGCAATCAAAGTTGATTAGTTACCTCAAGTTAGAGGTTTAGCTTGGAGTTTTGCTCTCGGGTGGATCGTCTACTACCTAGAGAAGGCCGAGGAGAACCAAGGAGGACATAAAGAAGAAGGACCGGTTCATTAGGTATAATCCCTAATCACTTTTGTGAAAAGAAACTCATAGAATACGGTTATTTAGAGTTTAGCTTCGATTCAAGCGGTTAGTCGATGTTCGTTGTTTAAACTTGATTAGTTTTTGTAAATTCCGCCTCCCCATAAGTACTGGGGTGTACTACATCGACTTACAGTGGTATCAGAGCCTCGCTAAACACTAAATAACTTAATCGCAAATTTGTACGAATTTCGAACGAAAAAAAACAACCCGGAAAACCCTAATTCTGTATAGTTTCTGTCGAACTGAAAATGAAGTCCTAAAATTTTTCTGGAGTGTTCAGAGAGCTAGAAAGGGGTCCAGGAGAACACCCAAGAAATTCGAGCCCATGAATCGGCAACTCGGCCGCGGAACCGCGGCGGATCGGTGGGATCTGCCGCGCTTCCGCGGCGCTTTGGCCGAGTCATGGACTCGTCTTTCTTGTGTGGGTCCCCTGTGACATTTGGGGTTTTCTGGAATATTTAATTATTGCTCAGGTTACTGTTTAACAGAGCAGATTTTGGAGCAATATTGAATTTGTTTATTCGATCGAAAAATACAGTATTTGCGTATTGGATTATATCTGTGATTGTTTGATGTGTTCGTAAACCTCCCCCAACTGCTAGTATGTCGGTTGGCAGGGGGTTGCACATTTCTGAAATGGTTATAACTGTTTGTGCATATAAACTGTATTGGACTGTTGTGGTGTATAGCCGGGGTTCGCAATGGGTTAATGGTTAATTCATTTGTTGTAAATGTAATTTGTTGTAATATTATTTTCGCGGGGCACTTCCAGGTTGCGGTTGTAGCCACCGTTGTATTATTTCATTTTACTGTTTTTGCTCCTAGGACTGACCCAAGGTGGGGTACACAAACTGCCGGGTGGGTAGTTTGCCGTACCCGTAGGGGTCGTGGGTGGGGTAAACGGCTATTCATCACAACTGTGTAATCTGTCTTTTCTTGCAGGCTCAAAAGAAATACAGATTGCTTGCAAATCCAATATTGTTTATCTGTGTTCTGGAATGAATATCATTGCGTCAGACGAATGTAAAATATCTATATTATGATAGCTATTTAGACGTCACTTATGTTTTACACCCGCGCTAGCCCAGCCCCCGCTCTGTCGTTAGTTAAGTAACCTAACGAGTGATGACGGGACCCCGTGGCGAATGCGGATGGCATAAGAGGACGTTGTATTTTCGTTGTTTTCTGCAATGATAGGTTAATGATGGGACGCATTATCTGTAATGCAAAGTAAAATAAACCAAAGTTTAAATCGTTGGAACAATTTAAAAGAAACCACTCGGTTATTTTTAAAACAGATATTTTTAAATGCGGAGATTTAACCACTCCTTTTAAAAGCTATCAGGTTCCTTCGGTTATATCAAGTTCACTACGTTCACGGTTTCGCCAAAACCAGTCGTAGCCCTCCGTCATTTCTTATGAATGGTCAGTAGTATTCAAGCTATGTTTGTTTGGCCCTTAGTCAAGACATAGTGATTGGTAGCTGCTGGGGTATTCATTTGTTGCATAGATAGATGAGTTGGTTTGGGACAGTCGTATTACTTTGTTGGCCCTTAGTCAAGAGTATACGGATGGGTTCAAATCAACAGGATAATGATGGGCAGAACTTGACATGTGACTTATGATTTGTTGGCCCTTAGTCAAGGTCATAAGAGCATGGGGCAAAAACTTATATCGGGAATTTCTAAAGAAACTGAAATTTGCAAAGAGATGCATACCATTTGGAGTTTGATGAATGTTGGTAGGATTCCTTCAACATTATCATACGATGATATTTGGATCCCGATCCTACTGTGAGTATATGCTACTTATCAGGATATTCGTCGCTTAACGATCAATGCTATAAACCTAGTAGGTGTCCAGAAAAGTGTCAGCGGGGTTACGCCCCCAGAGAAAAGAGGTTCTTTAATTAAGGAACTTCGCGAAAGCGTTGGAAAACCTCCCTCGAAGTATCGACACCGGCCTGGCTGAACGGTTAAGCAAGTATTGTACGGTGAGAATAGTCTTGGCTAATTCTTCTTTTATGGTTTGAGGAAGGATTCGAGAAACAGTGGGAGCCATCCAGTTTAGATAAACTAAAAACCACTCTAAACTTGCAAGAGCATCATGCTAAAGAGTTTTCTTCTCTCTCTCCTAATTGCAGCGACCCTGAAAATGACTGGACTTAAGTTACTTTTAGAGAAAAATATACTGACGGGGCCAAACTATAAAGATTGGCTGCGGAATGTCAAGATGGCCTTGACCTACGACAAATTGGGGTACATCCTCACCGCTACGGCACCTGCTGTCCCTGGTCCCAAATCCAGTAATGCGGATAAGGAAATCCGCAAAACCTGGGATTTAGATTGCGCGAGGGCCAAGTGCATCGTGCTTGCCTCGATGAATAATGAACATCAGAGGAGGCACGAGGATATGTCCTTAGATGGCATATTTCTCCATACAAAGGAACTTTATGGAGAGCAATCTCGTATAGCAAGATACGAGACCTCAAAGAAATTATTTCGAGCGAGGTTGGCTGTCGGATCATCAGTAGGTGAACATGTCCTACAGATGATTGGCTATATAGAAGAGCTCGCAGACCTTGGGACGACTTTGGATAATGAGCTCTATACAGACCTTGTTCTCCAGTCCCTTCCTCCCACCTACGCCCAGTTTATCCTCAACTTCAATCTTCAAGGAAAAGAAGTTGAACTTGCGGAACTCCTGAACATGTTAAGGAGTGCAGAGGGCACCTTGCAGAAGGCAAGGGAAACACCCGCTATGTTTGTTGGCGGAGCATCTTCTTCCG
This sequence comes from Agapanthus africanus, assembly GCA_030015575.1. Taxonomy (NCBI): domain Eukaryota; kingdom Viridiplantae; phylum Streptophyta; class Magnoliopsida; order Asparagales; family Amaryllidaceae; genus Agapanthus; species Agapanthus africanus. The sequence continues at coordinate 465,998,249 of CM057339.1, read as the reverse complement.
GGTCCAAGGCTAGGGCCAAAGGAAGGAAGAAGAAGGCCGCACCCAGACCTAGAGGAGGTGTTAGTAAGGTGGGAAAGAAGGGAAAGAAAAAGATTGCAGCACCGGTAGTTGGCCTGGATGAGTGCTTCCATTGTCACAGGAAAGGGCACTGGAAGAAGGATTGCAAGGCGTGGAACGCCAAGAACCAGGAACCGAAGCAAGCTGTGGCTTCGACTTCAGGTGTGTTTGTAATTGAGAATTGTCTGTCAATCAACTCTACTTCCTGGGTATTGGATACCGGATCAGGATCTCATATTTGCAATTCATTGCAGGCACTGAGAAACCGTAGAGTGCTGGAGGAAGGTGATATGATCCTCAGGGTTGCTAACGGAGCTAGCGTGGGAGCTGCGTCCGTCGGGGATTATCACCTAGGATTGACGAGTGGACACATTTTGGTTTTACATAACTGTTATTTTGTACCCAGCTTAACGTGTAATATCATATCAGTTTCCTTGTTATCAAATAAAGGTTATGATTTCACGTTTGTAAGAGATGTTGTCAACATCCACCTTAATCATGGTTTGATTGGGTCCGGTACTCTAAATAACGGCATATATGTGTTAAACCAACTCCAAATTTTCAATGTCCAGAACACACTAAAAAGAAAGTCTCCAGATTTAAATAAAGCTTTCTTATGGCATTGTAGACTGGGTCACATCAATGAGAGAAGGTTGACTAAGTTGCATAGAGAAGGATATTTGGACACGTTCGAATATCAAACTTATGACACTTGTCAATCTTGTCTCAAAGGAAAGATGACAAAGACTCCATTCACTGGACAAGGAGTAAGAGCGAGCGAGCTCTTAGGACTCATACACAGTGATGTATGCGGTCCAATGTCTACACATGCGAGAGGTGGTTATTCCTACTTCATTACTTTTACAGATGATTTCTCTAGGTATGGATATGTTTTCTTAATGAAGCATAAATCAGAGGCCTTTGAGAAATTTCTGGAATTTAAGAGTGAAGCGGAAAACCAAACTGGCAAAAGTATTAAAACACTAAGATCTGATCGAGGTGGAGAATACTTAAGTGCCGAGTTCCTAGGTTACCTAAAAGAGAAAGGAATTCTCTCTCAGCTTACTCCTCCATACACTCCACAGCACAACGGTGTATCGGAGAGACGAAATCGAACCCTATTGGATATGGTACGATCCATGATGAGTAATGCTGAGTTACCGCGATCTTTCTGGGGTTATGCGCTAGAATCAGCGGCATATCTTTTGAACCAGGTTCCAACCAAGACTGTGCCTACCACACCATATCAGATGTGGAGTGGGAAGAAACCCTGTCTAAAACATTTTAAGACATGGGGGTGTCCAGCTTTTGTAAAAAAGCAGCATGTGGACAAGCTCGAGGCACGCTCAGTACTGTGTAAACTTGTGGGATATCCAAAGAACTCCAAGGGATATTATTTCTATTACGCAGAGGAACAAAAGGTTTTTGTTTCTCGTCATGCCCACTTCTTAGAAACTGAATTTTTAGAAAATCAGAAGAGTGGGAGCGAAATAGAACTGGAAGAAATTCCAGAACCACAAACTGCTACTGAAAGTTTGGTAGAACCAGAGGTTCAAGAAGAACAGAACATTCCCGCACCCCTCCGCAGGAGTAGTAGGCCGTCTCGTCCGCCTGAGAGATACTACGGTTTTCTCATAGACGGGGATAGAGAGGATTGCATCATAGATGATGATGAACCTACTGACTTCCAGCAGGCCATCCAGAGCGGCGACTCGGTACGATGGCTAGATGCAATGCGGACCGAGATGGAGTCCATGTACACCAACAAAGTATGGACTTTGGACTTTGCTCCAGATGGGGTAAAACCCATAGGATGCAAATGGATCTTCAAGAAAAAGATTGGTGTAGATGGACAGGTGGAAACCTATAAGGCTAGACTTGTTGCAAAGGGTTTTCGTCAAAGACCTGGTTTGGACTATGACGAAACTTTTTCTCCAGTGGCTATGCTCAAATCCATTCGGGTCCTTCTTGCTATTGCTGCCTTCCATGATTATGAAATCTGGCAGATGGACGTAAAGACGGCTTTTCTGAATGGAAATTTAGAAGAGAGCGTCTATATGGATCAGCCAGAGGGTTTCAATCAGAGTGGGAGCAGCGGGAAAGTATGCAAGCTGCTTAAATCCATTTATGGACTAAAGCAGGCATCGCGGAGTTGGAACATCTGTTTTGATGAGACAGTCAAAGAATACGACTTTATCAAAAATCCAGATGAACCGTGCATATATAGTAAAGTTGTGGCCAGAAGTGTCGTATTCCTCGTCTTGTACGTGGATGACATTCTATTGATAGGAAATGACATTCCTATGCTACAATCTGTCAAAGGATTCTTGTCACACAGGTTCTCCATGAAAGACCTGGGTGATGCCTCTTACATTCTGGGGATCCGGATCTATCGTGATAGATCCAAGAGGATGTTGGGACTTTCGCAGTCCAGGTATATCGACACTGTACTGAAAAGATTCAGTATGGAAGATTCTAAGCGCGGTAATCTACCGGCTTGTCACGGAATCACCCTCTCCAAAGAGATGTCTCCAAAGACTGATTTGGAAAGGGAACGCATGTCTATTATACCCTACGCTTCTGCGGTAGGCTCTATAATGTATGCGATGTTGTGTACCAGACCAGATGTAGCTTACGCACTAAGCGTGGTAAGCCGGTATCAGTCAGACCCAGGGGAGAAACACTGGATAGCAGTAAAGAACATTCTCAAGTACCTGAGGAGGACTAAGGAGATGTTCTTGGTTTACGGCGGAAAAGACCTCAGGTTGGAGGCCTTTGCCGATTCCGGCTTCCAAAGTGATAAGGACGATTCCAAGTCCATGTCGGGTTATGTCTTTACCCTCAATGGAGGGGCGGTGTGCTGGAAGAGCTCCAAGCAGGACACCGTTGCTGACTCGACGATGGAAGCGGAGTATATAGCTGCTTGCGATGCCGCAAAAGAAGCAGTCTGGATGAAGAAGTTCCTAACAGAACTTCAGGTGGTTCCTACCATAGTTGATCCAATACCTCTGTATTGCGACAACAACGGAGCTATAGCTTTAGCAAAGGAACCAAGGTCCCATCAGAAGTCCAGACACATCTTAAGGCGGTATCACCTGATCAGGGAGATCATTGATCGTCAGGAGATCGAGGTTCGGAGAGTTGCTTCAGAAGAGAACATTGCTGATCCATTCACGAAGGCCCTTCCTCAGATTCAGTTCGAGAGGCTACTCGAGATCATTGGTCTACGATATGCCAGTACATGGCCCTAGTGCAAGTGGGAGATTGTTAGTGTTTATGCCCTAGAAGGCCATTACTGTATCATACTAGCTTGTATATTACTTAATGGAAGCTTGGGATATTCACATGTATATAACAGTCTTGCTAAACATGGTAGTATGCTACTTGGTTTTTCTATCTTAATATGTGAGTATACGTATTGATAGAGCTCTTAGGATCTTGCTTGTCTACCAGCGTTGTGATGGCAGTCACACTAGTGGGGGCTGGGTAGTCTACAAGCACATCCTTATTCAGGTCCCCGGTCGTTGGATTATCGAGACAGAGCATCGATACTCCGGAGTAGACTGGTGTGTACGCTTCTCATCCCAGTTGGGGAGATGGTCTGTCCCACAGCCGTCAGTACGTCGTACTGGAGATAGTATACAGGTGCTCGTTAGGTTACGGGTACACCGGACAGGACTCACAGGGAACTGTTGGTTGGTTTGATACCAGTCGTCAGTGAACAGTTCCCAGGTGACATGAGTACAGCGTAGTCCGCAGACTTGACACTGCTACTTCGCCTCGAGTGTGTCCCACTGTTCTTAGATTGCTACCCTACCACGGCTCAAAGGAGTCGTGCAAACAGGTAGCAGTTGGGTGCAGTCCCGAGCACTTGGAGGCAGTGGCGGTTAGACAGGATTCGTCCCTCCCGGTATTGGGAGTAGATATCGTGCTGTGTCAGAGAGCCATTACGCAAAGTCCCTGGCCCGGGCAAGCGAGATTTGCTGGTAGGTTCCAGTAGTTTCTCAGGGTGTAATGGGCTTTACTCCGACACGACTTATACCGCTATTAGGGGACTGACGCTTGCCGCCCCCCTAGGCCCGATATGCGATAGTCTTGGACGAACGGACCGGACTGTATGGAGATTGTCACATCAGACTCAGTAGGAGTTCGGATGGGTTTACTCATCGGCCTTCTTATCGACAACTACCTGGGGACCGTTACGTACAGCTAGTGCCGCTTGCGGTCTGTGGTTAAACCCACTGCCAGCGTAGTAGTCGAGTCTCTAGAGTCCCACACAGAGAGTTTCCTACTCCAGGCGAAACGATATAGAGGTTGCATGGTTTTGCGACAAAGGGTTCGGACACATACGTGCGTTTACGCGCGTACGACTTTCGGACAGATTTTACCAGTCGGCTTTGGTTTAAGCCAGTTACTGGTATCCGGTTATTGGATTTTTACAGTCTAAAGTTTTTCCGTATTTTTACGGATCGGAGGGGCGTTCTCGTAATTACTCGAGAAGCTTCTAGAAGATGTGACTAAGGAGGTTTGTTTTGGAAAGAGAGTGAGTCATAGTGGTGATTCATTCACTTCATTAATGCACATTTATTGCTTAATGACTCATGTTAATGAATCATCACAAGATATTTTGTGAAGCATGCTTATTCATTTCCTTTATTGATTATTTGATAATAAGAATGCTTCATAATATTATGATACACTCTCTCTCTTCTCTCATTATCATATCACACATTCTCTCTCCTCAAGCTCTCATCTTCAAGATACTAACCTTAATCCTCATGTGTTGAGAACAAAGGTTTAGTTAGACTAAACAATCCATAACCTACACTCTTTATCATTCTCTCATCTTTGATTAGCAATCAAAGTTGATTAGTTACCTCAAGTTAGAGGTTTAGCTTGGAGTTTTGCTCTCGGGTGGATCGTCTACTACCTAGAGAAGGCCGAGGAGAACCAAGGAGGACATAAAGAAGAAGGACCGGTTCATTAGGTATAATCCCTAATCACTTTTGTGAAAAGAAACTCATAGAATACGGTTATTTAGAGTTTAGCTTCGATTCAAGCGGTTAGTCGATGTTCGTTGTTTAAACTTGATTAGTTTTTGTAAATTCCGCCTCCCCATAAGTACTGGGGTGTACTACATCGACTTACAATCTGTAGCCGTGGTTGCAGTATCTAATACTCAACCATCCCATATAAGTCTCCCTCTGGGAAAAGGCCTTTGTGAGTGGATCCGCCGTGTTGTCCTCTGAGTCTACTCTCCTGACCTCGATCCCTTGGAGATCAACCATTTCCATGATCAGGTGACACTGCCTCAGAATATGTCTGGATCACTGATGGGACGAGCATTCCAAGGCATAAGCCACACCTCCATTGTCACACAATGGGAGGAACGAAGTTCATCTCATGAACAAATATACATCCAGACTGCCTCTTTGGTAGCATCTTAAGTAGCGATGTATCCAGCCTTTATCGTCTAGTTTGCCACGGTATCTAGCTTGGAACTCTTCCAACATACCGTCCCTTTACTGAGGGTAAAGACAATGCCTGTGACTGACTTTCAGTCGTCCTTATCACTCTGGAACCATTCCAGTGATTCTCCCCAGGATCAACTGATACCATCTCACTACAACTAGTGAGTATCCTAACATCCAATTAGATCTATCTCATACATCCAAAACCCAGGATTTAGGAGGTATCACTTTGATCCTATATGGAGAATCATTGTGATAAGCGGAGATTGACCGAGCGTAGCATAGGAAACTCCTTCCCTATCAAGAGTATGTCATCCACGTACTCTACGAGGATGGTCACCATACTCCCTACTACCTTTTTGTTTATACAAGGTTCATCTACCATTTTGATGATGTCAAACTCTTTGACTAAAACATCAAAACAGATGTTCCAACTCCGCGATGCCTGCTTTATCACATAAAACATCTTGCACACGTTTCCGCTGCTCCTATTGTCTACGAAGCCCTCTGACTGTGTACTTACAGACTCTCTTTTCTGAAACATCATTTTAGAAAAGCAGTTATGACACCCAACCACCAGATATCGTAGTCATGGTATGTAGTCATGGCAAGTAGGATCTGGATGGACTTAAGCATAGGTACTGGAAAAGGTTTCATCATTATCCACGCCTGGTCGATGATGAAAACCGTTAACAAGTATAGCTTTGAAAGTCTCAACTTTTCCATCTACACCAAGTAATCTTCTCAAGATATACTTGCTCCTGATGCGGATTTAACCCTTCAGATATAGCAACCAAAGTCCATACTTTGTTGGTGTACATGGATTCCATCTCAGATCGATAAGCATCCAGCCATTCTTACAGAGTCCCACTCCTGATGGCCTGCTCGAAACTAGTTGGGTCATCATCTCATGATGCAATCCTTGCTCCCACTGTCATAGAGAAACCGAAGTATCTCTCAGGTGGGTGAGGAACCCTACAAGATCGGCGGAGAGGCTGAGGTTCGTTTGTAACTATTGAATCCTTTGGTTCTATCAAATCATCTGCTGTAGTTTGTATAGCTGGAACCTTTCCAGTTTTACATTATAGACCTTGCCTCGAGCTTGTCCGGATTTTGCTTTTAGACATAGGCTGGTCAACCCCAAATCTTAACCAACTTAAGATATGGGCTCTTCCGTTTCCATATCACATATGAAGTGGTAGGCAACTGATTTGATTTGAACCCTATTCAATAGGTATGCAGCTTCTCAAGTGCATAACTCCCAAAAGGAAATAGAAAACTCAGTAGTACTCATCATAGAGCACACCTTATCATATAGGGTGTGATTGCTCCGCCCCGATATACCATCGTGCTATGGTGTATACGGAGGGTTAATCATGAGAGAGAATCTCACTCTCCTTTAGAAAAGTCCAAGAATTCAGTGCTCAAGTATTCTTCTCCTTGATCACATCAAAGGACATAATATTTATACCCGTTTTGGTTCTCTACTTCTAACTTATATTCTGTGAATATCTCAAAAGGTTCGGACTTGTGTTTCAACAGGAACATATGTCTGAATCTTGAGAGATTATCAGAGAATGTAATGAAATACAAAGAACCGGTCTTGGCATGTGTAGACAGGGGACCTACATACATCAACATGTATAATCCCAAGCGTTCACTAACTCTTTCTCTGTTTCCAGTAAACAGATCTATGGTCATCGTATCTTTGTGACATGACCGGCAAGTTTCACAAGATGTAAATTCAAACTGATTTAAATATACATCTATATGTAACTTCAGCTAGTCGGGTCGCATTGATATGACTTAGTCTACAATACCTCAAGAAGGATCCGTTCATTTCTGAACTCTTCCTCTTGTATGTGTTCTGTATACTAAGAACTGTAGTTTGGTTTAGAACGTCAATGCTTTTAGATAACGTGCCTGAACCGATCAACTTTTTATATAGGAAATGTTCAATACATTATCCAACAATACAAAATTTTATCATTTCTTTACTAATAAAAAGACTGATATGATTTTGTATATAAGGTTCGGTATCTAATAACATTTGTTCAGAATCAATGTATTTGGAATACAGGGTGACAGTGACCAACAGACTTGGCTGCAACACTTACACCGTTTTCTGTCTCATGAAACTTATCACCCGTTCTCATTTCTCTACCTTTCTGTAGCCCATATAACAGATTACATATGCGGGATCATGATCGGGTATCACATACTCAGGACGTAAAGGATAATGAGAAACAGTTCTATGTAACAAACACACCCGAAGAAGATGCATCAACATGCACTTTCTTCGTTTGGGCGGCACGGGAAATCTGGCATTCTCCTATTTCCTGCTCGGTCTTATAACAATTATAAGTTAGAGCAGGACCGACGTTCCCCAGCTCAGTATAACAAGCAGGTTCGGTCAATACATCCATATTATTATCTTGATTAAGGCGTGATATGGTTGCTACCTGGAGAGAGAGAGAAGAAAACACTCAGCGTATGCTCTTGCAAGATCAGATTGGTTATTATTTTATCTAATCAGGATGGCTCCCATTGTTTTTATCAAATCTTCCTTCAAACCCTAAAAGGAAAGACTAGCCGGGATTAATTACATGCTACAAGTTCGCCAATCTTTCGGTCAGGCCAGTGTTGGTAATTTGAGGGAGGTTCCCCGTGCTTTCGCACGGACCTAATTACAGTAAACCTCGTTTTCCCATAGGCGTAACCCCGTTGACACCTTTCTAGACACCTACTTGATCGGCTAATTGTAATGTGTAAAACTCTCCCAGGAGTAACTCTTACTCGCTGTGGGTGTCGGGATCCAACTATCTCATAGAAGGTATGCAATCTCATTGCAAATTTCAACACTTGAAATTCCCGATAATTTTTCCCCTAGCGTCCTATGACCTTGACGCAGGCCAACAAACCATAGTGCGCTAGTCAAGTTCAACCCGTCATTTCCTGATTGAATTAAACCCACCCGCACGACCCTTGACGTAGGCCAACAAAGTCGCACGACTACCCTAATCCAATCTGCATCATATGCATAAGCAGATAAATACTAGTCAGCTACCGCACACTACGCCTTGACGCATGCCAACAAACGTAGCATGAATACTAACTACTACTTATCTGAAATGACGGAGGGCTACGACAGGTTTTTCTGAAAACCTATTGCGTTATGAACTTGATATCGTTGTAGAATCAAATGATTTTTAAAATGGAATGTTTCTGAGGCTTTTCTAGTTTTGCTAAAGGGGCCACTCCTGGTGAAGGGATCGTCGGCCCTTTCCTCGTCGAATGAGGTGCGGGATATATCATATATATCACCGTGCAAAGCAGAAACTATAGAAGCAATCAAAAGACAAACCGAGGGGTGTAGCATCTGCCAGTTATTGCTAAAGGGGTCACTCCCGGTGAAGGGATCGTTGGCCCTTTCTTCATCGAATAAGGTGCAGGATATATCATATATACCGCTTTGCAAAGCAAGAACTGTAGTTACCTGTTTTATTTTTGAAAATTCGATTCCTCAACATCATTAAGTTTCTTTTATTTCATTAATCTCATTAATGAAGTCCCATCATTTAAGTACCTAAACATTACAGATAAATACGACGTACACTTATGCCATCCACATTCGCCTCGATGTCCCCTCGTGCACCGTTAGGTTAGGTAACTAACGGCAGAGCGGGGCAGGGCTAGCGCGGGTGTAAAACATAAGTAACGCCTATATAATATATCGTATATACTATATACAGTATTTATTACAGAACATATCACATGATCACATCACAGATAACGCAACAGAAAATATCATATGAAATATTGGATATACTAGGACGTCCGTGTTTTTAATACGAGCCAGTATAAAACACGGATTCCACAGTCGCGATGAATAGCCAAATCCACACCCCTATACCCCTACGAGAGCGGCAAGCAACCCTACCAATTTTAGAGTTAGGAGACCCGGACTCGACTCCTCGAGTTGGTCTCCCACTGGACTCAAGAACCCGGTTACTTGTGCCCTACTCCTTGGGTCTATCCAAGTGCGGAAAAGTAAATAATATACATCAACGGTGACATCTTCCACAACCTGGAAGTGCCCCAATAAAAGAATATTACATACAAGTTTTTTCATGAATGAAAATGAAAAACACTCATCTCACATAAAAACCCCCGGCTATTCAAAACGCGACGATCCAATATAATATATCCAGCAACACATAACATCACATGTCATCAACGTAAGTAAATATGCCCATCCCAATTGTCGTTGACATATAGCAACGAAACCGGCGATATCACATATTACACTTACGGTCGCAGAAAAGAAAGTGTAAAACTACAACAGTTGGAATCCGCAAACTCTTTAGACATCGCATGCCTAACCAAATGAATTCCTTAGACATCACATGCCTAACAATTATAAACCCCGCATTTCAGTCTCAATATCGAAAACACTTTTCAATATTAAGTCGGGAAATTCAACAAGATTCCCGACATCCTGATCGAATGCTCATCGCAAACTTCAGTAGACGGCCGAACCTCTGATACCGTCGACGAAGTGCACCAAGGCGGAACACCGCTGCCGCGAGCACCCGAACGGATGCTTTTGGCGACGGGGTTCTCCTATAGTCACTTGGTCGGGGCTTTGGGGCGTGGCTATCTATTAAGTTTACCGGCGAGTATCCGCGTACGCTACGTGATTGCGACGGACTTTTGATCACATCAAAATTCCGTGGCAACCGATCAAGTGAGACTAAAGTGCTATGTTTATAACATCCAAATCAGTTATCTGATAACTACTTGTGGATTCTAAATATTGTATCACATTCCGGATAAATAGAAAATGTTAAACTTTCCGATCGAACAGTCAAACACCCAAGTTTTCCCGAAATAGCTCAACACTTGAAACAAGTTTAAAAACATTCACTTCATGCCCCAGTACCAACGGTCCAGCCGTAGAAGGGCCAAGCCAACGCCTCACATGCGGCACACCGTATTGCTCCAAACCCTAGGGTTCAAAGGGCAGTTCAAGACGGTCACATAATCGAGTTAAGGTTTGTTGTCTTCTAGAGGGTCCATCGTGTTACTTGCACTACTTAGAACGTTCTTAAATCACGGAAAAATCGAACATTTGGAAATTTCCCGACAGGGGAAAAATTGGGTATTTATATCCGGTCGAACCATTCAACATTTTCTAAAATTATCCGGAAAACCTAGACGAAGTTAAACATCCCGATCGAAACACCGAGTCCCCAATACAACCCAGAAAACTCAACTCTTGAGTAAATATTAAAAATTCCCAGAAAATACAGCACTAACATATAGGAATTACTGTGCAAAGAAAATGAAAAGATGCCCCTATATGGCCGCGGAACCGCCGCACATGCCTGGGTGGGGCCGCGGTTCCGCGGCGCTTTAATAGATTTAGGCTTCCGTACTTCACAGTAACTCTTATAATACCCTGCTGTAATTTTTGGATATTTTTAATTTGGAAAAATCCACATTTTCAGAAAATGTACAGAGAAGGGTTATGCATTAGGGTTTCGGGTTCGATCGGGTTTCTAACTTCGTCTACGCATCGCCTAAGGCTCTAGCTAGGCTCTGATACCACTGTAGGGTTCCAAGGCACACCCATGAGGTTCTACAAGTGATCAAACATGGCCAATTCAAAATTTTTCTATGTGCCGAGAAACCCTAAACTAGATCGTTACTAGAGGTAAGGCGATGCAAGCAAGTAAACAACTTTACTGCTAAGTGAAAGAGACTACAACCTTTGTAGATCCGGTCCTCCACTTCCATAGCTCCGTGTTGATGTCCCTCCGCTGCGATCATCGGATCCCGGACTCTGGCGATGGTTTCGTCGGAGAAATGATCAGGCTAGGTCGTCGACTTCGATGCCGAAGATGATCTACGTCGAGGCAACTCAAGATCAAGATCCACCATCACCAAGTCATGAAACTTGTGAAGAAAACACCCTATACTACATGTCAAGTGGTAGAGGATGAAGAAATAGGAAGTGGGTTCACTTTTGATTTGGATTTCTCACTTGGAATCATCACTTAGAAATTTCAAGCAAAGGTTTTTCTTTTTCTCTTCTTGAAGAAGATGAAGAAGAAGAATGAAAAAGAATTATGAATAATAGAAAAACAAGTGGTGGTTATCATAATGCAACCATGGTTAAGTGTAGAAAATAAACTAGGGTTAGGAGAATGGTTAGGTTAAGCAAAAGAAACAAAAATGGTTGAACTTTTCAAAGCTTCATGAAGCTTCAAAGTAAATCCAAAAGAAGCAACCATTTCTTTTCTTGCTAAAAAGAATAAATAAATAAAATAAATAATCAAGAGAATATAAAAACCCTAACCATTCACTTAAACATGGTTTAAAGTAAACACAAACCCAAGTTTGCATGTATCATCAAACATGATACAAACAGGTGCACAAAAATATATCACATATACAACTTGTGCATTTCAAGTGAGAAAATCAATCTTGAGTGAACCAATACTAGTTAATGCAAAGTAATATATCAAATATATAATTATACATTAAATCATTAAATCAACACCTGATTTAATGATCCGGTCATACTGCATATAACCGACTAATATCATGTGTATCAATGTATCAAATCAACATTTGATTCGGTAACCCGGCTATATCACATATAACCGTCCCATGATACATATCGCGAGAATAGAATATAGTATCACATACTGGTATTATTCTCGGTCCCGCACATATCTCATATGCGCTCCTATTTCGTTTCGCTTGAGCCAGGAAACCTCTGTGTAGGACTCTAAAGACTCGTCAATACGCCGGCAGCAGGTGATGATCATATCAAACACCCACAAGCCGCAAGCGGTCTGCCTAACGTAACGGCCACCCGGGTTTTGAGCGATCAGAAGATCGACGAGCAAGCCCGCTCACACTGCTGTGAATCCAACCAGTAACACTTACCGTACAGTCCGGTCTGTTCGTCTGATATGTCGCAAATCTCACCTAGGGGTGGTAAACGTCAGACTCCAGTAGCTTGATAAGTCGTGTCGATATGAGGTCTATAACAGTTCGAGAAACTACTGGTAACACTTACGAGTAAATCTCAGCAACCCTGGCCAGGAATTTCCGGTTATAGCCAATTGAACACAGCGCAACATCAACTCCCTATACCGGGAGAGACGAATCCCCTCCTATCGCTCATTGCCTCCATGTGATTCGGGACTGTACCCAAAAACCACCGTTTTGAACGCCCTCTTGGTCGTGGTAAGGTGGAAATCAAAGCACAGTGGGAATCACACAAGACTCTATGACGATCTCGGGTCTACAGACTAACCTGTACCAGTTGTTTCGCCATGGCAGCGCCCCGGCTGTCTACTCGAGGCCAAAATGCGGAATCAAAAATTTTCTTAACTTTAAACCGGCGCTACCGCGGACAATATACCCGGATCATAACCATTAGCCTAATCCTAGCAATCAAGAGAAAGGGTGAGAGATATACCGAGTGATCCATGTCCTCCGGTCTTCTCGTCGTCGTCCCGATCTCCCGCGGAATCTTCGGTCTTCATCTCTTCGCCGAAAAGGGGCACCACGTAGCCGGATTCATTTACGGGCTCCCACCACTGGACCGAGGCAACTCGGGCGCGAAGTTGGCTAGCCGACGCGTCCAGGGTTTGCTGTAGACGAGTGTAGAATCCATGTCTCTTTGGGGTTTAGTGTAGTTGCCATAATATGATGGAGGTATGAAGAACTTTGGAGAGAGATAGAATTTGTGTAGCAAGAGAAAATGAGAGATGAATAATTTCCCTCATCCAAATGAACCTCTCTCATCCTCTCCCCTCAAGTGTGGCCGGCCCCTTAAGGAGAAATGGTGGTGGAAAAGCATAATACATGACGGAGGTGAGTGTAGTAGAAGAATAATGGTGACCACACCCAAAAACCATGATAACAATATCATATCAACCTCAAATCCTTTCTCATCTCAAAAAGTAAAGGAAAAGACAAAAAAATAATCTCATCATGCTGAAGCTACAAATGCAAGAAACCCCTTTCCACAAATGTTATTTGCAAACTTGCAAATAACCCCCTCTATCGGGAAGTCCGGCCGTGAAAGAACAAAGAAAAACCGGCCGGAACGGAATGCAAACTCGCAACTTCAGAAAACTGATCCCGTAATAAATTACAGAAAAACCCCACTACTGCATATACATGCCCGCATTTATATTCCCACTGAATATAAATGCAAAGAGACAAAATCTACATTAACTAATACTAGGATCCGGCTTAAACCAAAGCCGGCTAGTAAAAACAGTCCGATCACGATCCGTGCAATACTGCACGTATCTGATAGAACCCTGCCATATCTCCATACGGTCTCTACAGCGTTTCGCCCAAAACTTGAGTAATTGTGTGTGGTGGACTCTAAAGACTCCTCAATACTATGGCTGTGTATATAACCACTAGCACGTCAGAGGTATTAGCCATACGTGACGGGCCACCAGCTATTGACCAAAAGGGACGTCGATGAGCGAACTCATCCTGACACCCTACTGAGCCTGTCAGTGACAATATCCGTACAGTCCGGTCCGTTCGTCTATGAGTATCGCATGGCGGGCCTAGGGGGTTGGTAAAAGTCAGTCCCCCAAAAGCGGTACAAGTCGTGTCGGATTGAAGCCCAGAACACCCTGAGATACTACTGGAATACCTGCCAGTAAATCTCCTGCCTCGGCCGAGGGCTTTGTGTAATGGCTCTCCTAGACACAGCGTGACCTCACCCCTAATACCGGGAGAGACGAACCCCTGCAGATCCGCTCACTGCCTCCATGTGGCTCGGGACTGTACCCAACTAAAACCTGTTTGCACGACTCCTTTGAGCCGTGGTAGGGTAGTAATCAAAGTACAGTGGGAACTCACACGAGACAAATGACGATCTCAGGTCGATGAACTAACCTGTACACATGTCACCAGGGAACTGCTATCTGACGTCTGCTATAATCCCAACTAGCAGGTTCTCGGCGAGTCCTGTCTGGTGTACTCATAACCCAATGAGCACCTGTATACATCTTAGGTGAACCAACTGACACCAGTGGCTTGTGAGACCGGCCACCGCCCCTCGTCGGGGTCTCGACTGTATACACTAGTCTACAAATGGAGTATCGATGCCCAGTCTCGAAAATCCCACGACTAGGGACCTTTTAAGGATGTGCTTATAGACCCCAGCTCCCACGTATATGATCGCCCTCATACTGCTGGCAGTCAAGCAAGAATCCTAGGGGCTCTATCAACGTGTAATAGCGACTCGTAAGGTCACCTAAAGCTGTACACGATGATAAAGATAAACCAGATAGCATACTATCATCTTGAGTAAGACTGCCCTACTGGGATAGGTCCTCCCTCAATCATTGCAATCACATGCCAATGATCCAATTGACTCTGAGGGCACTATCTCCAACAATCTCCCACTTGCACTCAAGGCTAATTATTGCAATGTCGCATACTCACTGCCCGTGTGATACCGAACACCCAACTCCTCTACTAGTCAGTCTCACAAAGCTTGTTTGCGAAACCATTGCGTTCGAGGAATAGCCTCAGTGAGTGGATCCGCTCTGATGTTTCTTTCTATGTCTCTCTATATCTCAAGTTCGCGGAGAAAGCCATCTCCCGAAATGAGCAATACCTGTCTTAGAGTATATCTGGATATCTGATGGGACCTAGTTCATAAATGAACTCCAAATCCAAACTTCTTAGACTGTATCGTCAACTGAACTTAATCAGTATCCTGCGCCATACCTTCCCTCAGTATCCACCTGGAACATCTGTCCATAATACTGCCCCTCGTCAGAGGGAAAGCTATAACTCTGACAGCCACTCTTCCATCCAGGTCACCTTGGAAGCCTGGAATGATAACCGTCTCCTAAAGGAGGCTGTCGGTATCATATCCCTAGAACATTCACTTATGTTCTAAAACTGCTTCCGAATGTTTCTCCAGGATTGGATCAATATCAACTTATTGCATCTCCTGCAAAAACAACTTCTGGTGTGGTACTTGACATCTCATGATTGACTTAATTGACTAAGCAAGTGATCTGCCAATCATGCACATCCCTCTACCCTTTAGTCTGTAAGACACCTTTAGAGAGGGTGACTCCATCACCTGCAGGTACACTACCATGCCAGGAGTCGTCCAATCTAAATACTCATAGAATGCTTGTCAAAGTACCCAGATTGGGAAACCACCCAAATCTAGATCTAGTAACCAGAATGTCTGATATAATATCTAAGTCCTATGTGGAGAAACCACTGTGTGACAACCAAAGAATAACCGATCGTAGTATAGGAATTTCACCTCCTACTCTGTGTATGTCATCCAAATACCAGGGCATCACACCCTACTACCTTCTTAACAGATCCATCCCCTATTCTGATGAAGTCAAATCTATGACTGTCACATTAGAAATAGATGATCTATCTCCGCTATATCTGCTTTAGTCTATAAATAGACATAAGCCACTTGTCCACCATGCTTCTGTTGCTCCCACTGACTACGACAACCCTCTGGCAGAGTCATATACACGTACACTTCTGAAGCAAGTTCAGAACGACGCTATACTTATCCTCCTGCCGATTCTCATAGTCTGGAATCAACAGCAATGGCAAGTCTGAGTAAACAAGAACCTCCCTGTCACCGTCCTTGAGGCTACCGGAGTACCTCTCGGGTGCTTGAGGTTATCCACCATATCTGCGGAGTGGCCAATGGAATGTAAAACCAGATTGAATCTTTAGGTTCTTATTAAATCTTCGGTAATCGTTTGCGGCTCTGGAATCACTTCCAGTTCTACCATACTCCCACTACTTTTTTCTGAAAAAATCCAATTTTATTAAAACTTTGGTGAGTCAAGAACAATATCACTATTGATCTTCCAAATGGTAGAAAGTCAACCCTCGTCATAGCCTGGGTCAACCCACAAACAGCCATTACAGAAACGTGCCATGAGTTGTCCAGAGTCTGATTTTAAGCATAAACCGGACAACTCCCCGTACCTTAACAATGTCAAGATATGAACTGTTCTATATCTAATACAGAAACAGAGGCACTGATTTAATTGACCAGATTCAAATCTTGCAGCTGTCTCCAGTGCATGTCAAGTAAATGGAAAGAGGCCGATCAGCGTTACTCAACTTAGGAGTACTCCAATTATGACTAACCTGAAAGAGAAGCAAGTTCTCTTATCCATTACTATTAACTGAATACCTCACACAAGTATCTACATCTTCGATCTCCTTTAAGAATCCCGATTCTTGCAACACCTGGTTCTCTACTTTATCCACATACCTATAACTTCTCAAACCTTAGACCCTGTGTTTCTATGAAACACCTGTCTAAGAACTAGAGAAGTCACAAGTAAACCGAATATAGTACGAGGACCAACCCCTCTATCCTAATGGACACTGGACAATATATAATACTCTGTATATGTCCCGTGAGTCTAATAACTCTTCCACTGTGTGTCATAGGTTGAAAACTGTACTATGGTTAAGAAGAATTACACCGCTGTTCAATGCTCCTTACCTAACCATCCACTGATATATGTAAATGCCATAGACATAATTTCAAAAAGGTACATCTCACTCTATAAAAATAGACGTGCAGATATATCAATTTGAAATTGGTGCATAACAACGGATATTCAAAACCAAATATTTTCCGACCGGCAAACAACCCAGGTGACTTCCTCAAATATCACCAATTACAACGAATTCCGATATAATGAGGATGATCACCCAATTACCAATAACTTACTCCCACTCATCATCTGTAAAAACCATACAGATGTGAGAATCAAAACTGGTAAATACATACCCTGGAGCAAGTGTCTAATTGGGAAATCAGTTTTCTTTTAACAGTACACAGTGAAACTGAAACATTGAAATGTTTCGATGGGGTACCCGGTATTCCCAGTAATGCCTCTTCCATTATCCAGATTCACAACTGTAACCGTATATCTCTTTGCCATCTCTCCAAATCCCTTTATATGTCTTTAGTCATTACCTTCTGCACACCCCTTCAGGCCAAATGGTTTTCTTCCTTCCCTACCGTTCGGCACCAGCCTATGGTTTGGAAGAAGACTATCCAATAAGCATAATGGGTGTACTGTCCTAGTCCTAGGAGCACTCGCAATGCGAGAGAAGGAGAAGATAAAAGACAACCGAATAAACCTTATTCCTATTTCTCCTGAACCAGAATCCATCCCCGAACTGGAACAAGTTCCTCTCGAGTTCGTGTATAACCATACGATGGAGTATCCAAATAAACTGTGGATCTTCGTAGTGATACGGTGTATCCTGGAGAAATACAAAGGTGAAGTGAGAGTGGTAACGAAATACTTGGTTTGGTCGTGAATTGCAGTCGCAATTTACTTTGCCCTCTTACTAATCACTTTCTTTGTCTTAACTTAATACCTTCTGTACACCATCGTTATGCTAATTGATTTTCTTCATTCCCCACCGTTCGGCACCAGCCTAAGGTTTGAAAGAAGACTATCTAATTTGCGTAATAGGTGTACTATCTCCTAAACCAAGGAGTACTCACAACCTGAGAGAAGGTAAAAATGAAAAGACAACTGAATAGTCCTATTCGTTTTCTCCAGAACCGGAAACCATCATCGAATTCCTTCGATTTCATACATAACCATACGATGGTTTTGTCCAATGGAAGTGGACGTTCGTAGTAATACGGGGTGTCCTGGAGAAAAGGGTAAAAGTAGGAGTGGCAATGAGGATTGCAACTCTGACAATCCAAAAGCCAGTCTTTAAGAAGGTTCGGTCAATTTTGGTCACTGAGTCATAGTCTAGAGTCGGGTCAATGGTCGCTGCCAAAGAAAGAGAGAAAAGAAACACCCAGCGTGCACTCTAACCTAGATCAGATTGGTTATCACTTTATCTAATCAGGAAACCTCCCACTGTAACCTCAAATTCATTCCCAAACCTGAAAGAAGAATTAGTCGGGATCACCCGAGGAGTAAACTAACTCATCAGTGGGAATCGGGATCCAACTATCATCGCATGATAACGTGACGGAATCCACTCACGTCACCATACTCCAGAAGGTATGCGCATGCCTGGCAAGTTTCAGTTTCTTTAGAAACTCCCGATGTGATTTTTACCCCTAGGACTCAAGTGACCTCGACGGAGTCAACAAATCAAAGAGTCCTAGTCAAGTTCAACCCGTCATTATCTGGATTGCATTAAACCCACCCGTACGTGCCCTTGACGGAGTCAACAAGGCCGCACGACTGTCCTAACCAATCCCATTTATGCAACAAACAAGCACCACTTAGCTACCGTACACTACACCTTGACGGAGTCAACAAACGCAGCACGAATACTAAACAATACCCGTAAGAAATGATGGAGGGCTACGACTGGTTTTTGGCGAAAAACCTTTAACGTAATGAACTTGATATTGTTGAAGGAACTGCATAGTTTTTTTATAGAAATATAGTGGCGAAAACCTTTTGCTAAAGAGTCACTCCCGGTGAAGGGATCTCGGCTCTTTCCCCGTAGAATGAGGTGCAGGATATTCCAACTGAATACCACGATGCAAAGCAAAAAGTAATCGGCTATAGTGAAGTTATTGCCCGGACGCAAACTTCTGTCCAAGGGGTCACTCCCGGTGAAGGGATCTCGGCCCTTGCCTCGTCGACTGAGGAGCAGGATATTCCAACCGAATACCACGATTCAAAACAAAAGAGAATGCCCTTGCAATAACAGCTTTTTGAAAAATATTCCAACAATATCAGAATAGGTTTGTTTAGCTTGCATTGATCCGAATCAACGCAGTCCCATCAATTGATCACACCACAAAAGAACGAAAATAATGATGTACGTATATGCCATCCGCATTTGCCACTGGGTCCCGTCATCATCCGTTAGGTTACTTAACTAACGACAGAGCGGGGACAGGACTAGCGCGGATGCAAAATATATACAACATCTACCAGTATATATATAATATATAATTTTCGTTCAAGGCGTGATAAAATGAAACATCACAGAAATGTAACCAGCATCACAGAACAATACAAATATCTAGAAGCCCCGGGTTTCACAGAGCCGCTGCTGAAACCCGACGTTCCCCTGGTCGTGTGGATAGCCTGTGCAATGAAAATCCTAGACCCCTACGGGCGCGGCAAGTCACCCACCAAAACCTGAAGCGAGGCAGCCCCCTTCAGCAACGTGAATGGACCACCCAGCACTTCACGGAATCCAGTAACTTGGGCACCCCTCCTGGGTCAACCTGTACCCCCTACGAGTGCTGCGAATAGCCCGCCAATTCTAAAGTAAAGCCCCCTCCGTCTCAACGCCATGAGATGCGGGCTTGTTGCCTTCTAGAACCCGGCTATCCGTGCACCCCTCCGCGGGGTAATCCTAGTACAGAAAGTAAAATATACATACAACGGGTACATCGACGTCGACCTGGTCATGCCCCAAAAGAATAGTACAAACAGGCAGTGACGGCAGTCCCCATGTCGGACGCTCGCCCCGCAATATCAAATGTACATATAAAACAAAACTGTACTAACAATGCATCCAGGCTATCCCCACGACCGATCCGCAACAACACAGTACAACACAGAATATCAACGTGAATGTCATGTTCGCAAATCCGTCTAACCGGGCTATAGCAGTTAGACAGGATTTACCGATCAAGTGACATTCACGGTCGCAGATATAATGTAAATACTGTGAACTAGCATGTTTAAAATATCCGATCGAACAAATTTTATCAAAGTGGGCCCCAAGCAGCACTGTAGCACTTACAGAAAATTTGGGCCCAAAAAGAATATCCCAAAACCCCTATTTCCTAACCAGAAGCCTACTGGGAAATTTTAATGCACTGAGGACACTTTACCACCGCGGAACCGCGGCCAAACCAGGGGTTTGGCCGTGTTTCCGCGGTCGTACTAACGAATCACTGTTCCAAATTTTCCCAAAATTCTTATAATTGTCTACACATGTTTCTGAAACAACCTGAAAAATTTTTCGAGCAGAAAAAAAATTCGGCAGAAACCTGTGCACATGAAATCGGGTTTTCGGAAAAATCCGTTCGATCGAACTTGTAAACATGTTAGACCAAGCTAGGCTAAGTTAATGGCGTGTCTCTGATACCATGTTTGGCCACGGCAGCGCCCCGGCCGTCTACTCGAGGCCAAAATGCGGAATCAAAAATTTTCATAACTTTAAATCGGCACTACCGCGGACAATATTCCCGGATCGTAACCATTAGCCTAATCCTAGAAATCAAGAGAAAAGGTGAGAGATATACCGAGTGATCCGTGTCCTCCGGTCTTCTCGTCGGCGTCCCGATCTCCCGCGGAATCTCCGGTCTTCATCTCCTCGCCGGAAAGGGGCACCACGTAGCCGGATTCTTTTACGGGCTCCCACCTCTGGACCGAGGCAACTCGGGCGTGAAGTTAGCTAGCCGACGCGTCCAAGGTTTGCTGTAGACAAGTGTAGAATCCATGTCTCTTTGGGGTTTAGTGTAGTTGCCATAATATGATGGAGGTATGAAGAACTTTGGAGAGAGCTAGAAATTGTATAGCAAAAGAAAATGAGAGACGAATAATTTCCCTCATCCAAATGAACCTCTCTCATCCTCTCCCCTCAAGTGTGGCCGGCCCCTTAAGGAGAAATGGTGGAGGAAAAGCATAATACATGAGGGAGGTGAGTGTAGTAGAAGAATAATGGTGACCACACCCAAAAACCATGATAACAATATCATATCAATCTCAAATCCTTTCTCATCTCAAAAAGCAAAGGAAAAGACTAAAAAAGAATCTCATCATGATGAAGGTACAAATGCAAGAAACCCCCTTCCACAAATGTTATTTGCAAACTTACAAATAACCCCCTCCATCGGAAAGTCCGGCAGCGAAAGAACAAAGGAAAACCGGCCGGAACGGAATGCAAACCGGCAACTTCAGAAAACTGATCCCGTAATAAATTACAGGAAAACCCCACTACTGCATATACATGCCCGCATTTGTATTCCCACTGAATACAAATGCAAAGAGACAAAATCTACACTGACTAATACTAGTATCCGACTTAAACCAACGCCGGCTAGTAAAAACCGTCCGGTCACGATCCGTGCAATACCGCACGTATCTGATCGAACCCTGCCATATCTCCATACGGCCTCTACAGCGTTTCGGCAGAAACTTGAGTAACTATGTGTGGTGGACTCTAAAGACTCGTCAATACTATGGCTGTGGATATAACCACTAGCACGTCAGAGGTATTAGCCATACGTGACGGGCCACCAGCTATTGACCAAAAGGGACGTCGATGAGCGAACTCATCCTGACACCCTACTGAGCCTGTTAGTGACAATATCCGTGCAGTCCAGTCCGTTCGTCTATGAGTATCGCATGGCGGGCCTAGGGGGTTGGTAAAAGTCAGACCCCCAAAAGCGGTACAAGTCGGAGTGAAGCCCAGAACACCCTGAGATACTAATGGAATACCTACCAGTAAATCTCCTGCCTTGGCCGAGGGCTTTGTGTAATGGCTCTCCTAGACACAACGCGACCTCACCCCTAATACTGGGAGAGACGAACCCCTGCAGATCCGCTCACTGCCTCCATGTGGCTCGGGACTGTACCCAACTAAAACCTGTTTGCACGACTCCTTTGAGCCGTGGTAGGGTAGTAATCAAAGTACAGTGGGAACTCACACGAGACAAATGATGATCTCAGGTCGATGAACTAACCTGTACACATGTCACCTGGGAACTGCTATCTGACGTATGGTATAATCCCAACCAGCAGGTTCCTGGCGAGTCCTGTCCGGTGTACTCATAACCCAATGAGCACCTGTATACATCTTAGGTGAACCAACTGACACCAGTGGCTTGTGAGACCGGCCACCACCCGTCATCGGGGTCTCGACTTTATACACTAGTCTACTAATGGAGTTTCGATGCCCAGTCTCGAAACTCCCACGACTAGGGACCTTTTAAGGATGTCCTTATAGACCCCAGCTCCCACGTATATGATCGCCCTCATACTGCTGGCTGTCAAGCAAGAATCCTAGGGGCTCTATCAACGTGTAATAGCGACTCGTAAGGTCACCTAAAGAAGTACACGATGATAAAGATAAACCAGATAGCATACTATCATCTTGAGTAAGACCGTCCTACTAGGATAGGTCCTCCCTCAATCATTGCGAACACGTGCCTGTGATCCAATAATTGTCTCTGAGAGCACTATCTCCAGCACAAGTGTCACCTGAGAACTGCCATCTGACGTAAGGTATAATACCATCTGGGAGTTCTCGGCGAGTCCGTCCAGTGTACCCAGTCTCCATTGAGCATCCGTATATCATCTCTGATGTCAAACACCAATGGATATGGGATCATCCATTGCCCATCTGTATGGGGCGAGAAGGTATACGCTAGTCTACTCTGGTATATCGATGCCCCGTCTCGATATACCCATGACTAGGGACCTTGAAGGATGTACTTATGGACTACCATGTCCCCACTAGTATGATCCGCATCATAGTCCAGGTAGTCAAGTACACATCCTAAGGCCATTACCAACATGTAACAGAGAGACAATCAGTGTACACATTAAGGAAAAGGGCAACCAGATAGCATACTATCATGTCGAGCAAGAAAGTCCTCCCTATATATGTCCAAGCATCCACTACAATATACATCCTATGTATAGTAATGGCCTCTAGGGCATACATATAACTAACAGGTTTAAGCTAGATTCTAGTGTACGTTTTGGGATTAGTTTTATCTCGTTTGTATTCGTGTTCCTCGGAACGTGGATGCGGGTGTGTATGCACAGTTGACAGAGAGATAGAGGCAGAGGATTCTCACTAGGGTTGTTGACTGTTGACTTTTGCTAAACCCTAATGAGAATAAGAAATATGATCAACAATAATATTAATTAAGTATTATTGTGTCATGGTTGTTGATGGTTTACTTTGTTGGCTTGTTGACTTAGTTGACCGGTTGACTAGGTTGAACTTGTTGAACATCATCATGACAATGGCTATCATTTCTTGGCATTGACCTTGGCTTGCTTATTTGTTCACACATTGCATTTAATGCAAGAAATGATATGGCTACTTGATATGATAACAACCATCACATAATACTCAATTATTATTATGTGTTATGATGATTTTTGATTATGAGAGCTTGGATGGCAAAATTCTTGCTCATTATTCTTTCATTTCCTTTCTTTCTCATGCTTGAGCTCTCCCTCTTCCTCTTGCTCTATCTCTAGTTCATGGTTCACCTGTCTCATGTGTTGAGAAGAAAGAACCATAGAGATAAAACCCAACACACCCCTCTACTCATCCTAGTTCACAAGGTCTAGCAAGCCAAGTGTTCTAGTTTCTTCTAGTTTGAAGTGAAGCCAAAGGTAGAAGCTTTCGGGTGGATCCATCTTCGGCGCGAGTAGACGACGAGGTGAGGCCGATCCGACCACCGCAAGGAGTTGAAGAAGAAGGAGTTCAAGTTAAGGTATAACCCCCTAACCGAGTAGGTAAAACTCTTGTTAGGATTGTTAGATAGTTGTTTAACAATGATCCGTATTTTGAGTCCATGTTACCACCAAAAGAAAAATCGTTTTTCATCATTTCCGCAAGCCCGTAAGTACCGGGAGAGGTAACGTGGACTTACAAGTGGATCCGCCGTGTTATCCATCGCGTCAACTCTTCTAACCTTGATCCCTTGGAGATCAACCTGTAAGTCCATGTCACGCACCCCACGAACTTGCGGGAAGACGGAATATATGAAAAATGATTATCAAAGCTTCGTAACACGGACTTGAGCGCATGAATCGTTTCTAAACCGTTACTAGCAAACTACGAAAGGTTTAACTACTTGGATTCATGGTTATACCTCACGTTACTTGTCCTTCGGGTTTACATCGCGGTCCTCCACTCCTCGTAGGCTCCTTGGAACATCAGCACCTCAATGGCCTCCTTGAGTCAAAGACGATCCACCCGAGAGCTCCTACGCCAAGCTTGATCTCTAACTTGAGATAACTAGGTTGCTCAAAGTGCTAATCTAAGCTACCTAGGCGATATAGAGTGATGTTATGGAAGTATTAGTCTAGCTAACCCTTCATCTCAACACATGAGAGGTTAGGGTTAAGGTTTGAAGAGGGAGAGCTTGAGGGGAGAGAAGGTGAGAATATGAATTTCTTTGGATAAATGAAATCATTTGTGTATATATGAAACATATGATATTATTAAGTAAATAATAAATAAAGCTTTATCATCATGTTTCATTAATACCCTAAGTGATTCATCATATGAGTCATACAAATCATTAAATGAATCATTAACTCATTACATGAATCACTACATGACTCACTAATCCAATTAATGCAAATGCCACCTTAGCCTCCAACTCACCATGCTTCTAAAAGCTTCCCGGAAAATTACGAAAACGCCCCGCCAATCCTTGAAAACACGAAAAATCTTTAGACTGTATAAATCCAATAACCTGATACTATAAACTGGCATAAACCCAAGCCAACTAGTAAAAACTGTTCGAACGTCGTATGTGCGTAAACACACGAATGCGTCCGAACCCTTGTCGTAAAACCATGCAACCTCTATATCGTTTCGCCTGGAGCAGGGAAACACTCTGTGTGGGACTCTAAAGACTCGACACTACGCTGGCAGTGGGTTTAACCACAGACCGCAAGCGGCACTAGCTGTACGTAACGGTCCCCAGGTAGATGTCGATAAGAAGGCCGATGAGGAAAATCATCCGAACTTCCACTGAGCCTGATGTGACAATCTTCGTACAGTCCGGTCTGTTCTTCTAAGACTATCGCATATCAAGCCTAGGGGGTGGCAAGCTTCAGTCCCCTAATAGCTGTATAAGTCATGTCGGAGCGAAGCCCATTACACCCTAAGAAGATACTGGAACCTACTAGTATATCTCGCTTGCCCTGGCCAGGGACTTTGCGTAATGGCTCTCTGACACAGCGCGATATCATCTCCCAATACAGGGAGAGACGAATCCTGTCTAACCACTACTGCCTCCAAGTGCTCGGGATTGCACCCAACTGCTACCTGTTTGCACGAGTCCTTTGAGCCGTAGCAGGGTAGCAATCTAAGAACAGTGGGACACACTCGAGGCGAAGTAGCAGTGTTAAGTCTGCGGACTATGCTGTACTCATGTCACCTGGGAACTGTTAACTGACGATGGGTATAATACCAACCAATCAGTTCCCTGCGAGTCCTGTCCGGTGTACCCGTAAGCTAACGAGCATCTGTATACTATCACCAGTACGACGTACTAATGGCTGTGGGACAGACCATCTCCCCAACTGGGATGAGAAGCGTACACACTTAGTCTACCCCTGAATATCGATGCCCTATCTCGATAATCCAATGACTAGGGACCTGTATGGGATGTTGCTTACAGACTACCCAGCCCCCATTAGTGTGACTGCCATCACAACGCTGGTAATCAAGCAAAGATCCTATGGTCTCTACTAATATGTATAAGTGATACGTTACAAGAAACATATGCACATATTAAAGTAGACACAAACCAAGTAGCATACTACCATTTTTAGCAAGACTGTTATATACAACTGTGAATATCCCAAGCTTCTATTAAGTAGTATACAATCTAGTATGATACAATAATGACCCCTAGGGTATGAACACTAACAATCTCCAACTTGCACTAGGGCCATGAGCTGGCATATCGTAGACCTATCATCTCGAATAGCCTCTCAAACTGCGTCTGAGGAAGGGCCTTTGTGAATGAATCAGCAATATTATTCTCTGTCTCTACTATTATCACCTCGATCTCCCGGCGATCGACGATCTCTCTGATCTGGTGATACTGCCTTAAGATGTGTCTGGACTTCTGATGGGACCTGGGTTCCTTCGCTAAAGCTATAGTGCCGTTGTTTTCACAATACAGAGGTATTGGATCAACACTGGTAGGAACTACCAGAAGTTCTGTGAGGAACTTCTTCATCCAGACAACTTCTTTTGCGGCATCGCAAGCAGCTATGTACTCTACTTCCATCGTTGAGTCAGCAACAGTCTCCTGTTTGGAACTCTTCCAACAGACCGCCCCTCCATTGAGGGTAAAGACATAACCCGACATGGATTTGGAGTCATCTTTGTCACTCTGGAAGCCGGAGTCGACAAAGGCCTCCATCTGGAGGTCTTTTCCTCCATATACCAAGAACATTTCCTTAGTCCTCCTCAGGTACTTGAGAATGTTCTTTACTGCTCTCCAGTGATTCTCCCCTGGGTTTTCCTGATACCTGCTTACAACGCTTAATGCGTATGCTATATCTGGTCTGGTACATAACATCGCATACATTATAGAGCCTACCGCAGAAGCGTAGGGTATAATTGACATGCGATCTCTTTCCAAATCAGTCTTGGGAGACTTCTCTTTGGAGAGGGTGATTCCGTGACAAGCCGGTAGATTACCGCGCTTAGAATCATCCATACTGAATCTCTTCACTATGGTTTCTATGTACCTGGACTGCGAAAGTCCTAACATCCTCTTTGATCTATCACGATAGATCCGGATCCCCAGAATGTAGGTGGCATCACCCAGGTCTTTCATGGAGAATTTATGTGACAAGAATCTTTTGACTGATTGTAACATAGGAATATCATTTCCTATTAGGAGAATGCCATCCACATACAAGACAATGAATACTACAGCTCTCGCAACAATCTTACTCTATATGCAAGGTTCATCTGGATTTTTGATAAAGTCAAATTCTTTGACAGCATCATCAAAACAGATGTTCCAACTCCGCGATGCCTGCTTTAGTCCATAAATGGATTTAAGCAGCTTGCATACTTTACTGCTGCTCCCACTCTGAATGAATCCCTCTGGCTGATCCATATAGATGCTCGCTTCCAAATTACCATTTAGAAAGGCCGTCTTTACGTCCATCTGCCAGATTTCATAATCGTGGAAAGCAGCAATAGCAAGAAGGACCCGAATAGATTTAAGCATAGCCACTGGAGAAAAGGTTTCGTCATAGTCCAAATCAGGTCTTTGACGGAAACCCTTTGCAACAAGTCTAGCCTTATAGGTTTCAACATGTTTATCTACACCAATCTTCTTTTTGAAGATCCATTTGCATCTAACGGGTTTTACCCTATCTAGAGCAATGTCCAAAGTCCATACTTTGTTAGTGTACATGGACTCCATTTCGGTCCGCATAGCATCCAGCCATTTTACCGAGTCACCGCTCTGAATGGCTTGCTGGAAGCTAGTAGGCTCATCATAGTCAATAGTGCAATCCTTTCTATCCCCGTCTATGAGAAAACCGTAGTATCTCTCGGGCGGATGAGATTGCCTACTACTCATGTGGCGTGGCGTCGGGATGTCCTGTTCTCCTGAACCTTCTTGTTCTACCAAGGTTTTAGTAATAGCTTGTGCCTCTGGAATTTCTTCCAGTTCTATTGCGCTCCCACTCTTCTGATTTTCAAAAAATTCAGTTTCCAAGAAGCGGGCATCTTGAGAAACAAAGACCTTTTGTTCCTCTGCGTAATAGAAACAATATCTCATGGATTTCTTTGGATATCCCACAAATTTACACAGTACTGAGCGTGCCTCGAGCTTGTCCGCATGCTGCGTCTTTATAAAAGCTGGACATCCCCATGTCTTAATATACTTAAGACAGGGTTTCTTCCCACTCCACATCTGATATGGTGTGGTAGGCACAGTCTTGGTTGGAACTCGGTTTAAAAGATATGCAGCTGATTCAAGTGCATATCCCCAGAATGATCGCGGTATCTCAGCGTTACACATCATGGAACGAACCATATCCAATAGGGTTCGATTCTTCCTTTCCGATACACCGTTGTGTTGTGGTGTGTATGGAGGAGTAAGCTGAGAGAGAATTCCATTCTCTTTTAAGTAACCCAGGAACTCGGCACTTAAGTATTCACCACCTCGATCAGATCTCAGTGTCTTTATACTCTTGCCTGTTTGTTTCTCCACTTCATTCTTGTATTCTTGGAATTTCTCAAAGGCCTCGGATTTACGCTTCATTAATAATACATATCCATACCTAGAGAAATCATCCGTAAAAGTAATGAAGTAGGAATAACCACTTCGCGCATGTGTAGACATTGGACTGCACACGTCACTGTGTACGAGTCCCAAGAGCTCGCTTGCTCTTACTCCGTGTCCAGTAAACGGAGTTTTTGTCATCTTTCCCATGAGACAAGATTCACAAGTAGCATAAGATTGATATTCGAACGGATTCAAATATCCTTCTCTATGTAACTTAGTTAACCTTCTCTCATTGATGTGACCCAGTCTACAATATCATAAGAAAGCCTGATTTATTTCTGGAGACATTCTTTTAAGTGTGTTCTGGATACTGAAAATCTGAGCTTGATTTAATACGTATATCCCGTTTTTTAATGTACCTGACCCAATCATAACTTGATTTAGGTGGATGTGAACCACATCACTTATAAAAGTAAAATCATATCCTTCCTTAGAAAGTAAGGATACAGATATGATATTACAAGGTGTGCGTGGTACATAAAAACAGTTACGCAGAATCAATATCTTCCTAGTTGTCAGTCCAAGATGATATTCCCCAACGGATTCAGCGTCCATGCTCATTCTGTTAGCAACTGTTAGGGTCATATCACCTATCCTGATAACCCTACGGTTTCTCAGAGCGTGTAAAGAATTACAGATGTGAGTTCCTGACCCGGTATCCAATACCCAGGAAGTAGCGTTAACTGACATACAGTTCTCTATTACAAACACACTCGAAGTCGAAGCCACAACATGCTTCGTATCCTGGATACTGGCTTCAAAAGCCCTGCAATCTTTCTGCCTATGCCCAATCCCATAACAATAGGAACGTCCCTCTTTTACTATATCCAGTCCCGAAACTTTTGCCCTTCTCTTTCCTTCTACTTCCCTGGTTTCCTTCAGGGTAGAAGGTAGAGACTGTAGAATCAGGTCAGTATCTGACCCGTTCTCCGACGTGGTCTTCAGATCCGTGAGCTCATCAATATAGCTAGTCATTGTAAGGACATTGTCCCCTACAGATGATCCGTCAACTAACCTCGCTTGAATTAATTCGTTCGAGGTTTCATATCTTGTGATATGAGATTGCTCTCCATATAAATCTTTGTTATGGAGAAAGATGGAAACTAAGTCTATCTTCTCGTGCTGCTTCTGGTATACACCATCTACTAAAGCTAACATGAGGAACTTAGCTTTCGCTTTATCTTTTTCCCTTGTCTGACAGATATCCAAATCCGCGATAGTGGAAACTGGACCTGGGACGGCGGGATCTTGAGTAGTAATAGGGTGGTCCAGCTTGTCATAGGCAATGGACATCTGGACAGACCTTTCCCAGTTATATAAGTCAGATTCAGTCAATTTGTTATCTAGATGTAACCTATGTGTGGTCACAAGGTCACTGCAATTTAAGAGAGAGAAGAAAATACTATTAGCATGATGCTCTTGCAAGTTTAGATTGGTTTTTAATTTATCTAAACAGGATGGCTCACACTGTTTCTCGAATCCCTCCTCAAACCATAAAAGAAGAATTAGCCAGGACTATTCTCACCGTACAATTCTTGCTTAACCGTTCAGCCAGGTCAGTGTCGATACTTCGAGGGAGGTTTACCAACGCTTTCGCGAAGTTCCTTAATTAAATAACCTCTTTTCTCTGGGGGCGTAACCCCGCTGACATCTTTCTAGTCACCTACTTGGTTTATAGCATTGATCGTTAAGTGACGAATCTCCTGATAAGTAATTGTTAGTGTATACGCCCTAGAGGCCATTACTGTATCATACTAGTTTGTATATTACTTAATGGAAGCTTGGGATAATCACAGTTGTATAAACAATCTTGCTCAATATAGTAGTATGCTACTTGGTTTGTTTCTACTTCAATGTGTACATGTGTTTATTTTAGTATATCACCGATACACATTAGTGGAGCCCTTAGGATCTTTGCTTGATTACCAGCGTTGTGATGGCAGTCACACTAGTGGGGGCTGGGTAATCTATAAGCACATCCTTATGCAGGTCCCTAGTCGCAGGACTATCGAGACAGGGCATCGATACTCCGGAGTAGACTAGCGTATGCGCTTCTCATCCCAGTGTGGGAGATGGTCTGTCCCACAGCCATCAGTACGTCGAACTGGAGATAGTATGCGGGTGCTCGTTGGGTTACGAGTACACTGGACAGGACTCGTCGGGAACTGTTGGTTGGTACTATACCTATCGTCAGTTATCAGTTCCCAGGTGACATGAGTACAACTTAGTCCGCTGACTTGACACTGTCACTTCGCCTCGAGTGTGTTCCCACTGCACTTTGATTACTACCCTACCACGGCTCAAAGGAGTCGTGCAAACAGGTAGTTTTTCGGTGCAGTCCTAAAGCACTTGGAGGCAGTGACGGTTAGACAGGATTCTTCTCTCCCGGTATTGGGGGTTGACATCGCGCTGTGTCTAGGAGAGCCATTACATGAGTAGTCCCTGGCCAGGGCAAGCGAGATATACTGGTAGGTTTCCAGTGTTATCTCAGGGTGTTCTGGGCTTCACTCCGACAAGACTTGTACCGCTTTTGGGGGACTGACGTTTACCGCCCCCTAGGCCAGCCATGCGATGTATAAGACGAACAGACCAGACTGTATGGAGATTGTTACAGTCAGACTCAGTAGGAGTTCAGATGGGTTTCACCTCGTCAGTCTTCTTGTCGGCATCTACCTGGGGACCGTTACGCACAGCTAGTGCCGCTTGCGGTCTGTGGTTAAACCCACTGCCAGCGTAGTTTCGAGTCCTTAGAGTCCTACACAGAAAGCTATTCGCCTTTAGGCAAAAGAGTAGAGGTCGCATGGTTTTGCGACAGGGTTCGGTCACATCCGTGCACTTATACACGTACAGTGTCCAGACAATTAACACTAGCGGGCTTTGGTTTAAGCCAGATCCTAGTGTACGTTTTGGGGTTGGTTTTATCTCGTATGTATTCGTGCTCTTCGGAACACGGATGCGGGTGTGTATGCACAGTTGACAGAGAGACAGAGGCAGAGTGTTCTCATTGGGGTTGTTGACTGTTGACTGTTGACAGTTGTGTTGGAGATAGTGCCCTCAGAGTCAATTATTGGATCGCAGGTACGTGATTGCAATGATTGAGGGAGGACCTGTCCCAGTAGGACAGTCTAACTCGTGATGATAGTATGCTATCTGGTTTATCTTTATCACCGTGTACTGCTTTAGGTGACCTGACAGGTCACTATTGCACGTTGATAGAGCCCCTAGGATTCTTGCTTGACTGCCAGCAGTATGAGGGCGATCATATACGTGGGAGCTGGTAGTCTATAAGCACATCCTTAAAAGGTCCCTAGTCGTGGGAGTTTCGAGACAGGGCATCGATACTCCAGAGTAGACTAGTATATACAGTCGAGACCCCGACGAGGGGCGGTGGCCGGTCTGACAAGCCACTGGTGTCAGTTGGTTCACCTAAGATGTATACAGGTGCTCATTGGGTTATGAATACACCGGACAGGACTCGCCGGGAACATGCTGGTTGGTCTTATACCTGACGTCAGATAGCAGTTCCCTGGTGACATGTGTACAGGTTAGTTCATCGACCTGGGGATCGTCATTTGTCTTGTGTGAGTTCCCACTGTACTTTGATTACTACCCTACCACGCTCAAAGAAGACGTGCAAACAGGTTTTAGTTGGGTACTGTCCCGAGCCACATGGAGGCAGTGAGCGGATCTTCGGGGGTTCGCCTCTCCCGGTATTGGGGGTGAGGTCGCGCTGTGTCTAGGAGAGCCATTACACGAAGCCCTCGGCCGAGGCAGGAGATTTACTGGTAGGTATTCCAGTAGTATCTCAGGGTGTTCTGGGCAACACTCCGACACGACTTGTACCGCTTTTGGGGGTCTGACTTTTACCAACCCCCTAGGCCCGCCATGCGATGCTCATAGACGAACGGACCGGACTGTACGGATATTGTCACTGACAGGTTCAGTAGGGTGTCAGGATGAGTTCGCTCATCGACGTCCCTTTTGGTCAATAGGTGGTGGCTCGTCACGTAGGGCTAATACCTCTGACGTGCTAGTGGTT
This sequence comes from Agapanthus africanus, assembly GCA_030015575.1. Classification (NCBI taxonomy): domain Eukaryota; kingdom Viridiplantae; phylum Streptophyta; class Magnoliopsida; order Asparagales; family Amaryllidaceae; genus Agapanthus; species Agapanthus africanus. Next base: position 465,965,584 of record CM057339.1, on the reverse strand, counting down.
AAATCCACAGCCATAGTATTGACGAGTCTTTAGAGTCCACCACACTCAGTTACTCAAGTTTCGGGAGAAACGCTGTAGAGGCCGTATGGAGATATGGCAGGGTTCGATCAGATACGTGCGGTATTGCACGGATCGTGATCGGACGGTTTTTACTAGCCGGCTTTGGCTTAAGCCGGATCCTAGTATTGGATAGTGTAGTTTTGTCTCTTTGCATTTGTATTCAGTGGGAATACAGATGCGGGCATGTATATGCAGTAGTGGGGTTTTCCTGTAATTTATTACGGGATCAGTTTTCTGAAGTTGCCAGTTTGCATTCTGTTCCGGCCGGTTTTCTTTTATTCCTTCGCGGCCGAACTTTTCCGATGGAGGGACTAATTTGCAATTGTGCAAATTAGTATTAGTGGAGGGGTTTCTTGCAATTTGTGTCATCATGATGGTTCTTTAATCATTAGATTCCATTTGCATCTTATCCTTTGATTAGAATGGATTAGAGTTGATTTGAATGGAAATGACATTGTTATCATTGCTTTTTGATATGGTCAGCCCTTTTGCTTTTACTACCATCACCTCCCTTCTTGTTATTGTTTCATATTGATTCCCACCACCATTCTCACTTGAGGAGGCCGGCCACTTGAGGGAAGAAGGAAAAATGATAGAGTTTCATTTTGGAGTGGTGGCATTTTATTCTTCATCTCATTTTCTTGCTAGAAAATTGAAAGCACCAATTTTCTTCAACCTCTTCCTCCATCCTCCATGGCAACTAAACCCCAAAGAGATATAGACTCTACATTAGCCTACAGCAAATCTTGGACGCGTCGGCTAGCCAACTTCGTGCCCGAGTTGCCTCGGACCAGAGGTGGGAGCCCGTAAAAGTATTCGGCTACGTGGTGCCATTTCCGACGAGGAGTTGACGGACAGAGATTCCGCGGGAGATTGGAGTGGAGACGAAGACCGAAGGACACGGATCGCTTGGTATAGCTTCTTTATTCTTTTCTAGTTTGTTAGTTGCTAGGTTAATGGCCCGATCCGGGTGAAAAGTGTGCGGTGGTGCCGGTTTGCTAGTTTGCAAAGTTTTTGTTTAAGCGTTTCCGGCGTCGAATCGACGACCGGGACGCCCCCGTGGACTTACAAGTTGGCTGTTGACCATTGACTTTTGCTTAACCCTAATGAGAATAAGATATATGATTAACATTAATATTTATTAAGTATTATAGTTACATGGTTGTTGAGGGGTTGACAATGTTGACTTGTTGACTTTATTGACCGGTTGACTAGGTTGGACTAGTTGACCATCATCATGACAATGGCTATCATTCCATGGCAATGACTTTTGCTTGCTTGTTTATTTATGCAAAATGACTGCATGAAATGATATAGCCATTTTGACTTAAACCATTTACACAATGCTTGATTACTATTTTTGTGATGATGGCTTTTGGATTATGAGAGGTGAGAATGAGAAGAGTATGGTTCATTCTATCATTTGCTTTCTATCTCTTAAGCTCTCTCATTCTCAAGCTCTCCCTCTTCCTCTTGCTCTCTCTACCTAAAGGCAAACCATTCTCATGTGTTGAGACTCATTGCCTTAGAGATAAAAAGACACCAAAACATTCCTCTACTCATTCTAGATCACAAGGCCTAGCAAGCCAAGTGATCTAGTTTCTTCAAAGTTCGAAGAAGAAGCCAAAGGTAGAAGCTTTCGGGTGGATCCATCTTCGGCGCAAGGAAACGACGAGGTGAGGCCGATCCGTACACCTGGAGGAGTCGAAGACGAAGGAGTTCAAGAAAGGTATAGCCCCCCTAACCGAGTAGGTAAACACTTGTTAGGTTGTTAGCTAGTAGTTTAACAAAGATCCGTATTGGTAGTCCATGTTACCACCCTCTTGAAAATCGTTTTTCACCAATTCCGCAACCCCGTAAGTACCGGGGAAGGGTACCATGGACTTACAGTGGTATCAGAGCCTGGTTAAACTCTATCTAACATGTTAGCATAGTAACTAGAAATTCGATCGGAGAAAAAGTCGCGAAATACACCCGGTTTTCAAACTTGCTGTCGATTTTCAAAGTGCTGTAAAAGTAATAAATTATGCTTTAAAAATCGACTCAGGGTTTTTAGAGTATACTGTAGAAATACGGTCCTGTGATCTCATCAAAGCGCTGCGGAAACGCGGCAATAGCTTGCTATTGTCGCGGTTCCGCGGCCGTATTTGCTCTTCTCTGGATCCTCTTTCCTACAGTATATTCAGTGGGGTATTTTGGGAATTTTGTTATATGTTTTTTCAGCCCAGATTTTCTCGAAAGAAAATTTTATTTTTGGGCCTTTAAAAACCGTATTTTGATCGAGTTTCTAAAGACTTACGCTAACAGGTTTTTTTATCTGTGATGTGATATTTGTATTGAACGTCTGCTAATCGCTATATGTCGATTAGTGGGGGTTATACAAATCTGTGATCTGTAATGTCATTTGGAATGTGTATATGAATTCATTGGATTGTCGTGGGTGAATAGCCGGGGGTTGTGAGACGAGAGCTTTCTTTTCTTTCAATTCATGTAAATTTGTAAATTGATGTAATAATTATTTGTATGGCCGCACAACCGGGTCGGGGTTGTAGCCGTCATTGTATAATTTCCTTTTACCGTTTTTGCTCCTAGGATAGACCCATGGAGGGGGTGCACAAACTACCGGGTATCCCGAAGTGCCGAGTGGCCTACTCATGGGTTTGAGGGAGGTTGCTTCGCTTCGGGTACTTGGCGGGTAGTTTGCCGCACCCGTAGGGGTCTTGGGTGGGGTATTGGCTATTCACCGCGACCGTGTAATCTGCTTTTCGTTATAGGCTCGTACGAATTGCGGATTCCTAGTATATCCAATGTGTTCATCTGTGATCTGAAATGGCTATCATTGCAATATATCTATATATGATATTATTTAGGTGTTGCTTATGTTTTGCAGCCGCGCTAGCCCAGCCCCCGCTCTGTCGTTAGTTAAGTAACCTAACGGGTAATGACGGGGCCCCGTGGCGAATGCGACTGGCATAAGCGTACGTCATATTTTGGTTGTTTTCTGCAATGGTAGGATTAAATGATGGGACGCATTAAAAGAACTAATGCAAGAATAACACGCATTAAAAGAACTAATGAAAGAAAAATAAACCAAGTAAAAGTCGTTGGAACACTTTGAAAAACCACTCTGTTCTTTTCAAAACCAAACTTTTAAATGCGGAGCATGAACCACTCCTTTTGAAAGCTATCTCGTTCCATCGATTATATCAAGTTCACTACATTCGAGGTTTCGCCAAAACCATTCGTAGCCCTCCGTCGTTTCACATGGATGGTCAATAGTATTCAAGCTATGTTTGTTGGCCAAAGTCAATGCATAGTGCTTGGTAGCTATTGGGTATTCATGTGCAGCATAGATAGATGTGTTGGTTTGGGGCAGTCGTTCTACCTTGTTGGCCAAAGTCAAGGGTATGTGCGGGTGGGCTTAAATTAACCTGGAGAATGACGGGTAAAACTTGACATGTGACTTATGATTTGTTAGCCAAAGTCAAGGTCATAAGAGCATGGGGAAAAAATCCACATCGGGACTTTCAAAAGAACTGAAACTTGCTAGTGTTGCATACCATTTGGAGTGTGATGATTCTGGTAGGATTCCATCAGTTTCGTCATTCGATGATATTTGGATCCCGATCCTACTGTGAGTATATGCTACTCCTCGGGAAATTTCTCACTTAACGATCAATACTATAAACCAAGTAGGTGTCTAGAAAGGTGTTAGCGGGGCTACGCCCCCAGGGAAAAGAGGTTCTTAAATTAAGGAACTTCTCGAAAGCGTTGGAAAACCTCCCTCGAAGTACCAACACCAGTCTGGCCGAACAGTTAAGCAAGTATTGTACGGTGAGATTGATCCTGACTAATTCTTTCTTTCTGGTTTGAGGAGGGATTCGAGAGACATTGGGAGCCATCCTGTTTAGACAAATTAAAAACCACTCTAAACTTGCAAGAGCATCATGCTGAGTGTTTCTTCTCTCTCTCCAAATTGCAGCGACCAATCGACATGACTGGACTTAAGTTACTTCTAGATAAAAACATACTGACAGGGCCAAACTACAAAGATTGGCTCAGGAATGTCAAAATGGCAATCACTTATGATAAGTTGGGGTATCTCCTTACCACCAAAGCTCCCCCTGTCCCAAGTCCCACCTCCAGCGTCGCGGATAAGGAAACCCGTAAGACTTGGGAGATTGATAGCGCGAAGGCCAAGTGCCTCGTACTTGCCTCTATAGACAACAAACATTAGAGGAGGCAGGGGAATATGGACCTCGAATCCATATTTCTCCATACAAAAGAACTGTATGGAGAGCAATCTCGTATCGCAAGATACGAAGTGTCGAAGAAGTTATTTTCGGCAAGGTTGGCCATCGGATCATCGGTAGCGGAACACGTGCTTAAGATGATTGGCTTCATTGAGGAGCTCGCGGAACTTGGGACCACGTTAGAGAACGAGCTCTATACGGATTTAATTCTCCAGTCCCTTCCTTTCACTTACGCCCAGTTTATCCTGAACTTCAACTTACAAGAAAAAGAAGTTGAACTTTCAGAACTCCTCAACATGCTGAGGAGTGCAGAGGGCACCCTACAGAAAGGTAGGGAAACATCCACTTTGTTTGTAGGAGGATCTTCGTCTTCTAGGTCCAAGGCGAAAGCCAAGGGAAACAAGAAGAAAGCCTCCGCCAAACCAAGGGGCGGTGTTAGTAAAGTGGATACGAAGGGAAAAGCAAAAGCAACAAAGATAGCGGGGAAGCTTATAGGGAAGGAAGAGTGGTTTTTCTGTCATAAGAGTGGTCACTCGAAGAAAGATTGCAGGACTTGGAAAGCCAGGACACAGGAACTGAAGCAAGTTGCGGCTTCAGCTTCAGGTGTGTATGTTATTGAAAACTGTCTATCAATAAACTCTACTTCCTGGGTATTAGATACCTGATCAGGATCTCATATCTGTAATTCTTTGCAGGCGTTGAGAAACCGTAGGGTTTTGAAGGTAGGTGACATGACCCTCAAAGTTGCAAACGGAGCTAGCATGGATGCTAAGGCCGTGGGGGACTATCACCTGGGGATGTCAGATGGACATGTTTTGGTTTTGCGTAATTGCTTTCTTGTACCCAACGCAACTTGTAATATCATTTCTGTATCTTTGGTTTCTAAAGAAGGTTATGAATTTGCGTTTGTAAGTAATGTTGTAAACATTCAACTTAATCAAGTTTTGATTGGGTCAGGTACATTAAGCAATGGTATATACGTACTAAACCAACCACAGATTTTCAATGTCCAGAATACACACAAAAGAAAGTCTCCGGAAATAAATCAGACTTTCTTATGGCATTGTAGACTGGGTCACATCAATGAGAGAAGGTTGACGAAGTTACATACAGAAGGATATTTGAATCCGTTCGAATATCAATCATATGCCACTTGTCAATCTTGTCTCTAAGGAAAGATGACAAAGACTCCGTTCACTGGACACGGAGTAAGAGCGAGCGAGCTCTTGAGACTCGTACACAGCGACGTGTGCGGTCCAATGTCTACACATGCGCGAAGCTGTTATTCTTACTTCATTACTTTTACGGATGACTTTTCAAGGTACAGTTATGTCTTCTTAATGAAACATAAGTCCGAAGCCTTTGGAAAATTCTAGGAATATAATAATGAAGTAGAAAAACAAACCGGCGAAAGTATCAAGATTCTAAGATCGGATCGAGGTGGTGAATACTTGAGTGCCGAGTTCCTAGACTTTTTAAAAGAGAACGGAATTTTCTCTCAGCTTACTCCTCCATACACTCCGCAACATAACGGTGTATCGGAGAGACGGAACCGAACCCTATTGGATATGGTATGGTCCATGATGAGTAACGCTGAGTTACCGCGATCATTCTGGGGATATGCACTAGAATCAGCTGCATACTTTTTGAACTGAGTTCCAACTAAGACTGTGCCTACTACACCATGTGAGATGTGGTATGGGAAGAGACCTTATCTTAATCACATAAAGACATGGGGACGTCCAGCTTTTGTCAAAAAGCAGCATGCGGACAAGCTCGAGGCACGATCTGTACAGTGCAAGTTTGTGGGATATCCAAATCTCTCCAAGGGATATTTCTTCTATTGCGAAGAGGAACAAAAGATTTATGTTTCTCGTTATGCCCACTTCTTGGAAACTGAATTTTTGGAAAATCAGATAAGTGGGAACGCAATAGAACAGGAAGAAATTCCAGAACCACGAGCTATTACTGAAAGCTTAGTAGAACCAGAGGGTTCAAAAGAAAATGACATTCCTACGCCGCTCCACAGGAGTAGTAGGCAGTCTCATCCGCCCGAGAGATACTGCGGTTTTCTCATAGACGGGGATAGAGAGGATTGCATCATTGATTATGATGAGCCGACTAGCTTCCAGCAGGCCATTCAGATCGTTGACTCGGTAAAATGGCTGGATGCAATGCGGACCGAAATGGAGTCCATGTACACCAACAAAGTATGGACGTTGGACGTTGCTCCAGATGGGGTAAAACCCGTAGGATGCAAGTGGATCTTCAAAAGGAAGATTGGTGTAGATGGACAGGTTGAGACCTATAAAGCTAGACTGGTTGCAAAGGGTTTTCGTCAAAGACCTGGTTTGGACTATGACGAGACCTTTTCTCCAGTAGCTATTCCGAAATCCATTCGGATCCTTCTTGCCATTGCTGCCTTCCATGATTATGAGATTTGGCAGATGGACGTAAAGACCGCTTTTCTAAATGGAAATTTAGAAGAGTGTGTTTATATGGACCAGCCGGAGGGTTTCATTCAGAGTGGGAGCAGCAAAAAGGTGTGCAAGTTGCTTAAGTTCATCTATGGACTAAAGCTGGCATCGCGGAGTTAGAACATCTGTTTTGATGAGACGGTCAAGGAATTTGGCTTTATCAAATATCCATATGAACCATGCATCTATAGTAGATTTGTAGCGAGAACTGTAGTATTCCTCGTTTTATACGTGGATGACATTCTCTTAATAGGAAATGACATTCCTATGCTACAATCTGTCAAGGGGTTCTTGTCATACAGGTTCTCCATGAAAGACCTGGGTGATGCCTCATACATTTTGGGGATCCGGATCTATCGTGACAGATCTAAGAGGATATTAGGACTTTCACAGTCCAGGTACATCGACACCATACTGAAAAGATTCAGTATGGAAGATTTCAAGCGCGGTAATCTACCGACTTGTCACGGGATCACCCTCTCCAAAGAGATGTCTCCCAAGACTGATTTGGAAAGTGATCGCATGTCTATTATACCCTACGCTTCTGTGGTTGGCTCTATAATGTATGCGATGTTGTGTACCAGACCAGATGTATCTTATGCACTGAGTGTGGTAAGCCGGTATCAGTCAAACCCTGGGGAGAAATATTGGATAGCAGTAAAGAACATTCTCAAGTACCTGAGAAGGACTAAGGAGATGTTCTTGGTGTATGGCGGAAAAGACCTCCAGATCGAGGCCTTTGCTGACTCCAGCTTCCAGAGTGACAAGGATGATTCCAAGTCCATGTCGGGTTATGTCTTTACCCTCAATGGAGCGGCGGTGTGTTGGAAGAGTTCCAAACAGGAAACCGTTGCTGACTCGACGATGGAAGCGGAATATATCGCTGCTGCAGATGCCGCAAAAGAAGCTGTCTGGGTAAGGAAGTTCTTAACTGAACTTCAGGTGGTTCCGTCCTTTGTTGATCCAATACCTCTGTATTGCGACAAAAATGGGGCTATAGCTTTAGCAAAGGAACCAAGGTCCCATCAGAAGTCCAGACACATCTTAAGGCGGTATCACCTGATCAGGGAGATCGTGGGTCACCAGGAGATCGAGGTTCGGAGAGTTTCTACAGAAGACAACACTGCTGATCCACTCACAAAGGCCTTGCCCCAGACTCAGTTCGAGCGGCTGATCGAGATGATAGGTCTTCGATACGCCAGTACATGGCCTTAGTGCAAGTGGGAGATTGTTAGTATGTATATGCCCCAGAGGCCATTACTGTATCATACTAGTTTGTATATTACTTAATGGAAGCTTGGGATAATCACAGTTGTATAAACAATCTTGCTCAATATAGTAGTATGCTACTTGGTTTGTTTCTACTTCAATGTGTACATGTGTTTATTTTAGTATATCACCTATACACATTAGTGGAGCCCTTAGGATCTTTGCTTGATTATCAACGTTGTGATGGCAGTTACACTAGTGGGGGCTGGATAATCTATAAGCACATCCTTATGCAGGTCCCTAGTCGCAGGACTATCGAGACAGGGCATCGATGCTCCGGAATAGACTAGCGTATGCGCTTCTCATCCCAGTGTGGGAGATGGTCTGTCCCACAGCCATCAGTACGTCGTACTGGAGATAGTATGCGGGTGCTCGTTGGGTTACGAGTACACTGGACTGGACTCGTCGGGAACTGTTGGTTAGTACTATACCTATCGCCAGTTATCAGTTCCCAGGTGACATGAGTATAGCTTTGTCCGCTGACTTGACACTGTCACTTCGCCTCGAGTGTGTTCCCATTGCACTTTGATTAGTACCCTACCACGGCTCAAAGGAGTCGTGCAAACAGGTAGTTTTCGGGTGCAGTCCCGAAGCACTTAGAGCAGTGACGGTTAGACAGGATTCGTCTCTCCCGGTATTGGGGGTTGACATCGCGCTGTGTCTAGGAGAGCCATTACACGAGTAGTCCCTGGACAGGGCAAGCGAGATATACTGGTAGGTTTCCAGTGTTATCTCAGGGTGTTCTGGGCTTCACTCCGACACGACTTGTACCACTTTTAGGGGACTGACGTTTATCGCCCCTATGCCCGCCATGCGATGTATCAGAAGAACAGACCGGACTGTATGGAGATTGTCACAGTCAGACTCAGAAGGAGTTCAGATGGGTTTCACCTCGTCAGTCTTCTTGTCGGCATCTACCTGGGGACCGTTACGCACAGCTAGTGCCGCTTGCGATCTGTGGTTAAACCCACTGCCAGCGTAGTGTCGAGTCTTTAGAGTCCCACACAGAAAGCTATTCTCCTTTAGGCAAAAGAGTAGAGGTCGCATGATTTTGCGACAGGTCGCATGGTTTTACGACAGGGTTCGGTCACATCCGTGCACTTGTGCACGTGCAGTGTCCGGACAGTTAACACTAGCGGGCTTTGGTTTAAGCCAGATCCTAGTGTACGTTTTGGGGTTGGTTTTATCTCGTATGTATTCGTGTTCCTCGGAACGCGGATGCGGGTGTGTATGCACAGTTGACAGAGAGACAGAGGCAGAGTATTCTCATTGGGGTTGTTGACTGTTGACTGTTGACAGTTGACTGTTGACCATTGACTTTTGCTTAACCCTAATGAGAATAAGATATATGATTAACATTAATATTAATTAAGTATTATAGTGACATGGTTGTTGAGGGATTGACATTGTTGACTTGTTGACTTTGTTGACCGGTTGACTAGGTTGGACTAGTTGACCATCATCATGACAATGGCTATCATTCCATGGCAAAGACTTTTGCTTGCTTGTTTATTTATGCAAAATGAGTGCATGAAATGATATAGCCATTTTAACTTAAACCATTTACACAATCTTGATTACTATTTTTGTGATGATGGCTTTTGGATTATGAGAGGTGAGAATAAGAAGAGTATGGTTCATTCTATCATTTGCTTTCTCTCTCTTGAGCTCTCTCATTCTCAAGCTCTCCCTCTTCCTCTTGCTCTCTCTACCTAAAGGCAAACCAATCTCATGTGTTGAGACTCATTGCCTTAGAGATAAAAAGACACCAAAACATTTCTCTACTCATTCTAGATCACAAGGCCTAGCAAGCCAAGTGATCTAGTTTCTTCAAAGTTCGAAGAAAAAGCCAAAGGTAGAAGCTTTCGGGTGGATCCATCTTCGGCGCAAGGAGACGACGAGGTGAGGCCGATCCGTACACCGGGAGGAGTCGAAGACGAAGGAGTTCAAGAAATGTATAGCCCCCCTAACCGAGTAGGTAAACTCTTGTTAGGTTGTTAGCTAGTAGTTTAACAAAGATCCATATTGGTTGTCCATGTTACCACCCTCTAGAAAATCGATTTTCACCAATTCCGCAACCCCGTAAGTACCGGGGAAGGGTAGCATGGACTTACAGTAGTATATACTCACAGTAGGATCGGGATCCAAAATATCATCGTATGATAATATTGAAGGAATCCTACCAACATTCATCAAACTCGAAAATGGTATGCTCTCTCTGCAAATTTCAGTTTCTTTAGAAATTCCCGATATGGATTTTTTCCCCATGCTCTTATGACCTTGACTTTAGTCAACAAATCATAAGTCACATGTCAAGTTCTACCCATCATTATCCAGGTTAATTTGAACCCACCCGTACATACCCTTAACTTTAGTCAATAAGGTAATACGACTGTCCCAAACCAACGCATCTATCTATGCTGCATATGAATATCCAACAGCTACCAAACACTGTGCCTTGACTTTAGTCAGCAATCACAGCTTGAGTACTATTGACTATCTATATGAAATGAAGGAGGGCTACGAATGGTTTTGGCAAAACCGTGAACGTAGTGAACTTGATATAATCGAAGGAACCTGATACTTTTTAAAAGAAGTGGTTAAAAGCGCCGCAATTAAAAATTCTGATCTTTTAAAATAACCCAGTGGTTTCTTTTAAATCTGTTCCAACGATTAAACTATGGTTTATTTTCTTTGCATTATAATAATGCGTCCCATCATCTATCCTATCATTGCAGAAAACAACGAAAATACCATGTCCTTTTATGCCATCCGCATTCGCCACGGGGTCCCGTCATCACCCGTTAGGTTACTTAACTAACGACAGAGAGGGGGCTGGGCTAGCGCGGGTGTAAAACATAAGTGAAATCTAATAGCTATCATATATAGATATTGTACATTCGTCAGATGCAATAATAAGCATTCCAGATCACTGATGAACTTTATTGGATATACTAGCAATCCGCATTTGCTTTGAGCCTGCAATAAAAGAAGGATTACACAGTTGTGATGAATAGCCATTACCCCATCCTAGACCCCTACGGGTACGACAAACTACCCGCCAAGTAACCGAAGTGAAGCCGTCCCACTCAACAAAGTGAGTAGGCCACTAAACACTTCAAAGTACCCAGTAGTTTGTGTATCCCGCCTTGGGTCTATCCTAGGAGCAAAAAACAGTAAAAATAAATAATACAACGGTGGCTACAACCGCAACCTGGATGTGCCCCGCAAAAGAATATTACATCATATTACATTTACATCGAATGAATGAATATTAAACCCATCTCATACCTCGGCTAATCATCACAACAGTCCAACACAGTTCATATACACAAACAGTAAACATTACAGAAATGTGCAACCCCCTGCCAACCAAGATACTAGCAGTTAGGGGAGGTTTACGAACACATTAAACATTACAGATAATAACCTGATTAGCAAATATCTTAGAACATCGATCGATAACCATATTCCGTGTTTACCCCAAAAGCAAAGCAGCACTAAAGTAACCTGGGTATAAACAGAACAAACAGAGAACCAAAACACCAAAAATTATGAATTACAGAGCAAATCCGAGTCAACTTGGAGTTGACTCGGCGGCGGATCCGCGGCACAAGCACTCTATTGCCGCGGATCCACGGCAATTCTGCCGAGTTAGTGACTCGTATTTTCCCAGTATTCTTAAAATACCCTGCTGTGAATTTTAAGGTATGTCAAATATTTTTTCAAACACTTTTAAAATTAACAGAAACTGTTAGGGTTCGGGGTTTTTCGTTTTCGTGTTTTCCATCGATCGAACATCTAATTAGTTGCTAACAAGCTAGTAATGGTTTAGTTGGCTCTGATACCACTGTAAGTCCATATCACGCACCCCATGAACTTGCGGGGAGGCGGAATATATGAAAAACGATTATCAAAGATTCGTAACACGGACTTGAGCACATGAATCTATTCTAAACTGTTACTAGCAAACTACGAAAGGTTTAACTACTCTGATTCGAAGTTATATCTCACGTTACTTGTCCTTCGGGTCTTCATCGCGGTCCTCCACTCCTCGTAGGCTCCTTGGAACATCGGCACCTCAACGGCCTCCTCGAGTCAAAGACGATCCACTCGAGAGCTCCTACGCCAAGCTTGATCTCTAACTTGAGATAACTAGGTTGCTCAAAGTGCTAATCTAAGCTACCTAGGCGATATAGAGTGAGGTTCTGGAAGTATTAGTATAGCTAACCCTTGATCTCAACACATGAAAGGTTAGGGTTAGGGTTTGAAGAGGGAGAGCTTAAGGAGAGAGAAGGTGAGAATATGAATTACTTTGGATGAATGAAATCATTTGTGTATATATGAAACATATGATATTATTATGTAAATAATAAATAAAGCTTTATCATCATGTTTCATTAATACCCTAAGTGATTCATCATATGAGTCATACAAATCATTAAATGAATCATTAACTCATTACATGAATCACTACATGACTCACTAATCCAATTAATGCAAATGCCACCTTAGCCTCCAACCTACCATGCTTCTAGAAGCTTCCCGGAAAATTATGAGAACGCCCCTCCAATCCGTGTAAACACGGAAAAACTTTAGACTGTATAAATCCAATAACCTGATACTAGAAACTGGTTTAAACCAAAGCCGACTAGTAAATACTGTCCGAACGTCGTACGTGCGTAAACACACGTATGCGTCCGAACCCTTATCGTAAAACCATAAGACCTCTATATCGTTTCGCCTGGAGCAAGGAAACACTCTGTGTGTGACTCTAAAGGCTCGACACTACGCTGGCAGTGGGATTAACCATAGACCGCAAAGGCACTAGCTGTACGTAACGGTCCCCAGGTAGATGTCGATAAGAAGGCCGATGAGGAAAATCATCCGAAATTCCCTTGAGCCTGATGTGACAATCTTCGTACAGTCCGGTCTGTTCGTCTAAGACTATCGCATATCAAGCCTAGGGGGCGGCAAGCGTCAGTCCCCTAATAGCTGTATAAGTCGTGTCGGAGCGAAGCCCATTACACCCTGAGAAGCTACTAGAACCTACCAGCATATCTCGCTTGCCCTGGCCAGGGACTATGCGTAATGGCTCTCTGACACAGCGCGATATCATCTCCCAATACCAGGAGAGACGAATCCTGTCTAACCACTACTGCCTCCAAGTGCTCGGGACTGCACCCAACTGCTACCTGTTTGCACGACTCCTTTGAGCCGTGGTAGGGTATCAATCTAAGAACAGTGGGACACACTCGAGGCGAAGTAGCAGTGTTAAGTCTGCGGACTATGCTGTACTCATGTCACCTAGGAACTGTTAACTGACGATGGGTATAATACCAACCAATCAGTTCACTGCGAGTCCTGTCCGGTGTACCCGTAACCTAACAAGCACTTGTATACTATCTCCAGTACGATGTACAGATGGCTGTGGGACAGACCATCTCCCCAACTGGGATGAGAAGCGTACACACTTAGTCTACTCCGGAATATCGATGCCCTATCTCGATAATCCAACGACCAGGGACCTATATAGGATGTTGCTTACAGACTACCTAGCCCCCACTAGTGTGACTGCCATCATGACGCTGGTAATCAAGCAAAGATCCTATGGGCTCTACTAATATGTATAAGTGATACGTTACAAGAAACATATGCACATATTAAAGTAGACACAAACCAAGTAGCATACTACCATTTTTAGCAAGATTGTTATATACAACTGTGAATATCCCAAACTTCCATTAAGTAATATACAATCTAGTATGATACAATAATGGCCTCTAGGGTATATACACTAACACAACCATCTCCCTGATCAGGTGATACTGTCCTCAGAATATGTCTGGATTGCCGACGGGACCGACGTTCCTAGGCTAAAGCCACAACTCCATTGTTGTCACAATAACAGTTATTGGACGCTTAATGGAAGTAACCATGTTCATCTCATGAATAAGAATTATCCAGACATCCACTTTGGTAGCATCGGTAGCAGCGATGTATTCTGCCTTCACGTCTAGTTTGCCACGGTATCTAGCTTGGAACTCTTCCAACATACCGTCCCTCAACCGAGGGTAAAGACAAAGCCCGTGACTGAGTTTTAGTCGACCTTATCACTCTGGAAGGTGGAATTGGTAAAGGACTTCCGCTGAAGTTCACCGTTACCAAACACCAAGAACATTTCTTTAGTGCTTCTCAAGTACTTAAGAATGTCATACACAGCTATCCAGTGATTCTCCCAAGATCCGATTGATTCCTAATCACGACGCCTAGTGAGTCAGCTACATCTGGTCTGTTACATAACATCGCATACATGATAGAGCCTATTGCCGAAGCATAGGGTAACCCTTGTAAGCGAGCTCTCTCCAAATCAGTCTTGGAAGACATCTTTTTGGAGAGAATGATTCCTAAGTGGACGAACCACTACACTTAGAATCCTCCATACTAAACCCCGTTAGTATGGTGTTAATGTACCTGGTTTTGGGACACTACCAATAGACACTTAGATCTATCACCATGGATCATAATCCACAAGATGTAGTAGGTATCATCCATATCTTCCATAGAGAATCTCCGTGATAAGAGGAGCTTGACCGAGTGTAGCATAGGAAACCATTTCCTATCAAGAGGATGTCATCTACGTACAATATATGGAAGACAACCTTACTCTCTATTGTAAGTCTACGGTAGCGCCCCGGCCGTCTATCCGAGGCCAAACGCGGAATAAAAACTTTTATGAAACTGGCGCTAACGCAGACTTTCGCCCGGATCGTGCCATTAATACAAAACTAGCTAACTACAAGAAGTTAGAATGGCTATACCGATCGATCCATGTCCTTCGGTCTTTAGCCATTATCTTTAGCTCCTCGCGGCATCTCCGATCTCGCTCGATCTCCGGTCTTCTCGTCAAAGTGGAACCACGTCAAGGACCCTTTTACGGGCTCCCGATTCAAACTGAAGCAACTCGAACATGAATTTTGCTAGCCGACATGTCCAAGGTGATGTAGAGAATTTGTGTGATATGTTTGTCTCAATTCATCCAGTGATTCTCAACACATGTGATTGTATGGATGGAGGTTGAAGAAGAATCCATTAATGGAGCAAATTGTGAGCACAAGAAGAAAGAAGAAGAAGAAGAGCTTGCTTGCTTACTGTGTGTAATGAAAAATGTGAGAGCTCATTCTCCAAATGACGAGCCAACCCAAAGACTTAGTGGTTGCCCTCTCTCTCTTCTCATATCAATTCAACACAATAATCAATCAAGAAAATTAATAAGGCATAAAAAATAAGACCATGAGTCACCAAACATGCACATGCCTTATTTAATGCTCCTCATGATGACTTGAGCTCATAATTTCCACCAATAACATTAATCCAAATGTTTATAACAAATAAATAAAATGGCATCTTCTTAAAGTGAACTCGTGACGGATCACGAGGATACCCCTCATCTGTATATACATACTTGTATCCTCATTCCGACTGAATACGAATGTAATGAGATGAAAGCAATTCAACAAATCTAATATTAGGATCCGGCTTAAACCAAAGCCCACTAGTATGATCCGTCCGATCAAGATCCATGCATAAGTGCACGTATATGATCGAACCCTGCCATAAAACCATACGGCCTCTACAACGTTTCGCCCAAACATGGGAAACTTTCTGTGGGCGACTCTAAAGACTCGTCAATACGCTGGCAGTGGGTTTAACCACAAGCACGTCAGTGGTACTAGCTGTACGTAACGGCTGTCCATGTATTGAGCGAAAGGAAAGCTGATGAGCGAACTCATCCTGAAACCCTACTGAGCCTATCCGTGACAATCTCCGTACAGTCCGGTCTGTTCGTCTGTGAGTATCGCATATCGGGCCTAGGGGGATGGTAAACGTCAGACCCCCAATAGCGGTATAAGTCGTATCGGAGTGTAGCCCAGAACACCTTGAGAAACTACTGAAATAACGACCAGTAAATCTCACTTGCCTTGGTCAAGGACTTTGTGAAATGGCTCTCCTAAACACAGCGCGATATCAACCGCCAAATACCGGGAGAGACGAATCCTATCTAACCGCCACTGCCTCCAAGTGCTTCGGGACTGCATCCAACTACTACATGTTTGCACGACTCCTTTGAGTCATGGTAGGGTAGTAATCAAAGAACAGTGGGAACACACTTGAGGCAAAATATCAGTGTCAAGTCAACGGACTAAGCTGTACTCATGTCACTTGGGAACTGCTCCTGACAATTGGTATAGTACCAATCAGCACTGCCCCTGCATATCCGTCCGGTGTACTCATAACCCAATGAGCACCTGTATACTATCTTAGGTGAACTAACCGACACCGGTGACTTGTAAGACCAGCCACCGCCCCTCGTCGGGGTTTCGATCCGTATACTCTAGTCTACTCATGGAGTATTGATGCCCAGTCTCGAAACTCCGACAACTAGGGACATTTTAAGGATGTGCTTATAGACTACCCAACTCTCACGTATATGATCGCCATCATACTGCTGACAGTCAAGAAAGAATCCTTTGGGCTCTATCAACGTGTAATAGTGATATGTAATGTCACCTAAAGCATGTACATGCTGATAAAGATAAACCGCATAGCATACTATCATCTCGAGTAAGACTGTTCTACCAGTATAGGTCCTCTCTCAATCATTGCAATCACGTGGCTGTGATCCAATAATTGACTTGAGGGCACTATAGCCTACAATCTCCCACTTGCACTTAAGGTTAATTATTGCGATGTCGCATACTCACAGCTCGTGTGATACCGAACTCCCAACTCCTCTACCAATCAGTTTCACAAAGCTCGTTTGTGAAACTATTGCTTTCGAGAAATAGCCTCAGTGAGTGGATCCGCTCTGATGTTTCTTTCTATGTCTCTCTTGTTAGTTATATGTATATATGTATGCCCTAGAGGCCATTACTGTACATACGATGTATATTGTAGTGGATGCTTGGACATAAATAGGTAGGACTTTCTTGCTCGACATGATAGTATGCAATCTGGTTGCTCTTTATCTTAACATGTGTACTTGTATTGGTTTACTGTCTTCCTCTCACATGTTGATAAAGCTCTTAGGATATGTACTTGACTACTATGACTATGATGAAGATCATACTAGTGCGGCCAATGTAGTCAACGATTACATCCTATAACTGTTCCTAGTCATAGGTGTATCAAGACAGGGCATCGATATACCAGATTAGACTAGCGTATGGTTCTCGACCCATGTTGATGGGCGATGGATGATCCCATATCCATTGGTGTTTGACATCAGAGACAGTATGCGGGTGCTCAGTGGAGACTGGGTACACTAGACAGACTCGCCGAGAACTCCCATATGGTATTATACCTCACGTTAGATGGTAGTTCTCTGGTCACACTGATACAGGTTAGTCTGTAGACCCGAGATCGTCATAGAGTCTTGTGCGATTCCCATTGTGCTTTGATTTCCATCATAACACGTCCAAGAGGGCGTGCAAAATGGTGTCTTTTGGGTACAGTCCCGAATCACATCGAGGCAATGAGCGATAGGAGGGGTTTCGTCTCTCCCGGTATAGGGAGTTGATGTTGCGCTGTGTTCGATTGGCTATAACTGGGAATCCCTGGCCAGGGTTGCTGATATTTACTGGTAAGTGTTATCAATAGTTTCTCAAACTGTTATGGATCTCATATCGACACGACTTATCAAGCTACTGGGTCTGACATTTACCACCCCTAGGCGAGATATGCGACATATCAAACGAAGATACCGGACTGTACGGGAGTGTTACTGATTGGATTCGCAGGAGAATGTACAGGCTTACTTGTTGATCTTCTGATCGCTCAATACCTGGGTGGCTGTTACGTTTAGCTGACCGCTTGCAGCTTGTGGGTGTTTGATATGATCATCACCTACTGCCGGTGTATTGATGATTCTTTAGAGTCCTACACAGAGGTTTCCTGGCTCAGGCAAAACGGAGTAGGAGCACATATGTGATATGTGCGGGACCGAGAACAATACGTGTATATGATACCGTATTATATTCTCGCGATATGTGATATCGGCCGGGTATATGTGATATAGCCGGGTCATCGGATCAAGTGTTGATTCGATGAACATATACAGATTACATTAGTCGGTTATTTGTGAAATAGCCGGATTATCGAATCCAGTGTTGATTCGATAATTTAATGCATAATTATATATTTGATATATTATATTACATTAACTAATATTATCTCTCTTAAAGATTCTTTTTCTTACTTGGATAATACATTGATATATATGTGATATATGTTAATTGTATCATTTTATTACAATAAATATTATATATGTGATATATACTATTGTAACAAGTTAGGTTTACATATGAAACATGTTTTGTGTAGTTTAAATATGGTTAGGGTTTGGATTAGGGTTAAACTTGTATGATACTTTCTTGAAGCTTTGACTTTGACTTATGATATTTTGTATATATATTTCTTAACCCAACCCAAACCCTTTACCATAGTTAATTCACAACAAGGGTTAAGTCTTAATTCTTAACCTAAGCTTGCAATTCTAACCTCACACATGATTTTTCATTATTAATCACAAAAGGATTTGCTTCTTCTTCTTCCTTCTTCTTGCATGAAAAAGCTTTCTAGCTTTTTAACCTGTGATGATAATGAGCGAGAAATTGAAAACAAAAGAGAGCTAAATTCCTACTTCATCATCCTCATATATTCTAGCCATTTAGATTGGGGTGTTTGCTTTGCTAATACATGTTTAGTGAAGCAAGAGCTTGGGTTTGAGTTTCTTCAAGGTAGATTATCTTAGTTGTTGAAGATCGGAAGAAAGCTTGTTTCTTTCTCTTCATTGAGCCTCTCTAGTGTCCGGGTACTTGATGATCGCAGCGAAGGACCTCAACGCGGATCTTATGAAGTGAAGGAACGGACTACAAAGGTTGTAATCCCAAACTCTTAGAAGTAAAGCTATTTACTTGCTTTTTGTTTCGCGTAATCTCTAGTCTAAAATCTTGGTTAGGGTTGTTCGGCACTTGAAAATTTTGATTTTGGCATGGTTGATGCCTTATAGAACCTTGTTCTAGTGCCTAATAACCCTACAGTAGTATCAGAGTCAAGCTAGAGCTTTAGGCGTTGTCTAGACGAAGTTAAAAGTCCGATCAAACCCCGAAACATCGATTTTGACCCCTTCTCTGGAAATTTTCTAAAAAGTTGGTTTTTTCCGTATTAAAAATACTCAGAAAATTAAGTAGGGAATTCTAAGGATTACTGTGAAGTACGAAGACATAACTCGATCAAGTGACCGCGGAACCGCGGACAAACCTTGCGTTTAGCGGCGGTTCCGCGGCCAACTTAAGGAGTTAGGGGCTAATACTTCAGGGCTTTATTCTTGGGTACTTTTTCCATGCTTCTGGGAATTTTTAATTCTACTCAAGAGTTGAGTTTTCTAGAGATCTTTTGTATTCGTTGATTCGATCGAAAAGTTTAACATCGTTTAGTTTTTCGGGTAATTTAGAACGTGTTAAAAAGTTCGAACGGATATCAATAACTCACTTTTTCCCCTGTCGGAAAACATTCAAGTGTTGGATTTTTTCACGAGTATGAAACTTTCGGGAAATCATGCAAGCGTATCTGTGGACCCTCTAGAAGAACGTAACCTTAACTCGATTATGTGACCGTTAAAATTGCCACTGAATCCTAGGGTTTGTGGTAGTTTAGCGTTGCCATATGTGAGGCGTTGGTTTGAGCCTTCTACGGCTGGTTTATTGTGGCTGTGACATGTTCTATGATTTTTGAACTCCGCTCAAGTGTTGAGCTACTTGGGAAATCTTAGGTGTTTTTTTTATTCGATCGGAAAGTTTAACATTGTCTAATTATCTGGAATGTGATACAATATTTGGAATCTACAAGTAGTTATGAGATAACTAATTTAACTGTTATAAATCTAGCAGTTTAGTCTCATATGATCGGTTGCCACGGGATTTTGATGCGATCAAAAGTTTGTCGCAATCATGTAGCGTACGCGGATACTCGCCGGGTAAACTTAATAGATAGACACGCCCCATAGCCCCGACCAAGTGACTGTAGGAGAACCCCGTCGCCAAAAGCATCCATTCGGGTGCTCGCGGCAGCGGTGTTCCGCCTTAGTGCACTTCGTCGACGGCATCGGGGGTGCGGCCTTCTACTAATGTTTTCGACGAGCATTCGATCAGGATGTCGGGAATCTTGTTGAATTGCCCGACTAGATATTGAAAAGTGTTTTCGATATTGAGACTAAAATGCGGGGTTTATAATTGTTAGGAATGCGATGTCTAAGGAATTCATTTGGTAAGGCATGCGATGTCTAAGGAGGTTGCGGATTCCAACTGTTGTAGTTTTACACTTTCTTTTCTGCGACCGTAAGTGTAATATGTAGTGTATCACCAGTTTCGGTGCTATATGTCAACGACAACTGGGATACGCATATTTACTTACGTTGATGATATGTGATATTATGTGTTGCTGTGATATGTTATATTGGATCGTCGTGTTTTGAATAGCCGAGGGTTTTATGTGAGATGAGAGTTTTTCATTTTCATTCATTTAAAATTCATTTGTATGTAATATTCTTTTATTGGGACACTTCCAGGTTGAGGATGATGCCACCTTTGTATATTATTTACTTTTCCGCATTAGGTTAGACCTAAGGCAGGGAGCATAAGTAACCAGGTTCTAGGGTCCAGTGGGAGACCATCTCGAGGATTCGAGACCGGGTCGCCTAACTCTAGAATTGGCAGGCTAACTTGCCGCTCTCGTAGGGGTCTAGGGATGTGGGTTTGGCTATTCATCGCGATAGTGAAATCCGTATTTTATGCAGGCTCGTATTAAAAACACGGACCTCCTACTATATCTAATATATCATATATGTTCTTCTGCTGCAATGTTCTGTGATGAGATCATATTACTGCCTGAGACGAATATTTATATTATATATATGAGATATATATTATATATTGTTGATTTTGTTTCATATCTGATACTTGTGAAGTATAATAAAATGGGACTTCATTAATGAGATTAATGAAATAAAAGAAACCTAAAGATGGTGTAGAAACTTGTTTAAAAACTGGTAGCTCTAGTTCATACTTTGCATAGCGGTATTCCTTGTAGAATATCCAGCACCTTATTTGATAAGGAAAGAGCCGAGATCCCTTCACCAGGAGTGACCTCTTTAGCGAAACTAGCAGATGCTACATAGTCGGTTTGTCTTTTGATTGCTTCTATAGTTTTTGCTTTGCATAACGGTATTTGTGAAATATCCTGCACCTTATTCGATAAGTAAAGTGCCGACGATCCCTTCACCGGTAGTGACCTCTTTAGCAAAACTAGAAAAGGCCTCAAAAACATTCCATTTAAAATCACTCGATTCTACAACGTTATCAAGTTCATTAGGCTCATAGTTTTCTTAAAAACATGCGTATCCTTCCGACATTTCAGATAAGTATTTCGTAGTATTCGTGCTACGTTTGTTGGCCTGAGTCAAGGCGTAGTATGCGGTAGCTATTTATGCTTATCTGCTAAAGCATATGATGCGATTGAGTTAGGGTAGTCGTGCAACTTTGTTGGCCAGCGTCAATGGTCGTGCGGGTGGGTTTAATTCAATCGGGAAATGTACGGGTTGAACTTGACTAGCGGATTATGGTTTGTTGGCCTGCGTCATGGTCATAAGATGCTAGGGGTAAAACATTTTTGGGAATTTCAAGTGTTGAAATTTGCAATGAGATTGCATACCTCCTATGAGATAGTTGGATCCTGATACCCACTGCGAGTAAGAGTTACTCCTGCGAGAGTTTTACACATTACAATTAGCCGATCAAGTAGGTTTCTAGAAAGGTGTTAACGGGGTTACGCCCCTAGGAAAACGAGTTTTATTTTAATTAGGTCCGTGCGAAAGCACGGGGAACCTCCCTCAAAGTACCGGCACTGGCCAGGCTGAAAGATTGGCGAACCTGTAGGTTGTAATTAATCCCGGCTAGTCTTTCCTTTTAGGGTTTGAAGGAAGATATGACAAAAACAGTGGGAGACATCCTGATTAGATATATTAATAACCAATATAATCTTGCAAGAGCATACGCTGAGTATTTTCTTCTCTCTCTCGCCTGGTTACGACTATGTCACGCCTGAATCAAGATAATAATATGGATGTATTGACCGAACCTTCTTGTTATACTGCGCTAGGGAACGTTGGTCCCGCTCCACCTTATAATTGTTATAAGATCGAGCAGGAAATTGAGGATTAACAGAATTCCCGTGCTGCCCAAACGAAGAAAGTGCATGTTGATGCATCTTCTTCAGATGTGTTCATTACTGAGAACTATTTCTCAGTATCCTTTACGTCCTGGGTATGAGATACCGGATCAGGATCCTACAAATGTAATCTGTTACATGGGCTACAGATAGGTAGAGAACTGAGAACGGGTGATAAGCATCAAGTGTTGGAAACGATGCAATTGTTGCAAGCCAAGTGTGTTGGAAGTTATCACCCTGTATTACCAGAATACATTGATTCTGAACGAATGTTATTAGATACCGAACCTGATATACAACATCATATCAGTCTCTTTATTTAGTAAAGAAGGATATAATTTTGTATTGTTGGATAATGTTTTGAACATTTCCTATATCAAGAGTTGATCGGTTCAGGCACGTTATCTAAAAGCATAGACGTTATAAATCAAACTACATTTCTTAACATACCGAACACACATAAGAGGAAGAGTTCAGAAATGAACGAATCCTTCTTGAGGCATTGTAGACTAGGTCATATCAATGCGACCCGACTAGCCATGTTATATAGAGATGCATATTTAAATTTGTTTGAATTTACATCTTGTGAAACTTTCCGGTCATGTCACAAAAATAAAATGACCACAACTCTGTTTATTTGAAACAGAGAAAGAGTTAGTGAACTCTTGGGATTGATACATGATGATGTATGTAAGGTCCCCTATCTACACATGCCAGGACTGGTTCTTTGTACTTCAGAAGTAGAGAGCCGAAACAGGAATAAGTATTATGCCCTTTGATGTGATCAAGGAGGAGAATATTTGTGCACGGAATTCCTGGACTATTCTAAAGGAGAATGAGATTCTATCTCAGCATTACTCCTCCGTATACACCATAACACGTTAGTGCATCACGGCGGAGCAATCACACCGTATGTGATATGGTGTGCTCTATGATGAGTATTGCTAAGTTACCTATTTCCTTTTGGGAGTTATGCACTTGTGAAGCTGCACACCTATTGAATAGGGTTCCAATCAAATCAGATGCCTACCACTTCATATGTGATATGGAATAGGAAGAGCCTATATCTTAAGTATGTTAAGATTTAGGGTTGTCCAGCCTATGCCTAAAAGTAAAATCCGGACAAACTCGAGGTAAGGTCAGTTCTGTGGAAGTTTGTTGGATATCCCAAGCATTCGCAAGGGAATATTTTCTACCACATCGAGGAACAAAAGATGTTTTGTTTCTTAGCATGCTATCTTTGTGAAAGGGAATTTCTTGGGAAGAAATTAGTGGTCATGTAGTAGAACTGAAAAGAGTTCCAGCTATAAAATCTACAACTGATGATTTGGTAAACCCGAAGGATTCAATAATTTCTAACAAACCTCAGCCTCTCTGCCGATCTTGTAGGGTTTCTCAACCACCTGAGAGATACTTCGGTTTCTATAAGACAGTGGAAGCGAGGATTGCATCATGAGATGATGACCTAACATGTTTCGAGCAGGCCATCAAGAGTAGAGACTCTGTAAGAATGGCTGGATGCTTAGTGATTTGACATGGAATACTTATACACCAACAAAGTATGGACTTTGGTTGCTTTATTTGAAGGGTTAAATTCCCATCAGGAGCAAGTATATCTTGAGAAGATTACTTGATGTACATGGAAAAGTTGAGACTTTCAAAGCTATGCTTAATTCCATCCAGATCCTACTTTCCATTGCAACATACCATGGCTACGATTTCTGGCGGTTGGGTGTCATGACAGCTTTACTAAATGATGATTTAAAAGAGAGCATCTATAAGTACACAGCCAGAGGGCTTCATAGACAGTGGGAGCAGCGGAAACGTGTACAAGGTGCTTTATAGGATAAAGCAGGCATTGCGGAGTTGGAACGTCTGTTTTGATGTGGTAGTTAAAGAGTTTGACTTCATCAAAATGGTAGATGAACCTTGTATATACAAAAAGGTAGTAGGGAGTATGGTGGTGATCGTCGTATTGTACGAGGAGACATACTCTTGATAGGGATGGAGTTTTCTATGCTACGCTCGGTCAATCTCCTCTTATCACTGTAAGTCCACGTTACCCACCCCGTTGCTTACGGGGAGGCGGAATAGGTAAAAAATAATTTTCTAACACAAGGTAACATGGACTAATAACTTGAGGATCTTTGCTAAACCATTGCTAACATACTAAAAGAGGTTCTATCTAATATGCTCAAGAGATTATACCTCACGAACCAAGTCCTTCGGGTCTTCTCTCCTCTTTCCTCTTCGTTCATGCAAGCTCTAAGGATCGATCTAGATCTTGCTCACATCCGCGACCTCCTTGAGTCGATGACGATCCACCCGAGAGTTTGTATTCCGAGCTCCACCTCAAGCCGAGGTAACTAGGGCAACAAGTGTGCTACTCTTGATGTCCTAGGTGATGTAGCATATGATGGTGGATTTATTTGTCTATTTAAATCCGAATTATCTCAACACATGAGAACTATAAGATTTCTTAGTGAGGAGGAAGAAGAAGAACAAAGCATGAGAGCTCTAAAAATGAAGAGAGAGAATGGCAAAAGAATAATGAACCATTGAAAAATAAAAACCAATCTTTTATCATAATTATGATGGCTAAGATTGATTTGACCATGTCACGACCCGAAAGTACGGAACGTGACCGGCACTTAGATTACGAAGCGTTTAGAGGCGCCACGTGACCTAAGTAAGCCGAAGCCCAGAGATCTAAACCATAAAAGAAGAAAAAGAAGAAAAGAAAAAAAGAGTATAAAAACATCAGCAAATTTTACCAAAAATTTCGGCAGAGTCTCCTCTGTAAAAACTGGCCCCCAAACGGGTACAATAAGTATAATATGAATAAACAATAAAAAGCATCCCCAAACGGGTGCTAGCTCAACGCCAACAGGCGGAAACAACCACAAAAAACACAATAATATACAACGCCAAAGGACGAGGCTCAAAACTCAAAAGAAAACAAAACCACCAGATCAGAATAATACATGCGCGACTCTAAGGTCGAAATAAAAGACTGGTCCAATAAACTTATCAAGTAATACAAATATGGTTGATGGAGCTTACTAGATACAAATGAGTGAATAAAAGTACAATGGTGGTTCGGATACAAGTGAACCAACCTACCGTGCAAATCACCCTGAAGAAAAGATGTGCCAACAAGCTGCCACGGAAACATGTACATCGAACCTGTAATAAAATTTGGCACAACGGGGGTGAGTTGCCAACTCGTGAGTAGAAGACATCTACGAAAAGAAATCGAATGCACGACGCTATCCTAGGTCATAATAATACACTACTATATCTCAATGATCAAGTAATAGCAGGGTAATACTACGTGTAAGTGCAAATACTCCGTGTCGTGTCAGTGCCTCATATAGTACCATGTCATATGAATGGATATGCATGCACCATGAATGTAAAATAAACAAATCCTGAAATCCAGGTATATCGGTATAAGAAAATCTTTAGCTGTTATCATAGTAAAACGGGTATAGAAACCGGAAATATCAACAATGAAATCCATTGAAATCCGTGTCAAGCATCGACACAAACATGTAAATCTCAAGTCTCATAGTCTCAAAATCTCGGGCTCCGTCAGTCCGGATCGGCCCATATCATCAAATCTCATGACAACGGTCGGTATCCTCCGGATATCCGCCGCGCCAGACATCACCGGTAGGTAGCCTTCCCCTGCCAGGCTCATCGTCTACAACTCGATCTTCTTGCCCCGGGGTACCATACCGAGCCCACCATGTACCCGAGACGGTTCATCCACTCCTCGAATCGGGTCTCGAAATCCATCAGAAAACATGAAATCTCATGGTGGACGACACATACATCACGAGAAAACCGCATCTTATTTTAAAAAGAGAAGAGGAGAGAGAGAGAAGTTTTATATATTCTTGCGGTTTTCCCCAAAAATCCAGAAATCTCATAGAAATCCAAATCTCAAAATCCTGAGTAAGTATATGATAAGTGTTAGCATATGCCCATACTACTGTGCGATAACATGAAATATGAATGCATGAATGTCTAAGTAATAAATATCATGTCTGTACTTATGTCAGAGAATAATCACAATATTATATCTGTCTAGTTGTTAACCGATTCTATCCATAAAAGACAATATGATCTAAAGTGTACGTGACATAGCAATTACCGATGATGATGTGTGTGAGCCGGCAAATAAGTGTGCGTGGAATATGCGCATCATCGGTAATAGTGCTGGTGTCCTAACAGGTAAAGTTTATACTGATTATAGCAACATATAAAAGAACATGCCCATGATGATTACAGTACGAATGCAAATACAGGTGTGCATTATCCACTCCTCTGCGAGATACGAGTACAACTACCACTATGTTAGTCGAACCTAAACCAGTGTCCATCCAATATCCGAAGGAACTAACCTAAGAAACTAGTCAGTAAGAAACAAGCATCTACCTAAAGTCTGAACCAATATCTCTAATAGTCGGCGATCCCGCCTCAATAGCGTCGCATACGTAGTACGGCTTCCTCGAAACAAGAGTGCGGATCAATCATCATATCTAAGCCTCGTACGGTAAAATCCATCGTACGGCATCCCTATATCGGGGTACGGGTCAAGTATCTCCTAGGTGTCTCATTATTCGTAATGTGTCATCATCAACACATCTCATGATCAAGGTTCTAAACTGTGATCGCATACATCAATCATATATCATTGCCATCATGATAAGCATCTTTAGTTTATCCTCAGAAATATCATGTCATATGTATCATATTGATTAAGTCATACTTATATGATATCGGCATCAGGTCATACCAATATAATGTAGTAATCAAGTTATCCATATATCATATCGTGATCAGTCACAAGTTACAGTCCGGGTACGATTCTAGCGTCCCATGTACATCAATATCACCACCACTCTTTATGATTATATAT
Organism: Agapanthus africanus; assembly: GCA_030015575.1. Lineage (NCBI taxonomy): Eukaryota > Viridiplantae > Streptophyta > Magnoliopsida > Asparagales > Amaryllidaceae > Agapanthus > Agapanthus africanus. The sequence continues at coordinate 465,938,312 of CM057339.1, read as the reverse complement.
TCATGTTCATTATCTCATTCTCTAATGATCCGCTAACACTTTAATACGACTGTATAGCCAAGAATTTCGACATCAAGCCCCGTTACATTGTTTCATCATATCTCGGATATCATATCACATCAATGAATCACATATACGTGTTGTATATATATGTATATACCTATACCTCGTTCTATATATATACATATACACGTATACCCCATGTCGAGTTTCAGTGTGTGTGCGTGGGTGTGTTTCTATCTGAAACCTACGAACCTCTTCCAAGGTACTCATTCTCGGATATGGTTTTCCTAAATCAGTCTAGTCCAGCCTAGGGTTAATACTAGGGTCCTACTAGGGTCACATCTGATTTCCTAAAGTCAATAAGTACCATTCCTATTCTACGTTGCGGGGGTGCTAAACGCCATCCACCCGACTTCGCCCCGTAGATATGCATCTACTCACCTGGTCCATGTCTGCCGAAGACGGTGTCGCCATCCTCCTCTTCATCGCCCGCAGTCCACATGAGGGGTACCTAAACGCAAGCATATAAATAGCATCGTAAACCGAATCACATACAAAAGTCAAACGATACCAGGAACAAGCACAGGTTAAAACCGATGTCCCGTCCACGCAAAAGAACCAAATACCGCTCGATATCGGCGTACAAACTCCGATGGATCGAGATAACATCATCAAACAACTTGTAGTTTTAAAACACATTACTTATACCATAAAACACGATTAAATCCATCGAAATCCTAAAATCTATCAAACCGTCCAATTTCGCAAAAACCCGAAAATGCCAATTTACCGTTTTTCATCAAAACTTGACATTTAAATGAAACTAATGGTCATAAAACTCATTAAATAGCATTACTAGACTATACAAACCATTACTATATTTTTATTACACAATTTTGCATTTATTTGAAATTTCTAGTTTGCAACTTTTAACAATTTTAACATTTTTCAAGCAAAATACCACAATTCCACCACAAAACATAATTTTGCATGAATTAATGTATTAAACCACAATTCATGATGATAATGATTTAATGAAACCATAAATTATATTTTTAATCTCCTTTATTTAGGAATTTTCAAAATCTAGTTTACAAAATAATAGCATTTTATTAGTATTTTCCAATTCTCAAAGTAATCTAGTGATCAAACTAAGTTTTTCTTTCCATTTACATGCTAATACTCTCACTAAAACTACAATCTAATGATAGCAACTTTAATTGGAATTTTATATTACCCACAAACACATTTTAGAAAAATCTAGTTAGCTAATTTCCTTATTTAAAACAATTTTAAATGAAAATTTTACAATTTAACAACCATGCAATATTTTCCAATTCTAAAAGTGTTAAACTAACAATTATAACCCTAATTAATTATTAAAAACCCTAACTTGAATTTACAACCCTAACTTGCATTTTTAAAAAAACATAGAATTAATTCATTAAATCTAATTAAGCTTAAATGATCATCTAATAACAATAAATCAAAAGAAAGAAAATTATACCTCCTAAATGTGAAATCCAAACAAGAAATGAGCCTCCAAAATACATGCTTTCCCACTCCAAAATCCATATAAAAAAGGGTAGAGAATAAAGGGTATGAAGAGATTAGGATTTTGTGTATTTTTTGTTGAATTTTTGATGTAATTTGATGGATTTTTGTGCAAAAATGAGGTGGAAATGGGGGGGGGGGGGCAGCCATGGAGGGTTGTGGCCGGCCTTGAGGGAGCGAGGCAGAGAAATAAATGATTAAGGAAAAGTGTAGAAGTTTCAAGAGGAGAAATATCACTTAAGGGTCTTTTCATGGTTTATTTAATTATTTATTTATTTGTTTACTATAGCAACACAAGAAAGCTCTAGAAAAAAGGGAAAATTTGTAAATAATTTTTGAATGATACATACTAAATTCTAACATGCCATGGTTCATTTTTAAAAATTAAAACCATTTAAATTTGTAATTTACACTAATTTAGTGTAAAAATAAAGTTTATGTTAATATTTAAAATAATTAATTTAGGAATTTTTTTTAATTAAACTAAAAATTTATAAGCGGCTAAATGAACACTATTTACTAGTAATTACATAATTAAATAGGTATTTTTGATTTTATAATCAAAAACAATTGCGGTTTGATATTACGAAAAATACATTTTGCTTTATCGAAAATCATAAAATTCACTTAAACAATTTTATTCATTTAATTATTTATTTAATTATTTTTAAAACGTTACAATCTTCCCCCCTTTAGGAAATTCGGTCCCCGAATTTAAATTGAAACTCCTTTTCCAAATACTAAAACATTTAGCAAAACACTCAAATCGTCGGGGATCCGAAATCATCAATACATAACAAAAATCAACTCCGTCAAGCATGACGCAATCATCGGAGTTATGGCGATAATAAAATATCATAACCCAACGTGAAAACCATCATAATATACATCAATCTATAACTTATATATAGTGTGCATCATAGTGAAACCGTACAAATATCTGTATAAGGAAATATGCAAACCCCTTTTTGAAAATTGTCGTGTGATGCACGTGTCGCGGCATAAGTAGCGGACGTTTATTTAAAAAATAACTATATATATATCTTTTATTTAACATACACGTCCCGCCTGGTTACTAAATCAAATAATAATCATTATGAAAATATACTGCTCAAATTGAAATCAATCCCAATCACATCAATAAAATATCATGTGCGTCCGGTGCGCACTGAAATCGAAACCAAATACAGATACCATGAATACACACAACAACAAAACTAAGTGCAACAGATGTGCACCAAAAACATCTGTCAAGTGCAACGGGCGTGCACGACTCAATATCAAGTGCATCTAATCAGCACAAAACCCCGATTTAGTGCATCTGGTGTGCACAAAATCGCATCAAGTGCGCCAAGTATGCGGAAGAACCCTAATCAGGTGCACATGGTGCACGAAAACATACATTGAATATCAAAATCGAATCACAGCACAAAAATGCATGAAAACTAGGTCGAAACATATGTCAAAATCACGTGTAACCCCTATGCACGAAATCAAATAAAAAATCTCAAAAAAATATATAAACCAAATCAAGTGTACTGGTTGTGTACTAAACAACATCAATACAATTGATACATGAAACAGAAATAGAATGAAATGAAGGTACACACATGAAATACCAATCATAGAACAAAGTCCTCAAAATACTAAAACCCAATCAACGAGAAATATGAAATTCATATCACTAAATCACAATCGTAAACACTATCGTCAATGTGCGCCTCATTCCTCTGATGTCGACGGCTTCGAACTCGTTCTTTCATAGGTGTGCTGACTGCGCTACCAACGGCAATACTCATGTCTAGAGTCTCCCACATAGTCAATCCCTTCACTTGATGTCCGGACTACATTAAACTTTTCGATCGATCCATCAAAATCCCATAATTCCCCGAGAGCTCAACACTCAAGTACAGTTTAAAAATATCCGGTACATACCCCAGCATCGATGATCCAGCTGTAGAAGGACAAACCAAATCCTCACTAATGGCACAGCGGAACTGCCGTAAACCCTAAGGTTCAAGGGCGTTCTCGTGGTCATTATGTCGAGTTAGGGTTTCATTCTTCTAGAGGGTCCATCGAAATACCTGCATGTTCTTCCGAATACTTTAAACTTAGGAAAATGGTTTTCTGATAATCGTTCGAACCCTTTAACTTCATCCGGACGGCATGTGAATACCCTTCGTCCGCACGCTAAACAATGCTTCAATCCTCAAGAATAACCAATACTCTAATGGTTATCACATTCGAGCCGCAGCTCCCTCTGCCAGTGCGCCCGTGGTAACAGAATCACCCTCCGACATCGACGAAGATAGATCAAAGGAACGAATGAAATACGGTGCAAACAATGTAAATCCTAGGGCTCCTTAAGCAGAGTAGCGTATCGTAAGTATGCCGCGGACCATACCCACGGTATGTTACTCTACCTAAATCGCCTACTCCATCAACCAAGGGTCACCTAGACTTATACAGGGTTAAACCTAGCGTTCTGATACCAACTTTGTCACGACCCGAAAGTACGGAACGTGACCGGCACTTAGATTACGAAGCGTCTAGAGGCGCCACGTGACCTAAGTAAGCCGAAGCCCAGAGATCTAAACCATAAAAGAAGAAAAAGAAGAAAAGAAAAGAAAACAAGTATAAAAACATCAGCAAATTTTACCAAAAATTTCGGCAGAGCCTCCACTGTAAAAACTGGACCCTAAACGGGTACAACAAGTATAATATGAATAAACAATAAAAAGCATCCCCAAACGGGTGCTAGCTCAACGCCAACAGGCGGAAACAACAACAACAAACACAATAATATACAACGCCAAAGGGCGAGGCTCAAAACTCAAAAGAAAACAAAACCACCAGATCAGAATAATACATGCGCGACTCTAAGGTCGAAATAAAAGACTGGTCCAATAAACTTATCATGTAATACAAATATGGTTGATGGAGCTTACTAGATACAAATGAGTGAATAAAAGTATAATGGTGGTTCGGATACAAGTGAACCAACCTACTGTGCAAATCACCCTGAAGAAAAGATGTGCCAACAAGCTGCTACGGAAACCTGTACATCGAACCTGTAATAAAATTTGGCACAACGGGGCTGAGTTGCCAACTCGTGAGTAGAAGACATCTACGAAAAGAAATCGAATGCACGACGCTATCCTAGGTCATAATAATACACTACTATATCTCAATGATCTAGTAATAGCAGGGTAATACTACGTGTAAGTGCAAATACTCCGTGTCGTGTCAGTGCCTCATATAGTACTATGTCATATGAATGGATATGCATGCACCATGAATATAAAATAAACAAATCCTAAAATCCAGGTATATCGGTATAAGAAAATCTTTAGCTGTTATCATAGTAAAATGGGTATAGAAACCGGAAATATCAACAATGAAATCCATGGAAATCCGTGTCAAGTATCGACACAAACGTGTAAATCTCAAGTCTCATAGTCTCAAAGTCTCGGGCTCCGTCGGTCCGGATCGGTCCATATCATCAAATCTCACGACAACGGTCGGTATCCTCCGGATATCCGCCGCGCCATACATCACCGGTAGGTAGCCTTCCCCTGCCAGGCTCATCGTCTACAACTCGATTTTCTTGCCCCGGGGTACCATACCGGGCCCACCATGTACCCGAGACGGTTCATCCACTCCTCGAATCGGGTCTCGAAATCCATCAGAAAACATGAAATCTCATGGTGGACGACACATACATCACGAGAAAACCGCATCTTATTTTAAAAAGAGAAGAGGAGAGAGAGAGAAGTTTTATATATTCTTGCGGTTTTCCCCAAAAATCCTGATATCTCATAGAAATCCAAATCTCAAAATCCTGAGTAAATATATGATAAGTGTCAGCATATGCCCATACTACTGTGCGATAACATGAAATATGAATGCATGAATGTCTAAATAATAAATATCATGTCTGTACTTATGTCAGAGAATAATCACAATATTATATCTGTCTAGTTGTTAACTGATTCTATCCATAAAAGACAATATGATCTAAAGTGTACGTGACATAGCAATTACCGATGATGATGTGTGTGAGCCGGCAAATAAGTGTGCGTGGAATATGCGCATCATCGGTAATAGTGTTGGTGTCCTAACAGGTAAAGTTTATACTGATTATAGCAACATATAAAAGAACATGCCCATGATGATTACAGTACGAATGCAAATACAGGTGTGCATTATCCACTCCTCTGCGAGATACGAGTACAACTACCACTATGTGAGTCGAACCTAAACCAGTGTCCATCCAATATCCTAAGGAACTAACCTAAGAAACTAGTCAGTAAGAATCAAGCATCTACCTAAAGTCTGAACCAATATCTCTAATAGTTGTCGATCCCGCCTCAATAGCGTCGCGTACGTAGTACGGCTTCCTCGAATCAAGAGTGCGGATCAATCATCATATCTAAGCCTCGTACGGTAAAATCCATCGTACGTCATCCCTATATCGGGGTACGGGTCATGTATCTTCTAGGTGTCTCATTATTCGTAATGTGTCATCATCAACACATCTCATGATCAAGGTTCTAAACTGTGATCGCATACATCAATCATATATCATTGCCATCATGATAAGCATCATTAGTTTATCCTCAGAAATATCATGTCATATGTATCATATTGATTAAGTCATACTTATATGATATCGGCATCAGGTCATACCAATATAATGTCGTAATCAAGTTATACATATATCATATCGTGATCAGTAACAAGTTACAGTCCGGGTACTATTCTAGCGTCCCATGTACATCAATATCACCACCACACTTTATGATTTATATATTCATGTTCATTATCTTATTCTTTAATGATCCGCTAACACTTTAATACGACTGTATAGCCAAGAATTTCGGCATCAAGCCCCGTTACATTGTTTCATCATATCTCGGATATCATATCACATCAATGAATCACATATACGTGTTGTATATATATGTATATACCTATACCTCGTTCTATATATATACATATACACGTATACCCTATGTCGAGTTTCAGTGTGTGTGCGTGGGTGTGTTTCTATCTGAAACCTACGAACCTCTTCCAAGGTACTCATTCTCGGATATGGATTTCCTAAATCAGTCTAGTCCAGCCTAGGGTCAATACTAGGGTCCTATTAGGGTCACATCTGATTTCCTAATGTCAATAAGTACCATTCCTATTCTACGTTGCGGGGGTGCTAAACGCCATCCACCCGACTTCCCCCCGTAGTTATGTATCTACTCACCTGGTCCATGTCTGCCGAAGGCGGTGTCGCCATCCTCCTCTTCATCGCCCGCAGTCCACATGAGGGGCACCTAAACGCAAGCATATAAATAGCATCGTAAACCGAATCACATACAAAAGTCAAACGATACAAGGAAAAAGCACAAGTTAAAACCTATGTCCCGTCCACGCAAAAGAACCAAATACCGCTCGATATCGGCGTAAAAACTCCGATGGATCGAGATAACATCATCAAACAACTTGTAGTTTTAAAACACATTACTTATACCATAAAACACGATTAAATCCATCGAAACCCTAAAATCTATCAAACCGTCCAATTTCGCAAAAACCCGAAAATGCCAATTTACCGTTTTTCATCAAAACTTGACATTTAAATGAAACTAATGGTCATAAAACTCATTAAATAGCATTACTAGACTATACAAACCATTACTATATTTTTATTACACAATTTTGCATTTATTTGAAATTTCTAGTTTGCAACTTTTAACAATTTTAACATTTTTCAAGCAAAATACCACAATTCCACCACAAAACATAATTTTGCATGAATTAATGTATTAAACAACAATTCATGATGATAATGATTTAATGAAACCATAAATTATATTTTTAATCTCCTTTATTTAGGAATTTTCAAAATCTAGTTTACAAAATAATAGCATTTTATTAGTATTTTCCAATTCTCAAAGTAATCTAGTGATCAAACTAAGTTTTTCTTTCCATTTACATGCTAATACTCTCACTAAAACTACAATCTAATGATATCAACTTTAATTGGAATTTTATATTACCCACAAACACATTTTAGAAAAATCTAGTTAGCTAATTTCCTTATTTAAAACAATTTTAAATGAAAATTTTACACTTTAACAACCTTGCAATATTTTCCAATTCTAAAAGTGTTAAACTAACTATTATAACCCTAATTAATTATTAAAAACCCTAACTTGAATTTACAACCCTAACTTGCATTTTTAAAAAAAACATAGAATTAATTCATTAAATCTAATTAAGCTTAAATGATCATCTAATAACAATAAATCAAAAGAAAGAAAATTATACCTCCAAAATGTGAAATCCAAACAAGAAATGAGCCTCCAAAATACATGCTTTCCCACTCCAAAATCCATATAAAAAAGGGTAGAGAATAAAGAGTATGAAGAGATTAGGATTTTGTGTATTATTTGTTGAATTTTTGATGTAATTTGATGGATTTTTGTGCAAAAATGAGGTGGAAATGGAAGGGGGGGGGGCAGCCATGGAGGGTTGTGGCCGGCCTTGAGGGAGTGAGGGAGAGAAAGAAATGATTAAGGAAAACTGTAGATGTTTCAAGAGGAGAAATATCACTTAAGGGTCTTTTCATGGTTTATTTAATTAATTATTTATTTGTTTACTATAGCAACTCAAGAAGCTCTAGAAAAAAGGGAAAATTTGTAAATAATTTTTGCATGATACATACTAAATTCTAACATGCCATGGCTCATTTTTAAAAATTAAAACCATTTAAATTTGTAATTTACACTAATTTAGTGTAAAAATAAAGTTTATGTTAATATTTAAAATAATTAATTTAGGAAATTTTTTTAATTAAACTAAAAATTTATAAGTGGCTAAATGAACACTATTTACTAGTAATTACATAATTAAATAGGTATTTTTGAATTTATAATGAAAAACAATTGCGGTTTGATTTTACGAAAAATACATTTTGCTTTACCGAAAATCATAAAATTCACTTAAACAATTTTATTCATTTAATTATTTATTTAATTATTTTTAAAACATTACAGAACACTATCATGTCTTGATAAAGCATAAAGCAAAAGAAGAGTCTAGTGCTCTCATGAAAGATCCAAGTCAACAATGGTCAAAATGTCAACATAGTCAAGCATGGTCAAAAAGTCAAAGCAATTAGCCATAAGATAATTATCATTAAAAAGATTAGTAAATATTTTCCTCACCTCATAATGGTTTTGACCGAACCAACGGTCAAAACCCAAATGAGGCACCTCCTCCTTGTTCTCTCCTCACAACCGTGCATACACACCCGCATCCGCATTCCGTAGAATGCAAATGCACAGAAGACAAAACTAATCCATCCATACAATACTAGGATCCGGTTTAAACCAAAGCCCACTAGCATTGTCTGCCTGAACAGCATACGCACACAAGTGCACGTAAGTGATTGTAGCCCTGCCGTAAAACCGTACGGCCTCTACACCTTTCGCCCAGTGCAGGGAAACTCTCTGTGTGGGACTCTAAAGACTCGACACTATGCTACAGTGGGTTTAACCACAGACCGCAAGCAGCACAAGCTGTACGTAACGGTCCCCAAGTAGATGTCGATAAGAAGGTCGATGAGGTAAACCCATCCGAACTCCTACTGACCCTGAACGTGACAATCTCCGTACAGTCCGGTCTGTTCGTCTGAGAATATCGCATGGCGGGCCTAGGGGGCGGTAAACGTCTGTCCCTTAATAGAGGTACAAGTCATGTCGGAGTGTAGCCCAGAACACCGTGAGATAACACTGGAAACGCTACCAGTATATCTCGCTTGCCCTGGCCAGTGACTTTTTGTAATGGCTCTCCTAGACACAGCGCTATATCAACTCCCAATACCGGGAGAGTCAGATCCTGTCTAACCGTCACTGCCTCCAAGTGCTTCAGGACTGCACCCAACTACTACCTGTTTGCACGACTCTTTTGTGCCGTGGTAGGGTAGTAATCAAAGAACAGTGGGAGCACACTCGAGGCGAAGTGACAGTGTCATGTCAACGGACTAAGCTGTACTCATGTCACCTGGGAATTGATAACTGACGATAGGCATAGTACCAACCAACAGTTCCCGACGGGTCCTGTCTAGTGTACTCGTAACCTAACGAGCGTCCGCATACTATCTCAAGTACGACGTACTAATGACTGTGGGACGGACCACCTCCCCTGCTGGGATGAGAAGAGCATACTCTAGTCTACTTCAGATTATTGATGCCCCGTCTCGATAATCCTACAACTAGGGACCTGTATAAGGATGTGCTTGTAGATTATCCAGCCCCCACTAGTGTAACTGTCATCAGAACGCTGGTAATCAAGCGTATCGAAGACCAATCATCTCGATCGGCCGCTCGAACTAAGTCTGGGGTCTGGCCTTCATGAATGGATCTGCAGTGTTATTCTCCGAATCTACTCTCTTCACTTCGATCTTCCGGCGATCTACGATCTCCCTGATCAGGTGGTACCGTCTCAAAATGTGCCTGGACTTCTGATAGCACCTGGGTTCCTTCGCTAAAGCTATTGCACCGTTGTTGTCACAATACAGTGGTATTGGATTAATAATGGTAGGAACCACCTGAAGCTCCGTGAAGAACATCTTCATCCAGACAGCTTCTTTTGCGGCATCGCAAGCAGCTATGTACTCCGCTTCCATAGTTGAGTCAGCAACGGTTTCCTGCTTAGAGCTCTTCCAGCAAACCGCCCTTCCATTTTGGGTAAAGACATAACCCGACATGGACTTGGAGTCATCCTTATCACTCTGGAAGCTGGAGTCAGCAAAGGCCTCGATCTAGAGGTCTTTTCCGCCATACACCAAGAACATCTCCTTAGTCCTTCTCAGGTACTTGAGAATGTTCTTTACTGCTATCCAGTGTTTCTCCCCTGGGTCCGACTGATACCGGCTTATAACGCTCAATACGTATGCTACATCTGGTCTGGTACACAACATCGCATACATTATAGAGCCTACCGCAGATGCATAGGGTATAGATGACATGCGAGCCCTTTCCAAATCAGTCTTGGGAGACATATCTTTGGAGAGGGTGATTCCGTGACAAGCCGGTAGATTACCGTGCTTTGAATCTTCCATACTGAATCGTTTCAGTATGGTGTCGATGTACCTGGACTGCGAAAGTCCCAACATCCTTTTAGATCTATCACGATAGATCTGGATCCCCAGAATGTAGTTGGCATCACCCCGGTCCTTTATGGAGAACCTCTGTGACAAGAATCCTTTGACTGACTGTAGCATAGGAATATCATTTCCTATTAGGAGAATATCATCCACATACAAGATGAGGAATACCACAGTTATCCCTACAATCTTACTGTAAATGCATGGCTCATCTGGATTCTTGATAAAACCGAATTCTTTGACAGTATCATCAAAGCAGATGTTCCAACTCCGTGATGTCTGCTTCAGTCCATAGATGGACTTAAGCAACTTGCACACATTACCACTGCTCCCACTCTGAATGAAACCCTCTGGCTGATCCATATAGACGCACTCTTCCAAATTTCCATTTAGCAAAGCCGTCTTTACGTCCATCTGCCAGATCTCATAACCGTGGAAGGCAGCAATGGCAAGAAAGATCCGAATGAATTTGAGCACAGCCACTGGAGAAAAGGTCTCGTCATAGTCTAAACCAGGTCTTTGACGAAAACCCCTTGCAACAAATCTAGCTTTATAGGTTTCAACCTGCCTATGTACACCAATCTTCTTTCTGAAGATCAATTTGTAGCCTACGGGTTTTACCCCTTCTGAAGCAATGTCCAAAGTCCAAACTTTGTTAGTGTACATGAACTCCATTTCAGTCCGCATTGCATCCAGCCATTTTACAGAGTCACCGCTCTGAATGGCTTGCTGGAAGCTAGTAAGCTCATCATAATCAATGGTGTAATCCTCTCTATCCTCGTCTATGAGAAAACCGTAGTATCACTCGGGCGGATGAGACTGCCTACTACTCCTGCGGAGTGGCGCTGGGATGTCCGGTTCTCCTGAAACTTCTGGATCTTCCAAGCTTTCAGTAATAGCTTATGGTTCTGGAATTTCTTCCAGTTCTATTGCGCTCCCACTTGTTCCTTTTTCCAAAAACTAATGTTCCAGAAAGTGGGCATGACGAGAAAGAAAAACCTTTTGTTCCTCTGCGTAATAGAAAAGATACCCCTGGAATTCTTTGGGTATCCCACAAACTTACACAGTACTGAGCGTGCCTCGAGTTTGTCCGCATGCTTCTTTTTAACAAAGGCTGGAGATCCCCATATCTTCAGATATTCAAGATGGGGTTTCTTCCCACACCACATCTGATATGGTGTAGTAGGCACAGTCTTGGAAGGAACCTTGTTCCAAAGATATGCAGCTGATTCTAGTGCATAACCCCAGAAGGATCGCGGTAACTCAGTCTTACTCATTATGGAACGAACCATATCCAATAGGGTTCGATTCCGCCTTTCAGATACACCATTGTGTTGTGGTGTGTATGGAGGAGTATGCTGAGATAGAATTCCATTCTCTTTTAAGTAGTCCAGAAACTCTGCACTCATGTATTCACCACCTCGATCAGATCTCAGTGTCTTTATACTCTTGCCTGTTTGTTTTTCAACTTCTTTCATGTATTCTCGAAATTTTTCAAAGGCCTCAGATTTATGCTTCATCAGGAAGACATGTCCATACCTAGAGAAATCATCCGTAAAAGTAATGAAGTATGAATAACCACTTCGCGCATGTGTAGACATTGGACGACACACGTCACTGTGTAAGAGTCCCAAGAGCTCTCTCGCTCTTACTCCGTGTTCAGTAAACAGAGTCTTTGTCATCTTTCCCATGAGACAAGATTCACAAGTATCATAAGACCCATACTCGAACGGATTCAAGTATCCCTCTTTATGTAACTTTGTTAACCATGTCTCATTGATGTGACCCATTCTACAATGCCATAAGAAAGCCTGATTCAATTCCGGAGACTTTCTTCTAAGTGTGTTCTGGACATTGAAAACCTGAGCTTGATTCGGTACGTATATTCCGTTTTCTGATGTACCTGACCCAATCAGAACTTGATTTAGGTGGATGTGGACAACATCGCTTAGAAAAGTAAAATCATATCCTTCCTTAGAAAGTAAGAATACAGATATGATATTATAAGTTGCACTAGGTACATACAAACAGTCATGCAGAATCAATATCTACCCAGTTGTCAATCCAAGATGATATTCCCTTACGGATTCAGCGTCCATGCTCATTCCGTTGGCAACCTTGAGAGCCATATCACCTATCCTGATAACTTTACGGTTTCTCAGAGCCTGTAATGAATTACAGATATGAGATTCTGATCCGGTATCCAATACCCAGAAAGTAGGGTTAATTGACATACAATTTTCTACTACAAACACGCCCGAAGCCGAAGCCACAACATGCTTCGAATCCTGGCTACTGGCTTTGCTAGCCCAGCAATCCTTTTGCCAATGTTCATTCCCGTAACAATAGGAACGTCCCTCCTTTACTACATCCAGTACCGAAACTTTTGCCCTTCCCTTTCCTTCTACTTTCCTGGTTTCCTTCAGGGTATAAGTAGAGGGCAGAGACTGTAGAATCAAGTCAGTATTTGACCCGTTCTTCAACGTGGTCTTCAGGTCCGTGAGCTCATCAAAATAGCTGGTCTCTGTAAGGACGCTGCCCCCTACAGATGACCCGATAGCCAACCTCGCTTGAAGCAATTCGTTCGAGGTATCATATCTTGCGATACAAGGTTGCTCTCCATATAAATCTTTGTTATGGAGGAAGATAAAAACTAAGTCTATCTTCTTGTGCTGCCTCTGGTATGAACCATCAATTGAGGCCAACACGAGGCACTTGGCATTCGCACAGTCTTTTTCTGATGTCTCACGGATATCAATATCCGCGACAGTGGAAAATGGTCCCGAGACGGCAGGGGTTTGATTAGTTAAGAGGTGTCCCAGCTTGTCATGGGTAATGGACATCTGGACAGACCTTTGCCAGTCATAACAGTCAGATTCAGTCATTTTATTATCTAGATGTAACCGTTGTGTGGTCAGTGGGCAGCTGCAATTAAGAGAGAGAGAGAAGAAAACACTCAGCATGATGCTCTTGCAAGTTTAGATTGGTTTTTAGTTTATCTAAACCGGATGTCTCCCACTGTTTCTCGAATCCGTCCTCAAACTATACAAGAAGAATTAGTCGGGATCAATCTCACCGTACAATACATTCTTAACCGTTCAGCCAGGCCAGTGTCGGTACTTCGAGGGAGGTTTTACGACGCATTCGCGAAGTTCCTTAATTAAATAACCTCTTTTCCCTGTGAGCGTAGCCCCGCTAACACCTTTCTAGACATCTACTTGGTTTATAGCATTGATCGTTAAGTGAAAAGTTTCCCGAGGAGTAGCGGATACTCACAGTAGGATCGGGATCTAAATATCATTGCGAGATAATGCTGAAGGAATTTTACCAACATTATCAAACTTCAAATGGTATGCAGCACTAGCAAGTTTTAGTTTCTTTAGAAACTCCCGATGTGGATTTTTGCTCCATGCTCTTATGACCTTGGTGAAGGCCAACATATCATAAGTCACATATCAAGTTCCACCCGTCATTATCCAGGTTAATTTGAACCCATCCGTACATACCCTTGACGAAGGCAAAAATAGTAGTACGACTGTCCGAAACCAACGTATCTATCTATGCTACAGATAAATATTCAACAGCCACCAATCACTATGCCTTGGCGAAGGTCAAAATATATCGCTTGAATTCTACTGAATATTTAATTGAAATTACGGAGGGCTACGAATGGTTTTAGCGAAACTGTGAACGTAGTGAACTTGATATAATCGAAGGAACCTGATAGCTTTTAAAAGGAGAGGTTTATGCTCTGCATTTTTAAAAGTTTTCTGTTTTGAAAAGAAACCGAGTGGTTTTGAAATTGTTCCAACGATTTTAACTTTGCTTTATTTTCTTGCATTAATTTAATGCGTCCCATCAATTAATCCTACCATTGCAGAAAACAACGAAAATATGACGTACGCTTATGCCATCCGCATTCCCCACGGGCCGCCGTCATCACCCGTTAGGATACTTAACTAACGACAGAGCGGGTGCTGGACTAGCGCGGATGTAAAACATAAGCAACGCCTATTAGATATCATATATAGATATATACATTCGTCAGATGCAAAGATAGCCATTCCAGATCATAGATGAACATATTGGATATGCTAGGAATCCGGGTTTCGTTCGAGCCTGCAACGAAAGACGGATTACACGGTCGCGATGAATAGCCAAACCACACCGTAGACCCCTACGGGTGCGGCAAACTACCCGCCAAGTATCCGAAGTGAAGCAACCTCCCTCAACAACGTGAGTAGGCCACTCGACACTTCAAAGTACCCGATAGTTTGTGCACCCCACCATGGGCCTATCCTAGGAGCAAAAACGGTAAAAGAAATAATATACAATGGCGGCTACAACCTAATCCTGGATGTGCGGCCATAAAAATAATATTACATCAATTTGCATATTACATCAAATGAAAGATAAAAAAAACTCCCATCTCACAAACCCCGGCTATTCATCCGCGACAATCCAACAAATTCATATACACAAACCAACATCATAGATCACAGATATGTATAACCCCCACTAATCAACGTATAGCGATTAGTAGACGTTCAATACATATATCACATCACAGAATATCCGATTAGCAAAAGTACTTAGAATTTCGATCAAAAACATGATTTGAAACTACCCCAAGCACAACACAGTACTCAGCAAAATCTAGGCAGAAACAAACTATCTTAAAAATCACAAAACCATCACAGAGAACACCAGAAGAAATTTTGTGCGCGGCCGAGTCAACTCGGCCGCGGATCCGCGGCGGATCGAATAGATCGGCTTCGTATCCGTGGACATCAGGGTGACTCAGGCGTCCAAATTTCTAGAGTTTCCCAAGAAAACCCTGCACGTATTTTTAAGGTCCCCTGAAAAATTTTTGGACTAGTTTTAAAAAACGACAGAAAAGAGCATTTTTCGACGTGTTTTGCGATTTTTTCCGGCGATCGATTTTCCAACACTTTGCTAACAAGTTAGTAATGGTTTAGCGAGGCTCTGATACCACTGTAAGTCCACGTTACCCACCCCGGTGCTTACAGGGAGGCGGAATAGGTAAAAAACAATTTTCTAACATAACGTAACAAGGACTAATAACTTGAGGATCTTTGCTAAACCATTGCTAACGTACTACAAGAGGTTGTATCTACTATGCTAAAGAGATTATACCTCACGAACCAAGTCCTTCGGGTCATCTCTCCTCTTTCCTCCTCGCCCATGCAAGCTCCAAGGATCGATCCGAATCTTTCTCACCTCCGCGGCCTCCTTGAGTCGAAGACGATCCACTCGAGAGTTTATATACCGAGCTCCACCTCAAGCCGAGGTAACTAGGGCAAAAAGTGTGCTACTCTTGATGTTCTAGGTGATGTAGATTATGATGGTGGATTTATTTGTCTATTTAAATCCTAATTATCTCAAAACATGAGAACTATAGGATTTCTTAGTGAGGAGGAAAAAGAAGAACAAAGCATGAGAGCTCTAAAAATGAAGAGAGAGAATGGCAAAAGAATAATGAACCATGAAAAAATAAAAACCAATCTTCTATCATAATTATGGTGGCTAAGATTGATTTGACCACTATCATGTCTTGATAAAGCAAAAAGCAAAAGAAGAGTTTAGTGCTCTCATGAAAGATCCAAGTCAACAATGGCCAAAATGTCAACATATTCAAGCATGGTCAAAAGGTCGAAGCAATTAGCCATAACATAATTATCATTAAAAAGATTAGTAAATATTTTCCTCACCTCATAATGGTTTTGACCGAACCAACGGTTAAAACCCTAATGAGGCACCTCCTCCTTCTTCGCTCCTCACAACCTTGCATACACACCTGCATCCGCATTCCGTAGAATGCAAATGCACAGAAGACAAAACTAATCCATCCATACAATACTAGGATCCGGCTTAAACCAAAGCCCACTATCATTGTCTGCCCGATCAGCATACACGCACAAGTGCACGTAAGTGATCGTTGCCCTGCTGTAAAACCATACGACCTCTACACCTTTCGCCCAGTGCAGGGAAACTCTCTGTGTGGGACTCTAAAGACTCGACACTACGCTGGCAGTGGGTTTAACCACAGACCGCAAGCAGCACTAGCTGTACGTAACGGTCCCCAGGTAGATGTTGAAAAGAAGGCCGATGAGGTAAACCCATCCGAACTCCTACTGAGCCTGAACGTGACAATCTCTGTACAGTCCGGTCTGTTCGCCTGGTAATATTGCATGGAGTGCCTAGGGGGTCGGTAAACGTCAGTCCCCTAATAGCGGTACAAGTCGTGTCGGAGTGTATCCCAGAACACCCTGAGATAACACTGGAAACGCTACTAGTATATCTCGCTTGCCCTGGCCAGGGACTTTGTGTAATGGCTCTCCTAGACACAGCGCAATATCAACCCCTAAAACCGGGAGAGACGGATCCTGTCTAACCATCATTGCCTCAAGGTGCTTCGGGACTGCTCCCAACTACTACCTATTTGCCCAACTCCTTTGAGCCTTGGTAGGGTAGTAATCAAAGAACAGTGGGAACACACTCGAGGCGAAGTGACAGTGTCAAGTCAACGGACTAAGCTATACTCATGTCACCTGGGAACTGATAACTGACGATAGGCATAGTACCAACCAACAGTTCCCGACGAGTCCTGTCCAGTGTACTCGTAACCTAATGAGCACCCGCATACTATCTCAAGTACGACGTACTAATGGCTGTAGGACAGACCATCTTCCCTGCTGGGATGAGAAATGCATACGCTAGTCTACTCCGGAGTATCGATGCCCCGTCTCGATTATCCTACGACTAGGGACCTGTATAAGGATGTGCTTGTAGATTACCCAGCCCCCACTAGTGTAACTGCCACCACAACGCTGGTAATCAAGCAAACATCCTAAGGGCTCTATTAATGTGTATAGGCGATATGCTAAAAGATACACATGCACACATTAAAGTAGAAATAAACCAAGTAGCATACTACCATTTTAAGCAAGATTATCTATACAACTGTGAATATCCTAAGCTTCCATTAAGTAATATACAAACTAGTATGATACAGTAATGGCCTCTAGGGCATATACACTAACAATCACAAGGATTCTCTATATAAGGATGAAAGTGATTCCTCATAAATCCTAGGTTTTATATCTATGTGCTAGATCTAATTGAAGGTTAGGATTCACACTAGGTGTAATGAGATGGTATCAATCGATCCTGCGGAGTATCATTGGAATGGTTCCAGGGTGATAGGGACGATTAAATGTCAGTCACAGGCATTTTCTTTACCTTCAGCGGAGGGACGGTATGTTGGAAGAGTTCCAAGCTAGATACCATGGCATACTAGACGATTAAAGGCAAAATACATCGTTACCAAGGATACTACCAAAGAAGCGGTTTGGATATATATATATATATATATATATATATATATATATTAGTTCATGAGATGAACTTCGTTCCTACCATTGTATGACAATGGAGTTGTGGCTTAGGCCCAGGAACCCCCGTCACATAAGAGATCCAGATATATTCTTAAGCAGTATCACCTGATCATGAAGATGGTTGATCTCCAGGGAGATCCAGGTTTTGGAGAGTAGACACAGAGAAAAAACATGGAGAATCCACTCACAAAGGCCTGCTTCCCCAAATAATATTTGAGAGATTTTGGGATGGTTGAGTATGAGATGCTACAACCTCTGCTGATTGTTGGGTATGAGATACCACGACAGATGGCCCTAGTGCAAGTGGGAGATTGTTAGTTATATGTATACCCTAGAGTCCACTACTGTACATACGGTGTATATTGTAGTGGATGCTTGGACATATATAGGTAGGACTTTCTTGTTCGACATGATAGTATGCTATCTGGTTGCTCTTTATCATAACATGTGGACTTCTATTGGTTTACTGTCTTCCTCTCACATGTTGATAAAGCCCTTAGGATATGCACTTGACTACTAGGACTATGATGAAGATCATACTAGTGGGGCCAATGTAGTCAACGAGTACATCCAATAAATGTTTCTAGTCGTAGGTGTATCGAGACAGGGCATCGATATACCAGAGGAGACTAGCGTATGCTTCTCGACCCATGTAAATGGGCGATGGATGTGTTAGTTATATGTATTCCCTAGAGGCCATTATTATACATAGGATGTATATTGTAGTGGATGCTTGGACATATATAGGGAGGACTTTCTTGCTCGACATGATAGTATGCTATCTGGTTGCTCTTTACCTTAACGTGTACACTGATTGTCTCTCTGTTACATGTTGGTAAAGCCCTTAAGATGTGTACTTGACTACTTGGACTATGATGTGGATCATACTAGTGGGGACATGGTAGTCCATAAGTACATCCTTCAAGGCCCCTAGTCGTGGGTGTATCGAGACAGGGCATCGATGCACCAGAGTAGACTAGCGTATATGCATCTTAACCCATATGATGTGTACGTCGATGTGCAACACCCAACGACTTGCGGGGAGGCGGAAATATGAAAAACGATCTTGTTCTTTGCTTAAACATCGACTAACCGCAAGAATCGAAGCTAAACTATAACTAACAAGAAACCATAGAAGTGTTAAGTACTATGTTAAGTGATTATACCTAAAGAACCGAGTCCTTCGTCTTGTCGTTTTCCTCGTCCTCTCCGTCCTTCTCTATGTAGTAGAAGATGCACCCGAGTGCTTTACTACAAGCTTCACCTCAAACTAGAGGTAACTAGGTTTCTTAAATCGCTAATCTAAGTAACCTAGGTGATATAGAGAATGGTTAAGGATTAAGTAGTCTAATCTAATCCTTGATCTCAACACATGAGAGGGGAGGATAAGGGTTTGAAGAGAGAGAGCTTGAAGAGAGAGAATGTGAGCATGAGAATGAGATGAGATAATGATGTATCATAATATATATCAAGCATTATCATTTATCCAATAAAATAAAATAAAGGATTTACAACCATGCTTGATAAATATCTATGGGTGATTCATCTCCATGAGTCATTAATCATTTATGATGCATTAATAACATGGATGCATCACTCATATGACTCACTAATCTCATTTAATATATATGCCACCTTAACCCCCAAGTCATCATCTTCTAGAAGCTTCTCGCGTAATTACGAGAACGCCCCTCCTATCCGTGAAAACACGGAAAAACTTTAGACTGTATAAATCTAATAACCAGATACTAGAAACTGGCTTAAACCAAAGCCGGCTAGTAAAAACTGTCCGGATGTCATACGTGCGTAAACACACGTATGCGTACGAACCCTTATCGTAAAACCATACGACCTCTATATCGTTTCCTGAAGTAGGGAAACTCTCTGTGTGGGACTCTAAAGATTCGACTACTACGCTGGCAGTGGGTTTAACCACAGACCGCAAGCGGCACTAGCTGTACGTAACGGTCCCCAGGTAGATGTCGATAAGAAGCCGATGAGGAAACCCATCCGAACTCCTACTGAGCCTGATGTGACAATCTCCGTACAGTCCGCTCTGTTCGTCTAAGACTATCGCATATCGGGCCTATGGGGGCGGCAAGCGTCAGTCCCCTAATAGCGGTATAAGTCGTGTCGGAGCGAAGCCCATTACACCCAGAGAAACTACTGGAACCTACCAGCAAATCTCGCTTGCCCTGGCCAGGGACTTTGCGTAATGGCCCTCTGACACAGCGCGATATCAACCCCCAATACCGGGAGAGATGAATCCTGTCTAACCGCTACTGCCTCTAAGTGCTCGGGACTGCACCCAACTACTACCTGTTTGCACGACTCCTTTGAGCCGTGGTAGGGTAGCAATCTAAGAACAGTGGGACACAGTCGAGGCGAAGTAGCAGTGTCAAGTCTGCGGACTATGCTGTACTCATGTCACCTGGGAACTGTTAACTAACGACTGGTATAAAACCAACCAACAGTTCCCTGTGAGTCTTGTCCGGTGTACCCGTAACCTAACGAGCACCTGCATACTATCTCCAGTACGACGTACTGACGGCTGTGGGACTGACCATCTCCCCAACTGGGATGAGAAGCGTACACTAGTCTACTCCGGAGTATCGATGCCCTGTCTCGATAATCCTACGACTAGGGACCTGAATAATGATGTGCTTATAGACTACCCAGCCCCCACTAGTGTGACTGACATCACAACGCTGGTAGTCAAGCAAGATCCTAAGAGCTCTATCAATACGTATACTCACATATTAAGATAGAAAAACCAAGTAGCATACTACCATGTTTAGCAAGACTGTTATATACATCTAAATATCCCAAGCTTCCATTAAGTAATATACAAACTAGTATGATACAATAATGGCCCCTAGGGCATATACACTAATAATCTCCCACTTTCACTAGGGCCATGTACTGGCGTATCGAAGACTGATGATCTTGAGTAGCCTCTCAAACTGTTTCTGAGGTAGGGCCTTCGTGAATGGATCAGCAATGTTATCCTCTGATTTTACTCTTTTTACCTCGATCTCTTGGCGATCTACGATCTCCCTGATCAGGTGATTCCGCCTTAAGATGTGTCTGGACTACTGATGGGACAGGGGTTCCTTCGCTAAAGCTATAGCACCGTTGTTTTCGCAATACAGAGGTATTGGACCAACACTGGTAGGAACCACCTGAAGTTCTGTGAGGAACTTCTTCATCCAGACAACTTCTTTTGCGGGATCGCAAGCAGCTATGTACACCGCTTCTATCGTTGAGTCAGCAACGGTCACCTGCTTGGAACTCTTCCAACAGACCGCCCCTCCATTGAGGGTAAAGACATAACCCGACATGGACTTGGAGTCATCCTTGTCACTCTGGAAGCCGGAATCAGCATAGGCCTCCATCCTGAGGTCTTTTCCGCCATAAACCAAGAACATCTCCTTAGTCCTTCTCAGGTACTTGAGAATGTTCTTTACTGCTATCCAGTGATTCTCCCCTGGGTTTGCCTGATACCGGCTTAAAACGCTCAATGCGTATGCTACATCTGGCCTGGTACATAACATCGCATACATTATAGAGCCTACCGCAGAAGCGTAGGGTATAAACGACATGCGATCCCTTTCCAAATCAGTCTTGGGAGACATCTCTTTGGAGAGGGTGATTCCGTGACAAGACGGTAGGTTACCGCGCTTAGAATCTTCCATACTGAATCTTTTCAATATGGTGTCTATGTACCTTGACTGTGAAAGTCCTAACATCTTCTTTGATCTATCACGATAGATCTGGATCCCCAGAATGTAGGTGGCATCACCCAGGTCCTTCTTGGAGAACTTCTGTGACAAGAATCTTTTGACTGACTGTAACATAGGAATATCATTTCTTATTAGGAGAATGTCATCCACGTACAAGACGAGGAATACAACAACTCTCCCTACAATATTACTGTATATGCATGGTTCATCTGGATTTTTGAAAAAGTCGAATTCTTTAACAGTATCATCAAAACAGATGTTCCAACTCCGCGATGCCTGCTTTAGTCCATAAATGGACTTAAGCAGCTTGCATACTTTACCGCTGCTCCCACTCTGAATTAATCCCTTTGGCTGATCCATATAGACGCTCTCTTCCAAATTTCCATTTAGAAAGGCGGTCTTTACGTCCATCTGCCAGATCTCATAATAATAGAAGGCAGCAATAGTAAGAAGGACCCGAATGGATTTGAGCATAGCCGCTGGAGAAAAGGTTTCGTCATAGTCCAAACCAGGACTTTGACGGAAACCCTTTGCAATAAGTCTAGCCTTATAGGTTTCAACCTGTCCATCTACACCATTCTTCTTTCTGAAGATCCACTTGCATCCTATGGGTTTTACCCCATCTGGAGCAACGTCTAAAGTCCATACTTTGTTAGTGTACATGGACTCCATTTCGGTCCGCATTGCATCAAGCCATTTTACCGAGTCGCCGCTCTGAATGGCTTGCTGGAAGCTAGTAGGGTCATCATTATCAATGACGCAATCTTCTCGATCCCCGTCTATGAGAAAACCGTAGTATCTCTCGGGCGGATGAGACTTCCTACTACTTCTGCGGATAGGCGCTGGTATGTCCCTTTCTTCTGAAACTTCTTGTTCTACCAAACTTTCAGTAACAGCTTGTGGTTCTGGAATTTCTTCCAGTTCTACTGCGCTCCCACACTTCTGATTTTCTAAAAATTCAGTTTCTAAGAAATGGGCAGGACGAGAAATAAAAACCTTTAGTTCCTCTGCGTAATAGAAATAATATCCCTTGGAGTGCTTTGGATATCCCACAAGCTTACACTGTACTGAGCGTGCCTCGAGTTTGTCCGGATGCTCCTTTTTTACAAAAGCTGGACACCCCCATGTCCTAAAATGTTTTAGACAGGGTTTCTTCCCACTCTACATCTGATATGGTGTGGTAGGCACAGTCTTGGTTGGAACCTGGTTCAAAAGATATGCGGCTGATTCTAGTGCATAACCCCAGAAAGATCGCTGTAACTCAGCCTTACTCATCATGGAACGAACCATATCCAATAGGGTTCGTGTTGGGTTAGCCTAGAACTTCATGAAGGGTTTGGAAGCATCTCATGTACCAAAGATGGAATCTTTAGGGTGCAAAGTTAACAAACATCGGATCGTTCCTAGAAAAATTAGGGTTTCTAAAACTTGCATATCATCTCATGAAAGAAAGGCTAGGGTTTTGAGAGTACAACCTCTGTAGCTCCCTACTCTAGACTCCTTGGCTACTTGGGGTTTGAAAAAGCTCCGCTTGAACTCCTCTAGGTAACCGATGATCCACCCGGAGTCCGCTTTATCCAAGCTTGCAACTTCACCCGATCAAGAGAATGAAATGAAACTAACACTCCAAACAAGTGGGCAAGACTTTTGTAGAATGGTGTTGTGGTGGCTTTTCTCACTTCAAAATCCTATCTTGATGAATATTTTGCTCACTTGAAAATTCTAGAGAGCAAGAGCAAAAGGTTGAAGAAGATGATGGATATTTTTAGAAGAAGAGAAGAAAAAATCTCCTTTAGAAAAAGAAAAAGATAAGTATATATATTTATCTTTCTTCATCTCAAACCATGGTTATCTCTTTATGGATATTTAATTTTACTTTAGTTAAAACACAAGGGAAAGATTAAACCATGGTAAAAAGGTAGGTGCTAATGGTTAGGTCAAAAGAAGAGTGTAGAAACTTTTGAAGATGATTCAATCTTATCTCTTTTCTTTTGTTTTAGCAAAAATAGAAATAAATATCCATAATATAAACCATGGTGTGAGTCTTATATATCCACCATTTTCTATGTATAAACAACCATGATAGATGATGTATGTATGTATGTGTGCATGCACATCCATATGTGCATGAATCAATAAGGAATGCATACATGCATCCATACATCCAAAGATACAAGAAAAGATTTCTAGTGAGAATCTAATGGTTAAATGATAAATCAACACTTGATTTATCAATCCGGCCATATCACATATGAGCCTAACCAAAAGCAAGCCGCCCGATCAATATACGGTATCCTATACGCGTATTTTGATCGGGTCTATGTTCATATCGCATACGCGCACCACAATGTTTCGCCTGGACTAGGTAACTCCATTGTGGGACTCTAAGACTTGTCAATACGCTGGCGGGTGATGATCAGATCAAGCACCCCCAAGCCGCAAGTGGTCAGCTATACTTAACGGCCACCCGGGTATTGAGCGATCAGAAGAGAACAAGCAAACCTGCTACAACTCCCGTTGAGCCAACCGGCAACACTTCCCGTACAGTCCGGTCTCCTCGTCTGATATGTCGCATATCAAGTCTAGGGGTGGTAAACGTCAGACCCCAATAACCGATAAGTCGTGCCGATGTGAGGCTCATAACGGGTCGAGAAACTACTGGTAACACTTACCAGCAAATCTCTGAATCAGCCCTGGCCAGGGACTTCCCTGTTACGGCCAATCAAGCACAGCGCAACATCAAACCCCAATACCCGGAGAGACGAAACCCCTCCTATCGCTCATTGCCTCCATGTGACTAGGGACTGTACCCAAAAACCACCGTTTCGCACGCCCTCTTGGACGTGGTAAGGTAGAAATCAAAGCATAGTGGGTATCACATAAGACTCTATGACGATCTCGGGTCTACAGACTAACCTGCACAAGTGTCACCTGAGAACTGCCATCTTACGTGAGGTATAATACCATCTGGGAGTTCTCGGCGAGTCCGTCCAGTATACCCAGTCTCCACGGAGCACCCGTATACCATCTCTGATGTCAAACACCAATGGATATGGGATCATCCATCGCCTATCTCATGGGTCGAGAAGCGTATACGCTAGTCTACTCTGGTATATCGATGCCCTGTTTCGATACACCTACGACTAGGGACCTTGAAGGATGTACTTATGGACTACCATGTCCCCTCTAGTATGATCCGCATCATAGTTCAGGTAGTCAAGTACACATCCTAAGGACTTTACTAATATGTAACCATAAGACAGTATAAAGAGACAAGTATACATGTTAAGATAAAGAGCAACCATATAGCATATTATCTTATCGAGCAAGAAAGTCATCTCTATATATGTCCAAGCATCCAATATAATATACATCATCTGTACAATACTGGCCTCGAGGGCATACACACAACTAACATTCTCCCACTTGCACTAGGGCCAGCTGCTGTAGTATCGCATACCGAGCATCCCGAATAGTCTCTCAAACTGTATCTGGGGAATGGCCTTCGTGAGTTGATCCGCTGTATTATTCTTCGTGTCAACCCTCCTGGCCTCGATCTCCCGGCGATCAACTATCTCCCGGTTCAGGTGATACCGCCTCAGAATGTGCCTAGATCGCTGATGGGACCTGGGTTCCTTGGCCAAAGCCACCACTCCATTGTTATCGCAATACAATGGTATTGGATGCTCAATGGATGGAACCACTCCAAGTTCAGTAATGAACTTCTTGATCCAGACAGCCTCTTTGGCAGTATCGTTGGCAGCGATGTACTCAGCCTCCATCGTCGAGTCTGCCACGGTTTCCTGCTTGGAACTCTTCCAGCTAACCGCCCCTCTGTAAAGGGTAAAGACAAATCTCGACTGCGACTTAGAGTCGTCCTTATCACTTTGGAAGCTCGAATCGGTAAAGGACTCCACTTGGAGTTCTCCGTTACCATACTTCAAGAGCATCTCTTTAGTCCTTCGTAAGTACTTGAGAATGTTCTTCACTGCTGTCCAATGACTCTCTACAGGATCGGCTTGATACCTACTCACTACACTTAGTGAGTATGCTACATCGGGTCTGGTACATAGCATTGCATACATGATAGAGCCTACAGCTGAAGCATAGGGTATCCCTTGCATGCGAGCTCTCTCCAAATCAGTCTTGGGAGACATCTCTTTGGAGAGAGTGACTCCAGAGATCGTGGGTAAGTTTCCACACTTGGATTCTTCCATACTAAACCTCTTTAGTATGGTGTCAATGTACCTGGATTGGGACAATCCTAATATCCGTTTGGATCTATCTCTATAGATCCTAATCCCCAATATGCAGGAGGCATCACCAAGATCTTTCATCGAGAATCTTTGTGATAAGAAGAGCTTGACCGATTGCAGCATAGGAATGTCATTTCCTATCAAGAGTATGTCGTCCACGTACAATACGAGGAAGACAACCTTACTCTCTGCCACCTTCTTGTAAATACAAGGTTCATCTACGTTTTTGACGAAATCAAACTCTTTGAGAACGACGTCAAAGAAAATGTTCCAGCTCCGCGATGCTTGCTTTAATCCATAAATGGATTTAAGCAGCTTGCACACCTTCCCGCTGCTCCCACTGTCTACGAAGCCCTCTGGCTGAGTCATGTACACGCACTCTTCTAAATCACCGTTTAGAAAGGCCGTCTTAACATCCATTTGCCAGATTTCGTAGTCATGATATGCAGCGATGGCAAGCATGATCCGGATGAATTTAAGCATAGCCACTGGAGAAAAGGTTTCGTCATAGTCCACACCTGGTCTTTGACGAAAACCCTTTGCAACAAGTCTAGTTTTGAAAGTCTCCACTTTCCCATCTACACCAAGTTTTTTCTTGAAGATCCACTTTCTCCCAATGGGTTTTACCCCTTAAGGAGCAACTTCCAAAGTCCACACTTTGTTGGTGTGCATGGATTCCATCCCGGACCGCATTGCATCCAGCCATTTCACTGAGTCTCTACTCGTGATGGCCTGCTCGAAACTAATTGGGTCATCATCCTCCATGATGCAATCCTCGCTTCCACCGTCAATGAGAAAACCGTAGTATCTCTCAGGTGGACGAGAAACCCTACTAGATCGGCGGAGAGGCTGGTGTTCGTCGGGTACTACTGAATCCTCTGGTTCTACTAAATCATCAGTTGTAGTTTGTGGTGCTGGAACCTCTTCCAGCTCTACCTCTTTGCCACTAATTTCTTTTGCAAGAAATTCCCTTTCTAAAAAGGTGGTATGTTGGGTAACAAACACTTTTTGTTCCTCAGCTTGGTAGAAAAAATATCCTTGAGAATTCTTTGGATATCCCACAAACTTGTAAAGAACTGATCGTGCCTCGAGTTTGTCCGGATTTTGCTTTTTGACATAGGCCGGACAACCCCATATCTTAATTCGTTTAAAATATGGTCTCTTCCCACTCCATATCTCATATGGTGTGGTAGGTACAGATTTAGACGGAACCAGATTCAATAGGTATATGGTTGTCTCAAGAGCATACCCCCAAAAGGAAATAGGTAACCCAGCATTGCTCATCATTGAGCGCACCATATCTAATAGGGTGCGATTCCTTCATTCCGATACACCGTTGTGCTGTGGTGTATAAGAAGGAGTAAGCTGAAAGAGAATCCCATTCTCTTTTAGATAATCTAGGAATTCAATGCTTAACTATTCACCTCCTCGATCAGATCGAAGAATCTTAATACTTTTGCCCGTTTGTTTCTCTACTTCGTGCTTATATTCTCTAAATTTCTCAAAAGCTTCAGACTTGTGTTTCAACAGGAATACATGCCCGTATCTAGAGAGATCGTCAGTGAATGTAATGAAGTAGGAAGAACCGTTCCTGGCGTGTGTAAACATAGGACCGCATACATCACTATGTACCAGTCCTAAGAGTTCAGTAACTCTTTGTCCGTGTCCACTAAATGGAGTTTTGGTCATCTTTCCTTTGAGACATGAATGGCAAGTGTCATAAGATGATAATTCGAATGAATTCAAATATCCATTCTTATGTAACTTAACTAGCCGTGTCTCATTGATATGGCCAAGTCTACAGTGCCACAAGAAGGATTCGTTCATTTCTGAGCTTTTCCTCTTGTGTGTGTTTTGTATATTGAGGACTGTATTTTGATTGAGAATGAATATGCCAATATGTAACGAGCCTGATGCAATCAACTTTTGCTTTAGGAATATGTTCATAACATTATCCTTTACTACAAAATTATATCCTTCTTTACTTAATAAAGAAACTGATATAATGTTGCACATCATGTTCGGTATATAATAGGACTCATTCAGAACTAGTGTATCACCACTTGGTAATACCAGGTGATATTTGCCAACTGCTTTGGCTGCAACATTTTCCCCATTTCCTACTTGAACGGAATGATCACCCTTTCCCAGTTCTCTACCTTTACGTAGCCCATGTAACATTTTACATATGTGGGATCCTGATCCGGTATCTAATACCCAGGACGTAGGGTGAACGGAAAAACAGTTCTCAATAACTAATACACCTGAAGAAGATGCATCAACAAGCATGTCCTTTTGGGCGGCGTGCGAATCCAGTTATTCTTCTATTCCCTGTTCAGTCTTATAACTCTTATAAGAAAGAACGGGTCCAACGTTCCCCTGAACAGTATAACATGCGGGTTCGGTCAATACATCCATATTATTATCTTGATTAAGGCATGACATGGTCGCTACCTGGAGAGAGAGAAGAAAATACTTTAGCGTATGCTCTTGCAAGATCAGATTGGTTTTTATCTTATCTAATCAGGATGGCTCCCACTGCTTTTTATCAAATCTTCCTTCAAGCCCTAAAAGGAATGACTAGCCGGGATTAATTACACCCTACAATTTCGCCGATATTTCAGCCAGGCCAGTGTCGGTACTTTGAGGGAGGTTCCCCGTGCTATCGCACGGACCTAATTAAAGTAAACCTCGTTTTCCCAAAGGCGTAACCCCGTTGACACCTTTCTAGACACTTACTTGATCGGCTAATTGTCCTGTGTAAAACCCTCCTAGGAGTAACAATTACTCGCAGTGGGTATCGGGATTCGACTATCTCATAGAAGGTATGCAATCTCATTAAAAATTTCAACACTTGAAATTCCCGATAATATTTTGCCCCTAGCGATCTATGACCTTGACTAAGTCAACAAACCATAAATCGCAAGTCATGTTCAACCCGTACATTTCTCGATTGAATTAAACCCACCCGTACGACCCTTGACTGAGTCAACAAGGCCGTGCGAATGCCCTAATCCAATCACATCTAATGTTGCAACAGATAAACACTATTTAGCTACCGTACAATACGCCTTGACTAAGTCAACAAACATAGCACGAATACTAAATAATATCTATCTGAAATGACGGAGGGCTACACGGGTTTATCAGAAAACCATAAGCGCAATGAACTTGATATCGTTGTAGAATCGAATGAATTTTGAAATGGAGTGATTTTGAGGTTTTTATTAGTTTTGCTAAAGAGGTCACTCCCGGTAAAGGGATCTCGGCTCTTTCCTCATCGAATAAGGTGCGGGATATATCATATATATCGCTGTGCAAAGCAAAACACCAAAAGCAGTCAAAAGTGAAACCAAGTGTTGTAGCATCTGTCAGTTTTGCTAAAGAGGTCACTCCTGATGAAAGGATCTCGGCTCTTTCCCCATCGAATAAGGTGCAGGGTATATCATATATACCGCTATTCAAAGCAAAACTGTAGCTACCCTTTTATTTGAAAATTTGATTCTACAATATCTTTTAGGTTTCTTTTCTTTCATTAATCACATTAATGAATTCCCATCATTTAAGTCACCTAAACATCACGGATAAATATGACGTACACTTATGCCATCCGCATTCGCCTCGATGTCCCCTCATGCACCGTTAGGTTAGGTAACTAACGACAGAGCAGGGCAGGGCTAGTGCGGGTGTAAAACATAAGTAACGCCTATATAATATATCATATATACTATATACTGTATCCATCAGAACATATCAAATGATCACATCACAGATATCGCAGCAGAAACATAGATATAATGTGGGATATACTAGGACGTCCATATTTAGTATTTAGCCATCAATAGAAAATACGGATTCCACAGTCGCGATGAATTGCCACGCCCACACCCTGGACCCCTACAAGAGCGGCAAGTGACCCTACCAATTCTGGAGTTTAGGAGACCCGGTCTCGACTCCTCGAGATGGCCTCCCACTGAACCCCAGAACCCGGTCACCTATGCTTCCTTCCTTGGGTCCATCCTAATGCGTAAAAGTAAATAATATACAACACTGGTGGCATCGACCTCAACCCGGAAGTGCCCCAAATAAAAGAATATTACATTACATTTGAATTTACATAAATGAAAATATAAAACTCTCATCTCACATAAAACCCCCCGGCTATTCAATCGCGACAATCCTGCACATCATATCTCAGCAACACATAATATCTCATATCATCAACGTAAGTAAGTATACATACACCGATTGTCATCGACGTATAGCAACGACAACCGGCAATACCACTACATACTACACTTACGGTCACAGAAAAGAAAGTGTAAAACTGCAATATCTGGAATCCACATTCTCTTTAGACATCGTAAATGTGAAATATCACATACTTCGTATTTCATGTCTAGTAATATGTATTCCACACATTACAACACATTCCAGATAATTAGACAGTATTAAAGTTTTCGAACGAACGATCAAATACCCAAGATTCACTGAAGCTCAACACTTGAGCGGAGTTCAAAAACCCGGAGTGTGACACAGTAGTAGCGGTCCAGCCGTAGAAGGGTCAAGCCAACGCCTCACATGTGGCACTCCGTACTGCCCCAAACCCTAAGGTTCAAAGGGCAGTTCAAGACGGTCACATAATCGAGTTATGGTTTGTTGTCTTCTAGAGGGTCCACCACAAAACTTGCACGTATCTCCGAAGGATTTAAACCCCGTGAAAAGTGAGTAAATGACACTTGTTCGAACAATTCGATACTTACTAATTTACCCGGAAAAGCCACGAAATGAAAATTCCGATCGAATCGATGAGTCCAAAACCATCTCCAGAATTTACAGTACTAAATTCAGATTAAAAATACTCCAAAACAATATACAAGCAGAGAAATTAGTTACTGTACAAAAATGACACCATGAGGCAACAGAATGGCCGCGGAATCGCGGCCTAAGCAGGCTATTGCCGCGGTTCCGCGGTGGAGTTAACTGTTCATGGCCTCGTCTATCTCAGTAATTCTTATATTTACCTGCTGGATTTTTTGCATATTTTTAATTCTGAAAAATGGCAGTTTTCAAAAAATGTCCAGAGAGTGCTAAAAAACCGTATTTTCCGGTTTGATCGGAGTTTTAACTTCGTAAAAGTCTCGCCTAATGTTTTAGGTCGGCTCTGATACCATTGTTGGGTTAGCCTAGCACCTCATGAAGGGTTTGGAAGCATCACATGTGCCAAGATGGAATCTTTAGGGTGCTAAGTTAACAAACATCGGATCGTTCCTAGAAAAATTAGGGTTTCTAAAACTTGCATATCATCTCATGAAAGAAAGGCTAGGGTTTTGAGAGTACAACCTTTTTAGCTCCCTACGCTAGACTACTTGGCTACTTGGGGTTTGAAAAAGCTCCGCTTGAACTCCTCTAGGTCACCGATGATCCACCCGGAGTCCGCTTTATCCAAGCTTGCAACTTCACCCGATCAAGAGAATGAAATGAAGCTAACACTCCAAACAAGTAGGCTAGACTTATATAGAATGGTGTTGTGGTGGCTTTTCTCACTTCAAAATCCTATCTTGATGAATATTTTTCTCACTTGAAAATTCTAGAGAGCAAGAGCTCAAGGTTGAAGAAGACGATGGATATTTTTAGAAGAAGAGAAGAAAAAATCTCTTTTAAAAAAAGAAAAATATAAGTATATATATTTAACTTTCTTCATCTCAAACTATGGTTATCTCTTTATGGATATTTAATTTTTACTTTAGTTAAAATACAAGAGAAAGATTAAACCATGGTAAAAAGGTAGGTGCTAATGGTTAGGTCAAAAGAAGAGTGTAGAAACTTTCGACCATGATTCAATCTTATCTCTTTTCTTTTGTTTTAGCAAAAATCGAAATAAATATCTATAATATAAACCATGGTGTGAGTCTTATATATCAACCATTTTCTATGTATAAACAACTATGATAGATGATGTATGTATGTATGTGTGCATGCACATCCATATGTGCATGAATCAATAAGGAATGCATACATGCATCCATACATCCAAAGATACAAGAAAAGATTTCTAGTGAGAATCTAATGGTTAAATGATAAATCAACACTTGATTTATCAATCCGGCCATATCACATACGACCCTAACCAAAAGCAAGCCGCCCGATCAATATACGGTATCCTATACGCGCATTTTGATCGGGTCCATGCGCATATCGCATACGCGCACCACAATGTTTCGCCTGGACTAGGTAACTCCATTGTGGGACTCTAAGACTTGTCAATACGCCGGCAGTGGGTGATGATCATATCAAGCACCCCCAAGCCGCAAGCGGTCAGCTAAACGTAACGGCCACCCATGTATTGAGCAATAAGAAGAGAACAAGCGAACCTGCTACAACTTTCGTCGAGCCAACCGGCAACACTTCCCGTACAGTCCAGTCTCCTTGTCTGATATGTCGCATATCAAGTCTAGGGGTGGTAAACGTCAGACCCCAATAACCGATAAGTTTTGCCGATGTGAGGCTCATAACGAGTCGAGAAACTACTGGTAACACTTACCAGCAAATCTCTGAATCAGCCCTGGCCAGGGACATCCCTGTTACGGCCAATCAAGCACAGCGCAAAATCAACCCCCAATACCGGGAGAGACGAAACCCCTCCTATCGCTCATTGCCTCCATGTGACTCAGGACTGTACCCAAAAACCACCGTTTTGCACGCCCTCATGGACGTGGTAAGGTGGAAATCAAAGCACAGTGGGAATCACACAAGACTCTATGACGATCTCGGGTCTACAGACTAACCTGCACAAGTGTCACCTGAGAACTGCCATATGACGTGAGGTATAATACCATCTGGGAGTTCCCGGCGAGTTCGTCCAATGTACCCAGTCTCCACTAAGCACCCGTATACCATCTCTGATGTCAAACACCAATGGATATGGGATCATCCATCGCCCATCTTATGGGTCGAGAAGCGTATACGCTAGTCTACTCTGGTATATCGATGCCCTGTCTCGATACACCCACGACTAGGGACCTTGAAGGATGTACTTATGGACTACCATGTCCCCACTAGTATGATCCGCATCATAGTCCAGGTAGTCAAGTACACATCCTAAGGGCTTACCAACATGTAACCATAAGACAGTATAAAGAGACAAGTATACATGTTAAGATAAAGAGCAACCAGATAGCATACTATCATATCGAGCAAGAAAGTCATCTCTATATATGTCCAAGCATCCAATATATTATACATCATCTATACAATACTGGCCTTTAGGGCATACATACAACTAACAGTTCGATTCCTCCTTTCCGATACACCATTGTGTTGTGGTGTGTATGGAGGAGTAAGCTGAGAGAGAATTCCATTCTCTTTTAAGTAACCCAGGAATTCGGCACTTAAGTATTCACCACCTCAATCAGATCTCAGTGTCTTGATACTTTTGCCCGTCTGTTTTTTCACTTCATTCTTGTATTCTTGGAATTTCTCAAAGGCTTCGGATTTATGCTTCATTAAGAAGATATATCCATACCTAGAGAAATCATCCGTAAAAGTAATGAAGTAGGAATAACCACCTCACGCATGTGTAGACATTGGACAGCACACATCACTGTGTACGAGTCCTAAGAGCTCGCTCGCTCTTACTCCGTGTCTAATAAACGGAGTCTTTGTCATCTTTCCCATGAGACAAGATTCACAAGTGGCATAAGATTGATATTCGAACGGATTCAAATATCCTTCTCTATGTAACTTTGTTAATCGTGTTTCATTGATGTGACTTAGTCTACAATGCCATAAGAAAGCCTGATTTATTTCTGGAGACTTTCTTTTAAGTGTGTTCTGGACATTGAAAACCTGAACTTGATTCAATACGTATATACCGCCATCTAATGTACCGGACCCAATCAGAACTTGATTTAGGTGGATGTGAACTACATCGCTTACGAATGTAAAGTCATATCCCTCTCTCGAAAGTGAGGATACTGATATGAAATTACAAGTCAAACTAGGAACATACAGACAGTTACGTAGAATCAATATCTTCCCACTTGGCAAACCTAGGCGATATTCTCCCACGGATTCAGCATCCACGCTCATTCCGTTTGCAACACTGAGAGAAAAATCACCTACCCTTATAACTTTACGGTTTCTCAAAGCATGTAACGAATTACAGATATGAGATCCTGCTCCGGTATCTAGTACCCAGGAAGTAGAGTTAATTGACAAACAGTTCTCAATTACAAACACACTTGAGGCTGAAGCCACAACATGCTTCATATCCTGGCTACTGGCTTCCAAAGCTCTACAATCCTTCTGCCAATGCCCGTTTCCATAACAATAGGAACATTTACCTACACCAAGTCCTAAAACTTTTGCTCTTCCCTTTCCTCCTACTTTACTGACACCATATATCGGTTTTATAGAGGTCTTCTTCTTTTCACCCTTTGCTTTCGCCCTGGATGTAGTAGAAGAAGGTCCCCCATTAAGCAGAGCTTGTGTCTCCCTGGTTTCTTTCAGGGTGTAAGTAGAGGGCAGGGACTGTGGAAATAAGTCAGCATATAACATGTTTCCCAACGTAGTCTCCAGGTCCTTGAGCTCATCAATATAGGTAGTCATCGTAAGGATGTCGTCCCTTACAGATGACCCGTCAGCCGACCTCGCTTGAATTAATTCGTTCGAGGCCTCTTATCTTGCAATATGAGATTACTCTCCATATAAATCTTTGTTATGGAGAAAGATGGAAACTGAGTCCATCTTCTCATGCTGCTTCTGGTATACACCATCACCTGAAGCCAACACGAGGCACTTGGCTTTCGCTTTATCCTTTTCCTTTGTCTGACGGATATTCATATCCGCGACGGTGGAAACTGGACCTGGGACGGCGGGATCTTGAGTAGTAATAGGGTGGTCCAGCTTGTCATAAGTAATGGACATATGGACAGACCTTTGCAGTCATATAAGTTAGATTCAGTCAACTTGTTATCTAGATGTAACCTAGTTATGGTCACAAGGTCGCTGCAATGAGAGAGAGAGAAGAAAACACTTTAGTATGATGCTCTTGCAAGTTTAGATTGGTTTTTAGTTTATCTAAACTGGATGGCTCCCACTGTTTCTCGAATCCTTCTTCAAACCATAAAAGAAGAATTAGCCAGGACTATTCTCACCGTATAATACTTGCTTAACTGTTCAGCCAGGCTAGTGTCGATACTTCGAAGGAGGTTTTCGAACGCTTTCGCGAAGTTCCTTAATTAAATAACCTCTTTTCTCTGGGGGCGTAGCCCCGTTGACACCTTTCTCGGCACCTACTTAGTTTATAGCATTGATTGTTAAGTGACGAATCTCCTGATAAGTAGCATATACTCACAGCAGGATCGGGATCCAAATATCATCATATGATAATGTTGAAGGAATTCTACCAACATTCATCAAACTCCAAATGGTATGCATCTCTTTGCAAATTTCAGTTTCTTTAGAAATTCCCGATATAGATTTTTGCTCCATGTTCTTATGACCTTGACTAAGGGCCAACAAATCATAAGTCACATGTCAAGTTCTGCCCATCATTATCTTGTTGATTTGAATCCATCCATATATACTCTTGACTAAGGGCCAAACAAAATAATACGACTTTCCCAAACCAACTCATCTATCTATGCAACAAATGAATACCCTAGCAGCTACCAATCACCATGCCTTGACTAAGGGCCAAACAAACATAGCTTGAATACTACTGACCATTCATAAGAAATGACGGAGGGCTACGACTGGTTTTGGCGAAACCGTGAACGTAGTGAACTTGATATAATCGAAGGAACCTGATAGCTTTTTAAAAGGAGTGGTTAAAGCTCCGCAATTAAAAATATCATCTGTTTTTAAAATAACCGAGTGTTTTCCTTTAAATTGTTCCGACGATTTAACTTTTTGGTTTATTTTCTTTGCATTAATAATAATGCGTCCCATCATTTAACCTTTCATTGCAGAAAACAACGAAAATACAACGTCCTCTTATGCCATCCGTATTCGCCACGGGGTCCCGTCATCACCCGTTAGGTTACTTAACTAACGACAGAGCGGGGGCTGGGCTAGCGCGGGTGTAAAACATAAGTGACGTCTAAATAGCTATCATATATAGATATTGTACATTCGTCAGACGCAATAATAGGCATTCCAGATCTAATATGAACTTTATTGGATTTGCAAGCAATCCGCGTTTGTTTAGAGTCTGCAACAAAAGACGGATTACACAGTTGTGATGAATAGACATTACCCTACCCTAGACCCCTACGGGTACGGCAAACAACCCGCCAAGTACCCGAAGTGAAGCGGTCTCCCTCAACAAAGTGAGTAGGCCACTAAACACTTCAAAGTACCCGGTAGTTTGTGCACCCCACCTTGGGTCTCTTCTAGGAGCAAAAACAGTAAAATGAAATAATACAACGGTGGCTACAACCGCAACCTGGATGTGCCCCGCAAAAATAATATTATAACAAATTACAATTACATTGAGTGAATTAAAATAATAACCCATCACAAAACCCCGGCAAATCATCACAACAGTCCAATACAGTTCACATCCACAAACAGTTAAAACCATTACAGAAATGTGGAACCTCCTGCCAACCGACATACTAGCAGTTTGGGGAGGTTTACGAACACATTATACAATCACAGATATAATCATATTAGCAAACATCGTAAAATTTCGATCGAGCAAACACTTTAGATTCCGCTCCAAAAACTTCACTACGCACCTGAGATTTTAGCAGAAAATAAAATATCCCAGAAATATCATTATTAACATATAGGAGTTCTAAGAAATATGGGCTGACTCAGGCCTAACTCGGCCGCGGATACGTGGCGGATCGCATGGATCCGCCGCGGTTCCGCGGTGAGTTAGCCGAGTTACAGGTCCAAATTTCTGCAGTAGCCTTAGTTTTTCCTGCTTGTTATTCTGAAGGTCCCTGAGAAATTTTTAGGGCCTGTTTTAAATTCGACAGAAACTGTGTTAAAACGATGATCTTTCCAGTTCTTTTTGCGTTCGAAATACTTTCGACTTTGCTAATGAGTTAATTATTGTTTAGCGAGGCTCTGATACCACAGTAAGTCGATGTGCAACACCCCACGACTTGCGGGAAGGCGAAAATATGAAAAATGATCTTGTTCTTTGTTTAAACATCGACTAACCGCAAGAATCGAAGCTAAACTATAACTAAAAAGAAACCATAGAAGTGTTAACTACTATGTTAAGTGATTATACCTAAAGAACAGAGTCCTTCATCTTGTCGTTCTCTACGTCCTCTCCGGCCTTCTCTATGTAGTAGAAGATCCACCCAAGAGCTTTACTACAAGCTTCACCTTAAACTAGAGGTAACTAGGTTTCTTAAATCGCTAATCTAAGTAAATTAGGTGATATAGAGAATGGTTAAGGATTAAGTAGTCTAATCTAATCCATGATCTCAACACATGAGAGGGTTGGATTAGGGTTTGAAGAGAGAGAGCTTGAGGAGAGAGAAGGTGAGCATGAGAATGAGATGAGATAATGATGTATCATAATATATATAAAGCATTATCATTTATCCAATAAAAGAAAATAAAGGATTTACAACCATGCTTGATAAATATCTAAGGGGGATCCATCTCCATGAGTCATTAAGCATTTATGATGCATTAATGACATGGATGAATCACTCATATGACTCACTAATCTCATTTAATGCATATGCCACCTTAACCCCCATGTCATCATCTTCTAGAAGCTTCTCGCGTAATTACGAGAACGCCCCTCCAATCCGTGAAAACACGGAAAAAGTTTAGACTGTATAAATCCAATAACCAGATAATAGAAACTGGCTTAAACCAAAGCCGGCTAGTAAAAACTGTCCGGATGTCGTACGTGCGTAAACACGCGTATGCGTCCGAACCCTTGTCGTAAAACCGTACGACCTCTATATCGTTTCGCCTGAAGTAGGGAAACTCTCTGTGTGGGACTCTAGAGACTCAACTACTACGCTGACAGTAGGTTTAACCACAGACCGCAAGTGGCACTAGCTGTACGTAACGGTCCCCAGGTAGATGTTGATAAGAAGGCCGATAAGGAAACCCATCCGAACTCCTACTGAGCCTGATGTGACAATCTCCGTACAGTCCGGTCTGTTCGTCTAAGACTATCGCATATCGGGTCTGGGGGGGCAAGCGTCAGTCCCCTAATAGCGGTATAAGTCATGTCGGAGTGAAGCCCATTACACCCTAAGAAACTAATGGAACCTACCAGCAAATCTCGCTTGCCCTGGCCAGGGACTTTGCGTAATGGCTCCCTGACACAACGCGATATCAACCACCAATACCGGGAGAGATGAATCCTGTCTAACCGCCACTGCCTCCAAGTGCTCGGGACTGCACCCAACTGCTACCTGTTTGCACGACTCCTTTAAGCCGTGGTAGGGTAGCAATCTAAGAACAGTGGGACACACTCGAGGGGAAGTAGCAGTGTCAAGTCTGCGGACTATGCTGTACTCATGTCACCTGGGAACTGTTAACTAACGACTGGTATAAAACCAACCAACAGTTCCCTGTGAGTCCTGTCCGGTGTACCCGTAACCTAAGATCACCTGCGTACTATCTCCAGTACGACGTACTGATGGCTGTGGGACAGACCATCTTCCCAACTGGGATGAGAAGCGTACACACTAGTCTACTCCGGAGTATCGATGCCCTGTCTCGATAATCCTACGACTAGGGACCTGAATAAGGATGTGCTTGTAGACTACCCAGCCTCCACTAGTGTGACTGTCATCACAACGCTGGTAGTCAAGCAAGATCCTAAGAGCTCTATCAATACGTATACTCACATATTAAGATAGAAAAACCAAGTAGCATACTACCATGTTTAGCAAGACTGTTATATACATGTGAATATCCGAAGCTTCCATTAAGTAATATACAAACTAGTATGATACAATAATGGCCCCTAGGGCATATACACTTACATGATGGGCGATGGATGATCCTATATCCATCGGTGTTTGACATCAAGGATGGTGTATGGGTGCTTGTTAGTGTATATGCCCTAGGGGTCATTATTGTATCATACTAGATTGTATATTACTTAATGGAAGCTTGGGATATTCACAGTTATATATATACAGTCTTGCTAAAAATGGTAGTATGCTACATGGTTTGAGTCTACTTTAATATGTGCATATGTTTCTTGTAACGTATCACTTATACATATTAGTAGAGCCCATAGGATCTTTGCTTGATTACCAGCGTCGTGATGGCAATCACACTAGTGGGGGCTGGGTAGTCTATAAGCAACATCCTATACAGGTCCCTGGTCGTTGGATTATCGAGATAGGGCATCGATATTCCGGAGTAGACTAAGTGTATACGCTTCTCATCCCAGTTGGGGAGATGGTCTGTCCCACAGCCATCAGTACGTCGTACTAGAGATAGTATACAGGTGCTCGTTAGGTTACGGGTACACCGGACAGGACTCGCCGTGGAACTGATTGGTTGGTATTATACCCATCGTCAGTTATCAGTTACCAGGTGACATGAGTACAGCATAGTCCGCAGACTTGACACTGCTGCTTCGCCTCGAGTGTGTCCCACTGTTCTTAGATTGCTACCCTACCAGGGCTCAAAGGAGTCGTGCAAACAGGTAGCAGTTGGGTGCAGTCCCGAGCACTTGGAGGCAGTTTCAGTTAGATAGGATTTGTCTCTCCTGGTATTGGGAGTTGATATCGCGCTGTGTCAGAGAGCCATTACGCAAAGTCCCTGGCCAGGGCAAGCGAGATATACTGGTAGGTTCCAGTAGCTTCTCAGGGCGTAATGGGCTTCGCTCCGACACGACTTATACAGCTATTAGGGGACTGACGCTTGCCTCCCCCTAGGCTTGATATGCGATAGTCTTAGGCGAACAGACCGGACTGTACGGAGATTGTCACATCAGGCTCAGTGGGAGTTCGGATGATTTACCTCATCGGCCTTCTTATAGACATTTACCTGGGGACCGTTACGTACAGCTAGTACCGCTTGCGGTCTGTGGTTAAACCCACTGCCAGCGTAGTGTCGAGTCTTTAGAGTCCCACACAGAGAGTTTCCCTGCTCCAGGCGAAACGATATAGAGGTCGTATGGTTTTACGACAAGCGTTCGGATGCGTACGTGTGTTTTCGCACGTACGACTTTTCGGACAGTTTATACTAGCCGGCTTTGGTTTAAGCCAGATTCTAGTATAAGGTTATTGGATTTATACAGTCTAAAGTTTTTCCGTGTTTTCACGGATTGGAGGGGCGTTCTCGTAATTTGTCGAGAAGGTTCTAGAAGAGTGGTGACATGAGGGGTTGAGGCGGCTTTTTCATGATTAATTTGTGTGACTCATTTATATGATTCATCATATCATTAATGCTTCATTAATGATCTAATGACTCACATGATGAATCACTCTCCTTGATTAAATGAAACATGATGAATAATCAATTAATTGATATTATTTGATAATTCATTATGTATCATATATTCAAGTGAGAAGGATTTTATGTGATGATATTCATTTTCTCATCTTCTCCTTCTCTCTCCTCAAGCTCACTCTCTCTTGAAACCCTAACCCTAACCTCTCATGTGTTGAGATCAAGGGTTAGCTAGACTAAAACATCCATAACCTCACTCTATATTCCCTAGGTAGCTTAGATTAGCACCTTAAGCAACCTAGTTATCTCAAGTTTGAGATTTAGCTTGGCGTAGGAGCTTTCGGGTGGATCGTCTTTGATTCGAGGAGGCCGTGAAGTTGCCGATGTTCCAAGGAGCCTACGAGGAGTGGAGGACAGCGATGAAGACCCGAAGGACATGTAACGTGAGGTATAACTCCGGTACCGAGTAGTTAAACCTCTAGTATAACGTTAGCAATGGTTTAGATTACGATTCATGCGCTCAAGTCCGTGTTACGAAGCTTTGATAATCGTTTTTCATATATTCCGCCTCCCCGCAAGTTAGTGTGGTGCGTGACATGGACTTACAGTGGTATCAGAGCCAACTAAACCATTACTAGCTTGTTAGCAATTGATTAGAAGTTCGATCGACGAAAAACACGGAAAACAAAACCCTATTCCATAACAGTTTCTGTAAATTTTAAATGTGTCGCAAATTTTTTTTTAAATACCTTAAAATTCACAGCAGGGAATTATAAGAAATCTGGGAAAATTCGAGGAGGCAACTCGACTAAACGGCCGCGTTTCCACGGCAACAGAGAGCTTTTGCCGCGGAACCGCCGCCGAGTCAACGCCGAGTTGACTCGGAGTTTCACAGTAATTCATAATTTTGGGTTTTTTGTTTTTCTGCATATACTGTTTCTGCCCAGGTTGCCTCTGTGATGATTTGCTTTTGGGGTAGACACGGATATAGGTAATCGATCGATGTTCTAAACTATTTGCTAATTGGATCTTTATCTGTAATGTTTAATGTGTTCGTAAACCTCCCTTAACTGCTAGTATGTCGGTTATCAGGGGGTTGCACATTTCTGTAATGGATTTTATCTGTTTGTGTATATAAACTGTATTGGACTGTTGTGGTGAAGAGCCGGGTTTAGTGATGGGTTATTGTATTAATTCATTCGATGTAATTGTAATAAGTTGTAATATTATTTTGCGGGGCACATCCAGGTTGCTGTTGTAGCCACCGTTGTATTATTTCTTTTTACTGTTTTTGCTCCTAGGATAGGCCCAAGGTGGGGTGCACAAACTACCGGGTATTTTGAAGTGTTGAGGCAGACCGCTTCACTTCTGGTACTTGGCGGGTAGTTTGCCGTACCCGTAGGGGTCAGGGGTGGGGTAATGGCTATTCATCACAACTGTGTAATCCGTCTTTCATTGCAGGCTCAAAGAAACGCGGATTACTTGCATATCCAATAAAGTTTATCTGTGATCTGGAATGCTTATTATTGCGTCTGACGAATGTACAATATCTATATATAAATAGCTATTAGACGTCACTTATGTTTTACACCCGCGCTAGCCCAGCCCCCGCTCTGTCGTTAGTTAAGTAACCTAACGGGTGATGACGGGACCCCGTGGCGAATGCGGATGGCATAAGAGGACGTGGTATTTTCGTTGTTTTCTGCAATGATAAGATTAAATGATGGGATGCATTATTATAATGCAAAGAAAATAAACCAAAGTTTAATCGTTGGAACAAATTTAAAAGAAACCACTCGGTTATTTTAAAAGAGCAGAATTTTTTTAATTGCGGAGCATTAGCCACTCCTTTTAAAAAGTATCAGGTTCCTTCGATTATATCAAGTTCACTACGTTCACGGTTTTGCCAAAACCATTCGTAGCCCTCCGTCATTTCATATAGATAGTCAATAGTATTCAAGCTGTGTTTGTTGACTAAAGTCAAGGCACAGTGTTTGGTAGCTGTTGGATATTTATATGCAGCATAGATAGATGCGTTGGTTTGGGACAGTCGTATTACCTTGTTGACTAAAGTCAAGGGTATGTACGGGTGGGTTCAAATTAACCTGGACAATGACGGGTAGAACTTGACATGTGACTTATGATTTGTTGACTAAAGTCATGGTCATAAGAGCATGGGGCAAAATTCCATATCGGGAGTTTCAAAAGAAACTGAAATTTGCAGAGAGATGCATACCATTTTGGAGTTTGATGAATGTTGGTATGATTCCTTCAACATTATCTTACGATGATATTTTGGATCCCGATCCTACTGAGTACATGCTACTTATCAGGGGATTCGTCACTTAACGATCAATGCTATAAACCAA
This sequence comes from Agapanthus africanus, assembly GCA_030015575.1. NCBI lineage: Eukaryota > Viridiplantae > Streptophyta > Magnoliopsida > Asparagales > Amaryllidaceae > Agapanthus > Agapanthus africanus. Next base: position 465,895,400 of record CM057339.1, on the reverse strand, counting down.
GTAGGTGCCAAGAAAGGTGTCAGCGGGGTTACGCCCCCAGAGAAAAGAGGTTATTTAATTAAGGAACTTCGCGAAAGCGTTGGAAAACCTCCCTCGAAGTATCGACACTGGCCTGGCTGAACGGTTAAGCAAGTATTGTACGGTGAGAATTGTCCTGGCTAATTCTTCTTTTATGGTTTGAGGAGGGATTCGAGAAACAGTGGGAGCCATCCTGTTTAGATAAATTAAACCACTCTAAACTTGCAAGAGCATCATGCTAATAGTATCTTCTTCTCTCTCTCTTAAAATTGCCGCGACCCTGTGACCACACATAGGTTGCATCTAGATAATAATTTGACTGAATCTGACTTATATGACTGGCAAAAGTCTGTCCAGATGTCCATTGCCTATGACAAGCTGGACCACCCTATTGAGGGACATTCCTATTACTATGGTATTGGGCATTGGCAGAGTGATTGCAGGGCTTTAGAACCCAGTAGCCAGGATACGAAGCATGTTGTGGCTTCGACTTCGGGTGTGTTTATGATAGAAAACTGTATGTCAGTTAACCCTACTTCCTGGATATTAGATACCGGATCAGGAACTCACATCTGTAATTCATTACAGGCTCTGAGAAATCGTAGGTTTATCGGGATAAGAGATATGACCCTCACAGTTGCTAACGGAATGAGCATGAACGCTGAATCCGTAGGGGAATATCATCTTGGGATGACAACTGGGCAGATATTAATTCTGCGTAACTGTTTTTATGTACCGGGTACGACTTGTAATATCATATCTGTACCCTTACTTTCTAAGGAAGGATATGATTTTACTTTTACAAGAGATGTGGTTCACATCCACCTAAATTAAGATTTGATTGGGTCAGGTACATTAGAGAACGGAATATACGTATTAAATCAAGCTCAGATTTTCAGTATCCAAAACGCACTTAAAAGAAAGTCTCCGGAAACAAATCAGGCTTTCTTATGGCATTGTAGACTAGGTCACATCATTGAGAGGAGGTTGACTAAGTTACATAAAGAAGGATATTTGAATCCGTTCGAATATCAATCTTATGCTGCTTGTGAATCTTGTCTCATGGGAAAGATGACAAAAACTCCGTTCTCTGGACACGGAGTAAGAGCAAGCGAGCTCTTGGGACTCGTACACAGTGACGTGTGCGGTCCAATGTCGACACATGCGCGAGGTGGTTATTCCTACTTCATTACTTTTACGGATGATTTCTCTAGGTATGGATATATCTTCTTGATGAAGCATAAATCCGAGGCCTTTGAGAAATTCCAAGAATACAAGAATGAAGTAGAAAAACAAACCGGCAAAAGTATCAAGACACTGAGATCTGATCGAGGTGGTGAATACTTAAGTGCCGAGTTCCTAGGTTACTTAAAAGAGAATGGAATTCTCTCTCAGCTTACTCCTCCATACACACCACAACATAACGGTGTATCGGAGAGACGGAATCGAACCCTATTGGATATGGTACGATCCATGATGAGTAACGCTGAGTTGCCACGATCATTCTGGGGATATGCACTAGAATCAGCTGCATATCTTTTAAACCGAGTTTCAACCAAGACTGTGCCTACCACACCATATCAGATGTGGAGTGGGAAGAAACCCTGTCTTAAGTAACTTAAGACATGGGGATGTCCGGCTTTTGTAAAGAAGCAGCATGCGGACAAGCTCGAGGCACGCTCAGTACTATGTAAGTTTGTGGGATATCCAAAGAACTCCATGGGATATTGTTTCTATTACGCAGAGGAACAAAAGCTCTTTGTTTCTCAACATGCTCGCTTCTTGGAAACTGAGTTTTTAGAAAATCAGAAGAGTGGGAGCACAGTAGAACTGGAAGAAATTCTAGAACCACAAACTGTTACTGAAAGTATGGTAGAACCAGAAGGTTCAGGAGAACAGGACATCCCGACGCCACTCCGCAGGAGTAGTAGGAAATCTCATCCGCCCGAGAGATACTACGATTTTCTCATAGACGGGGATAGAGAGGATTGCACTATTGAATATGATGAGCCTACTAGCTTCCAGCAAGCCATTCAGAGCGGTGACTCGGTAAAATGGCTAGATGCAATGCGGACCGAAATGGAGTCCATGTACACCAACAAAGTATGGATTTTGGACATTGCTCCAGATGGGGTAAAACCCGTAGGATGCAAATGGATCTTCAAAAAGAAGATTGGTGTAGATAGACAGGTTGAAACCTATAAGGCTAGACTTGTTGCAAAGGGTTTCCGTCAAAGACCTGGTTTGGACTATGACGAAACCTTTTCTCCAGTAGCTATGCTTAAATCTATTCGGGTCCTTCTTGCTATTGCTGCTTTCTACGATTATGAAATTTGGCAGATGGACGTAAAGACGGCCTTTCTAAATGGAAATTTGGAAGAAAGCGTCTATATGGATCAGCCAGAAGGATTCATTCAGAGTGGGAGCAGCGGTAAAGTATGCAAGTTACTTAAGTCCATTTATGGACTAAAGCAGGCATCACGGAGTTGGAACATCTGTTTTGATGATGCTGTCAAAGAATTTGACTTTATCAAAAATCCAGATGAACCATGCATATACAGTAAGATTGTAGGGAGAGCTGTAGTATTCCTCGTCTTGTACGTGGATGACATTCTCCTAATAGGAAATGATATTCCTATATTACAGTCAGTCAAAAGATTCTTGTCACATAAATTCTCCATGAAAGACTTGGGTGATGCCACCTACATTCTGGGGATCCAGATCTATCGTGATAGATCAAAAAGGATATTGGGACTTTCACAGTCCAGGTACATAGACACCATAGTGAAGAGATTCAGTATGGAAGATTCTAAGCGCGGTAACCTACCGGCTTGTTACGGAATCACCCTCTCAAAAGATATGTCTCCCAAGACTAATTTGGAAAGGGATCGCATGTCGATTATACCCTACGCTTCTGCAGTAGGCTCTATAATGTATGCGATGTTATGTACCAGACCAGATATAGCATACGCATTGAGCGTGTTGGAGATAGTGCCCTCAGAGTCAATTATTGGATCGCAGGCACGTGATTGCAATGATTGAGGGAGGACCTATCCCGGTAGGACAGTCTTACTCGAGATGATAGTATGCTATCTGGTTTATCTTTATCATCGTGTACTGCTTTAGGTGACCTGACATGTCGCTATTACACGTTGATAGAGCCCCTAGGATTCTTGCTTAACTACCAGCAGTATGATGGCGATCATATACGTGGGAGCTGGTAGTCTATAAGCACATCCTTAAAAGGTCCCTAGTCGTAGGAGTTTCGAGACAGGGCATCGATACTCCATTAGTAGACTAGTGTATACAGTCGAGACCCCGACGAGGGGCGGTGGCCGGTCTCACAAGCCACTGGTGTCAGTTGGTTCACCTAAGATGTATACAGGTGCTCATTGGGTTATGAGTACACCGGACAGGACTCGCCGGGAACATGCTAGTTGGTCTTATACCTGACGTCAGATAGCAGTTCCCTGGTGACATGTGTACAGGTTAGTTCATCGACCTGAGGATCGTCATTTGTCTCGTGTGAGTTCCCACTGTGCTTTGATTACTACCCTACCACGGCTCAAAGGAGTCGTGCAAACAGGTTTTAGTTGGGTACAGTCCCGAGCCACATGGAGGCAGTGAGCGGATCTTCAGGGGTTCGTCTCTCCCGGTATTGGGGGTGAGGTCGCGCTGTGTCTAGGAGAGCCATTAGGCAAAGCCCTCGGCCGAGGCAGGAGATTTACTGGTAGATATTCTAGTAGTATCTCAGGGCGTTCTGGGTTACACTCTGACACGACTTGTACCACTTTTGGGGGTCTGACTTTTACCAACCCCCTAGGCCCGACATGCGATGCTCATAGACGAACGGACCGGACTGTACGGATATTGTCACTAACAGGCTCAGTAGGGTGTCAGGATGAGTTCGCTCATCGACGTCCCTTTTGGTCAATAGCTGGTGGCCCGTCACGTATTGGCTAATACCTCTGACGTGCTAGTGGTTAAATCCACAGCCATTGTATTGACGAGTCTTTAGAGTCCACCACACTTACAGTTACTCAAGCTTTCGGGCGAAACGCTGTAGAGGCCGTATGGAGATATGGCAGGGTCCGATCAGATACGTGCGGCATTGCACGGATCAGGATCGGACAGTTTTGTACTAGTTTCCGTATAGTTATATGGCAGGGTTCGATCAGATACGTGCGGTATTGCACGGATCAGGATCGGACGGATATTACTAGCCGGCTTTGGTTTAAGCCGGTCCTAGTTTAGTACAGTGTAGATTTTGTCTCATTGCATTTGTATCCGGACGGAATACAGATGCGGGTGTGTATGCACAGTATCGGGGTTTTCCTGTAATTTATTACGGGACCAGTTTTCTGGAGTTGCCAGTTTGCATTCCGTTCCGGCCGGTTTTCCTTTGTTCTTTCCCTGCCGGACTTTTCCGATGGAAGGGGTTATTTGCAATTGTGCAAATAACTTTTGTGGAGGGGGGTTTCTTGCACTTGTATTCATTATGATAAGCATCTTTGCTTTATCATCCATGTTGTGCATTAATGAGATTTGATTGAATGAGGATGGGTTATAGTTATGGAAGTATGGTTGATGTTTTCTTGCTTTTGATATGGTCACCATTTCTATCTCCTACACTCACCTTCCTTCTAAGGTTATGGATTAATATTCTCATTCCTCCACCATTATCATACTTACTAGATGAAAGAAAGAACAATGAGAGAAAGAAAAGAATGAGAGAGTTCATCTTTGATTTGTGAGGAATTCTTCATCTCCTTCTTCTTCTTGTTTTGGAAAAATGAAAGCACCATTTTTCCTAACTCCATTCCTCCATCAAGGCAACTACAAACCCCAAATGAGACTAGCATCATCTACACTACATTCTACAGCAAATCTTGAGCATGTCGAGTTGCCGGCTTCATGCCCGAGTTGCCTCTGTATCGAGGCGGGAGCCCGTAAAAGACGCAGGCGATGTGGTGCCCTTTCCGGTGAGGAGGCGACGATATGGAGACTACACTTTCCGCGGGAGATCGGGACGATGACGAGAAGACCGGAGGACTCGGATCACTCGGTATACTTCTCACCCCATCTCTAGTTAGCTAGATTAGGTTAATGGTAAACGATCCGGGTTTTCATTGTCCGCGGTAGCGCCGGTTTCCGAGAAAGGAAAATTTTTGATTCCGCATTTTGGCCTCGAGTACGGGGCCGGGGCGCTGCCGTGGCGCAACATGGTATCAGAGCCACGCCATTAACCTTACCTAGCTTGTTCTAATGTGTTTTTCAGTTCCGATCGACCGAAATTCCAAAAACCGTATTTTTCCTTCACATCAGTTTCTGTCGAAATTTTTTGGAGTCTAAAAATTTTTCAGGCGGTCTCAGAATGATGTGCAGGGAGTTCTAAGAACACTGAAAAAAATTGGTGACATGATTCCTCCGTACGACCGCGGAAGGGCGGCCAAAACCCCCTTCTGGCCGCGCTTCCGCCGCAGTAGTGTGGGTTCGTGTGATTATTTTTTTGCAGTGGGCTTATGGGCTGTAATTAGGGGTTTTGGAATATTAAAATTGGGCCCAGGTTTTCTGTGAGTGCTACAGTTTTGATTGGGGTCCCACTTGTTAACTTTTGGTCAATCAGAAAACTTTAAACACATTTTTCACAGTATTTACATTATATCTGCGACCGTGAATGTCACTCGATCGGTAAATCCGGTCTAACTGCTATAGCCCGGTTAGACGGATTTGCGAACGTGACTTTCACGTTGATGTTCTATGTTTATGCTGTGATGTTGCGGATCGGTCGTGGGGATAGCCTGGATGCAATGCTAGTACAATTTTGGTGTATTATGTACATTTGATATTGCGGGGAGAGCGTCCGACATGTGGACTGCCGTCACTGCCAGTTTGTATTATTCTTTTGGGGCACGACCTGGTTGCGGTCGATGTACCCGGTGTATGTATATTTTACTTTCTGTACTAGGATTACCCCGCGGTGGGGTGCACGGATGGCCGGATTCTAGAGGGCAACAAGCCCGCATCTCATGGCATTGAGACGGAGGGGGCTTCACTCTGGGATTGGCGGGCTATTCGCCGCACTCGTAAGGGGTACAGGTTGACCCAGGAGGGGTGCCCAAGTTACCGGATTCCATGAAGTGCTGGGTGGTCCATTCACGGTGCTGGAGGGGGCTGCCTCGCTTCAGATTTTGGCGGGTGACTTGCCGCGCCCGTAGGGGTCTAGGATTTCATTGCACAGGCTATCCACACGACCAGGGGAACGTCGGGTTTCATCAGCGGCTCTGTGAAACCCGGGGCTTCCAGATATCTGTATTGTTCTGTGATGCTGTACATTTCTGTGATGTTGCATTTTATCACGCCTTGAGCAAAATATAATATATTGGTATATATATTAGTAGATGTTGTATATGTTTTACATCAGCGCTAGTCCAGTCCCCGCTCTGTCGTTAGTTAAGTAACCTAACGGGTGATGACGGGACCCAGTGGCGAATGCGGATGGCATATACGTACATCAGTATATTTTCGTTCTTCGTGGTGTGATCATTTGATGGGACTGCGTTGATTCGGATCAATGCAAGATAAACAAACCTATTCTGATGTTGTTGGAACATTTTTCAAAAAGCTGTTATTGCAAGGACGTTCACTTTTGTTTTGCATCGTGGTATTCATTTGGAATATCCTGCTCCTCAGTCGACGAGGCAAGGGCCGAGATCCCTTCATCGGGAGTGACCCCTTGGACAGAAGTTTGCGTCAGGGCATTAACTTCACTATAGCCGATTACTTTTGCTTCGCATCGTGGTATTCAGTTGGAATATCCTGCACCTCATTCTACGGGGAAAGAGCCGAGATCCCTTCACCGGGAGTGACCTCTTTAGTAAAGGTTTTCGTCACTATATTTTTAAAAGGCTATGCAGTTCCTTCAACGATATCAAGTTCTTTACGTTAAAGGTTTTTCGCCAAAAACCATTCGTCGCCCTCCGTCATTTCTTATGAGTATTATTTAGTATTCGTGCTGCGTTTGTTGACTCCGTCAAGGTGTAGTGTACGGTAGCTAAGTGGTGCTTGTTTGTTGCATAAAAGGGATTGGTTAGGACAGTCGTGCGGCCTTGTTGACTCCGTCAAGGGCACGTGCGGGTGGGTTTAATGCAATCCAGATAATGACGGGATGAACTTGATTAGGACTCTTTGATTTGTTGACTCCGTCAAGGTCACTTGAGTCCTATGGGTAAAAATCACATCGGGAGTTTCAAAAGAACTGAAACTTGCCAGGCATGCGCATACTTTCTGGAGTGCGGTGACGTGAGTGGATTCCGTCACGTTATCATGCAATGATAGTTGGATCCCGATTCCCACTGATGAGTTGGTTTACTCCTCGGGCGATCCCGACTAATTCTTCTTTCAGGTTTGGAGGAGAATTTGAGGTACAGTGGGAGGTTTCCTGATTAGACAAAGTGATAACCATTCTGATCTAGGTTAGAGTGCACGCTGAGTGTTTCTTTTCTCTCTCTCTTTGGCAGCGACCATTGACCCGACCCTGTACTTTGACTCAGTGACCAAGTTGACCGAACCTTCTTAACACAGGCTTTTGGATTGTCAGAGTTGCAGACCTCATTGCCACTCCTACTTTTACCCTTTTCTCCAGGACACCCCGTATTACTACAAACGTCCACTTCCATTGGACAAAACCATCGTATGGTTATATACGAACTCGAAGGACTTCGAGGATGGTTTCCGGTTCTGGAGAAAACGAATAGGACTATTCAGTTGTCTTTTCTTTTCACCTTCTCTCAGGTTGCGAGTACTCCTTGGTTTAGGAGATAGTACACCTATTACGCAAATTGGATAGTCTTCTTCCAAACCTTAGGTTGGTGCCGAACGGTGGGGAATGAAGAAAACCAATTAGCATAACGATGGTGTGCAGAAGGTATCAAGTTAAGACAAAGCAAGGGATTAGTAGGAGGGCAAAGTAAATTGCGACTGATATTCACGACCAAACCAAGTATTTCTTCGCCAATCCTAAAATCACCTTTGTATTTCTCCAGGACACTCCGTGTCACTACGAAGATCCACAGTTTATTGGATACTCCATCGTATGGTTATATACGAACTCGAAAGGAACTTGTTCCAGTTCGGGGATGGATTCTGGTTCAGGAGAAATAGGAATAAAGTACATTCAGGTGTCTTTTATCTTCACCTTCTCTCGCGTTGCGAGTGTTCCTAGGATTTGGACAGTACACCCTTTATGCTTTTTGGATAGTCTTCTTCCAAACCATAGGCTGGTGCCGAACGGTAGGGAAGGAAGAAAACCATTTGGCCTAAAGGGGTGTGCAGACGGTAATGACTAAAGACATATAAAGGGATTTGGACAGATGACAAAGAGATATACGGTTACAGTTGTGAATCTGGATGATGGAAGAGGCATTACTAGGAATACCAGGATACCCCAAAGAAACATTTCAATGTTTCAGTTTCACTGTGTACTGTTAATGGAAAACTGATTTCCCGATTAGACACTTACTCCAGGGTATGTATTTACCAGGTATGATTCTCACATCTGTATGGTTTTACAGATGATGAGTGGGAGTAAGTTATTGGGAATTAGGTGACCATCCTCATTATATCGGGATTCGTTGTAATCGGTGATATTTGAGGAGATCATCTGGGTTGTTTGCCGGTCGGCAAATATTTGGTTTTGAATATCCGCTGTTGTGCACCAATTTCAAATTGATATATCTGTACGTCTATTTTCATAGAGTGAGATATACCTTTTGATATTATGTCGATGACATTTACCTATATCAGTGGATGGTTAGGTAAGGAGCATTAAACATCGGTGTAATTCTTCTTAACCATAAGTACAGTTTTCAACCTACGACGCACAGTGAAAGAGTTGTTAGACTCAGCGGACTTATACAGAGTATTGTATGTTGTCCAGTGTCCATTAGGACAGAGGGGTTGGTCCTCGTACTATATTCGGTTTACTTATGACTTCTCTAGTTTTTAGACAAGTGTTTCGTAGAAACACAGGGTCCGAATTTTGAGAAGTAATAGGTATTTGGATAAAGTAGAGAACCAGGTATTGCAAGTATCGGGATTCTTCAGAGAGATCGAAGATGTAGATACTTGTGTATGGTATTCAGTTGATAGTAATGATAAAGAGAAATTGCTTCTCTTTCAGGTTACTCATAATTGGAAGCATTCCTAAGTTGAGTAACGCTGATCGGCCTCCTTCCATTTAGTTGACATGCACTGGAGACAGCTGCATGATTTGAATCTGGTTCAATTAAATCAGTGCCTCTGTTTCTATATTGGATATAGAACAGTTCATATCTTGACATTGTTAAGGTACGGGGAGTTGTCCGGCTTATGCTTAAAACCAGACACTGGACAACTCGAGACACATTTCTGTAATGGCTGTTTGTGGGTTGACCCAGGCTATGACGAGGGTTGATTTTCTACCATCTTGACTCGCCACAGTTTTAACAAAAATGGATTTTTTCAGAAAACAGCAGTGGGAGTATGGTAGAACTGGAAGTGATTCCAGAACCGCAAACGATTACTGAAGATTTGATAAGGAACCTAAAGATTCAATCTGATTTGACATTCCATTGGCCACTCCGCAGAAAAGCTGGGTAACTTCAGGCACCCGAGAGGTACTCCGGTAGCCTCAAGGACGGTGACAGGGAAGTTCTTGTTTACCCACACTTGCCATTGTTGTTGTTCCAGGCTGCGAGACTCGGCAAGGGGATGAGTATAGCGTCCTTCTAAACTAGTTTTAGAAGTGCGCGTCTATATGACTCTGGCAGAGGGTTGTCGTAGTCAGTGGGAGCAGCGGAAGCATTGGTGGACATCAGGCTTATGTCTATTTATAGACTAAAGCAGATGTAGCGGAGATAAATCATCTATTTCTGATGTAACAGTCATAGGTTTGACGTCATCAGAATAAGGGGATGGATCTGTTGAGAAGGTAGTAGGGTGTGATATCCTGGTATTTGGATGACATACACAGAGTAGGAAAAGATACTCCTATACTACGATCGGTTATACTTTGGTCGTCACACAGTGTTTTCTCCGTATGGGATTTGGACATTATGCCAGACATACTGGTTACTAGATCTGTGGTTTTAGATCTAGATTTGAGTGGTTTCCCAATCTGGGTACTTAGACAGCATTCTAAGAGTATTTAGAATGGACGACTCCTGGCATGGTAGTGTACCTGCAGGTGATGGAGTCACCCTCTCTAAAGGTGTCTTACAGACTAAAGGGGAGAGGGATACGCATGATTGACAGATCACTTGCTTAGGCAATTGAGTCAATCATAAGATGTCAAGTACCACACCAGATGTTGTTCTTGCACTAAATGCAATAAGTTGATATTAATCCAATCCTGGAGAAACAGTCGGAAGCAGTTTTAGAACATAAGTTAATGTTCTAGGGATGTGATAACGACAGCCTCCTTTGAGGAGACGGTTATCATTCCAGGCATCCAAGGTGACATGGACGACGAGAAGGTTGTCAGAGTTATAGTTTTCCCTTCTGACGAGGGGCAGTATTTTGGACAGATGGTCCAAGGCAATACTGAGGGCGGCATAGCGCAGGATACTGATTAAGTTCAGTTGACGATACAGTCTAAGAAGTTTGGATTTGGAGTTCATTTATGAGCTAGGTCCCATCAGACATCCAGACATTCTAAGCCAGGTATTGCTCATTTCGGGAGATGGCTTTCTCCGCGAACTTGAGATATAGAGAGACATAGAAAGAAACATCACAGCGGATCCACTCACTGAGGCTATTTCCTCGAACGCAATAGTTTCGCAAATGAGCTTTGTGAGACTGACTAGTAGAGGGGTTGGGTGTTCGGTATCACACGGGCTGTGAGTATGCGACATCGCAATAATTAGCCTTGAGTTCAAGTGGGAGATTGTTGGAGATAGTGCCCTCAGAGTCAATTATTGGATCGCAGGCACGTGATTGCAATGATTGAGGGAGGACCTATCCCGGTAGGACAGTCTTACTCGAGATGATAGTATGCTATCTGGTTTATCTTTATCATCGTGTACTGCTTTAGGTGACCTGACATGTCGCTATTACACGTTGATAGAGCCCCTAGGATTCTTGCTTGACTACCAGCAGTATGATGGCGATCATATACGTGGGAGCTGGTAGTCTATAAGCACATCCTTAAAAGGTCCCTAGTCGTAGGAGTTTCGAGACAGGGCATCGATACTCCATTAGTAGACTAGTGTATACAGTCGAGACCCCGACGAGGGGCGGTGGCCGGTCTCACAAGCCACTGGTGTCAGTTGGTTCACCTAAGATGTATACAGGTGCTCATTGGGTTATGAGTACACCGGACAGGACTCGCCGGGAACATGCTAGTTGGTCTTATACCTGACGTCAGATAGCAGTTCCCTGGTGACATGTGTACAGGTTAGTTCATCGACCTGAGGATCGTCATTTGTCTCGTGTGAGTTCCCACTGTGCTTTGATTACTACCCTACCACGGCTCAAAGGAGTCGTGCAAACAGGTTTTAGTTGGGTACAGTCCCGAGCCACATGGAGGCAGTGAGCGGATCTTCAGGGGTTCGTCTCTCCCGGTATTGGGGGTGAGGTCGCGCTGTGTCTAGGAGAGCCATTACGCAAAGCCCTCGGCCGAGGCAGGAGATTTACTGGTAGGTATTCCAGTAGTATCTCAGGGCGTTCTGGGCTACACTTCGACACGACTTGTACCGCTTTTGGGGGTCTGACTTTTACCAACCCCCTAGGCCTGACATGCGATGCTCATAGACGAACGGACCGGACTGTACGGATATTGTCACTGACAGGCTCAGTAGGGTGTCAGGATGAGTTCGCTCATCGACGTCCCTTTTGGTCAATAGCTGGTGGCCCGTCACGTATTGGCTAATACCTCTGACGTGCTAGTGGTTAAATCTACAGCCATTGTATTGACGAGTCTTTAGAGTCCACCACACTTACAGTTACTTAAGCTTTCGGGCGAAACGTTGTAGAGGCCGTATGGAGATATGGCAGGGTCCGATCAGATACGTGCGGCATTGCACGGATCAGGATCGGACAGTTTTGTACTAGTTGCCGTATAGTTATATGGCAGGGTTCGATCAGATACGTGCGGTATTGCACGGATCAGGATCGGACGGATATTACTAGCCGGCTTTGGTTTAAGCCGGTCCTAGTTTAGTACAATGTAGATTTTGTCTCATTGCATTTGTATCCGGACGGAATACAGATGCGGGTGTGTATGCACAGTATCGGGGTTTTCCTGTAATTTATTACGGGACCAGTTTTCTGGAGTTGCCAGTTTGCATTCCGTTCCGGCCGGTTTTCCTTTGTTCTTTCCCGGCCGGACTTTTCCGATAGAAGGGGTTATTTGCAATTGTGCAAATAACTTTTGTGGAGGGGGGTTTCTTGCACTTGTATTCATTATGATAAGCATCTTTGCTTTATCATCCATGTTGTGCATTAATGAGATTTGATTGAATGAGGATGGGTTATAGTTATGGAAGTATGGTTGATGTTTTCTTGCTTTTGATATGGTCACCATTTCTATCTCCTACACTCACCTTCCTTCTAAGGTTATGGATTTATATTCTCATTCCTCCACCATTATCATACTTACTAGATGAAAGAAAGAACAATGAGAGAAAGAAAAGAATGAGAGAGTTCATCTTTGATTTGTGAGGAATTCTTCATCTCCTTCTTCTTCTTGTTTTGGAAAAATGAAAGCACCATTTTTCCTAACCCCATTCCTCCATCAAGGCAACTACAAACCACGATGAGACTAGCATCATCTACACTACATTCTACAGCAAATCTTGAGCATGTCGAGTTGCCGCCTTCATGCCCGAGTTGCCTCGGTATCGAGGCGGGAGCCCGTAAAAGACGCAGGCGATGTGGTGCCCTTTCCGGCGAGGAGGCGACTATAAGGAGACTACACTTTCCGCGGGAGATCGGGACGATGACGAGAAGACCGGAGGACTCGGATCACTCGGTATACTTCTCACCCCATCTCTAGTTTGCTAGATTAGGTTAATGGTAAACGATCCGGGTTTTCATTGTCCGCGGTAGCGCCGGTTTCCGAGAAAGGAAAATTTTTGATTCCGCATTTTGGCCTCGAGTACGAGGCCGGGGCGCTGCCGTGGCGCAACAGAGCGTAGTAAGCCGGTATCAACCAAACCCAGGGGAGAATCACTGGATAGCAGTAAAGAACATTCTAAAGTACCTGAGGAGGACTAAGGAGATGTTCTTGGTATATGGCGGAAAAGACCTTCAGATGGAGGCCTTTGCCGACTCCGGCTTCCAGAGTGACAAAGATGACTCCAAATCCATGTCAGGTTTTGTCTTCACCCTCAATGGAGGGGCGGTCTGTTGGAAGAGTTCCAAACAGGAGACCGTTGCAGACTCAACGATGGAAGCAGAGTACATAGCTGCTTGCGATGCCGCAAAAGAAGTAGTCTGGATGAAGAAGTTCCTCACAGAACTTCAGGTGGTTCCTACCAGTGTTGATCCAATACCTCTGTATTGTGACAACAACGGCGCTATAGCTTTAGCGAAGGAACCCTGGTCCCATCAGAAGTCCAGACACATCTTAAGGCGGTATCACCTGATCAGGGAGATCATAGATCGCCGGGAGATCGAGGTGAAGAGAGTAAAGACGGAGGATAACATTGTTGATCCATTCACAAAGGCCATTCCTCAGACGCAATTCGAGAGGCTATTCGAGATGATAGGTCTACGATATGCCAACTCATGGCCCTAGTGCAAGTGGGAGATTGTTAGTGTATATGCCCTAGGGGCCATTATTGTATCATACTAGATTGTATATTACTTAATGGAAGCTTGGGATATTCACAGTTATATATATACAGTCTTGCTAAAAATGGTAGTATGCTACTTGGTTTGAGTCTACTTTAATATGTGCATATGTTTCTTGTAACGTATCACTTATACATATTAGTAGAGCCCATAGGATCTTTGCTTGATTACCAGCGTCGTGATGGCAATCACACTAGTGTGGGCTGGGTAGTCTGTAAGCAACATCCTATACAGGTCCCTGGTCGTTGGATTATCGAGATAGGGCATCGATATTTCGGAGTAGACTAAGTGTATACGCTTCTCATCCCAGTTGGGGAGATGGTCTGTCCCACAGCCATCAGTACGTCGTACTAGAGATAGTATACAGGTGCTCGTTAGGTTACGGGTACACCGGACAGGACTCGCCGTGGAACTGATTGGTTGGTATTATACCCATCGTCAGTTATCAGTTCCCAGGTGACATGAGTACAGCATAGTCCGCAGAATTGACACTGCTGCTTCGCCTCGAGTGTGTCCCACTGTTCATAGATTGCTACCCTACCACGGCTCAAAAGAGTCGTGCAAACAGGTAGCAGTTGGGTGCAGTCCCGAGCACTTGGAGGCAGTGACAGTTAGATAGGATTTGTCTCTCCCGGTATTGGGAGTTGATATCACGCTGTGTCAGAGAGCCACTACGCAAAGTCCCTGGCCAGGGCAAGCGAGATATACTGGTAGGTTCCAGTAGCTTCTCAGGGCGTAATGGGCTTCGCTCCGACACGACTTATACAGCTATTAGGGGACTGACGCTTGCCGCCCCCTAGGCTTGATATGCGATAGTCTTAGGCGAACAGACCGGACTGTACGGAGATTGTCACATCAGGCTCAGTGGGAGTTCGGATGATTTACCTCATCGGCCTTCTTATCGACATCTACCTGGGGACCGTTACGTACAGCTAGTACCGCTTGCGGTCTGTGGTTAAACCCACTGCCAGCGTAGTGTCGAGTCTTTAGAGTCCCACATAGAGAGTTTCCCTGCTCCAGGCGAAACGATATAGAGGTCGTATGGTTTTACGGCAAGCGTTCGGATGCGTACGTGTGTTTTCGCACGTACGACTTTTCGGACAGTTTATACTAGCCGGCTTTGGTTTAAGCCAGATTCTAGTATAAGGTTATTGGATTTATACAGTCTAAAGTTTTTCCGTGTTTTCACGGATTGGAGGGGCGTTCTCTTAATTTGTCGAGAAGGTTCTAGAAGAGTGGTGACATGAGGGGTTGAGGTGGCTTTTTCATGATTACTTTGTGTGACTCATTTATATGATTCATCATATCATTAATGCTTCATTAATGATCTAATGACTCATATGATGAATCACTCTCCTTGATTAAATGAAACATGATGAATAATCAATTAATTGATATTATTTGATAATTCATTATGTATCATATATTCAAGTGAGAAGGATTTTATGTGATGATATTCATTTTCTCATCTTCTCCTTCTCTCTCCTCAAGCTCACTCTCTCTTGAAACCCTAACCCTAACCTCTCATGTGTTGAGATCAAGGGTTAGCTAGACTAAAACATCCATAACCTCACTCTATATTCCCTAGGTAGCTTAGATTAGCACCTTAAGCAACCTAATTATCTCAAGTTTGAGATTTAGCTTGGCGTAGGAGCTTTCGGGTGGATCGTCTTTGATTCGAGGAGGCCGTGAAGTTGCCGATGTTCCAAGGAGCCTACGAGGAGTGGAGGACAGCGATGAAGACCCGAAGGACATGTAACGTGAGGTATAACTCCGGTACCGAGTAGTTAAACCTCTAGTATAACGTTAGCAATGGTTTAGATTACGATTCATGCGCTCAAGTCCGTGTTACGAAGCTTTGATAATCGTTTTTCATATATTCCGCCTCCCCGCAAGTTAGTGGGGTGTGTGACATGGACTTACAGTGCTCAGTGGAGACTGGGTACACTGGACGGACTCGCCGAGAACTCCCAGATGGTATTATACCTTACGTCAGATGGCAGTTCTCTGGTGACACTGGTACAGGTTAGTCTGTAGACCCGAGATCGTCATAGAGTCTTGTGTGATTCCCACTGTGCTTTGATTTCCACCTTACCACGTCCAAGAGGGCGTGCAAAACGGTGGTTTTTGGGTACAGTCCCGAATCACATGGAGGCAATGAGCGATAGGAGGGGATTCGTCTCTCCCGGTATAGGGAGTTGATGTTGCGCTGTGTTCGATTGGCTATAACCGGAAATCCCTGGCCAGGGTTGCTGTGATTTACTGGTAAGTGTTATCAGTAGTATCTCAAACTGTTATAGACCACATATCGACACGACTTATCGAGCTACTGGGGTCTGACATTTACCACCCCTAGGAAAGATATGCGACATATCAGAAGATCAGACCGGACTGTACGGTAAGTGTTACTGGTTGGATTCACAGGAGTGTGAGTGGGCTTCCTCGTTGATCTTCTGATCGCTCGATACCCGGGTGGCCGTTACGTTTAGCAGACCGCTTGCGGCATGTGGGTGTTTAATATGATCATCACCTACTGCCGGCGTATTGACGAGTCTTTAGAGTCCTACACAGAGGTTTCCTGGCTCAAGCGAAATGAAATAGGAGCGCATATGAGATATGTGCGGGACCGAGAATAATACGAGTATGTGATACTGAATTCTATTCTCGCGATTTGTATCATCAGACGGTTATATAAGATATAGCCGGGTTACGGAATCAAATGTTGATTCGAAATATTGATACACTTGATATTAGTCGGTTATATGCAGTATGACCGAATCATTAAATCAAGTGTTGATTTAATGATTTAATGTATAATTATATATTTGATATATTACTTTACATTAACTAGTATTGGTTCACTTAAGATTATTTTTCTCACTAGATTGTGCACAAGTTGTATATGTGATATATGTTTGTGCACTAGTTTGTATCATGTTTGATGATACATGCAAACTTGGGTGTGTGTATGCTTTAAACCATGTTTAGGTTAATGGTTAGGGTTTTAACTTATTTATTTATTTTTGGCAAAAAATAAAATGATGGTTTTCTTTCTTTGCTTTAAGCTTCATGAAGCTTCTTAGCATCTTTGACCATTTTGTTTTTTCTTTTAACCTAACCATTATACCTAAACCCTAGTTTATTCTCTACATGTGTTAACTTCACCCATGGTTGCATTATGATAAGTATTCACTTGATTTATTATTTTCAAGAATTAATTCACTTTCATTCTTTTTCTTCTTCAACTTCTTCAAGTGAAGAAATCCTTTCTTGAAAATTTTCAAGTAATGAAATCAAGTGAGAAATCCAAATCCAAAGTGAACCCACTTCCTATTTCTTCCTCCTCTACCACTTGCCATGTTGTAAAGGGTGTTATCTTCACAAGTTTCATGACCTAGTGAAGATGGAGCTTGAGTTTGAGTCGCCTCGACGTAGATCATCTTCGGCATCGAAGTCAACGACCGAGCCCGCTCATTTCTCCGATGAAACCAACGCTAGAGTCCAGGATCCCGATGATCGCAGCAGAGGGACGTCATCACGGAGCTAAAGAAGTGGAGGACCGGATCTACAAAGGTTGTAATCCCTTTCACTTGTAGTTAAGTTGTTAACTTGCTTTGTTTTGCCTTACCTCTAGTAACGATCTTGCTTTAGGGTTTCTCGGCACATGGAAACTTTTTTATTTTGGCATGGTTGATGCCTTGTGGAACCTCTTGAGTGTGCCTAGGAACCCTACAGTGGTATCAGAGCCTAGCTAGAGCTTTAGGCAATTGGTAGACGAAGTTAGAAACCCGATCGAACCACGAAACCCTAAACAAAACCCTTCTCTGTACTTTTTTCAAAACAGTGGATTTTTGTGAATTAAAAATCCTCAGAAAATAGAGCAGGAAATTCGAAGGCAAACTGCAGAAAACGATAAGCTAAAGCTACTGTAGCGCCGCGGAACCGCGGCCTTACCCTACTTTTGGTGGCGGTTCCGCGACCGTATGTGATGATCATGCGCTTTATTTTCTACAGTAATGCCCGTAGCTGTTTCCCCTGTTTTCTGGGAATTTTTAATCTATACTCAACAGTTGAGTTTTCTGGTTTGTTTTGGGGACTCGATATTTCGATCGGATTGTTTAACTTTGTTTATGTTTTTCAGGGTATTTTAGAACATGTTAAAAGGTTCGACCGGATATAAATACCCACTTTTTCCCCTGCCGGAAAATTTCCAAGTGTTGGATTTTTCCGTAGTTTAAGAACGTCTAAGTAATGCAAGTGACGTGATGGACCCTCTAGAAGACAACAAAGCTTAACTCGATTATGTGACCGTCTTGAACTGCCCTTTGAACCTTAGGGTTTGGGGTAGTACGGCGTGCCACATGTGAGGCGTTGGCTTGACCCTTCTACGGCTGGACCGTTGGTACTGTGGCATGAAATAGATGTTTTTAAACTTATTTCAAGTGTTGAGCTATTTCGGGAAAACTTGGGTGTTTAATTGTTCGATCGGAAAGTTTAACATTTTCTATTTATCTGGAATGTGATACAATATTTAGAATTCACAAGTAGTTATGAGATAACTATTTTGAATGTTATAAACATAGCACTTTAGTCTCATTTGATCGGTTGCCACGGAATTTTGATGTGATCAAAAGTCCGTCGCAATCACGTAGCGTACACGGATACGCGCCGGTAAACTTAATAGACAGCCACGCCCCATAGCCCCGACCAAGTGACTGTAGGAGAACCCCGTAGCCAAAAGTATCTGTTCGGGTGCTCGCGGCAGCGGTGCTCCGCCTTAGTGCACTTCGTCGACGGCATCCAGGGGTGCGGCCGTCTACTAAAGTTTGCGACGAGCATTCGATCAGGATCTTGGGAATCTTGTTGAATTGCCGACTTGATATTGAAAAGAGTTTTCGATAATGAGACTAAAATGCGGGGTTTATAAATATTAGGCATGCGATATCTAAGGAATTCATTTGGTTAGGCATGTGATGTCTAAGAAGGTTGCGGATTCCAACTGTTGTAGTTTTACACTTTCTTTTCTATGATCGTAAGTGTAATATGTGACATCGACGGTTTCATTGCTATATGTCAACGACAATTGGGATGGGCATATTTACTTACGTTGATGACATGTGATGTTATGTGTTGCTGGATATGTTATATTGGATCGTCGCGTTCTGAATAGCCGGGGGTCTTATATGAGATGAGTGTTTTTCATTTTCATTCATGTAAAAACTTGTATGTAATATTCTTATATTGGGGCACTTCGGGGATGAGGTTGATGTCACCCATTGCATATTATTTACTTTTCCGCATTAGGAAAGACCCAAGGAGGGGAGCACAGGTAACCGGGTTCTAGGGTCCAGTGGGAGACCATCTCGAGGAGTCGAGTCCGGGTCTCCTAACTCTAGAATTGGTAGGGTTGCTTGTCGCTCTCGTAGGGGTCTAGGGGTGTGGGATTGGCTATTCATCACGACCGTGGAATCCGTGTTTTATACAGGCTCAAAATAAAACACGGACGTCCTAGTATATCCAATATTTCATATGATATTTTCTGCTGCATTATCTGTGATGTGATCATGTGATATGTTCAGATAGATATTGTATATAGTATATATGATATATTATATAGACGTTGCTTATGTTTTACATCCACGCTAGCCCTGCCTCGCTCTGCCGTTAGTTACCTAACCTAATGGTGCGGACGGGACATCGTGGCAAATGCGGATAGCATAAGTGTACGTTATATTTATCTGTGATGTTTAGGTGGACTTAAATGATGGGACTTCATTAATGTGATTAATGAAAGAAAAGAAACCTAATAGATGTTGTGGAATCGAATTTTCAAAAACAGGTAGCTACAGTTCTTGCTTTGCATCGCGTTGTTCCTTGTAGAATATCCTGCACCTTATTCGATAAGGAAAGGGCCGAGATCTCTTCACCGGGAGTGACCCCTTTAGCAATAACTGGCAGATGCTACAACCCTCGGCTTGCCTTTTGATTGCTTTTCTAGTTCTTGCTTTGCACAGTGATATATATGATATATCCTGCACCTCATTTGACGAGGAATAGGCTGACGATCCCTTCACCGGGAGTGACCCCTTTAGCAAAACTAGAAAAGCCTCAAAAACACTCCATTTCAAAATCCATTCGATTGTACAACGATATAAAGTTCATTACGCAATAGGTTTTCAGAAAAACCTGTCGTAGCCCTCCGTCATTTCTGATAAGTCCTGCTTAGTATTCGTGCTGCGTTTGTTGACCTTGTCAAGGCGCAGTGTGCGGTAGCTGACCAGTATTTATCTGCTTATGCATATGATGAAGATTGGATTAGGGTAGTCGTACGGCCTTGTTGACCTTGTCAAGGGTCGTGCGGGTGGGTTTAATTCAATCAAGAAATGACGGGTTGAACTTGACTTACGGTCTATGATTTGTTGACCTTGTCAAGGTCATAGATCATTTGGGGCAAAATATTATCGGCAATTTCAAGTGTTGAAATTTGCAATGAGATTGTATACCTTCCATGAGATAGTTGGATCCCGATACCTACTGCGAGTAATTGTTACTCCTGGGAGAGTTTTACACATTACAATTAGCCGATCAAGTAGGTGTCTAGAAAGGTGTCAACGGGGTTACGCCTCTAGGGAAACGGGGTTTGCTTTAATTAGGTCCGTGCGAAAGCACGGGGAACCTCCCTCAAAGTACCGACACTGGCCGGGCTGAAAGATTGGTGAACTTGTAGCGTGTAATTAATCCCGGCTAGTCTTTCCTTTTAGGGTTTGAAGGAAGATTTGATAAAAACAGTGGGAGCCATCCTGATTAGATAAAATATTAACCAATCTAATTTTGCAAGAGCGCACGCGGAGTGTTTTCTTCTCTCTCTCTCCAGGTAGAGACCATATCACGTCTTAATGAAGATAATAAAACGGATATATTGACTGAACCCGCTTGTTATACTGAGCTGGGGAATGTTGGTCCCGCTCCAACTTATAATTGTTATAAGACAGAGCAGGAATTAGGGGATTACCAGAATTCCCGTGCCGCCCAAACGAAGAAAGTGCATGCTTACAAAGAACTGTTTCTCAGTATCCTTTACGTCCTGAGTATGAGATACCGCATCAGGATCCCGCATATGTAATTTGTTACATGGGCTACAGAAAGGTAGAGAACTGAGAACGGGTGATAAGTTTCATGAGACAGAAAACGGGGCAAGTGTTGCAGCCAAGTCTGTTGGTCACTGTCATCCTGTATTACCAGAATACATTGATTCTGAACGAATGTCATTAGATAACGAACCTGATATACAAAATCATATCAGTTTCTTTATTAGTAAAGAAATGATAAAATTTTGTATTGTTGGATAATGTTTTGAACATTTCCTATAACAAAAGTTGATCGGTTCAGGCACGTTATCAAAAAGCATTGATGTTCTAAATTAAACTACAGTTCTTAGTATATGGAACACACACAAGAGGAAGAGTTCAGAAATGAACGAATCCTACTTGAGGCATTGTAGACTAGGTTATATCAATGCGACCCGACTGGCTGAAGTTACATTAAGATGCATATTAAAATTAGTTTGAATTTACATCTTGTGAAACTTGCCGGTCATGTCACAAAGATTAGATGACCATAGCTCTGTTTATTGGAAACAGAGAAAGAGTTAGTGAACTCTTAGGATTGATACATGCTGATGTATGAAGGTCCCATGTCTACACTTGCCAACACCGGTTCTTTATACTTCATTACATCCTCTGATGATCTCTCAAGATTCAAACATATGTTCCTGTTAAAACACAAGTCCGAACCTTTTGAGATATTCACAGAATATAAGTTAGAAGTAGAGAACCAAAACGGGTATAAGTATTATGTTCTTTGATGTGATCAAAGAGGAGAATACTTGAGCATGGAATTCCTGGATTATTCTAAAAGAGAATGAGATTCTCTCTCAGCATTACTCCTTCGTATACACCATAGCACGATGGTATATCAGGGCGAAGCAATTGCACCCTATGTGATATGGTGTGCTCTATGATGAGTACTACTGGGTTTCCTATTTCCTTTTGGGAGTTATGCACTTAAGAAGTTGCATACCTATTGAATAGGGTTCAAATCAAATAAGTTGCCTACCACTTCATATGTGATATGGAAAGGGAAGAGCCCATATCTTAAGTTTGTTAAGATTTGGGGTTGTCCGGACTCTGTCTAAAAGCAAAATCCGGACAAGCTCGAGGCAAGGTATGTTATGTGGAACTGGAAACGTTCCAGCTATACAAACCGCTGCTGATGATTTGGTAGAACCAAAGGATTCAATAGTAACCAACGAATCTCAGCCTCTCCGCCGATCTAGTAGAGTTCCTCACCCACCTGAGAGATACTTTGGTTTCTCTATGACAGTGGGAGCGATGATTGCATCATGAGATGATGACCCAACTAATTTCGAGCTAGCCATTAGGAGTGTGACTCTGTAAGAATGGCTGGATGCTTAGCGATCTGAGATGGAATCCATATACACCAATAAAGTATGGACTTTGGTTGCTATATCTAAAGGGTTACATCCCTATCAGGAGCAAGTATATCTTGAGAAGATTACTTGGTGTAGATGGAAAAGTTGAGACTTTCAAAGCTAGACTTGTTAAAGGTTTTCATCGACCAGGCGTGGATAATGATGAAACCTTTTTCCAGTGGCTATGTTTAAGTTTATCCAGATCCTACTTGCCACGGCTACATTCCATGACTACGATATCTGGTGGTTGGGTGTCATGACTGCTTTTCTAAATGATGTTTTAGAAGAGAGCGTCTATAAGTACACAGCCAGAGGGCTTCGTAGACAGTGGGAACGGCGGAAACGTGTGCAAGATGTTTTATGTGATAAAGCAGGCATCGCGGAGTTGGAACGTCTGTTTTGATGTGGTAGTCAAAGAGTTTGACTTCATCAAAATGGTAGAATGAACCTTGTATATACAAAAAGGTAGTAGAGAGTATGGTAATGATCCTTGTAGAGTACGTGGATGACATACTCTTGATTGGGAAGGAGTTTCCTATGCTACGCTCGGTCAATCTCCACTTATCATAAGGATTCTCCATACAGGATCAAAGTGATACCTCCTAAATCCTAGGTTTTTGGATCTATCAGATAGATTTAATTGGATGTTCGGATTCTCACTGGTTGTAGTGAGATGGTATCAATCGATCCTGGGGAGAATCACTGGAAAGATTCCAGGGTGATAAAGACGACTGAATGTCAGTCACATGCATTGTCTACACCCTCAATGGAGGGACGGTATGTTGGAAGAGTTCCAAGCTAGATGCCGTAGCTTACTAGACGATAAAGGCTGGATACATCGCTACATAAGATGCTACCAAAGAGGCTGTCTGGGTGTATATTAGTTCATGAGATGAACTTAGTTCCTCCCATTGTGTGACAATGGAGTTGTGGCTTATGCCAAGGAACGTCCGTCCCATCAGTGATCCAGACATATTCTAAGGCAGTATCACCTGATCATGGAGATGGTTGATCTCCAAGGAGATCGAGGTTAGGAGAGTAGACTCAGAGGACAACACGGCGGATCCACTCACAAAGACCTTTTCCCAGAGAGAGACTTTTATGGGATGGTTGAGTATGAGATACTACAACCACTGCTATCAGATGGCCCTAGTGCAAGTGGAAGATTGTTAGTTATATGTATGCCCTAGAGGCCATTACTATACATAAGATGTATATTGTAGTGGATGCTTGGACATATATAGGGAGGACTTTCTTGCTCAACATGATAGTATGCTATCTGGTTGCTCTTTACCTTAACGTGTATATTGATTGTCTCTCTGTTACATGTTGGTAAAGCCCTTAGGATGTGTACTTGACTACCTGGACTATGATGCGGATCATACTAGTGGGGACATGGTAGTCAATAAGTACATCCTTCAAGGTCCCTAGTCGTGGGTGTATCGAGACAGGGCATCGATGCACCAGAGTAGACTAGCGTATATGCATCTCGACCCATATTATGGGCGATGGATGATCCCATATCCATCGGTGTTTGACATCAAGGATGGTGTACGGGTGCTCAGTGGAGACTGGGTACACTGGACGGACTAGCCGAGAACTCCCAGATGGTATTATACCTTACGTCAGATGGCAGTTCTCTGGTGACACTGGTACAGGTTAGTCTGTAGACCCGAGATCATCATAGAGTCTTGTATGATTCCCACTGTGCTTTGATTTCCACCTTACCACGTCTAAGAAGGCATGCAAAACGGTGGTTTTTGGGGACAGTCCCGAATCACATAGAGGCAATGAGCGATAGGAGGGGATTCGTCTCTCCCGGTATAGGGAGTTGATGTTGTGCTGTGTTCGATTGGCTATAACCGGAAATCCATGGCCAGGGTTGCTGTGATTTACTGGTAAGTGTTATCAGTAGTATCTCGAACTGTTATAGACCACATATCGACACGACTTATCGAGCTACTGGGGTCTGACGTTTATCATCCCTAGGCAAGATATGCGACATATCAGACGATCAGACCGGACTGTACGGTAAGTGTTACTGGTTGGATTCACAGGAGTGTGAGCGGGCTTGCTCGTTGATCTTCTGATCAATCAATACCCGGGTGGCCGTTACGTTTAGCAGACCGCTTACGGCTTGTGGGTGTTTGATATGATCATCACCTACTGCCGGAGTATTGACGAGTCTTTAGAGTCCTACACAGAGGTTTCCTGGCTCAAGCGAAACGAAATAGGCGCGCATATGAGATATGTGTGGACCGATAATAATACCAGTATGTGATACTGAATTCTATTCTCGCGATTTGTATCATCAGACGGTTATATAAGATATAGCCGGGTTACCGAATCAAATGTTGATTCGATATATTGATACACTTTATATTGGTTGGTTATATGCAGTATGACCGGATCATTAAATCAAGTGTTGATTTAATGATTTAATGTATAATTATATATTTGATATATTACTTTACATTAACTAGTATTGTTTCACTTTAAATTATTTTTCTTACTAGATTGTGCACAAGTTGTATATGTGATATATATTTGTGCACTAGTTTGTATCATGTTTGATGATACATGCAAACTTGGGTGTGTGTATGCTTTAAACCATGTTTAGGTTAAACGTTAGGGTTTTAACTTATTTATTTATTTTATTTATTTATTTTTGGCAAAAAATAAAATGGTGGTTTTCTTTCTTTGCTTTAAGCTTCATAAAGCTTCTTAGCATCTTTGACCATTTTGTTTTTTCTTTTAACCTAACCATTACACCTAAACCATAGTTTATTCTCTACATGTGTTTACTTCACCCATGGTTGCATTATGATAAGTATTCACTTGATTTTTTATTTTCAAGAATTAATTCATTTTCCTTCTTCTTCTTCTTCATCTTCTTCAAGTGAAGAAAACCTTTCTTGAAAATTTTCAAGTGATGAAATCAAGTGAAAAATCCAAATCCAAAGTGAACCCACTTCCTATTTCTTCATCCTCTACCACTTGCCATGCTGTAAAGGGTGTTATCTTCACAAGTTTCATGACCTAGTGAAGATGGAGCTTGAGTTTGAGTCGCCTCGACTCGGCATGGAAGTCAACGACTTAGCCCGCTCATTTCTCCGATGAAACCAATGCTAGAGTCCAGGATCCTGATGATCGCAGCGGAGGGACGTCATCACGGAGCTAAAGAAGTGGAGGACCGGATCTACAAAGGTTTTAATCCATTTCACTTATAGTTAAGTTGTTAACTTGCTTTGTTTCGCCTTACCTCTAGTAACGATCTCGCATTAGGGTTTCTCGGCAGATGGAAAAATTTTGTTTTTGGCATGGTTGATGCCTTATGGAACCTCTAGAGTGTGCCTAGGAACCCTACAGGATGATCCCATATCCATTGGTGTTTGACATCAGAGACGGTTTACGGGTGCTCCGTAGAGACTGGGTACACTGGACGGACTCACCGAGAACTCCCAGATGGTATTATACTTCACGTCAGATGGCAGTTCTCTGGTGACACTGGTACATGTTAGTCTATAGACCCGAGATTGTCATAAAGTCTTGTGTGATCCCTACTATGCTTTGATTTCCATCATACCACGTCCAAGAGGGCGTGCAAAACGGTGGCTTTTGGGTACAGTTTCGAATCACATGGAGGCAATGAGCGATAGGAGGGGTTTCGTCTCTCCAGGTATAGGGAGTTGATGTTGCGCTGTGTTCGATTGGCTATAACTGGAAATCCCTGGACAGGGTTGCTGAGATTTACTGGTAAGTGTTGGCAGTAGTTTCTCGAACTGTTATGGACCTCATATCGACACGATTTATCAAACTACTGGGGTCTGACGTTTACCACCCTTAGGTGAGATATGCGACATATCAGACGAAGAGACTGGACTGTACGGGAGTGTTACCGATTGGATTCACAGGAGAATGTACAGGCTTGCTTGTTGATCTTCTGATCGCTCAATACCAGGGTGGCTGTTACATTTAGCTGACTTCTTGTAGCTTGTGGGTGTTTGATATGATCATCACCTACTGCCGGCGTATTGACGATTCTTTAGAGTCCTACACAGAGTTTTCTTATCTCAGGCAAAATGGAGTAGGAGCACATATGTGATATATGCGGGACCGAGAACAATACGTGTATATTATACCGCATTAGATTCTCGCGATATGTGATATCGGCCGGGTATATGTGATATAGCCGGATCATCGGATCAAGTGTTGATTCGATGAACTGATACAGATTATATTAGTCGGTTATTTGTGAAATAGCCGGATTATCGAATCAAGTGTTGATTCGATAATTTAATGCATAATTATATATTTGATATATTATATTATATTAACTAATATTAGCTCTCTTAAAGATTCTTTTCTCACTTGGATAGTATATTGACATATATGTGATATATGTCAATTGTATTACTTTATTTTGTTACAATAAATATTGTATATGTGATATATAATATTGTAACAAGTTAGGGTTATAAATGCAACATGTTTTGTGGAGTTTAAATATGGTTAGGGTTTGGATTAGGGTTAAACTTGGATGATACTTTCTTGAAGCTTCTTGAAGCTTTGACTTTGACTTATCATATTTTGTATAGATATTTCTTAACCCAACCCAAACCCTTTACCATAGTTAATTCTCTACAAGGGTTAAGTCTTCATTCTTACCCAAGGTTGCAATTCTAACCTCACACATGATTTTTCATTATTCATCACAAAAGTATTTGCTTCTTCTTCTTCCTTCTTCTTGCATGAAAAACCTTTCTAGCTTTTTAACAAGTGATGATAATGAGTAAGAAATTGAAAAAAAACGAGAGCTAAATTCCTACTTCATCATCTTCATCTATTCTAGCCACATAGGTTAGGGTGTTTGCTTTGGTAATACATGATTAGTGAAGCAAGAGCTTGGGTTTGAGTTTCTTCAAGGTAGATCATCTTAGTTGTTGAAGATCAGAAGCAAGCTTGCATCTTTCTCTTCATGGAGCCTTTCTAGAATTCGGGTACTTGATGATCGCAGTGAAGAGACCTCAACACGGAGCTTATGAAGCGAAGGAATGGACTGCAAAGGTTGTAATCCCAAACCCTTAGAAGTAAAGTTGTTTACTTGCATTTTGTTTCGCCTAATCTCTAGTCTAGGATCTTGGTTAGGGTTGTTCGGGACTTGAAAAATTTGATTTTGGCATGGTTGATGCCTTATAGAACCTTGTTCTAGTGCCTAATAACCCTACATCTCTTAATCTCAAGTTCGCGTAGAAGACCATCTCCCGAAATGAGCAATACTTGTCTTAGAATATGTCTGGATATCTGATGGAACCTAGTTCATAAATGAACTCCAAATCCAGCAAACTTCTTAGACTGTATCGTCAACTGAATTTAATATGTATCCTGCCCCATGCCTCCCTCAGTATCCGCTTGGACTACCTTTCCAAACTACTACCCCTCGTCAGAGGGAAAACTATAACTCTGACAGTTACTCTGGCATCCAGGTCACCTTGGAAGCCTGTAATGATAACTGTCTCCCGAAGGAGGCTATCGTTATCATATCTTTAGAACATTCACTTATGTTCTAAAACTGCTTCGGAACTTTTTTCCAGGATTGGATTAGTATATAAACTTATTACATCTAGTAAAAAAACAACATCTCATGATTGACTCAATTGCCTAAGCAAGTAATATGCCAATCTTGCACATCCCTCTCCCCTTTAGTCTGTAAGACATCTTTAGAGAGGGTGACTCCATCACTTGCAGGTACACTACCATGCCAGGAGTCGTCCATTCTAAAACACCTTTAGAATACTGTCTAAGTACCCAGATTAGGAAACTACCCAAATCTAGATCTAAAACCATAGATCTAGTAACCAGAATATCTGATATAATTTCTATATCCTTTGTGAAGAAATCACTGTGTGAACCACAATATAACCGATCGTAGTATAGGAATTTCACTTCCTACTATGTGTATGTCATGCAAATACTAAGACAACACACCCTACTACTTTCTTAACAGTTCCATCCCTTATTCTGATGAAGGCATAACCTATGACTGTCACATCAAAAATAGACGATATATTTCCGCTATATCTGCTTTAGTCTTTAAATAAGCACAAGCTACTTGTCTACTATGATTCCGCTGCTCCCACTGACTATGGCAACCCTCTGGCAGAGTCATATACACGTGCACTTCTAAAACTAGTTTAGAACGACGCTATACTCATCCTCCTGCCGGGTCTCATAATCTAGAATAGCAGTAATGGCAAGTATGGGTAAACAAGAACCTCCTTGTCACCGTCCTTGAGGATACCGAAATACCTCTCGGACGCCTGAGGTTACCCACCAATCTGCGGAGTAGATAATGGAATGTCAAACCCGATTGAATCTTTATGTTCTATTAAATTTTTCAGTAATTGTTTGTGGTTCTGGAATCTCTTCCAGTTCTACCTATTCCCAGTACTGTTTTCTGAAAAAGTCCACTTTACTAAAACTGTGGCGAGTCAAGAACAATATCACTATTGATCTTCCAGATGGTTGAAAGTTAACCCTCATCATAGCCTGGGTTAACCCACAAACTGCCATTACAGAAACATGTTTTGAGTTATCCAGAGTCTAGTTTTAAGTATAAGCCGGACAACTCCATATACCTTTACATAGTTAAGATATGATACATTCTATATTCAAAATAGAAAAAGAGGCACTAATTTAATTGGAACAAGATTCAAATCATACAGCTGTCTCCAGTGCATGTCAACTTAATGGAGAGAGGCCGATCAACATTACTCAACATAGGAGTGCATCCAATTATGAGTAACCTGAAAGAGAAACAAGTTTCTCTTAACCATTACTATCTACAGAATAACTAATACAAGTATCTACATCTTCGATCACCTTGAAGAATCCCGATACTTGCATCATGTGGATCTCTACATTATTATTGTACCTATAACTTCTTAAAACTTGGACCTTGTATTTCTACGAAACACATGTCTAAAACTGGAGAAGTCACAAGTAAACAGAATATAGTACGAGGACCAACCCCTCTGTCCTAATGGACACTGGACAATATACAATACATTGTATAAGTCCCCTGAGTTGAATGACTCAAACCACGTGAGTCGTAGGTTGAAAACTGTACTTATAGTTAAGAAGAATTACACCGCTGTTTAATACTCTTTACCTAACCATCAACTGATATTGGTAAATGTCATGGAAATAATTTCAAAAAGTTATATCTCACTTTATAGAATAAACGTACAGATATATCATTTTGAAATTGGTGCATAACAACGGATATTTAAAACCAAATATTTGCCGTCCGGCAAAAACCCAGGCGAGTTCCTCAAATATCACCAATTACAACGAATCCCGATATAATGAGGATGATCACCCAATTCCCAATAACTTACTCCCACTCATCATCTGTAAAACCATACAGATGTGAGAAGCATACATGGTAAATACATACCCTGGAGTAAGGATCTAATTGGGAAATCAGTTTTCTATTAACAACGCAAAGTGAAACTGAATCATTAAAATTTTTCGTTGGGGTATCCGGGTATTCCTAGTAATGCCTCTTCCATTATCAGATTCATGACTGTAACCGTATATTTCCTTGCCATCTCTCCAAATCCCTTTATTTGTCTTTACTCATTACCTTCTGTACATCCCCTTAGGATAAATGGTTTTCTTCCTTCCCTACCGTTCGGCACCAGCCTATGTATTGGAAGAAGACTATCCAGTAAGCATAATAGGTGTACTCTCCTAATCCTAGTAGTACTCGCAATCTGAGGGAAGGTGATGATAAAAGACAACTGAATAAACCTTCATCTATTTCTCCTGAACCGGAGAAAAGCAAAGGTGAAGTGGGAGTGGCGATGAAATACGCGGTTTGATCGTGAATGATAGCAGTCACAATTTACTTTGCTCTCTTTCTAATCCCTTTATTTTTGTCTTTACTTATTACCCTATGTACACTACACTTAAGCTAATTGGTTTTCTTCATTCCCTACCTTTCAGCACATGCTTATGGTTAGGAAGAAGACTATCTAATAAGCGTAATAGGTGTACCCTCTCCTAATCCTAGGAGCCCTCACAACCCGAGAGAAGGTAAAAGGAAAAGACAACTGAATAGTCCTATTCATTCTCTCCAGAACCAGAATCCATCCTCGAAAAAGTTCCATCGAGTTCGTATGTAATTATATGATGGATTTATCCAATGGAAGTGGATCTATGTAGTGATACGGAATGTTCCGGAGTAAAGCAAAGGGTAAAAGAAGGAGTGACAATGTTGTATGCAACTCAGACAATCTAAAAGCCAGTGTTTTAAAAAAGTTCGTTTACTTGGTTATTGAGTTATAGTCCTGGGTCGGGCCATGGTCGCAGTCAAAGAGAGAGAGAGAGAGAAAAGAAACACTCAGCATGCACTCTAACCACGATCAGAATGGTTAACTCTATATCTAATCAGGATGTCTCCGACTGTATCCTCAAATTCTTCTCCAAACCTGAAAGAAGAATTAGTGGGGATCATCCGAGGAGTAAATTAACTCATCAGTGAGAATCGGGATCCAACTATCATCGCATGATAACGTGATGGAATCCACTCACGTTATCACACTCCAGAAGGTATGCGCATGCCTGGCAAGTTTCAGTTTCTTTAGAAACTCCCGATGTGATTTTTACCCTAGGACCCAAGTGACTTTGACATAGTCAAAAAATCAAAGAGTCCTAGTCAAGTTCAACCCGTCATTATCCAGGATTGCATTAAAACCACCCGTACGAGCCCTTGATAGAGTCAATAAAGCCGCACGACAGTCCTAACCAATCGCATTAATATGCCACAGACAAGTACTACTTAGCTACCGTACACTACACCTTGACACAGTCAACAAACGCAGCACGAATACTAAGCAATACTTGTAATAAATGACGGAGGGCTACGGCTGGTTTTTGGCGAAAAACCTTTAACGTAATGAACTTGATATCGTTGAAGGAACCGCATAGCTTTTTATAAATATATAGTAGCGAAAACCTTTGCTAAAGAGGTCACTCCCGGTGAAGGGATCTCGGCTCTTTCCCCGTAGAATGAGGTGCAGGATATTCCAACTGAATACCGCGATGCAAAGCAAAAAGTAATCAACTATAGTGAAGTTATTACCGTGAAGCAAACCTCTGTCCAAGGGGTCACTCCCGATGAAGGGATCTCGGCCCTTGCCTCGTCGAATGAGGCGCTGGATATTCATAACCGAATACCACTGTGCAAAACAAAAGAGAAAGTCCTTGCAATAACAGCTTTTTGAAAATGTTCCAACAACATCGAATAGTTCTGTTTTCCTTGCATTAATCCGAATCAATGCAGTCCCATCAATTAATCACACCACAAAAGAAAGAAAATATGATGTACGTATATGCCATCCGCATTCGCCGCTGGATCCTGTCATCACCCGTTAGGTTACTTAACTAACGACAGAGCGGGGACTGGACTTGCACGGGTGTAAAACATATAAAACATCAACTAGTATATATATAACAATATACATTAATCGCTCCAGGCGTGATAAATGCAACAACACAGAAAAGTAATAAGTATCACAGAACAATACAGATAATCTGGGATCCCCGGGTTTTCTTTGAGCCGCAACTGAAAACCCGAAGTTCCCCTGGTCGTGTGGATAGCCCGTGCAATGAAAACCTAGACCCCTATGGGCACGGCAAGTTACCCGCCAAAACCAGAAGAGAGATAACCCCCTTCATCAAAGTGAATGGGCCACCCAGCACTTCACGGAATTCGGTAACTTGAGCACCCCACCTTGGGTCAACCTATACGTCCTATGAGTGCGGCGAATAGCCCGCCAATTCTAGAGTGAAGTCCCCTCCGTCTCAAATCCATGAGATGCGGGTCCGTTGCCCTCTAGAACCCGGCAATCCGTACACTCCACCGTGGGGTAATCCTAGTACAAAAAAGAAAATATGTACAATGGGTACATCGACCTTAACCTGGTCGTGCCCCAAACAAATAATATACAAACAGGCAGTAGCGGCAGTCCACATGTCGGACGCTCTCCCCCGCGATATCAAATGTACAAATAAAACTGAACCGTACTAACATTGCACCCAAGCTATCCACCATGACATATCCGCAACATCACAGCACAACACAAAATATCAACGTGAATGTCACGTTCGCAAACCCGTCTGAACGAGCTATAGCAATTAGACAAGATTTACCGCTCGAGTGACATTCACGGTCGCAGATAGTAATGTAAGTACTGTAACTAACATATTTAAAATTTCGATCGACAAAATTTCCCAAAGTGGGCCCTAAGTGCAAAACCCAACACACAAACAAATCTGGGCCTAAACTAAATATTCCAGAAACCACAATTCCACCTCAAAGACACACAGAATAAATATGGTGAGCTGTTTCCCCAAAACGGCGGCGGAACCGCGGCCAACCCATGGGTTGTGCGGCAGTTCCACGGCAGTTGTGTGGGTTCAGTCCCCTAAATTTCTTCTATTGTCTAATAAAAGCCTGCATGATTTTCTGACATACCCAAAATAGTTTTTAGACCACAAAAAAATTTTGACAGAAACTTAAGAAATGGAAATGCGGTTTTGGAAATTTCGATCGATCGATATTTTAAACATGTTAGAACAAGCTAGTATGGGTTAATGGCGTAGCTCCGATACCATGTAAGTCTACGGTAGCGCCCCAGCCGTCTATCTGAGACCAAACGCGCAAACAAAAACTTTTATGAAACTGGCGCTAACGCAGACTTTCACCCGGATCGTACCATTAACACAAAACTAGCTAACTACAAGAAGTTAGAATGGCTATACCGATCGATCCGTGTCCTTCGGTCTTTAGCCATCATCTATAGCTCCTCACGGCATCCCCAATCTCGCTCGATCTCCGGTCTCCTCGTCGAAGAGGCACCACGTCAAGGAACCTTTTACGGGCTCCCGCTTCAAACCGAAGCAACTTGAACATGAAGTTTGCTAGCCGACATGCCTAAGGTGATGTAGAGAATGTGTGTGATAATTTTGTCTCAATTCATCCATTGATTCTCAACATATGAGATTGTATGGATGGAGGTTGAAGAAGAAGCCATTAATGGAGCAAATTGTGAGCACAAGAAGAAAGAAGAAGAAGAAGAAGAGCTTGCTTGCTTATTATGTGTAATAAAAAATGTGAGAGCTCATTCTCCAAATGAAGAGCCAACCCCAAGACTTAGTGGATGCCCTCTCTCTCTCCTCACATCAATTCAACACAATAATCAATCAAGAAATTTGACAAGGCACAAAAAATAAGACCATGAGTGACCAAACATGCACATGCCTTATTTAATGCTCCTCATGTTGACTTGAGCTCATAATTTCCACCAATAAACATTAATCCAAATGTTTATAACAAATAAATAGGATGGCATCTTCTTAAAGTAAACTCGTGACGGATCACAAGGATACCGCTCATCTGTATATACTTACCTGTATCTGCATTCCGACTGAATACGAATGCAATGAGACGAAAGCAATCCAACAAATATAATACTAGGATCCGGCTTAAACCTAAGCCCACTAGTATGATCCGTCCGATCATGATCCGTGCACAAGTGCACGTATATGATCGAACCCTGCCATAAAACCATATACTCTCTACAACATTTCGCCCGAACTTGGGAAACTTTCTGTGGGGGACTTTAAAGACTCGTCAATAGCTGGCAGTGGGTTTAACCATAAGCACGTCAGTGGTGCTAGATGTACGTAACGGCTGCCCATGTATTGAACGAAAGAGAAGCTGACGAGCTAACTCATCCTGAACCCATACTGAGCCTATCTGTGACAATCTCCATACAGTCCGGTCTGTTCGTCAATGAGTATCGCATATCGGGCCTAAGGGGATGGTAAACGTCAGACCTCCAATAGCTGTATAAGTCATGTCGGAGTGTAGCCGAGAAGACCTTGAGAAACTACTGGAATATGTACCAGTAAATCTCA
Organism: Agapanthus africanus; assembly: GCA_030015575.1. Taxonomy (NCBI): domain Eukaryota; kingdom Viridiplantae; phylum Streptophyta; class Magnoliopsida; order Asparagales; family Amaryllidaceae; genus Agapanthus; species Agapanthus africanus. The sequence goes on along the minus strand of CM057339.1, from coordinate 465,861,070 downwards.
CTTGCCTTGGCCAAGGACTTTGTGTAATGGCTCTCCTAAACACAGCGTGATATCAACCCCCAAATACCGGAACAGACGAATCCTATCTAACCTCCACTGCCTCCAAGTGCTTCGGGACTGCACCCAACTACTACCTGTTTGCACGACTCGTTTGAGCCGTAGTAGGGTAGTAATCAAAGAACAGTGGGAACACACTTGAGGCAAAGTAGCAGTGTCAAGTCAACGGACAAAGCTGTACTCATGTCACTTGGGAACTGCTCTGGACGATAGGTATAGTACCAATCAGCAGTGCCCCTACGAGTCCATCCGCTGTACTCATAAACCAATGAGCACCTGTATACTATCTTAAGTGAACCAACTGACACCAATGGCTTGTAAGACCATCCACCGCCCCTCGTCGGTGTCTCGATCCGTATACAATAGTCTACTGATGGAGTATCGATGCCCAGTCTCGAAACTCCCACGACCAGGGACACTTTAAGGATGTGCTTATAGACTACCCAACTCTCACGTATATGATCGCCATCATACTGTTGGTAGTCAAGCAAGAATCCTAAGGGCTATATCAACGTGTAATAGCGATCTGTAATGTCACCTAAAGTATGTACATGATGATAAAGATAAACCAGATAGCATACTATCAACTCGAGTAAGACTGTTCAACGGGTATAAGTCCTCCCTCAATCATTGCAATCACGTACCTGTGATCTAATAATTGACGTGAGGGCACTATAGCCAACATCTACAACCTTCTTGTATATACAAGGTTCATCTACCTTTTTGATGAAGTCAAACTCTTTGACTGCCAAATCAAAACAGATGTTCCAACTCCGCGATGTGCGCATTGATCCTGATGGACTTAAGCATAGCTTGAAAGTCTCTACTTTTCCATCTACACAAAGAATCTTCCCAAGATCCACTTGCTCCTGATGGGTTTTACCCTTTTAAGTGCAACATTCAAAGTCATACTTTGTTAGTGTATATGGATTCCATCTTTTATCGCGTAGCATCCAGCCATTTTACAGAGTCACCACTCGTGATGGCCTTCCCGAACCTAGTTTGGTCATCATCTACCATGATGCAATCCTCGCTCCCACTGTCACCGATGAAACCGTAGTATCTCTTAGGTAGATGAAGAACCCTAACAGATTCGCGGAGAGGGTGAAGTTTATTGGAGACTATTGAATCCTTAGATTCCACTAATCATCAGCTGTTAGTTTTTTTAGCTGGAAGTCATTCCATTTCTACATCATAACCACTAATTTCTTCACAAGAAATACATTTTCTAAAAAGGTGGCTTGCTGAGAAACAAAACGCATTTTGCTCCACAGAGTGGTAGAAGATATTCCCTCGCAAATGTTTGGGATATCCTAACAAACTTATACAGAACTGACCTTTCCTCGAACTTGTCCGGATTCTGCTTTTGAACAAAGCCCGGACAACCCCATATCTTAACTCGTTTAAGAGATGGTCTCTTCCCATTCCATATCTCATATCGAATGGTACGAAATTGATTTGGTCGGAACCCTATTCAATAGGTATGCAGCTTCTTAAGTGCATAACACCCAAAAGGAAACATGCAACTCAGCGGTACTAATCATAAAGCGCACCACATCTCATAGGGCGCGATACCTCTTCCCCGATACACCGTGGTGCTGTGGTGTATACGAAGGAGTAAGCTGAGAGAGAATCACATTCTCCGTTTAGAAAATCCAGGAACTCCACACCAAAGTATTCGCCTCCTCGATCACATCGACGAACTTTAATACTTCTACGCTTCTGGTTCTTAACTTCAAGCTTATATTCCTTGAATTTCTCAAAAGTTTCAAACTCGTGTTTCAACAGGAACACATGTATGAATCTTGAGAGATTGTCGATGAATGTAATGATGTACAAAGAACCAATCATGGCCTTAGTAGACATAGGAATGAATACATTATCATGTATCCGTCCCAAGAGTTCAGTAACTCTTTCTTTGTTTCTAGTAAACGGAGTATTGGTCATTTTACCTTTGAGACAAGACTGGCAAGTATCATAAGATGAAAATTCGAAAAGATTCTAATATTCATCCTTATATAACTTAGCTAGTCATGCCGCATTTATATGACCTAGTCTACAATACCACAAGAAGGATTCGTTCATTTCTGAACTACTCCTTTTGTGTGTGATCTATATACTTTGAACTGTGGCTTGATTTAGAACGTATATATCATTTCATAACATGCCTGATCTAATCAACTCTTGATTAAGGAAAATGTTCACAATATTATCATCCAAAACAGAATTATATTCTTCTTTAACTTAAAAAAGAATTTGATATAATATTGTATATCAGGTTCGGTATATAATAACATTTGTTCAGAATCAATGTATTTACCATTTGGTAATACAAGGTGATATCTGCTGTAACATTTCAAAAAAATAAAATATTATTTTTAGGAATTTTTATAATTTAATATTATTTTAATGAATATTTTAATATTTCGGTATAATTAAATGTCGATAAATGGGAAAAATTATGGAAAAATTATGGAAAATTCTAAAATAGGGTATTTTATGGAATTATGCCATTTTAAATATTTTATGATAAATAATATGCTAATTTAGTGCTAATCGCGATAAAAAATCGTTAATCGGATTTTTAGCATTTTTGTGCAAAACATGCACATATCATATTTCCACACTTGCTACATTTTCGTACATGTTTGGAAGTGCATGGTTTATTTTGGGTTTACTATTGTGAGGAGAAGGAAATGAAAGGAGAAGAAAAGAAAAGGAAAAGTGAAAGAATGATTAGGAGAGAGAAAGAGTAGGTATAGGATCAAACCCTTGTTGTGGCCATCCCCCATCATTTCTTCAACCCATTTTCTCTCTCCCTCCTCTCATGTGCTGCTACTGCTGCCTTTCCCTCTTCCTCCTCCATCTTCAATCCCCCATAACACCATGAATACAACACCAAAACCCTATTCCCATTTCACGAAATTTGTTCACAAGCTGGAGAGGAACACATTGGACCTAGAAAGAGGGGATTTGGAGGATTTTGAGCAACTCAAGAAAATTCATGAGTTGCCTAAGGAGGTAATTTCTGTACCATTAGAGTAGTTTTTCGATTACATATGCATCTATACTTGTTTCATGTCGATATTGTGTGGTTTGATGAACCTTGGAATTCCAAGTTAGGGTTTAGGGTTTGAAATGAAATCAAAGGTGAATTGAGGTGTAATTATGGACTACAACCCCTGTTGTGATGTTACATTAGAGTAAACCAGAGACTAGAACCCGAAATACGGATTTATGAAAACGATATCACTTGTAAAATAGGGGGTTGCCCCTACGGATGGAAATATCCGCAGGGGCATATTTAACTTGGCCCTACGGATTAATCCGTAGGGCTAAAAGCTTGCCCCTACGGGCACTGACATCTAAGAATAAAAATATTAATTCTTAATTTGGTGTTTGCCCCTACGGAGGCGCAAACAAAGGACCTACGGGTATATCCGTAGGGGAAAGTAAATATCGTTTTAAAATAATGCCAGATCGAAAAGCCTACGCTCATTTTCTCTCTCACCCTCAAACGCGCGCGAAAAACCCCAAATCGCCACCGTCGTGTCACCACCGTCGTTGGGCAGAGTCGCCACCGTCGTCGCCACCGCCGATTTCGTCGCCACCGTCGTCGCCACCGCCGGTTTCGTCGTCGCCACCGCCGGTTTCTTCGCCAATTCGCCACCGTCGTCGCTCCAGCCCACCAGCGCACCCGTTCAGGTATAAATCTCGAGGTAAATTAAAGCATTTTTGGATTATTCATGGCTGGGTCTGGGTTGCGCGCGCGAGAGTTGGGTTTGGGCAGGGGCGCGGTGGCGGTCGGGGTCGGGGTCGGGGTCGGGGTAGGGTTAGGGTTGGGGTTCGGCTGCTGCTGGAGTGGGGCTGGGGTTAGGGTTACTGTGGGGCTGGGGTTAGGGTTACTGTGGGGCTGGGGTAGGGTTACGGTGGGCTGGGGTTAGGGTTGGGGCTGGGGTTAGGGTTACTGTGGGGCTGGGGTTAGGGTTATGAGAGGCATGTCAGCATATTTATGTGTAATAATTGAGAGGATCAAGCTAAGTTCTATGCAAGCAGTCCCTCAGAATACATAGATAGCTAGCCTTACATTTTAAATTAACATATTCCATAGTTGTCTTAATGGTAAGGCAGATACCCATATTGTGTAAGAGCTGACATTAATACAACCATAGGGAGCTGACAGATTATACATCTCATGTGGCATTAAAATCTATAAATGGACATACGAGATAATGCAAAGAAAGAGCAATAGATCAAGACTCAATCAACTTTCCTATGCTTTATGATTTCAGCGGATAGCTCAAGTTTAGTTTCAACTTTATATTCTTATTTTTCTCTCTTTTTTCTTTAGTGCTTCTTCCTCCATTTCTTTGAAGAGTCTCTCACAGCGAAATACACTCCAATTGCTGTTGAAGATTTTAGAATGTATCCAGAATTTAAGAAAAAAATGTTGTGCCCCTTATGCTTCTGTTATTCAACTCCTTCCATACACTCTGGACTTCTCAAATTTAAAAACTATTAGAAATGTACTTGTTTATCATACATTGAACACACCATGCATGCTATTTCCATGACACATGGCAGATGAGGTATCTCATAACTCAATATTAGCGATTTCTATGATCACGACACGTGGCAGATGAGGTGTCTCATAACGCTTTATGATATCAGTATCCTATATTTATAGTTTAAATTGTTGATTGTTATAGATGTATACCATTGCAATAATAGTTTTTGGTTGATGAATGCTATTGCAATGTAGGATGATCAGTTCTATCAATCTTGATCTCAATGGTTTAAAATCATGTTACACATACAACACGAATGCACAACAAACGCATAATTAGAGAGCGACTCGAGATATTCGGGTTAAAACCAATATATGATACTTGATGATGATATGAAACCTTCATATTCCCATCGATACCCGTATATGAAACTAAAAGCGCCACTTAGTCCCCGTCTATCGGTTAACATACGTGCGATGCTCGTCGTGACCTAGAACTATACGAAGGTTGTTAAATATCGGACAGTATAGCTCGATACTAACAACCGTCGTATAGTCTACGCGACGAGAAAATTCAATCGTATGGTAACCCATAGATTTGTCCCGTGTGGACAAGTTAAGAATGTATAAAGCAAACGCCTTCATTCACTTGTGTTTTCATCCGTTTCGAGATATTTCGTCGGTACCTTTCCGCTGGTTCTCCATGTACAAAGATAGATTAGATGTTCATTTCAACGTTGTTTCACAGCTTTGAAATGATTATCTATTCTATTACAGTGTACTCGGAGAACAGCAGGGAGGTGCTGCCGAAATTTACTCGAAACGGTTGAAAGCACAAGTGATGGGCGTTCGCTCTATACATTCTTAATGGGATAGAAGCCTACCCCCTACAGCCGGAACACATACATACAAACGCATAATTAGAGAGCGATTCGAGATGTTCGGGTTAAAACCAATATATGATACTCGATGATAATATGAAACCTTCATATTCCCATCGATACCCATATATGAAACTAAAAGCGCCACTTAGTCCCCGTCTATCGGTTAACATACGTGCGATGCTCGTCGTCACCTAGAACTATACGAATGTTGTTAAATATCGGACAGTATAGCTCGATACTAACAACCGTCGTATAGTCTACGCGACGAGAAAATTCAATCGTATGGTAACCCATAGATTTGTCCCGTGTGGACAAGTTAAGAATGTATAAAGCAAACGCCTTCATTCACTTGTGTTTTCATCCGTTTCGAGATATTTCGTCGGTATCTTTCCGCTGGTTCTCCGTGTACAAAGATAGATTAGATGTTCATTTCAACGTTGTTTAACAGCTTTGAAATGATTATCTATTCTATTACAGTGTACTCGGAGAACAACGGGGAGGTGCTGCCGAAATTTACTCGAAACGGTTGAAAGCACAAGTGATGGGCGTTCGCTCTATACATTCTTAATGGGATAGAAGCCTACCCCCGACAGCCGGAACACATACATATAAACGCATAATCAGAGAGCGATTCGAGATGTTCGGGTTAAAACCAATATATGATAATATGAAACCTTCATATTCCCATCGATACCCATATATGAAACTAAAAGCGCCACTTAGTCCCCGTCTATCGGTCAACATAACGTGCGATAATTTATTCTTTTCAACGACAAACGCACACACAAAGCATATACATGGATTTTCTCCTTTGTCAGTAACTATCCCGTTCTTATATTTCTCAATATAGTCAGCATAACCTACAATTTATATGTTATTCAGTCTAACATGGCCCATGAGTACGTCAGAGTTAAGGACTGGATGTATGTGGATTGGAAACAACGTATGCAACCTAAGTTTGTCGCAGGAGTTGCTGCTTTCCTTGAATTTGCACGAGCACACAATAAGATCATAATAGAGAAGATTCTCTGTCCGTGCGATAGATGTGGCAATAAGTACTGGCAGAAGGTAGAATTGGCAGAGCTTCATATTGTAAAACATGGGTTTACTAGACTTTATTCAACTTGGAAATATCACGGGGAATGAGAAGAATGCAGTACTGCGGTAGAAGAAGGAGAACACGATAATGCGGCAGGAGAAGAAGAAGAATTCGGTAATACGGCATGATACGGAAATTTATTTCCATCAGAAGAAATGGAGGATATGATAGAGGCTGCCCTAGGTGAATCTATTCGTACCGAAGATGACATTCCTTCCGGTCAAGGACCGCGTGCGGATAAATATGAAAATTTCATGAATGATGCTAGGAAACCAATTTATGAGAATGCGAAGTATTCCACCCTCTCATGGTTCGTCCAACTTTTCCAAATTAAGTGCCTAAATGGATGGAGCAACAAGTCATTCACAATGCTTCTTTCGTTCTTGAAAGATTCTATGCCTCCGGGAAATAATGTTCCCGAAAGCTGGTACGAAGCCTAGAAAATGATGTCTGATTTGGGTCTAAAGTGCGAGAAGATTCAAGCATGTCCTAAAAATTGCGTGTTGTACCGGAAAGAGAATTCAGATTTGAAAGAGTGTCCAACATGCGGAGAGGCCAGGTATAAGCCGAAAGATTCTGATAAGAAGCCTGATATACCTGTGAAGATAGCACGATATTTTCCCATAACACAGAGGCTACAGAGGCTATTCAGGTGCAAGAAAACAGCCGAGGCAATGATTTGGTATCACCGTGCTCCTCCAAGCGAAAATGGAAAAATGAGCCATCCAAGAGATTCACCGGCATGGAAGGATTTCGATAGGAGGCACGCAATATTCAGTAGCGATCCTCGCAATGTCCGGCTCGGACTGGCTGCCGATGGCTTCTGCCCATTCAACTATATGGCTGGAAGTCACAGTACATGGCCCGTTGTAATGATGATTTATAATCTGTCGCCTTGGTTGGCTATGGACCAATCATACTTTATGATGCCTCTTCTTATCGATGGACCAAACTCACCGGGGAACAATATCGACGTCTATCTCCGACCTCTGATTGAGGAGCTGAAAACTTTGTTCATTGATGGTGTAGAGACATATGATTCAAACACAAATACAATCTTCATACTGCGTGCGGCTTTAATATGGACAATTAATGTCTTTCCTGCGTATGGAATGCTTTCAGGTTGGTCCGTACATGGTCACAAAGCATGTCCTCATTGCCATGAACACACAACATCAAAATTTTTGAATTTTAGCAGGAAGGTTTGTTATTGCGGCCATCGACGTTTTCTGCCTCCAGACCACCCCTATAGGTTAGACACGGTTCACTTTGATGGTCATCAGGAGCTTCTTGGGCCTCCATCCCCATTGTCCGGAGATGACGTGACTGCTAAATGGGATGGTTACAATAACGTGACCTTCGGGATGGATCCGACGAGACAGGTCAAACCACAATATTGGAACAAGTTAAGCATTTTCTTCGAGCTTCCGTACTGGTCTACAAATTCAGTGCGTCATTGTCTGGACGTCATGCATATAGAGAAGGGAGTATTAGAGCACATACTTAACTTGCTTCTGTGTAAAGACGGGAAATCGAAAGACAACATGAATGCCCGGATGGATCTACAAGAGTGGGGAATAAGAAGTGAACTGCACCCTAAACCGGTAGCGGGTAAACCGGGCAAGTTTGTACTTCCCAATGCCGCTTATCATATGTCACAACCGGAGAAGAAAAGATTCCTGCAGGTGTTGCATGATTTGAAAGTCCCCACAGGTTTCTCAGGATCATTCAGCAAGAAAATAAAAATTGTGAAGGGCAAGATCGATGGGCTGAAAAGTCATGACCACCATGTTATCGTGGAGCACCTTCTTCCATTAGCCCTCAGGACTTCTCTCCCCGACTCGGTTGGTCTAGTAATCAACGACCTATGTTGTTTTTTCAGGGAGTTGTGTGCTAAAACGCTGGAGGTTGCGACGCTGGATAAACTAGAAAATTCTATTACGTTGATACTTTGCAAGTTTGAGCGTATTTTCCCACCGTCATTCTTCGATATCATAATACACTTGACGGTTCATCTTGCAACTGAGGCGAAGTTAGCCGGACCGGTACAATATCGATGAATGTATCCCGTCGAGAGGTACGTGTAATTTTTCGTTTCGCGCAATTTATAAATTTATTTTTGTCATGTATGCCCGTGTTTATTTATTCAACATATTCTCATTAGGTACCTTTACACTCTTAAGAAGTATATACGCAATAAAAATCGACCAGAGGGTTCTATCATGCAAGGTTATCTTCTTGATGAAGCAACCACATTTTGTTCCCGCTATCTGGACGAGAACATTGAGACAAGGCTTAACCGACCACGAAGAATTCAAGACGGGCCATATGGTAAAGCCGAGTATAAGAGGGTAGACACTATGTTTATCAACAAGATATACCGGTTTATCTTGCTTAATTGCGTATGTCTTGAACAAATTAGAGAGTAAGTTCTTTTGGATTAATTGTTATATCTGTGTTTGTGTGTGTATGAAATGACATAATATTAATGTCACAATTATTTGTCGAAAACAGAACTCATTTTAACGAGGTACGTGAGGGGCATCTTGATTGGAACCAAGAGCGTTTGGAAAAATACCATCAGGATAACTTTTGTGATTGGGTCACGGAGCATGTAAGTTATTCGAATTACATTTTATTGCTATCAGTTTTAATCTAAACTTGTATCGTTATGTATTTATCGTAAAATTTGTTTTGTTAGATCCACGATCCGAACTTGTCTGCATCATTTGAGAGTGATTCAAGATGTTTAGCTCAATTTCCTAGTATGGAGGTTGCACATTACAAAGGATTTGGTGTCCTTGGATACAAATTCGATGTTAAGGACATAGAAACATCTAGAATCACTCAGAATAGTGGGATTGCGACGGTCGGATCGGACGGTGTGATTTACTATGGGTACTTAAATTGTATACTCGGCATCCACTATCCCGGACGATCAGAACCCTTTTATATATTCCACTATACTTGGTACGATCCGCGAACCGATACAGACAGGTGGAGAAGCAGTCTTGGGACTTGGAAAGATGAATATGGATTGACCAGTGTGAACACACTTCGATTTTACGGTCAGGACGATCCGTTTATCTTTCCGAACCAAGCGTTCCAAGTATACTACTCACAGTGTTTGAAGCATCCGGGGTGGAGTGTTGTATGCCGATGGAAACCTAGAGATATCTACGATGTCCCAGAATACGAGGACAGCGATGAGGACGAAGAAGAGAGAAGGCTTAAAGTGCTCCGACCGTCTGTTTCGAAGGACGGGTTGTCTTCGACCGATCATGAAGTTACGTGGGTTAGAAATGACATCGACGATGAAATCCAAGTAGATATGTATGTTGCGCCCACGAAACGAAAAAGGTTATCAGTAATGTTATATTATTACTTCACATTTTACGCTCTAGATCATATATAGTCAATACTTTTAATGATTGTCTAATGCGTCCACGAACCGTTTATCTAGATTTGATGACGATGTCGGGAGCAGCGAGGGGCGGCAGGAGCTCCAGCCGCGGCAGAGGCAGAGACAGAGGCAGAGCGGTTCTGCCGCCCGGAGAGCTCCGTAGGGATCTTCAGAGGGCCGGTCTTGCACCCAGATCGGAGACCCCTTCGGATTCCTCCTTCCGTGTTGATTTGGCCACACCTCCAGGTATACTGCACGCATATCCATTTTGAATGTAATATTACAGATATTCATGCATGTTTATGTCAAAATTACTTATATTGTCAATGTTTGATTGTCTAGTTGTTGGTGATGCGTCCACATCTGGGACAGAGGCCACCCCCGCTCCTCCAGGTATGTTTATATATCATATAGTGTATGTATATTGATTTAGAATGCTATATCATAAATATACACATTCTTTTTGCTCTTACTTAGCAATTTTTATTATTGTCTAGCTGTAGGTGGTGACACCACCGCACCTGCGGGTATGTTTATATGTCCTATAGTGCATGCATATTGATTTAGAACGTTATATTATTGATCTACACATTCTTTTTGCAATTACTTATAAAATCTTTTTTTAATTGTCTAGTTGTTGGTCCTGCGTCCACATCTGGGACAGAGGCCACCCCCGCTCCTCCAGGTATGTTTATATATCATATAGTGTATGTATATTGATTTAGAATGCTATATCATAAATATACACATTCCTTTTGCTCTTACTTAGCAATTTTTATTATTGTCTAGCTGTAGGTGGTGACACCACCGCACCTGCGGGTATGTTTATATGTCCTATAGTGCATGCATATTGATTTAGAACGTTATATTATTGATCTACACATTCTTTTTGCAATTACTTATAAAATCTATTTTTAATTGTCTAATTATAGGTAGTGCGTCCACACCTTCCACATAGGCCACTCCTGCCGCTTCCATACCCTCCGCATCGTCTGCAGGTTAGTATGAATAAATTTAAAATATTTATTTATTTTACATATGCTCTATAGAATAAATATGAACTTCATGGAGATTTAGCGTCGATGTTTATTTTATAGTTGGAGGGGATGCGTCCGGGTCCGGGACCCCGGTTGTTCCTCACCGGAGGAACTATCGTCCCGCTCGTGCTGCTGCTCGGGCCCAGGCTCGTGCGCTATTCACCGGAGGTATATATCACACTTGAATTTTTGTTTAACCTTGATTTCTTAATACAACTTTGTCTTATTATTGATTGTCTTGATATTTCGTGCAGACGCAGGGCCTCTCTATCCCCAGAGGGGGACTCGAGGCCCGAATCAGTCCCATAGGCTGAGGCCTGATAGAGCTAGGGGGGAGGTAGAATTCCCCCTATTTTTTACCCTTGACTATCGCTATACCGGTCCTCATGCCGAGAGGTTCGGCTGGTATTTGGGGGACGAGAGCCGGATCGTGAAGAACTATCCACTTCACGTTGAGTGGGGCGAGCAGCACCAGCGCTCATTCGCCCTCTTCTTTGAACAGGCTCGGGTATGTATTAATATATATTTTCATTTGATCTATCCAATATATTTATTATTAACACTTGCAATCTAATAACAATATTTTTTTTGTATTTTCAGTCGGATTACGATTTTCAGCTTGTAGCCGACCCTGATCACCCGGGGAGGGTGCTCGACCTTCATGCTCTGTACAATGGCCTGATGAAGAACATGTAGACCAAGGTCCGATACAACAGGAATGAGCTGAAGGCCGAGTGCTACTCCCTGTGGATAGCGACCCCCGAGGCAGAGAGAGCGGCCCTCCTATCTACTCCGGCGTTTACGAGAGTCGACGTAGAGACATGGCCTATATTGTGCGCTTATTTCGACTCCGAACGCAAACAAGTATGTATTTTAAATTTAATTCATTATTTATGATATAATTTATTTCTTTGTGTTTCTTAATTAGAAAACTAAATGTTAATGCGTTGTGCAGAAACAGGCCGCTCAGAATACGGAGAACAGGAAGTCGGCGAAGAGGGGTCGCCCCACTTACACAGGTGGCTCGAGGAACATTACTCGAGCCATGGAGTTATCGGTAAATTAAGAGTTATTCTCTAATATTCTGCAATATTAAGAGTTATTCTCTAATATTTCTAATATTAAGAGTTACTTTCTAATATTGCAGACATCTCGGACCGTGGCGTCAGGTGGTATACCGAGCGTGCTGTCCGCATATCTTGCCGTCCACGGCACCTCGACAGATCCCGCCACGGGCGAGCTTCGATGTCCCGACGTCGCTACCCAGGAGTACTGCGTAAGTGTTAATATTTTTTCTACCCAAATTTGAAATTTTAGTTTTGGAAGGTTCAAGTTTAAATTTTATACTTATACTTTACTGCTTAATGTGGGTGTAGGAGCGGGTGGTTGAGCAGGCCCAGGCCTCGGGGATCGATTTTACCGGACAGAACGATCCGAGGCTGCTGACCCCAGTTCTGGACGCCGCACACGGATGGCACCACGGAGGTTGGGAGAGAGGCCGGGGATTGGGCCCTAGCAGGGCCCATATGAGGTTGGACTCCACCCCGGCGGTTACTTCCTCCGTCTCCAGTGACCGGCATGTCCATCAGGAACTGGATAGCTTGAGGGCCACCGTTCAGGAGTTGAAGGAGATGCTGGTATGTATACTACTTTATAGTAAAATATCATTTCATATTATATACATATCAACATATCCATAATTAGTACGTAGCTTGAGCTTATTTGGTTTTAGACTTAAGTCTGATTAATCATACATACATATGTAATTAAAATAAACAACACTTTTCCAAACTAGATATCCAAACAGGGTTTCGAAATAACTTAATAATGAAACGAATTCGAATAATACACAGTGCTTACACGCTTCTTACACACGTTATGTCCAGACGCGACAGGGTAGATCGGCCGAGCCTCCACATGCATCTCCTTCGGCTGCGGCTCCGCAAGCCACTACATCGGCTGCGGTTCCGCAGACAGCTCCTGTAGCTCCACCGCCCACTCAGACTCCCGCAGCCGCGGCTCCGCAAGCGACTACCTCGACGGCGGCTGCGCAGACTACATCGCCAGCTCCACATGCCGCTCAGACTCCCTTATATGTAGCATTGCAGAGTGTATTGACCGAGGACCAGGCGCGCGTTATTCTAACGTTATTCGGAGGTGGAGCTGGACCGAACTAGGGTAGCTTTTTGGTTCTTATTTTTTGAAACATGTATTTATATCACATTGTACTACATTTTGAAACGATATTGATATTGGTTTGTATTTATATCATATTCAGTTTTTGGGTTTCTTTTGTATATTATATATATGCGTGAGATGTGATTATGAATACTGCAATATATGATTTGATTGATGTATATAGTAATGTGCACAGGGCGGGAAAAAATCAAGCAGCCCATTTTTTAAAAAAAAATACAGACAATATATACCTACGGATTAAGCCGTAGGTATATATGTTGCTCCTACGGGCATATCCGTAGGGGCAAACTATCAGGAAACCTGATATTTTCCTACCTGATATCAGTGCAGGGTTGTAACACTTTGAATTCCCGTTTGATGGTTTTGGTGATAATTAGTAGTCGTGTATGTTTATATTTATATATGGGTTCTTAAGATTTCTAATTATAGTTCTTATGGGTAGTGTTAGCTTTTTTAAAATTTTTCCCTTTGTAGGGTGCACCTTGCATACTTAGGCATTTTGTGACTTGTTAACCATTTTCTTGTGTGCATGGTTACAAATTATCTTTTCCCCACCATTTTATTCATATCTTAACCTTTTTTATAAATTCAAATCCAAATAAAATAAGGGCGCATGGTGTTAGGTGAAACATTTGACTTTCCTTGACCTTTTCTTCTCTCTTCTCTCTCTCTTCCAATCATTTCTGCACCTCCTGCAGAAAATCACCAGAAACCACACTTCTTTCTTCCTCTTTTCTTCTCTTTTCATTTCCTCTTGAACCCTACACCAAAAACCCTACACCATCAATGCTTTTTCCTTCACTAAACCATGAAAACTTGAGGTTTTTGAGGTGTTCATGGGCAAACCTGCACAACTGAGAGAAGAGCTGGAACCCTTGGTGTTTTAAGGTCAATTAAAGGTATAAAATCTTAATCCTAGCACCCAATTTCCATAACTTGCATGTTTAGTTTAGAAATATCACATTTTTGTACCATTTTAGTGCTTTTGGAGGGGGTTTAGTGTATCATGTTAAAACTTATGTTGTTGTGGCTTGATTAGCTTGTTAACAAGTTATTGGTGAGTGATTAGACCTAGGTTTGTTTCAGATTTCATCAAAATACCATAAAGTTCCATTTTTGTGCAAAATGTGTGTTTTGAACAGATTTTAGGCACTGTAGGAATCTGCTGCTATCCGAGACTTTTCAGAACAAAACTAGTGATTGCTGTAGCATGTATGTATGGTATGGAGTGCACCAACCAAACCTGGGGACCCAATTCCCAAGTCTGGCCGCCAAAAATGGCATTCTGGCCGCAAATTGCGGCCAGATTGGGGAGATTTGGGTTGGGGTTTGGGGTGTGGGTCTCTATTATATTTAAGTTATTTTGGTATTTATATTTTTGCATTTTCTTTCCTGTATAAAAATCTGGGGTAGAATACCTATTTTCCCGTATTTTTAACCTTTCGCGACACGCGTGTTACGTGTGTGTGGGTTTTGGGTTTCTGCGTATCGCGACGCATCGGAGTGATTTCAGACGCGTAACCACACGTTTTAGCGTATCGCGCACACTCGCGCTTGGTTCGCGACACGAGTTACTTGTTCGGCTTTAATGTCGCGTTTGTGTGATTTCGAGCTTACATATGATATATTGTGTAATTCTAGGTTCGCAGGCGAGTACGGCGGACGCAGTGAAGAAAGGGAAGCAGGTTGTTGGCTATACCTAGCGAGAGACTACGGTGAGTAGATTTCACATCTACGGGGATATCGCCCGCATGGCGTTCTACGTCAGGGCAGATAGGACCTTATAGTGTTCCTTATATATATATTGCATGTTCATGGTTACTAGCTAGTGCATTGCATACCTTCTACACACCTCACATCGGATCATTGCATTCTAGTTCATCTATTTGTGACATGACCATATATTCATACTTGATGCCTATATCACATCGGATCATTGCATTCTAGTTCCTCTATTTGTGACATGACCACATATTCATACTTGATGCCTATGTCACATCGGATCATTGCATTCTAGTTCATCTATTTGTGACATGACCATATATTCATACTTGATGCCTATATCACATCGGATCATTGCATTCTAGTTCCTCTATTTGTGACATGACCATATATTCATACTTGATGCCTATGTCACATCGGATCATTGCATTCTAGTTCATCTATTTGTGACATGACCATATATTCATACTTGATGCCTATATCACATCGGATCATTGCATTCTAGTTCATCTATTTGTGACATGACCATATATTCATACTTGATGCCTATATCACATCCGATCATTGCATTCTAGTTCATCTATTTGTGACATGACCATATATTCATACTTGATGCCTATATCACATCGGATCATTGCATTCTAGTTCATCTATTTGTGACATGACTTGATATTCATACCTGCTACACATATCACATCGGATCATTGCATTGTAGCACATTATATGTGACATGATTTGATATTCATACTTGATGCATATGTCACATCGGATTATTATCTTGTAACTTATCTATATGTAACTTGACCGGATATTTACATTTGACGCACATATCATATCGGATCATTGACTTGTATTTGTTTGGATTATATATGATTTCTGGATTTGGGAACCGTGGCTATTTCAAATATGTAATCATTTAAAAACCCGGTTCCCTTGATATGATATTTCGGTGCGTCCACCATGTGTTTTCTCGGTGCTAGAGTGATATATGGAAACCCGAATCGAGGAGGCGGTTGAGGCCGATTACGGGTACATGGTGGACCCGGTATGGTACCCCGGGGCGAGAACGGTTTCGCTGTGCAGTAGACGGTGAGCCTGGCAGAGGGACCACTACCTACCGGTGATTGGTTGGACCTGACAGTTATCCGGAGTATACTGATCAGAGTCTATAGATGGATGTGGGTGACCCGGACTGACGGGGCCCGATGGATGAGGATTTGCGTGTCGATGCTGGACACGAGTATTTATGATATTTGTGTGCCGATGTTGGGCACTCGGGACTCTCAGAGGTGTACAGGATTCGAGGGCCGATGAGGGTGCCGGCGCCTGAGCTATTTGGGGGATCTGGGTGCATTGATGGACACCGATGTACATATATACCACGTTGACATTCCGTGTAGATACTATATTTCCCCTGCTCAGCATTTATTATTTGTACCTCATCCTGTAGTTACATTACCTGATAGAGCATTTGTACCTCACCCAGTAGTACAGTACCTGATAGAGAACTTGCATGATTATTGCACATACTACTTATCACATATTGATATCATCTGTTGGCATATGATAGAGTAGCGTAGTACGTGCATGCTCGCGATTACCCTTATATGTTATCTCTATTCACGAGTTGGCAACTCACCCCCGTTGTGCCACAGTGTTGCAGGTTGCCCTTCGGAGTAGTCGCGGCAGGCTGCGGTTGCATCTTTTGACACAAATACCCCCATAGTTGGTGTACTAGCTCTTTTGCTGATAGGTGGGTTTTGTGCGGTATCTGTTTAGCTTTCTATATGTACATTGTTATATCTAGTACTCTCCATCTACCATGTATGTATTTGACTTAGAGACAGTGTGAGGACGACGTTTTACCTTATTTGTATTCTGGTGTCGTGCTCGTTGTGAGCTGACTTTTCTTATGCAGTTTTATTCTATCTGTGTTGTTCCCACTTGTGGATCTTGAGCTTCGCTACGGCGTCGTATATCGATATCTTGGAAATTGTTTACTTAGATTTCTTATCATGTTAGTTGGTGCTTTTATTTAATTCTTATCACACTCTATATTTTCACTGGTTTGTTTTCTGGGTTTCCGGTTCCCTTAGTCACGTCACGCCTGTAGACGTTACGTGGTTAAGTGCCGGTCATGGGCCAAACTTTGGGTCGTGACAAAGTTGGTATCAGAGCGTAGGTTTTACCTTTCGGAGTGTAGGATGACCCTGGTATGATGGAGTAGGTAGCTGCGGCAGGGTAGCGTAGCGTGTGTATGTTCCGCGGCATACTCACGACACGGTACTCCGCCTACGCGACCTTAGGACTTGTTTATATAAATTTCCTTCTTGAGTATATACATTCTCGTGATTCGATTTCCGTATCCTTATCGAATCCTATTGTTCCTTTCAGCCAATATGCCGCCAAAGACTACGAGGGCGCAGAGAGCGGCCGCGAGGGCCGAGATTCGAGTTGACTCGTCCGAGACGAGGACTGATCCGGGCAGTGCACCCGTTGTACCTAAGCAGACTGTTCCTCCTTTGACAGATCAGATCGCCACGCTAGGGGCTGGTGTGCAGGAGATGCGCCAGACGGTGGGATCTAGCATGCAGGAGATGCGTGAGATGATAGGATCGCTAGTTGAGACGCTTCAAGCACAGCGACCAGAGGTAGCTCCACCTGTTCCAGCGACCGCGATGGTACCTACCACACAGCCAGTTGCCCCTGCAGCCACAGAGGTGATTACGGTATCGCTGTCAGAATTCATGAGGCTAAAACCTCCGGTTTTCACAGGCACCGACACAGCCGAGGACCCCAGTCCTTCCTTGATAAGATGGCCCGTATATGTCGTTCACTTAGATGCGCGGATGCGAGATGGGTCGAGTTAGCGAGCTTTCGCCTAGAAGGTCTTGCACAGTAGTGGTGTGATTCAGTTGAGAAGGGCAGAGCAGCAGGTCTTCCTCCTATGACCTGGACCGAGTTTGTAGCGCTATTCCTTGCCCGTTTTCTTCCTCAGAGTGTTAGGGATGCCCGAGCACGCAGATTTGAGTCCTTGTGCCAGACACCAGGGATGTCAGTGGCAGAGTACGACGTGCTGTTCACAGAGCTAGCTATCTATGCCCCGTACCTAGTGGCTACTGAGAAGTTGCGAGTTAAGAGATTTGTCCGAGGCTTGCTTACACCACTATTCCTTGCTATCAGCGCGCAGCATTACGAGACATACGCAGCAGCAGTAGATGCAGCATTATTAGTTGAAGAGCGCCTTGCTGAGACTTCGGCAGTTCCAGGGACGAAAAGAGTTCGTGCAGATACGTCAGTGCAGAGACGGCCATTCCAGCGTCGTGACAGGCACCTTGCAGGTGGCAGAGATTCGAGACGAGGCCGATTGTTTAGCTCCTATTCCCAGGAGGGCCACAGACCGTCATCAGGATGTTACCGTTGCGGGAGTTCTTATCATCGTGTGCGAGATTGTCCCGAGGTACCCCGGAGTGGGGCGGCAGCACCGCATGTTACATTACCACCTTCACCACCCCAGACGGCGTTGCCGATAGTACCTACTGTTACTCTGCATCAGACGCCTGCACAGAGAGGTCGTGGTCGCGGAGGATTCGTTCATAGAGGATGAGGTGGCCGGGGTAGAGGACGGCCAGCAGCCGGCAGGGGACAGTTAGTTGCAGGTGGAGGACAGGC
Source organism: Agapanthus africanus (assembly GCA_030015575.1). Taxonomy (NCBI): domain Eukaryota; kingdom Viridiplantae; phylum Streptophyta; class Magnoliopsida; order Asparagales; family Amaryllidaceae; genus Agapanthus; species Agapanthus africanus. The sequence goes on along the minus strand of CM057339.1, from coordinate 465,842,490 downwards.
ACGAGTTTTTGCTTTGACGCATCAGGACGCGCAGGCGTCCAATGCGGTGGTCTCAGGTATCCTTTCTGTATGTTCGGTTGATGCACACATGTTATTCGATCCCGGATCCACGCACTCGTACGTATCCACACACTTCGTGCCGAGTTTGGGTAGAGAGTCCAGTTTGCTTGGCCAGCCGCTTGTTGTGACTACTCCTGTGGGAGAGTCGTTTGTTGCTAGGCACGTGTTCCGATCCTGTACCGTCCGTATTGGCGAGAGAGAGTTGCCGGTCGACTTGATCCTTCTTGAGATGTTGGACTTCGACGTTCTGTTGGGCATGGATTGGTTAGCCACGTGCTATGCTTCTGTTGGCTGCCGCGAGAAGACAGTTCGATTTTGTTTTCCCGGCGAGTCGGTTGTTGTTGTGTTGGGGGACCGTAGTGCCACCCCTCACTTTGTGATTTCTTCTGTTCGCGCTGGACAGCTTTTGCGGAAGGGATGTCGGGGATTTCTCGCATATGTTTGCGATACTAGAGCTACAGAGGTTCCTCTGGATCAGGTTCAGGTGGTTAGCGAGTTCCCTGATGTGTTCCTTAACGAGCTTCCTAGGCTACCGCCCGAGCTTGATATTTCTTTCTGCATTGATTTGGTTCCCGGCACGGGGCCTATTTCAGTACCGCCTTATCGGATGGCCCCGGCGGAACTTAGAGAGTTGAAGGGTCAGTTGCAGGACCTGCTGGATAAGGAACTTATTCGACCCAGTGTTTCTCCTTGGGGTGCTCCAGTCCGGTTCGTCAAGAAGAAGGACGACAGCATGCGTTTGTGTATTGACTACCGCCAGCTGAACAGGGTGACAGTGCGGAACAGATATCCTTTGCCACGCATCGACGATTTGTTCGACCAGCTTCAGGGGGCAGGATACTTTTCGAGGATCGATTTGCGATCAGGCTACCATCAGCTGCGGGTTCGACAGGAGGACATTCCCCGGACAGCTTTCCGTACACGTTACGGCCATTATGAGTTTTTGGTGATGTCGTTCGGACTCACCAACGCGCCAGCAGCATTTATGGACATGATGAACCGTATTTTCCGGCCGTACCTCGATTTGTTCATTATAGTGTTTATTGACGATATCTTGGTGTATTCTCGGAGTAGAAAGGAGCACGAGCAGCACCTGCGGATTTCACTGCAGACCTTGAGGGAGCATCAGCTTTTCGCCAAATTCTCCAAGTGTGCCTTCTGGCTAGACAGCGTAGACTTCTTGGGCCACGTGATTACACGAGATGGTATATGTGTCGACCCGAGAAAAATAGAGGCAGTTCGGAGTTGGCCTAGACCTACGTCAGTGACGGAGGTTCGCAGCTTTCTAGGGCTAGCAGGTTATTACAGGCGATTTGTGCAGGACTTCTCTCGCATTGCTACACCGTTGACCGGGTTGACCCGGAAGGGAGTTCACTTTGATTGGACAGAGGAGTGTGAGCGCAGTTTCTAGCGGTTACGGGCTCTACTGACCACGACACCAGTGCTATCTTTGCCTTCAGGATCAGGCGGATTTGCGGTCTACTGCGATGCTTCACGAGTGGGGCTGGGATGCGTTTTGATGCAGCATGACAGGGTGATTTCGTATGCTTCACGGCAATTAAAGAAACATGAACAGAATTACCCTACTCATGATCTGGAGATGGCTGCGGTGGTCTTTGCACTCAAGATCTGGCGACATTATTTGTATGGAGAGTCGTGCCAGATATTCACTGACCACAAAAGCTTAAAGTACATATTTCAGCAGCGAGACCTGAACCTTAGACAGCGCCGATGGATGGAGTTAGTGAAGGACTACGATTGTGAGATCTTATATCACCCGGGCAAGGCGAATGTAGTGGCAGATGCGTTGAGCAGGAGGCCCGGGGGTAGTCTATCTTGTGTGAGCGCAGTGCAGAGGCAGTCGTCGGCAGATTGGCAGATCTTATGTGACAGCCGGGTACAGTTTGAGTTTACGCCGAGCGGGGGACAGATGGCGCATGTTCGTGCACGCCCACAGTTGCTTGACCGTATATACGAGGCACAGCACAGTGATGACCGCTGTTCAGAGATCAAGACACAGATGGGACAGGGTAGATTTTCCGAGTTCGTGATCGACGATCAGGGGATACTACGATTTGGGGCTAGACCGTGCGTACCGGATGCTGAGGGATTGCAGCGCGAGATTCTTGAGGATGCACATCGATCGGTATATAGTGTTCATCCCGGTTCCACCAAGATGTACCATGACTTGAGAGATGTTTACTGGTGGGACGGTATGAAGAGGGACATCGCAGATTTTGTGTCGAGATGCCTGACTTGTCAGCAAGTCAAGGCTGAGCACCAGAGGCCCGCGGGAGAGCTACAGCCATTACCTATTCCGGAGTGGAAATGGGAACAGATATCTATGGACTTCATTGTGGGTCTACCCAGGACTAGTCGAGGGTATGAGTCCATCTGGGTGATCGTGGATCGTTTGACGAAAGCGGCTCACTTCCTATCGGTAAAGACGACTTTCGGATTTACTCAGTATGCCCCGGTTTACATTGATCAGATTGTGCGACTGCACGGTGTTCCGGCATGCATCGTGTCCGATAGAGGCACCCAGTTTACCAGCCGGCTATGGCAGAGGCTTCAGGAGGCTTTGGGCACTCGCTTGAGTTTCAGCACAACATTCCATCCGCAGACCGACGGACAGTCAGAGCGGACTATTCAGACTCTCGAGGACATGCTCAGAGCATGCGTATTAGACTTCGGAGGTAGCTGGGATCATCATTTGCCCTTAGTAGAGTTCTCCTACAACAACAACTACCAGGAGACCATTCAGATGGCACCGTTTGAGGCTCTTTATGGGAGGAGATGCAGGTCGCCTACTTGTTGGACAGAGCTCAGTGAGAGCAGTATTTTAGGGCCACAGATCGTTGAGGAGACGACAGCGAAGATTCAGTTGATTCACGATAGGATGAAAGCAGCCCAGAGTAGGCAGAAATCTTATGCGGACCGTCGTTGACGCAGACTTGAGTTTTCTGTTGGTGATCATGTTTTCTTGAGGGTCTCCCCAATGAAGGGCGTGATGAGGTTTGGAAGGAAGGGGAAGCTTAGTCCCAGATACGTAGGCCCCTTCGAGATCCTTGAGCGTATTGGTGCAGTTGCGTATCGATTAGCCCTTCCGCCCAGTTTTCCAGACGTGCACCCCGTATTTCACGTTTCGATGCTCCGCCGATATCTTCATGATCCTTCGCATGCGATTCAGCACCCGACGATCCAGATTGAGCGCGATCTTTCCTATGCAGAGCAGCCAGTGATGATCTTGGATCGACAAGTGAAGAAATTGAGGTCGAAAGAGATACCGTCCGTCAAGGTACTTTGGCGTGGCCAGAGCAGGGAGGAGGTCACTCGGGAGACCGAGAGCGAGATGAGGAAGAGGTATCCCCATCTTTTTGAAGGTGCGTACGGGTAGATTTTAAATTCAGGGACCGAATTTCCTTAAGGGGGGTAGATTGTAACACTTTGAATTCCCGTTTGATGGTTTTGGTGATAATTAGTAGTCGTGTATGTTTATATTTATATATGGGTTCTTAAGATTTCTAATTATAGTTCTTATGGGTAGTGTTAGCTTTTTTAAAATTTTTCCCTTTGTAGGGTGCACCTTGCATACTTAGGCATTTTGTGACTTGTTAACCATTTTCTTGTGTGCATGGTTACAAATTATCTTTTCCCCACCATTTTATTCATATCTTAACCCTTTTTATAAATTCAAATCCAAATAAAATATGGGGGCATGGTGTTAGGTGAAACATTTGACTTTCCTTGACCTTTTCTTCTCTCTTCTCTCTCTCTTCCAATCATTTCTGCACCTCCTGCAGAAAATCACCAGAAACCACACTTCTTTCTTCCTCTTTTCTTCTGTTTTCATTTCCTCTTGAACCCTACACCAAAAACCCTACACCATCAATGCTTTTTCCTTCACTAAACCATGAAAACTTGAGGTTTTTGAGGTGTTCATGGGCAAACCTGCACAACTGAGAGAAGAGCTGGAACCCTTGGTGTTTTAAGGTCAATTAAAGGTATAAAATCTTAATCTTAGCACCCAATTTCCATAACTTGCATGTTTAGTTTAGAAATATCACATTTTTGTACCATTTTAGTGCTTTTGGAGGGGGTTTAGTGTATCATGTTAAAACTTATGTTGTTGTGGCTTGATTAGCTTGTTAACAAGTTATTGGTGAGTGATTAGACCTAGGTTTGTTTCAGATTTCATCAAAATACCATAAAGTTCCATTTTTGTGCAAAATGTGTGTTTTGAACTGATTTTAGGCACTGTAGGAATCTGCTGCTATCCGAGACTTTTCAGAACAAAACTAGTGATTGCTGTAGCATGTATGTATGGTATGGAGTGCACCAACCAAACCTGGGGACCCAATTCCCAAGTCTGGCCGCCAAAAATGGCATTCTGGCCGCAAATTGCGGCCAGATTGGGGAGATTTGGGTTGGGGTTTGGGGTGTGGGTCTCTGCTTATATTTAAGTTATTTTGGTATTTATATTTTTGCATTTTCTTTCCTGTATAAAAATCTGGGGTAGAATACCTATTTTCCCGTATTTTCAACCTTTCGCGACACGCGTGTTACGTGTGTGTGGGTTTTGGGTTTCTACGTATCGCGACGCGTCGGAGTGATTTCAGACGCGTAACCACATGTTTTTAGCGTATCGCGCACACGCGCGCTTGGTTCGCGACACGAGTTACTTGTTTGGCTTTAATGTCGCGTTTGTGTGATTTCGAGCTTACATATGATATATTGTGTAATTCTAGGTTCTCAAGCGAGTACGGCGGACGAAGTGAAGAAAGGGAAGCAGGTTGTTGGCTACACCTAGCGAGAGACTACGGTGAGTAGGTATCACATCTACGGGGATATCGCCCGCATGGCGTTCTACGTCAGGGCAGATAGGACCTTATAGTGTTCCTTATATATATATTGCATGTTCATGGTTACTAGCTAGTGCATTGCATACCTTCTACACACCTCACATCGGATCATTGCATTCTAGTTCATCTATTTGTGACATGACCATATATTCATACTTGATGCCTATATCACATCGGATCATTGCATTCTTGTTCCTCTATTTGTGACATGACCATATATTCATACTTGATGCCTATGTCACATCGGATCAATGCATTCTAGTTCATCTATTTGTGACATGACCATATATTCATACTTGATGCCTATATCACATCGGATCATTGCATTCTAGTTCCTCTATTTGTGACATGACCATATATTCATACTTGATGCCTATGTCACATCGGATCATTGCATTCTAGTTCATCTATTTGTGACATGACCATATATTCATACTTGATGCCTATATCACATCGGATCATTGCATTCTAGTTCATCTATTTGTGACATGACCATATATTCATACTTGATGCCTATATCACATCAGATCATTGCATTCTAGTTCATCTATTTGTGACATGACCATATATTCATACTTAATGCCTATATCACATCGGATCATTGCATTCTAGTTCATCTATTTGTGACATGACTTGATATTCATACCTGCTACACATATCACATCGGATCATTGCATTGTAGCACATTATATGTGACATGATTTGATATTCATACTTGATGCATATGTCACATCGGATTATTATCTTGTAACTTATCTATATGTAACTTGACCGGATATTTACATTTGACGCACATATCATATCGGATCATTGACTTGTATTTGTTTGGATTATATGTGATTTCTGGATTTGGGAACCGTGGCTATTTCAAATATGTAATCATTTAAAAACCCGGTTCCCTTGATATGATATTTCGGTGCGTCCACCATGTGTTTTCTCGGTGCTAGAGTGATATATGGAAACCCGAATCGAGGAGGCGGTTGAGGCCGATTACGGGTACATGGTGGACCCGGTATGGTACCCCGGGGCGAGAACGGTTTCGCTGTGCAGTAGACGGTGAGCCTGGCAGAGGGACCACTACCTACCGGTGATTGGTTGGACCTGACAGTTATCCGGAGTATACTGATCAGAGTCTATAGATGGATGTGGGTGACCCGGACTGACGGGGCCCGATGGATGAGGATTTGCGTGTCGATGCTGGACACGAGTATTTATGATATTTGGGTGCCGATGTTGGGCACTCGGGATTCTCAGAGGTGTACAGGATTCGAGGGCCGATGAGGGTGCCGGCGCCTGAACTATTTGGGGGATCTGGGTGCATTGATAGACACCAATGTACATATATCCCACGTTGACAATCCGTGTAGATACTATATTTCCCCTGCTCAGCATTTATTATTTGTACCTCATCCTGTTGTTACATTACCTGATAGAGCATTTGTACCTCACCCAGTAGTACAGTACCTGATAGAGAACTTGCATGATTATTGCACATACTGCTTATCACATATTGATATCATCTGTTTGCATATGATAGAGTAGCCTAGTACGTGCATGCTCGCGATTACCCTTATATGTTATCTCTATTCACGAGTTGGCAACTCACCCCCGTTGTGCCACAGTGTTGCAGGTTGCCCTTCGGAGTAGTCGCGGGAGGCTGCGGTTGCATCTTTTGACACAGATACCCCCATAGTTGGTGTACTAGCTCTTTTGCTGATAGGTGGGTTTTGTGCGGTATCTATTTAGCTTTCTATATGTACATTGTTATATCTAGTACTCTCCATCTACCATGTATGCATTTGACTTAGAGACAGTGTGAGGTCGACGTTGTACCTTATTTGTATTCTGGTGTCGTGCTCGTTGTGAGCCGACTTTTCTTATGCAGTTTTATTCTATCTGTGTTGTTCCCACTTGTGGATCTTGAGCTTCGCTACGGCGTCGTATATCGATATCTTGGAAATTGTTTACTTAGATTTCTTATCATGTTAGTTGGTGCTTTTATTTAATTCTTATCACACTCTATATTTTCACTGGTTTGTTTTCTGGGTTTCCGGTTCCCTTAGTCACGTCACGCCTGTAGACGTTACGTGGTTAAGTGCCGGTCACGGGCCAAACTTTGGGTCGTGACAAGGGTGTTGGGGGTGCCCCTACGGATATGTCCGTAGGGGCCACTGTTTATCCCCTACGAATTTATCCGTAGGGGCAAAATATCAGGTTTCCTGATATTTTCCCTCCGATCTCAGTGCAGGGTGTTGGGAGTGGCCCCTACGGACCTATCCGTAGGGGCTACTTTATATCCCCTACGGATCTATCCGTAGGGGTATAAAAAGGACCTACGGATATATCCGTAGGTATATACAATATATTCAAAAAAAAAAATTAAATATATGATTTTATTACCCCTACGGGGTACTCCGTAGGGGCTATAACACCTACCGAGTTATCCGTAGGGGCATAAATTTGTCCGTAGGGGCACGTTCAGGGCCTCAACTTGCACCTGCGGCCTTTGCACCAACGGGGTCTTTTTTCGTCCCTACGTACATATCCGTAGGGGCAGTGGGTTGCCCCTACCGATAAATCCGTAGGGGCAACCCTTATTTGTAGTAGTGTATCAGGAAAAACTGTGATTCTGTGAGTGTATTTGGAAATCTACTAACACCCGGGTCACCTGAAACTAATTTTCGTTTGACAGTGAGATGTGCAGGCAACTTGGAACAATCACCCAAAGCCCCAGCCCCTACCCCTTCTTAAGGCCGCCAATTAATCCATTCTGGACACAATTTGCGGCCAGAGCATGGGTTCCGGGATCCTTGTTGGTTCTGTAGCTTTATCCCCTATAAACTAGACCCTTGGCATATGCAATTTTGACTGATTCCACATAGGGTAGAATCTGGGGTAATTTTCTTGCGTTAGCATGTTGTTTTACTACTTGTTTTAGCATGGATTTTGGTATTTGATGAATCGTTTCTGTCGGGTGGCGTTTGAACATCAACGACAAAGGGTTATTGGTCGTGTTTGCATGCGAGACTATAGGTTTTTACCTATGAGAGTAGCGCGTGCCGTTTTGGTTTCCGATGTGATTTTCATATGCTTTTGCGATTGTATTATCTTGTAGGTACCCTACGTGATGTCGAGGCGTTGAAGATGAAGATGGCGGCATCGACATCGGCACACAAGAAGCAAGGTGGGTAGATTTATATCTACATGGAGAAGTCGGGTGGATGGCGTATAGCACCCACGCTGTCCGAAGTTGGTATACTATATATGTGTATGTTATATATATGATAGCTTATAGCGTGTCGTGGATATTGAGATTAGATGTACTATGGATAAATTAGGGTTAGAAGTAAACTAGTACAGTTCCTAGTCGCGAACCCTAGAATAGGTTTACACCACACGCACACAGGCTTATTTGCTATACTTATACTGTGATGATGAGGATAGTGGATGACATTGGGGATAAGTCGATGATATTGGGCATAGTGCCATGAGGTCGGTGATATGATGTGATTTGTAATTGGGATACGACATATGATTTTTAGTAGCGGGCCGTTGGATGTGTGTTTCACACACGCATTCATACTTATATCGATGGTATCGATTTGTACTAGACTTAGATCAGTACCCCAGATCATGAGATATGATGATAAGGATACCAGATAATTGATGAGATGACTGTGATTTTTGACTCGTACCCAGCTATTGGGATGCCGTACGAAGATTTACCGTACGAGCTTTATATTGATGATAGATCCGCACTCATGACTTGAGGGTGTCATATGATATACTGTATCGTACGCGATACTATTGAGGCGGGATCACCGACTATTATACTTAGATATATATATATATATATATATATATATATATATATATATATATATATATATATCGACTCAGATTTAGGTGATTTCTATACCCCTCCCGATTAGCTTGTTAGTTAGATGTAGTTTGCTTAGTAGATGTTAGGTAGACCGAGTCATACCTATTTCAAAAACTAACGAATCAGGAGTATTTCACAGATAGGCAAAGGGATGCTACGGTTATTTTCAAAAGAAGCATCATTTCTTAAAAACACCGTAGACCTTATTTTACTAAAAACCCCGATTCGTCTTATTTCAAATGGCAAAGCTGCATGACCTTTATATATTGTTGTAGAGTCTTCACTGTTGCGTTGATTATTCGATTTCCGCCTATTCATGCTATTCGCATCGCATTGCATGTGTAAATGAGTTTGTTGTATATTAAACCCATGCTGTTAGGACACCAGCACCATTATCGATGATGCGTATGTTCCACGTACACTTGCTTGCCGGCTCACACACTTCATCATCGATAATTTCCATATCACTACACTGTAGTACTGTTGCGTTCAGGATATGACCCTTGCATGGCATACTTGTGCACATACTTACTGTACACTCATACTTGTACACATACATATTTGCACATATATAGATGATTTCTCGCTTGATTTGGAGATTTGGGAACCGTAAGATACACTTTAAAACTGATTCATTTTAAAAGAGAAGTTTTCCTAAATATGTGCATATTACTATTCCATGTTGCATGATATACTGATATGATTACATTCTTTATATTTCGCATACATCATGCTTTCTGATTATACGCATTGAGTTATGTTGTTTCCATGATATTTCTGGATTTGGGAACCGTGGGTATTTTAAAAAGAGAGTATGTGTTGTATCAAAAACCCGGTTACCCTTGATAAGATATTTCAGTGCGTCCACCATGTGTTTTCTCGGTTCTGAGAGTGGCATGTGAAACCCGATTCGAGGAGCGATAGGCACCGTCTGTGGGTACATGGTGGACCCGGTGGGGTACCCCGGGGCAAGAAGACTCGTATATGCTAGACGGTGAGCCCGGCAGGGAAGTACATCCTACCGGTGGTTGTGTTGAGCTTGACGGATATCTGGGGGATACCGACCGAAGTTGAGAGATGAGATGGGCCGATCTGGATGACGGAGCCTATATATATGAGGATTTACGTGCCGATGCTAGGCACAGATTTCATGATGTTTTCGAGTATCGATGCTTGACACTCAAGTTCCATGATTTGATATGTCGCGAGCGACACATGTTGATCTACATCATCATACTTCCATGCATATGCTTTATGATATTTACATGCATGATGTTTATTGTCATTGGGTGACACGTGGACGATTTCAACATACATATAGTTGACATTGATGACATTGATCACATAGTTGGATGATATCCACTTTTTCTTAGACTTCATGATATAGTCGACATTGACCATACCTCATATTGTTGATATGTTATTACCTGAGGCACAAGCACGAGCACTTGGCACTACACACATGTATAGATGTTGCATTGCCACATTATCATGCTTCAGACTTATTCATTTGAGGTTTATATATATATGATCGTATTGACCTAGGATTGTGTCATACATACGATTTCTGCTCTGTGATGTTTTCTATTCACGAGTTGGCAACTCACTGCCGTTGTGCCCCAGTTCTTGCAGGTTTTGCTGTACAGGTTTCATTGCGGCTTTTCTGGCACACTGCTCCCTTTCTGGGTGATTGCATTGGTAAGTGAATTCACCCGCATCGTGACCACCCTTGTATTATTTTATTCAGTTGTATCTAGTAATTCCATCAGCCAAAATTTGTATATTGTTTCAGACTTAGAAATCCCGTTATGTATTATTTCGACCCTAGAGTCGCGCGTTGTAGTATTATGGTTTTCATGTTGATTTTGAGTTCTTTTTGAGTTTTGATCCTCGCCCTTTGGCTTTGTATATTATATTGTTTGCGTGGTTGTGATCGTTGATTGACGAAGAGCTGGCTCCCTCTTGGGGATGCCTTTTATCATTGCATATATATTATTCTTGTTGTACCCCGTTCGGGGCCAGTATTTACAAAAGAAACTCTGCCGAAATTTTCAGAAAAGACAATACATTTTAAAAACGCATATTCGGCTTATTTATTTAAAAACCTTGTTTTCAAAACATGTTTTATTTACTTCTTAAAAAACAGTTTTCTTTATTTACTCCTTAAAATGGTTTTAGATTTCTGGGCTTTTGGCTTACTTGAATTAGATGGGGTCCTATAGACTTCATATGATTCAAGTGCCAGTCACGGGCTATTTCGGGTCGTGACAAAGTTGGTATCAGAGTGGTAGATTAACCTTGGTTCGAGTCTAAGTTTGACTATATGGAGCCTAGAGCGTTTATATATATACGGAACTTAGGCTTGACCTTACGGACCTTAGACTTAGTCGAGGGGGTATTATACCCGAACATTCGTCGCGTAGGAAGACCCTTGGTTGATGGAGTAGGTAGCTCGAGTAGAGTGACGTACTGTACGTATGTTCCGCGGCATATTTACGATACGTTACTCCGCTTAAGAAACCTTAGGATGTACATTTCCTTGCACAGTATTATATTGATTCCTATGATCTATCCTCATCGATACGGGTTACGATTTTGCTGCCACGATTGCACGGGCAGAGAGAGCTACGGCTAGAGTTGCGTCAGCATAAGCTCATCACAGACGAGGACTGACTAGGACGTGATTCCAGAGATATACGATTGCATATAGAGGCGTCGTCTTATTGTGTTTTCGCACCATGAGCGTTTGACAGATCGCTTTCACGAGATTTCTCGGATATGCTAATCGGTACCAGAGGATCAGGTTGCTGCTAGAGGCCAGCCATGATGTGATGACCATTGATATATCGCTTATTCAGGATGATTGAGGCGATGTTCAGCGTATAGACGAATGAGCCAGTTGCTGCTGCAAATGACGAGATATCACCCAGATGATTGGAGCTACTGCAGCATAAGTATATATTTAGAGATATGATGGCGAGTCGCTAGTCACCCGAGGGTGAATGATTAGGACATGTGGTTCGTTCGCTTACCCCGATGCGAGGTCATCAGATAGATTGATTCCAGCTAGAGACGACTTCATGCAGATTCGCTGAGAGTCGATAGAGACGATCGAATGTCAGGAAACCATATTCCAAGTTTAAAGTAGTCGGAAAGACGTGCAAGCAGTTCTATGGACCCTCTAGAAGAATGAAACCCAAACTCGACATAATGACCGTGTGAAAACCTTTGAAGCTTTAGGGTTTATGGCAGTTCCGTGGCGCCATTAGTGAGGCTTGAGTTTGCCCTTCTATGGCTGGACCACCGACGCTGTGGCATGTACTCGATACTATTAAACTGTACCCAAGAAGTTGAGCTCTTGGGGATTATGAGGTTTTGACAATCGATCGGATGGTTCGACATCATTTGGATATCATGTGATGGGACACATTGCTTGGGAGACTCCAGATACGAGTATAGCCATTGGAGCGCCGTCCATGAAGCCACGATGAGACGAGTCCAAAGCAGTCGACATCAGAAAAAAGTGGGGTACGAGATTCGAGAAAGACCACGACAGGACCTTTCTAGAATACTATATGGGAAGACCTGGACCCAGGAGTGGTCATATTGCGCAAACCCAGCAGGCCAGAGTTCGGCATCATCGACGAGATAGTTGACCAGGTTCAGATAAAGGGCCTTACCCAGATGCGTTGTGAATTTGTCAAAAACGAACGGGTATTGAGTATATCTCCGCAGGATAGGACGAGTTCCTGAGGTCGTGTTCGGCTAGATATCTTCCACAGAGTGATGAAGATACTGAGTTCGTGATTTCGAGTCCGTGTAAGAGACTTTGGATGGACCGTAGGCAAGAATAAATCGCAGGGTGCAGATCGAGACGCGACGTCGAAATAGACGATGATAGAGACAAGCGGGACAAGTGGTTCGTGCGAGATGCTGACGAGCTGTTGTTACTCCCCGTTAAGATTAAAGGCCGGAGATGTCCACAGAGGCGTTGGGATGCGACCAGTTTCCGAGAAAATGCTGTGCTGAGGACGCAGATGTCCATCGAGCGAGAATAGATTATGCAAGAGTACCAGCATCCGTGCAGATCGACATAGGAAAGATCGGAAGAGACCTTGAGCAGGATACCTTCTAGGACACTGCTGCAATAAGATGTGCACCAGGTGCAGATGTGTGATGTGCATTCAGAAGACCAGAGGTCGGCGCCAGTGACGTGCTGCTTTACGAGTGGCCGTGAAGATTGACCGAGAGATGACCAAATAAGTGCCAGGACGGAATCGTTCCCGTTAGCACACCTGACAGGGCCGATGAGCCGATTGATTGCGAGATTAGTAATCCACAGAGAAGACAAGGATCCAAAGACAGAGGACGCCATACCGTGAGCAAGAGGCAAGTAGATATCTTGCGCTGCTCGCATTGGATGCACTGACACCTTCTCGACTTTGAAGGAAGGGCTACCGGAGACGGTATTTATAATTTGTGATTTTGTGATTCGATTATCACGTATCCGTCACCTTGGATTTCGGTATTTTGGGCGATCAATTCGCATGATTTAGTCTTGATGGTTGAGCTTCATGATATTTGTTTTCATGCACCATGGTTGCACCTGCTGAGTATTTATATTTTACGCATAGTTATTACGCTTGAGGTATTGATTGTGATTTCATGGCTATTTTAGCTGGAGATTTGATTTACGCTTCCAGCATAGTTTTCATGCACTTTTAGTGTTTTGATTTGATTTGTGCACGCTGATGCATATGATTGTGAGCTTATACACTGCGGCTGTAACATTTCAAAATAATAAAATATTATTTTTTTGAATTTTTATAATTTAATATAATTTTAATGAATATTTTAATATTTCGGTATAATTAAATACCGATAAATGGGAAAAATTTTGGAAAAATTTTGGAAAATTCTAAGATTGGGTATTTTATTGAATTATGCCATTTTTAAGTTTTTTTGATCATTTATATGCTAATTTAGTGCTAATCGCGATTAAAAATCGCTAATCGGATTTTTGGCTTTTTCATGCAAAACATACACATATCTTTTTGCTACACTTGTGTTACATTTTCATACCATGGCTATTACTTTGGGTTTACTATTTGAATGAGAAGGTTTTGGAAAAGAAAAGAATAGAAAAGGGCTTTGATTAAAGATAAGAGGTACGGTAAGAGAGAGGGGGTAGGTGAGGGTGTTGACTCGGCCCTTCTCTTCTTCTCTTCCTCGCATTTTCTCTCTCCCTCTTCCTCCATCTCCTGCTGCTGCTACCCTCTTGCTCTCCCTCTCACAAAATCATCACAATCACACACAAAACAACCTCAAAACCCCACTCCCTTTTAACAAAAAAGGTGCACGAGCTCGAGACAAACACATCGGACCAAGAAAACAAGGATTTTGGCCACTTTGGGCAACTCAAGAATTTTCTTGAGTTGCCAAATGAGGTATTTACTGAACCATTAGATTAGTTTTTTCATTACATATACCCCTATGTCAAAATTGAATCGATATCGGGTGATGTTGTGGACTTAAGGAAGACCTAGTTTGGGTTTGAGGGAATTGAGAGTTGTGTTGTGAAATTGAGATCAATAGAGGCCACCCAACACCGTAGTGCTTGAATTATGATCCAAAACAGAGACTAGAAACCCAGAATACGGATTTCGAAACCCTGACATCAGATAAATGTGTGATTTTAGAGGGTATTTTGGAATCTGGAGCAACCCGGGGCCACTAGAATTGATTTTGGGATTACTGGGAGTCGTGCAGGCACCTAGGAAGCTACCACTAAGACCCAAGCCCCAAATTCAAACCCCAGGCCACAGATTTAATCATTCTGGCCGCAATTTGCGGCCAGAGTAGGATGGATTTGGTTCAGATTTGGTCCATGGCTCCTTTTGCACTAAAATAAACCCCTCCTATATGCAGTTTTGGCTAATTGTCACCTGGGGAAAATCTGGGAGCATTTTGGTGTGTTTTAGGCTATGTTTTCCATATTCTAAATGCACTTTCTTGATATTTAGATTTGTATTTGGTTGTCGGGTATTCGTACATCGACAACAGGGATTGTTTGATTGATTTGCACGTTTAGGCCATAGGTTCCAACCTATGAGCACACTGTGCGCTGTATCGGTTTTTTGCCTCGATTTTAATACGTATTGCGACTTTTTATTATTGTAGGTACCCTCGCAAGGATTTTGAGGCGAAGAAGCACGGCATCATCGATTTCGGCGAGCGAAGACCAGGTGAGTAGATTATATCTAGGGGGAAGTCTAGTGGATGGCGTATAGCACCCCTGCATTTCGATGTCTAGTATACTATATATACTATATATATGATAGCTTATTGAGTGACGTGGAGATCATAGATGTGTTAGGTGTACTATGGATATTTAGGGTTAGAAGTGAACTAGTGTATTTTCCTAGTTGCGAACCCTAGCATAGGTTTACACCCATACACACACATGCATATTGCTATACTTATATCGTGATGATGAGGATAGTGTATGATACTGGAGATGAGTCGATGAGTTTGGGCATGGTGCCATGAGATCGGCGATATGATGTGATTCGTATTTGGGATACGATACGAGATTTTAGCGGGCCTTTGGACGTGTGTTTTACACACGCGCTTATATCTGTTTAGATGGTATCGATTGTACTAGACTTAGATCAGTACCCCAGATCATGAGAGATGAAGATAAGGATACCGAATAATTAATGAGCTGACCGTGATATTGAACCGAACCCAGATTTGGGATTGCCGTACCATGGATTTACGTACGAGCTATATATTGATGATAGATCAGCGCTCATGACTCGAGGATGTTATATGATGTATATTGTATCGTATGTAATACTATTGAGACAGGATCACCAACTATTATAATTATATTTATATATATATTGACTCAGATGTAGGTGGTTTCCATAACCCTCCTGTTTAGCTTGTTTGTCAGGTCTGTAGATTACTTAGTAGACATTAGAGTAGACCCGAGTCATACCTATTTCAAAACTAACGAATCGGGGATATTTTAAAGATAGGCAAAAGGGATTCTAAGGATATTTCCCAAATGACGCATCTTTTCTTAAAACACCGTAGCCCTTATTTTACCAAAAACCCCGGTTCGTCTTATTTCAAACAGCAAAGCTGCAGGATATATTTATTGAGGTTGATTCTTCACTGTTGCGTTGATTATTCGATTCCGCATATTCATGCTATTTGCATTGCATGGCTTATGTTTATTGATATATTACTATCATGCTGCTAGAACACCAGCACCATTATCGATGATACATATGTCCCACGTACACTTTCCGTCGGCTCACACACTTCATCATCGATAATTGCCATATCACTATACTGTAGTACTGTTGCATTCAGGATATGACTCTTGCATGGCATACATACGTATTTGCACTTACATTGATGGTTCTGGCTTCATGAGAGATTTGGGGACCGCAAAATACCTTTTAAAGCTGATTCATTTTAAAGAAGCGGTCTTCCCTACAGATGTGCATATTACTATTCCATATTGCATGACATACTGACATGTTTACAGCTCTTTTACATGTCGCATACATCATGCTTTCTGATTATACGCATTGAGATATGTTGTTTCCATGATATTTCTGGATTTGGGAATCGTGGGTATTTCAAAAGAGAATATGTAATTGTTTTAAAAACCCGGTATCCCTTGATATGATATTTCAGTACGTCCACCATGTGTTTTCTCGGTGCTGAGAGCGACATGTGAAACCCGATTCGAGGAGCGGATGAAGCCGATTGCGGGTACATGGTGGACCCCGTATGGTACCCCGGGGCGAGAACGGATTCGCTGTGTAGTAGACGGTGAGCCTGGCAGAGGGACTACTACCTACCGGTGATTGGTTGGACCTGGAGTTTATCCGTAGGATACTAACCAGAGTTGATAGATGGATATGGGCGTACTGCTGGGGCCGAAGGACGATTCCGCAGACGGAGCTCGTGGGCTGATCCAGACTGACGGAGCCCGATTTATGAGGATTTATGTGCTGATGCTGGGCACAACTTTCATGATGTTTTTGAGTGTCGTTGCTGGACACTCCGGTTCCATGATTTTGACGTGTCATGAGGGACACAGATGGTTTATATCCTCATATTTCCATGCATATGCTTTATGATATTTACATGCATGTTGGTTATTGTCATTGGGTGACGAGTGGACGGGATCTACACAAATTCAGATTTGATTACATTGATCATACCTCATATTTATGATATGCTATTACCTGAGGCACTGCCACGACTACTTGGCCCTACACTTATGTATAGAGGTTACATTTGCCAGTTTAGTATGCTTCAGACTTAATCTTATTGAGGTTATATATATCTGATCGTATTGACCTAGGATGAGTCATACATATGATTTTTGCTTGTAGATATTTTCTATTCACTAGTTGGCAACTCGCCCCCGTTGTGCCACGGTTCTTACAGGTTTTGCCGTACAGGTTTATTGCGGCTTTTCTGGCACATTGCTTCCATTACAGGTGACTTGCTTTGGTAGGTGGGTTCTTCTGTATCAGAACTACCATTGCACATGTATTATTCATTGTATCTAGAAATTCCATCAACCAAAAGTTGTATATTGTTTCAGACTTAGAAATCAGTTATGTATTATTTCGACCTTAGAGTCGCGCGTAGCAGTATTATGGTATTCATGTTGATTTTGACTTTTCTTTTGAGTTTTGATCCTCGCCCTTCGGCGTTGTATATTATTATTGCTTGCGTGGTTGTGACCGTCGATTGACG
This sequence comes from Agapanthus africanus, assembly GCA_030015575.1. NCBI lineage: Eukaryota > Viridiplantae > Streptophyta > Magnoliopsida > Asparagales > Amaryllidaceae > Agapanthus > Agapanthus africanus. The sequence continues at coordinate 465,824,895 of CM057339.1, read as the reverse complement.
AAGAGCTAGCTCCTGCTTGGGGATGCCTTTTATCATTGCTTATATATTAACCTTATTGTACCCCGTTCAGGGCCAGTTTTTACAAAGGAAACTCTGCCGAAATTTTCAGAAAAGAGTATACATTTTAAAAATGCATATTCGGCTAAGTTATTTAAAAACCTTGATTTCAAAACATGTTTTCTTCACTCCTTTAAACTGGCTTTCTTTATTTACTCCTTAAAATGGTTTTAGATTTCTGGGCTTTTGGCTTACTTGGATTTGATGGGGTCCTATAGACTTCATATGATTCATGTGCCAGTCACGGGCTATTTCGGGTCGTGACAAATTTGATATCAGAGCGCTAGGTTAACCTTGGTTCGAGTCTAAGTTTGACTATGTGGAGCCTAGGGCGTTTATATATATACGGAACTTAGGCTTGACATTACGGAACTTAGACTTAGTCGAGGGGGTATTATATCCGAACTTTCGTCGCGTAGGATAGCCCTTGGTTGATGGAGTAGGTAGCTTGAGTAGAGGGACGTACCGTACGTATTTTCCGCGGCATACTTACGACACGCCACTTCGTTTAAGAAACCTTAGGATGTACATTTTCTTGCACAGTATTATATTCATTCGTATGATCCATCCTCATCGATTTTGGTTATGATTTCGCTGCCACGGTTGCACGGGCAGAGTGAGCTACGGCTCGAGTTGCGTTAGTATGAGCTCTTCGTGGATGAGGACTGACCAGGGTGTGATTCCAGAGACATACAATTGCATATAGAGGCTTCGTTTTATTGTGTTTTCGCGCCTTGAGCGTTTGACAGATCGCTTTTACGAGATTTCTCGGACGTGCCGATCGGTACCAGAGGATTGAGCCACTGATAGAGGCCAGCCAGGATGTGATGACCTTTGATATATCGCTTACTCATGATGATTGAGGCGCTATGCAGCGTACGGACGAATGAACCAGTTGCTGCTGCACATGACGAGATATCACCCAGATGATTGGAGCTACTGCAGCTTTAGTATATACTCAGTGATATGATGGAAGGTCGTTAGTCACTGAGGATGAATGACTAGGGCATGTGGTTCGTTCGCTTACCCCGATGCGAGGTCATCAGGTAGATTGATTCCAGTTAGAGAGGACTTCACGTAGATTCGTTGAGAGTCGATAGCGACGATCGAATGTCAAAAACTCATATTCCAAGTTTAAAGTATTCGGAAAAACATGCAAGCGATTCTATAGACCCTCTAGAAGAATGAAACCCTAACTCGACATAATGACCGTGTGAAAACCTTTGAACCTTAGGGTTTGCGGCAGTTCCGCGGCGCCATTAGTGAGGCTTGGGTTTGCCCTTCTACGGTTGGAACACCGATACTGTGATGTGTACTCGATACTATTAAACCGTACCCAAGATGTTGAGCTCTTGGGGGATTCTGAGGTTTTGACAAATCGATCAGATGGTTCGGCACCTTTCGGATATTATGTGATGGGACACATTGCTTGGGAGACTCCAGATACGAGTATAACCATTGGAGCGTAGTCCATGCAGTCACGAGTAGACGAGTCCGAATCAGTCGACATTGGAAGAAAGTGGAGTAAAGAGTTCACACGAAATTTCGACGAGATGACGTTCCACTCCGCTGACATCAGAGATACGATGTGTCTACAGAGGCGTTGGGATGCGACCAGCTTCCGAGGAAATGCTGTACTGAGATTCCAGATTTTCTAGAGAGCGAGAAGAGATTGTGTATGAGTACCAGCCTACGTACAGTTTGGCTTAGGCGAGATTGGAAGAGACCTTAAGTAGGATTCCTTCCAGGACACTGCTGCAAAAAGATTTGCACCAGGAGCAGATGTGTTACGTGTATTCGGAGGACCAGAGGTCGGCGCTAGTGACGTGCTGCTTTACGAGTAGTCGTGATGATTGATCGAGAGATGACCAGAAAAGTGCCAGGAAGAAATCGTTTCCGTTAGCATACCTGACAGGGTCGATGAGCCGATGGATTGCGAGATTGGTAATCCATAGAGAAGATGAGGACGCCAGACCGTGAGTAAGAGGCAAGTAGATATTTTGCGCTGCTAGCATTAGATATACCGACGGCGGTAATTATGATTTGTGATTTTGTGTTTTGACTATCATGTATTCGTCACTTTGGATTTCGGTATTTTGGCGATCTATTTACATGATTTGGTCTTGATGGCTGAGTTCCATGATTTCTGTTTTTGGCACCATGGTTTCAGTTACTGGGTATTTATATTTTGCGCGTAGTTATTACGCTTGAGGCACTGTTCGTGATTTCATGCCTATAGTATGCCTGTGATTTGATTTATGCTTCCAGCATCGTTTTCATGCACTTTTAGTGTTTTGAGTTGATTTGTGCACACTGATGCACATTGTTGTGAGCTTATACACCATGGTATACCTGATTTGGATTGAGCCATATTGTATACCGTCGACCTCGATTCTGATTTTGATGATTGATTTCGTGATTTCGTTCATGATGGATGCACTGATTGGACTTTCGCATATGTTGGGCGCATGTTTTGAGATACGATTTTGGTGCACACCAGATGCACTAAATCGGGATTCTTCGTGCATGTCAGATGCACCTAATTTTGCTGTCAGGCACGCACGTTGCCTATGACAGATACTTCGTGCATGCCCGTTGCACCTAGATGTTGTTTCTTTGCACATGTAAGACACATATATGGATTTTGATTCCGTGCGCACCGAACGCATAAGGTATTCTTATATACATGTTGGCATTGATTTTTATGGAGCAGTAGGTTTTATGATATTTGCTATGTGTTTTCGTACTGAGCAGGACTAGTCAGAGAACAGTACCTGGATATATTTTGCATGCATTGATAGTTATCGAAGGGATTTCCAAAATGCGAGCTATACTCTCAGTATTTGCCTACTTGTCCGATATGACACGAAAACATTTAAAACAAGGAAACCATTCTAAATTGTTTTCAAAAGGGCGGAACATATAGGGTGAACAAAAGATATATGCATATATGGTTATTTTATTCTGAAAGACGTTCGCCACTGTGCAGTATTATGCGCATCGCACAGCGACTTAAAATGATTTGGCATGCATTTACTTCAGCTATTTACATGTATAGATTCGATATTTAAATGTACAGTTCTAATTTATAGTATATTGGTTTTGTATTGGACTTGAAATTTGTGTCTTTACCATAACTCCGATGATTGCGGGATGCTTGACGGAGTTTTGCTTTTGAGTTATCTGCTCATTATCCATGTGTACAAATTGCGCTATGATGCGTTTTATGTGTTGATAATTTCGGAACCCCGAAGACTTGGACTTTGTATCGAAATGTTTTAGAATTTGGGGGTTTAAATTTAAATTCGGGGATCGAATTTCTTTAAGGGGGGAAGATTGTAACATTTCAAAATAATAAAATATTATTTTTAGGAATTTTTATAATTTAATATTATTTTAATGAATATTTTAATATTTCGGTATAATTAAATACCGATAAATGGGAAAAATTTTGGAAAAATTATGGAAAATTCTAAAATAGGGTATTTTATGGGATTATGCCATTTTAAAGTTTTTTTGATCATTTATATGCTAATTTAGCGCTAATCGCGATTAAAAATCGCTAATCGGATTTTTGGCTTTTTCGTGCAAAACATGCACATATCTTTTTGCTACAATCGTGTTACATTTTCTTAACATGGCTATTACTTTTGGTTTACTGTTTGAATGAGAAGGTTTTGGAAAAGAAAAGAATAGAAAAGGGTTTTGATTAAAGATAAGTGGTATTGTAAGAGAGAGGGGTAGGTGAGGGTGTTGACTTGGCCCTTCTCTTCATCTCTTCCTCTCATTTTCTCTCTCCCTCTTCCTCCATCTCCTGCTGCTGCCGCCCTCTTTCTCTCCCTCTTACAAAATCATCACAATTACACACAAAACCCCACTCCCTTTTCACAAAAAAGGTGCACGAGCTCGAGACAAACACATCGGACCAAGAAAGCAAGGATTTTGGCCACTTGGGGCAACTCAAGAATTTTTTTGAGTTGCCAAATGAGGTATTTACTGAACCATTAGATTAGTTTTTGCATTACTTATACCCTTATGTTAAAATTGAATCGATATCGGGTGATGTTATGGACTTAAGGAAGACCTAGTTAGGGTTTGAGGGAATTGAGAGTTGTGTTGTGAAATTGAGATCAGTAGAGGCCACCCCAACACCCTAGTGCTTGAATTGTGACCCAAAACAGAGACTAGAAACCCGGAATATGAATTTCGAAACCCCGACATCGGATAAATGTGTGATTTTAGAGGGTGTTTTGGAATCTGGAGCAACCCGGGGACATTAGAATTGATTTTGGGATTACTGGGAGTCGTGCAGGCACCTAGGAAGCTACCACTGAGACCCGAGCCCCAAATTCAAACCCCAGGCCGCAGATTTAATCATTCTGGCCGCAATTTGCGGCCAGAGTATGATGGATTTGGTTCAGATTTGGTCCATGGGTCCTTTTGCATTAAAATAGACCCCTCCTACATACAGTTTTGGCTAATTGTCATCTGGGGAAAATCTGGGAGCATTTTGGTGTGTTTTAGGCTATATTTTCCGTATTTTAAAATGCACTTTCTTGATATTTGGATTTGTATTTGGTTGTCGGGTGTTCGTACATCGACAACAGGGATTGTTTGATTGATTTGCACGTTTAGGCCATAAGTTCCAACCTATGAGCACACTGTGCGCTGTATCGGTTTTCTGCCTCGATTTTAATACATATTGTGACTGTTTATTATTATGGATACCCTCTCAAAGATTCCGAGGCGAAGAAGCGCGGCGTCATCGATTTCGGCGAGCGAAGACCAGGTCAGTAGGTTATATCTACGGGGGGAAGTCGGGTGGATGGCGTATAGCACCCCCGCATTTCGATGTCTAGTATACTATATATACTATATATATGATTGGTTATTGAGTGATGTGGAGATTATAGATGTGTTAGGTGTACTATGGATATTTAGGGTTAGAAGTGAACTAGTGTATTTTCCTAGTTGCGAACCCTAGCATAGGTTTACACCCACCCACCGACATGCTTATTGCTATACTTATATCGTGATGATGAGGATAGTGTAAGATACTGGAGATGAGTCGATGAGTTTGGGCATGGTGCCGTGAGATCGGCGATATGATGTGATTCGTATTTGGGATATGATACGAAATTTTAGCGGGCCTTTGGATGTGTGTTTTACACACGTGCTTATATCTGTTTAGATGGTATCGATTGTACTAGACTTAGATCAGTACCCCAGATCATGAGAGATGATGATAAGGATACCGGATAATTGATGAGTTGACCGTGATATTGACCCATACCCAGATTTGGGATTGCCGTACCATGGATTTACGTACGAGCTATATATTGATGATAGATCCGCGCTCATGACTCGAGGATATTATATGATGTATATTGTATCGTATGTGATACTATTGAGGCGGGATCACCGACTATTATAATTATATTTATATATATATCGACTCAGATGTAGGTGGTTTCCATAACCCTCATGTTTAGCTTGTTAGTCAGGTATGTTGATTACTTAGTACACATTAGACTAGACCCGAGTCATACCTATTTCAAAACTAACGAATCGGGGATATTTTAAAGATTGCCAAATTGGATTCCACAAATATTTCCCAAACGACGCATCTTTTCTTAAAACACCGTAGCCCTTATTTTACCAAAAACCCCGATTCGTTTTATTTCAAATGGTAAAGCTGCAGGATATATTTATTGAGGTAGATTCTTCGTTGCTGCGTTGATTATTCGATTCCGCATATTCATGCTATTTGTATTGCATTGCTTGTGTTTATTGATATATTACTATCATGCTGCTAGGACACCAGCACCATTATCGATGATGCATATGTTCCACGTACACTGTCCGCCGGCTCACACACTTCATCATCGATAATTGTCATGTCACTACACTGTAGCACTGTTGCATTCAGGATATGACTCTTGCATGGCATATATACGGATTTGCACTTACATTGATGGTTCTGGCTTGATGAGAGATTTAGGAACCGCAAAATACCTTTTAAAGCTGATTCATTTTAAAGAAGCGGTCTTCCCTACAGATGTGCATATTACTATTCCATGTTGCATGACATACTGATATATTTACAGCTCTTTTACATGTCGCATACATCATACTTTCTGATTATACACATTGAGATATGTTGTTTCCATGATATTTCTGGATTTGGGAACCGTGGGTATTTCAAAAGAGAATATGTAATTATTTAAAAAACCCGGTTGCCCTTGACATGATATTTCAGTGCGTCCACTATGTATTTTCTCGGTGCTGAGAGCCACATGTGAAACCCGATTCGAGGAGCGGACGAGGCCGATTGCGGGTACATGGTGGACCCGGTATGGTACCACGGGGCGAGAACAGATTCGCCGTGTAGTAGACAGTGAGCCTGGCAGAGGAACTACTACCTACCGGTGATTGGTTAGACCTGGCGGTTATCCGGAGGATACTGACCAGAGTCGATAGATGGATATGGGCGTACTGCTGGGGCCGAGGGCCGATTTCGCAGATGGAGCCCGTGGGCTGATCCGGACTGACGGAGCCCGATATATGAGGATTTACGTGCCGATGCTGGGCACAGCTTTCATGATGTTTTTGAGTGTCATTGCTGGACACTCCGGTTCCATGATTTTGACGTGTCGCGAGGGACACAGATGGTTTATATGCTCATATTTCCACGCATATGCTTTATGATATTTACATGCATGTTGGTTATTGTCATTGGATGGCGAGTGGACGGGATCCACATACATTCAGATTTGATTATATTGATCATACCTCATATTTATGATATGCTATTACCTGAGGCACTGGCACGACTACTTGGCACTATACTTATGTATAGAGGTTACATTTGCCAGTTTAGCATGCTTCAGACTTATTCTTATTGAGGTTATATATATCTGATCGTATTGACCTAGGATGAGTCATACATACGATTTCTGCTTGTAGATATTTTCTATTCACGAGTTGGCAACTCACCTCCGTTGTGCCACAGTTCTTGTAGGTTTTGCCGTACGGGTTTATTGCGGCTTTTCTGGCACATTGCTTCCATTACGGGTGACTTGCTTTGGTAGGTGGGTTGTTCTGTATCAGAACCACAATTGTACATGTATTATTCATTGTATCTAAAAATTCCATCAACCAAAACATGTATATTGTTTCAGACTTAGAAATCAGTTATGTATTATTTCGACCTTAGAGTCACGCATAGCAGTATTATGGTTTTCATGTTGATTTTGAGTTTTCTTTTGAGTTTTGATCCTCGCCCTTCGGCGTTGTATATTATTATTGCTTGCGTGGTTGTGACCGTCAATTGACGAAGAGCTAGCTCCCGCATGGGGATACCTTTTATCATTGCTTATATATTATCCTTGTTGTACCCCGTTCGGGGCCGGTTTTTACAAAGGAAACTCTGCCGAAATTTTCAGAAAAGACTATACATTTTAAAAATGCATATTCGGCTAAGTTATTGAAAAACCTTGATTTCAAAATGTGTTTTCTTCACTCTTTTAAACTAGTTTTCTTTATTTACTCCTCAAAATAGTTTTAGATTTCTGGGATTTTGGCTTACTTGGATTAGATGTGGTCCTATAGACTTCATATGATTCAAGTGCCAGTCACGGGCTATTTCGGGTCGTGACAGCGGTATACCTGATTTGGATTGAGCCTTATGGTATACTGTCGATTTTGATTCTGATATTGATGTTGATTTCTTGCACTCCATGCATTTGTTTTGGATTTTCGCGCGTGTTGAGCGCTTGTTTTGAGATACGATTTTGGTGCACACTAGATGCACTAAATCGGGATTCTTCGTGCATGTCAGATGCACCTGATTTTTGCTGTCAGGCACACACGTTGCCTATGACAGATGTTTCATGCACACCCGTTGCACCTTGATGTGGTTTCTATGCACATGTATGGCACATATATGGATTTCGATTTCCGTGCACACCAGACGCACAGGGTATTCTTATATACATTTTTGGGATTTATTCCTTATAGACCAGTATGTTTTATGCTGTTTGCTATTTGTTTTCGTACTGAGCATGACTAGTCAGAGGATAGTACCTGGATATATATTTTTCACGCACTGATAGTTATCGTAAGGATTTCCAAAAAGAGAGTTATAGTCTCAGTATTTACCTACGTGTCTGATATGACACGACACGTTTTAAAATAAGGAAACCCTTCTAAATTGTTTCCAAAACGGCGGAACGTACATATTAAACAAAAGATATATACTTATATGGTTATTTTCTTATGATAGACGTCCACCACTGTGCAGTGTTATGCGCATTGCACGGCGAATTTAAAGGATTTGGCATGCATTTCCTTCAGATATTTACATGTATAGATTTGATATTTACGTGTATAGCTCTGATTTATATCATATTGGTTTTGCTTTGGTTTTGGCATCCGTGTCCTTACCATGACTCCGATGATTGCGGGATGCTTGACGGCGTTTTGATTTTGAGTTATCTGTTCATTACTCATGCACATGCATTGCGCTATGATGCGTTTTATGTATTGATGATTTCGGAGCCCCGACGACTTGGACTTTCCTTTGAAATGTTTTAGAATTTGGGAGTTTAAATTTAAATTCGGGGACCGAATTTCTTTAAGGGAGGAAGATTGTAACATTTCAAAAAAACAAAATATTATTTTTCGGAATTTTTATAATTTAATATAATTTTAATGAATATTTTAATATTTCGGTATAATTAAATGCCGATAAATGGGAAAAATTTAGGAAAAATCTTAAATAGGGTATTTTATGGAATTAATCCATTTTAAAGTTTTTATGATAAAAAATATGCTAATTTAGTGCTAATCGCGATCAAAAATCGCTAATCGGATATTTAGCATTTTTGTGCAAAACATGCACATATCATTTTTCCACACTTGCTACATTTTCTTACATGTTTTGGAGTGCATGGTTTGTTTTCGGTTTACTATTGTGAGGAGAAGAAAATGAAAGGAGAAGAAAAGAAAAGGAGAAAAGGAAAGGTGAAAGAATGATTAGGAGAGAGAAAGAGTAGGTATGGGATCAAAACCCTGGTTGTGAGCCATCCCCCCCCATCATTTCTTCAACCCATTTTCTCTCTCCCTCCTCTCATGTGCTGTTGCTGCTGCATTTCCCTCTTCCTCCTCCATCTTCAATCCCCCATAACACCATGAATACAACTCCAAAAGCCAATTCCCATTTCACGAAAATTGTTCACAAGCTCGAGAGGAACACATTGGACCTAGAAAGTGGGGATTTTGAGGACTTTGAGCAACTCAAGAAAATTCTTGAGTTGCCAAAGGAGGTAATTTTTGCACCATTAGAGTAGTGTTTCTATTCCATATGCATCTATACTTGTTTCATGTCGATATTGTGTGGTTTGATGAACCTTGGAATTCCAAGTTAGGGTTTAGGGTTTGAAATGAAATCAAAGGTGAATTGAGGTGTCATTAGGGACTACAACCCCTGTTGTGATGTTACATTGGACTAAACCATAGACTAGAACCTGGAATACGTATTTATGAAAACGATATCGGGAATAACTGTGATTCTGTGAGTGTATTTGGAAATCTGCTAAAACCCGGGTAACTTGAAAATAATTTTGGTTTGACAGTGAGATGTGCAGGCAACTAGGAACCATCACCCAAAGCCCTAGCCCCTACCCCTATCTTCAGGCCACCAATTAATCCATTCTGGATGCAATTTGCAACCAGAGCATTGGTTCTTGGATCCGTGATGGTTCTGTAGTTTTATCCCCTATAAACTAGACCCTTGGCATATGCAATTTTGACTGATTCTACATAGTGTAGAATCTGGGATAATTTTCTTGCGTTGACGTGTTGTTTTACGACTTTTTTTAGCATGGATTTTGGTATTTGATGAATCGTTTCTGCCGGGTGGCATTTGAACGTCAACGACAAAGGGTTATTGGTCGTGTTTGCATGCGAGACTATAGGTTTTTACCTATGAGAGTAGCGTGTGCCGTTTTGGTTTCCGATGTGATTTTCATATGCTTTTGCGATTATATTATATTGTAGGTACCCTACGTGATGTCTAGGTGTTGAAGATGAAGATGGCGGCATCGACATCGGCACACGAGAAGGAAGGTAGTTAGATTTATATTTACGGGGAGAAGTCGGGTGGATGGCGTATAGCACCCCTGCAGTACGAAGTTGGTATACTATATATGTATATGTTATATATATATATGATAGCCTATAGTGTGTCGTGGATATTGAGATTAGATGTACTATGGATAGATTAAGGTTAGAAGTAAAGTAGTGAAGTTACTAGTCGCGAACGCTAGAATACGTTTACACCACACGCACACATAGGCTTATTTGATATACTTATACTGTGATGATGAGAATAGTGGATGACATTGGAGATGAGTCGATGATATTGAGCATAGTGCCATGAGGTCGGTGATATGATGCGATTCGTAATTGGGTTACGACATGTGATTTTTAGCGGGCCTTTGGACGTGTGTTTCACACACGCATTCATATTTATATAGATGGTATCGATTTGTACTAGACTTAGATCAGTACCCCAGATCATGAGATATGATGATAAGGATACCGGATAATTGATGAGATGACTGTGATTTTTGACCCGTACCCAGCTATTGTGATGCCGCACGATGATTTACCGTACGAACTTTATATTGATGATAGATCCGCATTCATGACTCGAGGATGTCATATGATATACTGTATCGTACGCGATACTATTGAGGCGGGATCACCGACTATTATACTTAGATATATATCGACTCAGATTTAGGTGGTTTCCATACCCCTCCCGATTAGCTTGTTAGTTAGAAGTAGTTTGCTTAGTAGATGTTAGGTAGACCGAGTCATACCTATTTCAAAAACTAACGAATCGGGAGTATTTAACAGATAGGCAAAGGGATGCTACGGATATTTTTAAAAAAAGCATCTTTTCTTAAAAACACCGTAGCCCTTATTTTACTAAAAACCCTGATTCGTCTTATTTCAAATGGCAAAGCTGCATGACCTTTATATATTGTTGTAAATTCTTCACAGTTGCGTTGATTATTCGATTTGCTCATATTCATGCTATTCGCTTCGCATTGCATGTGTAAATGAGTTTATTGTATATTAAACCCATGCTGTTAGGACACCAGTACCGTTATCGATGATGCGTATGTTCGACGTACACTTGATTGCCGGCTAACACACTTCATCATCGATAATTGCCATGTCACTACACTGTAGGATTGTTGCATTTAGGATATGACCCTTGCATGGCATACTTGTGCACATACTTACTGTACACTCATACTTGTACACTTACATATTTGCACATACATAGATAATTTCTCGCTTGATTTGGAGATTTGGGAACCGCAAGATACTCTTTAAAACTGATTCATTTTAAAAGAGCGGTTTTCCCCAATATGTGCATATTACTATTCCATGTTGCATGATATACTGATATGCTTACATTCTTTATATGTCGCATACATCATGCTTTCTGATTATACACATTAAGATATGTTGTTTCCATGATATTTCTGGATTTGGGAACCGTGGGTATTTTAAAAAAAGAGTATGTGTTGTTTCAAAAATCCGGTTACCCTTGATATGATATTTCAGTACGTCCACCATGTGTTTTCTCGGTTCTGAGAGTGGCATGTGAGACCCGATTCGAGGAGCGGTAGGCACCGTCTGCGGGTACATGGTGAACCCGGTGAGGTACCCCGGGGCAAGAAGACTCGTATATGCTAGACGGTGAGCCCGGAAGGGGAGTACTACCTACCGGTGATTGTGTTGAGCTTGGTGGATATCTGGGGGATACCGGCCGGAGTTGAGAGATAAGATGGGCCGATCCGGATGACGGAGCGCTATATATATGAGGATTTACGTGCCGATACTAGGCACAAATTTCATGATGTTTTCGAGTGTCGATGCTTGACACTCAGGTTCCATGATTTGATATGTCGCGAGCGACACATGTTGATCTACATCCTCATACTTCCATGTTTATGCTTTATGATATTTACATGCATGATGTTTATTGTCATTGGGTGACACGTGGACGATTTCCAAATACATATAGTTGACATTGATGACATTGATCACATAGTTGGATGATATCCACTTTTTCTTAGACTTCATGATATAGTCGACATTGATCATACCTCATATTGTTGATATGTTATTACCTAAGGCACTAACACGAGCACTTGGCACTACACTCATGTATAGATGTTACATTGCCATCTTATCATGCTTCAGACTTATTCATTTGAGCTTTATATATATATATCTGATCGTATTGACCTAGAATTGTGTCATACATACGATTTCTGTTCTGTGATGTTTTCTATTCACGAGTTGGCAACTCATCCCCGTTGCGCCACAGTTCTTGCTGGTTTTGCCGTACAGTTTTCATTGCGGCTTTTCTGGCGCACTGCTCCCTTTCTGGGTGATTGCATTGGTAGAAGAGTTCATTCGCATCGTGACCACCCTTGTATTATTTTATTCAGTTATATCTAGTAATTCCATCAACTAAAATTTGTATATTGTTTCAGACTTAGAAAACCAGTTATGTATTATTTCGACACTAGAGTCGCGCGTTGTAGTATTATGGTTTTCATGTTGATTTTGAGTTCTTTTTAAGTTTTGATCCTCGCCCTTTGGCGTTGTATATTATATTGTTTGTGTGGTTGTGACCGTCAATTGAAGAAGAGCTAGCTCCATGTTGGGATGTCTTTTATCATTGTATATATATTATTCTTGTTGTACCCCGTTCGGGGCCAGTATTTACAAAGGAAACTCTACCGAAATTTTCAGAAAAGACAATACATTTTAAAATCGCATATTCGGCTTATTTATTTAAAAACCTTGCTTTCAAAATGTAACATTTCAGTAATATATAATATTATTTTTGGAAATTCAATAATTAAAATAATAAATTTTATGAATATTATTAAGGTATAGAAATTAGTTTTAATAGAATTGTATGATTTTATTTGTATATAGTTTGGAAATATTTGGAAATTAGGATGAATTATTGATTTTGAAAGCATTTGATTGATTTGGACATTTCATAAATCATTATACAATTAATTGTGCACAAGTTAATGCTAAACTTAATTAATATTTTACTAATTATACATTAAACATGTCCATATATCATGACATGCAACATATCATATCATGTCTGCAACACATGTTATATTTTTGAATCATGACTTTATTTCTTCATTTACTTTTAAATGGTTTTTGTGTTATTTAGAAAGGAAAATGAGAAGAAAAAGGAAAAGATATTTTGAGGGGGAAGGCAGGCAAGCAATCCCTTAAAAGCCAGACCAGCTTCACCATCTCATTTCTCCCCCCACCCACAAATGAAAATGAAATGATATAAAAAAAATCGATGAATGGGTCGGATCAGATAAACGCGGGCCTCCCAGAGGAACTGCTGTTCGAGATCCTGCGGAGGCTCGACGGATCCAAGTTGGACTACGAAGCCGCCGCCCTCGTCTGCAAGAAATGGTCTCGGATCGAGTGCTCACACCGCACCATGAAGATCAGCGGAGGCAGAGGCTTGATCTCTCTGCAGCACCTTTGCCGTCGATTCACCGGAGTTCGCCTTCTCTTCATCAACGAGCGCATACCCATCAACAACACCCTGCCCTTTCATCTCCTCTCCCTCATCCCGAGAAAGAGACGAGCCCAATCTTCTTCTAGATGTCATCATGTGGCGGAACATAGTGAGACCGATAGTGAATCAGAGCACTTCTCTCCGAATGATACCAGTTTAGCCTCTATTGACGACGGGTGCAAGGGACTTGAAAAATGGTGCTCAAATTTGACATCCTTAGGATTAAAAAGCATAGCAGACAACTACAAATCATTGAAAACCTTGGACATGCAGGGTTCTTATATTGGAGATAATGGTCTCACTGCTGTAGGATAATGCTGTAAGCAACTTGAAGATTTAAATTTATGATTTCGTGAAGGATTAACTGATGCTGGCATGATTGGGTTTGCCCAACTCTGTGGGATGTCACTGAAGTCTTTAGGAATGAAGGCATAATTTCTGTTGCTAGAAGTTGCCAATCTTGAAGGCCTTAAAGCTACAGTGCAAAAATCTTACTGATGAGGCGCTCCAACAAGTCGGTTCCATGTGTCTGTCACTGAAGTTATTGTCTCTCTACAGCTTCCAGAGATTTACTGACAGAAGCCTTTTAGCTATTGGGAAAGGATGCAAAAATTTAAGGAATCTCGCTCTTAATGACTGCTATTTCTTGAGTGACAAGAGTCTTGGAGCTGTAGCAACTGAATGAACAAAGCTAACGCATTTAGAGATAAATGGTTGCCACAACATTGGAACGTATGGACTTGAGTCCAATGGCAAATCTTGCAGATACCTTCACATGGACTTTCGGGACGATAAAAGGAGAGCCAGGCGTCATCGACTTCGGCAAGCGAGGATCCAGGTGAGTAGATTATATCTACGGGGGAAATCGGATGGATGGCGTATAGCACCCCCGAAACTATAGGATAGTGTTTTTACCCTGTTAATTATGAGCTTGGAGGTGTTATTGGATACTTAGCGAGTAGGGTATTTTAGCAGATCTTAGGTTAGATTTGGTTGATCTAGGAAAACTACCCGGAGGATGATGTATCTTGGAAGCGAGTCACAGAATACGTGTGGTCACACCCACACGCACACACGCACACTTGATTTCTTGTGTATATGGGTATATATTTGTGTGTGTTTGTGTGTGAGTGTAGGTATATATACATATAAACACACACACATACCCGTGAGACGAGGATGGTGTATGATACTTGGAGATGAGTCGATATGATCAGGCATGATGCCGTGAGCTTTGATATGCGATTGAGGCATGATTTGATATATGATAGGATATTATAATGGATCTCTGGGCGATGTGTACTCATTCATACGATGATACATGTTTGATGATAGTGGAATTTATTAGATTTTAGAACAATACCCTGATTATGATATTGTTCGGTGATGATACCATAAGAATGATGACACATTCATGATAGCTGATCCGTACCCTCGATTTGCGGATGCTGTACGCTGGATTTCACCGTACGAGGTATATATCTGATGATTGATCCTCACTATAGACTTGAGAATACCGTACTATATGTTACACGGTACATGATGCTATGCGGCTGGATCGTCGACTTCTAGGTATATCGACTCGGTTTACATGGTTAGATTTTCTTATCCTTCCGACCCATTCTTAGTTAGCCTCTCGGTGTTTTGGTAGATGCTAGAGTAGGCTCGAGTCATACCTATTCTAAGAACCCCGATTCATGCTAATTCAAACCACAAACTGTATGACTCGTAATTGGTATATATATATATATATTCTAAATGTGCTTTTACTACACATTCACCGCTGTGTTCATGCTGTTGTCATCGCATTGCATATTTATACTTGTGTTTCTTTAGTGATTATGATCCCTGCCTGTTAGGACACCACCACCATTACCGATGATGCGCATGTTCCGCGTACACTTATTTGCCGGCTCACACACATCATCATCGGTAATTGCCATATCACGCATACTTTAGAACAACTAATTTCATTTCGTATAGCTGCAAATTAGTAGTTTAAATATATTTTAGCATGCTTACTCTCATGTGCTAGTTAGACATTGCATTTTTTTTACTTAGACACTTCATGCATTCACATATTCATATTATCGTGTAGTATTGTGGGGCTTATGCCGATACTCATTATTTACTTATTCATGATCTTTGGATTTTGGATTTTTATGAGATTTCTGGATTTTGGTGGAAAACCGCAAGAATTTAATAAAAGCTTAGTATCAACATTTATTTTAAAAATGCAAGTTGCGGTTTTCTCGTGATGTATGTGTCGTCCCCCATGAGATTTCATGTTTTCTGTTGGATTTTGAGACCCGATTCGAGGAGTGGATGAACCGCCTCGGGTACATGGTGGGCCTGGTAAGGTACACCGGGGCAAGAAGCTCGAGTTGTAGACGATGAGCCTGGCAGGGGATGATTACCTACCGATGATGTCTGGCGCGGCGGATATCCGGAGGATACCGACCGTTATCGTGATATTGGATGATATGGGCCGATCCGGACTGACGGAGCCCGTTATATTGAGACTTTGAGATATATATGTTTTGTGTCGATGCTTAACACGATTTCCATAGATTTTATTGATGATACTTCGGTTATTTCAGAAGAATTTTTCTATGATAAAAGTAATGATTTTCTTCTACAGATATATCCAAATTTCGTGGTTGATTGTTTTTCATTCATGATGCATGCATATACATACATGACATAATACTACTTAGTGACACTGACACGAGCACCGAGTATTACACTTGTGTATAGTTTATTACCATATCACTACCAGATGTTTAGTGTTATGTTGAGTATATTAGATGATCTAGGAGAGCGTCTTGCATGCGATTTCTACTCGTAGATGTCTTCTACTCACGAGTTGGCCACTCACCCCCGTTATGCCAAATTTTCTTATAGGTTCAGGTGTACAGGTTCTTTGGCGGCTTGCTGGCACACCACTTCATTTTGGGCGATTGCTTGGTGGGTAGGTTCACTTGTATCATGACCACTATTGTATTTTCATTATTTCAGTTGTATTTAGTAAGCTCCATCAACCAGACATTGTACATTTGCTAGATCTGGAAACCGGATGTATATTCTTTCGACCTTAGAGTCCTGCTGTTTTATTTTTATGGTTTTTCTGGTTCTCTTTTTTTTTGATGATGTTAGTTCTTTCTGAGTTTTGATCCTCACCCTCTGGCGTTGTGTTTTATATTGCTTGTATGGTTGTTTCCTCCATTTGGCGAAGAGCTAGCGAAGAGCTAGTTTCTGTCTGGGGATGCCTCTATATTTTTTTTTCTTGCTTATACCCGTTTCGGGGCCAGTATTTACAAAGGAGACTCTGCCGAAATATTCAGGAAATTTTGATGCTTTTAAAATATTTAATGTGACTTATTTGGTTTAAATTTCTTTCTATAAATAAGTTTTCTTTCACTCTATTTCATTATTTCGGTTTAGATTTTTGGGCTTTGGCTTACTTAGATTACGTCATGCCTCTAAATGTTGCGTAATTTAAGTGCCGGTCACGTTCCGTACTTTCGGGTCGTGACAAAGTTGGTATCAGAGCGCTAGGTTTAACCTTGGTTCGAGCCTAGGATGACCTTGGTTGATAGAGTGGGTGACTTAAGTAGAGTGACGTACTGTATGTATGTTCCGCGACATACTTACGATACGTTATTCCGCTTAAGAAGCCATAGGATGTATATTTCTTTCCACCATATTCTATTCGTTTTTTTTATCTATCCTCGTCGATGTCGGATTATGGTCTCCGTTATCACGGTTGCATGGGCACAGAGAGCCGCGGCTAGAGTTGCGGTCAGCATGAGCTCTTCTTGTGCGAGAACTGACCAGGACGTAATTCCGGCGACACAATTGCATAGATATGTCGTTTATTGTGTTTTTCTTGAAGTAAGTATTTTGATGGATTGTTTTTACTAAGATTTCTCGAACGTTCAGATCAGCACCAGAGGATTGTGCTACTGTTAGAGGCCAGCTAGAATGTGATGACAGTTAATGTATCTTCTATCCTTGAGGGTTGATGCATTGTTTAGCGTGCGGACGAATGAGCTAGTTGTTGCTGCGACTGATAAGATATCGCCCCAGATGTTTGAAGCTATTGCAGCACGAGTTTGTACTTAGAGATATGATAGAAAATCGCTAGTCACCCATGGATGAATGACTAAGACATGTGGTTCATTTGGATACCCCGATGCGAGATTACGAGATTGGCTAGCTTTACCTAGAAGAGGCCCTCACATAGACGTGCTGTTAGTCGACTAAGAAAAGGCGTTATTTGTCGAATGCTCTAATGTAGGATCAGTTAGATGACCAGCTTCGGAGAGAAGGATCTTACCCAGATGCATTAAGAGTCGATCGAAAATAGTCAAATGAAGAGTATTCCTCCGTAAATTTAATTGAGTCCCCGAGAATGTAAATGGCAAGATGCCTACTACAGGATATCGAGATGCCGAGTACGTAGCTTTGGAAAGGAAACTCTAGATGAGTGTAGCCGTTTGGAGCGCATTTCACACAACTAGGAAGAGAGATTTCCGAATTGGTATACATTGAAGAAAAGCGGAGTAAGAAGTTCGTAAGAGATCTTGACGAGATAACTTTCCACCCCATTGACATCAGAGATTGGAATACCTATGCAGAGATGTTGAATGCAGCTATAATTCCAGAGAAAGGTCATGATGAGAATGCAGCTGTTCCGGAACAAGAAATGGATTAAGGAGTGATAGCTTCCAGGCAGTCCGGCTGGAATGAGATTTAGGAGAGACCCCAACAGAATATTTCCGGAATACTACATGAGAAAACATGGAATCAGGATCGATTGTATCACGCACATTCAGTGGGCCAGAGCTTGCCATCATTGAAGAGATATGTTACGAGCGACCATGCTAATTGGTCAAAGGAATCTTCAGGGAATCACCAAAACGAGAATGTTTTTGTTGTTACTTTGAATCGGACTGTTAAGTCGAGAAGTCAAGCAACTGGTAAGCCATAGAGAGAAACGAGGACATAAGAACAGAGGGCGATAGACCGTAGGAAGGAGGCAAGTAGATACTTGCTCTACTAGTTTTGGATGCACCGACACCTTTCAACTTTGAAGGAGAAGCAACATCAACGACAGTAATTATGATTTACGAATTGGTGATTCGAATATCACGTTTCCGTTCTTTTGGATTTTCAGTATTTGACGATTCGTTTAATGATTGATATTTCTTATGGGGACCACAGTTGCACTTGATTCGTATTTTATATTTAAGTTGTGTTGATTGTTGTTTTCATGTATATTCATCGCACTTGATTTCGATTTTTATGTACTTCGAGATATTTGATTTTAATTTCATTGTCTTGGGCTTAGGCGTTCGATGTAATTACAAGATTTTTCAGTACTGACATGATTTTGTGCTCACAGATGCACATGTTTATGAGATCAATTGCCACAGTATACTCGATTTGATTTGGTGTATGTCGTATACCGTTTATTTCGATTTTTATACTCGATATTCGTTTTCGTGCACCATGTGCATTTGATGGAGATTCTTGTGTGCACTTGGCGCACTTGATGCGATTTTGTGCACATCAGATGCACAAAATCGAAATTCTTCATGAATATTTGATGCACCTGATATTGTTGTCGTGCACACCTGTTGCACCTGACAGATGTTTTGGGTACTCCCGTTGCACTCAGTTTTGTTTCGGCACACATTTGTGGCACCGATATTTGGTTTCGATTTCCGTGCGTACCAAACGCACGTGGTATCCTTTGTTTACATTTTGGGATGATTTACTACTGAGCATCATGTTTTCATGACTGATATAGTACATGATTTAATAACCGAGAAGGACTAGTTTGAGGACAGTACCTGAATATTTTCGCATACATCAATATTTACCGAAGGGATTTCCAAAATGAGCTATAGTCTCAATATTTTTTCTGCGTGTCCGAGATGACACGAAAACTTTACAAAGGAAACCCTTCAAAATTATTTTCAATAGGCGGGATGTATATGTTAAACAAATGATATGTATATGTATGTGTGTGTGTGTGTGTGTGTGTGTATTCTTTATAATGCACGTTCGCTACTTGTGCTGTTATATGCGCATCGCACGGTGATTTGAAAGGGATTTTGTAGGCCCTTTTATTTAGTTTTTTGATGATTCCACAAAATGCATACTATATATATGTTATAGCCCTAGTTATATCATATTTGATTTTTGTAATGGATTTTGACACTAGTATTTTCGCATTTACTCCCATGATGGCGTGACGCTTGACGGAGTTTCGATTTTGAGTTTTGCACTTGTTTTTATGTGCATGCGTTGCGTTACAATATATCTTATGTGTTCGTGATTTCGGAGACCCATTAACTTGATCATTTTACTGAAATGTTTTAGTAATTGGGGGGTTTAAATTAAAATTCGGGGAACGAATTTATTTAAGGGAGGAATATTGTAACATTTCAGAAATATATAATATTATTTTTGGAAATTAAATAATTAAAATAATAAATTTTATGAATATTATTAAGGTATAGAAATTAGTTTTAATAGAATTGTATGATTTTATTTGTATATAGTTTGGAAATATTTGGAAATTAGGATGAATTATTGATTTTGAAAGCATTTGATTGATTTTGACATTTCATAAATCATTATACAATTAATTGTGCACAAGTTAATGCTAAACTTAATTAATATTTTACTAATTATACATTAAACATGTCTATGTATCATGACATGCAACATATCATATCATGTCTACAACACATGTTATATTTTTGAATCATGACTTTATTTCTTCATTTACTTTTAAATGGTTTTTGTGTTATTTAGAAAGGAAAATGAGAAGAAAAAGGAAAAGATATTTTGAGGGGGGAGGCAGGCAAGCAATCCCTTAAAATCCAGACCAGCTTCACCATCTCATTTCTCCCCCCACCCACAAATGAAAATGAAATGATATAAAAAAAATCGATGAAAGGGTCGGATCTGATAAACGCGGGCCTCCCAGAGAAGCTGCTGTTTGAGATCCTGCGGAGGCTCGACGGATCCAAGTTGGACCGCGGCGCCGCCGCCATCGTCTGCAAGAAATGGTCTCGGATCGAGTGCTCACACCGCACCATGAAGATCAGCGGAGGCGGAGGCTTGATCTCTCTGCAGCGCCTTTTCCGTCGATTCACCGGAGTCCGCCTTCTCTTCATCAACGAGCGCATACCCATCAACAACACCCTGCCCTTTCATCTCCTCTCCCTCATCCCGAGAAAGAGATGAGCCCAATCTTCTTCTAGATGTTATCATGTGACGGAAAATAGTGAGACCGATAGTGAATCAGAGCACTTCTCTCTGAATGATACCAGTTTAGCTTCTATTGACGACGGGTGCAAGGGACTTGAAAAATGGTGCTCAAATTTGACATCCTTATGATTGAAAAGCATAACTGACAACTACAAATCATTGAAAACCTTGGACATGCAGGGTTCTTATATTGGAGATAATGGTCTCACTGCTGTAGGATAATGCTGTAAGCAACTTGAAGATTTAAATTTATGATTTTGTGAAGGATTAACTGATGCTGGCATGATTGGGTTTACCCAACTCTGTAGGATGTCACTGAAGTCTTTAGGAATGAAGGCATAATTTCTGTTGCTAGAAGTTACCAATCTTGAAGGCCTTAAAGCTACAGTGCAAAAATCTTACTGATGAGGCGCTCCAACCAGTCGGTTCCATGTGTCTGTCACTGAAGTTGTTGTCTCTCTACAGCTTCCAGAGATTTACTGACAGAAGCCTTTTAGCTATTGGGAAAGGATGCAAAAATTTAAGGAATCTCGCTCTTAATGACTGCTATTTCTTGAGTGACAAGAGTCTTGAAGCTGTAGCAACTGGATGTACCATGCTAACGCATTTAGAGATTAATGGTTGCCACAACATTGGAACGTATGGACTTGAGTCCATTGGAAAATCTTGCAGATACCTTCACATGGACTTTCTGGACGATAAAAGGAGAGCCAGGCGTCATCGACTTCGGCAAGCGAGGATCCAGATGAGTAGATTATATCTACGGGGGAAATCGGGTGGATGGCGTATAGCACCCTCGAGACTATAGAATAGTGTTTTTACCCTGTTAATTATGAGCTTGGAGGTGTTATTGGATACTTAGCGAGTAGGGTATTTTAGCAGATCTTAGGTTAGATTTGGTTGATCTAGGAAAACTACCCGGAGGATGATGTATCTTGGAGGCGAGTCACAGAATACATGTGGTCACACCCACACACACACGCACACTTGATTTCTTGTGTATATGGGTATGTGTGTGTGTGTGTGTGTGTGTAGGTACACATACATACATATAAACACACATACACACATACCCGTGAGACGAGGATGGTGTATGATACTTGGAGATGAGTCGATAAGATCAGGCATGATGCCGTGAGCTTTGATATGCGATTGATGCATGATATGATATATGATAGGATATTATAATGGATCTCTGGGCGATGTGTACTCATTCGTACGATGATACATGTTTGATGATAGTGGAATTTATTAGATTTT
Source organism: Agapanthus africanus (assembly GCA_030015575.1). NCBI lineage: Eukaryota > Viridiplantae > Streptophyta > Magnoliopsida > Asparagales > Amaryllidaceae > Agapanthus > Agapanthus africanus. The sequence continues at coordinate 465,802,637 of CM057339.1, read as the reverse complement.
AGAACAATACCCTGATTATGATATTGTTCGGTGATGATACCATAAGAATGATGACACATTCATGATAGTTGATCCGTACCCTCGATTTGGGGATGCCGTACGCTGGATTTCACCGTATGAGGTATATATCTGATGATTGATCCGCACTCTGGTCTTGAGAATACCATACTATATATTACACGGTACGTGACGCTATGAGGTTGGATCGTCGACTTCTAGGTATATCGACTCGGTTTACATGGTTAGATTTTCTTATCCTTCCGACCCGTTCGTAGTTAGCCTTTCGGTGTTTAGGTAGATGCTAGAGTAGGCTCGAGTCTTACCTATTCTAAGAACCCCGATTCGTGCTAATTCAAACCACAAATTGTATGACTCGTAATTAGTATATATATATATATGTATATATATATATATATATATATTCTAAATGTGCATTACTACACATTCACCGCTGTGTTCATGCTGTTGTCATCACATTGCATATTTATACTTGTGTTTCTTTAGTGATTATGATCCCTGCCTGTTAGGACACCAGCACCATTACCGATGATGCGCATGTTCCACGTACGCTTATTTTCCGGGTCACACACATCATCATCGGTAATTGCCATATCACGCATACTTTAGAACAGCTAATTTCATTTCGTATAGCTGCAAATTAGTAGTTTAAATATATTTTAGCATGCTTGCTCTCATGTGCTAGTTAGACATTGCATTTTTTTTTACTTAGACACTTCATGCATTCACATATTCATATTATCGTGTAGTATTGTGGGGCTTATGCCGATACTCATTATTTACTTACTCATGATCTTGGGATTTTGGATTTCTATGAGATTTCTGGATTTCGGGGGAAAACTGCAAGAATTTAATAAAAGATTACTATCAACATTTTTTTTAAAAATGCATGTTGCGGTTTTCTCATGATGTATGTGTCATCCACCATGAGATTTCATGTTTTCTGTTGGATTTCGAGACCCGATTCGAGGAGTGGATGAACCGTCTCGGGTACATGGTGGGCCCGGTAAGGTACCCCGGGGCAAGAAGCTCGAGTTGTAGACGATGAGCCTGGCAGGGCATGACTACCTACCGGTGATGTCTCGCACGGCGGATATCTGGAGGATACCGTCCGTTGTCGTGATATTGGATGATATGGGCCGATCCGGACTGACGGAACCCGAGATATTGAGACTTTGAGATATATATGTTTTGTGTCGATGCTTAACACGATTTTCATGGATTTTATTGATGATACTTCAGTTATTTCAGAATAATTTGTCTATGATAAAAGTAAAGATTTTCTTCTACAGATATATCCAGATTTCATGGTTGATTGTTTTTCATTCATGATGCATGCATATACATACATGGCATGATACTACTTAGTGACACTGACACGAGCACCGAGTATTACACTTGTGTATAGTTTATTACCATATCCCTACCAGATGTTTAGTGTTATGTTGAGTATATTAGATGATCTAGGAGAGCATCGTGTATGCGATTTCTACTCGTAGATGTCTTCTACTCACGAGTTGGCCAGTCACCCCCGTTATGCCAAATTTTCTTACAGGTTCAGGTGTACAGGTTCTTTGGCGGCTTGTTAGCTGTCACGACCCGAAAGAGCACGTGACTGGCCCTTGAATCCTATGAAGTCTACAGGACTCTATCTGATCCATGTAAGCCAAAAGCCCAGAAATCTAAAACCATTTAAGGAGTAAATAAGGAAAAACTAGTTTTAAGAGTTAAAGAAATCATGTTTTGAAAATCAAGTTTTTAAATAACTAAGCCGAATTTGAATTTTTAAAATGTGTAATTTTTCCTGAAAATTTCGGCAGAGTTTCCTTTGTAAAAACTGGCCCCGAACGGGGTACAACAAGAATAACATATATAACATGATAAAAGGCATCCCCAAGCGGGAGCTAGCTCTTCGTCAATCGACGGTCACAACCACATAAGCAATAACAATATACAACGCCAAAGGGCGAGGATCAAAACTGAAAAGAAACTCAAAAACAGCTAGAAAACCGCAATACTACTAGCGCGACTCTAAGGTCGAAATAATACAATACTGTTTTCTAAGTCTGAAACAATATACAAGTTTTGGTTGATGGACAATTCTAGATACAATAAATAATACATGAACAATGGCGGTTCTGATACAAAAGAACCCACCTATCCAAGCAAGTCACCCATAAGGAAGCAGTGTGCCAGAAATGCCGCTATGGAATCTGTACGGCAAACCTGCAAGAACTGGGGCACAACGGGGGGGGTGAGTTGCCAACTCGTGAATAGAAAGATATCTACAAGCAGAGATCGAATGCTTGACCCATCCTAGGTCAATACGATCAGATATATATATAAACCTCAATATGAAATAAGCTGAAGCATGCTAAACTGGCAATGTAATCTCTATATATGAGTGTAGTGCCAAGTGCTTGTGCTAGTGCCTCAGGTAATAGCATGTCATGAAAGTGAGGTATAATCAATATAATCAAATCTGCACACACGTGGATCCCGTCCACTCGTCACCCACTGACAATAACCACCATGCATGTAATATCATAAATCATGTGCATGGGAAATAATATGAGGATATAACCACCCGTGTCCCTCGCGACACATCAAAATCATGGAACCAGGGTGCCCAGCATCGACACCCGAAAACATCATGAAAACTGTGCCCAGCATCGGCACGTAAATCCTCATATATCGGGCTCCGTCAGTCCGGATCGGCCCGCGGGCTCTGTCTGCGGTATCGGCCCTTAGCCCCAGCAGTATGCCCAAACCATCTATCGACTCTGGTCGGTATCCTCCGGATAACCGCCAGGTCCAACCAATCACCGGTAGGTACTCACCCGCCTCCAGGCTCAATCGGCAAAGCTCATCGATCATCTTGCCGAGGGGAACCATACCGGGTCCACCATGTACCCGCAATCGGCTCGTCCACTCCTCGATTCGGGTTTCACATGTCGCTCTCAGCACCGAGAAAACACATGGTGGACGCACTGAAATATCATATCAAGGGTAACCGGGTTTTTAGAGTAATGATATATTCTCTTTTGAAACACCCTCGGTTCCCAAATCCAGAAATATCATAAAAACAACATATCTCAATGCGTATAATCAAAAGCATGAAGTATGCGACATATAAAGGAAAGTATGCATATCATCATATCACACAAGGATCATATACTGAATGCAATAGTACTACAGTGTAGTGGCATGGCAATTATCGATGATGAGTGTGTGAGCCGGCAAGAAGTGTACGTGGAGCATATGCATCATCGATAATAGTGCTGGTGTCCTAGCAGCATGACTGAAATATAACCACAGTGCAAGCGATGCAATGCAAATAGCAGGAATATGCGGAAACGAATAATCAACGCAAAAGCACAGAACCTGCCCCAATAGATATGCCATGCAACCTTGCCTTTTGAAATAAGACGAATCAGGGCTTTTGGTAAAGTAAGGGCTACGGTGTTTTAAGAAAAGATGCATCATTTGAAAATATATGTATAACCCTTCTGCTTATCTTTAAAATATCCCCGATTCGTTAGTTTTGAAATAGGTATGACTCGGCCTAGTCTAATGTCTACTATATAATCTAAACAGGAGGGGTATGAAACCACCTAATCTGAGTCAATGTGTATATATATAGATATGATAGTCGGTGATCTCGCCTCAATAACATATCGTAAGATATCCTCGAGTCATGAGTGTGGATCTATCATCAATATCGGCTCGTACGGTAAATCGTCGTACGGCATCCCAATAGCTGGGTAGGGGTCAATATCACACTATCTCATCACATATCAAGTATCACTTATCATCAGATCACACAATCTGGGGTACTACTGTAAGTCTAGTACAAATCGACACAATCTATAAAAATATGCATGCGGGTAAAGCACATGTCCAAAGGCCCGCTAAAACGATCATATCGCACCTCAAAGGGTAACTATGTCACATCGCCGATCTCACGGCCTCACATCAAGTATCACCTCAAACCCACGTATCATCACCAACCCGTATATGAACACAAAGTCCCATACCCATGTGTAGATATACGCACCAATAAATGAAAGAATGTATGTGTGTAAGTGTATGTGTGAGTGCAACCACTACTCTAGGGTTCGCACTTTACTAAACCAATATATTCTTAACATCAAAAATACCATTATTACGATCAATAATCCTAAACAACACATATTAAATATACGTGTGTATACGTATTCGTATACATCACTACGGACTGCGGGGGTGCTATACGCCATCCACCCGACTTCTCCCCGTAGATATAAATCTACTCACCTCTCTTCTCGTGTGTCGGTGCCGATGTCGCCATCTTCATCCTCTTTGCATCAACATCACTCGGGGTACCTATAAGGATATCATAACGCTAAAGCACATGAAAATCACATCAGAAACTAAAACAGTACACGCTACTCGCATAGGTAGAAACCTATCGCTTCGCATGTCAACACGATCAATATCCATCCGTCGTTGACGTCCAAACGCCACCCGACAGGAATGAATCACCAAAAACCAAAATCCACGCTAAAACAAGTCTGAAATCATGCACCAACATAGGAAAAATCATCCCAGATTTCACCCTAGATGGAATCTGTCAAAACTCGATATACCCAGGGTCTAAACTATAGGAAATGGGGCCATGCACAGAAAACGAGGAAAATCCCCTCTGCTCTGGCCGCAAATTGCGGCCAGAATGGGAAAATCGGCGGCCTCATGAAGGAATTGGGTGCTAGGGTTTGGGGTGTTGGTCCTATGGTGCCTGAACATCTCACTGCCAATTCAGTTTCATTTATGGGATCTCGGGGTGATAGCAGATTCCATATAACAGTCCCAGATTTCCTGTTTTCCCCGATATCGATTCCGAAATTCCGTATTCTGTTTTCAAGTTCAGGTTTGGGTTCAAATTAGCATTACACCAGGGTTTCTAGGGTCTCAACAAGCCTCAATTTCATCTTAGTTTCAGTTTTTCCCTAAACCCTAACTTGAAATCTCAAAAGTCTACAAAATGACACGATATCGATACTAAACTAGAATTGATGCATAAGGAAGTAGAAATGCTACAAGAGGGTGCATAAATTACCTCCTTTGGCAACTCAAGAAAATTCTTGAGTTGCTCAAAGTCCTCCAAATCCAATCTTGCTAGGTTCAATGGGTAGCTAGTGAGCTTGGGGCCATTTTTTGTGAAAGTGGAATGGGGTTTCGGGGTTGGATTCAAGATGTTTTTGGGGATTTAAGGGGAGGGAAATGAGAAGAGAAGCAAGAGCAGCAGCAGCAACTCAAGAAAGGGGAGAGAAAATGAGGGTGAAGGAATGATGGGAGCATGGTTTCAAAAGGAAAAAGGTTGACCTATACCTACCCTCTCTCTCTCATCATTACTTAGTTTTTTTTCCTTTTCTTTTCTTTTTTCTTATCCTTCTCACCCCAATAGTGCATCCAAAAGGAAACCATGGCAAAAGAATGTAACACAAGTGTAACAAGTGTGGAAAATGATATGTGGACATTTTTGCACAAAAAAGCTAAAAATCCAATTAGCGATTTTTAATCGCGATTAACACTAAATTAGCATATAACTAGTCTTAAAAAGTTTAAAATGGCATAATTCCATAAAATACCTCATTTTATAATTTTCTAAAATTTTCCAAAATTTTTCCCCATTTATTTGTATTTAATTACACCCGAATATTAAAATATTCATTAAAATAATATTAAATTATAAAAATTTCCCAAAAATAATATTTTATTATTTTGGAAATGTTACAATCTAGCCCCCTTAAAGAAATTCGGTCCCCGAATTTAAATTTAAAACCCCAAATACTAAAACATTTCGATACAAATTTCAAGTCGTCGGGGCTCCAAAATCATCAATACATAAAACGTCACAGCGCAATGCATGCGCATGAGTACTGAGCAGATAACTCAAAAACAACGCTCCATCAAGCCTCCCGCAATCATCGGAGTCAAGGTAAGGACACAATGTCAAATCCAATACAAAACCGATATGATATGGATCAGAACTACACATGCAGACATCCAATCTATATATGTGAATAGCTGATGTAAAAGCATGCCAAGTCCTTTTTAAGTCGCTGTGCGATGCGCATAACACTGCACAGTGGCGGACGTTTTTCATAAGAAAGTAACTATATATGTATATATATATCCTTTGTTTAATAAGGACGTTCCGCCGTTTTGAAAAAAAAAATCAGAAGGGTTTCCTTGTTTTTAAAACGTTTCGTGTCATATCGGACACGTAGGTATATATTGATACTATAGCTCGCTCTTTGGAAATCCCTTCGATAACTATCGATGCATGCAAAATAAATATCCAGGTACTGTCCTCTGACTAGTCCTGCTCAGTAAGAAAACAAATATCCAATATCATAAAAATGTACTGCTCCAAAAGGAATAAATCTCAAAAATATACATAACACCACCCTGTGCGTCTGGTGTGCACGGAAATCAAAATCCATATATGTGCTAAACAGATGCACAAAATAACATCTAGGTGCAACGGGTGTGCACGAAGCATCTGTCATAGGCAACGTGTGTGCCTGACAGCCAAAATCCGGTGCATCTGACATGCACGAAGAAATCTCGATTTAGTGCATCGGGCGTGCACCAAAATCGTATCTCAACACATGCGCCCAACATGCGCGAAAATCCAAATCGGTGCATCCATCGTGCACGAATGAAAATCTAAACCCTGCGCACCCAACATGCACGGAATCACGAAATCCAAAAGCAAACGCCGAACATGCGTAAGTCACATCAAAAGCACGGAGTGCAAGAGTCAATCATAAATATCAGGGTAAAAGTCGACAATATAATGCGGCTCAATCAAAATCAAGTGTACCGCAAAGGAATCGCCAACCGCGTGCATCAGTGTGCAAAAATCAAATAAAAACACTAAAGTGCATGAAAACTATGCTGGAAGTGTAAATCAAATCACCGGCATAAGATAGGCACGAAATCACAATCAATACGTCAAGAATAATAATGATGCGCTAGGTATAAATGCCCAATAAGTGCAACCATGGTGCACGAGAACAGAAATCATGGAACTCAGTCATCAAAACCAATCATGCAAATGGATCGCCAAAATACCGAAATCCTAAAGTGACAGATACACGATAATCGAATCATAAAATCATAAAGTATAAATACTGTCGTCGGTATATCCTCCCTCGAAGTCGAGAAGGTGCCGGTACATCCAATTCTAGCGGCGCAAGATCTCCACTTGCCTCTTGCTCGCGGCTGGCGTCCTCTGCCTCTGGTTCCTGATCTTTCCTGTAGATTACCAATCTCGCAATCCACCGGCTCATCGGTCCGGTCAGGAGTGCTGACAGGAACGATTCCGTTCTGACACTTCTTTGGTAATCTCTCGGTCAATCCTTACGACTGCTCGTAAAGCAATATGTCACTGGCGTCGGCCTTCGGCTCTCTGAGTGCACATCACACGTCTGATCAGGGGTCCAAACACCATTACAGCGGTGTCCTGGAAGGAATCCTGCTCAAGGTCTCTGCCGATCTGTATGGAGGCTGGTACTCTTGCATAGTCTTTTCTCGTTCAATGGACGTCTGTGTCCTCAGCACAGCATTTCCTCGGGAATTAGTCGCATCCCTATGCCTCTGTAAGCATATCAGGCCTCTGGTCTCGACGGGAAGTAATGACAGCTCATCAGCGTCTCGCACGAACCTCTTGTCCCGCTTGTCTATATCATCGTCCATTTCGACATCGCGTCTCTATCTGCGCACTGCAATGCCCTTAGCTACGGTCCATCCGAAGTCTCCAACACGGACTCGAAACCACGAACTCGGTATCTTCGTCACTTAGTAGAAGATATCTAGCCGAACACGTCCTCAACGTGCACGTCACATCTCTGATGTCAGCGGAGTGGAACGTCATCTCATCGAAATCTCGTGCGAACGCTTTACTCCACCTTGCTCAAATATCGACTGATTCGGACTCAACTCATCGTGGCTACACGAACTGCGCTCCGACGGCTATGCTCGCATCTGGAGTCTCCCAAGCAGTGTCCCATCACAATATCCGAAAGATGTCGAACCATCCGATCGACTCGTCAGAACCCCATAATCCCCTAAGAGCTCACATCTCGGGTACAGTTTAATAGTATCGAGTACATGCCACAGCGTCGGTGGTCCAGCCGTAGAAGGGTAAACCCAAGCCTCACTAATGGCGCCGCGGACCTGCCGCAAACCCTAAGGTTCAAAGGCCTTCACACGGTCATTAAGTCGAGTTAGGGTTTCATTCTTCTAGTGGGTCCATAGAATCACCTACATGTCTTTCTGTATACTTTAAACTTGGAAAATAGGTTCCTGACATTCGATCGTCTCAATCGACTCTCAACGAATCTACGTGAAGTCGCCTCTAGCTGGAATCAATCAACCTGATGACCTCGCATCGGGGTAAGCGAACGAACCACGTGTCCTAGTCATCCATCCTCGGTGACTAGCGACTCACTATCATATCTCCAAGAACATGCCCATGCTGCAGTAGCTCCAATCATCTGGGCGATATCTCATCATTAGCAGCAACAACTGGCTCCTTCGTCTATACGCTAAACAACGCCTCAATCACCCTGGATAAGCGCTAATATCAACGGTCGTCACAACCTGGCTGGCCTCTATCAGTGGCCCAAACCTCTGGTACCGACCGGTACGTCCTAGTAATCACGCAACAGCAATCTTTCAAACGCCCAAAGCGCGGAAACACAATAAGACGACGCCTCAATAGGCAATCGTAAGCCTCGGGAATCACACCCTGGTCAGTCCTCGTCCACGACGAGCTCGTGCTGACAACTCGAGCCGTAGCTCACTCTGCCCGTGCCATCGCGGTAGCAAAACCATAACCAGTATCGATGAAGATAGATCATAGGAAGGAATATAATACAGTGTAAGGAAATGTACAACCTAAGGTTTCTTAAGCGGAGTGGCGTGTCGTAAGTATGCCGCGGAACATACCAACGGTACGTCACTCTACTTTAGTCACCTATTCCATCAACTAAGGGTCATCCTACGCGAAGAAAGTTCGGGTCTAATACCCCCTCGACCAAGTCTAAGTTCCGTAAGGTCAAGCCTAAGTTCCGTATATAGGTAACGCCCTAGGCTCCACATAGTCAAACTTAGACTCGAACCAAGGTCAACCTAGCGCTCTGATACCAACTTTGTCACGACCCGAAAGAGCACGTGACTGGTCCTTGAATCCTATGAAGTCTACAGGACTCCATCTGATCCAAGTAAGCCAAAAGCCCAGAAATCTAAAACCATTTAAGGAGTAAATAAGGAAAAACTAGTTTTAAGAGGTAAAGAAATCATGTTTTGAAAATCAAGTTTCTAAATAACTAAGCCGAATATGAATTTTTAAAATGTGTAATTTTTCCTGAAAATTTCGGCAGAGTTTCCTTTGTAAAAACTGGCCCCGAACGGGGTACAACAAGAATAACATATATGACAAGATAAAAGGAATCCCCAAGCGGGAGCTAGCTCTTCGTCAATCGACGGTCACAACCACATAAGCAATAACAATATACAACGCCAAAGGGCGAGGATCAAAACTGAAAAGAAACTCAAAAACAGCCAGAAAACCGCAATACTACTAGCGCGACTCTAAGGTCGAAATAATACAACACTGTTCTCTAAGTCTGAAACAATATACAAGTTTTGGTTGATGGACAATTCTAGATACAATAAATAATACATGAACAATGGCGGTTCTGATACAAAAGAACCCACCTATCCAAGCAAGTCACCCATAAGGAAGCAGTGTGCCATAAATTCCGCTATGGAATCTGTACGGCAAACCTGCAAGAACTGGGGCACAACAGGGGGGTGAGTTGCCAACTCGTGAATAGAAAGATATCTACAAGCAGAGATCGAATGCATGACCCATCCTAGGTCAATACGATCAGATATATATATAAACCTCAATATGAAATAAGCTGAAGCATTCTAAACTGGCAATGTAATCTCTATACATGAGTGTAGTGCCAAGTGCAAGTGCTAGTGCCTCAGGTAATAGCATGTCATGAAAGTGAGGTATAATCAATGTAATCAAATCTGCACACACGTGGATCCCGTCCACTCGTCACCCACTGACAATAACCACCATGCATGTAATATCATAAATCATGTGCATGGGAAATAATATGAGGATATAACCACCCGTGTCCCTCGCGACACATCAAAATCATGGAACCAGGGTGCCCAGCATCGACACCCGAAAACATCATGAAAACTGTGCCCAGCATCGGCACATAAATCCTCATATATCGGGCTCCGTCAGTCCGGATCGGCCCGCGGGCTCTGTCTGCGGTATCGGCCCTTGGCCCCAGCAGTATGCCCAAACCATCTATCGACTCTGGTCGGTATCCTCCGGATAACCGCCAGGTCCAACCAATCACCGGTAGGTACTCGCCCGCCTCCAGGCTCAATCGGCAAAGCTCATCGATCATCTTGCCGAGGGGAACCATACCGGGTCCACCATGTACCCGCAATCGGCTCGTCCACTCCTCGATTCGGGTTTCACATGTCGCTCTCAGCACCGAGAAAACACATGGTGAACGCACTGAAATATCATATCAAGGGTAACCGGGTTTTTAAAGTAATGATATATTCTCTTTTGAAACACCCTCGGTTCCCAAATCCAGAAATATCATAGAAACAACATATCTCAATGCGTATAATCAAAAGCATGAAGTATGCGACATATAAAGGAAAGTATGCATATCATCATATCACACAAGGATCATATACTGAATGCAATAGTACTACAGTGTAGTGGCATGGCAATTATCGATGATGAGTGTGTGAGCCGACAACATGTGTACGTGGAATATATGCATCATCGATAATAGTGCTGGTGTCCTAGCAGCATGACTGAAATATAACCACAGTGCAAGCGATGCAATGCAAATAGCAGGAATATGCGGAAACGAATAATCAACGCAAAAGCACAGAACCTGCCCCAATAGATATGCCATGCAACCTTGCCTTTTGAAATAAGACGAATCAGGGCTTTTGGTAAAGTAAGGGCTACGGTGTTTTAAGAAAAGATGCATCATTTGAAAATATCCGTATAACCCTTCTGCTTATCTTTAAAATATCCCCGATTCGTTAGTTTTGAAATAGGTATGACTCGGTCTAGTCTAATGTCTACTATATAATCTAGACAGGAGGGGTATGAAACCACCTAATCTGAGTCAATGTATATATATATAGATATGATAGTCGGTGATCTCGCCTCAATAACATATCGTAAGATATCCTCGAGTCATGAGTGCGGATCTATCATCAATATCGGCTCGTACGGTAAATCGTCGTACGGCATCCCAATAGCTGGGTAGGGGTCAATATCACACTATCTCATCACATATCAAGTATCACTTATCATCAGATCACACAATCTGGGGTACTACTGTAAGTCTAGTACAAATCGACACCATCTATAAAAATATGAATGCGGGTAAAGCACATGTCCAAAGGCCCGCTAAAACGATCATATAGCACCTCAAAGGGTAACTATGTCACATCGCCGATCTCACGGCCTCACATCAAGTATCACCTCAAACCCACGTATCATCACCAACCCGTATATGAACACATAGTCCCATACCCATGTATAGATATACGCACCAATAAATGAAAGAATGTATGTGTGTAAGTGTATGTGTGAGTGCAACCACTACTCTAGGGTTCGCACTATACTAAACCAATATATTCTTAACATCAAAAATACCATTATTACGATCAATGATCCTAAACAACACATAATAAATATACGTGTGTATACGTATTCGTATATATCACTACGGACTGCGGGGGTGCTATACGCCATCCACCCGACTTCTCCCCGTAGATATAAATCTACTCACCTCGCTTCTCGTGTGTCGGTGCCGATGTCACCATCTTCATCCTCTTTGAATCAACATCATTCGGGGTACCTACAAGGATATCATAACGCTAAAGCACATGAAAATCACATCGGAAACTAAAACAGCACACGCTACTCGCATAGGTAGAAACCTATCGCTTCGCATGTCAACACGATCAATATCCACCCGTCGTTGATGTCCAAACGCCACCCGACAGGAATGAATCACCAAAAACCAAAATCCACGCTAAAACAAGTCTCAAATCATGCACCAACATAAGAAAAAACATCCCAGATTTCACCCTAGATGGAATCTGTCAAAACTCGATATACCCAGGGTCTAAACTATAGGAAATGGGGCCATGCACAGAAAATGAGGAAAATCCCCTCTGCTCTGGCCGCAAATTGCGGCCAGAATGGGTAAATCGGCGGCCTCATGAAGGAATTGGGGGCTAGGTTTTGGGGTGTTGGTCCTATGGTGCCTGAACATCTCACTGCCAATTCAGTTTCATTTATAGGATCTCGGGGTGATAGCAGATTCCATATAACAGTCCCAGATTTCCTGTTTTCCCCGATATCGATTCCGAAATTCCGTATTCTGTTTTCAAGTTCAGGTTTGGGTTCAAATTAGCATTACACCAGGGTTTCTAGGGTCTCAACAAGCCTCAATTTCATCTTAGTTTCAGTTTTTCCCTAAACCCTAACTTGAAATCTCAAAAGTCCACAAAATGACACGATATCGATACTAAACTAGAATTGATGCCTAAGGAAGTAGAAATGCTACAAGAGGGTGCAGAAATTACCTCTTTTGGCAACTCAAGAAAATTCTTGAGTTGCTCAAAGTCCTCCAAATCCAATCTTGCTAGGTTCAATGGGTAGCTAGTGAGCTTGGGGAAATTTTTTGTGAAAGTGGAATGGGGTTTCGGGGTTGGATTCAAGATGTTTTTGGGGATTTAAGGGGAGGGAAATGAGAAGAGAAGCAAGAGCAGCAGCAGCAACTCAAGAAAGGGGAGAGAAAATGAGGGTGAAGGAATGATGGGAGCATGGTTTCAAAAGGAAAAAGGTTGACCTATACCTACCCTCTCTCTCTCATCATTACTTATTTTTTTTTTCCTTTCCTTTTCTTTTTTCTTATCCTTCTCACCCCAATAGTGCATCCAAAACGAAACCATGGCAAAAGAATGTAACACAAGTGTAACAAGTGTGGAAAATGATATGTGCACATTTTTGCACAAAAAAGCTAAAAATCCAATTAGCGATTTTTAATCGCGATTAACACTAAATTAGCATATAACTAGTCTTAAAAAATTTAAAATGGCATAATTCCATAAAATACCTCATTTTATAATTTTCTAAAATTTTCCAAAATTTTTCCCCATTTATTTGTATTTAATTACACCCGAATATTAAAATATTCATTAAAATAATATTAAATTATAAAAATTCCCCAAAATTAATATTTTATTATTTTGGAAATGTTACAATCTACCCCCCTTAAAGAAATTCGGTCCCCGAATTTAAATTTAAAACCCCAAATACTAAAACATTTCGATACAAATTTCAAGTCGTCGGGGCTCCGAAATCATCAATACATAAAACGTCACAGCGCAATGCATGCGCATGAGTACTGAGCAGATAACTCAAAAAAACGCTCCATCAAGCCTCCTGCAATCATCGGAGTCAAGGTAAGGACACAATGTCAAATCCAATACAAAACCGATATGATATGGATCAGAACTACACATGCAGACATCCAATCTATACATGTGAATAGCTGATGTAAAAGCATGCCAAGTCCTTTTTAAGTCGCTGTGCGATGCGCATAACACTGCACAGTGGCGGACGTTTTTCATAAGAAAGTAACTATATATGTATATATATATCCTTTGTTTAATAAGCACGTTCCGCCGTTTTGAAAAAAAAATCAGAAGGGTTTCCTTGTTTTTAAAACGTTTCGTGTCATATCGGACATGTTGGTATATATTGAGACTATAGCTCGCTCTTTGGAAATCCCTTCGATAACTATCGATGCATGCAAAATAAATATCCTGGTCCTGTCCTCTGACTAGTCCTGCTCAATAAGAAAACAAATATCCAATATCATAAAAATGTACTGCTCCAAAAGGAATAAATCTCAAAAATATACATCACACCACCCTGTGCGTCTGGTGCGCACGGAAATCAAAATCCATATATGTGCTAAACAGATGCACAAAACAACATCTAGGTGCAACGGGTGTGCACGAAGCATCTGTCATAGGCAACGTGTGTGCCTGACAGCCAAAATCCGGTGCATCTGACATGCACGAAGAAATCTCGATTTAGTACATCGGGCGTGCACCAAAATCGTATCTCAACACATGCGCCCAACATGCGCGAAAATCCAAATCGGTGCATCCATCGTGCACGAATGAAAATCTAAACCCTGCGCACCCAACATGCATGGAATCACGAAATCCAAAAGCAAACGCCGAACATGCGTAAGTCACATCAAAAGCACGGAGTGCAAGAGTCAATCATAAATATCAGGGTAAAAGTCGACGATATAATGCGGCTCAATCAAAATCAAGTGTACCGTAAAGGAATCCCCAACCGTGTGCATCAGTGTGCACAAATCAAATCAAAACACTAAAGTGCATGAAAACTATGCTGGAAGTGTAAATCAAATCACCGGCATAAGATAGGCACGAAATCACAATCATAATAATGATGCGCTAGGTATAAATGCCCAATAAGTGCAACCTTGGTGCATGAGAACAGAAATCATGGAACTCAGTCATCAAAACCAATCATGCAAACAGATCGCCAAAATACCGAAATCCCAAAGTGACAGATACACGATAATCGAATCACAAAATCATAAAGTATAAATACTGTCGTCGGTATATCCTCCCTCGAAGTCGAGAAGGTGCCGGTACATCCAATTCTAGCGGCGCAAGATCTCCACTTGCCTCTTGCTCACGGCTGGCGTCCTCTGCCTCTGGTTCCTGATCTTTCCTGTAGATTACCAATCTCCAATCCAACGGCTCATCGGCCCGGTCAGGAGTGCTGACAGGAACGATTCCGTTCTGGCACTTCTTTGGTAATCTCTCGGTCAATCCTTACGACTGCTCGTAAAGCAATATGTCACTGGCGTCGGCCTTCGGCTCTCTGAGTGCACATCACACGTCTGATCCGGGGTGCAAACACCATTACAGCGGTGTCCTGGAAGGAATCCTGCTCAAGGTCTCTGCCGATCTGTATGGAGGCTGGTACTCTTGCATAGTCTTTTCTCGTTCAATGGACGTCTGTGTCCTCAGCACAGCATTTTCTCGGGAATTAGTCGCATCCCTATGCCTCTGTAAGCATATCAGGCCTCTAGTCTCGACGGGAAGTAATGACAGCTCATCAGCGTCTCGTACGAACCTCTTGTCCCGCTTGTCTATATCATCGTCCATTTCGACATCGCGTCTCTATCTGCGCACTGCAATGCCCTCGGCTACGGTCCATCCGAACTCTCCAACACGGACTCGAAACCACGAACTCGGTATCTTCGTCACTCAGTAGAAGATATCTAGCCGAACACGTCCTCAGCATGCACGTCACATCTCTTATGTCAGCAGAGTGGAACATCATCTCGTCGAAATCTCGTGCGAACGCTTTACTCCACCTTGCTCAAATATCGACTGATTCGGACTCAACTCATCGTGGCTACACGAACTGCGCTCCGACGGCTATGCTCGCATCTGGAGTCTCACTAGCAGTGTCCCATATGTTGGAGACAGTGCCCTCAGAGTCAATTATTGGATCACAGGCACGTGATTGCAATGATTGAGGGAGGACCTATCCCGGTAGGACAGTCTTACTCGAGATGATAGTATGCTATCTGGTTTATCTTTATCATCGTGTACTGCTTTAGGTGACCTGGTATGTCGCTATTACACGTTGATAGAGCCCCTAGGATTCTTGCTTGACTACCAGCAGTATGATGGCGATCATATACGTGGGGGCTGGTAGTCTATAAGCATATCCTTAAAAGGTCCCTAGTCGTAGGAGTTTCGAGATAGGGCATCGATACTCCATTAGTAGACTAGTGTATACAGTCGAGACCCCGACGAGGGGCAGTGGCCAGTCTCACAAGCCACTGGTGTCAGTTGGTTCACCTAAGATGTATACAGGTGCTCATTGGGTTATGAGTACACCGGACAGGACTCGCCGGGAACCTGCTAGTTGGTCTTATACCAGATGTCAGATAGCAGTTCCCTGGTGACATGTGTACAGGTTAGTTCATCGACCTGAGATCGTCATTTGTCTCGTGTGAGTTCCCACTGTGCTTTGATTACTACCCTACCACGGCTCAAAGGAGTCGTGCAAACAGGTTTTAGTTGGGTACAGTCCCGAGCCACATGGAGGCAGTGAGCGGATCTGCAGGGGTTCGTCTCTCCCGGTATTGGGGGTGAGGTCGCGCTGTGTCTAGGAAAGCCATTACACAAAGCCCTCGGCCGAGGCAGGAGATCTACTGGTAGGTATTCCAGTAGTATCTCAGGGTGTTCTGGGCTACACTCCGACACGACTTGTACCGCTTTTGGGGGTCTGACTTTTACCAACCCCCTAGGCCCGCCATGCGACACTCATAGACGAACGGACCGGACTGTACGGATATTGTCACTGACAGGCTCAGTAGGGTGTCCGGATGAGTTCGCTCATCGACGTCCCTTTTGGTCAATAGCTGGTGGCCCGTCACGTATTGGCTAATACCTCTGACATGCTAGTGGTTAATTCCACAGGCATAGTATTGACGAGTCTTTAGAGTCCACCACACTTTCAGTTACTCAAGCTTTCGGGCGAAACGCTGTAGAGGCGTATGGAGATATGGCAGGGTCCGATCAGATACGTGCGGTATTGCACGGATCAGGATCGGACAGTTTTGTACTAGTGGCCGTATAGTTATATGGCAAGGTTCGATCAGATACGTGCGGTATTGCACGGATCAGGATCGAACGGATTTTACTAGCCGGCTTTGGTTTAAGCCGGTCCTAGTTTAGTACAGTGTAGATTTTGTCTCATTGCATTTGTATCCGGTCGGAATACAGATGCGGGTGTGTATGCACAGTATCGGGGTTTTCCTATAATTTATTATGGGACCAGTTTTCTGGAGTTCCCAGTTTGCATTCCGTTCCGGCCGGTTTTCCTTTGTTCTTTCCCGGCCGGACTTTTCCGATGGAGGGGGTTATTTGCAATTGTGCAAATAACATTTGTGGAAGGGGGTTTCTTGCAGATATATTCATTATGATAGGATTAGCATCTTTTGCTTTTTCATCCATGATGGTGCATTTATGAGATTTGAAGTGATTAGAAGTTTTAAGCATGGTTGATGTTTTTCTTTGCTTTATGATGTGGTCACCCTTCTCTTTATCCTACACTCACCTCCCTTAGTTGATTCATCCCACCATTTCCCACATGATATTGGCTGGCCACATTAGAGGAGGAGGGATGAGAATGGTTCATTTCATTTTTAGTGAGGGTGTGGGAAAAATTATTCTTTCATATCATTTTTCCATTGCCACAAAAATCCCCAAGTTCATATCTTGTTGATTCCTCCATCAAGGCGACATAACCCCAAAGAGACAAGCATCATTTACACTACATTCTACAGCACATCTTGGGCACGTCGACTTGCCAGCTTCGTGCTGGAGTTGCCTCGGCATTGAGGTGGGAGCCCGTAAAAGATACAGACGATGTGGTGCCCTTCCGGCAAGGAGGCGACGACCGGAGTTTCCGCGGGAGATCGGGATGATGACGAGAAGACCGGAGGACTCGGATCACTCGGTATATCTCTCACCCTTTCTCTTGATAGCTAGTATCGGTTAATGGTTACGATCCGGGTATATTGTCCGCGGTAGAGCCAGTTTAAAGCTAAGAAAAATTTTGATTCCGCATATTGGCCTCGGATAGACGGCCGGGGCGCTGCCGTGGCGCAACATGGTATCAGAGCCACGCCATTAATCTTGCCTAGCTTGTTCTAATGTGTTTTACTTATCCGATCGACCGAAATTCCAAAAACCTCATTTTTGTTCACATCAGTTTCTGTTGAAAATTTTTGGTCTCAAAAAATATTTCAGGTTGTATAAAACTAATGTACTGAAAATTATAAGACTACTGTAAAAGTTCGACGCACTCAGTCGATGGATGAAGCGCGGAACCGCGGCCAAACCCCCCCTTGGGCCGCGGTTCTGCCGCGCTTTGCTGTCCTCACTGTGTCCAATTTTTACAGTGGGCTTGTGGGCTGATTTTGGGGGTTTTGGGATATTATATTTGGGCCCAGATTTTCTGTGTCTGCTACAGTATTGCTTGGGGGCCCACTTGTTAATTGTTTGATCGATCGGATATTTTAAACACATTATTTCACAGTATTTACATTATATCTGCGACCGTGAATGTCACTTGATCGGTAAATCCTGTCTAACTGCTATAGCCCGGTTAGACGGATTTGCGAACGTGATTTTCACGTTGATGTTCTATGTCTATTCTGTGTTGTTGCGGATCGGTCGTGGGGGATAGCCTGGATGCAATGCTAGTACAGTTTTGTTGTATTATGTACATTTGATATTGCGGGGCGAGCGTCCGACATGTGGACTGCCGTCACTGCCTGTTTGTATTATTCTTTTGGGGCACGACCTGGTTGCGGTCGATGTACCCGTTGTATGTATATTTTACTTTCTGTACTAGGATTACCCCGCGGAGGGGTGCACGGATAGCCGGGTTCTAGAGGGCAACGGGCCCGCATCTCATGGCATTGAGACGGAAGGGGTTCACTCTAGGATTGGCGGGCTATTCGCCGCACTCGTAGGGGGTACAGGTTGACCCAGGAGGGGTGCCCAAGTTGCCGGATTCCATGAAGTGCTGGGTGGTCCATTCACGGTGCTGAAGGGGGCTGCCTCGCTTCAGGTTTTGGCGGGTGACTTGCCGCGCCTGTAGGGGTCTAGGATTTCATTGCACAGGCTATCCACACGACCAGGGGAACGTCGGGTTTCAGCATCGGCTCTGTGAAACCCGGGGTTTCCAGATATCTATATTGTTCTGTGATGCTGTACATTTCTGTGATGTTGCATTTCTTATCACGCCTTGAGCGAATATAATATATTGGTATATATATTAGTAGATGTTGTATATGTTTTGCATCCGCGCTAGTCCAGTCCCCGCTCTGTCGTTAGTTAAGTAACCTAACGGGTGATGACGGGACCCAGTGGCGAATGCGGATGGCATATACGTACATCATTATTTTCGTTCTTTGTGGTGTGATTAATTGATGGGACTGCGTTGATTCGGATCAACGCAAGTTATAAACAAACTTATTCGGATGTTGTTGGAACAATTTTTCAAAAAGCTGTTATTGCAATGACGTTCACTTTTGTTTTGCATCGTGGTATTCATTTGGAATATCCTGCTCCTCAGTCGACGAGGCAAGGGCCGAGATCCCTTCACCGGGAGTGAACCCTTGGACAGAAGTTTGCGTCAGGGCATTAACTTCACTATAGCCGATTACTTTTGCTTTGCATCGTGGTATTCAGTTGGAATATCTTGCACCTCATTCTACGGGGAAAGAGCCGAGATCCCTTCACCGGGAGTGACCTCTTTAGCAAAGGTTTTCGTCACTATATTTTTATAAAAAGTTATCCGGTTCCTTCAACGATATCAAGTTCATTACGTTAAAGGTTTTTCGCCAAAAACCAGTCGTAGCCCTCCGTCATTTCAGATTAGTATTACTTAGTATTCGTGCTGCGTTTGTCGTGCATTGCCGTGGCGTAGTGTTCGGTAGCTATAATGCTTTTCTGTCACAAGGATAAGTGGATTGGTTAGGACAGTCGTACGGTTTTGTTGGCATTGTCAAGGACTCGTACGGGTGGGTTTAACGCAATCAAGATAATGACGGGTAGAACTTGACTAGGACTCTTTGATTTGTTGGCATTGTCAAAGTCACTTAGGTCCTAGGGGTAAAAACACACATCGGGAGTTTCAAAAGAACTGAAACTTGCCAGGCATGCGCATACCTTCTGGAGTGTGGTGACTTGAGTGGATTCCATCAAGTTATCATGCGATGATAGTTGGATCCCGATTCCCACTGATGAGTTAGTTTACTCCTCGGGTGACCCCGACTAATTCTTCTTTCAGGTTTGGAGGAGAATTTGAGGTCAGTGGGAGGTTTCCTGATTAGATAAATTGGTAACCATTCTGATCTAGGTTAGAGTGCACGCTGAGTGTTTCTTTTCTCTCTCTCTGGCAGCGACCATTGACCCGACCCTGGACTATGACTCAGTGACCAAGTTGACCGAACCTTCTTAACACAGGCTTTTGGATTGTCAGAGTTGCAGACCTCATTGCCACTCCTACTTTTACCCTTTTCTCCAGGACACCCCGCATTACTGCGAACGTCCACTTCCATTGGACAAGACCATCGTATGGTTAGATACGAACTCGAAGGAATTCGAGGATGGTTTCTGGTTCTGGAGAAAACGAATAGGATTATTCAGTTGTCTTTTCTTTTCACCTTCTCTCATTGCAAGTACTCCTTGGTTTAGGAGATAGTACACCTATTACGCAAATTGGATAGTCTTCTTCCAAACCTTAGGCTGGTGCCGAACGGTGGGGAATGAAGAAAACCAATTAGCATAACGATGGTGTACAGAAGGTATTAAGATTAAGACAAAGCAAGGGATTAGTAAGAGGGCAAAGTAAAATGAGACTGATATTCACGACCAAACCAAGTATTTTTTCGCCAATCCTGAGTCACCTTTGTATTTCTCCAGGACACTCCGTATCACTACGAAGATCCACAGTTTATTGGATACTCCATCGTATGGTTATATACGAACTCGAAAGGAACTTGTTCCAGTTCGGGGATGGACTCTGGTCCAGGAGAAATAGGAATAAGGTTTATTCGGTTGTCTTTTATCTTCACCTTCTCTCGCATTGCGAGTGCTCCTAGGACTAGGAAAGTACACCCATTATGCTTATTGGATAGTCTTCTTCCAAACCATAGGCTGGTGCCGAACGGTAGGGAAGGAAGAAAACCATTTGGCCTAAGGGGTGTGCAGAAGGTAATGACTACAGACATATAAAGGGATTTGGAGAGGTGGCAAAGAATTATACGGTTATAGTTGTGAATCTGGATAATGGAAGAGGCATTACTAGGAATACCAGGATACCCCAACGAAACATTTCGATGTTTCAGTTTCACTGTGTACTGTTAATGGAAAACTGATTTCCCGATTAGACACTTACTCCAGGGTATGTATTTGCTAGGTATGATTCTCACATCTGTATGGTTTTACAGATGATGAGTGGGAGTAAGTTATTGGGAATTGGGTGATCATCCTCTTTATATCGGGATTTGTTTTAATCGGTGATATTTGAGGAGATCATCTGGGCTGTTTGCCGGTCGGCAAATATTTGGTTTTGAATATCCGCTGTTGTGCACCAATTTCAAATTGATATATCTGTATGTCTATTTTCATAGAGTGAGATATACCTTTTTGATATTATGTCGGTGACATTTACCTATATCAGTGGATGGTTAGGTAAGGAGCATTAAACAGCGGTGTAATTCTTCTTAACCATAAGTACAGTTTTCAACCTACGACGCACAGTGAAAGAGTTGTTAGACTCAGCGGACTTATACAGAGTATTGTATGTTGTCCAGTGTCCATTAGGACAGAGGGGTTGGTCCTCATACTATATTCTGTTTACTTTTAACTTCTCTAGTTCTTAGACATGTGTTTCGTAGAAACACAGGGTCTAAGTTTTGAGGAGTTATAGGTATTTGAATAGAGTAGAGAACCAGGTGTAGCAAGTATCGGGATTCTTCAAAGTGATCGAAGATGTAGATACTTGTATATGGTATTCAGTTGATAGTAATGATAAAGAGAAATTGCTTCTCTTTCAGGTTACTCATAATTGGAAGTATTCCTAAGTTGAGTAACGCTGATCGGCCTCTCTCCATTTAGTTGACATGCACTGGAGACAATTGCATGATTTTTAATCTGGTTCAATTAAATCAGTGCCTCTTGTTCTATATTGGATATAGTACAGTTCATATCATAACATTGTTGAGGTACGGGGAGTTGTCCGGCTTATGATTAAAACCAGACTCTGGATAACTCAAGGCACGTTTCTGTAATGGCTGTTTGTGGGTTGACCCAGGCTATGACGAGGGTTGATTTTCTACCATATTGACTCGCCACAGTTTTATTAAAAATGGATTTTTTAAAAAAACAGTAGTGGGAGTATGGTAGAACTGGAAGTGATTCCAGAACCGCAAACGATTACTGAAGATTTGATAAGAAACCTAAAGATTCAATCTGTTTTGACATTCCATTGGCAACTCCGCAGATAAGGTGGGTAACTTCAGGCACCCGAGAGGTACTCCGGTAGCCTCAAGGACGGTGACAGGGAAGTTCTTGTTTACCCACACTTGCCATTGTTGTTGTTCCAGGCTGCGAGACCCGGCAGGAGGATGAGTATAGCGTCGTTCTAAACTAGTTTTAGAAGTGCGCGTCTATATGACTCTGGAAGAGGGTTGTCGTAGTCAGTGGGAGCAGCGGAAACATTGGTGGACATCAGGCTTATGTCTATTTATAGACTAAAGCAGATGTAGCGGAGATAGATCATCTATTTCTGATGTGACAGTCATAGGTTTGACGTCATCAGAATAGGGGATGGATCTGTTGAGAAGGTAGTAGGGTGTGATATCCTGGTATTTTGATGACATACACAGAGTAGGAAAAGAAAATCCTATACTACGATCGGTTATACTTTGGTCGTCACACAGTGGTTTCTCCACATGGGACTTGGATATAATATCTGACATACTGGTTACTAGATCTATGGTTTTAGATCTAGATTTGGGTAGTTTCCCAATCTGGGTACCTTGAAAGCATTCTATGAGTATTTAGAATGGACGACTCCTGGCACGGTAGTGTACCTGCAGGTGATGGAGTCACCCTCTCTAAAGGTGTCTTTCAGACTAAAGAGGAGAGGGATACGCATGATTGACAGATCACTTGCTTAGGCAATTGAGTCAATCATGAGATGTCAAGTACCACACCAGATGTTGTTCTTGCAGTAGATGCAATAAGTTGATATTGATCCAATCCTGGAGAAACAGTCGGAAGCAGTTTTAGAACATAAGTTGATGTTCTAGGGATATCATAACTGCAGCCTCCTTTAGGAGACGGTTATCATTCCAGGCTTCCAAGGTGACATGGACGACAAGGAGGTTGTCAGAGTTATAGTTTTTCCTTCTGACGAGGGGCTGTATTTTGGACAGGTGGTCCAAGGCAATACTGAGGGTGGCATGGCGCAGGATACTGATTAAGTTCAGTTGACGATACAGTCTAAGAAGTTTGGATTTGGAGTTCATTTATGAGCTAGGTCCCATCAGACATCCAGACATTCTAAGACAGGTATTGCTCATTTCGGGAGATGGCTTTCTCCGCGAACTTGAGATATAGAGAGACATAGAAAGAAACATCACAGCGGATCCACTCACTGAGGCTATTCCTCGAACGCAATAGTTTCGCAAACGAGCTTTGTGAGACTGACTAGTAGAGGAGTTGGGTGTTCGGTATCACAAGGGCTGTGAGTATGCGGCATCGCAATAATTAGCCTTGAGTGCAAGTGGGAGATTGTTGGAGATAATGCCCTCAGAGTCAATTATTGGATCACAGGCACGTGATTGCAATGATTGAGGGAGGACCTATCCCGGTAGGACAGTCTTACTCGAGATGATAGTATGCTATCTGGTTTATCTTTATCATCGTGTACCGCTTTAGGTGACCTGGCATGTCGCTATTACACGTTGATAGAGCCCCTAGGATTCTTGCTTGACTACCAGCAGTATGATGGCGATCATATACGTGGGGGCTGGTAGTCTATAAGCATATCCTTAAAAGGTCCCTAGTCGTAGGAGTTTCGAGACAGGGCATCGATACTCCATTAGTAGACTAGTGTATACAGTCGAGACCCCGACGAGGGGCGGTGGCCGGTCTCACAAGCCACTGGTGTCAGTTGGTTCACCTAAGATGTATACAGGTGCTCATTGGGTTATGAGTACACCGGACAGGACTCGCCGGGAACCTGCTAGTTGGTCTTATACCAGATGTCAGATAGCAGTTCCCTGGTGACATGTGTACAGGTTAGTTCATCGACCTGAGATCGTCATTTGTCTCGTGTGAGTTCCCACTGTGCTTTGATTACTACCCTACCACGGCTCAAAGGAGTCGTGCAAACAGGTTTTAGTTGGGTACAGTCCCGAGCCACATGGAGGCAGTGAGCGGATCTGCAGGGGTTCGTCTCTCCCGGTATTGGGGGTGAGGTCGCGCTGTGTCTAGGAGAGCCATTACACAAAGCCCTCGGCCGAGGCAGGAGATCTACTGGTAGGTATTCCAGTAGTATCTCAGGGTGTTCTGGGCTACACTCCGACACGACTTGTACCGCTTTTGGGGGTCTGACTTTTACCAACCACCTTGGCCAGCCATGCGACACTCATAGACGAATGGACCGGACTGTACGGATATTGTCACTGACAGGCTCAGTAGGGTGTCAGGATGAGTTCGCTCATCGACGTCCCTTTTGGTCAATAGCTGGTGGCCCGTCACGTATTGGCTAATACCTCTGACGTGCTAGTGGTTAAATCCACAGCCATAGTATTGACGAGTCTTTAGAGTCCACCACACTTTCAGTTACTCAAGCTTTCGGGCGAAACGCTGTAGAGGCCGTATGGAGATATGGCAGGGTCCGATCAGATACGTGCGGTATTGCACGGATCAGGATCGGACAGTTTTGTACTAGTGGCCGTATAGTTATATGGCAAGGTTCGATCAGATACGTGCGGTATTGCACGGATCAGGATCGAACGGATTTTACTAGCCGGCTTTGGTTTAAGCCGGTCCTAGTTTAGTACAGTGTAGATTTTGTCTCATTGCATTTGTATCCGGTCGGAATACAGATGCGGGTGTGTATGCACAGTATCGGGGTTTTCCTGTAATTTATTATGGGACCAGTTTTCTGGAGTTGCCAGTTTGCATTTCGTTCCGGCCGGTTTTCCTTTGTTCTTTCCCGGCCGGACTTTTCCGATGGAGGGGGTTATTTGCAATTGTGCAAATAACATTTGTGGAAGGGGGTTTCTTGCAGATATATTCATTATGATAGGATTAGCAACTTTTGCTTTTTCATCCATGATGGTGCATTTATGAGATTTGAAGTGATTAGAAGTTTTAAGCATGGTTGATGTTTTCTTTGCTTTATGATGTGGTCACCCTTCTCTTTATCCTACACTCACCTCCCTTAGTTGATTCCTCCCACCATTTCCCACATGATATTGGCCGGCCACATTAGAGGAGGAGGGATGAGAATGGTTCATTTCATTTTTAGTGAGGGTGTGGGAAAAATTATTCTTTCATATCATTTTTCCATTGCCACAAAAATCCCCAAGTTCATATCTTGTTGATTCCTCCATCAAGGCGACATAACCCCAAAGAGACAAGCATCATTTACACTACATTCTACAGCACATCTTGGGCACGTCGACTTGCCAGCTTCGTGCTCGAGTTGCCTCGGCATTGAGGTGGGAGACCGTAAAAGATACAGACGATGTGGTGCCCTTCCGGCAAGGAGGCGACGACCGGAGTTTCCGCGGGAGATCGGGACGATGACGAGAAGACCGGAGGACTCGGATCACTCGGTATATCTCTCACCCTTTCTCTTGATAGCTAGTATCAGTTAATGGTTACGATCCGGATATATTGTCCGCGTTAGCGCCAGTTTAAAGTTAAGAAAAATTTTGATTCCGCATATTGGCCTCGGATAGACGGCCGGGGCGCTGCCGTGGCGCAACATGGTATCAGAGCCACGCCATTAACCTTGCCTAGCTTGTTCTAATGTGTTTTACTTATCCGATCGACCGAAATTCCAAAAACCTCATTTTTGTTCACATCAGTTTCTGTTGAAAATTTTTGGTCTCAAAAAATTTTTCAGGTTGTATAAAACTAATGTACTGAAAATTATAAGACTACTGTAAAAATTCGACGCACTCAGTTGATGGATGAAGCGCGGAACCGCGGCCAAACCCCCCCTTGGGCCGCGGTTCCGCCGCGCTTTGCTGTCCTCACTGTGTCCAATTTTTACAGTGGGCTTGTGGGCTGATTTTGGGGGTTTTGGGATATTATATTTGGGCCCAGATTTTCTGTGTCTGCTACAGTATTGCTTGGGGGCCCACTTGTTAATTGTTTGATCGATCGGATATTTTAAACACATTATTTCACAGTATTTACATTATATCTGCGACCGTGAATGTCACTTGATCGGTTAATCCTGTCTAACTGCTATAGCCCGGTTAGACGGATTTGCGAACGTGATTTTCACGTTGATGTTCTATGTTTATGCTGTGTTGTTGTGGATCGGTCGTGGGGGATAGCCAGGATGCAATGCTAGTACAGTTTTGTTGTATTATGTACATTTGATATTGCGGGACGAGCGTCCGACATGTGGACTGCCGTCACTGCCTGTTGTATTATTCTTTTGGGGCACGACCTGGTTGCGGTCGATGTACCCGTTGCATGTATATTTTACTTTCTGTACTAGGATTACCCCGCGGAGGGGTGCACGGATAGCCGGGTTCTAGAGGGCAACGGGCCCGCATCTCATGGCATTGAGACGGAAGGGGCTTCACTCTAGGATTGGCGGGCTATTCGCCGCACTCGTAGGGGGTACAGGTTGACCCAGGAGGGGTGCCCAAGTTGCCGGATTCCATGAAGTGCTGGGTGGTCCATTCACGGTGCTGAAGGGGGCTGCCTCGCTTCAGATTTTGGCGGGTGACTTACCTCGCCCGTAGGGGTCTAGGATTTCATTGCACAGGCTATCCACACGACCAGGGGAACGTCGGGTTTCAGCAGCGGCTCTGTGAAACCCGGGGCTTCCAGATATCTGTATTGTTCTGTGATGCTGTACATTTCTGTGATGTTGCATTTCTTATCACGCCTTGAGCGAATATAATATATTGGTATATATATTAGTAGATGTTGTATATGTTTTGCATCCGCGCTAGTCCAGTCCCCGCTCTGCCGTTAGTTAAGTAACCTAACGGGTGATGACGGGACCCAGTGGCGAATGCGGATGTCATATACGTACATCATTATTTTCGTTCTTTGTTGTGTGATTAATTGATGGGACTGCGTTGATTCGGATCAACGCAAGTTATAAACAAACCTATTCTGATGTTGTTGGAACAATTTTTCAAAAAGCTGTTATTGCAATGACGTTCACTTTTGTTTTGCATCGTGGTATTCATTTGGAATATCCTGCTCCTCAGTCGACGAGGCAAGGGCCGAGATCCCTTCACCGGGAGTGAACCCTTGGACAGAAGTTTGCGTCAGGGCATTAACTTCACTATAGCCGATTACTTTTGCTTTGCATCGTGGTATTCAGTTGGAATATCCTGCACCTCATTCTACGGGGAAAGAGCCGAGATCCCTTCACCGGGAGTGACCTCTTTAGCAAAGATTTTCGTCACTATATTTTTATAAAAAGTTATCCGGTTCCTTCAACAATATCAAGTTCATTACGTTAAAGGTTTTTCGCCAAAAACCAGTCGTAGCCCTCCGTCATTTCAGGTTAGTATTACTTAGTATTCGTTCTGCGTTTGTCGTGCATTGCCGTGGCGTAGTGTTCGGTAGCTATGTAATGCTTTTCTGTCATAAGGATAAGTGGATTGGTTAGGACAGTCGTACGGTCTTGTTGGCATTGTCAAGGACTCGTACGGGTGGGTTTAACGCAATCAAGATAATGACGGGTAGAACTTGACTAGGACTCTTTGATTTGTTGGCATTGTCAAGGTCACTTGGGTCCTAGGGGTAAAAACACACATCGGGAGTTTCAAAAGAACTGAAACTTGCCAGGCATGCGCATACCTTCTGGAGTGTGGTGACTTGAGTGGATTCCGTCAAGTTATCATGCGATGATAGTTGGATCCCGATTCCCACTGATGAGTTAGTTTACTCCTCGGGTGACCCCGACTAATTCTTCTTTCAGGTTTGGAGGAGAATTTGAGGTACAGTGGGAGGTTTCCTGATTAGATAAATTGGTAACCATTCTGATCTAGGTTAGAGTGCACGCTGAGTGTTTCTTTTCTCTCTCTCTGGCAGCGACCATTGACCCGACCCTGGACTATGACTCAGTGACCAAGTTGACCGAACCTTCTTAACACAGGCTTTTGGATTGTCAGAGTTGCAGACCTCATTGCCACTCCTACTTTTACCCTTTTCTCCAGGACACCCCGCATTACCGCGAACGTCCACTTCCATTGGACAAGACCATCGTATGGTTAGATACGAACTCGAAGGAATTCGAGGATGGTTTCTGGTTCTGGAGAAAACAAATAGGATTATTCAGTTGTCTTTTGTTTTCACCTTCTCTCATTGCGAGTACTCCTTGGTTTAGGAGATAGTACACCTATTACGCAAATTGGATAGTCTTCTTCCAAACCTTAGGCTGGTGCCGAACGGTGGGGAATGATGAAAACCAATTAGCATAACGATGGTGTACAGAAGGTATTAAGATTAAGACAAAGCAAAGGATTAGTAAGAGGGCAAAGTAAAATGCGACTGATATTCACGACCAAACCAAGTATTTCTTCGCCAATCCTGAGTCTCCGACGGCTATGCTCGCATCTGGAGTCTCCCAAGCAGTGTCCCATCACAATATCCGAAAGATGTCGAACCATCCGATCGACTCGTCAGAACCCCATAATCCCCCAAGAGCTCACATCTCGGGTACAGTTTAATAGTATCGAGTACATGCCACAGCGTCGGTGGTCCGGCCGTAGAAGGGCAAACCCAAGCCTCACTAATGGCGCCGCGGAACTGCCGCAAACCCTAAGGTTCAAAGGCCTTCACACGGTCATTAAGTCGAGTTAGGGTTTCATTCTTCTAGAGGGTCCATAGAATCACCTGCATGTCTTTCCGTATACTTTAAACTTGGAAAATAGGTTCCTGACATTCGATCGTCTCAATCGACTCTCAACGAATCTGTGTGAAGTCGCCTCTAGCTGGAATCAATCAACCTGATGACCTCGCATCGGGGTAAGCGAACGAACCACGTGTCCTAGTCATCCATCCTCGGTGACTAGCGACTCACTATCATATCTCCAAGAACAGGCCCATGCTGCAGTAGCTCCAATCATCTGGGCGATATCTCATCATTAGCAGCAACAACTGGCTCCTTCGTCTATACGCTAAACAACGCCTCAATCACCCTGGATAAGCGATAATATCAGCGGTCATCACAACCTGGCTGGCCTCTATCAGTGGCCCAAACCTCTGGTACCGACCGGTACGTCCTAGTAATCACGCAACAGCGATCTGTCAAACGCCCAAAGCGCGGAAACACAATAAAACGACACCTCAATATGCAATCGTAAGCCTCGGGAATCACACCCTGGTCAGTCCTCATCCACGACGAGCTCGTGCTGACAACTCGAGCCGTAGCTCACTCTGCCCGTGCCATCGCGGCAGCAAAACCATAACCAGTATCGATGAAGATAGATCATAGGAAGGAATATAATACAGTGTAAGGAAATGTACAACCTAAGGTTTCTTAAGCGGAGTGGCGTGTCGTAAGTATGCCGCGGAACATACCAACGGTACGACACTCTACTTTAGTCACCTATTCCATCAACCAAGGGTCATCCTACGCGAAGAAAGTTCGGGTCTAATACTCCCTCGACCAAGTCTAAGTTCCGTAAGGTCAAGCCTAAGTTCCGTATATAGGTAACGCCCTAGGCTCCACATAGTCAAACTTAGAGTCGAACCAAGGTCAACCTTGCGCTCTGATACCAACTTTGTCACGACCCAAAAGAGCACGTGACTGGCCCTTGAATCCTATGAAGTCTACAGGACTCCATCTGATCCAAGTAAGCCAAAAGCCCAGAAATCTAAAACCATTTAAGTAGTAAATAAGGAAAAACTAGTTTTAAGAGGTAAAGAAATCATGTTTTGAAAATCAAGTTTTTAAATAACTAAGCCGAATATGAATTTTTAAAATGTGTAATTTTTCCTGAAAATTTCGGCAGAGTTTTCTTTGTAAAAACTGGCCCCGAACGGGGTACAACAAGAATAACATATATGACATGATAAAAGGCATCCCCAAGCGGGAGCTAGCTCTTCATCAATAGACGGTCACAACCACATAAGCAATAACAATATACAACGCCAAAGGGCGAGGATCAAAACTGAAAAGAAACTCAAAAACAGCCAGAAAACCGCAATACTACTAGCGCGACTCTAAGGTCGAAATAATACAACACTGTTTTCTAAGTCTGAAACAATATACAAGTTTTGGTTGATGGACAATTCTAGATACAATAAATAATACATGAACAATGGCGGTTCTGATACAAAAGAACCCACATATCCAAGCAAGTCACCCATAAGGAAGCAGTGTGCCAGAAATGCCGCTATAGAATCTGTACGGCAAAACTGCAAGAACTGGGGCACAACGGGGGGGTGAGTTGCCAACTCATGAATAGAAAGATATCTACAAGGAGAGAACGAATGCATGACCCATCCTAGGTCAATACGATCAGATATATATATAAACCTCAATATGTAATAAGCTGAAGCATGCTAAACTGGCAATGTAATCTCTATACATGAGTGTAGTGCCAAGTGCTCGTGCTAGTGCCCCGGGTAGTAGCATGTCATGAAAGTGAGGTATAATCAATGTAATCAAATCTGCACACACGTGGATCCCGTCCACTCGTCACCCACTGACAATAACCACCAGGCATGTAATATCATAAATCATTTGCATGGGAAATAATATGAGGATATAACCACCCGTGTCCCTCGCGACACATCAAAATCATGGAACCAGGGTGCCCAGCATCGACACCCGAAAACATCATGAAAACTGTGCCCAGCATCGGCACGTAAATCCTCATATATCGGGCTCCGTCAGTCCGGATCGGCCCGCGGGCTCTGTCTGCGGTATCGGCCTTTGGCCCCAGCAGTATGCCCAAACCATCTATCGACTCTGGTCGGTATCCTCCGGATAACCGCCAGGTCCAACCAATCACCGGTAGGTACTCGCCCGCCTCCAGGCTCAATCGGCAAAGCTCATCGATCATCTTGCCAAGGGGAACCATACCGGGTCCACCATGTACCTGCAATCGGCTCGTCCACTCCTCGATTCGGGTTTCACATGTCGCTCTCAGCACCGAGAAAACACATGGTGGACGCACTGAAATATCATATCAAGGGTAACCGGGTTTTTAAAGTAATGATATATTCTCTTTTGAAACACCCTCGGTTCCCAAATCCAGAAATATCATAGAAACAACATATCTCAATGCGTATAATCAAAAGCATGAAGTATGCGACATATAAAGGAAAGTATGCATATCATCATATCACACAAGGATCATATACTGAATGCAATAGTACTACAGTGTAGTGGCATGGCAATTATCGATGATGAGTGTGTGAGCCGGCAACTAGTGTACGTGGAGCATATGCATCATCGATAATAGTGCTGGTGTCCTAGCAGCATGACTGAAATATAACCACAGTGCAAGCGATGCAATGCAAATAGCAGGAATATGCGGAAACGAATAATCAACGCAAAAGCACAGAACCTGCCCCAATAGATATGCCATGCAACCTTGCCTTTTGAAATAATACGAATCACGGCTTTTGGTAAAGTAAGGGCTACGGTGTTTTAAGAAAAGATGCATCATTTGAAAATATCCGTATAACTCTTCTGCTTATCTTTAAAATATCCCCGATTCGTTAGTTTTGAAATATGTATCACTCGGTCTAGTCTAATGTCTACTATATAATCTAGACAGGAGGGGTATGAAACCACCTAATCTGAGTCAATGTATATATATATAGATATGATAGTCGGTGATCTCGCCTCAATAACATATCGTAAGATATCCTCGAGTCATGAGTGTGGATCTATCATCAATATCGGCTCGTACGGTAAATCATCGTACGGCATCCCAATAGCTGGGTAGGGGTCAATATCACACTATCTCATCACATATCAGGTATCACTTATCATCAGATCACACAATCTGGGGTACTACTGTAAGTCTAGTACAAATCGACACCATCTATAAAAATATGAATGCGGGTAAAGCACATGTCCAAAGGCCCGCTAAAACGATCATATCGCACCTCAAAGGGTAACTATGTCACATCGCCGATCTCACGGCCTCACATCAAGTATCACCTCAAACCCACGTATCATCACCAACCCGTATATGAACACATAGTCCCATACCCATGTGTAGATATACGCACCAATAAATGAAAGAATGTATGTGTGTAAGTGTATGTGTGAGTGCAACCACTACTCTAGGGTTCGCACTATACTAAACCAATATATTCTTAACATCAAAAATACCATTATTACGATCAATGATCCTAAACAACACATAATAAATATACGTGTGTATACGTATTCGTATACATCACTACGGACTGCGGGTGTGCTATACGCCATCCACCCGACTTCTCCCCGTAGATATAAATCTACTCACCTCGCTTCTCGTGTGTCGGTGCCGATGTCGCCATCTTCATCCTCTTTGCATCAACATCACTCGGGGTACCTACAAGGATATCATAACGCTAAAGCACATGAAAATCACATCGGAAACTAAAACAGCACACGCTACTCGCATAGGTAGAAACCTATCGCTTCGCATGTCAACACGATCAATATCCACCCGTCGTTGACGTCCAAACGCCACCCGACAGGAATGAATCACCAAAAACCAAAATCCACGCTAAAACAAGTCTCAAATCATGCACCAACATAGGAAAAATCATCCCAGATTTCACCCTAGATGGAATCTGTCAAAACTCGATATACCCAGGGTCTAAACTATAGGAAATGGGGCCATGCACAGAAAACGAGGAAAATCCCCTTTGCTCTGGCCGCAAATTGCGGCCAGAATGGGAAAATCGGCGGCCTCATGAAGGAATTGGGGGCTAGGGTTTGGCGTGTTGGTCCTATGGTGCCTGAACATCTCACTGCCAATTCAGTTTCATTTATGGGATCTCGGGGTGATAGCAGATTCCATATAACAGTCCCAGATTTCCTGTTTTCCCCAATATCGATTCCGAAATTCCGTATTCTGTTTTCAAGTTCAGGTTTGGGTTCAAATTAGCATTACACCAGGGTTTCTAGGGTCTCAACAAGCCTCAATTTCATCTTAGTTTCAGTTTTTCCCTAAACCCTAACTTGAAATCTCAAAAGTCCACAAAATGACACGATATCGATACTAAACTAGAATTGATGCATAAGGAAGTAGAAATGCTACAAGAGGGTGCAGAAATTACCTCCTTTGGCAACTCAAGAAAATTCTTGAGTTGCTCAAAGTCCTCCAAATCCAATCTTGCTAGGTTCAATGGGTAGCTAGTGAGCTTGGGACCATTTTTTGTGAAAGTGGAATGGGGTTTCGGGGTTGGATTCAAGATGTTTTTGGGGATTTAAGGGGAGGGAAATGAGAAGAGAAGCAAGAGCAGCAGCAGCAACTCAAGAAAGGGGAGAGAAAATGAGGGTGAAGGAATGATGGGAGCATGGTTTCAAAAGGAAAAAGGTTGACCTATACCTACCCTCTCTCTCTCATCATTACTTACTTTTTTTTTCCTTTTCTTTTCTTTTTTCTTATCCTTCTCACCCCAATAGTGCATCCAAAAGGAAACCATGGCAAAAGAATGTAACACAAGTGTAACAAGTGTGGAAAATGATATGTGCACATTTTTGCATAAAAAAGCTAAAAATCCAATTAGCGATTTTTAATCGCGATTAACACTAAATTAGCATATAACTAGCCTTAAAAACTT
The DNA here is from genome assembly GCA_030015575.1 of Agapanthus africanus. Lineage (NCBI taxonomy): Eukaryota > Viridiplantae > Streptophyta > Magnoliopsida > Asparagales > Amaryllidaceae > Agapanthus > Agapanthus africanus. The sequence continues at coordinate 465,768,824 of CM057339.1, read as the reverse complement.
TAAAATGGCATAATTCCATAAAATACCTCATTTTAGAATTTTCTAAAATTTTCCAAAATTTTTCCCCATTTATTTGTATTTAATTACACCCGAATATTAAAATATTCATTAAAATAATATTAAATTATAAAAATTCCCCAAAAATAATATTTTATTATTTTGGAAATGTTACACTGGCACACCACTTCGTTCTGGGCGATTGCTTGGTGGGTAGGTTCACTTGTATCATGACCACTATTGTATTTTTATTATTTCAGTTGTATCTAGTAAGCTCCATCAACCAGACATTGTATATTTGCTAGATCTGGAAACCGGATGTATATTCTTTCGACCTTAGAGTCATGCTGTTTTATTATTATGGTTTTTCTGGTTCTCTTTTTTTTTGATGATGTTAGTTCTTTCTGAGTTTTGATCCTCGCCCTCTGGCGTTGTGTTTTATATTGCTTGTGTGGTTGTTTCCCCCATTTGGCGAAGAGCTAGTTTCTGTCTAGGGATGCCTCTATATTTTATTTATTTATTTTCTTGCTTGTACCCGTTTCGGGGCCAGTATTTACAAAGGAGACTCTGCCGAAATATTCGGGAAATTTTGATGCTTTTAAAATGTTTAATGCGACTTATTTGGTTTAAATTGCTTTCTATAAATAAGCTTTCTTTCACTCTATTTCAATATTTCGGTTTAGATTTTTGGTCTTTGGCTTAATTAGATTACGTCACGTCTCTAAACGTTGCGTAATTTATGTGCCGGTCACGTTCCGTACTTTCGGGTCGTGACACAAAACATGTTTTCTTTACTTCTTAAAAACCAGTTTTCTTTATTTACTCCTTAAAATGGTTTTAGATTTCTGGGCTTTTGGCTTACTTGAATTAGATGGGGTCCTATAGACTTCATATGATTCAAGTGCCAGTCACGGGCTATTTCGGGTCATGACATCTGCCAACTGATTTGGATGCAACAATTGAACCATTCTATAACACTTAGAGAAATATCACCCATTCCTAGTTCTCTACCTTTCTGTAGCCCATGTAACAAATTACATATGTGGGATCCTAATCCGGTATCTCATACCTAGGACGTAGAGTCTATTGAGAAACAGTTCTCGGTAATAAACACACCTAAAAAGATACATCAACATGCACATTCCTCGATTAGGTCGCGTAGAAATCCGGATATTCCCTTGTTTCCTGCTTGGACTTATAACAATTATAAGATAGAGCGGAACCAACGTTCCCCAGCTCAGTATAATAAGCAGGTTGTTAGTTATATGTATGCCCTAGAGGCCATTTTTGTACATATGATTTATATTATAGTGGATGCTTGGACATATATAGAGAGGACTTTCTTGCTCGACATGATATTATGCTATCTGGATACCATTATCTTAACATGTAGACTGGTATTTAAACTGTCTAGCTCTCACATGTTGATAAAGCCCTTAGGATATGTACTTGACTACCAAGACTATGATATAAATCATACTGGTGGGGCCAGGGTAGTTCACAAGTACATCCTTTAATTGTTCCTAGTCGAGGGAATATTGAGACAAGTAATCGATATTCCAGAGTAGACTAGCGTATACGCTTCTTGACCCATATGATGGGTGATGGATGATCCCACATCCATTAGTGTTTGACATCAAAGATGGTATACGGGTGCTCAGTGGAGACTGGGTACACTGAACATGACTCGCCGAGAACTCCTATGTGGTAGTATACCTATCGTCAGATAGCAGTCTTTTCGTGACACTGGTACATGTTAGTCTGTAGACCCAAAATTGTCATAGAGTCTTGTGTGGCTCCCACCGTGCTTTGATTTCCTCCCTACCATGCTCAAGAGGAGTTGTGAAAAAGGGTGGATATTGGGTACAGTCCCGAGTCACATGGAGGTAATGAGCGATAGGAGGGGTTTCGTCTCTCCCGGTATTGGGGGTTGATGTTGCGCTATGCTTGATTGGCTATAACAAGAAGTCCCTGGCCAGGGCTGCTGCCGAGATTTACTAATAAGTGTTATTAGTAGTTTCTCGAACCGTTATAGGCCAAACATCGGCGTGACTTATCACATTACTGGGGTCTGATGATGTCCATCCCTAAACATGATATGCGACATATCAGACGAAGAGACCGGACTGTACGGTAGTGTTACTGATTGGCTTCATAGAGACTATGGACAGGCTTTCTTGTTGATCTTCTTATCGCTCAATACTCGGATAGCCGTTACATCCAGCTAGTACCGCTGGCGGCTTGTGGGTGACTTATGTGATTAGCACCTACTGCTGGCGTATTAACGAGTCTTGAGAGTCCAATACAGAAGTTCCCTGGTTCAAGCAAAACGAAATAGGACACATATGTGATATGTGTGTGGGCCTGATTAAATACGAGTATGTGATGCCGTATTGCAATCTGGCAGTCATCTGTTATCGGTTCGGTTATATGTGATATAATCAGATTGTTGAATCAAGTGTTGATTCGATAATGTGATATACAGATAAATGATATTAGCCGGTCATATGTGTTATAACCGGATTATTATATCAAGTGTTGATTTAATAATGTGATATATCTTATATATGATATAACTATATCTTAACTAATATCATTTGCTCACTAATTATTCTTCATTATGTATATATTAATATATATGATATATAGATATAAAATAATGAAGCATGGCATTTATATTTCTATTTTGTGAAAATAGAAATGAGGTGGAAAATGGAAGCATGGTTGCAAGCATGGGATTAACTTTAGTTTATTCATCTTGACTCATTATTCAAGCATGGTTGCAATTTTATATTGCATAATTCCATGCTTGAATGAGTGAGGGGTCAAGTGTTGCCATTGATTCTATCTCATTCTCAACACTTAGCCAAAATTCTTGAGTTGCTCCCATAGTTGCTCTCTAGCTTCTTCTTCCTCCTCTAGTCATGGCTCATGCTTCAACCCTCACATATGATGTGAATCATGAAGCTTGAACACAATCTTGTGAGCTCATAACATCCTCTACTTCACCATCCAACACATGACTAGCGATCAAGTGTAGCGTGATTCATACGCTAAAGAGTTTAGTGTAAAGGTAGCTTGAGTTGGGGGGACTTTGCGTGGATCATATTCGACACGAAGGTCGTCGGAAGAAGCTCGTTCAAAGTCTCAAGAGAAGCCTAGTAGAGTCACGGGACTACTACAAGGAGCAAGTGAAGAGAAGGACCATCTAAAAAGGTTGTATTCTTATTCTCTAGATGTAAAGTAGTTTACATTAGGTTTTGTCTAAACCTCTAGTTAAAGATTCTAAGTTTAGGGTTGCTTAGCATGGAAATTTTGTGAAAATGGCAAGGACGTTGCCTCCCGAAACCTCGCTGTCGTGCTAGGGAACCTTACAGTTGTATCAGAGCCAAGCTAAAGATTTAGACAATGTTTGTTAGATTACGAAACCGAAACTACTGCAAAACTTAAAACGTCAAAACCTGGTTTCTGTCGATTTTTAAATGAGCTCTAATTTTAAACAACTGCAGAATGTTATATGTGATATAGCATGAACACCATGAAAATTTCAAGCAATTTGCTCGGATTTTGTTCGAGCACATGAGGGGAATTTCGGAGCTGGCCAGCCCCTATTTGAAGGGTTCCTAAGCACTCTCAAGAGGTCTCACAAGGCATCAACCATGCCAATTTCAAATTTTACGGGTGCCGAGAAACCCTAATACGGATCGTTAACAAGATTTTAGGCGACAAAGTGAAACGAGTTAACTTAACTAAAAGAGAGTGGCTACAACCTTTGTAGATCCGGTTCTCCACTTCCTTAGCTCCACGTAGGCGTCCTCTCGCTGTCCATCTTGAATCCAGGACTCAATCGTCGGCTTCATCGGAGAAATGGGCGAGCTAGGTCATCGGCTTCGTGCCGAAGATGATCTACGTCGAGGTTACACAAGATCAAGCTCCAACTTCACCAAGTTGTGAAACTTGTGAAGAAAAACACCCTATACTACTTGGCAAGAGGTAGAGGGTGAAGAAATAGGAGGTGAGTTCACTTTAGAATTGGATTTCTCACTTATTTGCTCAAGTTGCCATTGATGAAGGCAAGGTTTTTCTTGAAGAAGAAGAAGGAGAAGATGAAGAATATGATAAGTTTCTTGTTTTTAAAAGAAACTAATATGAATACTTATCATATCCTAACCATAGTCAAGTGTAGAGAGTAAACTAGCGTTAGTTGGAATGGTTAGGGTTAAGGATGAAATAAGAATGGTGGACTTGTTCAAAGCTTCAAGAAGCTTCAACATACAAACAAAATAAGCCACCATTCCCATTTATTTTCCAAAATGAATAAGAAAAATAAATAAATGAGTAAATAAACAAAACCCTAACCATTCATATAACCATGGTTTAATCTTTACACAAACCCAAGTGAGCAAGTATCATCAAACATGATACAAACAAGTGCACAAAAGAAATATCACATATACCATGTGCATCAAGTGAGAAGATCCTTTTAAAATGAACCAATACTAGTTACTGCAATGTAATATATCAAATATATAATTATACATTAAATCATTAAATCAACACTTGATTTAACGATCCGGTCATATCGCATATAACCGACCAGTATCCTATGTATCGGCTTATCGAATTAATCCTTGATTCGATATCTAGGTTATATCGCATATAACCAATCGATACATTCATCGCGAGAATGAAATACGGTATCACATACACGCATTATTCTCGGTCCTGCACATATCTCATATGCGCTCCTATTTCGTTTTGCTTGAGCCAGGAAACCTCTGTGTAGGACTTTAAAGACTCGTCAATACGCCGGCAGCAGATGATGATCATATCAAGCACCCACAAGCCGCAAGCGGTCTGCTAAACGTAACGGCCATCCGGGTATTGAGCGATCAGAAGATCGACGAGCCAGCCCGCTCACACTCCTGTGAATCCAACCAGTAACACTTACCGTACAGTCCGGACTGTTCGTCTGATATGTCGCATATCAAGTCTAGGGGTGGTAAGCGTCAGACCCCAATAACCGATAAGTTATGCCGATGTGAGGCTCATAACGGGTCGAGAAACTACTGGTAACACTTACCAGCAAATCTCTGATCAGCCCTGGCCAGGGACTTCCCTGTTACGGCCAATCGAGCACAGCGCAACATCAACCCCAAATACCGGGAGAGACGAAACCCCTCCTATTGCTTATTGCCTCCATGTGACTCGGGACTTTACCCAAAGACCACCGTTTTGCACGCCCTCATGGACGTGGTAAGGTGGAGATCAAAGTACAGTGGGAATCACACAAGACTCCATGACGATCTCGGGTCTACAGACTAACCTGCACAAGTGTCACCTGAGAACTGCCATCTGACGTGAGGTATAATACCATCTGGGAGTTCTCGGCGAGTCCGTCCAGTGTACCCAGTCTCCACTGAGCACCCGTATACCATCTCTGATGTCAAACACCAATGGATATGGATCATCCATCGCCCATCTCATGGGTCGAGAAGCGTATACGCTAGTCTACACTGGTATATCGATGTCCCGTCTCGATACACCCACGACTAGGGACCTTGAAGGATGTACTTATGGACTACCATGTCCCCACTAGTATGATCTGCATCATAGTCCATGTTGTCAAGTACACATCCTAAGGGCTTTACCAACATGTAACTATAAGACAGTTCAAAGAGAGTAGTATACATGTTAAGATAATGAGCAACCAGATAGCATACTATCATATCGAGCAAGAAAGTCATCTCTATATATGTCCAAGCATCCAATATAATATACATTATCTGTACAATACTGGCCTCTAGGGCATACATACAACTAACAATCTCCCACTTGCATTAGGGCCAGCTGCTGTATTATCGCATACCGAGCATCCCGAAGAGTCTCTCAAACTATATCTAGGGAATGGCCTTCGTGGGTGGATCCGCCGTGTTGTTCTTCGTGTCAACCCTCCTGACCTCGATCTCCCGGCGATCAACAATCTCCCGGATCAGGTGATACCGCCTCAGGATATGCCTGGATCGCTGATGGGACCTAGGTTCCTTGGCCAAAGCCACCGCTCCATTGTTATCGCAATACAAAGGTATTGGATGTTCAATGGATGGAACCACTCCAAGTTTAGTAATGAACTTCTTGATCCAGACAGCCTTTTTGGCAGCATCGTTGGCAGCGATGTATTCAGCCTCCATCGTCGATTCTGCCACGGTTTCCTGCTTGGAACTCTTCCAGCTAACCGCCCCTCCGTAAAGGGTAAAGACAAAGCCCGACTGCGACTTAGAGTCGTCCTTATCACTCTGGAAGCTCGAATCGGTAAAGGACTCCACTTGGAGTTCTCCGTTACCATACACCAAGAGCATCTCTTTAGTCCTTCTCAAGTACTTGAGAATGCTCTTCACAGCTGTCCAGTGACTCTCTCCAGGATCAGCTTGATACCTGCTCACTACACTTAGTGAGTATGCAACATCGGGTCTGGTACATAGCATCGCGTACATGATAGAGCCTACAGCCGAAGCATAGGGTATCCCTTGCAAGCGAGCTCTCTCCAAATCAGTCTTGGGAGACATCTCTTTGGAGAGAGTGACTCCAGAGATCGTGGGCAAGTTCCCACGCTTGGATTCTTCCATACTAAACCTCTTTAGTATGGTGTCAATATACCTGGATTGGGACAATCCCAATATCCGTTTGGATCTATCTCTATAGATCCTGATTCCCAATATGCAGGAGGCATCACCAAGATCTTTCATTGAGAATCATTGTGATAAGAAGAGCTTGACCGATTGCAGCATACGAATATCATTTCCTATCAAGAGTATGTCGTCCACGTACAATACGAGGAAGCCAACCTTACTCTGTGCTACCTTCTTGTAGATACAAGGTTCATCTGGGTTTTTGACGAAATCAAACTCTTTGATAGCGACGTCAAAGCAGATGTTCCAACTCCGCGATGCTTGCTTTAATCCATAAATGGATTTAAGCAGCTTGCACACCTTCCCGCTGCTCCCACTGTCTACGAAACCCTCTGGCTGAGTCATGTACACGCACTCTTCTAAATCACCATTTAGAAAGGCTGTCTTAACATCCATTTGCCAGATTTCGTAGTCATGATATGCAGCGATGGCAAGCATGATCCGGATGGATTTAAGCATAACCACTGGAGAAAAGGTTTCGTCATAGTCCACACCTGGTCTTTGACGAAAACCCTTTGCAACAAGTCTAGCTTTGAAAGTCTCCACTTTCCCATCTACACCAAGTTTTTTCTTGAAGATCCACTTGCTCCCAATGGGTTTTACCCCTTCAGGAGAAACTTCCAAAGTCTATACTTTATTGGTGTACATGGATTCCATCTCGGACCGCATAACATCCAGCCATTTCACCGAGTCCCTACTCGTGATGGCCTGCTCGAAGCTAGTTGGGTCATCATCCGCCATGATGCAATCCTCGCTCCCACCATCTATGACAAAACCGTAGTATCTCTCAGGCTGCCGAGGAACCCTACTAGATCGGCGGAGAGGCTGAGGTTCATTGGGAGCTACTGAATCTTCTGGTTCCACTAAATCTTCAGTTACGGTTTGTGTATCTGGAACTTCTTCCAGCTCTACCACTTTGCCACTAATTTCTTTTTCAAGGAATTCCTTTTCTAAAAAGGTGGCATATTGAGAAACAAACACCTTTTGTTCTTCAGCATGGTAGAAAAGATACCCTTGTGAATTCTTAGGATATCCCACAAACTTGCAAAGAACTGACCGTGCCTCGAGTTTTTCTGGATTTTGCCTTTTGACATAGGCCGGACAACCCAATATCTTAACTCGTTTAAAATATGGTCTCTTCCCACTCCATATCTCATATGGTGTGGTAGGTACAGATTTAGATGGAACTTGATTCAATAGGTATGTTGCTATCTCCAGCGCATATCCCCAAAAGGAAAGAGGTAACTCAGCTGTGCTCATCATAGAGCGCACCATATCTAATAGGGTGCGGTTCCTCCGTTCTGATACACCGTTGTGCTGTGGTGTATATGGAGGAGTCAGCTGAGAGAGAATCCCATTCTCTTTTAGGAAGTCCAGGAATTCATTGCTTAAGTATTCACCTCCTCGATCAGATCGAAGGATTTTAATACTTTTTCCGGTTTGGTTTTCGACTTCTTGTTTATATTCTCTAAATTTCTCAAATGCTTCTGATTTGTGTTTCATCAGGAACACATATCCGAATCTAGAGAGATCGTCAGTGAATGTAATGAAGTACGAAGAACCATCCCTAGAATGTGTAGACATGGGAGCGCATACATCACTATGTATCAGTCCCAAGAGTTCGGTAACTCTTTCTCCGTGTCCCGTAAACGGAGTTTTGGTCATCTTGCCTTTGGGACATGACTGGCAAGTGTCATAGGATGAAAATTCAAAAGGATTTAAATATCCATCCTTATGCAACTTAGCCAGTCGTGTCGCATTGATGTGACCCAGTCTACAATGCCATAAGTAGGATTCGTTCAGTTCTGAACTCTTCCTCTTGTGTGTGTTTGTTATGCTCAGAACTGTTGATTGATTTAGAACATAAATGCCATTGCACAACGTGCCTGATCCAACCAACTTTTGGTTACGGAAAATGTTCATAACATTGTCCAGTAATACAAAATTACATCCCTCTTTACTTAGCAAAGAAACCGATATAATGTTGCATATCAGGTTCGGCATGTAATAGCATTCGTTCAGAACCAATGTATTACCAGTTGGTAATACAAGGTGATATTCCCCGACAGTCTTAGCTGCAACAATTGCACCATTTCCAAATCTAATGTCTTTATCACCTTCTCCAAGTTCTCTACCTTTCCTAAGCCCATGTAACTGATTACATATATGGGATCCTGACCCGGTATCTAATACCCAGGACGTAGAGCAAATGGAGAAACAGTTCTCAGTAACGAACACACCCGAAGAAAATGCATCATCATGTACTTTCTTCATTCGGGTGGCATGGGAATCCTGGTATTCCCCTATGTCTTGTTCATTCCTATAACTCTTATAAGAAAGAACGGAACCAATGTTCCCCAGCACAGTATAACATGCGGGTTCAGTCAATACATCCATATTATTATCTTGATTAGGGCATGAAATGGTCGCTACCTGGAGAGAGAGAGAAGAAAACACTTTAGCGTATGCTCGTGCAAGATCAGATTGTTTATTATCTTATCTAATCAGGATGGCTCCCACTGCTTTTTATCAAATCTTCCTTCAAACCCTGAAAGGAAATATTAGCCGGGATTAATTACACACTACAAGTTCGCCAATCTTTCAGCCAGGCCAGTGTCGGTACTTTGAGGGAGGTCCCCCGTGCTTTCGCACGAACCTAATTAATGTAAACCTCGTTTTCCCAGAGGCGTAACCTCGTTAACACCTTTCTAGATACCTACTTGATCGGCTAATTGTAATGTGTAAAACTCTCTCAGGAGTAACTCTTACTCGCAGTGGGTATTGGGATCCAACTATCTCATAGAAGGTATGCAATCTCATTGCAAATTTCAACACTTGAAATTCCCGATAATATTTTGCCCCTAGCAGCTATATGACCTTAACATAGTCAACAAATCATAAGTGCTAGTCATGTTCAACCCGTCATTTCCTGATTGAATTAAACCCACCCGCACGACCCTTAAAATAGTCAACAAAGTCGCACGACTACCCTAATCCAATCTGCATCATATGCATAAGCAGATAAATACTGGTCAGCTACCGCACACTACGCCTTAACATAGTCAACAAACGTAGCACGAATACTAAGTAGTACTTATCTGAAATGACGGAGGGCTACGACAGGTTTTTCTGAAAACCTATTGCGTAATGAACTTGATATCGTTGTAGAATCAAATGAAGTTTTGAAATGGAATGATTTTGATGCTTTTCTAGTTTTGCTAAAGGGGTCACTCCCGGTGAAGGGAACGTCGGCCCTTTCCTCGTCGAATGAGGTGCGGGATATATCATATATATCACTGTGCAAAGCAAAAACTATAGAAGCAATCAAAAACAAACCGAGTGTGTAGCATCTGCCAGTTATTGCTAAAGGAGTCACTCCCGGTGAAGGGATCTCGGTCCTTTCATCATCGAATAAGGTGCAGGGTATATCATATATACCGCTATGCAAAGCAAGAACTGTAGCTACCTGTTTTGTTTAAAATTTGATTCTACAACATCTTAGGTTTCTTTTCTTTCATTAATCATATTAATGAAGTCCCATCATTTAAGTACCTAAACATCACAGTTAAATACGACGTACACTTATGCCATCCGCATTCGCCTCGATGTCCCCTCGTGCACCGTTAGGTTAGGTAACTAACGGCAGAGCGGGGCAGGGCTAGCGCGGGTGCAAAACATAAGTAACGTCTATATAATATATCATATATACTATATACAGTATCTATTACAGAACATCACATGATCACATCACAGATATCGCAGCAGAAGAAACATATGAAATATTGGATATACTAGGATGTCCGTGTTTTCATTACGAGCCAGTATAAAACACGGATTCCACGGTCGTGATGAATAGCCAATCCCACCCCCTAGACCCCTACGAGAGCGGCAAGCAACCCTACCAATTCTAGGGTTAGGAGACCCGGACTCGACTCCTCGAGATGGTCTCCCACTGGACTCTAGAACCCGGTTACTTGTGCTCTCCTCCTTGGGTCTATCCTAATGCGGAAAAGTAAATAATATACAAAAGGTGACATTTTCCGTAACCTGGAAGTGCCCCAATAAAAGAATATTACATACAAGTTTTTACATGAATGAAAATGAAAAACACTCATCTCACATAAAAAAAACCCCGGCTATTCAAACACGACAATCCAATATAACATATCCAGCAACACATAACATCACATGTCATCAACGTAAGTAAAAATGCGCATCCCAATTGTCGTTGACATATAGCAACGAAACCGGCGATATCACATATTACACTTACGGTCACAGAAAGAAAGTGTAAAACTACAACAGTTGGAATCCGCAACCTCTTTAGACATCGCATGCCTAATCAAATGAAATACTTAGACATCACATGCCTAACAATTATAAACCCCGCATTTTAGTCCCATTATCGAAAACTCTTTTCAATATCAAGTGAGACTAAACCGCTAGATTTATAACATTCATTCAGCTATCTTATAATTGTATGTGAATTCCAATTATTGTATCCCATTCCGGATAAATAGAAAATATTAAACTTTCCGATCGAACATTCGAACACCCAAGTTTTCCCGACACCGATCAACACATGAAATAAGTTCAAAGACATTCATTTCATGCCTCAGTACCAACGGTCCAGCCGTGGAAGGGTCAAGCCAACGCCTCACATGTGGCACGCCGTACTGCCCCAAACCCGAAGGTTCAAAGGGCAGTTCAAGACGGTCACATAATCAAGTTAAGGTTTGTTGTCTTCTAGAGGGACCATCGCGTTACTTGCACCACTCAGAACGTCCTTAAACCATAGAAAAATCCAACACTTGGAAATTTTCCGGCAGGGGAAAAGTTGGGTATTTATATCCGGTCGAACTTTTTAACATATTCTAAAGTTATCCGGAAAGCCACAAAGACAAAATTTGATAATCCGATCGAATCATTGATTCCCAATACAACCCCAGAATACTCATCTGTAGAGTCACAATAAAAATACCCAGAAAATAAAGCATTAAATTATATGAGTTACTGTGCAGAAATCACCAGACAAGGGGACAGTACGGCCGCGGAACCGCCGCACATGGCTAGCTTGTGCCGCGGTTCCGCGGTGGAAAAATCGATTTAGGTCCTCGTATTTCACAGTAATTCAAATAACACCCTGCTTATTTTTCTGCATATTTTTAATTGACAAAAATCCAAATTTTCAGAAAATTTCCAGAGAGCATTTTGGATTTTAGGGTTTCGGTTCGATCAGGTTTCAAACGTCGTCTAAGCATCGCCTAAGGCTCTAGCTAGGCTCTGATACCACTGAAGGGTTCCTAGGCACTCTCAAGAGGTCTCACAAGGCATCAACCATGCCAATTTCAAATTTTACGGGTGCCGAGAAACCCTAATACGGTTCGTTAACTAGATTTTTGGCGACAAAGTGAAACTAGTTAACAACTTAACTAAAAGAGAGTGGCTACAACCTTTGTAGATCCGGTTCTCTACTTCCTTAGCTCCATGTAGGCGTCCTCTCGCTGTCCATCTCTAATCCCGGACTCAATCGTCGGCTTCATCGGAGAAATGGGCGAGCTAGGTCGTCGGCTTCGTGCCGAAGATGATCTACGTCGAGGTTACACAAGATCAAGCTCCAACTTCACCAAGTTGTGAAACTTGTGAAGAAAACACCCTATACTACTTGGCAAGAGGTAGAGGGTGAAGAAATAGAAGGTGGGTTCACTTTAGAATTGGATTTCTCACTTATTTGCTCAAGTTGCCATTGATGAAGGCAAGGTTTTTCTTGAAGAAGAAGAAGGAGAAGATGAAGAATATGATAAGTTTCTTATTTTTAAAAAGAAACTAATATGAATACTTATCATATCCTAACCATAGTCAAATGTATAGAGTAAACTAGGGTTAGTTGGAATGATTAGGGTTAAGGATGAGATAAGAATGGTGGACTTGTTCAAAGCTTCAAGAAGCTTCAACATACAAACAAAATAAGCCACCATTCCCATTTATTTTCCAAAATGAATAAGAAAAATAAATAAATGAGTAAATAAACAAAACCCTAACCATTCATATTACCATGGTTTAATCTTTACATAAAGCCAAGTGAGCAAGTATCATCAAACATGATACAAACAAGTGCACAAAAGATATATCACATATACCATGTGCATCAAGTGAGAAGATCCTTTTAAAATGAACCAATACTAGTTAATGCAAAGTAATATATCAAATATATAATTATACATTAAATCATTAAATCAACACTTGATTTAACGATCCGGTCATATCGCATATAACCACTAGTATCCTATGTATCGGCTTATCGAATCAATCCTTGATTCGATATCTAGGTTATATCGCATATAACCGATCGATACATTCATCGCGAGAATGAAATACGGTATCACATACACGCATTATTCTCGGTCCTGCACATATCTCATATGCGCTCCTATTTCGTTTCGCTTGAGCAAGGAAACCTCTGTGTAGGACTCTAAAGACTCGTCAATACGCCGGCAGCAGATGATGATCATATCAAGCACCCACAAGCCGCAAGCGGTCTGCTAAACATAACGGCCATCCGGGTATTGAGCGATTAGAAGATCAACGAGCCAGCCCGCTCACACTCCTGTGAATCCAACCAGTAACACTTACCGTACAGTCTGGTCTGTTCGTCTGATATGTCGCATATCAAGTCTAGTGGTGGTAAACTTCAGACCCCAATAACCGATAAGTTGTGCCGATGTGAGGCTCATAACGGGTCGAGAAACTACTGGTAACACTTACCAGCAAATCTCTGATCAGCCCTGGCCAGGGACTTCCCTGTTACGGCCAATCGAGCACAGCGCAACATCAACCCCCAATACCGGGAGAGACGAAACCCCTCCTATCGCTCATTGCCTCCATGTGACTCAGGACTGTACCCAAAGACCACCGTTTTGCACGCCCTCATGGACATGGTAAAGTGGAGATCAAAGTACAGTGGGAATCACACAAGACTCCATGACGATCTCGGGTCTACAGACTAACCTGCACAAGTGTCACCTGAGAACTGCCATCTGACGTGAGGTATAATACAATCTGGGAGTTCTCGGCGAGTCCGACCAGTGTACCCAGTCTCCACTGAGCACCCGTATACCATCTCTGATGTCAAACACCAATGGATATGGGATCATCTATCGCCCATCTCATGGGTCGAGAAGCGTATACGCTAGTCTACACTGGTATATCGATGCCCCGTCTCGATACACCCACGACTAGGGACCTTGAAGGATGTACTTATGGACTACCATATCCCCACTATTATGATCTGCATCATAGTCCATGTAGTCAAGTACACATCCTAAGGGCTTTACCAACATGTAACTATAAGACAGTTCAAAGAGACTAGTATACATGTTAAGATAAAGAGCAACCAGATAGCATACTATCATATCGAGTAAGAAAGTCATCTCTATATATGTCCAAGCATCCAATATAATATACATTATCTGTACAATACTGGCCTCAAGGGCATACATACAACTAACACTATTTGCATTCCGGGCTTGAAATTTTTTTTGTGTAACAGGCTCTTGGTTTTGGTGTTTCACGTGTTGTTTGTTTTTGCTAATTTTTCATATGTTGTTAACTTTCTACAAAGGCAATTCGGAGTGTTTCGTAGTCGTAATTCTAACAGTTATTCGGGTAATTTAGACGGTGTTAAAAAAGTTCGAACGGATATCAAATTCCCACTTTAACGCTCGACATAAAATTTTCTAAGAGTTGGATTTTTTGAAAGTTTGAAACATTCAAATATCATGCAAGTTATTCGATGGACCCTCTAGAAGAACGAAACCCTAACTCGATTCTATGATCGTAAGAACCGCTGCCAAACCCTCGGGTTTGCGGTAGTTCCACGGAGCCATAGGTGAGGTAAGGGCCGGCCCTTTACTGCTGGTGCATAGGTACTGTGGCATATTATGAGTATTTTTAAACCACGCTAAAGTGTTGAGCTTTTTAGGAAATTTTAGGTGTTTGTTGATTCGATCGGAATGTTTAACATCATCTAGCTATTTGATGATATTTGATGTTATGTGTTGCTTGGATATGTTATATTGGATCATCGTGTTTTGAATAGCCGGGGGTTTTATGTGAGATGAGAGTTTTTATTTTCATTCATGTAAAATTCATTATATGTAATATTCTTTTATTGGGGCACTTCCGGGTTGAGGATGATGTCACCATTGTTGTATATTGTTTACTTTTCCGTATTAGGATAGACCCAAGGCGGGGAGCACAAGTAACCGGGTTCTAGAGTCCAGTAGGAGACCATCTCGAGGAGTCGAGTATGGGTCTCCGAACTCTAGAATTGATAGGGTTGCTTGCCACTCTCGTAGGGGTCTAGAGATGTGGGTTTGACTATTCATCGCGACCGTGGAATCCGTGTTTTATACTAGCTTAATTTAAAACACGGAATTCCTAGTATATCCAATATTTCATATGTTATCTTGTGCTATTGATATTCTGTGATGTGATCACTTTATATGCGTGAGATGAATGCTTTAATATTGTATATATCATATATATTAAACGTTGTTTATGTTTTGCACCCGCGCTAGTCCCGCCCCGCTATGCTGTTAGTTAAGTAACCTAACGGTGTATAACGAGACACTGTGGCGAATGCGGATGGCATAAGCATACATTGTATTTTCGTTTCTTCTTTAATGCTTAGGAAGCATAATTGATGTGACTTCATTAATGAGATTAATGAAAGAAAAGAAACCAAAATGATGTTGTAGAATCAAATTTTCAAAAAGGGTAGCTCTAGTTGTTGCTTTACATAGCGGTATTTCTTGTAGAATATCCAGCACCATATTCGATAAGGAAAGAGCCGAGATCCTTTCATCGGGAGTGACCTCATTAGCGAAACAAGAAGATGCTTCAACCCACTCGGTTTTGTTTTTGATTGCCTTCTTTAGTTCATGCTTTGAATAGGTATTCCTTATAGAATATCCAGCACCACATTCGATGAGGAAAGAGCCGAGATCCATTCACCGGGAGTGACCTCTTTAGCGGAACTAGTAAAAGCCTCGAAAACACTCCTTTTCAAAATCACTCGATTCTGCGACGATATCAAGTTCATTACGCAAAAGGTTTTCTTAAAAACCTCACGTAGCTTTCCGTCATTTCAGATAAGTACTGTTTAGTATTCGTACTACGTTTATTGGCCTGCGTCAAGGCGTATTGTGCGGTAGCTATTTAGTGCTTATCTGCTGCATATGATGCGATTGGATTAGTGTATTTGTACGATTTTGTTGGCCTGCGTCAAGGGTCGTGTGGGTGGGTTTAATTCAATCATGAAATGTATGGGTTGAACTTGACTAGAGGACTATAGTTTGTTGGCCTGCGTCAAGGTCATAGGACGCTAGGGGAAAAATACTATATCGGGACCTTCATGTGTTGAAATTTGCAATGAGATTGCATACATTCCATGAGATAGTTAGATCCCGATACCCACTGCGAGTAAGAGTTACACCTGGGAGAGTTTTACACATCACAATTAGCCAATCAAGTAGGTGTCAAGAATAGTGTTAACAGGGTCACGCCCCTGGGTAAACGAGGTTTATTTCAATTAGGTCCGTGCGAATGCACGAGGAACCTCCCTCAAAGCATCGACACTAGCCTGGCCGAAAGATTGGCGAACTTGTAGGGTGTAATTAATCCCGGCTAGTCTTACCTTTTAGGGTTTGTGTCACGACCCAAAATTACGGAACATGACCGGCACTTAGACTACGAACGTCTCAAGGCGTACGTATGCTAAGTAAGCCGAAACCCAGAAATCCAAACCAAGGGAAGTAGTAGAGTATAGGAAGAACCATATGTGAATCAATCAGTAAGCAACATAATATACAACGCCTAAAGGCGAGGATCTCAACAGAAATGAACTCAACCAGCAAGAACCCATCGAAATATAACACGTGACTCTAAGGTCGAAAGAATAAACGTCACTGGTCTCTATCTCAAATAAGTACAAGTTTGGTTGAAGGAAATTCTAGATACAACTGAAATGTAATATACAAGGTATAATGATGGGTGAGATACAATAAAACCCACCTACTAGCAAGTCACCCAAAAGGTACAGTGCCCGCAAAGCCGTAATGAAATCCGTACGGCAACACCTGCAAGAAACTGGGGCACAACGGGGATGAGTTGCCAACTCGTGAGTAGAAAAAGATCTACGAACAGAAAATCGCATGTATGACGCAATCCTAGGTCATACGATCAATATATATAATCCTCAAGTATATAACCAGCAATCTCTAACCATGGCAAGTGTAAATATCTAACCCAAGTGTAATCCCATATGTCCATGTCAGTGCATCATGTAACAATGTATCATATAAATGATGTATGAATGCATGAAACAGAATGCATGTACTGAAGAAAACTGCTTTCATAATTTGTGAGATTTCTATATTTTTCAAATGAGGTATCATAAATGAAAACAGCAAAACAGTGCCTAGCATCGGCACAAAACATAAGTCTCAGTATCTCGATACCTCTGTATCACAATCTCTGTACCTCAATATCTTGAAATCTCAATGTCTCAATCACAAAATCTAGGGCGCCGTCTGTCCAGATCGGCCCCTACCATCCATCTCATGACTACGACGGTATCCTCCGGATATCCGACGTGTCGGGTAATATCACCGGTCGGTCGTGCTCCCCTGCCAGGCTCAACGCCATCTCCTGCGATCTTCTTGCCCCGGGGTACCGCACCGGGTCCAACATGTACCCGCAATCGGTCTCATCCGCCTCCTCGATTCGGGTTTCATATGTCACTCTCAGTACCGAGAAAACACATGGTGAACGCACTGAAATATCATATCAAGGGTAACTGGGTTTTTAAAACTTTTACATAATCTCTTTGAAATATCCACGGTTCCCAAATCCAGAAATAACATAGAAACAACATATCTCAGTGCGTATAATCAAGAAGCATGATGTATGTGACATATAAATGGAATGCAAGTGTAACAGTATGTCCTGCAACATGGAATAATAGTATGCACATACAAGGGTCATATCCTGATGCAATAATACTACTGTGTAGTGACATGGCAGTTACCGATGAAGATGTGTGTGAGCTGGCAAGTAAGTGTATGTGGAACATACGCATCATCGGTAATGGTGCTGGTGTCCTAACAGCATGATATCAATAATAGAATATGAATCATAACAGTATACGATGCAGAGCAACAATAATAATATGCGGGAGCTGAAATACTGAACACCATGATCGCTAAACTGCATCTAATGTCATAAAGGTCATATAGCTACACTACTACAAGGCTGAGCTAAAACTAGTAGTAGGTAAGGTAAACCGCCTAACCTCTGAGTCGATACATAAATATAAGTATATATAGTCGGTGATTCCGCCTCGATCATATCACATCCGATACCGTATCCCTATAATCGGTTATTCCCAAGTCAAATAGGCGGATCAAACATCAAAATATAGCTCGTACGTAAATCCGTCGTACGGCCTCCCCAATCTGGGTACAGGTCAATATCACATTTGTCATAAAACTATAATCAAGATCTAACTATTGATCGGCAGTCTAGTATAGATCGATATTATCCTCATATATCATCACCAGTGTATACATCGCCTAAGGTGGCCTATCACAAGTATTATGTCATATCATATCCCATCGTATATCATAATCACATGTCGATCACATAATATATATGTCGCTATTACTATGGCATCATCATTCCCAAAATCCTCTAAAGTATCAAGGTGTATCTAAATCATGAATTTTACCATCATAACAGGTCATATCGCCGATATCATAATCTCAGATCAACTCATCAACTCATATCAATCCCATGTATCATCCTCAAATCCGTAATAAACACATAGCCTCATACCCACGTGAACACTCGTCCATAACGAATCCCATAAGCATATATGAAGCGAGGATGTATGCAAATATGTATATGTGTGCATGAATGTGTAGTGCACCCACTACCCTATGGTTTCGTAACTTTTCACCAATCCAATATACCAATATCCATTTAACATCAATAATTAATCCCAACAACAATAATATTTATAGGTGTGTATACGCATCCGTATACACCACCTCGGACTGCGGGGGTGCTATACGCCATCCACCCGACTTCTCCCCGTAGATATAAATCTACTCACCTAGCCTTATGCGTGCCGGTTCCGACGTCGTCATTCGCATCTCCAATGCCTCGACGCCATGTGGGGTACCTACAAGGATATCACACGCTAAAACACATGAAAACCATGTCGGAAACCAAAACGGTACACGCTACGCTCATAGGTGAAAACCTATAGCCTAGCGTGCAAAAACGACCAATAACCCTTTGCCGTTGACGTTCAAACGCCACCCGACAGAAATGAATCACCAAATACCAAAATATGGAAATCAAAATATGTAAAACCAAAACTGAATGGTAAGGCAGTAACCCAAGAAAACGATCCCAGATTTCGTCTCAGGTCAAAACAAGGCAATTAAACAACTCTGGGGTGATGTACAGGGTAAATATGACCTACCGAAGCCATTTGGGCACCTAACCTTACAGGGGGGCCGGCCACATACCCCTAAAAACCGGCCTGGCCGGCCCTACAAGGGATTTGGGCTCTCGTCTGCATAGGGTGGTCTCCTGGTGGTCTATCTAAGCCCCTAGTATTGTTTACTTTCCCCGTAATGACCCCGGATCACTCCAGATTCACCTGCACGCCATATATCCTCGCAAACCGACATAAAACTGTTCTGTTTTGGGTTCCATGTTTGAAATGTGTCCAATCTGGGTTAGATCTATGCTTAACTGATATCAACAGCTCCTAATAAGGTTATACCAACATTCCAAACCAATACTTTGTCAAGTCTCGCTCAAATTTCCTAAACTAGCACTAATTCACGTAGTGACACGATATTTCAGCTAAACAACTATAACTTGGCAAGAAAAGAGTTTGGGTTGCGAGATTATACCTAGAGGGGGTCCTAGAATGTAGGAGAAGGGAAGATGAAGGAAGTAACAGGGGTGGTTGCTGCTGAAGTGCTCCTGTTGCAGCTGCTGGTGTTGCTGATGCAACTGTGCTGAAGCTGAACTGTTTTAGGACTGAAACTGCTAGGGTAGTTATTTTGTTGCTGAAGCATTGGTGTTGTGTTGTGGTGAGTTGTTGTGATTTTGGTGTGGGTATGGTGGTGTGGTGGTGTTGAGGCTGAAGCCTTTTGCTGCTGTAGATGTAGTTGTTTTGGTGGCTGATGTTGTTTTTGTGTTGCAGGAGCAGCTGCAGCAGTGAAGAGGGTGGTATATATGGTGAATTTGAAGTATATGATGTTGGGTTGGTGTTGATGATGGGGTTGCTACTGAGGCAACAGAGGTCTAGGCTGATAGGTGTTGATAATGCTACTGCTGATGTGATGAAAATGTGTGCTAGAGGTGTGCTAATGATGGCTGATGGTGTGTATATGGGGGCTGAAGTGTAGCAGTAGGTGTAGGGGAGGGGCTGATTGGTAGCTGAAGTCAGCCATTGTGGGCTGATAAGTCTTGATGGGGGGTGTTTGGTCAGCTATGGAGGCTGATAAGTCTTGATGGGGGTGGGTAAGTCAGCTAGGGGACTGATAATGTTAAGGGTAGGCTGATGTAGATCAGCTATGGGGGCTAATGTAGCTGATTTGGGAGTGTGCAGGTCAGCCATTGTGGCTGAATGTGCTGAATTGGTGCATGGTTTCAGCTGCTAGTGAGCTGTAGGTATAGAGAGAGGCTGAAGAGTCATGATGGGTAGGCTGATGTCTACATCAGCTGCTGTTGCAGCTCATGATGGTGCTTCTACTGATGCTGATGTAGCTAATGTATTTTTTTGGAATGTTACAGTCTTCCCCCCTTAAAGAAATTCGGTCCCCGAATTTAAATTTAAACCTCCCAATTCTAAAACATTTCAAATAAATGTCCAAGTCAACGGGGCTCCGAAATCATCAATACATAAAAGGCATCATAGCGCAATACATGCGCATGAGTAACTAGCAGATAACTCGAAGTCAAAACTCCGTCAAGCATCCCGCAATCATCGGAGTCAAGGTGAAAATACGAATGCCAAATCCAAAGCAAAACCAATATGCTATAAATCGGGACTATACATGTAAATATCAAATCTGTACATGTAAATATCTGAAGGAAATGCATGCCAAGTCTTTTAAAGTCGTTGTGCAATGCGCATAACACTGCACAGTGGCGGACGTCTCTATAAGAAAATAGCCATATACGTATATATCTTTTGTTTAATATGCACGATCCGCCGTTTTAAAAAACAATTTAGAAGGGTTCCCTCATTTTAATTGTCTTGTGTCATATCGGACACGTATATAAATAATGAGACTATAGCTCGCCTTTGGAAATCCCTTTGAAATCTATCAATGCATGCAAAATATACCCAGGCACTGTCATCTGACCAGTCCTGCTCAGTACGAAAATCAATCGCAATATCATAAAAATGTACTGCTCCCTAAGAAATCAATCCCAAAAGTGCATAGGAAAGCCCTGTGCGTCTGGTGCGCACGGAAATCAAAATCCATACATATGCCAAGCAGGTGCACAAAAACAACATCAAGGTGCAACGGGTGTGCACACAGCATCTGTCCTAGGCAACGTGTGTGCCTGACAGCAAAATCAGGTGCATCTGACATGCACGAAAATCCCGATTTAGTGCATCTGGTGTGCACCAAATCTCATCTCCTAACATGCGCCCAACATGCGCTAAAAATCCAGCCGGGTGCATAAAATGCACGAAACGAATATCGAACATCACCATCGAAATCGAAGTCCAGTGCATCCAAGTGCACAAAATACATGCCACTGCACTGCAAGCATACATAAACTATACAGAGTGCAGGAAACAACTCGTATGCGTGCATACGCACAAAATCAACCCTAATGTCTGAAACCATAAAATCACAAACATGTGAAACCAGGGCACGAAAACGATATCAAGTGCAACAACTGTGCAAAAATCGTAAATCCTCAATCATCAAAATCAAATCATGCGGATAAATCGCCCAACCATACCGAAATCAAGTATGGCGGAATAGTCCCGCTCAAGCGCATCCTCCAAGAATCTCTGGCCAACTGTCGTGGTCACTCATAACATGTCTCGTCGACAATTCTGAACTCTGGCCTGCTGGTATGCGTAACATTGACCACTCCTGGGTCCAAGTCTTCTCTGTGAATTATCAATCTCACGATCCATCGGCTCATCGGCCATGTCAAGTGTGCTAACGGGGACGATTCCGTTCTGGCACTTCTCTGGTCATCTCTCCGGCAATCATCGCGACCACTCGTAAAGCAACATGTCACTGGCGTCGGCCTCTGGCTCTCTGAATGTACGTGACACATCTGATCCTGGGTGCAAGTATCATTGCAGCAGTGTCCTGGAAGGAATCCTACCCAAGGTCTTTTCCAGTCTCATCTCTACCAACTGTCCGGAAGTCATCGTCCTTTACTATATCTGCTTCTTGTTCCGGAACGGCCGCATACTCATCGTGACTCCTTTTGAAAGATATACCCAATATTATGCCTCGGCATGCGTATTGCATCTCTGATGTCGGCAGGGTGGAACGTCATCATATCCAGATCTGGTACGAACCTCTTACTCTACCTTTTCTCAAATGTCGACTGCTTTGGACTCGTCTCGTCGTGGCTACATGGACTGAGCTCCAACGGCTATCCTCGTATCTGGAGTCTCCCAAGAAATGCATCTCACCACCTAGCATCCGAATTAAGTCGAGCCATCCGTCGAGTCGTCACAACCTCATAATCCCCCAAGAGCTCAACATCTTGGGTATAGTATAATAGTATCGCGTACATACCACAGCATTTGTGGTCCAGCCGTAGAAGGGCAAACCCAAGCCTCACTAATGGCGCCGCAGAACTGCCTCAAACCCTAAGGTTCAAAGGCTTTCATACGGTCATTAAGTCGAGTTAGGGTTTCATTCTTCTAGAGGGAACATAGAATTGCCTGCATGTCTTTCTGAATTCTTTAAACTTGGAATAGTAGGTTTCTGACATTCGATCGTCTCTGTTGACTCTCAACGTCTCCACATGAAGTCGTCTCAGCTGGAATCAGTCTATCTGATGACCTCTCATCAGGGTAGCGAACAATCCACATGTCCTAGTCATTTATTCTTGGTGACTAGCGACTTTTTATCATTTCTTAGTACAACCTCGTACTGCAATAGCTCCAACATCTAGGGTGATATCTCGTCGTTCGTAGCAACAACTGGCTCGATTGTCTGCATGCTGAACAGTGCCTCAATCATCATGAATGAGCAAGCAATACGTCAACGATCATCAAAATCTGGCTGGCCTCTACCGGTGGCTCAATCCTCTGGTGCTAATCTGCACGTTCGAGTAATCTCATACGGCAATCCATCCCACGCTCGTGGCGCAAAATACAAACAAAAGACACACCTCTGCAATCGTGTGTCGCCGGAATCACGCCCTGGTCAGTCCCCGTTCGTGACGAGCTCATGCTGACCGCAACTCTAGCCGTAGCTCTCCCTGCCGTAATCGTGGTAGCAAAACCATACTGGTACTGATGAGGCTAGATCAGGAATGAATATGATACTGAATTAGGAAATGTACATCCTAAGGCTCCTTAAGTGGAGTGGCGTGTCGTAAATATGCCGCGGAACATACCAACGGTACGTCACTCTACTTTAGTCACCTATTCCATCAACCAAGGGTCATCCTACGCTCCGAAGGTAAAACCTAACGCTCTGATACCAACTTTGTCACGACCCGAAATTACGGAACATGATCGGTACTTAGACTACGAACGTCTCATGGCGTACGTATGCTAAGTAAGCCGAAACCCAGAAATCCAAACCAAAGGAAGTAGTAGAGTGTAGGAAGAACCATATGTGAATCAATCAGTAAGCAACATAGTATACAACGCCTAAAGGAGAGGATCTCAATAGAAATGAACTCAACCAGCAAGAACCCATCGAAATATAACACGTGACTCTAAGGTCGAAAGAATAAACGTCACTGGTCTCTATCTCAAATAAGTACAAGTTTGGTTGATGGAAATTCTAGATACAACTGAAATGTAATATACAAGGTATAATGATGGGTGAGATACAATAAAACCCACCTACTAGCAAGTCACCCGAAAGGTACAGTGCCCGCAAAGCCGTAATGAAATCCGTACGGCAACACCTGCAAAAAACTGGGGCACAACGGGGGTGAGTTGCCAACTCGTGAGTAGAAAAAGATCTACGAACAGAAAATCGCATGTATGACGCAATCCTAGGTCATACGATCAATATATATAATTCTCAAGTATATAACCAGCAATCTCTAACCATGGCTAGTGTAAATATCTAACCCAAGTGTAATCCCATATGTCCATGTCAGTGCATCAGGTAACAATGTATCATATAAATGATGTATGAATGCATGAAACAGAATGCATGTACTGAAGAAAACTGCTTTCATAATTTGTGAGATTTCTGTATTTTTAAAATGAGGTATCATAAATGAAATCAGCATAAACAGTGCCTAGCATCGGCACAAAACATAAGTCTCAGTATCTCGATACCTCTGTATCACAATCTCTGTACCTCAATATCTCGAAATCTCAATGTCCCAATCACAAAATCTAGGGCGCCGTCAGTCCAGATCGTCCCCTACCATCCATCTCATGACTACGACGGTATCCTTCGGATATCCGACGTGTCGGGTAATATCACCGGTCGGTCGTGCTCCCCTGCCAGGCTCAACGCCATCTCCTGCGATCTTCTTGCCCCGGGGTACCGCACCGGGTCCACCATGTACCCGCAATCGGTCTCATCCGCCTCCTCGATTCGGGTTTCTTATGTCACTCTCAACACCGAGAAAACACATGGTGAACGCACTGAAATATCATATCAAGGGTAACCGGGTTTTTAAAACTTTTACATAATCTCTTTGAAATACCCACGGTTCCCAAATCCAGAAATAACATAGAAACAACATATCTCAGTGCGTATAATCAAGAAGCATGATGTATGTGACATATAAATGGAATGCAAGTGTAACAGTATGTCCTGCAACATGGAATAATAGTATGCACATACAAGGGTCATATCCTGATGCAATAATACTACTGTGTAGTGACATGGCAGTTACCGATGAAGATGTGTGTGAGCTGGCAAGTAAGCGTATGTGGAACATACGCATCATCGGTAATGGTGCTGGTGTCCTAACAGCATGATATCAATAATAGAATATGAATCATAACAGTATACGATGCAGAGCAACAATAATAATATGCGGGAGCTGAAATACTGAACACCATGATCGCTAAACTGCATCTAATGTCATAAAGGTCATATAGCTACACTACTACAAGGCTGAGCTAAAACTAGTAGTAGGTAAGGGAAACCGCCTAACCTCTCAGTCGATACATAAATATAAGTATATATAGTCGGTGATCCCGCCTCGATCATATCACATCCGATACCGTATCCCTATAATCGGTTATTCCCAAGTCAAATAGCCGGATCAAACATCAAAATATAGCTCGTACGTAAATCCGTCGTACGGCCTCCCCAATCTGGGTACAGGTCAATATCACATTTGTCATATCACTATAATCAAGATCTCACTATTGATCGACAGTCTAGTATAGATCGATATTATCCTCATATATCATCACCAGCGTATACATCGCCTAAGGTGGCCTATCACAAGTATCATGTCATATCATATCCCATCGTATATCATAATCACATGTCGATCACATAATATATATGTCGCTATTACTATGGCATCATCATTCCCAAAATCCTCTAAAGTATCAAGGTGTATCTAAATCATGAATTTTACCATCATAACAGGTCATATCGCCGATATCATAATCTCAGATCAACTCATCAACTCATATCAATCCCATGTATCATCCTCAAATCCGCAATAAACACATAGCCTCATACCCACGTGAACACACGTCCATAAAGAATCCAATAAGCATATATGAAGTGAGGATGTATGCAAATATGTATATGTGTGCATGAATGTGTAGTGCACCCACTACCCTATGGTATCGTAACTTTTCACCAATCCAATATACCAATATCCATTTAACATCAATAATTAATCCCAACAACAATAATATTTATAAGTGTGTATACGCATCCGTATACACCACCTCGGACTGCGGGGGTGCTATACGCCATCCACCCGACTTCTCCCCGTAGATATAAATCTACTCACCTAGCTTTATGCGTGCCGGTTCCGACGTCGCCATTCGCATCTCCAACGCCTCGACGCCATGTGGGATACCTACAAGGATATCACACGCTAAAACACATGAAAACCATGTCGGAAACCAAAACGGTACACCCTACGCTCATAGGTGAAAACCTATAGCCTAGCGTGCAAAAATGACCAATAACCCTTTGTCGTTGACGTTCAAACGCCACCCGACAGAAATGAATCACCAAATACCAAAATATGGAAATCAAAATATGTAAAACCAAAACTGAATGGTAAGGCAGCAACCCAAGAAAACGATCCCAGATTTCGTCTCAGGTCAAAACAAGGCAATTAAACAACTCTGGGGTGATGTACAGGGTAAATATGACCTACCGAAGCCATTTGGGCACCTAACCTTACAGGGGGGTCGGCCACATACCCCTAAAAACCGTCCTGGCCGGCCCTATAAGGGATTTGGGCTCTAGTCTGCATAGGGTGGTCTCCTGGTGGTCTATCTAATCCCCTAGTATTGTTTACTTTCCCCGTAATGACCCTGGGTCACTCCAGATTCACCTGCACGCCATATATCCTCGCAAACCGACATGAAACTGTTCTGTTTTGGGTTCCATGTTTGAAATGTGTCCAATCTGGGTTAGATCTATGCTTAACTGATATCAACAGCTCCTAATAAGGTTATACCAACATTCCAAACCAATACTTTGTCAAGTCTCGCTCAAATTTCCTAAACTAGCACTAATTCACGTAGTGACACGATATTTCAGCTAAACAACTATAACTTGGCAAGAAAAGAGTTTGGGTAGCGAGATTATACCTCGAGGGTGTCCTAGAATGTAGGAGAAGGGAAGATGAAGGAAGTAGGAGGGGTGGTTGTTGCTGAAGTGCTCCTGTAGCAGCTGCTGGTGTTGCTGATGCAACTGTGCTGAAGCTGAACTGTTTTGGGACTGAAACTGCAAGGGTAGTTATTTTGTTGCTGAAGCATTGGTGTTGTGTTGTGGTGATTTGTTGTGATTTTGGTGTGGGTATGGTGGTGTGGTGGTGTTGAGGCTGAAGCCTTTTGCTGCTGCAGATGTAGTTGTTTTGGTGGCTGATGTTGTTTTTGTGTTGCAGGAGCAGCTGCAGCAGTGAAGAGGGTGGTATATGTGGTGAATTTGAAGTATATGATGTTGGGTTGGTGTTGATGATGGGGTTGCTACTGAGGCAACAGAGGTCTAGGCTGATAGGTGTTGATAATGCTACAGCTGATGTGATGAAAATGTGTGCTGGAGGTGTGCTAATGATGGCTGATGGTGTGTATATGGGGGCTGAAGTGTAGCAGTAGGTGTAGGGGAGGGGCTGATTGGTAGCTGAAGTCAGCCATTATGGGCTGATAAGTCTTGATGGGGGGTGTTTGGTCAGCTATGGAGGCTGATAAGTCTTGATGGGGGTGGGTAAGTCAGCTAAGTGACTGATAATGTTAAGGGTAGGCTGATGTAGATCAGCCATGGGGGCTGATGTAGCTGATTTGGGAGTGTGCAGGTCAGCCATTGTGGCTGAATGTGCTGAATTGGTGCATGGTTTCAGCTGCTAGTAAGCTGTAGATATAGGGAGGGGCTGAAGAGTCATGATGGGTAGGCTGATGTCTACATCAGCTGCTGTTGCAGCTCATGATGGTGCTTCTGCTGATGCTGATGTAGCTAATGTATTTTTTTGGAATGTTACAGTTTGATGGAAGATTTGATAAAAACAGTGGGAGCCATCCTAATGAGATAAGATAATAACCAATCTAATCTTGCAAAGAGTGCACGCTAATGCATTACCTTCTCTTTCTCTCCAGGCATCAACCAATGTCACGCCTTAATCAAGATAATAATATGGATGTATTGACAGATCCCGCTTGTTATTCTGAGCAAGGGAACGTTGGTTCCGATCCAACTTATAAGTGTTATAAGTCCGAGCAGGAAATAGGGGAATATCCAAATTCCCATGCCACCCGAATGAAGAATAAGCATGTTGATGCATCTTCTTCGGGTGTGTTAGTTACAGAGAACTGTTTCTCAGCACACTTTACGTCCTGGGTATTAGATACCGGATCAGGATCCCACATATGCAATTTGTTGCATGGGCTAAAGGAAGGTAGAGAACTGGGAAAAGGTGATCATTCTCTAAAAGTAGGGAATGGTGCAAGTGTTGCAGCCAAAGCAGGTGGTGAATATCACCATGTATTGCCAACTGGGAATACATTGATCCTGAACGACTGCTATTACGTACCCTCTAAGATATGCAATTTAATATCAATTTCTTTATTAGATAAAAAAGGATATAACTTTTTAGTAGAGAATAATGTTATGAACATTTACCTAAATCAAGTGTTGAATGGGTTTGGTGCGTTATGTAACGGATTATACGTTGTGAATCAAAACACGGTTCTTAACGTACAGAACACAGACAAGAGGAAAAGTTCAAAAATGAACGAATCCTTCTTGTGGCGTTGTTGTCTAGGTCATATCAATGCGACACGACTAGCGAAGTTACATAAGGATAGATATTTTAATCCGTTTGAATTTTCATCTTATGAAACTTGCCAGTCATGTCTCAAAGGCAAGATGAACAAAACTCCATTTACAGGACACGGAGAAAGGGTTACGGAACACTTGGGACTGATACACAGTGATGTATATGGTCACATGTCTACACATGCCAGGAATGGTTCCTCGTACTTCATTACATTAACTGACGATCTCTCAAGATTCGGTCTTCCTATTGAAACACAAGTCTAAAGCTTTTGAGAAATTCAAGGAATATAAGCATGAAGTTGAGAACCAAACGGGTAAAACTATTAAGACCTTCGATGTGATAAAAGAGGAGAATACTTGCGCATGGAGTTCCTGGAGTTTCTAAAAGGAGAATGGGATTCTCTCTCAGCTTACTCCCTTGAATACACCACAGCACAATGGTGTATCGGGACGAAGGTATCACACCCTATGAGATATGGCACGCTCTATGATGAGTATTGCTGAGTTACCTGTTTCCTTTTGGAGTTAGGCACTTGAGAAGCTGCATACCTATTGAATGGGGTTCCATCCAAATCAGTGCCTACCACTCAATATGAGATATGGAATGGGAAGAGACCATGTCTTAAACGAGTTAAGATATGAGGTTGTCCGGCCTATGTTGAAAGGCAGAATCCGGACAAACTCTAGGTAAGGTTAGTTCTGTATAAGTTTCTTGGATATCCCTAACATTCGCAAGGGAATATCTTCTACCACACTGAGGAGCAAATGATGTTTTGATTATCAGCATGCTATATTTTTAGAAAAGGAATTTCTTGTGAAGAAATTAGTGGTAATGAGGTAGAACTGGAAGGAGTTCTAGCTAGTCAAAACTAACAGCTGATGATTTGATGAAACCAAAGTATTCAATAGTCTCCAACGAACCTCAGCCTCTCAGCGAATCTAGTAGGGTTCCTCATCCACTTAAGAGATACTACGGTCTTCTCGGTGACAGTGGGTGCGAGGATTGCATCATGGTAGATGATGGCCCAACTAGGTTCATACAGGCCATCCCAAGTGGAGACTTTGTGAAATGGCTGGATGCTATGCGATCAAAGATGGAATCCATGTACACTAACAAATTATGATTTTCAATGTTGCACCTCAAAAGGTAAAACCCATCAGGAACAAATAGATCAAGAGAATATTCTTGGTGTAAATGGAAAAGTTGAGACTTTCAAAGATATGCTTAAGTCGATCAGGATCAATGCAAGCATCGCGGAGCTGGAACATCTGTTTTGATGTGGTAGTCAAAGAGTTTAACTTCATCAAAATGGTAGATGAACCTTTTATACACAAGAAGGTTGTAGAGAGTAAGGCGGTCTTCCACGTATTGTACGTAGATGACATACTCTAGATAGGAAATGGTTTCCTATGCTACACTCGGTTAAGCTCCTGTTATCACGATGATTCTCCATAGATGATCTGGATGATACCTACTACATCTTCTGGATTATGATCTATGGTGATAGATCTAAGTGGATGTTAGGAATGTCCCAAATCCAAGTGTTAGTGTATATTCCCTAGGGGCCATTATTGTATCATACTAGGTTGTATATTACTTAACGGAAGCTTGGGATATTCACAGTTGTATAGTATGCTACTTGGTTTGTATCTACTTTAATTTATGCATATGTTTCTTGTAACGTATCACTTATACCTATTAGTAGAGCCCATAGGATCTTTGCTTGATTACTAGCGTTGTGATGGCAGTCACACTAGTGGGGGCTGGGTAGTCTGTAAGCAAATCCTATACAGGTCCCTGGTCGTTGGATTATCGAGATATGGCATCGATATTCCGGATTAGACTAAGTGTGTACGCTTCTTATCCCAGTTGGGGAGATGGTCTGTCCCACAGCCATCAGTACGCCGTACTGGAGATAGTATACAGGTGCTCGTTACGTTACGGGTGCACCGGACAGGACTCGCAGGGGAACTGATTGGTTGATATTATACCCGTCGTCAGTTAACAGTTCCCAGGTGACATGAGTACAGCATAGTCCGCAGACTTGACACTGCTACTTTGCCTCGAGTGTAGCCCACTGTTCTTAGATTGCAACCCTACCATGGCTCAAAGGAGTCGTGCAAACAGGTAGCAGTTGGGTGCTGTCCCGAGCACTTGGAGGCAGCGGTAGTTAGAAAGGATTCGTCTCTCCCGGTATTTGGAGTTGATATCGCGCTGTATCAGAGAGCCATTACGCAAAGTCCCTGGCCAGGGCAAGCGAGATTTACTGGTAGGTTCCAGTAGTTTCTCAGGGTGTAATGGGCTACGCTCCGACACGACTTATACCGCTATTAGGGGACTGACGCTTGCCGCCCCTAGGCTCGATATGCGATAGTCTTAGACGAACAGACCGGACTGTACAGAGATTGTCACATCAGGCTCAGTAGGAGTTCGGATGGGTTTCCTCAACGGCCTTCTTATCGACATCCACCTAGGGACCGTTACGTACAGCTAGTGCCGCTTGCGGTCTGTGGTTAAACCCACTGCCAGCATAGTGTCGAGTCTTTAGAGTCCCATACAGAGGGTTTCCCTGCTCGAGGCGAAACGATATAGAGGTCGTATGGTTTTACGACAAGGGTTCGGACGCGTACGTGTGTTTACGCACGTACGACGTTCGGACAGTTTTTACTAGCCGGCTTTGGTTTAAGCCAGATACTAGTATCAGGTTATTGGATTTATACAGTCTAAAGTTTTTCCGTGTTTTCATGGATAGGAGGGGCGTTGTCGTAATTGGTCGGGAAGCTTCTGGAATGATGATGACGTGGAGGGTAAGATGGCATTAGCATTTAATACATTAGTGACTCACTTAGATGAATCATTGAAGTGAGTTAATGAAGCATTTATTGCTTAATGACTCACTTGATGATTCATTGCATATATTTAATGAAGATGATGATAATGCATTTTGATATTATTCATTTTGATTTTCTTATGCTTCATAATATATTAGAAGTGAGAAGCTTTTATATTCCATTTCTTATGCTCATCTTCTCTCTCCTCAAGTTCTCTCTTGAAACCCTAATCCTCCCCTCTCATGTGTTGAGATCAAGAATTAGCTAGACTAATACATCCATAACCTCACTCTATATCCCCTAGGTAGCTTAGATTAGCACTTTGAGCAACCTAGTTATCTCAAGTTAGAGATCAAGCTTGGCGTAGGAGCTCTCGGGTGGATCGTCTTTGACTAGAGGAGGCCGTTGAGGTGTCGATGTTCCAAGGAGCCTACGAGGAGTGGAGGACAGCGATGAAGACCCGAAGGACAAGTAACGTGAGGTATAACTTCAAATCCGAGTAGTTAAATCTCTCGTAGTTTGCTAGTAACGGTTTAGATATGATTCATGCGCTCAAGTCCGTGTTACGAAGCTTTGATAATCGTTTTTCATATATTCCGCCTCCCCGCAAGTTCGTAGGGTGCATGACATGGACTTACAATGGTATCAGAGCCAACTAAACCAATACTAGTTTGTTAGCAACTAATTAGAAGTTCGATCTACTGATGCGAAAAACGAAAAACCTTACCCTACCAGTTCTGTTAATTTTAAATATGTCTAAAAAATTATTTGATATGCCTTAAAATTCACAGCAGGGAAATATAAGAATTTTGAGAAAATACGAGACCCTAACTCGGCAAGATGGCCGCGGATCCGCGGCAAGATGGTGCTTTTGGCCGCGGATGCACCGCCGAGTCAACTCCGAGTTGACTCGGATTTCATCTGTAATTCATATTTTATGGTTTTCTGTTTTCCATAATGTTCTGTTTCTACCCAGGTTACTTCAGTGCTGCTTTGCTTTTGGGGTAGACACGGAAAATGGTTGTCGATCGATGTTCTAAGATATTTGCTAATTGGGTTTTTTATCTGTAATGTTTAATGTGTTCGTAAACCTTCCCTAACTGCTAGTATGTCGGTTGGCAGGGGGTTGCATATTTCTGTAATGTTTACTGTTTGTGTATATGGACTTAATTGGAGTGTTGTGATGATTAGCCGGGGTTTGAGATGGGTTTAATATTCATTCATTCGATGTAAATGTAATATGATGTAATAATCTTTTGCGGGGCGCATCCAGGTTGCGGTTGTAGCCACCGTTGTATTATTTCTTTTTACTGTTTTTGCTCCTAGGATAGACCCAAGGTAGGGTGCACAAACTACCGGGTACTTTGAAGTGTTTAGTGGCCTACTCACTTTGTTGAAGGAGACCGCTTCACTTCGGGTACTTGGCGGGTAGTTTACCGTACTCGTAGGGGTCTAGGGTTGGGGTAATGGCTGTTCATCACAACTGTGTAATCCGTCTTTTATTGCAGGCTCAAAGCAAATGCGGATTGCTAGTATATCCAATAAAGTTCATCAGTGATCTGGAATGCCTATTATTGCGTCCGACGAATGTACAATATCTATATATGATAGCTATTAGACGTCACTTATGTTTTACACCCGCGCTAGCCCAGCTCCCGCTCTGTCGTTAGTTAAGTAACCTAACGGATGATGACGGGACCCCGTGGCGAATGCTGATGGCATAAGAGAACGTGGTATTTTCGTTGTTTTTTGCAATGATAGGATAAATGATGGGACGCATTATTATAATGCAAAGAAAATAAACCAAAGTTTAATCGTTGGAACAAATTAAAAGAAACCACTCGGTTATTTTAAAAGATCAGATTTTTTAATTGCAGAGCTTTAACCACTCCTTTTAAAAAGTATCAGGTACCTTCGATTATATCAAGTTCACTACATTCACGGTTTTGCCAAAACCATTTGTAGCCCTCCGTCATTTCATTTGGGTATTCAGTAGTATTCAAGCTATGTATTTTGACCTAACGCCAAGGCATAGTGTTTGGTAGCTGCTGGATATTCATTTGTTACATAGATAGATGTGTTAGTTTGGGGCAGTCGTATTATCATTTTAGCTTAACGTCAAGGATATGTACGGATGGGTTCAAATTAACAAGGATAATGATGGGTAGAACTTGACAAGTGACTTATGGCATTTTGACCTAACGCCAAGTTCATAAGAGCATGGGGCAAAAATTTATATCGGGAATTTCTAAAGAAACTGAAAGTTGCAGACAGAGCATACCATTTTGGAGTTTGATGAATGTTTGTAGGATTCCTTCAACATTATCATACGATGATATTTTGGATCCCGATCCTACTGTGAGCATATATTGTTGCGCCACGGCAGCGCCCCGGCCGTCTACTCGAGGCCAAAATGCGGAATCAAAAGTTTCTTAACTTTAGACCGGCGCTACCGTGGACAATTAACCCGGATCGTAACCTAGTCCTAGCTATCAAGAGAGAGGGGTGGAATGCTATACCGAACGATCCGTGTCCTTCGGTCTTCGTCTCCACTTCGATCTCCTAGCGGAATCTCCGTCCGTCACCTCCTCGTCGGAAAGGGCACCACGTAGCCGAATTCTTTTACGGGCTCCCACCTCAGGACCGAGGCATCTCGGGCGCGAAGTTGGCAATCCGACGCGTCCAAGGGTACTGTAGGTGTAGTGTAGAATGGTTGTCTCTTTGGGGTGGAGTTGCCATGGATGTGGAGGAATGAAGATAAGAAAAAAATAGTGCTTTCATTTTTCTTAGCAAGAAAATGAGATGAAGGAAAAATGCGACACATAAAAAATGAACCTCTCTCTTTTCTTCTCTCAAGTGTGGTCGGCCCCCTAATGAGAAATGGTGGAAGGAAAAAAAAAATGAAACCATGAAGGGAGGTAAGTGTAGGAAACTCCAAGTGGTGACCACATCAAAAGGTTATGATAACAATATCAAATCAACTTTCATCTCATTTCTAATCTCAATTAAAGCAAATGAGGTGATGGAAAAAGAATATAATCATGAAGGAACTATCATGAAGCCATCATATGCAAGAAAACCCTCCACAATAATTTATTTGCAAACTTGCAAATAACCCCTCCACTAGAAAGTCCGGCAGTGAAGGAACAAAAGAAAACCGGCCGGAACGGAATGCAAACTGGCAACTTCAGAAAACTGATCCTGTAATAAATTACAGGAAAACCCCACTACTGCATATACATGCCCGCATTTGTATTCTCTCTGAATACAAATGCAACGAGACAAAATCTACACTGTCTAATACTAGGATCCGGCTTAAACTAAAGCCGGCTAGTAAAATCCGTACGATCACGATCCGTGCAATACCGCACGTATCTGATCGAACCCTGCCATATCTCCATACGGCCTCTTACAGCGTTTCGCCCGAAACTTGAGTAACTGTCAGTGTGGGGGACTCTAAAGACTCGTTAATACTATGGCTGTGGATTTAACCACTAGCACGTCAGAGGTATTAGCCATACGTGAAGGGCTACCAGCTATTGACCAAAAGGGACGTCGATGAGCGAACTCATCCTGACACCCTACTGAGCCTTTCAGTGACAATATCCGTACAGTCCGGTCCGTTCGTCTATGATTATCGCATGGCGGGCCTAGGGGGTTGGTAAACTCAGACCCCCAAAGGCGGTACAAGTCGTGTCGGAGTGAAGCCCAGAACACCTTGAGATACTACTGGAATACCTACCAGTAAATCTCCTGCCTCGGCTTAGGGCTTTGTGTAATGGCTCTCCTAGACACAACGCGACCTCACCCCTAATACCGGGAGAGACGAACACCTGCAGAGCCGCTCACTGCCTCCATGTGGTTCGGGACTGTACCCAACTAAAACCTATTTGCACGACTCCTTTGAGCCGTGGTAGGGTAGTAATCAAAGCACAGTGGGAACTCACAAGAGACAAATGACGATCTCAGGTCGATGAACTAACCTGTACACATATCACCAGGGAACTGCTATCTGACGTCTGGTATAATCCCAACTAGCAGGTTCCCGGCGAATCCTGTTCGGTGTACTCATAACCCAATGAGCACATGTATACATCTTAGGTGAACCAACTGACACCAGTGGCTTGTGAGACCGGCCACCGCCCCTCGTCGGGGTCTCGACTGTATACACTAGTCTACTATGGAGTATCGATGCCCTGTCTCGAAACTCCTATGACTAAGGACCTTTTAAGGATGTGCTTATAGACTACCAGCTCCCACGTATATGATCGCCCTCATACTGCTTGCAGTCAAGCAAGAATCTTAGGGGCTCTATCAACGTGTAATAGCGACTCGTAAGGTCACCTAAAGCAGTACACGATGATAAAGATAAACTAGATAGCATAATATCATCTTGAGTAAGACTGTCCTACCGGTATATGTCCTCCCTCAATCATTGCAATCACGTGCCTGTGATCCAATAATTGACTCTGAGGGCACTAAATCCAACAACTCCCACTTGCACTCAAGGCTAATTATTGCGTTGTCGCATACTCACAGCCCGTATGATACCGAACACCCAACTCCTCTACTAGTCAGTCTCACAAAGCTCGTTTGCGAAACTATTGCGTTCGAGGAATAGCCTCAGTGAGTGGATCCGCTTTGATGTTTCTTTCTATGTCTCTCTATATCTCAAGTTCGCGGAGAAAGCCATCTTCCGAAAAGAGCAATATCTGTCTTAGAATATGTGTGGATATCTGATGGGACCGAGATCACAAGTGAACTCCAAATTTCTTAGACTGTATCGTCAACTGAACTTAATCAGTATCCTGCACCATCCTTCCCTCAGTATCCACCTGGACCACCTGTCCAAAATACTGCCCCTCGTCAGAGGGTAAACTACAACTCTGACAGCCACTCTGGCGTCTAGGTCACCTTGGAAGCCTGGAATGATAACCGTCTCCCAAAAGAGGCTGACGTTATCATATCCCTAGAACATTCA
Source organism: Agapanthus africanus (assembly GCA_030015575.1). Taxonomy (NCBI): domain Eukaryota; kingdom Viridiplantae; phylum Streptophyta; class Magnoliopsida; order Asparagales; family Amaryllidaceae; genus Agapanthus; species Agapanthus africanus. The sequence continues at coordinate 465,732,576 of CM057339.1, read as the reverse complement.
CTTATGTTCTAAAACTGCTTCCGATTGTTTCTCCAGGATTGGATGAATATCAACTTATTGCACTTACTGCAAGAACAACATTTGGTGTGGTACTTGACATCTCATGATTGACTCAATTGCCTAAGCAAGTGATCTGCCAATCATGCACATCCCTCTCCCATTTAGTCTGTAAGACACCTTTAGAGAGGGTGACTCCATCACCTGCAGGTACACTACCATGTCAGGAGTCGTGTATTCTAAATACTCTTAGAATGCTGTCTAAGTACCCTGATTGGGAAACCACCCAAATCTAGATCTATAGATCTAGTAACCAGAATGTCTTGATATTATATCCAAGTCCCATGTGGAGAAACTACTGTGTGACGACCAAAGTATAACCGATCGTAGTATAGAAATATCACTTCCTACTCTGTGTATGTCATCCAAATACTAGGACATCACACCCTACTACCTTCTTAACAGATCCATCCCCTATTCTGATGAAATCAAACCTATGACTGTCACATCAGAAATAGATGATCTATCTCCGCTATATCTGCTTTAGTCTATAAATAGACATAAGCTACTTGTCCACTATGCTTCCGTTGCTCCCACCGACTGCGACAACCCTGTGGCAGAGTCATATAGACGTGCACTTCTAAAGCTAGTTCAGAACGACGCTATACTCATCCTCCTGCCGAGTCTCACAGTCTGGAACAACAGCAATGGCAAGTCTGGGTAAACAAGAACCTCCCTGTCACCGTCCTTGAGGCTACCTGTAAGTCGATGTAGTACACCCCAGTACTTATGGGGAGGCGGAATTTTCAAAAACGATCAAGTTTAAACAACGAACATCGACTAACCGCTTGAATCGAAGCTAAACAAATAATAACCAAACACATAGCTAAACTAAACTAAAGTGTTAAGGGATTATACCGATCGAAACTAGTCCTTCGTCTTTGTGTCCTCCTTTGTTCTCCTCGGCCTTCTCTAGGTAGTAGACGATCCACCCGAGAGCGAAACTCCAAGCTAAACCTCTAACTTGAGGTAACTAATCAACTTTGATTGCTAATCAAAGATGAAAGGATGATGTAGAGTGTAGGTTATGGATTGTTTAGTCTAACTAATCCTTTGATCTCAACACATGAGGATTAAGGATTAGGGTTTGAAGATGAGAGCTTGAGGAGAGAGAATGTGAGATAAGATAATGAGAGGAGAGAGAGTGTATCATAATATATTATGAAGCATTTCTTTTTAAGAATAATGAATAATGGAAATGAATAAGCATGCTTCATGAAATATCTAGTGGTGATTCATTAGCATGAGTCATTAAGCAATAAATGTGCATTAATGAAATGAATGAATCACCACCATGACTCACTTTCTTTCCAAAAGAAACCTCCTTAGTCACATCTTCTAGAAGCTTCTCGTACAATTACGAGAACGCCCCTCCGATCCGTAAAAATACGGAAAAACTTTAGACTGTAAAAATCCAATAACCGGATACCAGTAACTGGCTTAAACCAAAGCCGACTGGTAAAAACTGTCCGAAAGTCGTACGCGCGTAAACGCACGTATGCGTCCGAACCCTTTGTCGCAAAACCATGCAACCTCTATATCGTTTCGCCTGGAGTAGGAAACTCTCTGTGTGGGACTCTAGAGACTCGACTACTACGCTGGCAGTGGGTTTAACCACAGACCGCAAGCGGCACTAGCTGTACGTAACGGTCCCCAGGTAGTTGTCGATAAGAAGGCCGATGAGTAAACCCATCCGAACTCCTACTGAGTCTGATGTGACAATCTCCATACAGTCCGGTCCGTTCGTCCAAGACTATCGCATATCGGGCCTAGGGGGGCGGCAAGCGTCAGTCCCCTAATAGCGGTATAAGTCGTGTCGGAGGGAAGCCCATTACACCCTGAGAAACTACTGGAACCTACCAGCAAATCTCGCTTGCCCTGGCCAGGGACTTTGCGTAATGGCTCTCTGACACAGCACGATATCTACTCCCAATACCGGGAGGGACGAATCCTGTCTAACCGCCACTGCCTCCAAGTGCTCGGGACTGCACCCAACTGCTACCTGTTTACACGACTCCTTTGAGCCGTGGTAGGGTAGCAATCTAAGAACAGTGGGACACACTCGAGGCGAAGTAGCAGTGTCAAGTCTGCGGACTACGCTGTACTCATGTCACCTGGGAACTGTTCACTGACGACTGGTATCAAACCAACCAACAGTTCCCTGTGAGTCCTGTCCGGTGTACCCGTAACCTAACGAGCACCTGTATACTATCTCCAGTACGACGTACTGACGGCTGTGGGACAGACCATCTCCCCAACTGGGATGAGAAGCGTACACACCAGTCTACTCCGGAGTATCGATGCTCTGTCTCGATAATCCAACGACCAGGGACCTGAACAAGGATGTGCTTGTAGACTACCCAGCCCCCACTAGTGTGACTGCCATCACAACGCTGGTAGATAAGCAAGATCCTAAGAGCTCTATCAATACGTACACTCACATATTAAGATAGAAAAAACCAAGTAGCATACTACCATGTTTAGCAAGACTGTTATATACATGTGAATATCCCAAGCTTCCATTAAGTAATATACAAGCTAGTATGATACAGTAATGGCCTTCTAGGGCATAAACACTAACAATCTCCCACTTGCACTAGGGCCATGTACTGGCATATCGCAGACCAATGATCTCGAGCAGCCTCTCGAACTGAATCTGAGGAAGGGCCTTCGTGAATGGATCAGCAATGTTCTCTTCTGAAGCAACTCTCCGAACCTCGATCTCCTGACGATCAATGATCTCCCTGATCAGGTGATACCGCCTCAAGATGTGTCTGGACTTCTGATGGGACCTTGGTTCCTTCGCTAAAGCTATAGCTCCATTGTTGTCGCAATACAGAGGTATTGGATCAACTATGGTAGGAACCACCTGAAGTTCTGTTAGGAACTTCTTCATCCAGACTGCTTCTTTTGCGGCATCGCAAGCAGCTATATACTCCGCTTCCATCGTCGAGTCAGCAACGGTGTCCTGCTTGGAGCTCTTCCAGCACACCGCCCCTCCATTGAGGGTAAAGACATAACCCGACATGGACTTGGAATCGTCCTTATCACTCTGGAAGCCGGAATCAGCAAAGGCCTCCAACCTGAGGTCTTTTCCGCCGTAAACCAATAACATCTCCTTAGTCCTCCTCAGGTACTTGAGAATGTTCTTTACTGCTATCCAGTGTTTCTCCCCTGGGTCTGACTGATACCGGCTTACCACGCTTAGTGCGTAAGCTACATCTGGTCTGGTACACAACATCGCATACATTATAGAGCCTACCGCAGAAGCGTAGGGTATAATAGACATGCGTTCCCTTTCCAAATCAGTCTTGGGAGACATCTCTTTGGAGAGGGTGATTCCGTGACAAGCCGGTAGATTACCGCGCTTAGAATCTTCCATACTGAATCTTTTCAGTACAGTGTCGATATACCTGGACTGCGAAAGTCCCAACATCCTCTTGGATCTATCACGATAGATCCGGATCCCCAGAATGTAAGAGGCATCACCCAGGTCTTTCATGGAGAACCTGTGTGACAAGAATCCTTTGACAGATTGTAGCATAGGAATGTCATTTCCTATCAATAGAATGTCATCCACGTACAAGACGAGGAATACGACACTTCTGGCCACAACTTTACTATATATGCACGGTTCATCTGGATTTTTGATAAAGTCATATTCTTTGACTGTCTCATCAAAGCAGATGTTCCAACTCCGCGATGCCTGCTTTAGTCCATAAATAGATTTAAGCAGCTTGCATACTTTCCCGCTGCTCCCACTCTGATTGAAACCCTCTGGCTGATCCATATAGATGCTCTCTTCTAAATTTCCATTCAGAAAAGCCGTCTTTACGTCCATCTGCCAGATTTCATAATCATGGAAGGCAGCAATAGCAAGAAGGACCCGAATGGATTTGAGCATAGCCACTGGAGAAAAAGTTTCGTCATAGTCCAAACCAGGTCTTTGACGAAAACCCTTTGCAACAAGTCTAGCCTTATAGGTTTCCACCTGTCCATCTACACCAATCTTTTTCTTGAAGATCCATTTGCATCCTATGGGTTTTACCCCATCTGGAGCAAAGTCCAAAGTCCATACTTTGTTGGTGTACATGGACTCCATTTCGGTCCGCATTGCATCTAGCCATCGTACCGAGTCGCCGCTCTGGATGGCCTGCTGGAAGTCAGTAGGTTCATCATCATCTATGATGCAATCCTCTCTATCCCCGTCTATGAGAAAACCGTAGTATCTCTCAGGCGGACGAGACGGCCTACTACTCCTGCGGAGGGGTGCGGGAATGTTCTGTTCTTCTTGAACCTCTGGTTCTACCAAACTTTCAGTAGTAGTTTGTGGTTCTGGAATTTCTTCCAGTTCTATTTCGCTCCCACTTATTTCCTTTTCTAAAAACTGATTTTCCAGAAAATGGGCATTACAAGAAACAAAAACCTTTTGTTCCTCTGCGTAATAGAAATAATATCCCTTGGAGTTCTTTGGATATCCCACAAACATACATTTTACTGATCGTGCCTCGAGCTTGTCCACATGCTGCTTTTTAACAAAAGCTGGACATCCCCAAATCTTCATATGCTGAAGATGGGGTTTCTTCCCAGTCCACATCTGATATGGAGTGGTAGGCACAGTCTTGGTAGGAGCTCTGTTCAGAAGATATGCCGCTGATTCTAGCGCATAACCCCAGAAAGATCGCGGTAACTCAGCATTACTCATCATGGATCGTACCATATCCAATAGGGTTCGATTCCGTCTCTCCGATACACCGTTATGCTGTGGAGTGTATGGAGGAGTAAGCTGAGAGAGAATTCCTTTCTCTTTTAGGTAACCTAGGAACTCGGCACTTAAGTATTCTCCACCTCGATCAGATCTCAGTGTTTTTATACTTTTGCCGGTTTGGTTTTCTACTTCATTCTTATACTCTTGGAATTTCTCAAAAGCCTCGGATTTATGTTTCATCAGATAAATGAATCCGTATCTTGAGTAATCATCCGTGAAAGTAATGAAATAGGAAAAACCACCTCTCGCATGTGTAGACATTGGACCGCATACATCACTATGTATGAGTCCTAAGAGCTCGCTCGCTCTTACTCCTTGTCCAGTGAATGGAGTCTTTGTCATCTTTCCTTTGAGACAAGATTGACAAGTGTCATAAGTTTGATATTCGAACGTGTCCAAATATCCTTCTCTATGCAACTTAGTCAACCTTCTCTCATTGATGTGACCCAGTCTACAATGCCATAAGAAAGCTTTATTTAAATCTGGAGACTTTCTTTTTAGTGTGTTCTGGACATTGAAAATTTGGAGTTGGTTTAACACATATATGCCGTTATTTAGAGTACCTGACCCAATCAAACCATGATTAAGGTGGATGTTGACAACATCTCTTACAAACGTGAAATCATAACCTTTATTTGATAACAAGGAAACTGATATGATATTACACGTTAAGCTGGGTACAAAATAACAGTTATGTAAAACCAAAATGTGTCCACTCGTCAATCCTAGGTGATAATCCCCGACGGACGCAGCTCCCACGCTAGCTCCGTTAGCAACCCTGAGGATCATATCACCTTCCTTCAGCACTCTACGGTTTCTCAGTGCCTGCAATGAATTGCAAATATGAGATCCTGATCCGGTATCCAATACCCAGGAAGTAGAGTTGATCGACAGACAATTCTCAATTACAAACACACCTGAAGTCGAAGCCACAGCTTGCTTCGGTTCCTGGTTCTTGGCGTTCCACGCCTTGCAATCCTTCTTCCAGTGCCCTTTCCTGTGACAATGGAAGCACTCATCCTGACCAACTATCGGTACTGCTTTCTTTTTCTTTCCCTTCCCTCCCACCTTACTAACACCTCCTCTAGGTCTGGGTGCGGCCTTCTTCTTCCTTCCTTTGGCCCTAGCCTTGGACCCGGAAGAAGATGCACCGCCAACAAACATAGCGGGTGTTTCCCTTGCCTTCTGCAAGGTGCCCTCTGCACTCCTTAACATGTTTAGGAGTTCCGCAAGTTCAACTTCTTTTCCTTGAAGATTGAAGTTGAGGATAAACTGGGCGTAGGTGGGAGGAAGGGACTGGAGAACAAGGTCTGTATAGAGCTCATTATCCAAAGTCGTCCCAAGGTCTGCGAGCTCTTCTATATAGCCAATCATCTGTAGGACATGTTCACCTACCGATGACCCGACAGCCAACCTCGCTCGAAACAATTTCTTTGAGGTCTCGTATCTTGCTATACGAGATTGCTCTCCATAAAGTTCCTTTGTATGGAGAAATATGCCATCTAAGGACATATCCTCGTGCCTCCTCTGATGTTCATTGTTCATCGAGGCAAGCACGATGCACTTGGCTCTCGCGCAATCTAAATCCCAGGTTTTGCGGATTTCCTTATCCGCATTACTGGATTTGGGACCAGGGACAGCAGGTGCCGTAGCGGTGAGGACGTACCCCAGTTTGTCATAGGTCAAAGCCATCTTGACATTCCGCAGACAATCTTTATAGTTTGGCCCCGTCAGTATATTTTTCTCTAAAAGTAACTTAAGTCCAGTCATTTTCAGGGTCGCTGCAAATAGGAGAGAGAGAAGAAAACTCTTTAGCATGATGCTCTTGCAAGTTTAGAGTGGTTTTTAGTTTATCTAAACTGGATGGCTCCCACTGTTTCTCGAATACTTCCTCAAACCATAAAAGAAGAATTAGCCAAGACTATTCTCACCGTGCAATACTTGCTTAACCGTTCAGCCAGGCCGGTGTCGATACTTCGAGGGAGGTTTTCCAACGCTTTCGCGAAGTTCCTTAATTAAGTAACCTCTTTTCTCTGGGGGCGTAACCCCGCTGACACTTTTCTGGACACCTACTAGGTTTATAGCATTAATCGTTAAGTGACGAATATCCTGATAAGTAGCATATACTCACAGTAGGATCGGGATCCAAATATCATCGTATGATAATGTTGAAGGAATCCTACCAACATTCATCAAACTCCAAATGGTATGCATCTCTTTGCAAATTTCAGTTTCTTTAGAAATTCCCGATATTAGTTTTTGCCCCATGCTCTTATGACCTTGGCTTTGGTCAAAATGTCATAAGTCACATGTCAAGTTCTACCCGTCATTATCTTGTCAATTTGAACCCATCCGTATATACCCCTGACTTTGGTCAAATGGTAATACGACTGTCCCAAACCAACTCATCTATCTTATGCAACAAATGAAAACCCAGTAGCTACCAAACACTATGCCTTGACTTTGGCCAAAATGCATAGCTTGAATACTACTGAATACCCAAATGAAATGACGGAGGGCTACGACTGGTTTTGGCGAAACCGTGAACGTAGTGAACTTGATATAACCGAAGGAACCTGATAGCTTTTAAAAGGAGTGGTTAAATCTCCGCATTTAAAAATATCTGTTTTAAAAATAACCGAGTGGTTTCTTTTAAATTGTTCCAACGATTTAAACTTTGGTTTGTTTTACTTTGCATTACAGATAATGCGTCCCATCATTAACCTATCATTGCAGAAAACAACGAAAATACAACGTCCTCTTATGCCATCCGCATTCGCCACGGGGTCCCGTCATCACCCGTTAGGTTACTTAACTAACGACAGAGCGGGGGCTGGGCTAGCGCGGGTGTAAAACATAAGTGGCGTCTAAATAGCTATCATAATATAGATATTTTACATTCGTCTGACGCAATAATATTCATTCCAGAACACAGATAAACAATATTGGATTTGCAAGCAATCTGTATTTCTTTTGAGCCTGCAAGAAAAGACAGATTACACAGTTGTGATGAATAGCCGTTACCCCACCCTCGACCCCTACGGGTACGGCAAACTACCCGCCCGGCAGTTTGTGTACCCCACCTTGGGTCAGTCCTAGGAGCAAAAACAGTAAAATGAAATAATACAACGGTGGCTACAACCGCAACCTGGAAGTGCCCCGCGAAAATAATATTACAACAAATTACATTTACAACAAATGAATTAAACGATAACCCATTGCGAACCCCGGCTATACACCACAACAGTCCAATACAGTTTATATGCACAAACAGATATTACCATTTCAGAAATGTGCAACCCCCTGCCAACCGACATACTAGCAGTTGGGGGAGGTTTACGAACACATTAAACAATCACAGATATAATCCAATACGCAAATACTGTACAATTCGATCGAATAAACAACTTCAATATTTCTCCAAAATCTGCTCTGTTAAACAGTAACCTGAGCAATAATTAAATATACCAGAAAACCCTAAATGTCACAGGGGACCCACACAAGAAAGACGAGTCCATGACTCGGCCAAAGCGCCGCGGAAGGGCGGCGGATCCCACCGATCCGCCGCGCTTTCGCGGCCGAGTTGCCGATTCATGGGCTCGAATTTCTTGGGTGTTCTCCTGGACTCCTTTATAGCTCTCTGAACACACCTGAAAAATTTTCTGACATCGTTTTAAATTCGACAGAAACTAGTATTTTCTAGGGTTTTCCGGTTTCGTTTTTCCGTTCGAAATTCGTACAAATTTGCGATTAAGTTATTTATTGTTTAGCGAGGCTCTGATACCACTGTAAGTCGATGTAGTACACCCCAGTACTTATGGGGAGGCGGAATTTTCAAAAACGATCAAGTTTAAACAACGAACATCGACTAACCGCTTGAATCGAAGCTAAACAAATAATAACCAAACACATAGCTAAACTAAACTAAAGTGTTAAGGGATTATACCGATCGAAACTAGTCCTTCGTCTTTGTGTCCTCCTTTGTTCTCCTCGGCCTTCTCTAGGTAGTAGACGATCCACCCGAGAGCGAAACTCCAAGCTAAACCTTTAACTTGAGGTAACTAATCAACTTTGATTGCTAATCAAAGATGAAAGGATGATGTAGAGTGTAGGTTATGGATTGTTTAGTCTAACTAATCCTTTGATCTCAACACATGAGGATTAAGGATTAGGGTTTGAAGATGAGAGCTTGAGGAGAGAGAATGTGAGATAAGATAATGAGAGGAGAGAGAGTGTATCATAATATATTATGAAGCATTTCTTTTTAAGAATAATGAATAATGGAAATGAATAAGCATGCTTCATGAAATATCTAGTGGTGATTCATTAGCATGAGTCATTAAGCAATAAATGTGCATTAATGAAATGAATGAATCACCACCATGACTCACTTTCTTTCCAAAAGAAACCTCCTTAGTCACATCTTCTAGAAGCTTCTCGTACAATTACGAGAACGCCCCTCCGATCCGTAAAAATACGGAAAAACTTTAGACTGTAAAAATCCAATAACCGGATACCAGTAACTGGCTTAAACCAAAGCCGACTGGTAAAAACTGTCCGAAAGTCGTACGCGCGTAAACGCACGTATGCGTCCGAACCCTTTGTCGCAAAACCATGCAACCTCTATATCGTTTCGCCTGGAGTAGGAAACTCTCTGTGTGGGACTCTAGAGACTCGACTACTACGCTGGCAGTGGGTTTAACCACAGACCGCAAGCGGCACTAGCTGTACGTAACGGTCCCCAGGTAGTTGTCGATAAGAAGGCCGATGAGTAAACCCATCCGAACTCCTACTGAGTCTGATGTGACAATCTCCATACAGTCCGGTCCGTTCGTCCAAGACTATCGCATATCGGGCCTAGGGGGGCGGCAAGCGTCAGTCCCCTAATAGCGGTATAAGTCGTGTCGGAGGGAAGCCCATTACACCCTGAGAAACTACTGGAACCTACCAGCAAATCTCGCTTGCCCTGGCCAGGGACTTTGCGTAATGGCTCTCTGACACAGCACGATATCTACTCCTAATACCGGGAGGGACGAATCCTGTCTAACCGCCACTGCCTCCAAGTGCTCGGGACTGCACCCAACTGCTACCTGTTTGCACGACTCCTTTGAGCCGTGGTAGGGTAGCAATCTAAGAACAGTGGGACACACTCGAGGCGAAGTAGCAGTGTCAAGTCTGCGGACTACGCTGTACTCATGTCACCTGGGAACTGTTCACTGACGACTGGTATCAAACCAACCAACAGTTCCCTGTGAGTCCTGTCCGGTGTACCCATAACCTAACGAGCACCTGTATACTATCTCCAGTACGACGTACTGACGGCTGTGGGACAGACCATCTCCCCAACTGGGATGAGAAGCGTACACACCAGTCTACTCCGGAGTATCGATGCTCTGTCTCGATAATCCAACGACCAGGGACCTGAACATGGATGTGCTTGTAGACTACCCAGCCCCCACTAGTGTGACTGCCATCACAACGCTGGTAGATAAGCAAGATCCTAAGAGCTCTATCAATACGTACACTCACATATTAAGATAGAAAAAACCAAGTAGCATACTACCATGTTTAGCAAGACTGTTATATACATGTGAATATCCCAAGCTTCCATTAAGTAATATACAAGCTAGTATGATACAGTAATGGCCTTCTAGGGCATAAACACTAACACTACCGGAGTACCTCTCCGGTGCCTGAGGTTACCCACCATATCTGCGGAGTGGCTAATGGAATATCAAACCAGATTGAATCTTTAGGTTCTTATCAAATCTTCAGTAATCGTTTGCGGTTCTGGAATCACTTTCAGTTCTACCATACTCCCACTACTGTTTTCTGAAAAAATCCATTTTTATTTAAAACTGTGGCGAGTAAAGAACAATATCACCATTGATCTTCCAGATGGTAGAAAGTCAACCCTCGTCATAGCCCGGGTCAACCCACAAACAACCATTACAGAAACGTGCCTTGAGTTATCCAGAGTCTGGTTTTAAGCATAAGCTGGACAACTCCCCGTACCTTAACATCGTTAAGATATGAACTGTTCTATATCCAATACAGAAACAAAGGCTCTGATTTAATTGAACCAGATTAAAATCATGCAGCTATCTCCAGTGCATGTCAACTAAATGGAAGGAGGCCGATCAGCGTTTCTGAACTAAGGAATGCTTCCAATTATGAGTAACCTGAAAGAGAAGCAAGTTCTCTTAATTATTACTATCAACTAAATACCATACACAAGTATCTACATCTTCGATCACCTTGAAGAATCCTGATACTTGCAACACCTGGTTCTCTACTCTACTCTTATACCTATAACTTCTCAAATCTTAGACCCTGTGTTTCTACGAAACACTTGTCTAAGAACCAGAGAAATCATAAGTAAACAGAATATAGTACGAGGACCAAGCCTTTTGTCCTAATGGACACTGGACAATATACAATACTCTGTATAAGTCCTTTGAGTCTAGTGACTCATTCACTGTGTGTCGTAAGGTGAAAACTGTACTTATGGTTAAGAAGAATTACACTGTTGTTCAATGCTCCTTACCTAACCATCCATTGATACAGGTAAATGTCATAGACATAATTTCAAAAAAGTACATCTCACTCTATAAAAATAGACATACAGATATATCAATTTAAAATTGGTGCATAACAACGGATATTCAAAACCAAATATTTTCCGTTTGGCAAGCAATCCAGGTGACTTCCTCAAATATCACCAATTACAACGAATCCCGATATAATGAGGATGATCACTTAATTCCCAATAACTTACTCCCACTCATCATCTGTAAAACCATACAGATGTGAGAATCAAACCTGGTAAATACATACCCCGGAGCAAGTGTCTAATTGGGAAATCGGTTTTCTTTTAACAGTACACAATGAAACTGAAACATTGAAATGTTTCGATGGGGTATACTGGTATTCCTAGTAATGCCTCTTCCATTATCCAGATTCACAACTATAACCGCATATCTCTTTGCCATCTGTCCAAATCCCTTTATATGTCTTTAGTCATTACCTTCTGTACACCCCTTTAGGCCAAATGGTTTTCTTCCTTCCCTACCGTTCGGCACCAGCTTATGGTTTGGAAGAAGACTGTCCAATAAGCATAATGGGTGTACTGTCCTAATCCTAGGAGCACTCGTAATGCGAGAAAAGGTGAAGATAAAAGACAACCGAATAAACCTTATTCCTATTCCTCCTGAACCAGAATCCATCCCCGAACTGGAACAAGTTCCTTTCGAGTTCGTATATAACCATACGATGGAGTATCCAATAAACTGTGTATCTTCGTAGTGATACGGAGTGTCCTGGAGAAATAAAAAGGTGATTTAGGATTGGCGAAGAAATACTTGCTTTGGTCGTGAATAGCAGTCGCAATTTACTTTGCCCTCTTACTAATCCCTTTATTTGTCTTAACTTAATACCTTCTGTACACCATCGTTATGTAATTGGTTTTCTTCATTCCCCAACGTTCGGCACCAGCCTAAGGTTTGGAAGAAGACTATCCAATTTGCATAATAGGTGTACTATCTCCTAAACCAAGGAGTACTCGCAACCTGAGAGATGGTAAAAGGAAAAGACAACTGAATAGTCCTATTCGTTTTCTCCAGAACCGGAAACCATCCTCGAATTCCTTCGAGTTCGTACATAACCATACGATGGTTTTGTCCAATGGAAGTGGACGTTCGTAGTAATACGGGGTGTCCTGGAGAAAAGGGTAAAAGTAGGAGTGGCTATGAGGTTTGCAACTCTGACAATCCAAAAACCAGTGTTTAAGAAGGTTCGGTTAACTTGGTCACTGAGTCATAGTCTAGGGTCGGGTCAATGGTCGCTGCCAAAGAGAGAGAGAAAAGAAACGCTCAGCGTGCACTCTAACCTAGATCAGAATGGTTATCACTTTATCTAATCAGGAAACCTCCCATTGTAACCTCAAATTCTTCTCCAAACCTGAAAGAAGAATTAATTGGGATCACCCGAGGAGTAAACCAACTCATCAGTGGGAATCGGGATCCAACTATCATCGCATGATAACTTGACGGAATCCACTCAAGTCACCACACTCCAGAAGGTATGTGCATGCCTGGCAAGTTTCAGTTTCTTTAGAAACTCCCGATGTGTGTTTTTACCCCTAGGACCCAAGTGACCTTGACTGGGCCAACATATCAAAGGATCCTAGTCAAGTTCAACCCGTCATTATCTTGATTGCATTAGACCCACCCGCACGAGTCCTTGACTGAGCCAAAATGACCGTACGACTGTCCTAACCAATCACATATCCATAAGACAGAAAAGCATTACAGAGCTACCGCACAGTACGCCTCGGCTGAGTACGACATACGTAGCACAAATACTAAGCAATACTAATCTGAAATGACGGAGGGCTACGGCTGGTTTTTGGCGAAAAACCTTTAACGTAATGAACTTGATATCATTAAAGGAACCGGATAACTTTTTATAAAAATATAGTGACGAAAACCTTTGCTAAAGAGGTCACTCCCGGTGAAGGGATCTCGGCTCTTTCCCCATAGAATGAGGTGCAGGATATTCCAACTGAATAACATGATGCAAAGCAAAAGTAATCGGCTATAGTGAAGTTATTGCCCTGACGCAAACTTCTGTCCGAGGGGTCACTCCCGGTGAAGGGATCTCGGCCCTTGCCTCGTCGACTGAGGTGCTGGATATTCATAACCGAATACCACTGTGCAAAACAAAAGTGAACGTCCTTGCAATAACAGCTTTTAGAAAAATGTTCCAACAACATCAGAATAGGTTTGTTTAGCTTGCATTGATCTGAATCAATGCAGTCCCATCACTTGATCACACCACAAAAGAACGTAAATACGATGTACGTATATGCCATCCGCATTCGCCACTAGGTCCCGTCATCACCCGTTAGGTTACTTAACTAACGACAGAGCGGGGACTGGGCTAGCGCGGATGCAAAACATATACAACATCTACTAGTATATATATCAATATATAATATTTCACTCAAGGCGTAATAAAATGCAACATCACAGAAATGTAATCAGCATCACAGAACAATACAGATATCTGGGATCTCCGGGTTTCATAGAGCCGCTACTGAAACCCGACGTTCCTCTGGCCGTGTGGATAGCCTGTGCAATGAAAATCCTAGACCCCTACGGGCGCGGCAAGTTACCCGCCAAAACCTGAAGCGATGCAGCCCCCTTCAGCAACGTGAATGGACCACCCAGCACTTCACGGAATCCGGTAACTTGGGCACCCTTCCTGGGTCAACCTGTACCCTCTACGAGTGCGGCGAATAGCCCGCCGATTCTAAAGTAAAGCCCCCTCCGTCTCAACGCCATGAGATGCGGGCTTGTTGCCCTTTAGAACCCGGCTATCCGTGCACCCCTCCGCGGGGTAATCCCAGTACAGAAAGTAAAAATATACATACAACGGGTACATTGACCTCGACCTGGTCGTGCCCCAAAAGAATAATACAAACAAGCAGTGACGGCAGCCCACATGTCGGACGCTCGCCCCGCAATATCAAATGTACATATAAAACAAAACTGTACTAACATTGCATCCAGGCTACCCCCCACGACCAATCCGCAACATCACAGCACAACACAGAACATCAACGTGAATGTCACGTTCGCAAATCCGTCTTAAATGGCTATAGCAGATAGACTGGATTTACCGACCAAGTGACATTCACGGTCGCAGATATAATGTAAATACTGTGAACTAGCATGTTTAAAATATCTGATCGAACAAATATACCCAAGTGGGCCCCAAGCACTACTGTAGCACTCACAGAAAATCTGGGCCCAAAAAGAATGTCCCAAAACCCATATTATCAAGTCCAAGAGCCTCTGGAAAAATTTGGCGCCACGTGGACATATTATGGCCACGGAACCGCGGCCAATGCATGGTTTGGCCGTGGTTCCACGGTGGAAAAGTGGAATCAGGTCACCAAATTTTTGCAGAATTCTTAGAACACCCTGCACATCATTCAGAAACAACCTGAAAAATTTTTAGAGTCCAAAAAAATTCGACAGAAACCTGATGCACACGAAATACGGTTTTTGGGATTTTTTGTTCGATCGAGTCTTTAAACATACTAGAGCAAGCTAGATTAGGTTAATGGCGTGGCTCTGATACCATGTTGTGGCACGGCAGCGCCCCGGCCGTCTACTCGAGGCCAAAATGCGGAATCAAAAGTTTCTTAACTTTAGACCGGCGCTACCGCGGACAAGTAACCCGGATCGTAACCATTAACCTAGTCCTAGCTATCAAGAGAGAGGGGTGGAATGCTATACCGAACGATCCGTGTCCTTCGGTCTTCGTCTCCACTCCGATCTCCTCGCGGAATCTTCGTCCGTCACCTCCTCGTCGGAAAGGGCACCACGTAGCCGAATTCTTTTACGGGCTCCCACCTCTGGACCGAGGCAACTCGGGCGCGAAGTTGGCTATCCGACGCGTCCAAGGGTACTGTTGGTGTAGTGTAGAATGGTTGTCTCTTTGGGGTGAAGTTGCCATGGATGTGGAGGAATGAAGATAAGAAAAATATGGTGCTTTCATTTTTCTTATCAAGAAAATGAGATGAAAGAAAAATGCCACACATCAAAAATGAACCTCTCTCTTTTCTTCTCTCAAGTGTGGCCGGCCCCCTAATGAGAAATGGTGGAAGGAAAAACAAAATGAAACCATGAAGGGAAGTAAGTGTAGGAAACTCCAAGAGGTGACCACATCAAAAGGTTATGATAACAATATCAAATCAACTTTCATCTCATTTCTAATCTCAATTAAAGCAAATGAGGTGATGGAAAAAGAATATATTCATGAAGGAACTATCATGAAGCCATCATATGCAAGAAAACCCTCCACAATAATTTATTTGCAAACTTGGAAATAACCCCCTCCACTAGAAAGTCCGGCCGCGAAGGAACAAAAGAAAACCGGCCGGAACGGAATGCAAACTGACAACTTCAGAAAACTGATCCTGTAATAAATTACAGGAAAACCCCACTACTGCATATACATGCCTGCATTTGTATTCCCACTGAATACAAATGCAACGAGACAAAATCTACACTGTCTAATACTAGGATCCGGATTAAACTAAAGCCGTCTGGTAAAATCCGTCCGATCAAGATCCGTGCAATACCGCACGTATCTGATCGAACCCTTCCATATCTCTATATGGCCTCTTATAGCGTTTCGCCCGAAACTTAAGTAACTGTCAGTGTAGGGGACTCTAAAGACTCGTCAATACTATGGCTGTGGATTTAACCACTAGCACGTCAGAGGTATTAGCCATACGTGACGGGCTGCCAGCTATTGACCAAAAGGGACGTCGATGAGCGAACTCATCCTGACACCCTACTGAGCCTGTCAGTGAAAATATCCGTACAGTCCGGTCCGTTCGTCTATGAGTATCGCATGGCGGGCCTAGGGGGTTGGTAAAAGTCAGACCCCTAAAAGCGGTACACGTCGTGTCGGAGTGAAGCCCAGAACACCTTGAGATACTACTGGAATACCTACCAGTAAATCTCCTGCCTCGGCCGAGGGCGTTGTGTAATGGCTCTCTTAGACACAGCGCGACCTCACCCCCAATACCGGGAGAGACGAACCCCTGCAGATCCGCTCACTGCCTCCATGTGGCTCGGGACTGTACCCAACTAAAACCTATTTGCATGACTCCTTTCAGCCGTGGTAGGGTAGTAATCAAAGCACAGTGGGAACTCGCACGAGACAAATAACGATCTCAGGTCGATGAACTAACCAGTACACATGTCACCAGGGAACTGCTATCTGACGTCTGGTATAATCCCAACTAGCAGGTTCCCGGCGAGTCCTTTCCGGTATACTCATAACCCAATGAGCACCTGTATACATCTTAGGTGAACCAACTGACACCAGTGGCTTGTGAGACCGGCCACCGCCCCTCGTCGGGGTCTCGACTATATACACTAGTCTACTATGGAGTATCGATACCCTGTCTCGAAACTCCCATGACTAGGGACCTTTTAAGGATGTGCTTATAGACCACCAGCTCCCACGTATTGTAAGTGCACGGCGGCGCCCCGGTCGTCAATCCGACGGCCAAACGCGGAAACGGTGATAAACTTTAATTTTTGCGGACTTAGCAAAACCGGCACCACCGCGCACTAAACCCCGGATCGTGCCATTAAACTAGTCTAAGCTATCAAGAGGATGTGTTAGAGATATACCGACTGATCCGAGTCCTCCGGTCTTCATCTCCACTCCGATCTCTTCGCAGGATCTCCGGTCGTCGCCTCCTTGCCGGAAGGGCACCACATCGCCTGCATCTTTTACGGGCTCCCGCCTCTATACCGAGGCAACTCGGGCATGAAGCCGGCAACTCGACATGCTCAAGATGTGCTGTAGGAAGTGTAGTGCTTTGTCTCTTTGGGGTTTTGGTTGCCTTTTGAAGATGGAGGAATGAAGGTATGAAAAATGGTGCTTTCATTTTTCCTTGTATCAAAAATGAGATGAATGATTGCTACTCTCTCAAAGATGAAGATGAAGCTCTCTCATTTTCTTCTCTTTTCTTATTCTCTCTATCTTTTCTTAACCATGAATAATAATCTCTCCTCTTTAGAAATGGTGGAGGAGAACAATATGAAGCAAGAGGGAGGTGAGTGTAGGAAGCATAAGTGGTGACCATATCATAAAACAAGAAAACATCAACCATGCTTTTAATCACATCAAACCCATATCCTTTCTAATCTCATTTAATGCACAACATGGATGATAAAGCAAAGATGCTTATCATAATGAATACAAGTGCAAGAAGACCCCTCCACAAATGTTATTTGCACAATTGCAAATAACCCCCTCCATCGGAAAAGTCCGGCCGGGAAAGAACAAAGGAGAACCGGCCGGAAAGGAAAGCAAAATGGCAACTCCAGAAAACTGGTCCCGTAATAAATTACAGGAAAACCCCCATACTGTGCACACACACCCGCATCTGTATTCCGTCCGGATACAAATGCAGTGAGACAAAATCTACATTGTACTATACTAGGATCCGGCTTAAACCAAAGCCGGCTAGTAATATCCGTCCGATCCTGATCCGTGCAATACCGCACGTATCTGATCGAACGCTGCCATATAACCATACGGCCACTAGTACAAAACTGTCCGATCCTGATCCGTGCAATACCGCACGTATCTGATCAGACCCTGCCATATCTCCATACGGCCTCTACAGCGTTTCGCCCGAAAGCTGAGTAACTGAAGGTGTGGTGGACTCTAAAGACTCGTCAATACTATGGCTGTGGATTTAACCACTAGCACGTCAGAGGTATAAGCCAATACGTGACGGGCCACCAGCTATTGACTAAAAGGGACGTCGATGAGCGAACTCATCCTGACACCCTACTGAGCCTGTCAGTGACAATATCCGTACAGTCCGGTCCGTTCGTCTATGAGCATCGCATGTCGGGGCTAGGGGGTTGGTAAAAGTCAGACCCCCAAAAGCGGTACAAATCGTGTCGGAGTATAGCCCAGAACACCCTGAGATACTACTGGAATACCTACCAGTAAATCTCCTGCCTTGGCCAAGGTCTTCGTATAATGGCTCTCCTAGACACAGCGGGACCT
This sequence comes from Agapanthus africanus, assembly GCA_030015575.1. Lineage (NCBI taxonomy): Eukaryota > Viridiplantae > Streptophyta > Magnoliopsida > Asparagales > Amaryllidaceae > Agapanthus > Agapanthus africanus. The sequence continues at coordinate 465,714,137 of CM057339.1, read as the reverse complement.
CACCCCCAATACCGGGAGAGACGAAACCCCCGAAGATCCGCTCGCTGCCTCCATGTGGCTCGGGACTGTACCCAACTAAAACCTGTTTGCATGACTCCTTTGAGCCGTGGTAGGGTAGTAATCAAAGTACATTGGGAACTCACACGAGACAAATGACGATCCCCAGGTCGATGAACTAACCTGTACACATGTCACCTGGGAACTGCTATCTGACGTCAAGTATAAGCCCAACTAGCATGTTCCCGGCGAGTCCTGTCCGGTGTACTCATAACCCAATGAGCACCTGTATACATCTTAGGTGAACCAACTGACACCAGTGGCTTGTGAGACCGGCCACCGCCCCTCGTCGGGGTCTCGACTGTATACACTAGTCTACTCTGGAGAATCGATGCCCTGTCTCGAAACTCCTACGACTAGGGACCTTTTAAGGATGCGCTTATAGACTCCAGCTCTCACTTATATGATCGCCCTCATACTGCTGGCAGTCAAGCAAGAATCCTAGGGGCTCTATCAACGTGCAATAGCGACATGTCATGTCACCTAAAGCAGTACACGATGATAAAGGTAAACCAGATAGCATACTATCATCTCGAGTAAGACTGTCCTACCGAGATAGGTCCTCCCTCAATCATTGCAATCACGTGCCTGTGATCCAATAATCGACTCTGAAGGCACTATCTCCAACAATCTCCCACTTGCACTCAAGGCTAATTATTGCGATGTCGCATACTCACAGCCCGTGTGATACTGAACACCCAACTCCTCTACTTGTCAGTCTCACAAAGCTCGTTTGCGAAACTATTGCGTTCGAGGAATAGCCTCAGTGAGTGGATCCGCTCTGGTGTTTCTTTCTATATCTCTCATTTTCTCAAGTTCGCGGAGAAAGCCATCTCCCGAAATGAGCAATACCTGTCTTAGAATGTCTGGATGTCTGATGGGATCTAGCTCATAAATGAACTCCAAATCCAAACTTCTTAGACTGTATCGTCAACTGAACTTAATCAGTATCCTGCGCCATGCCACCCTCAGTATTTCCTTGGACCACCTGTCCAAAATACTGCCCCTCGTCAGAAGGAAAACTAAAACTCTGACAATCACCCTGTCGTCCATGTCACCTTGGAAGCCTGGAATGATAACTGCCTCCCGACTGTTCCTCCAGGATTGGATCAATATCAACTTATTGCATCTAGTGCAAGAACAATATCTGGTGTGGTACTTGACATCTCATGTGATGGACTCAATTGCCTAAGCAAGTGATTTGCCAATCATGTACATCCCTCTCTACTTTAGTCTGTAAGACACCTTTAGAGAGGGTGACTCCATTACCTGCAGGTACACTACCGTGCCAGGAGTCGTCCATTCTAAATACTCTTAGAATGCTGTCAAATTACTCTGATTGGGAAACCACCCAAATCTAGATCTAAAACCAGTATGTCTGATATAATGTCCAAGTCCTTTATGGAGAAACCACTGTGTGACGACCAAAGTATAACCGATCGTAGTATAGGAATATCACTTCCTACTACCTTCTTAACAGATCCATCCCCTATTCTGATGACGTCAAACCTATGACTGTCACATCAGAAATAGATGATCTATCTCCGCTACATCTGCTTTGGTCTATAAATAGACATAAGCCTGATGTCTACCAATGCTTCCGCTGCTCCCACTGACTACGAAAACCCTCTGCCAGAGTCATATAGACGTGCAATTCTAAAACTAGTTTAGAACGACGCTATACTCATCCTCCTGCCGGGTCTCGCAGCCTGGAACAACAACAATGGTGAGTGTGGGTAAACAAGAACTTCCCTGTCACCGTCCTTGAGGCTACCGAAGTACCTCTCGGGTGCCTGAAGTTACCCACCTTATCTGCGGAGTGGCCAATGGAATGTCAAATCAGATCGAACTTTTAGGTTCCTTATCAAATCTTCAGTAATCGTTTGCGGTTCTGGAATCACTTCCAGTTCTACCATACTCCCACTGCTGTTTTCTGAAAAATCCATTTTTAATAAAACTGTGGCGAGTCTAGAACAATATTTCTATTGATCTGCCAGATGGTAGAAAATCAACCCTCGTCATAGCCGGGGTCAACCCACAAACAGCCATTACAGAAACGTGCCTTGAGTTATCCAGAGTCTGGTTTTAATCATAAGCCGGACAACTCCCCGTACCTTAACAACGTTAAGATATGAACTGTTCTATATCCAATACAGAACCAGAGGCACTGATTTAATTGAACCAGATTCAAATCATGTAGCTATCTCCAGTGCATGTCAACTAAATGGAGAGAGGCCGATCAGCGTTACTCAACTTAGGAATGCTTCTAATTATGAGTAACCTGAAAGAGAAGCAATTTCTCTTTATCATTACTATCATCTGAATACCATGCACAAGTATCTACATCTTCGATCACTTTGAAGAATCCCGATACTTGCTACACCTGGTTCTCTACTCTATTCAAATACCTATAACTCCTCAAAACTTAGACCCTCTGTTTCTACGAAACACATGTCTAAGAACTGAAGAAGTTAAAAGTAAACAGAATATAGTATGAGGACCAACCCCTCTGTCCTAATGGACACTGGACAACATACAATACTCTGTATAAGTCTGCTGAGTCTAACAACTCTTTCACTGTGTTTCGCAGGTTGAAAACTGTACTTATGGTTAAGAAGAATTACACCGCTGTTTAATGCTCCTTACCTAACCATCCACTGATGTAGGTAAATGTCATCGACATAATATCAAAAGGTATATCTCACTCTATGAAAATAGACGTACAGATATATCAATTTGAAATTGGTGCACAACATCGGATATTCAAAACCAAATATTTGCCGACCGGCAAACAGCCCAGATGATCTCCTCAAATATCACCGATTACAACGAATCCCGATATAATGAGGATGATTACCCTATTCCCAATAATTTACTCCCACTCATCATCTGGAAAACCATACAGATGTGAGAATCAAACCTGGTAAATACATACCCTGGAGTAAGTGTCTAATCGGGAAATCAGTTTTCTTTTAACAGTACACAGTGAACCTGAAACATTAAAATGTTTCGATGGGGTTTCCTGGTATTCCTAGTAATGCCTCTTCCATTATCCAGATTCACAACTATAACCGTATAATTCTTTGCCACCTCTCCAAATCCCTTTATATGTCTTTAGTCATTACCTTCTGCACACCCCTTTGGCCAAATGGTTTTCTTCCTTCCCTACCGTTCGGTACCAGCCTATGGTTTGGAAGAAGACTATCCAATAAGCATAAAGGGTGTACTGTCCTAATCCTAGGAACACTCGCAATGCGAGAGAAGGTGAAGATAAAAGACAACCGAATAAACCTTATTCCTATTTCTCCTGGACCAGAATCCATCCCCGAACTGGAACAAGTTCCTTTCGAGTTCGTATATAACCATACGATGGAGTATCCAAATAAACTGTGGATCTTCGTAGTGATACGGAGTGTCCTGGAGAAATGCAAAGGTGATTTAGGATTGGCGAAGGAATACTTGGTTTGGTCGCGAATATCATTCGCAATTTACTTTGCCCTCTTACTAATCCCTTGCTTTGTCTTAATCTTAATACCTTCTGTACACCGTTTAGGCTAACTAGTTTTCTTCATTCCCTACCGGTCGGCACCAGCCTATGGTTTGGAAGAAGACTATCCAATTTGCGTAATAGGTGTACTACTCCTAAACCAAGGAGTACTCGCAACATGAAAGAGGGTGAAAAGAAAAGACAACTGAATAATCCTATCCATTTTCTCCAGAACCGGAAACCATCCTCGAATCCCTTCGAGTTCGTATCTAACCATACGATGGTTTTGTCCAATGGAAGTGGACGTTCGTAGTAATACGGGGTGTCCTGGAGAAAAAGGGTAAAAGTAGGAGTGGCAATGAGGTCTGCAACTCTGACAATCCAAAAGCCAGTGTTAAGAAGGTTCGGTCAACTTGGTCTCTGAGTCGTAGTCTTAGGTCGGGTCAAAGGTCGCTGCCAAAGAGAGAGAGAAAAGAAACACTCAGCGTGCACTCTATCCTAGATCAGAATGGTTATCACTTTTTATAATCTGGAAACCTCCCACTGTACCTCAAACTCTCCTCCAAACCTGAAAGAAGAATTAGTCGGGGTCACCCGAGGAGTAAACCAACTCATCAGTGGGAATCGGGATCCAACTCTCATCGCATGATAACGTGACGGAATCCGCTCACGGTATCACACTCCAGAAGGTATGCGCATATCTGGCAGGTTTCAGTTCTTTTGAAACTCCCGATGTGATTTCTGCCCCATGCTCTTATGACCTTGACTAAGGCCAACAAATCATAAGTCACATGTCAAGTTCTACCCGTCATTGTCCAGGTTGATTTGAACCCACCCGTATAAGCCCTTGACTAAGGCCAACAAGGCTATACGACTGTCCCAAACCAACACATCTATCTATGCAACATATGAATACCCAATAGCTACCAAACACTGTGCCTTGACTAAGGCCAACAAATACAGCTTGAATACTATTGACTACCCATATGAAACGACGGAGGGCTACGAATGGTTTCTGGCGAAAACCTTTAACGTAGTGAACTTGATATCGTTGAAGGAACGGATAGCTTTTTAGAAAATATAGTGACGAAAACCTTTACTAAAGAGGTCACTCCCGGTGAAGGGATCTCGGCTCTTTCCCCATAGAATGGGGTGCAGGATATTCCAACTGAATACCGCGATGCAAAGCAAAAGTAATCGGCTATAGTGAAGTTAATGCCCTGACGCAAACTTCTGTCCAAGGGGTCACTCCCGGTGAAGGGATCTCGGCCCTTGCCTCGTCGACTGAGGAGCAGGATATTCCAAATGAATACCACGATGCAAAACAAAAGTGAACGTCCTTGCAATAACAGCTTTTTGAAAAAGTGTTCCAACAACATCAGAATAGGTTTGTTTATCTTGCATTGATCCGAATCAACGCAGTCCCATCAATTGATCACACCAATAAAGAACGAAAATATACTGACGTACGTATATGCCATCCGCATTCGCCACTGGGTCCCGTCATCACCCGTTAGGTTAGCTTACTAACGGCAGAGCGGGGACTGGACTAGCGCGGATGAAAAACATATACAACATCTACTAATATATATACCAATATATTATATTCGCTCAAGGCGTGAATAAGAAATGCAACATCACAGAAATGTACAGCATCACAGAACAATACAGATATCTGGGATCCCCGGGTTTCACAGAGCCACTACTGAAACCCGACGTTCCCCTGGTCGTGTGGATAGCCTGTGCAATGAAATCCTAGACCCCTACGGGCGCGGCAAGTCACCCGCCAAAACCTGAAGCGAGGCAGCCCCCTTCAGCGCCGTGAATGGACCACCCAGCACTCCACGGAATCTGGCAACTTGGGCACCCCTCCTGGGTCAACCTGTACCCCCTACGAGTGCGGCGAATAGCCCGCCAATCCTAGAGTGAAGCCCCCTCCGTCCCAATGCCATGAGATGCGGGCTTGTTGCCCTCTAGAACCCGGCTATCCGTGCACTCCACCGCGGGGTAATCCTAGTACAGAAAGTAAAATATACATGCACCGGGTACATCGACCGCAACCAGGTCGTGCCCCAAAAGAATAATACAAACTGGCAGTGACGGCAGTCCACTTGTCGGACGCTCGCCCCGCAATATCAAATGTACAAAATACAACAGCACAGTACTAGCATTGCATCCAGGCTATCCCCCACGACCGATCCGCAACATCACAGCAAAAACAGAACATCAACGTGAAAGTCACGTTCGCAAATCCGTCTAACCGGGCTATAGCAATTAGACCGGATTTACCGATCGAGTGACATTCACGGTCGCAAATATAATGTAAATACTGTGAAAAATGTGTTTAAAATTTTCCGATTGACCAAAAATTAACAAGTGTGCCCCCAAACAAAACTGTAGCACTCACAGAAAACCTGGGCCCAATTTTAATATTCCAGAAACCACATTTTCAACTCAGGAACATTCTACAAAATTTTGGGGAAATGAATAGTTGTTACTGCGGCGGAAGCGCGGCCAAAGCAGGGGTTTAGCCGCCCTTCCGCGGTGGAACAGTGAGTTCATGGTACCAAAATTTACAGTGTGTTTCTAATTCCCTGCACATCACTCTAAGACAACCTGAAAAATTTTTGGACTCAAAAAAAATTCGACAGAAACTGATGTGCTTGAAATACATGTTTTCGGGATTTTGTTCGATCGGAAACGTAAAACACATTAAACGAAGCTAGACGAAGTTAATGGCGAGGCTCTGATACCACTATAAGTGCACGGCGGCGCCCCGGTCGTCAATCCGACGGCCAAACGCGGAAACGGTGATAAACTTTAATTTTTGCGGACTTAGCAAAACCGGCACCACCGCGCACTAAACCCCGGATCGTGCCATTAAACTAGTCTAAGCTATCAAGAGGATGGGTTAGAGATATACCGACTGATCCGAGTCCTCCGGTCTTCATCTCCACTCCGATCTCCTCGCGGGATCTCCGGTCGTCGCCTCCTTGCCGGAAGGGCACCACGTCGCCTGCATCTTTTACGGGCTCCCGTCTCTATACCGAGGCAACTCGGGCATGAAGCCGGCAACTCGACATGCTCAAGATGTGCTGTAGGAAGTGTAGTGCTTTGTCTCTTTGGGGTTTTGGTTGCCTTTTGAAGATGGAGGAATGAAGGTATGAAAAATAGTGCTTTCATTTTTCCTTGTATCAAAAATGAGATGAATGATTGCTACTCTCTCAAAGATGAAGATGAAGCTCTCTCATTTTCTTCTCTTTTCTTATTCTCTCTTTCTTTTCTTAACCATGAATAATAATCTCTCCTCTTTAGAAATGGTGGAGGAGAACAATATGAAGCAAGAGGGAGGTGAGTGTAGGAAGCATAAGTGGTAACCATATCATAAAACAAGAAAACATCAACCATGCTTTTAATCACATCAAACCCATATCCTTTCTAATCTCATTTAATGCACAACATGGATGATAAAGCAAAGATGCTTATCATAATGAATACAAGTGCAAGAAGACCCCTCCACAAATGTTATTTGCACAATTGCAAATAACCCCATCCATCGGAAAAGTCCGGCCGGGAAAGAACAAAGGAGAACCGGCCGGAACGGAAAGCAAAATAGCAACTCCAGAAAACTGGTCCCGTAATAAATTACAGGAAAACCCCCATACTTTGCATACACACCCGCATCTGTATTCCGTCCGGATACAAATGCAGTGAGACAAAATCTACACTGTACTATACTAGGATCCGGCTTAAACCAAAGCCGGCTAGTAATATCCGTCCGATCCTGATCCGTGCAATACCGCACGTATCTGATCGAACGCTGCCATATAACCATACGGCCACTAGTACAAAACTGTCCGATCCTGATCCATGCAATACCGCACGTATCTGATCAGACCCTGCCATATCTCCATACGGCCTCTACAGCGTTTCGCCCGAAAGCTGAGTAACTGAAGGTGTGGTGGACTCTAAAGACTCGTCAATACTATGGCTGTGGATTTAACCACTAGCACGTCAGAGGTATAAGCCAATACGTGACGGGCCACCAGCTATTGACTAAAAGGGACGTCGATGAGCGAACTCATCCTGACACCCTACTGAGCCTGTCAGTGACAATATCCGTACAGTCCGGTCCGTTCGTCTATGAGCATCGCATGTCGGGGCTAGGGGGTTGGTAAAAGTCAGACCCCCAAAAGCGGTACAAATCGTGTCGGAGTGTAGCCCAGAACACCCTGAGATACTACTGGAATACCTACCAGTAAATCTCCTGCCTTGGCCAAGGTCTTCGTGTAATGGCTCTCCTAGACACAGCGCGACCTCACCCCCAATACCGGGAGAGACGAAACCCCCGAAGATCCGCTCGCTGCCTCCATGTAGCTCGGGACTGTACCCAACTAAAACCTGTTTGCACGACTCCTTTGAGCCGTTGTAGGGTAGTAATCAAAGTACAGTGGGAACTCACACGAGACAAATGACGATCCCCAGGTCGATGAACTAACCTGTACACATGTCACCTGGGAACTGCTATCTGACGTCAGGTATAAGCCCAACTAGCATGTTCCCGGCGAGTCCTGTCCGGTGTACTCATAACCCAATGAGCACCTGTATACATCTTAGGTGAACCAACTGACACCAGTGGCTTGTGAGACCGGCCACCGCCCCTCGTCGGGGTCTCGACTGTATACACTAGTCTACTCTGGAGAATCGATGCCCTGTCTCGAAACTCCTACGACTAGGGACCTTTTAAGGATGCGCTTATAGAGTCCAGCTCTCACTTATATGATCGCCCTCATACTGCTGGCAGTCAAGCAAGAATCCTAGGGGCTCTATCAACGTGCAATAGCGACATGTCATGTCACCTAAAGCAGTACACGATGATAAAGGTAAACCAGATAGCATACTATCATCTCGAGTAAGATTGTCCTACCGAGATAGGTCCTCCCTCAATCATTGCAATCACGTGCCTGTGATCCAATAATCGACTCTGAGGGCACTATCTCCAACACGTATATGATCGCCCTCATACTGCTTGCAGTCAAGCAAGAATCCTAGGAGCTTTATCAACGTGTAATAGCGACTCGTAAGGTCACCTAAAGCAGTACACGCTGATAAAGATAAACCAGATAGCATACTATCATCTTGAGTAAGACTGTCCTACCGGTATAGGTCCTCCCTCAATCATTGCTATCACGTGCCTGTGATCCAATAATTGACTCTGAGGGCACTATATCCAACATATATTACTTATCAGGAGATTCGTCACTTAACGATCAATGCTATAAACCAAGTAGGTGTCGAGAAAGGTGTCAGCGGGGCTACGCTTCCAGAGAAAAGAGGTTATTTAATTAAGGAACTTCGCGAAAGCGTTGGAAAACCTCCCTCGAAGTACCGACACTGGCCTGGCTGAACGGTTAAGCAAGTATTGTACGATGAGAATAGTCCTGGATAATTCTTCTTTTATGGTTTGAGGAAGGATTCGAGAAACAGTAGGAACCATCCTGTTTAGATAAATTAAAAAACCACTTTAAACTTGCAAGAGCATCTTGCTAATTGTATTTTCTTCTCTCTCTTAAATTGCGGCAACCATGTAACCACGACTAGGTTACATATAGATAACAAATTGACTGAATTTGACTTATATGACTGGCAAAGGTCTGTCCAGATGTCCATTAACTATGACAAGCTGGACTACCCTATTACTACTCAAGATCCCGCCGTCCCAGGTCCAATTTCCACTGTCACGGATATGGATATCCGTCAGACAAGGGAAAAGGATAAAGCGAAAGCCAAGTGCCGCGTGTTAGCTTCAGTTGATGGTGTAAACCAGAAGCAGCACGAGAAGATGGACTCATTTTCCATCTTTCTCCATAACAAAGACTTATATGGAGAGAAATCTCATATCGCAAGATATGAGATCTCAAACGAATTAATTCAAGCGAGGTTGGATTTCGAGTCATCTGTAGGGGACAACGTCCTTACCATGACTAGCTATATTAATGAGCTCCAGGACCCAGAGACCACGTTGGGAAACGGGTCAGATACTGACTTGATTCTACAGTCTCTACCTTCTACCCTGAAGGAAACCAGGGAAGTAGAAGGAAAGAGAAGGGCAAATGTTTCGGGACTGGATATAGTAAAAGAGGGACGTTCCTATTGCTATGGAATTGGTCATAGGCAGAAAGATTGCAGGGCTTTTGAAGCCAGTAGCCAGGATATGAAGCATGTTGTGGCTTCAGCCACTAGTGTATTTGTAATTGAGAACTGTTTGTCAATTAACTCTACTTCCTGGGTACTAGATACCGGAGCAGGATCTCATATCTGTAATTCATTACATGCTTTGAGAAACCGTAGAGTTATGAAGGTAGGTGATTTGTCTCTCAGAGTTGCAAACGGAATGAGCGTGGACGCTGAATCCATGGGAGAATATCGCCTAGGTTTGACAAGTGTGCAGATATTGATTCTACGTAACTGTCTGTATGTACCTAGTATGACTTGCAATATCATATCAGTGTCCTCACTTTCAAGAGAGGGATATGATTTTACATTCGTAAGCGATATAGTTAACATCTACCTAAATCAAGTTCTGATTGGGTCAGGTACATTAGATAACGGTATATACGTATTAAGTCAAGCTCAGGTTTTCAATGTCCAGAATACACTTAAAAGAAAGTCTCCAGAATTAAATCAGGCTTTCTTATGGCATTGTAGACTAGGTCACAACAATGAGAGAAGGTTGACTAAGTTACATAGAGAAGGATATTTGAATCCGTTCGAATATCAATCTTATGCTACTTATGAATCTTGTCTCATAGGAAAGATGACAAAGAATCTTTACTGGACACAGAGTTAGAGCAAGCGAGCTCTTGGGACTCGTACACAGTGACGTGTGCGGTCCAATGTCTACACATGCGCGAGGTGGTTATTCCTACTTCATTACGTTTACGGATGATTTCTTTAGGTATGGATATATCTTCTTGATGAAGAATAAATTCGAGGCCTTTGAGAAATTTCAAGAATACAAGAATGAAGTGGAAAAACAAACAGGCAAGAGTATAAAGATACTGAGATCTGATCGAGGTGGTGAATACTTAAGTACCGAGTTCCTGGGTTACTTAAAAGAGAATGGAATTCTCTCTCAGCTTACTCCTCCATACACACCACAACACAACGGTTTATCGGAAAGGAGGAATCGAACCCTATTAGATATGGTTCGTTCAATGATGAGTAACGCTGAGTTACCACGATCATTCTGGGGATATGCGCTAGAATCAGCAGCGTATCTTTTGAACATAGTTCCTATCAAGACTGTGCCTACCACACCATATCAGATGTGGAGTGGTAAGAAACCCTATCTCCAGTATCTAAAGATTTGGGGATGTCCGGCTTTTGTTAAAAAGCAGCATGCGGACAAGCTCGAGGCACGATCAGTACAATGTAAGTTTGTGGGATATCCAAAGAACTCCAGGGGATATCAATTCTATTACGTAGATGAACAAAAGTTTTTTGTTTCTCGTAATGCCCATTTTCTAGAACATCAGTTTTTAGAAAAGGAAATAAGTGGGAGCGAAATAGAACTGGAAGAAATTCCAGAACCACAAACTACCACGGAAAGCTTGGTAGAACCAGAGGTTCAAGAAGAAAGGGACATACCAGCGCATATCCGCAAAAGTAGTAGGCAGTCTCATCCGCCCGAGATACTATGGATTTCTCATAGACAGGGATCGAGAAGATTGCACTATTGACTATGATGAGCCTACTAGCTTCCAGCAAGCCATTCAGAGCGGTGACTCAGTAAAATGGCTGGATGCAATGCGGACTGAAATGGAGTCCATATACACTAACAAAGTATGGACTTTGAACATTGCTCCAGATGGGGTAAAACCCGTAGGATGCAAATGGATCTTCAAAAAGAAGATTGGTGTAGATAGACAGGTTGAAACCTATAAGGCTAGAGTTGTTGCAAAAGGTTTCCGTCAAAGACCTGGTTTGGACTATGACGAAACCTTTTCTCCAGTGGCTATGCTTAAATCCATTCGAGTCCTTCTTGCTATTGCTGCCTTCCACGATTATGAAATCTGGCAGATGGACGTAAAGACGGCCTTTCTAAATGGTAATTTGGAAGAGTGCGTCTATATGGATCAGCCAGAAGGATTTATTCAGAGTGGGAGTAGCGGTAAAGTATGCAAGTTGCTTAAGTCCATTTATGGACTAAAGAAGGCATCGCGGAGTTGGAACATCTATTTTGATGATGCTGTCAAAGAATTCGACTTTATCAAAAATCCAGATGAACCATGCATATACAGTAAGATTGTAGGGAGAGCTGTAGTATTCCTCGTCTTGTACATGGATGACATTCTCCTAATAGGAAATGATATTCCTATGTTACAGTCAGTCAAAAGATTCTTATCATAGAAATTCTCCATGAAAGACCTGGGTTATGCCACCTACATTCTGGGGATCCGGATCTATCGTAATAGATCAAAAAGGATGTTGGGACTTTCACAGTCCATTTACATAGACACCATAGTGAAAAAATTCAGTATGGATGATTCTAAGCGTGGTAACCTACCGGCTTATCACGGAATCACCCTCTCCAAAGAGATGTCTCTCAAGACTGATTTGGAAAGGGATCGGATGTCGATTATACCCTATGCTTCTGCAGTAGGCTCTATAATGTTTGCGATATTATGTACTAGAGCAGATGTAGTATAAGCATTGAGCTAGTAAGCCGGTATCAAGCAAACCAAGGGGAGAAGCACTGGATAGCAGTAAAGAACATTCTCAAGTACCTGAGGAGGACTAAGGAGATGTTCTTAGTGTATGGCGGAAAAGACCTCCAGATGGAGGCCTTTGCCGACTCCGGCTTCCAGAGTGACAAAGACGACTCCAAATCCATGTCGGGTTATGTCTTTACCCTCAATGGAGGAGCGGTCTGTTGGAAGAGTTCCAAACAGGAGACCGTTGCTGACTCAACAATGGAAGCGGAGTATATAGCTGCTTGCGATGCCGCAGAAGAAGCTGTCTGGATGAAGAAGTTCCTCACAGAACTTCAGGTGGTTCCTACCAGTGTTGGTCCATTATCTCTGTATGGTGACAACAACGGCGCTATAGCTATAGCGAAGGAACCCAGGTCCCATCAGAAGTCCAGACACATCTTAAGGCGGCATCACCTGATCAGGGAGATCGTAGATCGCCGTGAGATCGAGGTGAAGAGAGTAGAGACGGAGAATAACATTGTTGATCCATTCATAAAGGTAATTCCTCAGACGCAGTTCGAGATGATAGGTCTGCGATATGCCAGCTCATGGCCTTAGTGCAAGTGGGAGATTGTTAGTGTATATGCCCTAGGGGCTATTATTGTATCATACTAGGTTCTATATTACTTAATGGAAGCTTAGGATATTCACAGTTGTATATAACAGTCTTGCTAAAAATGGTAGTATGCTACTTGGTTTGTGTCTACTTTAATATGTGCATTTGTTTCTTGTAACGTATCACTTATACATATTAGTAGAGCCCATAGGATCTTTGCTTAATTACCAGCGTTGTGATGGCAGTCACACTAGTGGGGGCTGGGTAGTCTGTAAGCAACATCCTATACAGGTCTCTGGTCGTTGGATTATCGAGATTGGGCATCGATATTCCGGATTAGACTAAGTGAGTATGCTTCTCATCCCAGTTGGGGAGATGGTCTGTCCCACAGCCATCAGTACGTCGTACTGGAGAGAGTATACAGGTGCTCGTTACGTTACGGGTACACCGGACAGGACTCGCAGGGGAACTGATTGGTTGGTATTATACCCGTCGTCAGTTAATAGTTCCCAGGTGACATGAGTACAGCATAGTCCGCAGACTTGACACTACTACTTCGCCTTGAGTGTGTCCTACTGTTCTTAGATTGCTACCCTACCATGGCTCAAAGGAGTCGTGCAAACAGGTAACAGTTGGGTGCAGTCCCGAGCACTTGGAGGCAGTGGCAGTTAGACAGGATTCGTCTCTCCCGGTATTGGGAGTTGATATCGCGCTGTGTCAGAGAGCCATTACGCAAAGTCCCTGGCCAGGGCAAGCGAGATTTACTGGTAGGTTCCAGTAGTTTCTCTGGGTGTAATGGGCTACGCTCCGACACGACTTATACCGCTATTAGGGGACTGACGCTTGCCGCCCCCTAGGGTCGATATGCGATAGTCTTAGACGAACAGACCGGACTGTACGGAGATTGTCACATCAGGTTCAGTAGGAGATCGGATGGGTTTCCTCATCGGCCTTCTTATCGATATCTACCTTGGAACCGTTACGTACAGTTAGTGCCACTTGTGGTCTGTTGTTAAACCCACTGCCAGTGTAGTGTCGAGTCTTTAGAGTCCCACACAGAGGGTTTCCCTGCTCCAGGCGAAACGATATAAAGGTCGTATGGTTTTACGACAAGGGTTCGGACGCGTACGTGTGTTTACGCACGTACGACGTTCGAACAGTTTTTACTAGCCGGCTTTGGTTTAAGCTAGATACTTGTATCAGGTTATTGGATTTATACAGTCTAAAGTTTTTCCGTATTTTGACGGATAGGAGGGGCGTTCTCGTAATTTGTCGGGAAGCTTCTAGAAAGATGATGACATGGAGGGTAAGGTGGCATTAGCATTTAATACATTAGTGACTCACTTAGATGAATCATCCAAGTGAGTTAATGAAGCATTTATTGCTTAATGACTCACTTGATGATTCATTGCATATATTTAATGAAGAATGATGATAATGCATTTTGATATTATTCATTTTGATTTTCTTATGCTTCATAATATATTAGAAGTGAGAAGCTTTTATTTTTCATTTCTTATGCTCATCTTCTCTCTCCTCAAGTTCTCTCTTGAAACCCTAATCCTCCCCTCTCATGTGTTGAGATCAAGGATTAGCTAGACTAATACATCCATAACCTCACTCTATATCCCCTAGGTACCTTAGATTAGCACTTTGAGCAACCTAGTTATCTCAAGTTAGAGATCAAGCTTGGCGTAGGAGCTCTCGAGTGGATCGCCTTTGACTCGAGGAGGCCTTTGAGGTGCCGATGTTCCAAGAAGTCTACGAGGAGTGGAGGACAGCGATGAAGACCCAAAGGACAAGTAACGTGAGGTATAACTTCGAATCCGAGTAGTTAAACCTCTCGTAGTTTGCTAGTAACGGTTTAGATACGATTCATGCGCTCAAGTCCGTGTTACGAAGCATTGATAATCGTTTTTCATATATTCCGCCTCCCCGCAAGTTCGTGGGGTGCGTGACATGGACTTACACCAAGTACATTAACACCATACTAAAGGAGTTTAGTATGGAGGATTCTAAGCGTGGTGGTTCGCCCACTTACTCAGGAATCACTCTCTCCAAAAAGATATCTCCCGAGACTAATTTGAAGAGTGCTCACGTGCAAGGGATACACTATGCTTCGGCGGTAGGCTCTGTCATGTATGCGATGTTATGTACCAAACTAGATGTAGCCGACTCACTGGGAGTAGTGATCAGGAATCAATTGGATCTTGGCAGAATCACAGGACAGCTGTGGAGGACATTCTTAAGTACTTGAGAAGCACAAAAAGAATGTTCTTGTTTCGAGCTTCCGGAGTGATAAGGTCGACTGAAAGTCAGTCACAGGCATTTTCTTTACGCTCAGTGGAAGAACGGTATGTTGGAAGATTTCCAAGCTAGATATCGTGACATACTAAATGATAAAGGCCAATTATATCGCTACCAATGATGCTACCGAAGAGGTTGTCTGGATGAATAGGATTCATATGAGGAACTTGGTTCCTACAATGGGGCATCCAATACCTGTGTATTGGGATGAAAATAGAGCTGTGGCTTTGGCCTAGAAACCCTGGTTCCGTCAGCGATCCAGACTTATTCTTAGACAGTTTCATCTGATCAGGGAGATTGTTGATCTCCGGGAGATTGTTGATCTCCGGGAGATCAAGGTCAGGAGAGTTGACACAGAGGACAACACAGCGGATCCACTCACCGAAGCAATTCCCTAGATACTATTCGAGAGACTTTTAGGATGTTCGGTATGAGATACTACAACAACTGGCCTTAGTGCAAGTGGGAGATTGTTAGTTATATGTATGCCGTAGAGGCCATTATTGTACATATGATATATATTATAGCGGATACTTGGACACATATAGAGAGGATTTTCGTGCTCGACATGATAATATGCTATCTTGTTACCTTTATCTTAACATGTAGACTGGTATTTATACTGTCTGGCTCTCACATGTTGATAAAGCCCTGTCATGGCCCGAAAGTACGGAACGTGACTGGCACTTAGATTACGAGACGTCTAAAGGCGTACCGCAACCTAAGTCAGCCAAAGCCCAAAAAATCCAAACCAAAATCAAAAGAGAGTGAAGAAAAACCTTGAATGAAAACAGTTTTTAAATCAATTAAGTTGCATAGAATCCCTTTTAAAAAAAAACATCAAAATTCCTGAAAATTTCGGCAGAGTCTCCCCTGTATTTTCTATCCCCCAAAATGGGTACAACAAGATATATATAACCTGTAATCATAAATGGCATCCCCAAGCGGGAGCTAGCTCTTCGCCCAAGGCGGATCACATTCACATGCAATATATAAGTAATATCAAGAAAAGAGCATAAAAGAAACGCAAAATATCAGAAAACACAACGCCGGCTCAAGTGAGCTCGACCCAAAGAAACAACAAATATACAAATCTCTCAGTCTCATCACTAGGTCGCATATACAACATAAAGTGGTAGATGGAGAATACTAGATACAATGATAAAGCAAAAAGAAATAAAGTGTGCTCGCAACCCACCTACGGGCGATGTAGCGAGTCTGAGCAAAAGGAGCCGGTGATAAGATAGCCTGCCGCTACAAGACTGATGGGTCCGACCTGCAAGACAATGTGGCACAACGGAGGTGAGTTGCCAGCTCGTGAGTAGAATATAACATCTAGTAAGGCAATCGTAAGAATGCACGCAATGCGTCACAACATGTATGTCCATATGTGGTATAATATCTCTAGTATCCATGCACAGGTATGCGATGTCATTACTAATTCTTTAAGTGTTTTAATTGCTAAGGGTACTGCATTCTTAACTTTAGAAAATGAATATATGTATAATAGCTAAGTACCATCAAGAAATCATCTGAAAACCCGTGTCAAGCATCGACACCAAATATGAAATCATATCTGTCCCAATATCTCACTGTATCAATGTCTCAAATATCGGGCTCCGTCAGTCCGGATCGGCCCATATCATCAAATCTCACGACAACGGTCGGTATCCTCCGGATATCCGCCGTGCCAGACATCACCGGTAGGTAGTCTTCCTCTGCTAGGCTCATCGTCTACAACTCGATCTTCTTGCCCCGGGGTACCATACCGGGCCCACCATGTACCCGAGACGGTTCATCCACTCCTCGAATCGGGTCTCGAAATTCAACAGAAAACATGAAAACTCATGGTGGACGACACATACAACACGAGAAAAGCGCAACATTGTTTTAAAAATGATAAATATAAACTTTTGTTAAATTCTTGCGGTTTTCCCCAAAAATCCAGAAATCGCAGCAATACTGAAATTCTCAATAAAATCATAATGTTCACATGTTATATATGATAAATGTCTATGATATCAATGTATATGATGTGAATTTTGGCTAGAAATCTATGTAAATATGATGATAATGCGAGGTATATGCATGCTATGCAATTTCGTATATCTTGTATGAATGCAAGTGGCGATATTAAGTTAAACAGGTTCTATAGTGCACGTGGCATGGCAATTACCAAAGGCGTATAGTCATATGAATAGTGCGCGTGCAACAGATGCCAATGGTAATGGTGTTCGTGTCCTACGAAGTGATATCGCATAAGTGTAGATGAATGTCCATGCAATCTAATATACGGTTAGCTATAAGGGTATTCATTGTACATAAAGGGATAAGTTAACTAACAATATAAATCTTGCAAGAAGTAGGGTAATCCTAACTAGGGGTCGCATCGCGCCATCCAGACGATTCCCCCATAGATGAATACATCTACTCACCTGAAATCCCCGCTAATCCGATCCGACCACCGCCTTGCCTTTACGCGCCGTGTCCGATGTTTCCCCGACCGATCCTATATTTGCACAACACCAAGCATAAGATTACATATCCTAAAACGATGCAAGTCACAATATACAAATATCGACGCTCTCGAATTAAACATAACGTGCACTCGGTGCGCGGGAAAACACACAAAAATCGCTAAATCTTAACTAGAATCGTCTTTTCGGGGAAATCGACAAAACTAAAGCCCGACTAGACAAAACCATGCATTCACGCACTCTATTAGTCGTATAAGAAGCTAATTATATCGCTAATATAACGCAATTAGATCGCATCCTAATTTTTATAAAAATCTAGTAAGCAAATTGCATACCGATTCGATGCAAACATCGCAAATTTATCGATCTAGCGAGCGTAACATTACACAATTAACCCCTCCAACCAATTAGATAACCAAACCCTAACTTAACTCTAACAACCATGCTTCAAACCCTAATTTGAAATCAGATCCCTCTCCTGATTTTCTTGAACAAGTAATTACAACTAAATTAATACTTCAAATTTCAATTTTAGCACATTAAAACTACAAGTTAACAAACTAGTTTAGAATTTCACCTCACAAGTGGAACCCTAGCATGCTCAAGCCACCAAAGAAGCCTCCTTTCTTCTAGTTTTGAACTAAATTTGGTTGAGGAGAGAGTGGATTAGGGTTTTGCTTTGAATGGGAGAATGAATTCGTGAATTTTTTATGAATTTTGACATGAAAAATGAAGCAAAATTAAGTGAGAAGAGAGGGGATTTTCTGCAGTGGGCTCGGCCAGCAGCAAGAAAAGGTGATGGGGGGGGTTTGAAGAAGTTTCTAGGTCAAAAAACACCTTATGTTCACATTTAATGCTTTCACATCAACATTTTACAAAAAAAAACCCATTTTACATCATTTTTTCATTAAATTTCCAACCATGAAACCAAAATCTTGCAAGTCATGATACAATTTTATTAACACCATATTTTAGCTTATAAAGATTCCTAATTATGAAATATACCTAATTAAATTTGTATTTATCACTAATTTAATGAATTTTAAAAAACTTAAAATAATTTAAAAAAAAATTAATTACGAAAAAAAATTTATTTAACTAGAAAATTATAAGTGACATTTTAGTGACAAAATTATAGTAATATCTTATCTAAATTTTGTATAATTAGGCCTACAATGAAAAATACCTATTTTGACTTTTTACGGAAAAAGCCGAAAAATTCGCCGATTACCGAAAAACCGCCTAAACGATTTTCGAAGGGTTACAATCTTCCCCCCTTAAAAAAATTCGGTCCCCGAATTTAGAATTCAACTACGCGTACCTTCAAAACGATGGGGATATCTCTTCCTCATCTCGATCTCGGTCTCCCAGGTGACCTCCTCGCTGTTCGGGCCACGCCAAAGAACCTTGACGGACGGTATAACCGTCGACCTCAATTTCTTCACCTGCCGATCCAAAATGACCACCGGCTGCTCGGTGAAAGAAAGATCACGCTCTAGCTGGATCGTTTGGTGCTGAATCGCCTGGGAAGGATCATGAAGGTACTTGCGGAGCATCGAGACATGGAATACGGGGTGAACATCGGGGAAGCTGGGCGGAAGAGCTAACCGATAAGCAACTGGACCAACACGCTCTAGGATCTCGAAAGGACCAACATATCTAGGACTCAGTTTCCCTTTCCACCCAAATCTCATCACAACTTTCATCGGAGAGACCTTCAGGAAAACATGATCGCCAACAGCGAACTCCAGTCGGCGACGACGCTTGTCAGCATATGATTTCTGCCTGCTCTGTGCCGCTCTCATCCTGTCCCGAATCAGCTGTATCTTCTCGGTCGTCACCTGTACAATCTGCGGCCCCAAAATACTGCTCTCCCTGAGCTCTGTCCAACACACAGGCGATCGACATCTCCTCCCATATAAATCCTCGAAAGGTGCCATCTGAATCACCTCCTGGAAGCTATTATTGTAGGAAAACTCGATCAAAGGCAAATGACGATCCCAGCTACCACCGAAACCTAAAACACAAGCTCTGAGCATGTCCTCAAGAGTCTGAATAGTATGCTCCGACTGACCGTCAGTCTGCGGATGAAAGCCTGTGCTGAAACTCAATCGGGTGCCCAAGGCTTCCTGAACTTTCTGCCACAATCGGCTGGTAAACTGGGTGCCACGGTCGGACACGATGCAAGTCGGAACACCATGCAGTCGCACGATCTCATCAATATAAAACTGGGCGTACTGAGAAAATCCAAAATTGGTCTTCACTGGCAGGAAGTGAGCCGCTTTCGTCAGTCGATCCACAATCACCCAAATAGAGTCATACCCTTGACTGGTCCTGGGTAGACCCACAATGAAGTCTATGGAGACCTGCTCCCACTTCCACTCAGGGATGGGCAAAGGCTGTAACTCACCGGCTGGCCTCTGGTGCTCGGCCTTGACTTGCTGACAAGTCAGGCGCCTCGATACAAAGTCTGTAATACCCTTCTTCATCCCGTCCCACCAGTAAACCTCTCTCAAATCACGATACATCTTGGTGGAACCTGGATGCACACTGTATACTGATCTATGTGTCTCCTCGAGAATATCACGCCTCAGTCCCTCTGAATCTGGCACGCACAGTCGAGTCCCAAATTGAAGTATCCCCTGATCATCAATCACGAACTCGGAAACTCTGCCCTGCCGAATCTTCTCAATAATCTCTAAAATGCGGGCATCGCCGGACTGTGCCTCGTGGATACGGTCAAGTAACTGTGGGCGTGCTCTGAAATGGGCCAGCTGTCCCCCTGTAGGAGTAAACTTGAACTGCACTCTGCTGTCACATAACACCTGCCAATCCGCCGTCGACTGCATCTGTACTGCGCTCAAACAAGATAAGCTACCTCCGGGCCTCCTACTCAAAGCATCTACCACCACATTCGCCTTGCCCGGATGGTATAAAATCTCGCAGTTATAATCCTTAACCAACTCCATCCAACGGCGCTGTCTCAGGTTCAGGTCCCGCTGCTGGAAGATATACTTCAAACTCTTGTGGTCAGTGAATATCTGGCACGACTCACTGTATAGGTAATGTCTCCAGATCTTAAGTGCAAATACCACTGTAGCCATCTCTAAATCATGGGTGGGGTAGTTCTATTTGTGTTTCCTCAGCTGCCGAGAAGCATACGCGATAACTCTGTCGTGCTGCATCAATACACAGCCTAGCCCCACTCGAGAAGCATCACAATATACCACGAACCCGCCTGATCCTGAAGGCAATGCTAACACTGGTGCAGTAGTCAGACGAGTCTTCAACTGCTGGAAACTATCCTCACATGCCTGGGTCCAATCAAAAGGAACCCCCTTCCGGGTCAACCCGGTCAAAGGTGCAGCAATGCGGGAGAAATCCTGGACAATACGTCGATAATAGCCGGCCAGACCTAGAAAGCTGCGAACCTCTGTAACTGATACCGGTCTAGGCCAACGCTGAAATGCCTCGATCTTCTTCGGGTCCACACAAATACCTTCTCTCGTCACCACATGACCCAAGAAGTCGACACTATCTAACCAGAATGCGCACTTGGAAAATTTGGCGAACAGCTGATACTCCCTCAAAGTCTGCAAGGTGATACGTAAGTGCTGCTCATGCTCCTCCCAGCTCCGAGAATAAACCAAGATGTCGTCAATAAACACAATAATGAACTGATCGAGATACGGCCTGAATACACGGTTCATCAAATCCACAAATGCTGCCGGGGCATTGGTGAGCCCGAACGACATCACCAAGAACTCATAATGACCATAACGAGTACGGAAAGCGGTCTTCGGAATATCCTCCTTCCGAACCCGCAACTGGTGATAACCTGACCGTAAATCAACCTTCGAGAAAAACCCTGCACCCTGGAGCTGATCGAATAAGTCATCAATGCGGGGTAGGGGATACCTGTTCCGCACAGTTACCCGGTTCAGCTGATGATAATCAATGCATAAACGCATACTCCCATCCTTCTTTTTAACAAACAAGATGGGAGAACCCCAAGGTGACACACTCGGTCGGATAAGCCCTTTGTCCAGCAAGTCCTGTAATTGATCCTTTAGCTCTCTCAGCTCCGCCGGGGCCATCCGATAAGGCGGTATAGAGATAGGCCTCGTGCCGGAGATCAAGTCAATACAGAACTCAATCTCGCGCTCTGGTGGCAGACCAGGCAGCTCGTCAGGAAATACATCAGGAAACTCTCTCACAACAGGGACCTGGTCCAACGGAACCTCTGTGGAGCTAGTATCACAAACATAGGCTAAGAATCCCTGACACCCTTTCCTTAAGAGCAGACCAGCGCGAAGAGAAGAAATCAAGCTGGGAAGGGTAGCACTACGATCTCCCTGAATAACAAGAACCGGCTCACCAGGAAAACTGAATCTGACTGCCTTTTCACGGCAGTCCACGAATGCATAACAGGTGGCTAGCCAGTCCATACCAAGAAGAACGTCAAAGTCTAGCATATCGAGGAGAATCAAATCAACTGAAGAATCTCTCTCCCCGATACGAACGGAACACGATCGGTACACAAAACGGGCAACAAAAGACTCGCCTACCGGGGTAATAACGACAAGCGGCTGATCTAACGGAGAAGACTCTCGGCCCAACCTCGGTGCAAAGTACGTGGATACATAAGAATGTGTGGAGCCTGGTGTTAGTTATGTATATGCCCTAGAGGCCATTGTTATACATTTGATGTATATTATAATGGATGCTTGGATATATACAGAGAGGACTTTCTTGCTCGTCATGATAGTATACTATTTGGTTTCCCTTTATCTTAACATGTTGACTTCTATTGGTTTATTGTCTTTCTCTCACATGTTGATAAAGCCCTTAGGATTTGTACTCGACTACTGGGATTATGATGAGATCATACTAGTGGGGCCACGGTAGTCGATGAGTACATCCTCTAAATGTTCCTAGTCGAGGGTATATCGAGACAGGGCATCGATACACTAGAGTAGACTAGCGTATACGCATCTTGACCCATATGATGGGTGATGGATGATCCCATATCCATCGGTGTTTGACATCAAGGCTGGTGTACGGGTGCTCAGTGGAGACTGGGTACACTGGACGGTCTCGCCGAGAACTCCCAGTTGGTGATATACCACACGTCAGATGGCAGTTCTCCGGTGACATTGGTATAGGGTAGTTTGTAGACCCGAGATCATCATAGAGTCTTGTGTGATTCCCACTGTGCTTTGATTTCCACCTTACCACGTCCAAGAGGGCGTGCAAAACGGCGGATTTTAGGTACAGTCCCGAATCACATGGAGGCAATGAGCGATAGGAGGGGATTCGTCTCTCCCGGTATAGCGAGTTGATGTTGTGCTGTGTTCGATTGGCTATAACTGGAAGTCCCTGGCCAGGGCTGATATAGAGATTTACTGGTAAGTGTTACTAGTAGTTTCTCGACCTGTTATGAGCCTCACATCGACATGACTTATCGGTTACTGGGGTCTGACGTTTACCACCCCTAGACTTGAAATGCGACATATCAGACGAACAGACCGGACTGTACGGGAGTGTTACTAATTGGATTCACAGGAGAACGCACAGGCTAGCTTGTTGATCTTCTGATCGCTCAATACCTGGGTGGCTGTTACGTTTAGCTGACCGCTTGCAGCTTGTGGGTGCTTGATATGATTATCACCTGCTACCGGCGTATTGACGATTCTTTAGAGTCCTACACAGAGGTTTCATGGCTCAGGCGAAACGGAGTAGTAGCACATATGTGATATATGCAGGACCGAGGATAATGCGATATGAGATACCGTATTATATTCTCGAGATATTTTGATATGAATCGGGACATCGGATCAAGTGTTGATTCGATGAATCGGTACATGATATATTAGCCGGTTATATTCGATATAGCCGGATCGTTGGATCAAGTGTTGATTCGATGATTTAATGTATAATAATATATATGATATATTGTATTACATTATCTAATATTGGCTCACTTTATTATTTCATTTTCTCACTAGATTAATACATTGATATATATGCGATATATGTTAAATGTATTATTTTCTTTTGTTGCAAATATATAATATATATGTGATATATATTATTGTGACATAATATGATTTATTATTAAACATGTTTAAGGATGATTAAATGGTATTAGGGTTTGATTAGGGTTAGCTTCTTCTTGCACATTCTAGAAGCTTTTCCTTTTTGTCTTGGTTAAGATATTATGGTTGATATTTATCCTTAACCTAACCATACCCTAACCCTAGTTTATTCTCTACAAACTCTTAGCCTATCATCCTTGACCATGGTTCTATAATCAATCATATACATTTCTTTTCTATTCATCACAAAAGGATTATTTTTTCCATTATCATCTTCTTCTCTCTTGAGTTCTGAAAGAAAGCTTACTATTTAATTCTTGTGTGATGATTTCTTGTGAGAAAGTGAATAAAAAGAAAGCATAAATACTACTCCATCATCCTCATCTCATCTAGCCCATGAGATTAGGGTGTTCATCTCTATAGAGTGAGAAAGCTTGGGTTTTTGCAACTTCGACGTAGATCATCATAGATTCGGAACACTTCAAGCTAGCATGGATCGTTCGAGTCGTGGAACCTCTCTTGAGTCCGGGAGATCGTGGATCGCGGCAAAGGGACTTCTACTCGGAGCTTGTGAAGTGAAGGAGCGGACTACAAAGGTTGTAATCCCTCTCACTTAGATAAAAAGATGTTATATTGCATGCTAAACCCTAATAATCTAGCAAAGATCCCGTCTTTAGGTTGTTCGGCTCATGTAGAATTTTATTCGGGCATGTTTGATGCTTTATGAACCTTCACTAGTGTGCCTAGGAACCCTACACCTGGATCAAATAATACCCGTGCATCAAAAGAACATACTGGCAGAGTACTTATCACGACGACATTGGATGCCTGTGCATCCTGAGGAGTCAATGCAAACACTCGGGCCTGTCCACCACTAATAGCTGGCTGTCCTCTGCCACTACCTCGGCCTCTGCCTCTGTCGCCTCGTCCTCTCTGAACCGGACCGCCACGCCCACGACCTCTAGAAGCATCTGGTTGGCGTGGAGCATCATTAGGAGTAGGAAGTAGAGCTCTCTGAAGAGGTGGTGAGGGTGGTAAGGTCACATGCGGGACAGTCGCCGTGCCCTGACGTCCCATAGTACAGTCTCTGATACAGTGGTACTGACTCCCGCACTGAAAACATCCTGGAGACTGCTGGGTCTGTGGATATGAACCAAATAACTGACCTCGTCTCAATCCTCTGCCACCACCATCTCCCGGAAATAATCTATCGCGGTGTCTGCCCATCTGCCGCTGAGCTGGCGTATCAGTACGGATCCTCTTCGGTACAGAAACAACCGGAGTCTCAGAAATACGCTCCTCCAAAAGTAAGGCTGCATCCATCGCGGCTGCGTATGTGTCAAAATGCTGGGTGCCGATGGCAAGGAATAGCTGTGTATCAAGCCCTCGCACAAACCTCTTTATTCTCTTCTCTTCTGTGTCTACTAGGTACGGAGCATATCGAGACAACTGGGTAAACTGTATATCATACTCCGACACCGTCATCCCAGGAGTCTTGCGCAAAGACTCAAAACTACGGGCTCGAGCATCTCGGACACTCTCCGGAATAAAACGGGCAAGAAATGCAGCTGTAAACTCATCCCAGGTCATAGAAGGCAGACCTGCAGCTCGGCTTCTCTCTACTGAATCGTACCATGTCTGGGCAAGACCTTCCAGACGAAAACTCGCAAACTCCACCAATCTATCATCAGAACACCTCAACGAACGGCAAATCCGAGCCATCCTATCAAGAAACGCCTGTGGGTCCTCTGTCGCATCTGTACCGGTAAAAGCTGGAGGTCTCAATCTCATGAACTCCTGTAGTGAAACAGGGATAGTCTCCGTAGTAGCAGCAGGAGTGACCATCTGTGCAGCAGGTACGATCGTGGTCTGTGCGGTGGAAGGAACGTCCTCGGATCACTGTGCCCGGCTGGACTCAACTAAAGATCCCACCATCTGCCGCAACTCTTGCATGCCGGCCTCTAATCTGGCAATACGGTCTGGGTAAGGCGGATCAGTATGACCCTGAGGGGTAGGCGTATCCTCCCGCTCGATCCTCGCCTCAGATGAGCCCGCTCGAATCTCATCCCTAGCGCCAGCCCGCTGAGCTCTCGTAGTCTTTGGCGGCATCGAAGCTGGAATAAGAAACAGGACTGATAAGAACATTGCAATTGAATCAAGGAATGCAAGGAATCAAGAAAGGAAATACAAGCAATTATGTCTTAAGGTCACTTAGGCGGAGTACCGTATCGTATGTATGCCGCGGATCATACCCACGCTACGCCACTCCGCTTAAGTCACCTACTCCATCTACCAAGGTCGTCCTACACTCAGAAGGGTAAAACCAACGCTCTGATACCAACTTTGTCACGACCCGAAAGTACGGAATGTGACTGGTACTTAGATTACGAGACGTCTAAAGGCGTACCGTAACCTAAGTCAGCCAAAGCCCAGAAAATCCAAACCAAAATCAAAAGAGAGTGAAGGAAAACCTTAAATGAAAATGGTTTTTAAATCAATTAAGTTGCATAGAATCCCTTTAAAAAAAACATCAAAATTCCTGAAAATTTCGGCAGAGTCTCCCCTGTATTTTCTATCCCCCAAAATGGGTACAACAAGATATATATAACCTGTAATCATAAATGGCATCCCCAAGCGAGAGCTAGCTCTTCGCCCAAGGCGGATCACAACCACATGAAATATATAAGTAATATCAAGAAAAGAGCATAAAAGAAACGCAAAATATCAGAAAACACAACGCCGGCTCAAGTGAGCTCGACCCAAAAGAAACCACAAGTATACAAATCTCTCAGTCTCATCACAAGGTCGCATATACAATATAAAGTGGTAGATGGAGAATACTAGATATAATGATAAAGCAAAAAGAAATAAAGTGTGCTCGCAACCCACCTACGGGCGATGTAGCGAGTCTGAGCAAAAGGAGCTAGTGATAAGATAGCCCGTCGCTACAAGACTGATGGGTCCGACCTGCAAGACACTGTGGCACAACGGGGGTGAGTAGCCTGCTCGTGAGTAGAATATAACATCTAGTAAGGCAATCGTAAGAATGCATGCAATGCGTCACAACATGTATGTCCATATGTGGTATAATATCTCTAGTATGCATGCACAGGTATGCGAAGTCATTACTAATTCTTTAAGTGTTTTAAATGCTAAGGGTACTGTATTCTTAACTTTAGAAAATGAATATATGTATAATAGCTAAGTACCATCAAGAAATCATCTGAAAACCCGTGTCAAGCATCGACACCAAATATGAAATCATATCTGTATCAATGTCTCAAATATCGGGCTCCGTCATCCGGATCGGCCCATATTGAAAGTGCACGGCGGCGCCCCGGCCGTCAATCCGACGGCCAAATGCGGAAGCGGTGATAAACTTTAATTTTTTCTTGAACTTAGCAAACCGCCGTGCACTAATACCCGGATCGAACCACTAACTAGTCCTATCTATCTACAAGAAAGGGAAGAGAGATATACCGACAGATCCGAGTCCTCCGGTCTTCTCGTCGTCGTCCCAATCTTCTGCGGAAGCTCCGGTCTCCACCTCGTCGCCGGAAGTGCACCACATCGCCTACTTCTTTTACGGGCTCCCACCTCAATGCCGAGGCAACTCGGGCACGAAGCTGGCTAGTCGACGTGCCCAAGATTCGCTGTAGAATATTGTGTAGGACTCAAGTCTCACTTTGGGGTTCATGGAGATGCCTTTTTGGTGGAGGGATGATACAAGAATTATGTGGAGGAACTAGGGGGTTTTTGGAGCATGAAATGAACAAGATTTCCACCCTCAAAAACTTGGACAGCCTTTGCCCAAAAATGGCCGGCCTCTCTTGGTTGGGGAATGAGTGAGAATGAGAGAGAGAGGTCATCCAATAAGAGAGCCATCCCAATATTCAAAAAAAGGGAGAGAGAGAGAAAGCTATCATGCAAAAGGAAATGATCACCAAATCAAAACCCACACTCAACCACCTACCACCAACCTCATCATCAACAACCATGATGATTTACAAAGTCAAGCAATCATGAGTTTATGAAGTCAAATGATGGGACAAGTATCATGACATGATAATATGCAAAGACCCCTTCCACAAATGCTTATTTGCAACAATGCAAATAAGCCCTCCTCCACCAATCTTCGGCCAATGAACGGAACAATGGAAATCGGCCGAAACGGAAAGCATACTGGCAACTCCAGAAAACTGGTCCCGTAATAAATTACAGGAAAACCCCGATACTGTGCATACACACCCGCTTTTGTATTTCGTCCGAAATACAAATGCAATGAGACAAAATCTCCACTTTACTATACTAGGATCCGGCTTATACAAAAACCGGCTAGTATTATCCGTTCGATCCTGATCCGTGCAATACCGCACGTATCCGATCGAACACTGCCATATACCCATACGGCCTGTAGTACAATCTGTCCGATCCTGATCCGTGCAATACCGCACGTATCTGATCAGACCTTGCCATATCTCCATACGGCCTCTACAACCTTTCGCCCGAAAGCTGAGTAACTGAATGTGGGGGACTCTAAAGACTCGTCAACACCTTGGTTGTGGATTTAACCACTAGCACGTCAGAGGTATAAGCCAATACGTAACGGGCTACCAGGTACTGACTAAAAGGGACGTCTGTGAGCGAACTCAGCCTGACAACCCTACTGAGCCTGTCAGTGACAATATCCGTACGGTCCGGTCCGTTCGTCTATGAGTATCGCATGGCGGGCCTAGGGGGTTGGTAAAAGTCAGACCCCCAAAAGCGGTACAAGTCGTGTCGGAGTGTAGCCCAGAACACCCTGAGATACTACTGGAATACCTACAAGTAAATCTCCTTGCCTCGGCCGAGGGCTTCGTGTAATGGCTCTCTTAGACACAGCACGACCTCACCCCCAATACCGGGAGGGACGAACCCCTGAAGATGCGCTCACTGCCTCCATGTGGCTCGGGACTGTACCCAACTAAAACCTGTTTGCACGACTCCTTTGAGCCGTGGTAGGGTAGTAATCAAAGTACAGTGGGAACTCACACAAGACAAATGACGATCCCCAGGTCGATGAACTAACCTGCACACATGTCACCAGGGAACAGCCATCTGACGTCTGGTATATGACCAACTAGCATGTTCCCGGCGAGTCCTGTCCGGTGTACTCATAACCCAATGAGCACCTGTATACATCTTAGGTGATCCAACTGACACCAGTGGCTTATGAGACCGGCCACCGTCCCTCGTCGGGGTCTCGACTGTATACACTAGTCTACTCTGGAGTATCGATGCCCTGTCTCGAAACTCACACGACTAGGGACCATTTAAGGATATGCTTATAGACCCCAGCTCCCACTTATATGATCGCCCTCATACTGCTGGTGGTCAAGCAAGAATCCTAGGGGCTCTATCAACGTGTAATAGCGACTTGTCAGGTCACCTAAAGCAGTACACGATGATAAAGGTAAACCAGATAGCATACTATCATCTCGAGTAAGACTGTCCTACCGGGATAGGTCCTCCATCAATCATTGCAATCACGTACCTGTGACCTAATAATTGACTCTGAGGGAACTATCTCCAACACATATCATCAAATCTCACGACAACGGTCGGTATCCTCCGGATATCCGCCGCGCCAGACATCACCGGTAGGTAGTCTTCCCCTGCCAGGCTCATCATCTACAACTCGATCTTCTTTCCCCGGGTACCATACCGGGCCCACCATGTACCCGAGACGGTTCATCCACTCCTCGAATCGGGTCTCGAAATCCAACAGAAAACATGAAAACTCATGGTGGACGACACATACATCACGAGAAAACCGCAACTTTGTTTTAAAAATGATAAATATAAATTTTTGTTAAATTCTTGCGGTTTTCCCCAAAAATCCAGAAATCGCAGCAATACTGAAATCCTCAAGAAAATCATAATGTTCACATGTTATATATGATAAATGTCTATGATATCAATGTATATGATGTGAATTTTGGCTAGAAATCTATGTAAATATGATGATAATGCGAGGTATATGCATGCTATGCAATTTCGTATATCATGTATGAATGCAAGTGGCGATATTACGTTAAACAGGTTCTATAGTGCACGTGGCATGGCAATTACCAAAGGTGTGTGTGTCACATGAATAGTGCGTGTGCAACAGATGCCAATGGTAATGGTGTTCGTGTCCTACGAAGTGATATCGCATAAGTGTAGATGAATGTCCATGCAATCTAATATACGGTTAGCTATAAGGGTATGCAATGTACATAAAGGGATAAGTTAACTAACAATATAAATCTTGCAAGAAGTAGGGTAATCCTAACTAGGGGGCGCATCGCGCCATCCAGACGATTCCCCCATAGATGAATACATCTACTCACCTGAAATCCGCGGTAATCCGATCCGACCATCGCCTTGCCTTTACGCGCCGTGTCCGATGTTTCCCCGACCGATCCTATATTTTCTCAACACCAAGCATAAGATTACATATCCTAAAACGATGCAAGTCATAATATACAAATATCGACGCTCTCGAATAAAACATAACGTGCACTCGGTGCGCGGGAAAATACACGAAAATCGCTAAATCTTAATTAGAATCTTTTTTTCGGGGAAATCGACAAAACTAAAGCCCGACTAGACAAAACCCTGCATTCACGCACTCTATTAGTCGTATAAGAAGCTAATTATATCTCTAATATAACGCAATTAGATCGCATCCTAATTTTTATAAAAATCTAGTAAGCAAATTGCATACCGATTCGATGCAAACATCGCAAATTTATCGATCTAGCGAGCGTAACATTACACAATTAACCACTCCAACCAATTAGATAACCAAACCCTAACTTAACTCTAACAACCATGCTTCAAACCCTAATTTGAAATCAAATCCCTCTCTTGATTTTCATGAACAAGTAATTACAACTAAATTAATACTTCAAATTTCAATTTTAGCACATTAAAACTACAAGTTAACAAACTGGTTTAGAATTTCACCTCACAAGTTGAACCCTAGTATGCTCAAGCCACCAAAGAAGCCTCCTTTCTTCTAGTTTTGAACTAAATTTGGTTGAGGAGAGAGTGGATTAGGGTTTTGCTTTGAATGGAAGAATGAATTTGTGGATTTTTTATGAATTTTGACATGAAAAATGAAGCAAAATGAAGTGAGAAGAGAGGGGATTTTCTGCAGTGGTCTCGGCCAGCAGCAAGAAGAGGTGATGGGGGGGGTTTGAAGAAGTTTCTAGGTCAAAAAACACCTTATGTTCTCATTTAATACTTTCACATCAACATTTTACAAAAAAAAAACCATTTTACATCATTTTTTCACTAAATTTCCAACCATAAAACCAAAATCTTGCAAGTCATGATACAATTTTATTAACACCATATTTTAGCTTATAAAGATTCCTAATTATGAAATTTACCTAATTAAATTTGTATTTATCACTAATTTAATGTATTTTAAAAAGCTTAAAATAATAAAAAAAAATAATTAATTACGAATTTTTTTTTATTTAACTAGAAAATTATAAGTGACATTTTAGTGACAAAATTATAGTAATATCTTACCTAAATTTTGTATAATTAGGCCTACAATGAAAAATACCTATTTTGACTTTTTACGGAAGAGCCGAAAAATTAGCCGATTACCGAAAAACTGCCTAAACGATTTTCGAAGGGTTACAAGCCCTTAGGATATGTATTTAACTACAAGGACTATGATGGAGATCATACTAGTGGGGCCAGGGTAGTTCACAAGTACAACCTTTAATTGTTCATAGTCGAGGGAATATCGAGACCGGGCATCTTATTCTAGAGTAGACAAGCGTATACGCTTCTTGGCCCATATGATGAGCGATGGATGATCCCACATCCATTGGTGTTTGACATCAAAGATGGTATACGGCTGCTCAGTGGAGACTTGGTACACTGAACAGGACTCGCCGATGACTTCTATGTGGTAGTATACCTATCGTCAGATAGCAGTCCTATGGTGACACTAGTAGAGGTTAGTATTTAGACCCGAGATCGTCATAGAGTCTTGTATGGCTCCCAATGTACTTTAATTTCCTTCCTACCATGCTCAAGAGGAGTTGTGCAAGCAGGTGGATTTTGGGTACAGTCCCGAGTCACATGGAGGCAATGAGTGATAGGAGGGGTTTCGTCTCTCCCTATATTGGGGGTTGATGTTGCGCTATGCTCGATTGGCTATATCTGGATGTCCCTAGCCAGGGATGCTGCCGCGATTTACTGATAAGTGTTATCAGTAATTTCTCGAACCGTTATAGGCCAGACATCGGCATGACTTATCACGTTACTGGGGTCTGACGATTTCCACTCCTAGACATGATATGCGATATATCACACGAAGAGACCGAACTGTACGGTAGTATTACTGATAGGCTTCATGGAGACTATGGACAGACTTGCGTGTTGATCTTCATATCGCTCAATACCCAAGTAGCCGTTAAGTCCAGCTAGTACCACTGACGGCTTGTGGGTGACTGATGTGATCATCATATACTATTGGCGTATGGACAAGTCTTTAGAGTCCCACACAGAAGTTCCCTGGTTCAAGAGAAACGAAGTAGGACACATATATGATATGTGTGTGGGCCTGATTAAATACGAGTATGTGATACCGTATTGTAATCTAGCAGTCATCTGTTATTGGTTCGGTTATATGTGATATAACCAGATTGTCGAATAAAGTGTTGATTCGATAATGTGATATACAGGTAAATGATATTAGCCGGTCATATGTGATATAACCGGATTATTAGATCAAGTGTTCATTTAATAATGTGATATATATTATATGTGATATAATTATATCTTAACTAATATCATTAGCTCACTAATTATTCTTCATTGTGTGTATATTAATATATATATATATATATAATAATGAAGCATGGCTTTTATATTTCTATTTTGTGAAAATAGAAATGAGGTGGAAAATGGAAGTATGGTTGCAAGCATAGGATTAACTTTAGTTTGTTCATCTTGACTCTCTATTCAAGCATGGTTGTAATTTTACATTGCATAATTCTAAGCTTGAATGAGTGAGGGGTCAAGAGTTGCCATTGATCTTTAGCTTCTTGTTCCTCTTCTAGTCATGGCTCAGGCTTCAACCCTCACATGTGATGTGAATCATGAAGCTTGAATACAAACTTGTGAGCTCATAACATCCCCTACTTCACCATCCTACACTTGACTAGCGATCAAGTTTAGCTTGTTTCATAAGCTAAAGAGTTTAGTGTAAAGGTAGCTTGAGTTGGAGGGTGCAATGACCCTAAACTTTATGTAAAACTTTTTGTATTATTTTTTCAAAAAATATAGAAAGTGGTACTTTTGCCTGAGCACAAGTTATAAATTTACTTTACTTTTTAATAGCAAGAAGGAGCGTATAGCTCATTAGTAGACCTTGCACTGCTGAACCAAAACACCAGTGCTCAAATCCCATCACCCACATTAATTTTAGTACTGTTTTCTTTTAAATTTTTAGAAGTCCAAGGGTCTACATGTGCATAACTCGTAAAAACCCCACTTCACATATAAAACAAACTGTCTCAGGGAGTAAACCAACCGACGACGGACCCACGGCGACGAACCCCGGCCCGACTCGCTGTGACTCGGCCGGCGGCTTGGCCGACTCGGCCCGCCGCCGCCGGCCGAGATGAGTCGGATTGGCCGACTCTCTTCTTGAACCCTCTGTCTTTTTGGCTTCTCATAACCCCTATACAATTTAAATATTCTGAAATATAACGGAGCCCCTTTAAAACCCTATTTACTCCATTTTTAATATATTTTTAATACAATTTTCAATACAACCATTCACCTACCCTAACCCTAGTTTTACCCTATAAATACCACCCCTAAACACACACTCCTCACCCATAAATTATGTCCAAACTCACAAGAAAACTCTCTAGAATTTTGTGTACAAGTAGAGTTAGCGACGGGCGAAACTCCGGCGATCTTCCGATGACAACCTTAGGAGCTCCCGGTGACGAAACGACGCACCGGCAACTCCTACTTCCTCCTTTTCCTCTTCTCTATGCTATAAGCCAGTAAGTCCCACCTCCCTCTTCTCTAATCTATTCTTAAAACTTATTTTACTAAAACCCGACGGAAGCGGAGTTACATCCGACTTCCAATTCGGTTTTCTATAAAAAGTTCAATTTTCCTTAAATACAACCATAAAAAACTCTTACATCTTGACTATTAATCATTAACAAAACATATGGAACAAATTCAATTTTAAAGGAATGCATATTTCAATTTTTATGATACTTTTTCAGTAAAATACTATGTAGTATAGTTTCGATTTTAAAACATTATTAATCTTGCTATACCTTTAGATAGATCACGAGGTAATGACCTACCTCTTCACAACACTCATATGAAATATAGCACAATATCTTTTGGGAAATATAGATTCGGGATATACCGTTTTACACAAAACTATCTTTAACTATTAAAACCGTTTCCTACAAGATTACGTATTTTTACAAATCTTTGCAAAGCGCCGCTACAACCCATTTGGGGAACTCGTTCGGGATGGTGCGGATTATCGCATATCCTCGGGCTTAGTAGTGTGAGATGCAGACCTCCGCAGGGAGCATTAGGTCTCGAAAGATTTAAAAATACAAATATCCTAAGAATATGAGATTTCTAGAAAAAAATAATAAATTAAAATTATATTATATATATATATATATATATCATCAAAATATCTATTTTTATGATAATATAAATATCCCAACTTTTCTAAATCACAAGAATCACTTTACATGAAAATACCATGAAATTCCATACAAGTCCAACACCTTACAATTAAATACCATGTATTATGAAAAATAGATTTATTCACTAGAAATGTCATAAATATAAAATCTACATCTATGAAAACTCTAAACACAATAATTAAAAACTTGAGGTTAATTTTGAAATGATACAAAATTATTTTTACATAAAACCCCTCAAGTTCTATAAATTACAATAAGAACCCTAGTAAATATAGGTTTAAGCGGGACCAATCTCTTGAGCCTCAGGGAGCCGGAGAAGTGGGTGCTTTCCTATTTAAGGTAGACAACTTAACAAACAGTGTTATCAACACGGTAATCGTCTTTGAAAAAGATAGAAATCCTGCCGCCCATGAGCAGCGGTTACCGATAACATCAAAACCTGATTCAGGACTTCAATTTCTCTTTCTAATTGTTCAAACTCAGACTGAGTCTCATTATAAATAATTTGACTTGAATATGATTCAAGTACAATCTACAAACTGCAATTCAACATGAATTCATATATTCAATCTATATTGACTGAACCGAACCATGGATATACTTCCATTTACATGATTCACCAGTTACATCCATTTACTGATATCATGTTTTTGGCAAGTCATCCAATTATACAATCTATATTACAAGACAATACAAGTTACAATACAATACAAACAATACAATCAAGACATCGCGGGGTTTTAAAGGGTAAATTGGTACGGAAAGTGTTAGAAGTGGCACGAGACTGCAACCATAAGACACCTAACCTATATTCCATTGTTGTTACACCGTAGCATAAACGGTTCCTTGAGTTCCTGATACCTTAGTCTCCGGGGCAAGTATGACTCCTCTCGTATACGCTGGCATCCTTCTGTACCAAGCTACAAATAACAGCGTTAATACTAAATACAATAGTATATAATATAATACAACTTTAGAAGTTACACTCTCTCTCTGTCTATTCTAATTCTCCTTTATCTTTGGTACTTAACGAGTGATTGTTCGCTGACGACATTCTCTTTCTTTCTTCTTTGGATGTCGTCAGGTGATCTGGACAATCAGGTGATCGAGCCCAAAGCCGAAGACTTGGACCAGTTTACTGAAGGTCCCGAGTTGTAGTTTCACTTGTACATTTTCCTTTACATTATGTATCTCCATTTCTGTTATGCCATTATTTAGGCATTGCTTCCATTCAGATTTATTTACTTTCCATGCATCGTACAAAGAATTTTAATAAATAAAGTTGATGTTTCTTTACATTTGTCTCTTGCGTATATTTCTTTTTTCTTGCTTAGTTACGCTTAGCGTATTTACTTCTGAGTAAATACGTAGCGGCCTCGTCGCGTACTCTGCCCGTATATAGGGAAGCAGGGCGTGACAGCGGGACTTCGCGTGGATCATCTTCGACACGAAGGTCATCGGAGGAAGCTCGTTCAAAGTCTCAAGACAAGCCTAGTGGAGTCGCGGGACTACTACATGGAGCAAGTGAAG
Organism: Agapanthus africanus; assembly: GCA_030015575.1. Lineage (NCBI taxonomy): Eukaryota > Viridiplantae > Streptophyta > Magnoliopsida > Asparagales > Amaryllidaceae > Agapanthus > Agapanthus africanus. Next base: position 465,678,124 of record CM057339.1, on the reverse strand, counting down.
AGAAGGACCGTCGACAAAGGTTGTATTCTTGTTCTCTAAATGTAAAGTAGTTTATATTAGGTTTTGTCTAAATCTCTAGTTAAAGATTCTAAGTTTAGGTTTGATTAGCATGGCAATTTTATGAAAATCGCATGGACGATGCCTCCCGAAACCTTGCTGTCGTGCTAGGGAACCTTACACAGGTTCGGTCAATGCATTCATATTATTATCTTGATTAAGGCATGACATGGTCGCTACCAGGAGAGAGAGAGAAGAAAACACTCTGTGTGCGCTCTTTCAAGATCAGATTGATTATTATTTTATCTAATCAAGATGGCTCCCACTGTTTTTATCAAATCTTCCTTCAAACCCTTAAGGTAAGACTAGACGGGATTAATTACACCCTACAAGTTCGCCAATCTTTCGGCCAGGCTAGTGTCGGTACTTTGAGAGAGGTTCCCCGTGCTTTCGCACGGACCTAATTAAAATAAACAGCGTTTTCTCAAGGGTGTAACCCCGTTAACACCTTTCTAGACACCTACTCGATCGGTTAATTGTAATGTGTAAAACTGTCCCAGGAGTAATTCTTACTCGCAGTGCGTATCGGGATCTAACTATCTCATAGAAGGTATGCAATCTCATTGCAAATTTCAACACTTGAAATTCCCGATAAAATTTTGCTCCTAGCGTCCTATGACCTTGACGCAGGCCAACAAACCATAGTGCGCTAGTCATGTTTAACCCGTACATTTCTTGATTGAATTAAACCAACCCGCACGACCCTTGACACAGGCCAACAAAGTCACCCGACTACCCTAATCCAATCGCATTTTATGCAGCAGATAAGCACTAGTTAGCTATCGCACACTACACCTTGACGCAGACCAACAAACGTAACACGAATACTAAGTAGTACTCATCTGAAATAACGGAGGGCTACGATAGGTTTTTAAGAAAACCCTTTCGGTAATGAACTTGATATCGTTGTAGAATCGAGTGATTTTGAGGCTTTTGCTAGTTTTGCTAAATAGGTCACTCCCTGTGAAGGGATCTCGGCTCTTTCCTCATCGAATGAGGTGCTGGATATTTCACAAATACCACTATGCAAAGCATGAACTAAAAAAGAAATCAAAAAACAAAACCGAGTGGGTTGTAGTATCTGTCAGTTTTGCTAAAGAGGTCACTCCCGGTAAAGGGATCTCGGCTCTTTCCTTATCAAATAAGGTGCTGGATATTCTGCAAGGAATACCGCTATGCAAAGAAAGAACTAGAGCTGCCATTTTTTAAAACAAGTTTCTACAACATTTTTAGGTTTATTTTCTTTCATTAATCACATTATTGAAGTCCCATCATTTATGCTTCCTAAGCATCACAGAAGAAACGAAAGTAGCAATATTTATCATATATCAAATATATAATATAAGCATTCGTCTCAACATATCAAGTGATCACATCACAGAATATCAGCTGCAGAAGAACACATATGAAATATTGGATATACTAGGAATTCCATGTTTTAATTAAGCCAATAAAAAATGCAGATTCCACGGTCGCGATGAATAGCCAAACCCACATCCCTAGACCCCTACGAGAGCGGCAAGAAACCCTACCAATTCTAGAGTTAGGAGACCCAATCTCGACTCCTCGATATGGCCTCCCACTGGACTCTAGAACCCGGTTACTTGTGCTCCCCTCTTTGGGTCTATCCTAATGCAAAAAAGTAAATAATATACATCAATGGTGACATCATCCTCAACCCGGAAGTGCCCCAATAAAAGAATATTACATACAAGTTTTTACATGAATGAAAATGAAAAACTCTTATCTCACATAAAAAAAACCCGGCTATTCAAAACACGACGATCAAATATAACATATCACAACAACACATAACATCACATGTCATCAATGTAAGTAAATATGCGTATCCCAATTTTTGTTGACGTATAGCAACGAAACCGGCGATACACCACATATTACACTTACGGTCGTAGAAAAGAAAGTGAAAAACGACAACAATTGGAATCAGCAAGCACCTTAGACATCATATACCCAATGTATCACATACTTTGGATTTCATGCCTAACCAAATGAATTCCTTAGACATCACATGACTAACAATTATAAACCGCGCATTTTAGTCTCGATATTGAAAACACTTTCTAATAACCAGTCGGGTAATTCAACAAGATTCCCAACAACCTGATCGAATGCTCGTCGGAATCTTTAGTAGACATTCGTACCCCCGATCCCGTCGACGAAGTGCACTAAACGGATGCTTTTGGTGACGGGGTTCTCCTACAGTCACTTGGTCGGGGATATGGGGCATGGCTATCTAGTAAGGTTATCCGGCGAGTATCCGCGTACGATGCGTGATTGCAACGGACTTTTGATCCACATCAAAATTCTGTGGCAACCGATCAAATGAAACTAAATTGCTAGATTTATAAAATTCAAATCAGTTTTCATAAAACTAAATATTGTGGATACCAAGTATTGTATCACAATCACAGATAGGCAGACGATGTTAAACTTTTCGATTGAATCAACAAACACCCAAAATTTTCTAAAGAGCTCAACACTTGGGCGGAGTTTAAAAAGTACCCAGAACAAGCCACAACACCTATGGACCAACCGTAGAAGGGTCAACCCTTGCCTCACCTATGGCGCCGCGGAACTGCCGCAAACCCAAGGGTTTGGTGACGGTTCCAACGGTCACAGAATCGAGTTAGGGTTTCATTCTTCTAGAGAGTTCACAGAATCACCTGCATGATTTTCTGAAGATTTTAAACATGGAAAAATCGAACTCTTGGAAAATTTCCAGCGAGGGAAAATATGGGTTATTGATATCCGTTCGAACTTTTTAACGTCATCTAAATAACCCGAAATGATGTTAGAATTATGACTACGAAACACTCCGAATTTCCTTTACAGAAAGATAACATCACACGCAATCTTAGCAAAAACAAGAAACACCTGAAATACCAAAACCCAGAGACTGGAACACCCTAAAAAATTCAACCCAGAACTACAGTACAAAACCGAGCAGGCCAGTTTTAACTGAGTTGTGGACGACCACTTTCCAGCGAGAGGGGGTAAATTTTCTACTGTGTTCATGTTACATCGCATATATCATTCTGCAAGTGCTTAAAAATTTTTTTTACACTTTAAAAATTTCGACAGAAACTAGATTTTTATTTCGTGTATTTCGGAGTTGTTTCGGTTTCGTAATCCTAGAAACGTCTTCTAATTCACTTGCCTGGCTCTGATACCAGTGTAGGGATGTTCAGCACGGTAGCAAGGTTTCGGGAGGTATCATTCATGCCAATTTAAAAAATTTGCCGCACTAAAGAACCCTAACCTAGAATCTTAACTAGAGATTTAGACGAATCAAGCATGCAAACAACTTTACATATAAAGTGAATAAGGAATACAACTTTTGTAGACCGGTCCTTCACTTCAATAGCTCCATGTAGTAGTCCCTTCACTCTAAATAGTGAACTCCATGACTGTAGAATGCTCCACAAGATGAACGGAACAAGCTTGCTTGAAGTTTTCGAGGCCGAAGATGATCTACGTCGAGGAGACACCAACCCAAGCTACCTCTTCACTAAATTAGGGTTTAGTGAAGCAAACACCTTAAACTAAATAGCTAGTATAGTAGAGGATGATGAAGTAGGAATTTTGCTCCCTTTAGATTTATTTTTCTCACAATATTTCATCACCTTGAGAAAAGCTAGAAGGCTTTCTCTTGATGAAGAAAAAGATGAAGTGGAGATGGGAATGAAACTCAAAAGGTGAGAATAGCAACCATGGATGAGTTTGTATCATATACTAACTCATGTAGAGAATAAACTATGGCTAAGCATAATGGTTAGGTTAATAAATATCTCATGTAATGCAAAGTTAGTGGACTAAGTCAATGGTTAGCAACAAGCTTCTCTAAGCTTCTAGCCAGGACAAATTTCCAACCAATTTTGATTTACTTTGATAAATAAATCCCCTAGGATTATCATAAGCATGGTATGAGTCTCATACACCCATGAAGCATGTGGTATCAAGCATGACACAAATAAAATGTACATTAATATATATCACATATATACTATATGCACACAAGTGAGAAAAAGAAATGTTTAAGCGAGCTAATATTATTTAATGTAATTCAATATATCAAATTTATAAATATACATTAAATTATTAAATCAGCACATGATTTAATAATCCGGCTATATCACATACAACAGGCTAATATCAAATGTAACAACTTCTCGAATCAACACTTGATCCAATAACCTGGCTATATCATATATAACCGACCGATATCACATATCGCAAGAATAGAATGCGGTATCACAAACGCGCATTAATCTCGGTCCCACACATATCACATATGTGCACCTACTTCATTTCGCTTGAGCCAGGAAACCTCTGTGTAGGACTCTAAAGACTCGTCAATATGCCAGCAGTAGGTGGCGATCATATCAGTCACCCACAAGCCGCAAGCGGTCTGCTAAATGTAATGTCCACCCGGGTATTTAGCGATCAAAAGATCAACAAGCAAGCCTGTTCATACTCCTACGAATCCAATAAGTAATTACAGTCCGGTCTCTTCGTCTGATATGTCGCATATCACAGCTTGTGGGTGGTAAAACGTCAGACCCCAATAACCTGATAAGTAATGCCGATGCAAGGTTCATAACAGTTCGTGAAACTACTAATAATACTTACCAGTAGATCTCAGCAATCCTGGCCAGGTATTTCTTATTATGGCCAATCGAGCATAGCGCAATATCAACCCATAATCCCGGGAGAGACGAAATCCGCTCTTATCGCTCATTGCCTCCATGTGACTCGGGACTGTACCCAAAAACCACTGTTTTGCATGATCTCTTGAATGTGGTAAGGTGGAAATCAAAGCACAGATGGAATCACACAAGACTTTAAGACGATCTCGGGTCGACAAACTAACTTGTACCAGTGTCACCAGAGAACTTCTATCTGACGATAGGTATAATACCATCTAGGAGTTCTCGGCGAGCCCGTTCAGTGTACCCAGTCTCCACTGAACACCCGTATACCTTCTCTGATGTCAAACACCAATAGATGTGGGATCATCCATCGCCCATCATACGGGTCAAGAAGCGCATACGCTAGTCTATCATGGAATATCGATGCCCTGTCTCGATACTCCCACGACTAGGAACATGTGAAGGATATACTTACCGACTAACCTGGTCCCCACTTGTATGATCTGTTTCGTAATCCCGGTAGTCAAGTACTCATCCTAAGGGCTTCATCAACATGTAATAGAGAGAAAATAAGTGTATATATTAAGATAAAGTGCAACCAGATAGCATACTATCATGTCGAGCAAAAAAGTCCTCTCTATATATGTCCAAGCATCTACTACAATATACATCGCATGTACAGTAATGGCCTCTGCGCCATACATATAACTAACAAATAACTCAAAATCTCATGTAGATTTTTACTAAAGTACCATGAATTCTTAATGTTTTAAAAATAAATGTCATGTGGCCTTTTATTACAAATAGATACCATGAACGTCAAAAAGATACTAGACTTTTTTCAAAAAATACCATGAACTTCCCAAATTTTTTTAAATAGATACCATGGACTTTTTTATTTCAAATAAGTGCTATGGAATTCCGCTATTTTTTACAAAAATACCATAAGATTATTCTAATAAAAAATATTGAAAACCTTTAGTGTTTTTCATATAAGTAACATTAGATGTTTTAACAAATTAAAAAATCACAAACTCTCAATGTTTTCCAGATAAATATTATGGGCCAACCTTATTAGAAATAAATATCATAAACTTTATTTATTAAAGAAAATACAACGAGTTTCAAATATATTCCATAGAGTTAAATTTTTCGGCAACTAAATACAATACTTTAACCAATTTTCAGATAAATATCATGTAAGTCGATGTTACGCACTCCACGGGTTTGCGGGGAGGCGGAATATATAAAAAACGATTTTTACGGGTTTCGTAACACCGACTAGAACTACAGGATCGATACTAAACCCAAACTAGCAAATTACTGTGAGGTAAATTACATCGATAGAATGTTATAGCTCATGATTTCAAGTCCTTCGGGTCTTCTTGTCGTTTTCCTCCTTCTCCTCACAAGCTCCAAGGATCGTAATGAATCGGCTCTTCCTCGTCGTCCTCCTTAAGTCAAAAGAAGATTCAGCCGAGAGTCTATAATCCGGGCTCCAACCTCAAATCTGAGGAAACTAGGAAACCTAGTTCGCTACACTAGATGACCTACATGATGTAGAGAGTATAGATGGATTGGTATGTCTCTCATAGTCTTAGGTTTCTCAACACATGAGACATGAAAGGCTAGAGGTAGAAGAAGATCAACTTGAGGGAAAAGCTAGTGAAGTGTTTGCATAGCAAAGAGAATGAACTCTCATGTATAAATCTGAACCATCCTCTATTTTCCATAGAATAAAACCCCATGAATAATCAAGTATGGTTCGTATTTCAAGTTAGTGAGTCATGGCTTGAAAACCGTCCATGTGTCACCAAGAGACATGCTCAAAATTATACAAAAATCCACCTCATTTCCTCCGCCTCTTAATGCATTAAACATTTAACCTAAAATGTTTAATACATAATATGATGTGTCTTCTGATAGAAGCATATTTGAACCAATTACAAAAATTCTCATCATCCGTATATACATACCCGTATCCGTATTCCGAAAAATACGAATACAAAAGAGACGAAAATAATCCATCACTATAATACTAGGATCCGGCTTAAACCGAAGCCCACTAGTATTATCTGTCTGAAACATCATCCATGCACAAGTACACGTACGTGATCGAACCTTGTCGTAAAACCATACGACCTCTACATCTTTTGCTCGATGCTGGGAAACCTTCTGTGTGGGACTCTAAAGACTCGACACTACGCTGGTAGTGGGTTTAACTATAAGACGCAAGCGGTACTAGCTGCACGTAACGGCTACGTAGTGTTGGAGTTTCTTAGCACATCTACTAGGGTTTCATGGTGTATCAAGTATACAATTTAAAAAATTTAGTGTGCTAATGAACTCAAACTTACAATCAAACTAGAGAATTAGGGTTAAACAACAAGTAAGCAAGATTAAACCTAAGTGATTATGGAATACAACCTTTGTAGACTGGTCCATCGCTTCAAATGCTCCGTGTAGAAGTCCCTTCGCTCCAAGTAGTGGTGTTCCAGACTCTGTAGAGTTCCTAGGCAATTTTACAAGGGTTAATAAGGCATCAACCATGCCCGAATAAAAATTTAGACGTGCCGAACAACCCAAAGCTAGGATCTTTGCTAGATAATTAGGGTTTAACATGCAAGTAAACATCTTTACAACTAAGAGTGAGGGATTACAACCTTTGTAGTCCGCTCCTTCTCTTCATAAGCTCCGAGTAGAAGTCATTTCGCCGCGATCCACGATCTCCCGGACTCAAGAGAGGCTCGACAACTCCAATGATCCATGCTAGCTTGATAACTCAAGCTCTCTCTCTCGAATGAGGTGAACACCCTAATATAATTGGCCAGATTAGATGAGGATGATGGAGTAGTATTTGTGCTCTCTTTTATTATCAAATTCTCACACAAAATTATCACATGAAGAAAACTTAGAAAGCTTTCTCAAAGCTCAAAAGAAGAAGAAAATGAATAATAAATCAATAATTCTTTTGTGATGAATAATGAAAAGATATATGATTACAAATGCAACCATGGTCAACTATGACAAGGCTAACTCATGTATAGAATTAACTAGGGCTAAGGGTTTGGGTTGGGTTAAGAATGAGTCACTAAAATATATCAACCATAATATCTTAGCTCAAAAGAAAAGGAAACCTTCTAGAAACATCAAGAAAGAACTAACCCAAATCAAACCCTAATCTTGTTTAATCTCCAATAAACATTTTGCATTAGTAATCATATCATGTTACAAAATTATATATCACATATATAATATATATTTGTAATAAGAGAAAATATTACAATTAACATATATCACATATAAATCAATGTATTATCCGGGGAGAAAATGAATCAATAAAGCGAGCCAATATTAGATAATGTAATGCAATATATCATATATATTATTGTACATTAAATTATCGAATCAACACTTGATCCGAAAATCCGTCTATATCGAATATAACGGACTAATATTTCATGTACCGATTCATCGAATCAAAACTTGATCCGATGATCCGGCTCATATCAAAATATTGCGAGAATACAATACGGTATCTCATATCTTATTATCCTCGGTCCTGCACATATCACATATGTGCTCCTACTCCGTTTTGCCTGAGTCAAGAAACCTCTGTGTAGGACTCTAAAGAATCGTCAATACGCCGGTAGCAGGTGATGATCATATCAAACACCCACAAGCTGCAAGCGGTCAGCTAAACATAACAACCACCCAGGTATTGAGCGATCAGAAGATCAACAAACAAGCCTGTACATTCTCCTGTGAATCTAATCAGTAACACTCCCATACATTCCGGTCTCTTCGTCTGATATGTCGCATATCAAGTCTAGGGGTGGTATATGTCAGACCCCAGTAACCGATAAGTCGTGTCGATGTGAGGCTCATAACAGGTTGAAAAACTACTGATAATACCTACCAGTAAATATCTATATCTGCCCTGGCCAGGAACTTCCGGTTATGGTCAATCGAACACAGCACAATATCAAGTCCCTATACCGGGAGAGACGAATCCCCTCCTATCGCTCATTGCCTCCATGTGATTCGGGACTGCACCCAAAAACCACCATTTTGCATGCCCTCTTGGAAGTGGTAAGGTGGAAATCAAAGCACAGTGGGAATCACACAAGAATCTATGATGATCTCGGGTCTACAGACTACCCTGTACCAGTGTCACCGGAGAACTGCCATCTGACGTGAGGTATAATGCCATCTAGGAGTTCTCGGTGAGTCCGTACAGTATACCCAGTCGCCCCTGAGCACCCATACACCATACATGATGTCAAAACACCGATGGATATGGGATCATCCATCGCCCATCATATGGGTCAAGATGCGTATACGCTAGTCTACACTGGTGTATCGATGCCTTGTCTCGACACACCCTCGACTAGGAACAGTAATATGATGTACTCATCGACTACCGTGGCCCCACTAGTATGATCTCATCATAGTCCCAGTAGTCGAGTACAGATCCTAAGGGCTTTATCAACATGTGAGAGTAAGAAAGTAAACTAATACAAGTCAACATGTTATGATAAAGTGAAAACAAATAGCATACTATCATGACGAACAAGAAAGTCCTCTCTATATATATCCAAGCATCCATTATAATATACATCATATGTACAACAATGGCCTCTAGGGCATATACATAACTAACAATCTCGCACTTGCACTAAGGCCAGCTGCTGTAGTATCTCATACCTAGAATCCCGAATAATCTCTCAAACTGTATCTTAGTAATAGCCTTCGTGAGTTAATCCGCAGTGTTGTCCTTCGTATCTACTCTCCTGACCTTGATCTCCCGGCGATCAACTATCTCCTTGATCAGGGGATACCGCCTCAGAATATGTCTAGACTTTTGATAGGACCTGGGTTCCTTGGCCAAAGCCACAGCTCCATTGTTATCGCAATACAGAAGTATTGGATGTTCAGTGGATAGAACCACACCAACTTCACAAATGAACTTCTTTATCCAGACAGCCTCTTTAGCAGCATCGTTGGCAGCTATGTGCTCAGCCTCCATCGTCGAGTCTGCAACGGTATCATGTTTGGAACTCTTCTAATATACCGCCCCTCCATTGAGGGTAAAGTCAAATCCCGAGTGCAACTTAGAGTCGTCCTTATCACTTTGGAAGCTGGAATCGGTAAAGGACTCCACCTGGAGTTCTCCGTTACCATACACCAAGAACATCTCTTTAGTCCTTCGCAAGTACTTGAGAATGTTCTTCACAGCTGTCCAATGACTCTCTCCAGGATCTGCTTGAAACCGACTCACTAGACTTAGTGAGTATGCTACATCGGGTCTCGTACATAGCATCACATACATGATAGAGCCTACTACCGAAGCATAGGGTATCCCTTGCATGCGAGCTCTCTCCAAATCAGTTTTGGGAAACATCTCTTTGGAGAGAGTGAGTCCAGAGATCGTGGGTTGGTTCCAACGCTTGGATTCTTCCATACTAAACCTCATTAGTATGGTGTCAATGTATCTGGATTGGGACAATTCCTGTATCCGTTTAGATCTATCTCTATAGATCATGATTCCCAATATGCCGGAGGCATCACCTAGATCTTTCATTGAGAATCTTTATGATAATAAGAGGTTGACTGATTGCAGCATAGGAACATCATTTCCTATCAAGAGTATGTCATCCACGTACAATACGAGGAATACAACCTTACTCTCTGCAACCTTCTTATAAATACAAGGTTCATCTATATTTTTGATGAAGTCAAACTCTTTGACTACAACATCAAAACAAATGTTCTAACTCCGTGATGCTTGCTTTAACCCATAAATGGATTTAAGCAACTTGCACACCTTTCCGCTGTTCCACTATCTATGAAGCCCTCTGGCTGAGTTATCTACACTCACTATTCTAAATCACCGTTTAGAAAGGCGGTCTTAACATCCTTTTGCCAGATTTCGTAGTCATGGTATGCAGCAATGGCAAATAAGATCCGGATGGACTTAAGCATACCCACTGGAGAAAAGGTTTCATTATAATCCACACCTTGTCATTGACGAAAACCCTTTGCAACAAGTCTAGATTTGAATGCCTCAACTTTTCCGTCTAGACCAATTTTCTTTTTAAAGATCCACTTGCTCCCAATGGGTTTTACCCCTTCAGGAGCATTTTCCAAATTCCATACTTTGTTGGTGTACATGGATTCCATCTCAGATCGTATTGCATCCAGCCATTTCACAGAATCACCACTCGTGATGGCCTGCTCGAAACTAGTCGGTTCATCATCTTCCATGATGTAATCCTCGCTTCCACCATCAATGAGAAAACCGTAGTATCTCTTAGGTGGATGAGAAACCCTACTAGTTCAGCGGAGAGGCTGGGGTTCGTCGGGTACTACTGAATTCTCTGGTTCCACTAAATCTTCAGTTGCAGTTTGTGTTGCTGGAACTTCTTCCAGTTCTACCTCAGAGCCACTAATATCTTTTGCAAGAAATTCCTTTTCTAAAAAGGTGGCTTGTTGAGAAACAAACACCTTTTGCTCCTCATTGTGGTAGAAAAAATATCCATAAGAATTCTTCGGATATCCTACAAATTTGCAATGAACAGATTGTGCCTCGAGTTTGTCCGGATTTTGCCTTTTGACAAAGGCCGGGCAACCCCATATCTTAACTCGTTTAAGATACAGTCTCTTCCCACTCCATATCCATACGGTGTGGTAGGTACAGATTTAGACGGAACTTGATTCAATAGGTATGTTGCTGTCTCCAGTGCATACCCCAAGAAGGAAATAGGTAACTCAGCATTACTCATCATAGAGCGCACCATATCTAATAGGGTGCGATTCCTCCGCTCCGATACACCGTTGTGTTGTGGTGTATAAGGAGGAGTAAGGTGAGAGAGAATCCCATTCTCTTTTAGATATTCTAGGAACTCGTTGCTCAAGTATTCTCCTCCTCGATCAGATCGAAAGATCTTAATAGTTTTGCCCGTTTGGTTTTCTACTTCGTGCTTATATTCTCTGAATTTCTCAAAAGCTTCAGACTTGTGTTTCATCAGAAACACATGTCCGAATCTTGATAGATCGTCAGTGAATGTAATAAAGTAGGAAGAACCGTTCTTAGCGTGTGTAGACATGGGACCGCATACATCACAATATACCAGTCCTAAGAGTTCCGTAACTCTTTCTCCGTGTCCACTAAACGGAGTTTTGGTCATTTTTCCTTTGAGACATTAATGGCAAGTATCATAAGATGAAAATTCGAACGAATTCAAATATCCATCCTTATGTAACTTAGCTATCCGTGTCGCATTGATTTGACCAAGTCTACAATGCCATAAGAAGGATTCGTTCATTTCTGAACTTTTCCTCTTGTGTCTGTTTTGTATATTAAGGACTGTATTTTGATTGAGAATGAATATACCACTATGTAACGAGCCAGATCCAATAAACTTTTGATCTAGGAATATGTTCATAACATTATCCTTTATTACAAAATTATACCCTTCTTTACTTAATAAAGAAACTGATATAATGTTGCACATCATGTTCGGTATATAATCGCAGAATCAGTGTATTACTACTTGGAAATACTAGGTGATATTCGCCAACTGCTTTGGCTGCAATAGTTGCACCATTTCCTACTTGAACGGAATGATCACCTTTTTCCAGTTCTCTACCTTTACATAGCTCATGTAACAATTTACATATGTGGGATCCCGATCCGGTATCTAATACCCAGGACGTAGGGTGAACTGTGAAACAGTTCTCAATAAGTAACACACCCGAAGAAGATGCATCAGCATGCATGTTCTTTGTTTGGGCGGCGTGAGAATCCAGATATTCTCTTATTTCCTGTTCAGTCTTATAACTCTTATAAGAAACAACGGGACCAACGATCCCCTGCTAATTATAATAAGTGGGTTCAATCAATACATCCTTATTATTATCTTAATTATGGCCTGACATGGTCTCTATCTGGAGAGAGAGAAGAAAACACTTTAGCATATGCTCTTGCAAGATTAGATTGGTTATTATCTTATCTAATTAGGATGTTTCCCACTGTTTTTATCAAATCTTCCTTCAAACCCTAAAAGGTAAGATTAGCCGGGATTAATTACACCCTACAATTTCGTCAATCTTTCAGCCATATCAGTGTTGGTACTTGAGGGAGGTTCCCCGTGCTTTCGCACGGACCTAATTAAAATAAACCTTGTTTTCCCAGAGGCATAACCCCGTTAACACTTTTCTAGACACCAACTTGATCGGCTAATTGTCCTGTGTAAAACTCTCTAAGGAGTAACTCTTACTCGCAGTTGGTATCAGGATCCAACTATCTCATAGGAGGTATGCAATCTCATTGCAAATTTCAATACTTTTAAATTCCTGATAATATTTTGCCCCTAACGATCTATGACCTTGACAAGGTCAACAAACCATAAATCGCAAGTCAAGTTCAACCCGTCATTTACCGTTTGAATTAAACCTACCCGCATGACCCTTGACAAGGTCAACAAGGCCGTACGAATACCCTAATCCAATCACATCTCATGTTTTAGCAGATAAACACTAATTATCTACCGTACACTGTACGTTGACAAGGTCATCAAACTCAGCACGAATACAAGGTAGGATATATCTGAAATGACGGAGGGCTACGACAGGCTTTTCAGAAAACCTATTGCGTAATGAACTTGATATCATTGTAGAAACAAGTGATTTTGAAAAGGAGTGTTTTTTAGGTTTTTCTAGTTTCGCTAAAGTGGTCACTGCCGGTGAAGGGATCTCGGCTCTTTCCCCATCGAATAAGGTGCAGGATATATTATATATATCGCTGTGTAAAGCAAGAACTATATAGGCCGTCAAAAACTAAACCGCGAGTTTGTAGCATCTGCCAGTTTAGCTAAAGAGGTCACTCCCGGTGAAGGGATCTCGGCTCTTTCCTCATCGAATAAGGTGCAGGGTATATCATATATACCACTATGCAAAGCAAAACTTTAGCTACCCTTTTTATAAAATTTTGATTCTATCTTTTAGGTTTCTTTTTTTTATTAATCTCATTAATAAAACCCATCAGCTTATGCTTCCTAAGCATCACAGAAGAAATGAAAGCAGTAATATTTATATATCAGCATATATATATAGTATAAGCATTCGTCTTAGGCGGCAATATGATCTCATCACAGAACATTGTAGCAGAAGAACATATATGAAATATTGGATATACTAGGATGTCCGTGTTTTTAATACGAGCCTGTATAATACAGGGATTCCACGGTCGCGATGAATAGCCAAACCCGCATCCCTAGACCCCTACGATAGCGGCAAGTAACACTGCCAATTCTAGGGTTAGGAGACCCGGTCTCGACTCCTCGAGATGGCCTCCTACTGGACCCTAGAACCCGGTTACTTGTGCTCCCCTCTTTGGGTCTACATAATGCGTAAAAGTAAATAATATACACTAGTGACATCAACCTCATCCCGGAAGTGCCCCGATAAAAGAATATTACATACAAATGAATTTTACATGAATGAAAATAAAAAACCTCATCTCACATAAAACCCCCGGCTATTCTGAACACGACGATCCAATATAACATATCACAGCAACAAATAATATCTCATATCACCAACGTAATTAAGTATGCATACGCCGATTGTCGTTGATATATAGCAACGAAAACCGGTAATACAACTACATACTACACTTACGGTCACAGAAAAGAAATTGTAAAACTACAATATTTGGAATCATAATCACTTTAGACATCGTAAATTCGAAATATCACATACTTCGCATTGCATGCCTAACTATATGAATTCCTCATATTGTATCACATTTCAGAAAAAATAGACAGTATTAAACTTTCCGACCGAATAATCAAATACCCAAGATTTCCTAAATTGCTCAACACTTGAGAGGAGTTCAAACAATCGCAGAATATGTCACAGTACCAATGGTCCAGCCGTAGAAGGGTCAAGCCAACGCCTCACATGTGGCACGCCGTACTTCCCTAAACCCTAAGGTTTAGAGACGGTTCAGACAGTCACATAATTGAGTTAAGTTTTGTGTTCTTCTAGAGGGTCAACCGCGTTACTTGCACGTTTTTCCGAATGATTTAAACTGAAGAAAAATTCAACACTTGAAAGTTTTTCGTACCGGGAAAAAATGAGTTAATGATATCCGTTCGAACATTTTAATACTTTCTAAATTATCCGGAAATAAGAAAGAAATTAAACTTTCCAATCGAATCAACGAATTCAAAATAATCCCCAGAACACTCAGCACTTGAGTCAAAATAAAAATACCCAGAAATATGAAGGAATAGCTACGGATATTACTGCATAAAAAACTGTCCCCAATTCATTGTTCCTGCCGCGGAACCGTCGCTACAAGTAGCTTCTTGCAGCGGTTCCGTGGCTATATGAGAGCCTTGGGGTTCGGTTTTCATAGTAAACCTTAAAATTCCCTGCTGATATTTTTGAGTATTTTTAATGCAGAAAATATCACATTTTGACAAAATTTCCAGAGAGGGGGTCATGTTCGATGTTTCGGGGTTCGATCGGAGTTTTAACTTCGTATACATGTCACCTAATGCTCTAGCTAGGCTCTGATACCACTGTAGGATTCTTGGGCACTCTCACAAGGGTTAATAAGGCATCAATCATGCCCGAATAAAAATTTAGACGTACCGAACAACCCAAAGATAGGATCTTTGCTAGATAATTAGGGTTTAATATGCAAGTAAATATCTTTACAACTAAGAGTGAGGGATTACAACCTTTCTAGTCCGCTCCTTCGCTTCATAAGCTCCGAGTAGAAGTTCCTTCGCCGCGATCCACGATCTCCCGGACTCAAGACAGGCACCACAACTCAAACGATCCATGCTAGCTTGTAGTCTTCTTTTTCTTCGATGATCTACCTCGAAGTTTCTATAACTCAAGCTCTCTCTCTCTCTCTAATGAGGTGAACACCCTAATCTAATTGGCCAGATTAGATGAGGATGATGGAGTAGTATTTGTGCTTTCTTTTATTATCAAATTCTCACACAAAATCATTACATGAAGAAAACCTAGAAAGCTTTCTCAAAGCTCAAAGGAAGAAGAAGATGAATAATAAATCAATAATCCTTTTGTGATGAATAATGAAAAGATATATGATTACAATTGCAACCATGGTCAACTATGACAAGGCTAACTCATGTAGAGAATTAACTGGGGCTAAGCGTTTGGGTTGGGCTAAGAATGAGTCACTAAAAAATATCAATCATAATGTCTTAGCTCAAAACAAAAGGAAATCTTCTAGAAACATCAAGAAAGAACTAACCCAAATCAAACCCTAATCTTGTTTAATCTCCACTAAACATGTTGCATTAGTAATCATATCATGTTATAATATTATATATCACATATATAATATATATTTGTAACAAAAGAAAATAATACAATTAACATATATCGCATATATATCAACGTATTATCCGGTGAGAAAATGAATCAATAAAATGAGCCAATATTAGATAATGTAATGCAATATATCATATATATTATTATACATTAAATTATCGAATCAACCCTTAATCCGACAATCCGGCTATATCGAATATAACCGACTAATATTTCATGTACCGATTTATCGAATCAACACTTGATCCGATGATCCGGCTCTTATAAAAATATTGCGAGAATATAATACGGTATCTTATATCGTATTATCCTCGGGCCAACACATATCACATATGTGCTCCTACTCCGTTTTTCTTGAGCCAAGAAACCTCTGTGTAGGACTCTAAAGAATCGTCAATACGCCGGTAGCAGGTGATGATCATATCAAACACGCACAAGCTGCAAGCGGTCAGCTAAACGTAAGAGCCACCCAGGTATTGAGCGATCAGAAGATCAACAAACAAGCCTATACATTCTCCCGTGAATCCAATCAGTAACACTCCCGTACAGTACGGTCTCTTCGTCTGATATGTAGCATATCAAGTATAGGGGTGGTATACGTCAGACTCTAGTAAGCGATAAGTCGTGTCGATGTGAGGCTCATAACAAGTCGAGAAACTACTGGTAACACTTAACAATAAATCTCTATCTCATCCCTGGCCAAGGACTTCCGGTTATGGCCAATCGAACACAACACAACATCAACTCCCTATACCGGGAGAGAAGAATCCCCTCCTATCGCTTATTACCTCCATGTGATTCGGGACTGCACCCAAAAGCCACCGTGTGCCCTCTTGCAAGTTGTAAGGTGGAAATCAAAGCACAGTAGGAATCACACAAGACTCTATGACGATCTCGGGTCTACAGACTACCCTGTACTAGTATCACCGAAGAACTTCCATCTGACGTGAGGTATAATACCATCTGGGAGTTCTCGGCGAGTCCGTCCAGTGTACCCGGTCACCACTGAGCACCCGTACACCATCCTTGATGTCAAAACACCGATGGATATGGGATCATCCATCGCCCATCATATGGGTCAAGATGCGTATACGCTAGTCTACACTGGTGTATCTATGCCCTTTCTCGACACACCCTCGACTAGGAACAGTAATAGGATGTACTCATCGACTACCGTGGCCCCACTAGTATGATCTAATCATAGTCCCAATAGTCGAGTACAGATCCTAAGGGCTTTATCAACATGTGAGAGTAAGACAGTAAACTAATACAAGTCAACATGTTAAGATAAAATGAAACCAAATAGCATACTATCATGATGAGCAAGAAAGTCCTCTCTCTCTATATCCAATCATCCATTATAATATACATCATATGTACAACAATGGCCTTTAGGGCATATACATAATTAACAGACTCTTCGTATGCTCCACTAGTCGAAATGAATGAGCTTGCTTAATGATCGTCGAAGCCGAAGATGATCTATGTTCAGTCGAAAATATTGCATTCGGTAACACATCAATTTCCTCATTATTCTAATCATCTAAAGGCGTTTATTGTAAATATAACACGGATTACAATTTCATCTGCAAAATACCAAATACCATGTGTTATAGTTATAATCAACACTCTGGAGGGAAATTGTGTGTTTATTATTACACGCATGATATTGTATATCTTAACACATTTTATTGAGATTGTGTGCAGAAAATTCTTCAGGTCAAACAACCGAAATCACAAAAGTGTCAATAAATTACAGAAAGTCAAAGAATTCAAATATGGCAAAGATTAAGAAGAGATAAAAAGATTCCATATATCATAAGAAGACCCAAACATCAATAGCAGAAGAGCACAAAAAAATGATGCAGAGATCTCATTAAATGGCCGCGGATCCGCGGCCGAGCCGGCCGAGTTGCCGTGGTTCCACGGTCGAGTTGAGGGATTAAGGTGACGTGTCTTTCCAGAAGGTTCATTCTAACAACCTCGCTTACCTTAGATGCTCTAGTATAACAGACTTCTTCTGGAAACTTCTCTGCATAACAACCTTCTTCTAGAAGGCTCCTTATAACAACCTTCTTCTAGAAGGCTCTTTGCAAAAACCTTATTCTAGAAGGCTCTCTACAACAACCTTATTCTAGATGGTTCTCTCTAACAACCTAGTTTTTGGAGGGAAATTTGAATTTGAATTTACAAAAGGAGATCTAGATCTAGGGTTGGGGTTCTTCATTAGTTCATCAATTGGGGGTTCAATAATTTCACACACAAGTTGAGTGACACAACTTGTGATCCAATCCAAACCCTAACCCAAATCCAAATCCAAAGCTAAATCAAGATCCATTGAGAAGCATATCAAGCGAGCAATCAACGATCCTTCATCGCAACGCCGATAATCATCCGAGCAAGAGATCCACGATAATCCGCGGCTCACGGCGATCGAGATTCGCAAAGATCGACGACAAATTCACCTCTTCAAAGCAGCAATCGAGGGCTTAATCTTGTACCTCGAATTGAGGAGTTGTATAAATTTGAAGAAGATTTCATGAAGGGGATAAATTGTTAATTCTCGTTTTCATTACATTCTTGCATTATGAAATATTTCATTTGTGATTCGTTAATTTTCATGATGTGTGAGTGAAATCTCCGCTTGTGGAGGATTCGAGAGAATCGGTAGATCTGTTGATGATAAGATCCTTTTACTAATTTTAAGTCTTATGAGATTTGTGAACTTTAGGAAAAAGAATCATCAATGACCTAATTTGGAGCGAGATCACATTCTTGATAATTCGTTGCAAACTAGGGATTAAATAATTGATGATTCTCTTTGCTAAAGGCTAGATCCAAATGATGATCAATGAAAAGACAAGGGATAAGAATGAGAAACCCTAGTTTCTTCAACAGATCCCTAATCTTCATTCGTCACCATCGTTCTAGCTACAAATTATCAATAAATACGATTAGTCACCTCTAGATTCATTACTACTATTAATTTGATCGAATCCTACAAGCTATTCTACATAATCTTGATAATTCAAATTGATATTGAACATTTTCTTAATTTCTAATTCTTGAATGTATTCTTGAAATGACAACTCAATTAAACCTCAAATTACTTTCTTGATTTTTTTTATATTTTCATTTCGACCTATCGAAAGTATGATCGAAAAAGTATTCGCATCTTAGTGGACGATCTGTGCTCACTAACGATCGCTGCAAGCGACACCGTTTATTGATTACAGTATAAATTTCTTTGGTTGTGATTACATTTCAAAACACGATAAAGATGATCAATCAAATGGCGCCGTTGCCGGGGATGCGTGCATAATTTGTTCGTTTTTGCAATTTGAGTTGAAAAATTATTATTCCATCAAATTTTAATCCAAGAATCGCTTTAAGTGCTTAACGATTAGTGTTTGAATTTTTGCGAGGGAATCTGGAATCATTTTAGCAGTGAGATCAAGATTCAAAGAAGTTCTACAGATTCCAGAGTGGTACCGGAAGCTACAGAAAAAAATTTCATCACCTAATTCCACTTTTACACCGCGGATCCATGGCCATATCAGGGTTTTTGTAGCGGTTCCGCCACCGTTTAGGTGGTTCATTGCTTAAGATTTTTCTGGTATATTCTCTACTTTCTTATTTCCTGCCTGCTCTTATCCAATAACAATTTTTTGCAGGATTCTTTGAAAAAATCGCAGCGCGCTAAAAGAAAAAAAAATTTGCTGCGTTTCTTAAAATTGGTTGTTTGCATATTTTAAAACGGAAATTAAAGGGCAAAGACCAAATTCAGATTAGGTGTGGAGTTCATTACCCTTCCTAAGCCCCGCAAATCACAAAACGAGCATCCGCATTACCCTTCATTAACTAAAAAATATCTAGACAAGAATTTAAGGGCCGTCGCGCTCAATTAGGACAGAAGGATGTTGTGGGTAATCTACTGTTTATCCGCATTTATTTTGTGGTGTCTAAGCCAAGTGTGTCTAAGGCAAGTGGTTACTTAACTAGGCCCGCTACTTATGTAGCGGAGAACTTCCCACTTACCTGGCATTTACCTGGCCACAGAAGTGGTAAAGAGGCAGTAGAGGATTTATCCTGCAATTTGTCTTCTGGAAGTCTAGGAGCGGTCTAGAGACTTGACGTAGGTGACCATTAGATCTTGGGTCGCTTGTGAATTTTTTGTGATTTGCTTTTTCAAAATCCATATTTTTCAAAACAAACACCAACCAACTTTTCCTCTAATTATCACTAACGCTGCCACTTATGCTACAACCGTTTAGCACACGTTAGGCTAGACACGGGATTCTATTTCTCGTCTTGTCCGCGTTTCTTTTATGGACTCCAGAGTCGGTAATTCTTCGTCTTCTTTTCCACCACCTACCACGACCGCGATGGACGGATTTCCATCAAACATTAACACCACTCTGCCACCACCCGGAGTCACGCATAATCCTCCATGCATTTCTCTCCAACAGAGATGCTATCCTACACATGTTCCCCTTTCCACCTGCCATTCTATTCCACCTGGCAATGGGGAAAATTTTAAAATCAAACCTCATTTCATCAAACTTTTACCCTAATTTCATGGGCTCGAGTCTGAAGACGCATACGTTTTTATCACCAAATTCAAAAACGTATGTGCTATGATGGGTACTTCACAACAGTCTGTGGATGTTAAGCGTTTATGTCTTCTTCCGTTCAATTTGTGCGATTTAGCCTAGAAGTGGATTTACAACACAACCGCCCGTGTTCGTTGCAGCATGGGACGAGTTCGTTGCAGCATTCCTTAAGAAATTTTATCCCAATCATAAGACCGCCCGTGTTCGGAGCGAAATCTTCAAATTTACCCAACTTCCCAATGAACCATTTTGGAAATGATTTGAACGGTTCAAGGATCTTCTTATCCAATGTCCTCATCACGGAATCCCTAGATCAGATCTGTGTCGAGTTATCTATGAGGGTATTGATCTCACGACTAAACACATGCTTGAAACCATGTGTCAATGCCAATTCCTGTCTAAAGATGATGGTGAAGCTTGGAAATACCAAGAAAATTTAGCTCAAAGCACTTTACAATGGGAATGTGTTAGTCAACCACTTTCTAGGGAAGGTATCAATCAGCTCGATGTTTCCGTCATAATGAGAGCCGAAATGGCCGCAATA
Source organism: Agapanthus africanus (assembly GCA_030015575.1). Taxonomy (NCBI): domain Eukaryota; kingdom Viridiplantae; phylum Streptophyta; class Magnoliopsida; order Asparagales; family Amaryllidaceae; genus Agapanthus; species Agapanthus africanus. The sequence continues at coordinate 465,656,858 of CM057339.1, read as the reverse complement.
CAAAGGAAGCTTGTCGCTATAGAAAACAAAATCTCTGCAGCCTCTCTAAACAAATACGCACTTCCCAAAACCATGTGTGGTTGCTGTTCCAAACCATCACATTTGACGTAAGAATATCTTTTGAATGTACCGTTTCAAGATCACACTAATGCTGCATTTCAGCAATAACCTAGAAACGATCCTTTTTCTTCCACATATAACCAAGGTTGGAGGAATCACCCAGATTTTTCTTGGAACCAATACCAAACTCAAAACACGGTTCCAAACTAGAATAATTTTCAAAGGGTCCCTCCACAACAGCAACCACTACAAATGAGTCAGCACCCCTTTCAACCACAAAATATTCAAAACTCGGCCAACAACTTTGATCCTTCTTCTGCCGGTATTGCTACACCCTCTGCACTTGACATGTTCATTGCACAGTCCATGCAAACGAATGACATTTTAACATCTTCTATCCAAACGTTAGTGAAAAACATTATCTCCCACGGTGAGAGTATCAAATTGATAGAACCACGAATTGCACAACTGACTGCAGCAATGAGTGCTAGAGAGACAGGGAAACTTCTAGCTCAACCAACACCTGATCCTGGACCCTCGCATTATAATGATGTGAGTGTTATTACCACGTTGCGATCTGGAAGAGTGCTAGACAATCATGTGGGTGAACAAATTGATAATGATGAATTGATCATTAACACCCCGGCTTCCACCTCCACCTCCACTTCCACTTTGCCTAATTTACCATCTTCTTCCGAGCCAATTCTCTGTTTTCCCTAAGGCTCGAACCCTCCACCCACATCATCCTTCCCACCCCCACAAACTACTCCACAAATGTTAGACCCAACACATATTGATAAAGCTCCATTTCCAGATAGGTTGAAGCCCGACAAACCCAATACACATATGGAGAAGATTGTGGACATGTTTAAGCAAGTCAATATTAATATCCCACTCCTATATGCTATCCAACAAGTTCCGTCTTATGCGAAAATTTTTAAGAACTTGTGCACTATGAAGAGGAAGACTCAAGTGCCTAAAAAAGTTTTCATGTCGAGTACTGTAAACACAGCTTTTCCCCAACAATTACCAAGGAAACGTAAGGATCCTGACTGTCCTACAATTTCTATTTCTATTGGGGGTAAGAATATCAATCGTGCTTTACTCGATTTAGGCGCTAGTGTGAACTTGCTTCCTTATTCAGTCTATGAGCAATTATGTATCGGAGAGTTAAAGCCCTCGAACACAAATCTCCGGATGGCAGACCGATCTATCACTAAACGTAGGGATGAACTTGAGGATGTGTTGATAAAAGTCGGTGAATTTATATTCTTTGTGGACTTTATTGTTTTGGATACACAGCCTGAAGCAAACCCACGGAACCAAATTCCGGTGATTCTCGGACGACCCTTTTTGGCTACTTCCAATGTTATAATCAATTGTCGAAATGGCTCTATGAACCTATCTTTCGGGAATATGTCAATTGAGCTTAACATTTACAAGTTGGGAAGTCAACCCTCCGAACCACATGCTCGAGTATGTTTTGTCGAATTAATGGATGTCGACAGCAGCGAATTTGATCAGCTCCACGATACTGATCTAGACTCTTTTTATACGTTGTTGTTGGACCAAGATATGTATCACATACATACTGATGTAACGCTTATTATGAATTTTTCATGGTGTCTGAGTATCATCCCATTCTTGCTATTGACATTATTTTTCGGGATATCGATGAAAGCTTCGCTGATGAATTTGCATTTTTAGCAAACACGTGTGTTGAGATGAATCATCTCCATAACAAAGAAATTGAACCTCCACCCTTTCTTCTTGACAATCACGAGAATGCAAGTAATCCATCATCATCATCACTGTGTCCTCTCTCCAATTTGAGACGCTAATCGATTCCATCCCACCTCCTGTTTCTTCCATAATTTTTCCTGGATCTCAACAACATGGTCTTCCACCAACCGGTTTGTTACACTGATAAAATCTTCGAATGGTTGGTGTTGACTTCGGTCTTTATAAGGCTTTGCATTGACCAGTAACTTTACCCCCCTCTTATGATTTTAAAAGATTAACATTGTTTAACTCAAGTTTTGGGGGGAGGGGTATATTTGGCTCTTCAAAATCAAAGTTGTCCTAAAAATTGTGAGCCAAAAATAAGTTTGTGGGAGATTTTCACGTCCATATTTCTTGACCCCGCTGATAAATTTTCCTCCCAAGCTTACAGGTTTTGGAGAATTAACGGATGGCAATAGTGAGGACACTGTTCTAAACAAGTTTCGGGGAGGTTTGTGCTTATTTACGCATCACTTTATACCATACTTTGCATAAGCACAAAACATATGATAAACAAGAAGAAGAAAAAACAAAAAAAAATGTGTACATAAATAAGATAATAAAAGATTAGATAGTGAAAATTTACATCCAAAAGATTGGAAAAATTTAAGGAAACCAAGAAAATTAGAAGTTTTCTTAAACAAAACTAGTAATAAGTAGTTATGAGCCGTTGTCCCAAGGGTTAGTAAAATAAAGGAAGTCACTGATCTGAGAATAAAAATAAGTCTGAAAAATAGTTCCTATTCTGGAAGCTAAACATTTGAATGTTAATACCCTACTATATGCACTTACACACATCTTGAAACTCGGGATAGTAGAGGATACCTTGAAATACTCTTGTCTAAAAGCTAAAGTATGAAGAAAATAATAAATAATGAATAAAAGATAAAATGGTGAAGAAAAATGAACACTGGTTTTGTAATCACCAAGGCAGCATAAAAAAATATAGCGAGGGTGCTTCATCACCCAGTGCCTTAGACCAACTGGTTTGGGAGTCACTGTTAAGCCTTAGGTGTTGCAAGTCGAGGAAAATATTAAATACGGCTAATCTACAAGCACATGAGTAATCGGTCGGTTAGTAACTGAAGAAGTATTAACGGTCGCATGAAAAACGTGTGAGCAATTCCATCTAATATTCATCAATTAAAAAGTACTGAGATAGATGGACAAGAGTATGATAACTTGAATTGAATTCTCTGAGTGTAGGGATGTTCTTTACACACACGTAGGGGTATATGATCGATGTTTGGAAGAAAGGTAGGAATGAAGAATAAAGACGATGTTTTATTGAGGTATGTTGTGATTTCTAACATCTTTTCATGACTATTAAGATAGGGCTCATGACAACTGAAAAGCTAGTGTAGTTGGAAACTCTGATTTTCAAAGTCTTTCTTTTATAATTCTTATCTTTATATGTAATTTTCACAGTCTTCCTTTTATTATTGGATTTTGTGGGTGCAATCCGCTGAAAACCTTCCGGAGACAACTCTCCTCCTACTAGGGACACCTAGAGATTTAAAGGCTTGTTGCACATGCTCAGTGCAATCGTGTTGCCTACGAAAGTGGGCTAGCTAGTTTTTCTTTTTCTTATATTTTCTCCTTCTCTTAAATAAAAGATGTTTGCTCGAGACGATCAAAATTAAGTTTGGGGGAATTTGTTCTGTTGAAAATATTGCATTCGGTAACACATCAATTTCTTCATTATTCGATTCATCTAAAGGTGTTCATTGTAGATATAACACGGAGTACAAATTCATCTGCAAAATACCAAATACCACATGTTATAGTTATAACCAACACTCTGGAGGGAAATTGTGTGTTTATTATTACACGCGTGATATTGTAAATCTCAACACTTTTTATCGAGATTGTGTGCAGAAAATTCTTCAGGTCAAAGAACCGGAATCACAAAAGTGCCGATAAATTACAGGGAGTCAAAGAATTCAAATATGGCAGAGATTCAGAAGAGATAAAAAGATTCCAGATATCAGAAGAAGACCCAAACATCAACAGAAGAAGAGCACAGAAAAATGATGCGGAGATCTCATTAAATGGCTGCGGATCAGCGGCCGAGTCGGCTGAGTTACCGCGGTTCCGCGGCCGAGTTGAGGGATTTGGGTGACGTGTCTCTCCAGAAGCTTCATTCTAACAACCTCGCTAACCTTAGATGCTCCAGTGTAAAAGAATTCTTCTGGAAACTTTTCTGCATAACAACCTTCTTCTAGAAGGCTCCTTATAACAACCTTCTTCTAGAAGGCTCCTTGCAACAACCTTATTCTAGAAGGCTCTCTCAAACAACCTTATTCTAGATGGTTCCTTCTAACAACCTAGCTTTTGGAGGGAAATTTGAATTTGAATTTATAAAAGGAGATCTAGATATAGGGTTGGGGTTGTTCATTAGTTCATCAATTGGGGTTTCAATAATTTCACCCATAAGTTGAGTGACACAACTTGTGATCTAATCCAAACCCTAACCCAAATCCAAATCCATAGCCAAATCAAGATCCATTGAGAAGCAAATCAAGCGAGCAATCAACGATCCTTCATCGCAACGCCGATCATCATCCGAGCAAGAGATCCACGACGATCTGTGACTCATGGCGATCTAGCTTCGTAAAGATCGACGACAAATTCACCTCTTTAAAGGAGCGATCGAGAGCTTAAACTTGTACCTCGAATAGAGGAGTTGTATAAATTTGAAGAAGATTTAATGAAGGTGATAACTTGTTAATTCTCGTTTTCATTTCATTCTTGCATTATGAAATATTTCATTTGTGATTCGTTAATTTTCATGATGTGTGAGTGAAATCTCCGCTTGTGGAGGATTCGAGAGAATCGGTAGATCTAGTGATGATAAGATCCTTTTACTAATTTTAAGTCTTATGAGATTTGTGAACTTTAGGAAAAAGAATCATCAATGAACTAATTTGGAGCGAGATCACATTGTTGATAATTTCGTTGCAAACTAGGGATTAAATAATTGATGATTCTCTTTGCTAAAGTCTAGATCCAAATGATGATCAATAAAAAGACAAGGGATAGAGAAGGAAAAACCCTAGTTTCTTCAACAGATCCCTAATTTTCATTCGTCACCATCGTTCTGGCTACAAATTATCAATACATAAGATTAGTCATCTTTAGATTCATCACTACTACTAATTTGATCGAATCCTACAAGCTATTTTATATAATCTTGATAATTCAAATTGATATTGAACATGTTCTTAATTTCTAATTCTTGAATGTATTCTTGATTTTCTTGAAATGACAACTCAATTGAACCTCGAATTCCTTTCTTGAATTTTCTTTTATATTTTCATTTCGACTCATCTAAAGCAAGATCGAACAAGTACTCGCATCTCAGTGGACGATCCGTGCTCACTAACGATCAATACAAGCGACACCGTTAATTGATTGCGGTATAAATTTCTTTGGTTGTGATTACATTTCAAAACACAATAAAGATGATCAATCAATCAACTTTGAGGATGCAGGCTTACCTAGCATGGCAGCAAGGTTTCGGGAGGCATCTTCCATGCTAAATTATAATTTTACTTGTTCTAGCTAACCCTAACATAGAATCGTATACTAGAAAAAGCGACGAATCGATATGCAAACATCTTTGTAAGTAAAGTGAACAAGGAATACAACCTTTGTAAATTGGTCCTTCACTTCAGTAGCTCCGTGTAGTATTCCCTTTGTTGCGATCATGAACTCCCGGACTCTAGAGAGGCTCCAATGAAGAAATGAACAAGCTTGCATCGAAGTCTTCGAGACCGAAGATGATCTACGTCGAGGAGACACTAACCCAAGCTATCTCTTCCCTAATTGTGGAATTAGTGAAGTAAACACCCTATATTAAATGGCAAATAGTAAAGGATGATAAAGTAGGAATTTTGCTCACATTAGCAATGATTTTCTCACATATTTTCTCCATTTTCCATTGAAGCTAGAAAGCTTGAGAGGAAGAAGAAGAAGAAAACTCTCATGATATTTATCAAGTGAAGAGAGAGGAAACCTTAGGTGAGTTAAGCATCATATACTTAATCTTTGTAGAGAGTTAACCATGGCTAGGTTTAATGGTTGGGTTTATAAATATATTTAAGTAAAACAAAACAAGTGGACTTGGTCAAGAATCTATAAGCTTCTAAAAGCATATGAGCCATGACAAAATCATTTAGCTTTTGAATTACTTAATCCATTAAAAACCCTAGGATTAAACCAAGCATGGTGTAAGTCTTACACAGACCCAAGTTGCCTGTATCATCAAGCATGACACAATAATATGTACAAAAATATATATCACATATATACATATGCACAAATCAAGTGAGAAAATAAATCATAAGTGAATGAATATTAGTTAATGCAACTTAATATATCAAATATATAATTATACGTTAAATCATTAAATCAACACTTGATTTAATAATCCGGCTATATCAAATATAACCGACTAATATCAAATGTAACAACTTATCGAATCAACACTTGATCCGATAACCCGGCTATATCACATATAACTGACCTATGTCACAAATCGCGAGAATTGAATACGGTATCTCATATCGTATTAATTTAGGTCCCGCACATATCACATATATGCTACTACTCCGTTTCGCTTGAGCCAGAAAACCTCTATATAGTACTCTAAAGTAGGTGATGATCATATCAGACACCCACAACCGCAAGTGGTCTGCTAAACATAACGGCCACCCGGGTATTGAGCGATCAGAAGATCAACAAGCAAGACTGCTCACACTCCTGCGAATCCAATCAGTAACACTACCGTACAGTCTGGTCTCTTCGTCTGATATGTCGCATATCTCGTCTAGGGTGGTTAACGTCAGACCCCAGTAACTCGATAAGTCATGCCGATATGAAACTCATAACGGGTCGAGAAACTACTGATAACACTTACCGGTATATGTCTGATGTAGCCCTGGCCAAAGACTTCCCGTTATAGCCAATCGAGCACAGCGCAATATCAGCTCCCAATACCAGGAGAGACGAAACCCCTCATATCGCTCATTGCCTCCATGTGATTCGGGACTGTACCCAAAAGCCACCATTTTCTCGTTCTCTTGAACGTGGTAAGGTGGAAATCAAAGCACAATGAGAATCACACAAGACACTATGGCGATCTCGGGTCTACAGACTAATCTGTACCAGTGTCACTAGAGAACTACTATCTGACGATGGGTATAATACCATCTAGGTGTTCTCGGCGAGTCCGTTCAGTGTACCCAGTCACCACTGAGCACCCATATACCATCTCTGATGTCAAACACCAATGGATATGGGATCATCCATCGCCCATCTACATGGGTCGAGAAGCTACACGCTTGTCTACTCTCGTATATCGATGCCCTATCTTGATACACCTACAACAAGGAACATTTGAAGGATGTACTTACCGACTACTCTATCCCCACTAGTATGATCTACATCATAATCCTGGTAGTCAATGTCACGACACGAAAGTACGGAACATGACCGGCCCTTAAACTACGAACGTCTCGAGGCGTACATAATCTAAGTAAACCGAAAACCCAGAAATCAAAACCAAGAAAAGTAGTAGAGTGCAGGAAAAACCAACTTAAAGCAAGTAATTTCAATAGCATAAGCCGAATTATGAGGTTTTTTAAAACATCAAAAATTTACTGAAAATTTCGGCAGAGTCTACTTTGTAAATACTGGCCCCCAAACGGGATACAACATGAATAGTATACGAAAACAAGAAAAGGGCATCCCCAAGCTGGAGCTAGCTCTTCGTCAATCGACGGTCACAACCACACAAAAATATAATATACAACGCCAACGGCGAGGATCAAAACTCAAAAGGAAACTCAAAACCACCAAAAATATAACGAGCGACTCTAAGGTCGAAAGAATAAACAACACTGGTCTCTATCTAAAAAAAAACATGTTTGGTTGATGGAATTTACTAGATACAACGGAATAATATTATACAAGGTAATAGGATGGGTACGATACAAGAAAAACCCACCTACTGGCAAGTCACCCGAATGAAACTGAGCCCGCAAAGCCGTAATGAAACCTGTACGGCAACCCTGCAAGAAACTGGGGCACAACGGGGGTGAGTTGCCAACTCGTGAATAGAAAAACATCTACGCACAGAAATCGCATAAATAACGCAATCCTAGGTCAATGATCATAATATAGCCTCAAAAATATGAATAACACGTAGCCTATAACAAGGCTAGGGTAAATATCTAACCCGAGTGTAATATCATGTGCCCGTGTCAGTGCCTTAGGTAGCAATATATCATATGAATGAGGTATGCATGCATGAAACAGAATACATGTAAATGAAGAAACTGTTTTCATAAATTAGTGAGATTTCCTTCGTATTTTTAAACTGAGGTATCATAAATGAAATCAGTATCAACAGTGTCTAGCATCGACACAAAACATAAATCTCACTGTCTCGAAATATCAATGTCTCAATCTCAATATCTAGGGCGCCGTCAGTCCAGACCGGCCCCTGCCATCCATCTCAAGACCACGACGGTATCCTCCGGATATCCGACGCGTCGGGTAATATCACCGGTCGGTAGCGCTCCCCTGCCGGGCTCAACGTCAACACCATATTCCTCTTGCCCCGGGGTACCGCACCGGGCCCACCATGTACCCGTGACGGTTCCTCTACTCCTCGACACGAATCTCTAAAACCACAGCAAACTCATGGTGGATGACACTTTACATCACTAGAAAACAGCAACATTTTATATTTTAAAAGATCATAAGTTGTAAATTTTGCGGCTTTCCCCGAAATCCAGAAATATCATAAATCTCAAGAAATCATCACAAGTGCATATGTCAATGATAATGAATACATATGGTATCAATAACCAAGTTGCAATGTATGATTAATAAAGTAGTCATGTAAGGCAGGTACACTAATATCATATCAAACTACTAACTAAATATATTCTCTAAAGTCAAGCAAATATATTCTCTAAAGTGTACGTGACATAGCAATTACCGATGAAGATGTGTGTGAGCCGGCAAGTAGGTGTACGTGGTACATACGCATCATCGGTAATGGTGCTGGTGTCCTAACAGCATGATATCAATAATGGAATATGCAGCAAAATAAGTATGCGAGGCAGAGCGAACAGCAATAACGTGCGGGAGCTGAATACTAGACACAACGATAACTAATCTGTAATAATCTAATATAAGTCCTACAAATGGTGCCTTTTGAAATAACATTAATCATGGGGTTTTGAAAATAGGGGCTACGGTGTGTTTATGAAAAGATACGTCTTTTGAAATATCCGTAAGATCCCTTGGGCTGTCTTTTAAAATACCCACGATTCGTTAGTTTTTTGAAATAGGTAAGAATCGAATCTAATCTAACAACTAAACTAAACTAAAGGGCTAAGCTAACCAGCTGGACTACAGGTAAGAAAACCGCCTAGCATCTGAGTCGATACATATACATACCTGTATATGTATAGTCGGTGATCCCGCCTCAATAATATCATATCCGATACCATATCTATAATCAGGCATCCCAAGTCAAGAGTGCGGATCAATCATCAATATATAGCTCGTACGTAAATCCGTCGTACGACATCCCCAAATCTTGTACGGGTCAAAGTCACATCAATCACACTATTCATTTGGTATCTTCTTTATCAAAAATCATGATCCGGAATAATGTCCTACGTCTAGTACAATATTGATACCGCCTAAGCATGCATACAGGTGTAAGAATTGCTACGTCAAAAGACCCGCTAAAACATCATGTCGTATCTCAATACGAACCAAATCACATCACCGATTTTCTGGCCTCAGGCCCAATATCATCAACTCATCTCAAATTCCAAATACTATCCTCAAATCCAATATATGAACACAGAGTAATATACCCATGTGAACACATAAATATATACTCCCATATACGCACATATAAAAGAAGAATGTATGCAAGTATGTGTGTGTGTGCGTGTGTGAGTGCGACCACTACTCTAGGGTTTCGTAACTACACTAAACCAATCCAAAAATACCAAATATCCATCTTATCATCAATAATCTCAAAACATATAATCAATATCTGTGTGTATACGTATTCGTATACATCACCACAAACTGCGGGGGTGCTATACGCCATCCACCCGACTTCTCCCCGTAGATATAAATCTACTCACCTGGTCCTCGTTCGCCGGTGCCGACGTCGCCACGCGCTTGCTTGTCATCTCGAAGTCCACATGGGGTACCTACATATCATAACGCACCGTATCGTATTAAAATCCGACTCATGACCAAAACGACACACGAATCCCACATAGGTCAAAACCTATGGTTGCTTTCACAAATCAACCTAAAAACCCTCGACGTCGGCGTACAAACGCCAAATCATCGAGAAAAACCCAAATACACTCATTTGCACATCCACGAACACTAATTTTAATATAAAATAGGTTAAAATTCACAAAAACCCCAATTTCACTTAAAAAGTCATTTTTCCGAAAATCTAGCAAGCACAATTCGCCGTTTTTGTACAAAACATGATGTTTAAACAAATCTAGTGGCCATAATACTTATTAAATATCTTAAATAAGTCATAAAAACAATTTCCATAATTTAATCTCATTAAATTCCATTAACCCCAAAATTCTAGTTTACAAAATACCCAATTTTTTTTACAATTTATAGCAAAAATGCACAAACAACAATTTAGCTAGGATTTTCATGAACTAAAAGCATTAACCCACTCAATATATTATCTATAATGATATGAAACCATAATTATAATTTAATCTAAGGCATTTAATAATTTTCCAAAACTCTAGTTAGCAAAATAACTTAATTAGGGCATTTTATAAGTAATGGTTTGGAATCAACTAAATTAGCTTTCTATAAAACTTAAGATGTTAACCCGCAACACAAAACCATGCACAATTTATCATAACCCATTTCCACAACAAAACCCTAATTCAACTCAAGCCATAAACTTTTAAAAAAAAACCAGTATGCAAATAGCACTAAAATTAACACTAAAACAACTCAATTAAATAAATCTAAACATAAGAATTTAAATGGGTAGAAATTATACCTTAAAATCTAGTGATCTAGCAAGAAGAATTTGCCTCCAATGATAGCTTCATAACACCATGATCCAAGTGATAAAAGCTTGGGAGAATGGGATGAAGAATGGAAATCAATTTGTGAGATTTAAATTGGATTTTGGAGCAATTTTTTGATTTAAATTGAAGGAAATGAAAAGAGGGAAAATGAATGGGGAAGGGTTGCAGAATTTCGGCCATGGAGTGATGGGGGGAATGGTGTGGGTGTTGTGCACAATTGGTCAAGTCAACCCCCCTCAAATCAAGGTACAATGAGCCTCCAAAACAATACATCTTAACCTACACCTATAAACTCTATTTCACCCATACAAATGAGATGGAGAAATTTTTGAGGGGGAGAAGTGGGCTGCTGAATTCTTCAAGGGGAGAAGTAAATGGGAGTGTGTGGATGTGGGTACGGGTGTGGGGTGATGAAAAATGATAAATACAATACCCCAAACATCCATTTACGCTAAAAAAAAGCCTTTTTTCTTCAATAATTTCTAAACCGTTTTGGCAAATAATTTCATTCCAAAAACCACATGATAAAATTTTATTTAATGTTTTATGATGCACAAAATTTGTTTCAACTCATTCCAATTTGTAATTTTTCCTAATTAAATGTATTAGTGACGGCTTAAAATAATAATAAAATAATATTTTTTCCAGAAAATTTAAAATTTCACCAGCGGCTCAATATACACTAAATAATAGCAATTACATATCTAGAATATGTATATTTCATTTTTATAATAATATATTTGTATTTTGACTTTTTACAGAAAACCCCCTTATTTTACCGATTTTTTCGAAATTTCACCGAAACGATTTTCAAAGCGTTACAATCTTCCCCCCTTAAGGAAATTCGGTCCCCGAATTTAAATTCAAACTCCCCCAAATACTAAAACATCTAAGAAAAACCATCACGTCGTCGGGGCTCCGAAATTGTAAATACTTAAAACAAATCGTAGCGCAGCGCATGCGCTTGAAAAATGAGCATATAACTCAAATAAAAATTCCGTCAAGCATCCCGCAATCATCGGAGTCATGGAGAAGACATCAATGCCAAATCCAATCAAAACCAATATGACATAACTCGAAACTATACATGTAAATATCGAATATATATCTATAAGTATCTGAAGGAAATGCATGCCAAATCTCTTTAAGTCGCTGTGCAACGCGTATAACACTGCACAATGGCGGACGTCTATCATAAGAAAATAACTATATACGTATTTACCTTTGTTTGAAATGTGCGTTCCGCCGTTTTGGAAACAATTTAGAAGGGTCTCCTTGTTTTAAACATTTCGTGTCATATCAGACACGTAGGTAAATACTGAGGCTATTGCTCGCTTTTTGGAAATCCCTTCAATAACTATCAATGCATGCAAAAATATATTCAGGTACTGTCCTCTGACTAGTCCTGCTCAGTACGAAAACACATAGCAATATCATAAAAACGTACTGCTCTATACGAAATCAATCCCAAAATATGCACATGAATGCTACGTGCATCTGGTGCGCACGGAAATCAAAATCCATATACGTGCCATACAAGTGCACGGAAACAAGATCTAAGTGCATCGGGTGTGCACGAAATAGGCAACATGTGTGCCTGACAGTAAAATCAGGTGCATCTATCGTGCACGAATCATGAAATACAATATCAAGCGCCGAACGTGCGCAAAATCAATCAGGTGCACAAGGTGCACAAAACAAATATCGGGTATCACAATCGAAATCAAAGTCCAGTGCATCTAAGTGCACAAAAGGCGTATCACTGCACTGCAAGCATATATAAACTATACCGAGTGCAGGAACGAAATCGTGTGCATGCATACGCACAAAACCAACTCAACTGTTTAAAATCGTAAAATCACAAACATGTGAAACTGAAGCACGAAAACGATATCAAGTGCAACACTGTGCAAAGATCGTAAATCCTCAATCATCAAAATCAAATCATACGAATAAATCACCCAAAACATCGTAATCAACAATGGCGGAATAGTACTGCTCAAGCGCATCCTCTAAGAATCTCGGCCAACTGTCGCGGTCACTAGTGGGACGTCTCGTCGATGATCATGAACTCTGTCCTGTTGGCGTGCGTAACCATGACCACTCCTGGGTCAAGGTCTTCACTGTGAATTACCAATCTTTCGGTCCATCGGCTCATCGGCCCTGTCCGGTGTGCTAACGGGGACGATTCCGTTTTGGCACTTCTCTGGTCATCTCTCGGTCAATCATCGCGACCACTCGTAAGACAGCATATTACTGGCGTCGGCCTCTGCCTCTCTGAATGTACGTTACACATCTGATCCTGGGTGCAAGTATCATTGCAGCAGTGTCCTGGAAGGAATCCTGCTCACGGTCTCTTCCATGTCTTGTCTCTGCCAACTTTCCGGAAGTCATTGTCCTTTCCTATATCTGCATCTTGCTCTGTAACGACTGCATACTCATCGCGACTCCTTCTGGAAGGTAAGTCCAAGTACCATGCCTCGGCATGCGCATCGCCTCTCTGATGTCGGCGAAGTGGAACGTCATCTCATCTAGATCTGGTGCGAACCTCTTACTCCACTTTTCTCTAATGTCGTCTGCTTTGGACTCGTCTCGTCGCGGCTGCATGGACTGAGCTCCAACGACTATCCTCATATCTGGAGTCTCCCAAGAATGCATCTCACCACCAAGCATCCGAATTAAGTCGAGCCATCCGATCGAGTCGTCAAAACCTCATAATCCCCCAAGAGCTCAACCTCTTGGGCACAGTTTAATAGTATCGAGTACATACCACAGCATCGGTGGTCCAGCCGTAGAAGGGCAAACCCAAGCCTCACTAATGGCGCCGTAGAACTGCCGCAAACCCGAAGGTTCAAAGGCTTTCACACGGTCATTAAGTCGAGTTAGGGTTTCATTCTTCTAGAGGGACCATAGAATTGCCTGCATGTCTTTCCGACTACTTAAAACTTGGAATAATAGGTTTCTGACATTCGATCGTCTCTGTCGACTCTCAACGTCTCCACGTTAAGTCGTCTCTAGCTGGAATCAATCTATCTGATGACCTCGCATCAGGGTAGGCGAACGATCCACATGTCCTAGTCATTCATCCTCGATGACTAGCGACCTTCTATCATCTCTTAGTACAACTTATACTGCAATAGCTCAAACATCTGGGGCGATATCTCGTCGTTCGCAGCAATAACTGGCTCGCTCGTCTGCACGCTGAACAGTGCCTCAACCATCAAGAATAAGCAACACACCAACGGTCGTCAAAATCTGGCTGGCCTCTGCCAGTGGCCCAATCCTCTGATACTGATCGGCACGTCCGAGAAATCTCATAAAGGCGTCCGCCAAACGCTCGTGGCGCGGAACACAGTAAAAAGACACATCTCCGCAATCGAGTGTCGCCGGAATTTCCTCCTGGTCAGTCCTCGTCCGTGACGAGCTCGTGCTGACCGCAACTCTAGCCGTAGCTCTCCCTGCCCGTAACCGCAGCAGCAAAACCAAACTGGTACCGATGAGGCTAGATCAGGAAGGAATATAATACTGAACAAGAAAATGTACATCCTAAGGCTTCATAAGTGGAGTGGCGTGTCGTAAATATGCCGCGGAACATACCAACGGTACGTCACTCTACTTTAGTCACCTATTCCATCAACCAAGGGTCATCCTACGCTCCGAAGGTAAAACCTAACGCTCTGATACCAACTTTGTCACGACACGAAAGTATGGAACATGACCGGCACTTAAACTACGAAAGTCTCGAGGCGTACGTAATCTAAGTAAACCGAAAACCCAGAAATCCAAACCAAGAAAAGTAGTAGAGTGCAGGAAAAACCAACTTAAAGCAAGTAATTTCAATAGCATAAGCCGAATTATGCGGTTTTTTAAAACATAAAAAATTTACTGAAAATTTCGGCAGAGTCTCCTTTGTAAATACTGGCCCCCAAACGGGATACAACATGAATAGTATAAGAAAACAAGAAAAGGGCATCCCCAAGCGGAAGCTAGCTCTTCGTCAATCGACGGTCACAACCACACAAAAATATAATATACAACGCCAACGGCGAGGATCAAAACTCAAAAGGAAACTCAAAACCACCAGAAATATAACGAGCGACTCTAAGGTCGAAAGAATAAACAACACTGGTCTCTATCTAAAAAAAAACATGTTTGGTTGATGGAATTTACTAGATAGAACGGAATAATATTATACAAGGTAATAGGATGGGTACGATACAAGAAAAACCCACCTACTGGCAAGTCACCCGAATGAAACTGAGCCCGCAAAGCCGTAATGAAACCTGTACGACAACCCTGCAAGAAACTGGGGCACAACGGGGGTGAGTCGCCAACTCGTGAATAGAAAAACATCTACGCACAGAAATCGCATAAATAACGCAATCCTAGGTCAATGATCATAATATAGACTCAAAAATATGAATAACACGTAGCCTATAACAAGGCTAGGGTAAATATCTAACCCGAGTGTAATACATATGCCCGTGTCAGTGCCTCAAGTAGCAATATATCATATGAATGAGGTATGCATGCATGAAACAGAATACATGTAAATGAAGAAACTGTTTTCATAAATTAGTGAGATTTCCTTCGTATTTTTAAACTGAGGTATCATAAATGAAATCAGTATCAACAGTGTCTAGCATCGACACAAAACATAAATCTCACTGTCTCGAAATATCAATGTCTCAATCTCAATATCTAGGGCGCCGTCAGTCCAGACCGGCCCCTACCATCCATCTCAAGACCACGACGATATCCTCCGGATATCCGACGCGTCGGGTAATATCACCGGTCGGTAGTGCTCCCCTGTCGGGCTCAACGTCAACACCATATTCCTCTTGCCCCGGGGTACCGCACCGGGCCCACCATGTACCCGTGACGGTTCCTCCACTCCTCGACACGGATCTCTAAAACCACAGCAAACTCATGGTGGACGACACTTTACATCACTAGAAAACCGCAACATTTTATATTTTAAAAGATCATAAGTTGTAAATTTTGCGGCTTTCCCCGAAATCCAGAAATATCATAAATCTCAAGAAATCATTACAAGTGCATATGTCAATGATAATGAATACATATGGTATCAATAACCAAGTTGCAATGTATGATTAATAAACTAGGCATGTAAGGCAGGTACACTAATATCATATCAAACTACTAACTAAATATATTCTCTAAAGTCAAGCAAATATATTCTATAAAGTGTACGTGACATAGCAATTACCGATGAAGATGTGTGTGAGCCGGCAAGTAGGTGTACGTGGTACATACGCATCATTGGTAATGGTGCTGGTGTCCTAACAGCATGATATCAATAATGGAATATACAGCAAAATAAGTATGCGAGGCAGAGCGAACAGCAATAACGTGCGAGAGCTGAATACTAGACACAACGATAACTAATCTGTAATAATCTAATATAAGTCCTACAAATGGTGCCTTTTGAAATAACATGAATCATGGGGTTTTGAAAATAGGCGCTACGGTGTGTTTATGAAAAGATACGTCTTTTGAAATATCCGTAGGATCCCTTGGGCTGTCTTTTAAAATACCCACGATTCGTTAGTTTTTTGAAATAGGTAAGAATCGAATCTAATCTAACAACTAAACTAAACTAAAGGGCTAAGCTAACCAGCTGGACTACAGGTAAGGAAACCGCCTAACATCTGAGTCGATACATATACATACCTGTATATGTATAGTCGGTGATCCCGCCTCAATAATATCATATCCGATACCATATCTATAATCAGGCATCCCAAGTCAAGAGTGCGGATCGATCATCAATATATAGCTCGTACGTAAATCCGTCGTACGACATCCCCAAATCTGGGTACGGGTCAAAGTCACATCAATCACACTATTCATTTGGTATCTTCTTTATCAAAAATCATGATCCGGAATAATGTCCTACGTCTAGTACAATATTGATACCGCCTAAGCATGCATACAGGTGTAAGAATTGCTACGTCAAAAGACCCGCTAAAACATCATGTCGTATCTCAATACGAACCAAATCACATCACCGATCTTCTGGCCTCAGGCCCAATATCATCAACTCATCTCAAATTCCAAATACTATCCTCAAATCCAATATATGAACACATAGTAACATACCCATGTGAACACATAAATATATACTCCCATATACGCACATATAAAAGAAGAATGTATGCAAGTATGTGTGTGTGTGCGTGTGTGAGTGCGACCACTACTCTAGGGTTTCGCAACTACACTAAACCAATCCAAAAATACCAAATATCCATCTTATCATCAATAATCTCAAAAACATATAATCAATATCTGTGTGTATACGTATTCGTATACATCACCACAAACTGCGGGGGTGCTATACGCCATCCACCCGACTCCTCCCCGTAGATATAAATCTACTCACCTGGTCCTCGTTCGCCGGTGCCGACGTCGCCACGCGCTTGCTTGTCGTCACGAAGTCCACATGGGGTACCTACATATCATAACGCACCGTATCGTATTAAAATCCGACTCATGACCAAAACGACACACGAATCCCACATAGGTCAAAACCTATGGATGCATTCACAAATCAACCTAAAAACCCTCGACCTCGGCGTACAAACGCCAAATCATCGAGAAACACCCAAATACACTCATTTGCACATTCACGTACACTAATTTTAATATAAAATAGGTTAAAATTCACAAAAACCCCAATTTCACTTAAAAAGTCATTTTTCCGAAAATCTAGCAAGCACAATTCGCCGTTTTTGTACAAAACATGATGTTTAAACAAATCTAGTGGCCATAATACTTATTAAATATCTTAAATAAGTCATAAAAACAATTTCCATAATTTAATCTCATTAAATTCCATTAACCCCAAAATTCTAGTTTACAAAATACCCAAATTTTTTTACAATTTATAGCAAAAATGCACAAACAACAATTTAGCTAGGATTTTCATGAACTAAAAGCATTAACCCACTCAATATATTATCTATAATGATATGAAACCATAATTATAATTTAATCTAAGGCATTTAATAATTTTCCAAAACTCTAGTTAGCAAAATAACTTATTTAGGGCATTTTATAAGTAATTGTTTGGAATTAACAACTAAATTAGCTTTCTATAAAACTTAAGATGTTAATCCACAACACAAAACCATGCACAATTTATCATAACCCATTTCCACAACAAAACCCTAATTCAACTCAAGCCATAAACTTTTAAAAAAAAACTAGTATGCAAATAGCACTAAAATTAACACTAAAACAACTCAATTAAATAAATCTAAACATAAGAATTTAAATGGGTAGAAATTATACCTTAAAATCTAGTGATCTAGCAAGAAGAATTTGCCTCCAATGATGGCTTCATAACACCATGATCCAAGTGATAAAATCTAGGGAGAATGGGATGAAGAATGGAAATCAATTTGTGAGATTTAAATTGGATTTTGGAGCAATTTTTTGATTTAAA
The DNA here is from genome assembly GCA_030015575.1 of Agapanthus africanus. Lineage (NCBI taxonomy): Eukaryota > Viridiplantae > Streptophyta > Magnoliopsida > Asparagales > Amaryllidaceae > Agapanthus > Agapanthus africanus. Next base: position 465,638,429 of record CM057339.1, on the reverse strand, counting down.
TTGAAGGAAATGAAAAGAGGGAAAATGAATGGGGAAGGGCTGCAGAATTTCAGCCATGGGGTGATGGGGGGAATGGTGTGGGTGTTGTGCACAATTGGTCAAGTCAACCCCCATCAAATCAAGATACAATGAGCCTCCAAAACAATACTTCTTAACCTACACCTATAAACTCTATTTCACCCATACAAATGAGATGGAGAAATTTTTGAGGGGGAGAAGTGGGCTGCTGAATTCTTCAAGGAGAGAAGTAAATGGGAGTGTGTGGATGTGGGTACGGGTGTGGGGTGATGAAAAATGATAAATACAATACCCCAAACATCCATTTACGCTAAAAAAAAGCCTTTTTTCTTCAATAATTTCTAAACCGTTTTGGCAAATGATTTCATTCCAAAAACCACATGATAAAATTTTATTTAATGTTTTATGATGCACAAAATTTGTTTCAACTCATTCCAATTTGTAATTTTCCCTAATTAAATGTATTAGTGACGGCTTAAAATAATAATAAAATAATATTTTTTTCAGAAAATTTAAAATTTCACCAGCGGCTCAATATACACCAAATAATAGCAATTACATAGCTAGAATATGTATATTTAATTTTTATAATAAGATATTTGTATTTTGACTTTTTACAGAAAACACCCTTATTTTACCGATTTTTTCGAAATTTCACCGAAACGATTTTCAAAGCGTTACAGTCAAGTACACATCCTAAGGGCTTTATTAACATGTAACATAGAGACAATCAGTGTACATGTTAAGATAAAGAGCAACCAGATAGCATACTATCATGTTGAGCAAGAAAGCCCTCACTATATATGTCCAAGCATCCACTACAATATACATCGTATGTACAGTAATGACCTCTAAGGCATATATATAACTAACAATCTTCCACTTGCACTAGGGCCATCGGTTGTAGTGTCCAATACCCAACAATCAGCAGTGGTTGAAGTATCCCATAATCAACAATCCCATAAAAGTCTCTCTTGGGAAAAGGCCTTTGTGAGTGGATCCGCCGTGTTAACCTCTGTGTCTACGCTCCTAACCTCGATCTCCCTGGAGATCATCCATCTCTATGATCAGGTGATACTGCCTAAGAATATGTCTGGATCACTGATGGGACAGGGGTTCCTAGGCCAAAACCACAGCTCCATTGTCACACAATGGTAGGAACGAAGTTCATCTCCTGAACTTATATACACCCAGAATCCCTCTTTGGTAGTATCATTTGTAGCGATTTATCCTGCCTTTATCATCTAGTTTTCCACGCTATATAGCTTGGAACTCTTCCAACATACCGTCCCTCCACTGAGGGTAAAGACAATGCCTGTCACTGACATTCAGTCGACCTTACCATCTTGGAAGCTATCCAGTGATTCTCCCTAGGATCGATTGATTCCATCTCATTACACCTAGTGAGAATCATAACATCCACTTCGATCTACCTCATAGATCCAAAACCCAGGATTTAGCAAGTATCATCTTGATCCTTTATGGAGAATCCTTGTGATAAGAGGAGATTGACCAAGTGTAGCATAGGAAACTGCTTTCCTATCAAGAGTATGTCATCCACGTACAATACGAGGATCACCATCATTCTCCCAACTACCTTTTTTGTATATACAAGGTTCATCTACCATTTTGATGAAGTCAAACGCTTTGAATACCATATCAAAACAGATGTTCCACCTCCCCGATGCCTGCTTTAACTCGTAAAGCAAGTTGCACACATTTCCGCTGCTCCCACTGTCTACGAAGCCCTCTAGCTGTGTACTTATAGACGCGCTCTTCTAAATCACTATTTAGAAAAACAGTCATGACACCCAACCGCCAGATATCGTAGACATATTATGTAGCAATTATTGGGTTACCGACAACGGCAGCAAGGTTTCGGGAGGCATCATCTATGCCAAGTTAAAATTTTGCCATTTTAGATAACCATAAACCTAGATCTTTAACTAGAGAATCAAACAAAACTATATGTTAACAACTTAACATCTAAGAGTTTGGGATTACAACCTTTGTAGTCCATTCTTTCACTTCATAAGCTACGAGTTGAAGTCCCTTCGCTGCGTTCATCAAGCTCCCAGAATCTATAGAGGCTCCATGTGGTGAATGAAACATGCTAGCTTGAAGTCTTCACTAATCCAAGATGATCTACCTTGAGGAATCACAAACCCAAGCTTTCACTTCACTAATAAGGTATTAGTGAAGGTAACACACTAATCTATATGGCTAGTATAGAAGAGGATGATGAAGTAGGAATTTTGCTCTCTTTAGAATTTCATTTCTCACAATATATCATCACTTCATCAATGGCTAGTGAGCTCAACTCATGAGCAAGCAAGAAGAAGATGATGAAGAAAATAATGATTAAGTGATCAAGATAACTCTTCTCATTTGGTTATATTTGCAACCATGGGGGGGTTGAGAATATCACAAACCTTAACTCATGTAGAGAGTTAACCATGGTGAAGGGTTAATGGTTAGGTCACATAATATCTCAAGTATAAAACAAAAGAGTGGACTAAGTCAAACCTTATCCAAAAGCTTCTCCAAGCTTCGATCTTCAATTAAGTCCACTAATTTGTTATTACTTAATGATAAATAAAACCCTAATATAAAGCCTAACATGACATGATTCTCATACATACATGTTGCATTTGTAACCAAACATGTCACAATATATTATATATCACATATATAATATTTATGTAACAATAGAAATTAATACAATAAACATAGATCACATATATGTTAAATGTATCGCCAGTGAGAATAATAAATACTTAAGTGAGCATATAATATATATATATATATATATATATATATATGTATATCATTCCATCGAATCAACACTTGAGCCGATAATCCGGCTATATCATATTTAACCGGCCGATATCACATATCGTGAGAATAGAATACGGTATCATATAGCGCATCAATCTCGATCCCACACATATCACATATGTGCTCCTACTCCATTTTTCCTGAACCAGGAAACCTCTGTGTAGGACTCTGAAGACTCGTCAATACGCCGGCAGTAGGAGATGATCATATAAAACACCCACAAGCTGCAAGCGGTCAGCTAAACGTAACAGTCACCCGGGTATTGAGCGAGCGGAAGATCAACAAGCAAGCCTGTATACACTCCTGTGAATCCAATCAGTAATACTCCCGTACAGTCCGATCTCTTCGTCTGATATGTCGCATATCGAGTCTAGGGCTGGTATACGTCAGATCCCAAGAACCGATAAGTCGTGCCGATGTGAGGTCCATAACGGTTCGAGAAACTATGGATAACATTAACAGTAAATCTCAGCAATCATGGCCAGGAATTTCCAGTTATGGCCAATCGAGGACAGCGCAATATCAACTCCCAACACCGGGAGAGACAAAACCACCCTATCGCTCATTGCTTCCATGTGATTAGGGACTGTACCCAAAAGCCACCGTTTTGCACGTTCTCTTGAACGTGGTAATATGGAAATCAAAGCACAGTGGGAATCACACAAGACTCTATGACGATCTCGGGTCTACAGACTAACCTGTACCAGTGTCACCAGAGAACTGCTATCTGACGATAGGTACAATACCATCTAGGAGTTCTTGGCGAGTCCGTTCAGTGTACCCAGTCCCCACTGAGCACCCGCATACCATCTTTGATGTCAAACACCAATGGATGTGGGACCATCCATCGCCCATCATATGGGTCAAGATACGCATACGCTAGTCTACTCTGAGTATCGATGCCTTGTCTCGATACACCTACGACTAGGAACAATTATAGGATGTACCCGTTGGCTACCCTGGCCCTACTAGTATGATCTCCATCATAGTCCTAGTAGTCAAGTACATATCCTAAGGGCTTTATCAATATGTGAGAGCAAGACAGTAAACCAATACAAGTCAACAAGTTAAGATAAAGAGCAACCAGATAACATACTATCATGTTGAGCAAGAAAGTCCTCTCTATATATATATCCAAGCATCCACTATAATATACATCATATGTACAATAATGGCCTCTAGGGCATATGAATAACTAACAACAATGGCAAGTTGGATCTGGATGGACTTATGCATAGGCACTACAAAAGGTTTCATCATAATCCACACCCGGTCGATGTCGAGAACCTTTTGCAACAAGTCTTAGATTTGAAAGTCTCAACTTTTCCATGTACACAAAGTAATCTTCTCAAGATATACTTGCTCATGATGGGGATTTAACCCTTTAGATAAAGCAACCAAAGACCATACTTTGTTGGTGTACATAGATTCCATCTCAGATCGCTTAGCATCCATCCATTCTAATAGAGTTCCCACTCTTGATTGCCTGCTCGAAACTAGTTGGGTCATCCTCTCATGATGCAATCCTCGCTCCCACTGTCATTGAGAAAACCGAAGTATCTCTCAGGCAGATGAGGAACCCTATTAGATCGACGGAGAGGCTGAGGTTCGTTGGAAGCTATTGAATCCTCCGGTTCTATCAAATCATCAGCTGCAGTTTGTACAACTGGAATTCCTTCCAGTTCTACCTCATGGCCACTAATTTCTTCACAAGAAATTCCTTTTCTAAAAAGGTGGCATGCCGAGAAATAAAACACTTTTTTGTTCCTCGGTGGGGTAGAAGATATTCCCTTGCGAATGCTTGGGATATCTAACAAACTTCCATAGAACTGACATTGCCTCGAGCTTGTCCGGATCTTGCTTTTGACATAGGCCGGACAACCCCAAATCTTATCTTTCTTAAGAGATGGGCTCTTCCCATACAATATCTCATATGGAGTGGTAGGCATTCATTTGATTGGAACCATATTTAATAGGTATGCAGCTTCTCAAGTGCATAACCGCCAAAAGGAAATAGGCTTCTCAGTAGTACTCATCATAGAGCTTACCATATCTCACAGGGTGAAATTGCTCCGCCCCGATACACCGACGTGCTGTAGAGTATACGGAGGAGTAATGCACAGAGAGAATCTCATTCTCCTTTAGAACAGTTCATGAACTCCGTGCTCAAGTATTCTCCCCCCTGATCACATCAAAAGATATAATACTTATACCCGTTTTGGTTTTCTACTTCTAACTTATATTCTTTGAATTTCTCAAAAACTTCAGACTTGTGTTTCAACAGGAACACATGTGCGAATCTTGAGAGATCATCACTGAATGTAATGAAGTACAAAGAACCAGTCCAGGCATGTGTAGACAGGAGATTTACATACATCATCATGTATCAATCCCAAGAGTTCATCTAACTCTTTCTCTGTTTCCAATAAACGGAGCTATGGTCGTCTTATCTTTGTGACATGACTGCCAAGTTTCACAATATGTAAATTCAAACTGATTTAAATATGCATCTTTATGTAACTTTGCTAGTCGGGTCGCATTGATATGACCTAGTCTACAATGCATCAAAAAGGACTCGTTCATTTCTGAACTCTTCCTATTGTGTGTGTTTTGTACGTTAAGAACTATGGTTTGATTTAGAACGTATATGCTTTTAGATAACGTGCCTGAACCGATCAACTCTTGATATAGGAAATGTTCAAAACATTATCCAACAATAAAAAATTATATCCTTCTTTACTTAATAAAGAGACTGATATGATATTGTATATCAGCTTCGGTATCTAATAACATTCGTTCAGAATCAATGTATTTGGTAATACAGGGTGATAACTGCCTACTGCAGTGGCTGCAATACTTGCACCGTTTCTAACACTTAAAACTTATCACCCATTCTCAGTTCTCTACCTATCTGTAGCCCATGTAACAGATTACATATGCGGGATCCTGATTCGGTATCACATACCCAGGACGTAGAGGAAACTGAGAAACAGTTCTCGGTAATGAACACACCCGAAGAAGATGCATTATCATGCACTTTCTTCGTTTAGGGGGCACGGGATTCCTGGTAATCCCCTATTTCCTGCTTGGTCTTATAACAGTTATAAGTTGGAGTGGGACCAACATTCCCCAGCTCAGTATAACAAGCGGGTTCGGTCAATACATCCATATTATTATCTTGATTAAGGCGTGACATGGTCGCTACCTAGAGAGAGAGAGAGAGAGAGAGAGATAAGAAAACACTCAGCGTATGATCTTAAAAGATTAGATTGGTTATTATTTTATCTAATCAGGATGGCTCCCACTGTTTTTATCAAATCTTCCTTCAAACCTGAAAGGAAAGACTACCCGGGATTAATTATACCTTACAAGTTCACCAATCTTTCGGCCAGGCCTGTGCCGGTACTTTGAGAGAGGTTCCCCGTGCTTTCGCACAGACCTAAATAAAATAAACCTCATTTTCCCAGGGTTGTAACCCCGTTGACACCTTTCTAGAAACCTACTTGATCGGCTAATTGTAATGTGTAAAACTCTCCCCGGAGTAACTCTTACTTGCAGTGGGTATCGGGATCCAACTATCTCATAGAAGGTATGCAATCTCATTGCAAATTTCAACACTTGAAATTCCCGATAATATTTTGCCCCTATCAACTTATGACCTTAACAAGGTCAACAAATCATAAGCTCTAGCTAAGTTCAACCCGTCATTTCCTGATTGAATTAAACCTACCCGCACGACCCTTAACAAGGTCAACAAAGTCGCACGACTGCCCTAATCCAATCGCATCATATGCTTATGCAGATAAGCACTAATCAGCTACGCACACTACGCCATAACATGGTCAACAAACGTATCACGAATGCTAAGTAGTACTTATCTGAAATGACAGAAGGCTACGACATGTTTTTAAGAAAACCTTTTGCGCAATGAACTTGATATCGTCGTAGAATCGAGTGATTTTGAAAAGGAGTGTTTTTCAGGCTTTTAATAGTTTTGCTAAAGAGGTCACTCCCAGTGAAGGGATCTTGGTAGTTTCTTCATCGAATGACGTGCGGGATATTTCATAAATACCACTATGCAAAGCATAAACTATAGAAGCAATCAAAAGAAAAACCGAGTGGGTTGTAGCATCTGCTAGTTTCGCTAAAGTGGTCACTCCCGATGAAGGGATCTCGACTATTTCCTTATCGAATAAGGTGTCAGATATTCTTGTAGGGTTCCTAGGCACTCTTACAAGGGTCTATAAGGCATCAAACATGCCCGATTCAAAATTTAGACGTGTCAAACAACCCAAAGCCGGGAACTTTGCTAGATAAATAGGGTTTAACATGCAAGTAAACATCTTTACAACTAAGAGTGGGGGATTACAACCTTTGTAGTCCGCTCCATCGCTTCATAAGCTTCGAGTAAAATTCCCTGCGCCGCGATCCATGATCTCCCGGACTCAAGAAAGGCTCCACAACCCGAATGATCCATGCTAGCTTGTAGTCTTCCTTTTCTCCGATGATCTACCTTGAAGTTTGTTTAACACAAGCTCTCACTCACTAATCAAGTGAACACCCTAATCTAATTGTCTAGATTAGATGATGATGATGATGTAGGATTTATGCTATCTTTTATTATCAAATTCTCACACTAAATCATCACTAAAGAGAAACCTAGAAAGGTTTTTTGAGCTCAAGGAAGAAGAAGATGAAGGAATATCCATTTGTGATGAATAATGAAAATGTAATAATGATTACAAATGGAACCATGGTTCAATATGAGAAGGCTAACCCATGTAGAGATTTAACCTAGGGTGAAGGGTTTGGGTTGGGTTAGAAATATCTAGCAAAATATCAACCATAATATCTTTGCTAGAAACAAAGTAAAAACCTTCTAGAAATATCATGAAAGAGCTAACCCAAATCAAACCCTAACCATGTTTAATCTCCACTAAACATGTTGTATTAGTAATCATAACATGTTACAATATTATATATCACATATATAATATATATTTGTAACAAAAGAAAATAATACAATTAACATATATCGTATATATATCAATGTATTATCCGGTGAGAAAATGAATCAATAAAGCGAGCCAATATTAGATAATGTGATGCAATATATCACATATATAATTATACATTAAATTATCGAATCAACACTTGATCCGACAATCCGGCTATATCGAATATAACCGACAAATATATCATGTACCGATTCATCGAATCAACACTTGATCCGATGACCCGGAACATATCAAAATATCGGGAGAATATAATATGGTATCACATATTGCATTATCCTCGGTCCTACACATATCACATATGTTCTCCTACTCCGTTTTACCTGAATCAAGAAACCTCTGTGTAGGACTCTAAAGAATCGTCAATACGCCTGTAGCAGGTGATGATCATATCAAACAACCATAAGCTACAAGCGGTCAGCTAAACGTAACAGCCACCCAGGTATTGAGCGATCAGAAGATCAACAAGCAATCCTATACATTCTCCTGTGAATCCAATCAGTAACACTCCCGTACAGTTCGGTCTCTTCGTCTGATATATCGCATATCTAGTCTAGGGGTGGTATACGTCAGACCCCAGTTACCGATAAGCCGTGTCAATGTGAGGCTCATAACAGGTCGAGAAACTACTGATAACATTTACCAGTAGTACTCTATATCAGCCCTGGCAGGGACTTCCAGTTATAGCCAATCGAACACAGCACAACATCAACTCCCTATACCGGGAGAGACGAATCCCCTCCTATCGCTCATTGCCTCCATGTGATTCGGGACTGTATCCAAAAGCCACCGTTTTGCACGCCCTCTTGGACGTGGTAAGGTGAAAATCAAAGCACAGTGGGAATCATACTATACTCTATGGCGATCTCGGGTCTACAGACTACCCTGTACCAGTGTCACTAGAGAACTGCCATCTGACGTAAGGTATAATACAATCTGGGAGTTCTCGGTGAGTCCGTCCAGTATACCCAGTCTCCACTGAGCACCCGTACACCATTCTTGATGTCAAACACCGATGGATATGGGACCATCCATCGCCCATCATATGGGTCAAGATGCGTATATGTTAGTCTACTCTGGTGTATCGATACCCTGTCTCAATATACCCTCGACTAGGAACAGTTACAGGATGTACTCATAGACTACCGTGGCTCCACGACTTTGATCTCATCATAGTCCCAGTAGTCGAGTACAGATCCTAAGGGCTTTATCAACATGTGAGAGTAAAACAAAAAACTAATATAAGTCAACATGTTACGTTAATGTGAAACCAAATAGCATACTATCATGACGAGCAAGAAAGTCCTCTCTATATATATCCAAGCATCCATTATAATATACATCGTATGTACAACAATGGCCTCTTGGGCATATACATAACTAACAATCTCCCACTTGCAATAAGGCCAGCTGCTGTAGTATCTCATACCTAGCATCCCGAATAATCTCTCAAACTGTATCTGGGGAATGGCCTTCGTGAGTGGATCCTCAGTGTTGTCCTTCGTATTTACTCTCCTGACCTCAATCTCCCGGCGATCTACTATCTCCCAGATCAGGTGATACCGCCTCAGAATATGTCTGGACTTTTGATGGGACCTGGGTTCCTTGGCCAAAGCCACAGCTCCATTGATATCGCAATACAAAGGTATTGGATGCTCAATGGATGGAACCACACCAAGTTCACTAATGAACTTCTTTATCCAGACAGCCTCTTTGTCAGCATCGTTGGCAGCGATGTATTCAGCCTCCATCGTCGAGTCTGCAACGGTATCCTGTCTGGAACTCTTCCAACATACCGCCCCTCCATTGAGGGTAAAGACAAATCCCGAGTGCGACTTAGAGTCGTCCTTATCAGTCTGGAAGCTGGAATCGACAAAGGACTCCACCTGGAGATCTCCGTTACCATACATCAAGAACATCTCTTTAGTCCTTCGCAAGTACTTGAGAATGTTCTTCACAGCTTTCCAGTGACTATTTCCAGGATCTGCTTGATACCGACTCACTAAACTTAGTAATATGCTACATCTAGTCTCGTACATAGCATCACATACATGATAGAGCCTACTGCCGAAGCATAGGGTATCCCTTGTATGTGAGCTCTCTCCAAATCAGTCTTGGGAGACATCTCTTTGGAGAGAGTGAGTCCAAAGATCGTGGGTTGGTTACCACGCTTGGATTCTTCTATACTAAATCTCCTTAGTATGGTGTCAATGTACCTGGATTGGGACAATCCCAGTATCCATTTAGATCTATCTCTATAGATCATAATTTCCAATATGAAGGAGGCATCACCTAGATCTTTCATTGAGAATCTTTGTGATAAGAAGAACTTGACTGATTGCAGCATAGGAACATCATTTCCTATCAAGAGTATGTCATCGACGTACCATACGAGGAAGACAACCTTACTCTCTGCAACTTTCTTATATATACAAGGTTCATCTACGTTTTTGATGAAGTCAAACTCTTTGACTACAACATCAAAGCAGATGTTCCAACCCCGCGATACTTGCTTTAACCCATAAATGGATTTAAGCAGTTTGCACACCTTTCCGCTGCTCCCACTATCTACGAAGCCCTCTGGCTGAGTCATGTACACGCACTCTTCTAAATCACCGTTTAGAAAGGCGGTCTTAACATCCATTTTCCAGATTTCATAGTCATGGTATGCAGCATTGGCAAGTAAGCTCCGGATGGACTTAAGCATAGCCATTGGAGAAAAGGTTTTGTCATAATCCACACCTGGTCACTGACGAAAACCCTTTGCAACAAGTCTAGCTTTGAAAGTATCAACTTTTCCATCTACACCAATTTTCTTCTTAAAAATCCACTTGCTCCTAATGGGTTTTACCCCTTCAGGAGCATTTTCTAAAGTCCATACTTTGTTGGTGTACATTGATTCCATCTCAGATCGCATTGCATCCAGCCATTTCACAGAGTCACCACTCGTGATGGCCAGCTCGAAACTAGCCGGGTCATCATCTTCCATGATGCAATCCTCGCTTCCACCATCTATGAGAAAACCGTAGTATCTCTCTGGTGGATGAGAAACTCTGCTAGATCGGCGGAGAGGCTGGGGTTAGTCGGGTTCTACTGAATCCTATGGTTCCAATAAATTATCAGTTGTAGTTTGCGGTGCTGGAAACTCTTCCCGCTCTACCTCATCGCCATTAATTTCTGTTGCAAGAAATTCCTTTTCTAAAAAGGTGGCATGTTGAGCAACAAATACCTTTTGTTATTCACTGTGGTAGAATAGATATCCATAAGAATTTCTTGGATATCCTACAAACTTACAAAGAACTGATCGTACCTCGAGCTTGTTCGGATTTTGCTTTTGAATATAGGCCGGACAACTCCATATTTTAACTCTTTTAAGAGATGGTCTCTTCCCAATCCATATCTCATATGGAGTGGTAGGCACAAATTTGGTTGGAACTCTATTCAATAGGTATATGGCTGTCTCCAGCGCATACCCCCAGAAGGAAATAGGTAACTCAGCTGTACTCATCATAGAGCGCATCATATCTAATAGGCTGCGATTCCTCCACTCTGATACACCGTTGTGCTGTGGTGTATAAGGCGGAGTAAGCTGAGAGAGAATCCCATTCTCTTTTAGATAATCTAGGAACTCATTGCTCATGTATTCTCCTCCTAGATTAGATCGAAGGATAATAATACTTTTGCCCGTTTGGTTCTCTACTTCATGCTTATATTCTCTGAATTTCTCAAAAATTTCAGACTTGTGTTTCATCAGGAAGACATGTCCGAATCTTAAGAGATCGTCAGTGAATGTAATGAAGTAGGAAGAACCGTTCCTGGAATCTGTAGCATGGGACCGCATACATCACTATGTACCAGTCCTAAGAATTTCGTTACTCTTTCTCCGTGTCCACTAAACGGAGTCTTGGTCATTTTTTCTTTGAGACATGAATGGAAAGTATCATAAGATGATAATTCGAACGGATTCAAATATCCATCCTTATGTAACTTAGCTATCTGTATCGCATTGATATGACCAAGTCAACAATGCCATAAGAAGGATTCGTTCATTTCTGAACTTTTCCTCTTGTGTGTGTTTTGTATATTAAGGACCGTATTTTGATTGAGAATGAATATGCCATTATGTAACGAGCTTGATGCAATAAACTTTTGATTTAGAAGGATGTTCATAACATTATCCTGTACTACAAAATTATATCCTTCTTTACTTAATAAAGAAACTGATATAATATTGCACATCATGTTCGGTATATAATAGCACTCATTCAGAATTAGTGTATTACTACTTGGTAATACAAGGTGATATTCGCTAACTGCTTTGGCTGCAATACTTGCACCATTCCCTACTTGTACGGAATGATCACCTTTTCCCAGTTCTCTACCTTTACATAACCCACGTAACAATTTACATATGTGGGATCCCGATCCGGTATCTAATACCCAGGACGTAGGGTGAACTGTGAAACAGTTCTCAATAACTAACACACCCGAAGATGATGCATCTGCATGCTTATTCTTCGTTTGGGCGGCGTGAGAATCCAGATTTTCTCCTGTTTCATGTTCAGTTTTATAACTCTTATAAGAAATAACGAAACCAACGTTCCCCTGCTCAGTATAATAAGCGGGTTCAGTCAATACATCCATATTATTATCTTAATTATGGCCTGACATGGTCGCTACCTGGAGAGAGAGAGAAGAAAACACTTTTGCGTATACTCTTGGAAGATTAGATTGGATATTATCTTATCTAATCAGGATGTCTCCCACTGTTTTTATCAAATCTTCCTTCAAACCCTAAAAGGTAAGATTAGCCGGGATTAATTACACTCTACAATTTCATCAATCTTTCAGCCAGATCAATGTCGGTACTTGAGGGAGGTTCCCCGTGCTTTCGCATGGACCTAATAAAAATAAACCTCGTTTTCCCAGAGGCATAACCCCGTTAACACCTTTCTAGACACCTACTTGATCGGCTAATTGTCCTGTGTAAAATTCTCCCAGGAGTAACTCTTACTCGCAGTGGGTATCGAGATCCAACTATCTCATAGGAGGTATGCAATCTCATTGAAAATTTCAATATTTGAAATTCCTGATAATACTTTATCCCCTAGCAACTTATGACCAAGGCTAAGGTCAACAAATCATAAGTGCTAGCCATGTTCTACCCGTCATTTCCCGATTGAATTAAACCCACCCGTACGACCCTTGGCTAAGATCAACAAAGTCATACGACTACCCTAACTCAATCACATCTCATGTTTTAGCAGATAAATACTAATTAGCTACCGTACACCATGCCTTGGCTAAGGTCAACAAACACAGCACGAATACTAACTAGTCTCTATCTGAAATGACGGAGGGCTACACAGGTTTTTCAGAAAACCATGAGCATAATGAACTTGATATCGTTGTAGAAACAAGTGATTTTGAAAAGGAATGTTTTTAAGGCTTTTCTAGTTTCACTAAAGAGGTCACTCCCGGTGAAGGGATCCCGGCTTTTTACCCATCGAATAAGGTGCAGGGTATATCATATATACCGCTGTGCAAGGCAAAAACTATAGAATTTGTCAAAAACTAAAACGTGAGTTTGCAGCATCTGCCAGTTTTGCTAAAGAGGCCACTCCCGATGAAGGGATCTCCGCTCTTTCCCCATCGAATAAGGTGCAGGGTATATCATATATACCTGTGCAATGCAAAACTGTAGGTACCCTTTTTAAAAAGTTTTTGATTCTACAACATCTTTTAGGTTTCTTTTCTTTTTATTAATCTCATTAATATATCCCATCAGCTTATGCTTCCTGAGTATCCCAAAAGAAAAGAAAGCAGTAATATTTATATATCGGCATATATTTATAGTATAAGCATTCGTCTCAAGCAGTAATATGATCTCATCACACAACATTGCAGCAGCAGAACATATATGAAATATTGGATATACTAGGATGTCCGTGTTTTAATACGAGTCTGTATAAAACACGGATTCCACAGTCGCGATGAATAGCCAAATCCACATCCCTAGACCCCTACGAGAGCGGCAAGCAACACTGCCAATTCTAGGGTTAGGAGACCCGGTCTCGACTCCTCGAGATGGCCTCCCACTGGACCTTAGAACCCGGTTACTTGTGCTCCCCTCCTTGGGTCTACCTAATGCGGAATAGTAAATAATATACACTGGTGACATCAACCTCATCGCGGAAGTGCCTCAATAAAAGAATATTACATACAAATGAATTTTACATGAATGAAAATAAAATCCCTCATCTCACATAAAACCCCCGGCTATTCAGAACACGACGATCCAATATAACATATCACAGCAACAAATAATATCTCATATCACCAACGTAAGTAAGTATGCATACACCGATCGTCGTTGATGTATAGCAACGAAAACAGGCAATACAACTACATACTACACTTACGGTCACAGAAAAGAAAGTGTAAAACTGCAACATTTGGAATCCACAAGTCACTTTAGACATCTTAAATCCGAAATATCACATACTTCGCATTTCATGCATAACTATATGAATTCCACATATTGTACCACATTCCAGATAAATAGACAATATTAAACTTTCCGACCGAATAATCAAATACCCAAGATTTCCTAAATAGCTCAACACTTGAGCGGAGTTCAAAAATCCTAGAATATATCACAGTACCAATGGTCCAGCCGTAGAAGGGTCAAACCAACACCTCACATGTGGCAATGTCGTTCTGCCCCAAAAGCTAAGGTTTAGAGGCGGTTCAGACGGTCACATAATCGAGTTAAGGTTTGTGTTCTTCTAGAGAGTCCACCGCGTTACTTGCACGTTTTTCCGAAAGATTTAAATTCAAGGAAAATTCAACACTTGAAAGTTTTTCGTGTCGGGAAAAAGTGAGTTAATGATATCCACTCGAACATTTTAATACTTTCTAAATTATCTGGAAAACAGAACGAAATTAAACTTTCCGATCGAATCAACGAATACATAAAAATCCCCAGAACACTCAATACTTGAGTAAGATTAAAAATACCCAGAATCATGTACAAGTACCTGTTGGAGATAGTGCCCTCATAGTCAATTATTGGATCGCAGGTACGTGATTGCAATGATTGCGGAGGACCTATCCCGGTAGCACAGTCTCACTCGAGATGATAGTATGCTATCTGGTTTGCCTTTATCAGTCGTGTACATGTTCAGGTGACTGATTGCATGTTACACTTTGATAGAGCCCTTAGGATCTTGCTTTACTACCAACAGTATGATGGCGATCATATACGTGAGAGTTGGGTAGTTTATACGCATATCCTTAATTGTAGTCCCTAGTCGTGGGAGTTTCGAGACAGGGCATCGATACTCCGGAGTAGACTAGTGTATACAGTCGAGACCCCGACGAGGGGCGGTGGCCGGTCTCACAAGCCACTGGTGTCAGTTGGATCACCTAAGATGTATACAGGTGCTCATTGGGTTATGAGTACACCGGACAGGACTCGCTGGGAATCTGCTAGTTAGTATTATATCTACCGTCAGATAGCAGTTCCCTGGTGACATGTGTACAGGTTAGTTCATCGACCTGAGGTCGTCATTTGTCTCGTGTGAGTTCCCACTGTGCTTTGATTTCTACCCTACCACGGCTCAAAGGAGTCGTGCAAACAGGTAGCTTTTGGGTACAGTCCCGAGCCATATGGAGGCACGTGAGCGGATCGGCAGGGGATTCGTCTCTCCCGGTATTGGGGGCGAGATCGTGCTGTGTCTAGGAGAGCCATTACACAAAGCCCACGGCCGTGGCAGGAGGTTTACTGGTAGGTACTCCAGTAGTATCTCAGGGTGTGATTGGGCTTCACTCCGACACGACTTATACTGCTTCTGGGGGTCTGACGTTACTAGCCCTCTAGGCGGATATGCGATACTCATTGACGAACGGACCGGACTGTATATACATTGTCACTGTTAGGCTCAGTAGGGTTTTCGGAGGAGTTCGCTCATCGGTCTCCCTTGAGTTCGCTCCTCGGCCACCCTTGAGGTCAGTCCGTGGGCAGCCGTTATGCATTGCTAGTGCCGCTGACGGTTTGTGGTTAAACCCACTGCCAGGGTGCTGACGAGTCATTAGAGTTCCCCACAGGCAGTTTCCCAAGTTCGGGCGAAACGTTGTAGAGGCCGTATGGTTTTATGGCAGGGTTCGGAAAATGCACGTGCGTTTACGCACGTGTCAATTTTCGGGCAGATGATACTGGTCGGCTTTGGTTTAAGCCGGATCCGAGTATTATATTGAGTAGGTATAATATCTTTGTCTCAGTTGCATTTGTATTCGGTCGTAATACAAATGCGGGTATATTTATACTGTTTCGGGGTTGTCCTGAAATTCGTTTCAGGATCACTTTTGGAAGTTGCCAGTTTCCAGTTTTCTATCAGCCGTCTTTTAACATTTGGTTAAAGGCGGATTTATCTTTTCTTGGATGAGAGTGAGTCGTGCTTCTAGATGGTTCTAGAAGGTTCTAGAATTTGTGACTAAGCTTTGTGACTCATGCTTTGATTTCATTACTTTCTTGTTTTGCTTAAGATCTTTAAGCAAGATATTTGTTTGTGTTCACATATGATATTTATCATATGGTCACCCCCCCTCTCCTACGGTCACCTCCCTTCATTCTATATAAATGAAAGGCCTCCTCTCTCTCTCATTAAGAGACTTGAATTCAAGAGAGAAAAGATTATGATAGGTTTTATCGGTGTATGGAATTTCACAGTTTATTTCATTCCATCACCCGATTTCCACGGCAACTTCATTAACCGATCGTCCACGGATATGGACGAAGTGAGACAAAGTCATCTACTCATTCTCTACATCAATCTTGGTCGTCTCTTTTAGCAAACTTGACGATCGAGTTGCCTCGAGTCAGAGGCGGGAGCCCGTTTAAAGAACCGATCATGTGGTGCCACTTCGACGAGGACATCGGAGATCGACGAGATCGGAGCAGCCGCAACGGAGCGTGGGATGATGGTTGAAGAACGAAGGACTCGGATCGTTCAGTATAACCATTCTACACTCTTTACAGTTTGTTAGTTTAGCAATAATGGCAGATCCGGGTTAAAGTATACGATAGCGCCAAGTTAAAAGTTTTTGTTCCGCATTTGGCGTCTGTAGACTGCCGGGGCGCTAGCGTAGACTTACAGTGGTATCAGAGCCTCACCATTTTGCTATACTAACTTGTGCTAACGCGTTTAAAACATCGATCCGACCGGAAATCGAAAATTGCAAAAATCACAAAATTCAAGCCCGACCGTTTCTGTTAAATTTAAACGGTCTCAAAATTTATTTCTGGATGTCTTAAAAATCCGTGCAGGGAATTCTAAGAACCACGACCAAATTTGGGATCGTGATCCCTCCAGACCGCCGCGGAAGGGCGGCTAAACCCATGGTTTGGCCGCGAAACCGCGGCCACGTGGGGAGCACGTGCTCCCAAATTTGGACAGTGGGTTCTTTGATTGATTTTGGGGTTTTTGGAATATAAAGTTTTGGCCCAGATTTTGTTACTGTTCACCAGTAAGCAGTGGGGCCCACTTTTTGATATTTGGTCTTTGGTCGATCGTAATTTAAACACGTTAGTTTACAGTGCTTACATTATATCTCCGACCGGGAATGTCATTTGATCGGTAAACCGCGTTTGATTGCTATAGTTCTTTTAGACGGGTTTGCGAACGTGACATTCGCGTTGATGTTCTGTGTTGTGCTGTAATGTTGCGGATTTGTCGTGGTGGATAGCAGTGTGCAATGATAGTACAGTTTGAGTTTATTTGTACATTTGATATTGCGGGGCGAGCGTCCAACTTGTGGACAGCCGTCACTGCCTGTTGTATAATATTCTTTTGGGGCACGACCAGGTTGCGGTCGATGTACCTATTGTACTATTTTTCATTACTGTACTAGGTTTTGCCCCGCGACGGAGTGTACGGATAGCCGGGTTCGGGAATGCAACGGGTCCGCATCTCATGGCTTTGAGAGGCAGAGGGGCCCCACTTCAGAATTGGCAGACTATTCGCCGCACTCGTAGGGGGTACAGGTTGACCCAAGGAGGGGTGCTCAATTTACCGGATTCCGTGAAGTGCCGGGTGTTCCATTCACTATGCTGTGGGGGACTGCCTCGCTTCAGGTTTTGGCGGGTAACTTGCCGCACCCGTAGGGGTCTAGGTTTCATTGCACAGGCTATCCACACGACAGGGGAACGTCGAGTTTCAGCAGCGGCTCTGTGAAACTCGGGGATCCCAGATATCTGTTTTGTTCTGTGATGCTTATTACTTTTCTGTAATGTTGCATATTATCACGCCTGGAGCGATTATGTATATTGGTTTATATACTATTAGATGTTGTATATGTTTTACACCCGCGCTAGTCCAGTCCCCGCTCTGTCGTTAGTTAAGTAACCTAACGGGTGATGACGGGACCCAGTGACGAATGCGGATGGCATATACATACATTTTATTTTCGTTCTTTTCTGGTGTGATTGAATGATGGGACTGCGTTGATTCTGATCAACGCAAAGTAAAAACAAACCTGTATACAGTTGTTGGAACAATTTAAAAAGTGTTATTGCAAAGACGTTTTCTTTTGTTATGCATAGCGGTATTCAGTGGAATATCCTGCACCTCATTCGACGGGGCAAGGGCCGATATCCCTTCACCGGGACTGACCCCTTGGGCAGAAGTTTGCGTCAGCGTAATAACTGCACTATAGTCGATTACAAGTTGCTTTGCATAGCGGTATTCAGTGGAATATCCTGCACCTCATTCCACGAGGAAAGAGCCGAGATCCCTTTACCGGGAGTGACCTCTTTAGCAAAAGGTTTTCGCCACTATATTTTAAAAAGCTATCAGGTTCCTTCAGCGATATCAAGTTCACTACGCTAAAGGTTTTTCGCCAAAAACCAGCCGTAGCCCTCCGTCACTTCTTTTGGGTATTCAGTAGTATTCAAGCTACGCATTTTGACCAACGCCAAGGCATAGTGTTTGGTAGCTGCTGGGTATTCAATTGTTGCATAGATAGATGAGTTAGTTTGGGACAGTCGTTCTGCCATTTTGGCCAACGTCAAGGGCATGTGCGGGTGGGTTCAAATTGACAAGATAGTGATGGGTAGAACTTGGCATGTGACTTATGACATTTTGACCAACGCCAAGGTTATAAGAGCATGGGGCAAAATGATATCGGGAGTTTCTAAAGAAACTGAAACTTGCCAAGTATGCGCATACCTTCTGGAGTATGAGTAACGTAGATGCATTCCATCACGTTATCATGCGATGAGAGTTGGATCCTGATTCCCACTGATGAGTTGGTTTACTCTTCGGGTGATCCCGATTGATTCTTCTTTAGGTTTGGAGGAGAATTTGACAGGACAGTGGGAGGTTTCCGGATTAGATAAATTGATGACCATTCTGATCTAGGTTAGAGTGCACGCAGAGTGTTTCTTTTCTCTCTCTCTCTTTGGCAGCGACCTTTGACCGACCCTAGACTATGACTCAGTGACCAGGTTGACCAAACCTTCTTAAAATACTGGCTTTTGGATTGTCTGAGTTGCATAAGTCATTGCCACTCCTTCTTTTACCCTTTGAATTTCTCAGAACACCCGTATTATTACGGATATCCACTTCCATTGGATAGATCCATCGTATGGTTATATACGAACTCGAAGGGACTTCTTCGAGGATGGATCAAGGTTCAGTAGAAATAGAATTGGTTTATTCAGTTGTCTTTTATTATCACCTTCTCTCAGGTTGCGAGAGCTCCTTGGTTTAGGAGTGTACACCTATTACGCTTATTGGATAGTCTTATTCCAAACCATAGGCTGGTGCCGAAAGGTAGGGAATGAAGAAAACCAATTAGCCTAAGTAGGGTGTGCAGAAAGTAATATGTAAAGACAAAATAAAGGGATTAGAAAGAGGGCAAAGTAAATTGCGACTGATATCATTCACGACCAAAACCGCGTACTTCATCGCCGCTCCTATTTCACCTTTAAAAGAATAAGGTATTATTCAGTTGTCTTTTATCGTCACCTTCTCTCGAGATGCGAGTACTCCTTGGTTTAGGAGGGTACACCTATTATGCTTACTGGATAGTCTTCTTCCAAACCATAGGCCGGTGCCGAACGGTAGGGAAGGAAGAAAACCATTTAGCCTAACGATGGTGTACAGAAGGTAACGACTAAAAACAAATAAAGGGGATTTAGAGAGATGGCAAAGAGATATACGGTTGAAGTCATGAATTGGATTATGGAAGAGGCATTGCTATGAATACCAGGATACCCCTACGAAACATTTTCATGTTTCAGTGCATTGTTAAAGAAAAACTGTTTTTCCCGATTAGACACTTACTCCAAGGGTATGTATTTACCAGGTTTCATTCTCATATCTGTATGGTTTTACAGATGATGAGTGGGAGTAAGATATTGGGAATTAGGTGATCATCCTCATTATATCGGAATTCGTTGTAATTGGTGATATTTGAGGAAATCGCCAGGGTACAGTTTTCTGCCTACGACGCACAAGTTTTGAGTTGTTTAGCTCAGCGGACTTATACAGAGTATTGTATGTTGTCCAAGTGTCCATCAGGACAAAGGGGTAGGTCCTCGTACTATGTTCTTTTTACTTATAACTTCTCTAGTATTTAGACAAGTGTTTCGTAGAAATACAAGGTCTAAGATTTGAGAAGTTGTGGGTATAAGAATAAAGTAGAGAACCAGGTATCACAAGTATCGGGATTCTTCAAAGAGATCGAAGATGTAGATTCTTGTGATTGGTATTCAGATGATAGTGATGGTTTTGAGAAACGTGTTTCTCTTTCAGGTTACTCATAATTGGATGGATTCCTAAGTTGAGTAATGCTGATTAGCCTCTTTCCATTAAAGTTGATATGCACTGGAGACAGCTGCATGATTCGAATATGGTTCCAATTAAATAAGTGCCAAAGTTTCTGTATTGGATATAGAATGGATCGTACCTTAAAAGAAATTAAGGTACGGGGAGTTGTCCAGCTTATGCTTAAAACCAGACTCTGGATAACTCAAGGCACGTTTCTGTAATGGCTGTTTGTGGGTTGACCCTGGCTATGACGAGGGTTGATACTCTACCATTTGGAAGATCAATAGTGATATTGTTCTTGACTCGCCACAGTTTTAGTAAAACAGATCTTTTTCAGAAAACAGTAGTGGGAGTATGGTAGAACTGGAAGTGATTCCAGAACCGCGAACGATTACGGAAAATTTAATAGGACCTATATATTCAATCAGGTTTGACATTCCAATAGCCACTCCGCCGGTATGGTAGGTAACCTCAGACACCCGAGAGGTACTTCGGTAGGCTCAAGGACGGTGACAGGGAGGTTCTTATCTACCCAGACTTGACACTACTGTTGTTCCAGGATATGAGACCCGGTAGGAGGGTTGTCATAGTCAGTGGGAGCAACGGAAGTATGGTGGGCAAGTAGCTTATGTCTATTTATAGACTAGAGCAGTTATAGCGGAGATAGATCATCTGATTTTGATGTGACGGTCATGGGTTTGACTTCAATCAGAATAGGGGATGGATCGGTTAAGAAGGTAGTAGGGTGTGATGTCATGGTATCTGGATGACATACACAGAGTGGGAAGTAAAATTCCTTTACTACGATCGGTTGTACTGTGGTCGTCACACAGTTGTTTCTCCAGACAGGATATGGATATAATATTTAACATTCTGGTTTCTAGATCTATGGTTTTAGATCTGGATTTGGGTAATTTCCCAATGTGAGTACTTTGACATATATTCTAATGGTTTTTGGAATAGTTGACTCCTAGCATGGTAGTGTACCTGCAGGTGATGGAGTCACCCCTCTCTAAAGGTGTCGTATAGACTAAAGGGGAGAGGGATGTGCATGATTGGCAGATCACTTGCTTAGGCAATTGAGTCGATCATGAGATGTCAAGTACCGCACCAAATGTTGTTTTTGCACTAGATGCAATAAGTTTGTATTAATCCAATCCTGGAGAAACATAAGGAAGCAGTTTTAGAACATTGGTACATGTTCTACGGATTTGATAACGGCAGCCTCTTTCGGGAGACGGTTATCATTCCAGGCTTCAAAGGTGACATGGATGACGGAGTGATTGTCAGAGTTTTAGTTTTCCCTCTGACGAGGGACAGTATTATGGACAGGTGGTCCAAAAGGATACTGTGGGGAGCAAGGTGCCCGATACTGATTAGGTTCAGTGATCGATACAGTCTAAGAAGTTTGGATATGAAGTTCATTTATGAACTAAGGTCCCATCAGATATCCAGACATATTCTAAGACAGGTACTACTCAATTCGGGAGATGGCTTTCTCCGCGAACTTGACATTTAGAGAGATATAGAAAGATACTTCTAGGCGGATCCACTCACCGAGGCTATTTCTCGAACACAATAGTTTTACAAACGGGCTTTGTGAAACTGATTAGTAGAGGAGTTGGATGTTCGGTTTCACACGGGCTGTGAGTAGTCGACATCGCAATATTAGCCTTGAGTGCAAGTGGGAGATTGTTGGAGATAGTGCCCTCATAGTCAATTATTGGATCGCAGGTACGTGATTGCAATGATTGCGGAGGACCTATCCCGGTAGCACAGTCTCACTCGAGATGATAGTATGCTATCTGGTTTGCCTTTATCAGTCGTGTACATGTTCAGGTGACTGATTGCATGTTACACTTTGATAGAGCCCTTAGGATCTTGCTTTACTACCAACAGTATGATGGCGATCATATACGTGAGAGTTGGGTAGTTTATACGCATATCCTTAATTGTAGTCCCTAGTCGTGGGAGTTTCGAGACAGGGCATCGATACTCCGGAGTAGACTAGTGTATACAGTCGAGACCCCGACGAGGGGCGGTGGCCGGTCTCACAAGCCACTGGTGTCAGTTGGATCACCTAAGATGTATACAGGTGCTCATTGGGTTATGAGTACACCGGACAGGACTCGCCGGGAATCTGCTAGTTAGTATTATATCTACCGTCAGATAGCAGTTCCCTGGTGACATGTGTACAGGTTAGTTCATCGACCTGAGGTCGTCATTTGTCTCGTGTGAGTTCCCACTGTGCTTTGATTTCTACCCTACCACGGCTCAAAGGAGTCGTGCAAACAGGTAGCTTTTGGGTACAGTCCCGAGCCATATGGAGGCACGTGAGCGGATCGGCAGGGGATTCGTCTCTCCCGGTATTGGGGGCGAGATCGTGCTGTGTCTAGGAGAGCCATTACACAAATCCCACGGCCGTGGCAGGAGGTTTACTGGTAGGTACTCCAGTAGTATCTCAGGGTGTGATTGGGCTTCACTCCGACACGACTTATACTGCTTCTGGGGGTCTGACGTTACTAGCCCTCTAGGCGGATATGCGATACTCATTGACGAACGGACCGGACTGTATATACATTGTCACTGTTAGGCTCAGTAGGGTTTTCGGAGGAGTTCGCTCATCGGTCTCCCTTGAGTTCGCTCCTCGGCCACCCTTGAGGTCAGTCCGTGGGCAGCCGTTATGCATTGCTAGTGCCGCTGACGGTTTGTGGTTAAACCCACTGCCAGGGTGCTGACGAGTCATTAGAGTTCCCCACAGGCAGTTTCCCAAGTTCGGGCGAAACGTTGTAGAGGCCGTATGGTTTTATGGCAGGGTTCGGAAAATGCACGTGCGTTTACGCACGTGTCAATTTTCGGGCAGATGATACTGGTCGGCTTTGGTTTAAGCCGGATCCGAGTATTATATTGAGTAGGTATAATATCTTTGTCTCAGTTGCATTTGTATTCGGTCGTAATACAAATGCGGGTATATTTATACTGTTTCGGGGTTGTCCTGAAATTCGTTTCAGGATCACTTTTGGAAGTTGCCAGTTTCCAGTTTTCTATCAGCCGTCTTTTAACATTTGGTTAAAGGCGGATTTATCTTTTCTTGGATGAGAGTGAGTCGTGCTTCTAGATGGTTCTAGAAGGTTCTAGAATTTGTGACTAAGCTTTGTGACTCATGCTTTGATTTCATTACTTTCTTGTTTTGCTTAAGATCTTTAAGCAAGATATTTGTTTGTGTTCACATATGATATTTATCATATGGTCACCCCCCCTCTCCTACGGTCACCTCCCTTCATTCTATATAAATGAAAGGCCTCCTCTCTCTCTCATTAAGAGACTTGATTTCAAGAGAGAAAAGATTATGATAGGTTTTATCGGTGTATGGAATTTCACAGTCTATTTCATTCCATCACCCGATTTCCACGGCAACTTCATTAACCGATCGTCCACGGATATGGACGAAGTGAGACAAAGTCATCTACTCATTCTCTACATCAATCTTGGTCGTCTCTTTTAGCAAACTTGACGATCGAGTTGCCTCGAGTCAGAGGCGGGAGCCCGTTTAAAGAACCGATCATGTGGTGCCACTTCGACGAGGACATCGGAGATCGACGAGATCGGAGCAGCCGCAACGGAGCGTGGGATGATGGTTGAAGAACGAAGGACTCGGATCGTTCAGTATAACCATTCTACACTCTTTACAGTTTGTTAGTTTAGCAATAATGGCAGATCCGGGTTAAAGTATACGATAGCGCCAAGTTAAAAGTTTTTGTTCCGCATTTGGCGTCTGTAGACTGCCGGGGCGCTAGCGTAGACTTACAGTACCTACGGATGTACTATGCCAAAAATCTAACCCTAATTCTACTGTGCAGTCGCGAAACCGCCGTGCAAGGCATGGTTTTGCCGCGGTTTCGCGGTGCTTTAGTGGAATTTTGGTGTCATTTTTCACAGTAACTCTTAGAATTCTCTGCTAATTGTTTTGAGTATTTTTAATGCAGAAAAAAATCACATTTTTACAAAATTTCCAGAGAGGGGGTCAAGTTCGATGTTTCGGGGTTCGATCGGAGTGTTAACTTCGTATACACGTCGCCTAATGCTCTAGCTAGGCTCTGATACCACTGTAGGGTTCCTAGGCACTCTTACAAGGGTCTATAAGGCATTAAACATGCCCGATTCAAAATTTAGATGTGCTGAACAACCCAAAGCCGGGATCTTTTCTAGATAATTAGTGTTTAACATGCAAGTAAACATCTTTACAACTAAGAATGAGGGATTACAGCCGTTGTTGTCCGCTCCTTCGCTTCATAAGCTCGGGGTAGAAGTACGTTCGCCATGATCCATGATCTCCCGGACTCAAGAGAAGATCCACAACCCGAATGATCCATGCTAGCTTGTAATCTTCATTTTCTCCGATGATCTACCTTGAAGTTTGTTTAACTCAAGCTCTCACTCACTAATTAAGTGAACACCCTAATCTAATTGTCTAGATTAGATGAGGATGATGAAGTAGGATTTATACTCTCTTTTATTATCAAATTCTCACACTAAATCATCACTAAAGAAAAACCTAGAAAGCTTTTGTGAGCTCAAGGAAGAAGAAGATGAAGGAATATCCTTTTGTGATGAATAATGAAAATGTAATAATGATTACAAATGCAACCATGGTTCAATATGAGAAAGCTAACCCATGTAGAGATTTAACCTAGGGTGAAGGGTTTGGGTTGGGTTAGAAATATCTAGCAAAATATCAACAATAATATCTTTGCTAGAAACAAAGTAAAAACCTTCTCGAAACCTAATGAAAGAGCTAACCCAAATCAAACCCTAACCATGTTTAATCTCCACTAAACATGTTGCATTAGCAATCATAACATGTTACAATATTATATATCACATATATATGTTAGTGTATATGCCTTAGGGGCCATTATTGTATCATACTAGATTGTATATTACTTAATGGAAGCTTGGGATATTCACAGTTATATATATACAGTCTTGCTAAAAATGGTAGTATGCTACTTGGTTTGAGTCTACTTTAATATGTGCATATGTTTCTTGTAACGTATCACTTATACATATTAGTAGAGCCCATAGGATCTTTGCTTGATTACCAGCGTCGTGATGGCAATCACACTAGTGGGGGCTGGGTAGTCTGTAAGCAACATCCTATACAGGTCCCTGGTAGTTGGATTATCGAGATAGGGCATCGATATTCCGGAGTAGACTAAGTGTATACGCTTCTCATCCCAGTTGGGGAGATGGTCTGTCCCACAGCCATCAGTACGTCGTACTAGAGATAGTATACAGGTGCTCGTTAGGTTACGGGTACACCGGACAGGACTCGCCGTGGAACTGATTGGTTGGTATTGTACCCATCGTCAGTTATCAGTTCCCAGGTGACATGAGTACAGCATAGTCCGCAGACTTGACACTGCTGCTTCGCCTCGAGTGTGTCCCACTGTTCTTAGATTGCTACCCTACCATGGCTCAAAGGAGTCGTGCAAACAGGTAGCAGTTGGGTGCAGTCCCGAGCACTTGGTGGCAGTGACAGTTAGATAGGATTTGTCTCTCCCGGTATTGGGAGTTGATATCGCGCTGTGTCAGAGAGCCATTACGCAAAGTCCCTGGCCAGGGCAAGGGAGATATACTGGTAGGTTCCAGTAGCTTCTCTGGGCGTAATGGGCTTCGCTCCGACACGACTTATACAGCTATTAGGGGACTGACGCTTGCCGCCCCCTAGGCTTGATATGCGATAGTCTTAGGCGAACAGACCGGACTGTACGGAGATTGTCACATCAGGCTCAGTGGGAGTTCGGATGATTTACCTCATCGGCCTTCTTATCGACATCTACCTGGGGACCGTTACGTACAGCTAGTACCGCTTGCGGTCTGTGGTTAAACCCACTGCCAGCGTAGTGTCGAGTCTTTAGAGTCCCACACAGAGAGTCTCCCTGCTCCAGGCGAAACGATATAGAGGTCGTATGGTTTTACGACAAGCGTTCGGATGCGTACGTGTGTTTTCGCACGTACGACTTTTCGGACAGTTTATACTAGCCGGCTTTGGTTTAAGCCAGATTCTAGTATAAGGTTATTGGATTTATACAGTCTAAAGTTTTTCCGTGTTTTCACGGATTGGAGGGGCGTTCTCGTAATTTGTCGAGAAGGTTCTAGAAGAGTGGTGACATGAGGGGTTGAGGTGGCTTTTTCATGATTACTTTGTGTGACTCATTTATATGATTCATCATATCATTAATGCTTCATTAATGATCTAATGACTCACATGATGAATCACTCTCCTTGATTAAATGAAACATGATGAATAATCAATTAATTGATATTATTTGATAATTCATTATGTATCATATATTCAAGTGAGAAGGATTTTATCTGATGATATTCATTTCTCATCTCCTCCTTCTCTCTCCTCAAGCTCACTCTCTCTTGAAACCCTAACCCTAACCTCTCATGTGTTGAGATCAAGGGTTAGCTAGACTAAAACATCCATAACCTCACTCTATATTCCCTAGGTAGCTTAGATTAGCACCTTAAGCAACCTAGTTATCTCAAGTTTTAGATTTAGCTTGGCGTAGGAGCTTTCGGGTGGATCGTCTTTGATTCGAGGAGGCCGTGAAGTTGCCGATGTTCCAAGGAGCCTACGAGGAGTGGAGGACAGCGATGAAGACCCGAAGGACATGTAACGTGAGGTATAACTCCGGTACCGAGTAGTTAAACCTCTAGTATAACGTTAGCAATGGTTTAGATTACGATTCATGCGCTCAAGTCCGTGTTACGAAGCTTTGATAATCGTTTTTCATATATTCCGCCTCCCCGCAAGTTAGTGGGGTGCGTGACATGGACTTACAGTGGTATCAGAGCCAACTAAACCATTACTAGCTTGTTAGCAATTGATTAGAAGTTCGATCGACGAAAAACACGGAAAACAAAACCCTATTCTGTAAATTTTAAATGTGTCGCAAAAATTTTTGGACATACCTTAAAATTCACAGCAGGGAATTATAAGAAATCTGGGAAAATTCGAGGAGGCAACTCGACTAAACGGCCGCGTTTCCGCGGCAACAGAGAGCTTTTTCCGCGGAACCGCCGCCGAGTCAACGCCGAGTTGACTCGGAGTTTCACAGTAATTCATAATTTTGGGTTTTTTTTTTCTGCATATACTGTTTCTGCCCAGGTTGCCTCTGTGATGATTTGCTTTTGGGGTAGACACGGATATAGGTAATCGATCGATGTTCTAAACTATTTGCTAATTGGATCTTTATCTGTAATGTTTAATGTGTTCGTAAACCTCCCCTAACTGCTAGTATGTCAGTTATCAGGGGGTTGCACATTTCTGTAATGGATTTTATCTGTTTGTGTATATAAACTGTATTGGACTGTTGTGGTGAAGAGCCGGGTTTAGTGATGGGTTATTGTATTAATTCATTCGATGTAATTGTAATAAGTTGTAATATTATTTTGCGGGGCACATCCAGGTTGCGGTTGTAGCCACCGTTGTATTATTTCTTTTTACTGTTTTTGCTCCTAGGATAGGCCCAAGGTGGGGTGCACAAACTACCGGGTATTTTGAAGTGTTGAGGCAGACCGCTTCACTTCTGGTACTTGGCGGGTAGTTTGCCGTACCCGTAGGGGTCTAGGGTGGGGTAATGGCTATTCATCACAACTGTGTAATCCGTCTTTCATTGCAGGCTCAAAGAAACGCGGATTACTTGCATATCCAATAATGTTTATCTGTGATCTGGAATGCTTATTATTGCGTCTGACGAATGTACAATATCTATATATAAATAGCTATTAGACGTCACTTATGTTTTACACCCGCGCTAGCCCAGCCCCCGCTCTGTCGTTAGTTAAGTAACCTAACGGGTGATGACGGGACCCCGTGGCGAATGCGGATGGCATAAGAGGACGTGGTATTTTCGTTGTTTTCTGCAATGATAAGATTAAATGATGGGACGCATTATTATAATGCAAAGAAAATAAACCAAAGTTTAATCGTTGGAACAAATTTAAAAGAAACCACTCGGTTATTTTAAAAGAGCAGAATTTTTTTTAATTGCGGAGCATTAGCCACTCCTTTTAAAAAATATCAGGTTCCTTCGATTATATCAAGTTCACTACGTTCACGGTTTTGCCAAAACCATTCGTAGCCCTCCGTCATTTCATATAGATAGTCAATAGTATTCAAGCTGTGTTTGTTGACTAAAGTCAAGGCACAGTGTTTGGTAGCTGTTGGATATTTATATGCAGCATAGATAGATGCGTTGGTTTGGGACAGTCGTATTACCTTGTTGACTAAAGTCAAGGGTATGTACGGGTGGGTTCAAATTAACCTGGACAATGACGGGTAGAACTTGACATGTGACTTATGATTTGTTGACTAAAGTCAAGGTCATAAGAGCATGGGGCAAAAATCCATATCGGGAGACTCAAAAGAAACTGAAATTTGCAGACAGATGCATACCATTTTGGAGTTTGATGAATGTTGGTAGGATTCCTTCAACATTATCTTACGATGATATTTTGGATCCCGATCCTACTGAGTACATGCTACTTATCAGGGGATTCGTCACTTAACGATCAATGCTATAAACCAAGTAGGTGCCAAGAAAGGTGTCAGCGGGGTTACGCCCCCAGAGAAAAGAGGTTATTTAATTAAGGAACTTCGCGAAAGCGTTGGAAAACCTCCCTCGAAGTATCGACACTGGCCTGGCTGAACGGTTAAGCAAGTATTGTACGGTGAGAATTGTCCTGGATAATTCTTCTTTTTTGGTTTGAGGAGGGATTCGAGAAACAGTGGGAGCCATCCTGTTTAGATAAATTAAACCACTCTAAACTTGCAAGAGCATCATGCTAATAGTATCTTCTTCTCTCTCTTAAAATTGCAGCGACCCTGTGACCACACATAGGTTACATCTAGATAATAATTTGACTGAATCTGACTCATATGACTGGCAAAAGTCTGTCCAGATGTCCATTGCCTATGACAAGCTGGACCACCCTATTGAGGGACATTCCTATTACTATGGGATTGGGCATTGGCAGAGTGATTGCAGGGCTTTAGAAGCCAGTAGCCAGGATACGAAGCATGTTGTGGCTTCGACTTCGGGTGTGTTTATGATAGAAAACTGTATGTCAGTTAACCCTACTTCCTGGGTATTAGATACCGGATCAGGAACTCACATCTGTAATTCATTACAGGCTCTGAGAAATCGTAGGGTTATCGGGATAGGAGATATGACCCTCACAGTTGCTAACGGAATGAGCATGAACGCTGAATCCGTAGGGGAATATCATCTTGGGATGACAACTGGGCAGATATTGATTCTGCGTAACTGTTTTTATGTACCGGGTACGACTTGTAATATCATATCTGTACCCTTACTTTCTAAGGAAGGATATGATTTTACTTTTACAAGAGATGTGGTTCACATCCACCTAAATCAAGATTTGATTGGGTCAGGTACATTAGAGAACGGAATATACGTATTAAATCAAGCTCAGATTTTCAGTATCCAAAACGCACTTAAAAGAAAGTCTCCGGAAACAAATCAGGCTTTCTTATGGCATTGTAGACTAGGTCACATCAATGAGAGGAGGTTGACTAAGTTACATAAAGAAGGATATTTGAATCCGTTCGAATATCAATCTTATGCTGCTTGTGAATCTTGTCTCATGGGAAAGATGACAAAAACTCCGTTCTCTGGACACGGAGTAAGAGCAAGCGAGCTCTTGGGACTCGTACACAGTGATGTGTGCGGTCCAATGTCTACACATGCGCGAGGTGGTTATTCCTACTTCATTACTTTTACGGATGATTTCTCTAGGTATGGATATATCTTCTTGATAAAGCATAAATCCGAGGCCTTTGAGAAATTCCAAGAATACAAGAATGAAGTAGAAAAACAAACCGGCTAAAGTATCAAGACACTGAGATCTGATCGAGGTGGTGAATACTTAAGTGCCGAGTTCCTAGGTTACTTAAAAGAGAATGGAATTCTCTCTCAGCTTAGTCCTCCATACACACCACAACAGAACGGTGTATCGGAGAGACGGAATCGAACCCTATTGGATATGGTACGATCCATGATGAGTAACGCTGAGTTGCCACGATCATTCTGGGGATATGCACTAGAATCAGCTGCATATCTTTTAAACCGAGTTGCAACCAAGACTGTGCCTACCACATCATATCAGATGTGGAGTGGGAAGAAACCCTGTCTTAAGTATCTTAAGACATGGGGATGTCCGGCTTTTGTAAAGAAGCAGCATGCGGACAAGCTCGAGGCACGCTCAGTACTATGTAAGTTTGTGGGATATCCAAAGAACTCCATGGGATATTGTTTCTATTACGCAGAGGAACAAAAGCTCTTTGTTTCTCAACATGCCCGCTTCTTGGAAACTGAGTTTTTAGAAAATCAGAAGAGTGGGAGCATAGTAGAACTGGAAGAAATTCTAGAACCACAAACTGTTACTGAAAGTATGGTAGAACCAGAAGGTTCAGGAGAACAGGACATCCCGACGCCACTCCGCAAGAGTAGTAGGCAATCTCATCCGCCCGAGAGATACTACGGTTTTCTCATAGACGGGGATAGAGAGGATTGCACTATTGAATATGATGAGCCTACTAGCTTCCAGCAAGCCATTCAGAGCGATGACTCGGTAAAATGGCTAGATGCAATGTGGACCGAAATGGAGTCCATGTACACCAACAAAGTATGGATTTTGGACATTGCTCCAGATGGGGTAAAACCCGTAGGATGCAAATGGATCTTCAAAAAGAAGATTGGTGTAGATAGACAGGTTGAAACCTATAAGGCTAGACTTGTTGCAAAGGGTTTCGGTCAAAGACCTGGTTTGGACTATGACGAAACCTTTTCTCCAGTAGCTATGCTTAAATCTATTCGGGTCCTTCTTGCTATTGCTGCTTTCTACGATTATGAAATCTGGCAGATGGACGTAAAGACGGCCTTTCTAAATGGAAATTTGGAAGAAAGCGTCTATATGGATCAGCCAGAAGGATTCATTCAGAGTGGGAGCAGCGGTAAAGTATGCAAGTTACTTAAGTCCATTTATGGACTAAAGCAGGCATCACGGAGTTGGAACATCTGTTTTGATGATGCTGTCAAAGAATTTGACTTTATCAAAAATCCAGATGAACCATGCATATACAGTAAGATTGTAGGGAGAGCTGTAGTATTCCTCGTCTTGTACGTGGATGACATTCTCCTAATAGGAAATGATATTCCTATATTACAGTCAGTCAAAAGATTCTTGTCACATAAATTCTCCATGAAAGACTTGGGTGATGCCACCTACATTCTGGGGATCCAGATCTATCGTGATAGATCAAAAAGGATATTGGGACTTTCACAGTCCAGGTACATAGACACCATAGTGAAGAGATTCAGTATGGAAGATTCTAAGCGCGGTAACCTACCGGCTTGTCACGGAATCACCTTCTCAAAAGATATGTCTCCCAAGACTAATTTGGAAAGGGATCGCATGTCGATTATACCCTACGCTTCTGCAGTAGGCTCTATAATGTATGCGATGTTATGTACCAGACCAGATGTAGCATACGCATTGAGCGTAGTAAGCCGGTATCAAGCAAACCCAGGGGAGAACACTGGATAGCTGTAAAGAACATTCTCAAGTACCTGAGGAGGACTAAGGAGATGTTCTTGGTATATGGCGGAAAAGACCTTCAGATGGAGGCCTTTGCCGACTCCGGCTTCCAGAGTGACAAAGATGACTCCAAATCTATGTCAGGTTTTGTCTTCACCCTCAATGGAGGGGCGGTCTGTTGGAAGAGTTCCAAACAGGAGACCGTTGCAGACTCAACGATGGAAGCAGAGTACATAGCTGCTTGCGATGCCGCAAAAGAAGCAGTCTGGATGAAGAAGTTCCTCACAGAACTTCAGGTGGTTCCTACCAGTGTTGATCCAATACCTCTGTATTGTGACAACAACGGCGCTATAGCTTTAGCGAAGGAACCCAGGTCCCATCAGAAGTCCAGACACATCTTAAGGCGGTATCACCTGATCAGGGAGATCATAGATCGCCGGGAGATCGAGGTGAAGAGAGTAAAGACGGAGGATAACATTGCTGATCCATTCACAAAGGCCATTCCTCAGACGCAGTTCGAGAGGCTATTCGAGATGATAGGTCTACGATATGCCAGCTCATGGCCCTAGTGCAAGTGGGAGATTGTTAGTGTATATGCCCTAGGGGCCATTATTGTATCATACTAGATTGTATATTACTTAATGGAAGCTTGGGATATTCACAGTTATATATATACAGTCTTGCTAAAAATGGTAGTATGCTACTTGGTTTGAGTCTACTTTAATATGTGCATATGTTTCTTGTAACGTATCACTTATACATATTAGTAGAGCCCATAGGATCTTTGCTTGATTACCAGCGTCGTGATGGCAATCACACTAGTGGGGGATGGGTAGTCTGTAAGCAACATCCTATACAGGTCCCTGGTCGTTGGATTATCGAGATAGGGCATCGATATTCCGGAGTAGACTAAGTGTATACGCTTCTCATCCCAGTTGGGGAGATGGTCTGTCCCACAGCCATCAGTACGTCATACTAGAGATAGTATACAGGTGCTCGTTAGGTTACGGGTACACCGGACAGGACTCGCCGTGGAACTGATTGGTTGGTAATATACCCATCGTCAGTTATCAGTTCCCAGGTGACATGAGTACAGCATAGTCCGTAGACTTGACACTGCTGCTTCACCTCGAGTGTGTCCCACTGTTCTTAGATTGCTACCCTACCACGGCTCAAAGGAGTCGTGCAAACAGGTAGCAGTTGGGTGCAGTCCCGAGCACTTGGAGGCAGTGACAATTAGATAGGATTTGTCTCTCCCGGTATTGGGAGTTGATATCTCGCTGTGTCAGAGAGCCATTACGCAAAGTCCCTGGCCAGGGCAAGCGTGATATACTGGTAGGTTCCAGTAGCTTCTCAGGGCGTAATGGGCTTCGCTCCGACATGACTTATACAGCTATTAGGGGACTGACGCTTGCCGCCCCCTAGGCTTGATATGCGATAGTTTTAGGCGAACAGACCGGACTGTACGGAGATTGTCACATCAGGCTCAGTGGGAGTTCGGATGATTTACCTCATCGGCCTTCTTATCGACATCTACCTGGGGACCGTTACGTACAGCTAGTACCGCTTGCGGTCTGTGGTTA
This sequence comes from Agapanthus africanus, assembly GCA_030015575.1. NCBI lineage: Eukaryota > Viridiplantae > Streptophyta > Magnoliopsida > Asparagales > Amaryllidaceae > Agapanthus > Agapanthus africanus. The sequence goes on along the minus strand of CM057339.1, from coordinate 465,604,508 downwards.
AACCCACTGCCAGCGTAGTGTCGAGTCTTTAGAGTCCCACACAGAGAGTTTCCCTGCTCCAGGCGAAACGATATAGAGGTCGTATGGTTTTACGACAAGCGTTCGGATGCGTACGTGTGTTTTCGCACGTACGACTTTTCGGACAGTTTATACTAGCCGGCTTTGGTTTAAGCCAGATTCTAGTATAAGGTTATTGGATTTATACAGTCTAAAGTTTTTCCATGTTTTCACGGATTGGAGGGACGTTCTCGTAATTTGTCGAGAAGGTTCTAGAAGAGTGGTGACATGAGGGGTTGAGGTGGCTTTTTCATGATTACTTTGTGTGACTCATTTATATGATTCATCATATCATTAATGCTTCATTAATGATCTAATGACTCACATGATGAATCACTCTCCTTGATTAAATGAAACATGATGAATAATCAATTAATTGATATTATTTGATAATTCATTATGTATCATATATTCAAGTGAGAAGGATTTTATGTGATGATATTCATTTCTCATCTTCTCCTTCTCTCTCCTCAAGCTCACTCTCTCTTGAAACCCTAACCCTAACCTCTCATGTGTTGAAATCAAGGGTTAGCTAGACTAAAACATCCATAACCTCACTCTATATTCCCTAGGTAGCTTAGATTAGCACCTTAAGCAACCTAGTTATCTCAAGTTTGAGATTTAGCTTGGCGTAGGAGCTTTCGGGTGGATCGTCTTTGATTCGAGGAGGCCGTGAAGTTGCCGATGTTCCAAGGAGCTACGAGGAGTGGAGGACAGCGATGAAGACCCGAAGGACATGTAACGTGAGGTATAACTCCGGTACCGAGTAGTTAGACCTCTAGTATAACGTTAGCAATGGTTTAGATTACGATTCATGCGCTCAAGTCCGTGTTACGAAGCTTTGATAATCGTTTTTCATATATTCCGCCTCCCCGCAAGTTAGTGGGGTGCGTGACATGGACTTACAATATAATATATATTTGTAACAAAAGAAAATAATACAATTAACATATATCGCATATATATCAATGTATTATCCGGTGAGAAAATGAATCAATAAAGTGAGCCAATATCAGGTAATGTAATGCAATATATCATATACATAATTGTAAATTAAATTATCGGATCAACACTTGATCCGACAATCCGGCTATATCGAATATAACTGACTATTATATCATGTACCAATTCATCGAATCAACACTTGATCCGATGACCCGGCTCATATCAAAATATCGCGAGAATATAATACGGTATCTCATATCGCATTATCCTATGTCCTGCACATATCACATATGTGCTCCTTCTCTATTTTTCCTGAGTCAAGAAAGCTCTGTGTAGGACTCTAAAGAATCATCAATACGCCGGTAGCAGGTGATGATCATTTCAAACACCCACAAGCTGCAAGCGGTCAGCTAAACGTAACAGCCACCCAGGTATTGAGCGATCAGAAGATTAATAAGCGAGCCTGTACATTCTCCTGTGAATCCAATCAATAACGCTCACATACAGTCCGGTCTCTTCGTCTGATATGTCGCATATCTAGTTTAGGGGAGGTATACGTCAGACCCCAGTAACCGATAAGCCGTGTCAATGTGAGGCTCATAACAGGTCGAGAAACTACTGATAACACTTACCAGTAGTACTGTATATCAGCCCTGGCCAGGGACTTCCAGTTATAGCCAATCGAACACAGCACAACATCAACTCTCTATACCGAGAGAGACGATTCCCCTCCTATCGCTCATTGCTTCCATGTGATTCGGGACTATACCCAAAAGCCACCGTTTTGCACGCCCTCTTGGACGTGGTATGGTGCAAATCAAAGCACAGTGGGAATCACACAAGACTCTATGACGATCTCGGGTCTACAGACTACCCTGTACCAATGTCACCAGAGAACTGCCATCTGACGTGAGGTATATACCATCTGGGTGTTCTCGGCGAGTCCGTCCAGTGTACCCAGTCACTACTGAGCACCCGCACTCCATCCTTGATGTCAAACACCGATGGATATGGGATCATCCATCGCCCATAATATAGGTCAAGATGCGTATACGCTAGTCTACTCTGGTGTATCGATGCCCTGTCTCGATATACCCTCGACTAGGAACAGTTATAGGATGTACTAATCGACTACAGTGGCCCTACTAGTATGATCTCATCATAGTCCCAGTAGTCGAGTACAGATCCTAAGGGCTTTATCAACATGTGAGAGTAAGACAATAAACTAATATAAGTCATGTTAAGATAAAGTGAAACCAAATAGTATGCTATCATGATGAGCAAGAAAGTCCTCTCTATATATATCCAAGCATCCATTATAATATACATCATATGTACAACAATGGCCTCTAGGGCATATACATAACTAACAATTCTACAAGGAATACCGCTTTGCAAAGCAACAACTAGAGCCACCTGTTTTTGAAAATTCAATTCCACAACATCTTTAGGTTTCTTTTCATTCATTAATCTCATTAATGAAGTCCCATATTTTAAGTTAACTAAGCATCACAGATAAATACAACGTACGCTTATGCAATCAGCATTCGCCTCGATGTCCAGTCATGCACCGTTAGGTTAGGTAACTAACGGCAGAGCGGGGTAGGGCTAGCGTGGGTGTACAACATAGGCAATGTCTATATAATATATCACATATACTATATACAGTATCTAACTCAACATATACAGTGATCACATCACAGAATATCGCAGCATAACACAACATATGAAATATTATATATACTAGGATTTTCGGGTTTTAAATTAATCCAGTATAAAACCTGGATTCCACGGTCGTGATGAATAGCCAAACCCACATCCCTAGACCCCTACGAGAGCGGCAAGCAATCCTACCAATTCTAGAGTTAGGAGACCCGGTCTCGACTCCTCGAGATGGTCTCCCACTGGACCCTAGAACCCGGTTACTTGTGCTCCCCGCCTTGGGTCTATCCTAATGCGGAAAAGTAAATAATATACAATGGTGACATCATCGTCAACCCGGAAGTGCCCCAATAAAAGAATATTACATACAAGCTTTACATGAATGAAAATGTAAAACTCTCACCTCACATAAAAAACCCTGGCTATTCAAAACACGACGATCCAATATAAAATATCACAGCAACACATTACATCGCATGTCATCAACATAAGTAAATATGCGTATCCCAATTGTCGTTGACATATAGCAACGAAACCGGCGATACACCATATATTACACTTACGGTCGCATAAAAGAAAGTAAAACTACAAAAGTTGGAATCTGCAACCACCTTAGACATCATAAACCCAATGTATCACATACTTTGGATTTCATGCCCAACCAAATTAATTCCTTAAACATCACATGCCTAACAATTATAAACCCCGCATTTTAGTCTCGATCTCGAAAACACTTTTCAATATCAAGTCGGGCAATTCAAAACAATTCCCGACAACCTGATCAAATGCTCGTCGGAAACTTTAGTAGATGGACGCACCCCCCGATGGCGTCGACGATGTGCACTAAGGCGGAACACCGCGGCTGCGAGCACCCGAATGGATACTTTTGGTGACGGAGTTCTCCTACAGTCACTTGGTCGGGGCTATGGGGCGTGGCTATCTAATAAGGTTACCCGGCGAGTATCCGCGTACGCTACGTGATTGCGACGGACTTTTGATCACATCAAAATCCCGTTGCAACCGATTAAATGAGACTAAATTCCTAGATTTATAAAATTCAAATTAGTTTTCTTGTGGATTCCAAGTATTGTATCCCATCACAAGATATCAGGACGAAGTTAAACTTTTCAATCGATTCATCAAAGTCCCACAAGTCCTCGATAGCTCAACACTTGAGCACAGTTCAAAAATACCCAGAACAAGCCGCAGTACTTATGCTCCGGTAGTAGAAGGGCAGACCTAAGCCTCATTAATGGCACCACAGAACTGCCACAAACCCTAAGGTTTGAAAGCGTTTCCATGGTCATTATGTCAAGTTAGGGTTTCATTCTTCTAGAGAGTTCACAGAATTACTTGCATGATTTTCTGAATACGCTAAACATAGAAAAATGAGTTTTTGACATTCGATCGAACTGTTTAACTTCGCCTAGACAATATGTGAAAAAGCCGAAACAATGTTAAAACTACGAATACGAAACTCTCCGAATTGCTTATAGTGTAAGATCACATCTCATGCAAAATTAGAAAAAACAAACAACACCTGAAACACCAAAACCCAGTGCTTGGAACACACATAAAAATTCAAGACATGACTCCAAGGTCTGGCCGAGGAGCTCGGATTTTGACAAGGTGTGGCCGGCCATGTTAGGCCTAAATTGCTTCAATTTTCTTTTGTGTTCATGTTATATCTCATATAACCTTCTACAGTTGTTTTAAAAAAAAATTTGTGGACCTTTTAAACTCGACAGAAACTACATTTTCGTGTTTCAAGTTTCGGAGTAGTTTCAGTTTCGTTATCTTAACAAAATCTGTCTAATTTTCTAGCATGACTCTGATACCAATGCAGTGTTTCCTAGCACGGCAGCAAGGATTCGGGAGGCATCTTCCATGCCAAATTAAAATTTTAGCCCTTCTAGCTAACCCTAACGTAGAATCGTATACTAGAAAAAGCGATGCATCGCTATGCACACATCTTTGCAACTAAAGTGAACAAGGAATACATGCTTTGTAGACTGGTCCTTCACTTCAATAGCTCAGTGTAGTAGTCCCTTCACTGCGATCATGAACCCCCGAACTCTAGAGAGGCTCCAATGAAGAAATGATCAAGCTTGTATCGAAGTCTTCGAGGCCGAAGATGATCTACGTCGAGGAGACACTAAGCCATGCTATCTCTTCACTAATTGTGGAATTAGTGAAGTAAATGCCCTATACTAAATGACAAGTAGTAGAGGATGATGAAGTAGGGATTTTGCTCACATTAGAAATGATTTTGTAACATATTTTCTCCATTTTCCATTGAAGCTAGAAAGCTTGAGAGGAAGAAGAAGTAGAAAACTCTCATGATAATTATCAAGTGAAGAGTGAGGCAACCATGGGTGAGTTAAGCATCATATACTTAACCTTTGTAGAGAGTTAACCATGGCTAGGTTTAATGGTTGGGTTTATAAATATCTTTAAGTAAAACAAAACAAGTGGACTTGGTCACGAATCTACAAGCTTCTACAAGCTTATGAGCCATGAAAAAATCATTTAGTTTTTGAATTACTTAATCCATTAAAAACCCTAGGATTAAACCAAGCATGGTGTAAGTCATACACAGACCCAAGTTGCATGTATCATCAAGCATGACACAATAATATGTACAATAATATATATCACATATATACATATGCACAAATCAAGTGAGAAAATAAATCTTAAGTGAATGAATATTAGTTAATGCAACTTAATATATGAAATATATAATTATACATTAAATAATTAAATCAACACTTGATTTAATAATCAGGCTATATCACATATAACCGACTAATATCAAATGTAACAACTTATCGAATCAACACTTGATCCGATAACCTGACTATATCACATATAACTGACCTATGTCACAAATCGCGAGAATAGAATACGGTATCTCATATCGTATTAATCTCGGTCCTGCACATATCACATATGTGCTACTACTTCGTTTCGCTTGAGCCAGGAAATCTCTGTGTAGGACATTAAAGTAGGTGATGATCATATCAAACACCCAAAAGTCGGAAGCGGTCTGCTAAACGTAATTGTAAGTCGATGTTCAACACCCCGATACTTATGGGGAGGCGGAAATATGAATAACAATCTTGTTCTATGGCTAAACATCGAATAACCGTACGAATCGTTTGCTAAACAAGTTTTAACAAATGCTATAGTGTTCTAAACTACTATGTTAAGAGATTATACCAAACGGTTCTAGTCCTTCGTCTTAATGTTATCTACGGCCTCTTTGGATCTCCACGTCCTCTTCGGCTTTCCTCCATGATAGACGATCCACCCGAGAACCCTAATCCAAGCTATAGCCTCTAAACTTGAGGTTACTTAGTTTCTCTAGTTGCTAAATAGAGTAGCTAAGGTGATGTTGTTAGTATGTATGCCCTAGAGGCCATTACTGTATCATACTAGTTTGTATATTACTTGATGGAAGCTTGGGATATTCACAGTTGTATATACAATCTTGCTCGAAATGGTAGTATGCTACTTGGTTTGTCTCTGCTTTAATATGTGCATGTGTTTCTTTTAGCATATTGCAGATATACATATTAGTAGAGCCCTTAGGATCATTGCTTGATTACCAGCGTTGTGATGGCGCTCACACTCGTGGGAGCTTGGTGATCTATAAGCACATCCTTATACAGGTCCCTACTTGTTGGACTATCGAGACAGGGCATCGATACTCCGGAGTAGACTAGCGTATGCGCTTCTCATCCCAGTGTGGGAGACGGTCTGTCCCACAGCCGTCAGTACGTCGTACTTAAGATAGTATACGGGTGCTCGTTAGGTTACGAGTACACTGGACAGGACTCGTCGGGAACTGTTGGTTGGTATTATACCTATCGTCAGTTATCAGTTCCCAGGTGACATGAGTACAGCTTAGTCCGTTGACTTGACACTGTCACTTCGCCTCGAGTGTGTTCCCACTGCACTTTGATTACTACCCTACCACGGCTCAAAGGAGTCGTGCAAACAGGTAGTTTTTGGGTGCAGTCCCGAAGCACTTGGAGGCAGTGACGGTTAGACAGGATTCGTCTCTCCCGGTATTGGGGGTTGACATCGCACTGTGTCCAGGAGAGCCATTACACGAGTAGTCCCTGGCCAGAGCAAGCGAGATATACTGGTAGGTTTCCAGTGTTATCTCATGTTGTTCTGGGCTTCACTCCGACACGACTTGTACCGCTATTAGGGGACTGACGTTCATCGCCTCCCTAGGCCCGCCATGCGATGTATCAGACGAACAGACCGGACTGTACGGAGACTGTCACATACAGGCTCAGTAGGTGTTCAGATGGGGTTCACCTCGTCAGTCTTCTTATCGACTTCTACCTGGGGACCGTTACGCACAGCTAGTGCCGCTTGCTGTCTGTGGTTAAACCCACTGCCAGCGTAGTGTCGAGTCTTTAGTGTCCCACACAGAGAGCTATTCGCCTTTAGGCAAAATGAGTAGAGGTCGCATGGTTTTGCGACAGGGTTCGTTCGCATCCGCGCACTTGTGCACGTTTGCTGTCCGGACAGGCTATACTAGAGGGCTTTGGTTTAAGCCGGATCCTAGTATATGATTCGGGATTGGTTTTTCTCATTGTATGCGTGTTCCTCGGATCACGAATGCGGGTGCGTATGCACAGTTGTTTGAGACAGAGGGAGAGGACCTTGATTAGGGTTAATGGCTATTGTCATTTTATTAACCCTAATGCTTATGTGTGTATTATAGTTAATTGATAATTAGTTTAATAATTGTTCATGGTTATGGTTGTTGACCATTTGACCTCCTTGACTTGTTGACCTAGGTTGACACTTTGACCATCATCATTTCTTTTGGAAGATGCTTTTTGATCCTTGCAAATTGAAATGATTATGGTCATGTCATAATTAACCATGACAATTATCTAGCTAATTATTTAATTAAAATAATATACACATATTAGTGAGAATGGTTCACAGAATTCTCATTCTATCATTTCATTTCTCTCTCTTGTTCTTCCTCTCCCTCAAGCTCTCCCCTCTCATGTGTTGAGAAACACTTGAGCTTGAGAAAAACCCTCTCTTGATCATCTCTACTCTCACCTAGGGTTGAAGGACTAGCACTTCTTGAACCCTAGTTACTTCTAGCTTGGAGTTGAAGCCAAAGGTTGAGGCTTTCGGGTGGATCTTTCTTCGGCGTGAGAAGACGAGCAAGGTGACCTCCTTCCACCACTCCAAGGAGCAAGGAGAGAAGGACATAAAGCCCAAGGTATAACCTTTCTAGCACTTAGCTAGTTTTTAGTTAGCTTTAGCAAGTTTTTGTTCAGCAAAGTTCCTTACAAGTCTAGTCCATGTTGCCTTGGTTGATAAAAATCCGATTTTTATTCCGTTTTCCGCCTCCCCGTAAGTACCAAGGTGGGCAACGTGGACTTACAGTGGTGTGAGAGCCTAACTAAACATAAACTAACTAGGTAGTAGAGTGTGTCGAAGTTCGAAACGGAAAAATCGAAAAACCAAGTTTCAAAAACCCTAAGTTTCTGTTAAATTTTTTTCTGTTCAAAATAAAATTTGTCATACTCCAAAAATCATCTCAGGGTTTTTTGAAGAAAGCCACCGAAAACGAGCCAGTGACTCGACCAAAGAGCCGCGGTTCCGCGGCAATAGCCAGCTATTGCCGCGCAACCGCGGCCGTCTTGGTGAGTCACTGGGTCGATTTTGGTGCAGTGTTTTTCTGGATTGGTTTTGTGATTTTTAAGATGGTTTGTATGTGCCCAGATTTTCCAGAATAGAAATTTATTTTTGAGGGCCTATAAATCCGTATTTTTTTTCGAACTTCAATACACTTTGACTATAAAGGTTATATCTATGATGTTTATATCTATTGAACGTCGGCTAATCGCTATATGTCGATTAGTCGGGGTTATACATATCTGTGATCTATGATTGATGATGGTATGTGTATATTAATGGGTTGGATTGTCGCGGGTGAATAGCCGGGTTGGATGTGAGATGAGTGTTGCTTTTTCTTTCATTCATTGTAAATTTGTAAATTGATGTAATATTATTATTTGTATTTCCGCACAACCGGGTCAGGGTTGTAGCCGTTATTGTATAATTCTTTTTACTGTTTTTGATCCTAGGATAGACCCATGGAGGGGGTGCACAAACTACCGGTATCTCGAAGTGCCGAGTGGCCTACTCACGGTGTAGAGGGAGGTTGCTTCGCTTCGGGTACTTGGCGGGTAGTTTGCCGCACCCGTAGGGATCTTGGGTAGGGTATTGGCTATTCACCGCGACCGTGTAATCCGCTTTTCGTTGCAGGCTCGAACGGATTGCGGATTCCTAGTATATCCAATGTATTCATCTGTGATCTGTAATGTCTATCATTGCTATATATTTATATATGATAACTATTTAGGCGTTGCTTATGTTTTACAGCCGCGCTAGCCCAGCCCCCGCTCTGTCGTTAGTTAAGTAGCCTAACGGGTGATGACGGGGCCCCGTGGCGATTGCGAATGGCATAAGCGTACGTCATATTTTGGTTGTTTTCTGCAATGGTAGGATTAAATGATGGGACGCATTAAAAGAACTAATGCAAGAAAATAAACCAAGTAAAAGTCGATTGGAACACTTTGAAAACCACTCGGTTCTTTTCAAAACTAAACTTTTAAACGCGGAGCTTGAACCAATCCTTTTAAAAGCTATCTCGTTCCATCGATTATATCAAGTTCACTACGTTCACGGTTTCGCCAAAACCATCCGTAGCCTTCCATCATTTCAGTTAAATATTCGGTAGTATTCAAGCTATGTATTTTGACCTCACGCCAAGGCATAGTGATTGGTAGTTGCCGGATATTTATCTGTTGCATAGATAGAATGCGTTGGTTTGAGACAGTCGTACTGCCATTTTGGCCTACGTCAAGGGTAGGTACAGGTGGGTTCAAATTAACCAGGATAATGATGGGAAGAACTTGACATGTGACTTATGACATTTTGACCCCACGCCAAGGTCATAAGAGCATGGAGCAAAAATCCACATCGGGAGTTTCATAAGTACTGAAACTTGCTAGCGCTGCATACCATTTGGAGTGTGATAATTCTGGTAGGATTCCTTCGGTTTTATCACGCGATGATATTTGGATCCCGATCCTACTGTGTGTATATGCTAATCCTCGGGAAAACACTCAGTTAACGATCAATGCTATAAACTTAGTAGGTGTCTAGAAAGGTGTTAGCGGGGCTACGCCCACAGGGAAAATAAGTTACTTAATTAAGGAACTTCGCGAAAGCGTTGGAAAACCTCCCTCAAAGTACCGACACTGGCCTGGCTGAATGGTTAAGCAAGTATTGTACGGTGGGATTGATCCTGACTAATCCTTTCTTTACGGTTTGAGAAGGGATTCGAGAGACAGTGGGAGCCATCTAGTTTAGACAAACTAAAAGCCACTCTAAACTTGCAAGAGCATCATGCTAAAGTGTTTCTTTTCTCTCTCCTAATTGCAGCGACCATTCAACATGACCAGACTTAAGTTATTACTAGATAAAAACATATTGACAGGGCCAAACTATAAAGATTGGCTCAGGAATATCAAGATGGCAATCACTTACGACAAGTTGGGGTATGTACTTACCACCAAAGCTCCCCCTGTCCCAGGTCCCACCTCCAGCGTCGCGGATAAGGAAATCCATAAGACATGGGAGATAGATTGCGCGAAGGCCAAATGCCTCGTACTTGCCTCGATGGACAACGAACATCAGAGGAGGCACGAGAATATGGACCTAGAGTCCATATTTCTCCATACAAAAGAACTGTATGGAGAGCAGTCTCGTATCGCAAGATACGAAGTGTCGAAGAAGCTATTTTCGGCAAGGTTGGCCGTCGGATCATCGGTAGCGGAACACGTGCTTAAGATGATTGGCTACATTGAAGAGCTCGCGGACCTTGGGACCACGTTGGAGAATGAACTCTATACTGATTTGATTCTCCAGTCCCTTCCTTCCACTTACGCCCAGTTTATTCTTAACTTCAACATGCAAGGAAAGGAGGTTGAACTTTCCGAGCTTCTGAACATGTCGAGGAGTGCTGAGGGCACCCTACAGAAGGGTAGGGAGACATCCACTTTGTTTGTAGGAGGATCTTCCTCTTCTAGATCCAGGGCGAAAGCCAAGGGTAAGAAGAAGAAAGCCCCCGCCAAACCAAGAGGCGGTGTCAGTAAAGTGGATACGAAGGGAAAAGGAAAAGAAACAAAGATAGCGGGAAAGCTGGTGGGGAAGGAAGAATGCTTCTATTGTCACAAAAGTGGTCACTGGAAACAGGATTGCAAGGCTTGGAAAGCCAGAACACAGGATTTGAAGTGAGTTCCAGCTTCAGCTTCAGGTGTGTATGTTATTGAAAACTGTCTATCAATAAACTCTACTTCCTGGGTATTGGATACCGGATCAAGATCTCATATCTGTAATTCTTTGCAGACGTTGAGAAAGCGTAGAATTTTGAAGGCAGGTGACATGACCCTCAGAGTTGCAAACGGTGCTAGCATGGATGCTGAGGCCGTAGGGGACTATCACCTGGGATTGTCTGATGGACATTTTTTGGTTTTGCGTAGTTGTTATTATGTACCAAATGTAACCTGTAATATCATTTCTGTATCATTATTATCTAAAGAAGGTTATGAATTTGCATTTGTATGTAATGTAGTGAACATTCTCCTTAATCAAGTTTTGATTGGGTCAGGTACATTGAACAACGGTATATACGTTTTAAACCAACCACAGATTTTCAATGTCCAGCATACACACAAAAGAAAGTCTTCAGAAATCAATAAAACTTTCTTATGGCACTGTAGACTGGGTCACATCAATGAGAGAAGGTTGACTAAGTTACATGCAGAAGGATATTTGGATTCGTTCGAATATCAATCGTATGCAACATGTCAATCCTGTCTCAAAGGAAAGATGACAAAGACTCCGTTCACTAGACACGGAGTATGAGCGAGCGAGCTCTTGGGACTCGTACACAGCGACGTATGCGGTCTAATGTCTACACATGCGCGAAGCGGTTATTCTTACTTCATTACTTTTACGGATGATTTCTCAAGGTTCGGACATGTCTTCTTAATGAAGCATAAATCCGAAGCTTTTGAAAAGTTCCAGGAATATAAGAATGAAGTAGAAAAACAAACAGGCAAAAGTATCAAGGCACTGAGATCTGATCGAGGTGGTGAATATTTAAGTGCTGAGTTCCTGAGTTACTTAAAAGAGAATGGAATTCTCTCTCAGCTTACTCCTCCATACACTCCGCAACATAATGGTGTATCGAAGAGACGGAACCGAACCCTATTGGATATGGTACGGTCCATGATAAGTAACGCTGAGTTGCCACGATCGTTCTGGGGATATGCACTAGAATCAGCTGCATAACTTTTGAACCGAGTTCCCACTAAGACTGTGCCTACCACACCATATGAGTTATGGAGTGGGAAGAAACCCTATCATCAATACCTGAAGATTTGGGGATGTCCAGCTTATGTCAAAAAGCAGCATACGGACAAGCTCGAGGCACGCTCAGTACTGTGCAAGTTTGTGGGATACCCAAAGAACTCCAGGGGGTATCTTTTCTATTACGCAGAGGAACAAAAGTCCTTGTTTCTCGTAATGCCCATTTTCTGGAATATCAGTTCTTAGAAAAGGAAATAAGTGGGAGCGCGATAGAACTGGAAGAAATTCCAGAACCACAAGCTATTACTGAAAGCTTAGTGGAACCAGAGGGTTCAAAAGATCAGGACATTCCCACGCCACTCCGCAGGAGTAGTAGGCGGTCTCATCCGCCCGAGAGATACTACGGTTTTCTCATTGACGGGGATAGAGAGGATTGCATCATAGATTGTGATGAGCCTACTAGCTTCCAGCTAGCCATTCAGAGCGTCGACTCGGTAAAATGGCTGGATGCAATGCGGACCGAAATGGAGTCCATGTATACCAACAAAGTATAGAGGTTGGACATTGCTCCAGATGGGGTAAAACCTGTAGGATGCAAGTGGTTCTTCAAAAGGAAGATTGGTGTAGATGGACAGGTTGAGACCTATAAAGCTAGACTTTTTGCAAAGGGTTTTCGTCAGCGACCTGGTTTGGACTACGACGAAACCTTTTCTCCAGTAGCTATGCTGAAATCCATTCGGATCCTTCTTGCCATTGCTGCCTTCCAGGATTATGAGATTTGGCAGGTGGACGTAAAGACAGCTTTTCTAAATGGTTATTTAGAGGAGTGTGTCTATATGGACCAGCCAGAGGGTTTCATTCAGAGTGGGAGCAGCGGAAAGGTGTGCAAGTTGCTTAAGTCCATTTATGGACTAAAGCTGGCATCACGGAGTTGGAACATCAGTTTTGATGAGACGGTCAAGGAATTTGGCTTTATCAAAAATCCAGATGAACCATGCATCTATTGTAGATTTGTAGCGAGAACTGTAGTATTCCTCGTTTAATACGTGGATGACATTCTCTTGATAGGAAATGATATTCCTATGCTACAATCTGTCAAGGGGTTCTTGTCACATAGGTTCTCCATGAAACACCTGGGTGATTCCTCATACATTCTAGGTATCCGGATCTACCGTGACAGATCCAAGAGGATATTAGGACTTCCGCAGTCCAGGTACATCGACACCATACCGAAGAGATTCGGTTAGGAAGATTCCAAGCGCGGTAATCTACCAGCTTGTTACGGGATCACCCTCTCCAAAGAGATGTCTCCCAAGAATGATTTGGAGAGGGATCGCATGTCTATTATACCCTACGCTTCTGCGGTAGGCTCTATAATGTATGCGATGTTGTGTACCAGACCGGATGTGGCTTATGCACTGAGTGTGGTAAGTAGGTATCAGTCAAACCCTGGGGAGAAACATTGGATAGCAGTAAAGAACATTCTCAAGTACCTGAGAAGGACTAAGGAGATGTTCTTGGTGTATGGCGGAAAAGACCTGCAGATTGAGGCCTTTGCTGACTCCAGCTTCCAGAGTGATAAGGATGATTCCATGTCCATGTCGGGTTTCGTCTTCACACTCAATGGAGGGGCGGTGTGTTGGAAGAGTTCCAAGCAGGAAACCGTTGCGGACTCGACTATGGAAGCAGAATACATCGCTGCATCTGATGCCGCAAAAGAAGCTGTCTGGATGAGGATGTTCTTGAGAGAACTTCAGGTGGTTCCGTCCATTGTTGACCCAATACCTCTGTATTGCGACAACAACGGGGCTATAGCTTTAGCGAAGGAACCCAGGTCTTATCAGAAATCCAGACACATCTGAAGGCGGTATCACCTGATCAGGGAGATCGTGGATCGCCAGGAGATTGAGGTCCGGAGAGTTGCATCAGAAGATAACACAGCAGATCCATTCACCAAGGCCTTGCCCCAGACTCAGTTCGAGCGGCTGATCGAGATGATAGGTCTTCGATACACCAGTACATGGCCTTAGTGCAAGTGGGAGATTGTTAGTGTGTATGCCCTAGAGGCCATTACTGTATCATACTAGTTTGTATATTACTTGATGGAAGCTTGGGATATTCACAGTTGTATATACAATCTTGCTCGAAATGGTAGTATGCTACTTGGTTTGTCTCTGCTTTAATATGTGCATGTGTTTCTTTTAGCATATTGCAGATATACATATTAGTAGAGCCCTTAGGATCTTTGCTTGATTACCAGCGTTGTGATGGCGCTCGCACTCGTGGGAGCTGGGTGATCTATAAGCACATCCTTATACAGGTCCCTAGTCGTTGGACTATCGAGACAGGGCATCGATACTCCGGAGTAGACTAGCGTATGCGCTTCTCATCCCAGTGTGGGAGACGGTCTGTCCCACAGCCGTCAGTACGTCGTACTTGAGATAGTATACGGGTGCTCGTTAGGTTACGAGTACACTGGACAGGACTCGTCGGGAACTGTTGGTTGGTATTATACCTATCGTCAGTTATCAGTTCCCAGGTGACATGAGTACAGCTTAGTCCGTTGACTTGACACTGTCACTTCGCCTCGAGTGTGTTCCCACTGCACTTTGATTACTACCCTACCACGGCTCAAAGGAGTCGTGCAAACAGGTAGTTTTTGGGTGCAGTCCCGAAGCACTTGGAGGCAGTGATGGTTAGACATGATTCGTCTCTCCCGGTATTGGGGGTTGACATCGCGCTGTGTCCAGGAGAGCCATTACACGAGTAGTCCCTGGCCAAGGCAAGCGAGATATACTGGTAGGTTTCCAGTGATTTCTTAGGGTGTTCTGGGCTTCACTCCGACACGACTTGTACCGCTATTAGGGGACTGACGTTCACCGCCCCCTTGGCCCGCCATGCGATGTATCAGACGAACAGACCGGACTGTACGGAGACTGTCACATACAGGCTCAGTAGGAGTTCAGATGGGGTTCACCTCTTCAGTCTTCTTATCGACATCTACCTGGGGACCGTTACGTACAGCTAGTGCCGCTTGCGGTCTGTGGTTAAACCCACTGCCAGCGTAGTGTCGAGTCTTTAGAGTCCCACACAGAAAGCTATTCGCGTTTAGGCAAAATGAGTAGAGGTCGGATGGTTTTGCGACAGGGTTCGTTCGCATCCGCGCACTTGTGCACGTTTGCTGTCCGGACAGGCTATACTAGTAGGCTTTGGTTTAAGCCGGATCCTAGTATATGATTCGGGATTGGTTTTTCTCATTGTATTCGTGTTCCTCGGATCACGAATGTGGGTGCATATGCACAGTTGTTTGAGACAGAGGGAGAGGACCTTGATTAGGGTTAATGGCTATTGTCATTTTATTAACCATAATGCTTATGTGTGTATTATAGTTAATTGATAATTAGTTTAATAATTGTGCATGGTTATGGTTGTTGACCATTTGACCTTCTTGACTTGTTGACCTAGGTTGACACTTTGACCATCATCATTTCTTTTGGAAGATGCTTTTTGATCCTTGCAAATTGAAATGATAATGGTCATGTCATGATTAACCATGACAATTATCTAGCTAATTATTTAATTAAAATAATATACACATATTAGTGAGAATGGTTCACATAATTCTCATTCTATCATTTCATTTCTCTCTCTTTTTCTTCCTCTCCCTCAAGCTCTCCCCTCTCATGTGTTGAGAAACACTTGAGCTTGAGAAAAACCCTCTCTTGATCATCTCTACTCTCACCTAGGGTTGAAAGACTAGCACTTCTTGAACCCTGGTTACTTCTAGCTTGGAGTTGAAGCCAAAGGTTGAGGCTTTCGGGTGGATCTTTCTTCGACGTGAGAAGACGAGCAAGGTGACCTCCTTCCACCACTCCAAGGAGCAAGGTGAGAAGGACATAAAGCCCAAGGTATAACCTTTCTAGCACTTAGCTAGTTTCTAGTTAGCTTTAGCAAGTTTCTGTTCAGCAAAGTTCCTTACAAGTCTAGTCCATGTTGCCTTAGTTGATAAAAATCCGATTTTTATTCCGTTTTCCTCCTTCCCGTAAGTACCGGGGTGGGCAACGTGGACTTACAGATATAGAGATAGGTTATGGAGTAATTAGTCTTTCCTAATCCTTGTCCTCAACTCATGAGGGTAGGATTAAGGTTTGGTGAAGGAGAGAGTGTGAGAAGATGATAATGATAATAATAATAATAATGAAAAAGCTTCTCACTAGATACATGAAACATAATGAATTAAAAAGAAATGAATAATATGAGATTATTCATCATGTGTCATTAATGCAAGTGGGTGATTCATTATGTGAGTCTTTAAGCATTTAATAATACATTAATGACATGATGAATCACTCACAATGAGTCACTAAATCATTATATGAAAATGCCACCTCTCCCTCCAAGTCACATCCTTCTAGAAGCTTCTCGGAAAATTACGAGAACGCCCCTCTCATCCGTGAAAACACGGAAAAACTTTAGACTGTATAAATCCAATAACCTGATACTAGAATCGGGCTAAAACCAAAGCCTGCTAGTAAAAACTGTACGAATGTCGTACGTGCGTTAAAACACGTATGCGTCCGAACCTTTGTCGTAAAACCATACGACCTCTATATCTTTTCGCCTGGGTTTGGGAAATCTCTATGTGGGACTCTAAAGACTCGACTACTACGCTGGCAGAGGGTTTAACCACAGACCGCAAGCGGCACTAGCTGTACGTAACGGTCCCCAGGTAGTTGTCGATAAGAAAGCTGATGAGGTAACCCATCTGAAATCCTACTGAGCCTGTCTGTGACAATATCCGTGCTGTCCGGTCTATTCTTTTAAGAGTATCGCATGTACGGTCTAGGGAGGTGGTGGACGTCAGACCCCTAATAACCGTACAAGTCGTGTCGGTATGGCTCAAGACCACCCGAGAATCTACTGATCAGTCCATCAGTAATTCTCAATCAGCCCTGGCCAGGGACTTATGGTAATGACAAACCGACCACAGTGCGATATCAACTCCCTATACCGGAGAGACGAATCCCTAAGAGTCGCTCACTGCCTCCACGTGGCTCAGGACTGTGCCCAACTAAAACCTGTTTGCACGACTCTTTTGAGCCGTGGTAGGGTAATAATCAAAGCACTGTGTGAACTCACACGAGAAAAATGATGACCTTAAGTCAACGGACTATCTGCATACTTGTCACCTGAGAACTGCTATCTGACGTTAGGTATAATACCATCCAGTCAGTTCTCGGCGACTCCTGTCCGGTGTTCACACCCAGTGAACATCTGTATACAATCTTAGGTGAACACCACCAATGGTTGCGGGATCAATCCATCGCCCCTCGTCAGGGTCTAGATATGTATACACTAGTCTACTCCGGAGTATCGATGCCCAATCTCGATACTCCTGCGACCAGGGACATCTAAGGATGTGCCTATTGACTATCCAGCTCCCACTAGTATGACTGCCATCACAACGCCGGTAGTAAGACAAACACCCTATGGGCTTTATCAATATATATATAAGTACCAAGTAAAATAGATCATACGTTAAGACAAAGTCAAACCAAATAGCGTACTATCATATCAAGCAAGACTGTCATGTACATACATATCCCAAGCATCCTATACAATGTTGGCCTCTAGGGCATATATATCCAACAATCTCCCACTTGCACTAAGGCCTAAAATTGGTGCAACGAATACCCACTGTCTCTACCAGATCCAATTGCTGGCGTACCGCATGCCCAACATCTCAAATAGCCTCTCGAACTGTACTTGAGGAATGGCCTTGGTGAATGGATCTGCCGTGTTGTCTTTTGTGTCCACTCTCCGTATCTCGATCTCCCGACGATCCACGATCTTCCTGATCAGGTGAAACCGCCTTAAGATATGCCTGGATTTCTGATGGGACCTTGGTTCCTTCGCTAAAGCTACAGCGCCATTGTTATTGTAATACAAAGGTATTGGATTGGCAATGGACGGAACCACCTGAAGTTCAGAAATGAACTTCCTCATCTAGACAGCCTCTTTTGCGGCTTCACTAGCAGCTATATACTCAGCCTCCATAGTTGAGTCTGCGACGGTATCTTGTTTGGAACTCTTCCAACATACCGCCCCTCCATTGAGGGTAAACACAAAACCCGAAATGGATTTAGAATCATCCTTGTCACTTTGGAAGCCGGAGTCGGTAAAAGCCTCTACCTGGAGGTCCCCATTACCGTAAATCAAGAACATCTCCTTAGTCCTTCTCAGGTACTTGAGAATGTTCTTCACCGCTCTCCAATGTTTCTCACCTGGGTCAGACTGATACCTGCTTTTACACTAAGTGCGTAAGCTACATCCGGTCTAGTACATAACATCGCATACATTATTGATCCTACCGCCGAAGCGTAGGGTATAATGCCCATGCGAGCCCTCTCTTCATCAGTCTTTGGAGACAACTCTTTGGAGAGGGTGATTCCGTGACAAGCTGGCATATTGCCGTGCTTGGAATCATCCATACTAAATCTCTTTAGTATAGTGTCTATATACCTAGACTGTGAAAGTCCCAATGTTCTATTAGATCTATCACGATAGATCTTAATGCCCAGAATGTATGATGCATCTCCCAAGTCTTTCATGGAGAATTTCTGTGACGAGAAGAGCTTTACTGATTGTAGTATAGGGATATCATTCCCTATCAGTAGTATGTCGTCGTCGTACAAGACGACATACTACTGCTCCTTCTACAATCTTCCTATAAATACATGGTTCATCTACATTTTTGATAAAGTCAAATTCCTTGACTGTTTCATCAAAGCAGATGTTCCAACTCCGCGATGCTTGCTTTAACCCATAAATGGATTTAAGCAATTTGCACACTCTTCCGCTGCTCCCACTGTCTAAGAAACCTTCTGGTTGATCCATGTAAACACTCTCTTCCAGATGTCCATTTAGAAAAGCTATTTTTACATCCATTTGCCAGATTTCATAGTCATGGAAGGCAGCAATGGCAAGCATGATCCGAATGGATTTAAGCATAGCTACTGGTGAAAAAGTTTCATCATAGTCCAATCCTGGCCTTTGACGAAAACCTTTTGCTATTAGTCTAGCTTTGTAGGTTTCCACTTGTCCAAATGTACCAATCTTCTTTTTGAAGATCCATTTGCACCCAACTGGTTTTACCCCAGGAGGAGCAACTTCTAAAGTCCATACTTTATTGGTGTACATGGATTCCATTTCGGATCTCATAGCATCCGGCCACTTCACTGAGTCGCTACTCGTGATAGCCTACTGAAAACTTGTAGGCTCATCATCATCAATGATGCAATCCTCTCGATCCCCATCAAGAAGAAAACCATAGTATCTTTCAGGAGGATGAGAAAGCCTACTAGATCTATGGAGTGGCGTTGGTTCATCATGTTCTATTGAAATATGAGATTCTTCTAAGTCCTCGGTTGCAGTTTGAGGTTCTGGAATTTCTTCCTGTTCTACCGCGCACCCACTAATTTCTTTTGCAAGAAATTCGCTTTCTAAGAAGACAATGTGGCGAGTGACAAACACCTTTTGTTCTTCAGTGTGGTAGACTATATGCCCTCTTGAATGCTTGGGTTATCCTACAAACTTGCACAAAACCGATCGTGCCTCGAGCTTGTCCGGATTATGCTTCTTAACATATACCGGACACCCCCATATCTTGATATACTTGAGATATGGTCTCTTCCCATACCACATTTCATATGGAGTGGTAGGTACAGACTTAGTTGGAACTCTATTCAATAGGTATGCGGCTGATTCTAGAGCATATCCCTAGAAGGAATGTGGCAACTCAGCACTACTCATCATTGAACGCACCATATCTAATAGCGTGCGATTCCTCCTTTCTGATACACCATTATGCTGAGGTGTATAAGGTGGAGTAAGCTGAGAGAGAATTCCATTCTCTTTTATGTATTCAAGGAAACTGGTACTTAACTATCCTCCACCTCGATCAGATCGAAGTGTCTTGATGCTTTTACCAGTTTGTTTCTCTACTTCATTTTTATACTCCTTAAACTTCTCAAAAGCCTCGGATTTATGCTTCATTAAGAACACATGTCCATACGTAGAGAAGTCATCAGTAAAAGTGATGAAGTAGGAGTGACCACTTCGTGCATGTATAGACATCGGACCACATACATCGCTGTGTACTAGTCCCAAGAGTTCAGTGGCTCTTTCTCCGTGTCCGGTGAACGGAGATTTGTTCATTTTTCCTTTGATACTGTAGGGTTCCTAGGCACTCTCAAGAGGTCTCACAAGGCATCAACCATGCCAATTTCAAATTTTACAAGTGCCGAGAAACTCTAATACGGATCGTTAACTAGAATTTAGGCGAAACATTGAACAAGTTAACATCTTAACTAAAGATAGAAGCTACAACCTTTGTAGATCCGGTTATCCACTTCCTTAGCTCCACGTAGTCGTCCCCTCGCTGTCCAAGTCAGATCTCGGACTCTAGCATCGGCTTCATCGGAGAAATGAGCGGACTAGTCGTCGGCTACGATGCCGAAGATGATCTACGTCGAGGTTACACAAGATCAAGCTCCAACTTCACCAAGTTGTGAAACTTGTGAAGAAAACACCCTATACTACTTGGCAAGAGGTAGAGGGTGAAGAAATAGGAGGTGGGTTCACTTTAGAATTGGATTTCACTCACTTTAGCTCAAGTTGCCATTGTTGTTAGCAAGCTTTTCTTCATGTTGAAGACGATGAAGAAGAAGAAAGGATATATGATAAGTATTGATTAATCTAGAAAATAAATGAAATACTTATCATACTCTAACCGTAGTTAAGTGTAGAGAATAGACCATGGTTAACTTGAATAGTTAGGGTTTAGTATAAGACAAGAATGATGACACAGTCATAGCTTCATGAAGCTTCAACTAACAAACAAACCAATCCACCATTTATTTATCCTTTCTAAAATGAAAAAGTAAATAAATAAATGAATAAATAAGTAATGGATAAACAAAACCCTAATCATTAGTTTAACCATGGTTCAATTCTTTACACTTAACCAAGTAAGCATGTATCATCAAACATGATACAATCAAGTGCACACAAAATATATCACATATACAATGTGCTTTTCAAGTGAGAAAATCCATTTAAAGTGAACAAATACTAGTTAATGCAAAGTAATATATCAAAATATAATTATACATTAAATCATTAAATCAACACTTGATTCAATGATCCGGTCATGTCACACATAACCGACTAGTATCCAATGTATCGACTTATCGAATCAATCTTTGATTCGATAACTAGGTTATATTGCATACAACCAATCGAAACATTCATCGCGAGAATGAAATACGGTATCACATACACGCATTATTCTCGGTCCTGCACATATCTCATATGCGCTCCTATTTCGTTTAGCTTGAGCCAGGAAACCTCTGTGTAGGACTCTAAAGACTCGTCAATACGCCGGCAGCAGATGATGATCATATCAAGCACCCACAAGCCGCAAGCGGTCTGCTAAACGTAACGGCCATCCGGGTATTGAGCGATCAGAAGATCGACGAGCCAGCCTGCTCACACTCCTGTGAATCCAACCAGTAACACTTTCCGTACAGTCCGGTCTGTTCGTCTGATATGTCGCATATCAAGTCTAGGGGTGGTAAACGTCAGACCCCAATAACCGATAAGTCATGCCGATGTGAGGCTCATAACTGGTCTAGAAACTACTGGTAACACTTACCAGCAAATCTCTGATCAGCCCTGGCCAGGAACTTCCCTGTTACGGCCAATCGAGCACAGCGCAACATCAACCACCAATACCGGGAGAGACGAAACCCCTCCTATCGCTCATTGCCTCCATGTGACTCGGGACTGTGCCCAAAAACCACCGTTTTGCACGCCCTCATGGACGTGGTAAGGTGGAGATCAAAGCAAAGTGGGAATCACACAAGACTCTATGACGATCTCGGGTCTACAGACTAACCTGCATAAGTGTCACCTGAGAACTGCCATCTGACGTGAGGTATAATACCATCTGGGAGTTCTCGGCGAGTCCGTCCAGTGTACCCAGTCTCCACTGAGCACCCGTATACCATATCTGATGTCAAACACCAATGGATATGGGATCATCCATCGCCCATCTCATGGGTCGAGAAACGCATACGATAGTCTACACTGGTATATCGATGCCCCGTCTCGATACATCCGCGACTAGGGACCTTGAAGGATGTACTTATGGACTACCATGTCCCCACTAGTATGATCTGCATCATAGTCCAGGTAGTCAAGTACACATCCTAAAGGCTTTACCAACATGTAACCATAAGACAGTTTAAAGAGACTAGTATACATGTTAAGATAAAGAGTAACCAGATAGCATACTATCATATCGAGCAAGAAAGTCATCTCTATATATGTCCAAGCATCCAATATAATATACATCATCTGTACAATACTCGCCTCTAGGGCATACATACAACTAACAATTTCCCACTTGCACTAGGGCCAGCTACTGTAGTATCGCATACCGAGCATCCCGAAGAGTCTCTCAAACTGTATCTAGGGAATGGCCTTCGTGAGTAGATCTGCCGTGTTGTTCTTCGTGTCAACCCTCCTGACCTCGATATCCCGACGATCAACTATCTCCCGGATCAGGTGATACCGCCTTAGAATATGCCTGGATCGCTGATGGGACCAGGGTTCCTTGGCCAAAGCCACCGCTCCATTGTTATCGCAATACAAAAGTATTGGATGCTCAATGGATGGAACCACTCCAAGTTCAGTAATGAACTTCTTGATCCAGACAGCCTCTTTGGCAGCATCGTTGGCAGCGATGTATTCAGCCTCTATCGTCGAGTCTGCCACGGTTTCCTGCTTGGAACTCTTCCAGCTAACCGCCCCTCCGTAAAGGGTAAAGACAAAGCCCGACTGCAACTTAGAGTCGTCCTTATCACTCTGGAAGCTCGAATCGGTAAAGGACTCCACTTGGAGTTCTCCGTTACCATACACCAAGAGCATCTCTTTAGTCCTTCGCAAGTACTTGAGAATGCTCTTCACAGCTGTCCAGTGACTCTCTCTAGGATCAGCTTGATACCTGCTCACTACACTTAGTGAGTATGCAACATCGGGTCTGGTTCATAGCATCGCGTACATGATAGAGCCTACAGCCGAAGCATAGGGTATCCCTTGCATGCGAGCTCTCTCCAAATCAGTCTTAGGAGACATCTCTTTGGAGAGAGTGACTCCAGAGATCGTAGGCAAATTCCCACGCTTGGATTCTTCCATACTAATCCTTTTTAGTATGGTGTCAATGTACCTGGATTGGGACAATCCCAATATCCGTTTGGATCTATCTCTATAGATCCTAATTCCCAATATGCAGGAGGCATCACCAAGATCTTTCATTGAGAATCTTTGTGATAAGAAGAGCTTGACCGATTGCAGCATAGGAATATCATTTCCTATCAAGAGTATGTCGTCCACGTACAATACGAGGAAGACAACCTTACTCTCTGCCACCTTCTTATAAATACAAGGTTCATCTGGATTTTTGACGAAATCAAACTCTTTGATAACGACGTCAAAGCAGATGTTCCAACTCCGCGATGCTTGCTTTAATCCATAAATGGATTTAAGCAGCTTGCACACCTTCCCGCTGCTCCCACTATCTACGAAGCCCTCTGGCTGAGTCATGTACACGCACTCTTCTAAATCACTTTTTAGAAAGGCGGTCTTAACATCCATTTGCCAGATTTCGTAGTCATGATATGCAGTGATGGCAAGCATGATCCGGATGGATTTAAGCATAGCCACTGGAGAAAAGGTTTCGTCATAGTCCATACCTGGTCTTTGACGAAAACCTTTTGCAACAAGTCTAGCTTTGAAAGTCTCCACTTTCCCATCTACACCAAGTTTTTTCTTGAAGATCCACTTGCTCCCAATGGGTTTTACCCCTTCAGAAGCAACTTCCAAAGTCTATACTTTGTTGGTGTACATGGATTCCATCTCGGACCGCATAGCATCCGGCCATTTCACTGAGTCCTTACTCGTGATGGCTTGCTCGAAGCTAGTTGGGTCATCATCCTCCATGATGCAATCCTCGCTCCCACCATCCATGAGAAAACCATAGTATCTCTCAGGTTGGCGAGGAACCCTACTAGATCGGCGGAGAGGCTGAGGTTCATTGGGGGCTACTGAATCTTCTGGTTCCACTAAATCTTCAGTTTGAGTTTGTGTAGCCGGAATTTCTTCCAGTTCTACCTTATCCCCACTAATTTCTTTTGCAAGAAATTCCTTTTCCAAAAAGGTGGCATGTCGAGAAACAAACACTTTTTGTTCCTCTGCATGATAGAAAAGATATCCATGTGAATGTTTGGGATATCCCACAAACTTGCATAGAACTGACCGTGCCTCGAGTTTGTCCGGATTTTGCCTTTTGACATAGGCCGGGCAACCCCATATCTTAACTCGTTTAAGACATGGTCTCTTCCCACTCCATATCTCATATGGTGTGGTAGGTACAGATTTAGATGGAACTTGATTCAATAGGTATGCTGCTGTCTCCAGCGCATATCCCCAGAAGGAAATAGGTAACTAAGCTGTGCTCATCATAGAGCGCACCATATCTAATAGGGTGCGGTTTCTCCGTTCTGATACACCGTTGTGCCGTGGTGTATATGGAGGAGTCAACTAAGTGAGAATCCCATTCTCTTTTAGGAAGTCCAGAAATTCATTGCTCAAGTATTCACCTCCTCGATCAGATCGAAGGATTTTAATACTTTTTCCAGTTTGGTTTTCGACTTCTTGTTTATATTCTCTAAATTTCTCAAAAGCTTCGGATTTGTGTTTCTTCAGGAACACATATCCGAATCTAGAGAGATCGTCAGTGAATGTAATGAAGTACGAAGAACCATCCCTGGCATGTGTAGACATGGAACCGCATACATCACTATGTATTAGTCCCAAGAGTTCGGTAACTCTTTCTCCGTGTCCCGTAAACGGAGTTTTGGTCATCTTGCCATTGAGACATGACTGGCAAGTGTCATAAGATGAAAATTCAAATGGATTTAAATATCCATCCTTATGCAACTTAGCTAGTCGTGTCGCATTGATGTGACCCAGTTTACAATGCCACAAGAAGGATTCGTTCAGTTCAGAACTCTTCCTCTTGTGTGTGTTTGTTATGCTTAGAACTGTTGATTGATTTAGAACATAAATGCCATTGCACAACGTGCCTGATCCAACCAACTTTTGGTTACTGAAAATGTTCATAACATTGTCCTGTAATACAAAATTATATCCCTCTTTACTCAACAAAGAAACCGATATAATGTTGCAGATCAGGTTCGGCATGTAATAACATTCGTTCAGAACCAATGTATTACCAGTTGGTAATGCAAGATGATATTCCCCGACAGTCTTAGCTGCAACAATTGCACCATTTCCAACTCTAATGTCTTTATCACCTTCTCCAAGTTCTCTACCTTTCTTTAGCCCATGTAACTGATTACATATGTGGGTTCTTGACCCGGTATCTAATACCCAGGACGTAGAGGAAATGGAGAAACAGTTCTCTGTAACGAACACACCCGAAGAAATTGCATCAACATTTATTTTCTTCAATCGGGTGGCATGGGAATCCTGGTATTCCCCTATGCCCTGTTCATTCCTATAACTCTTATAAGAAAGAACGGAACCAACGTTCCCCAGCACAGTATAACATGCGGGTTCGGTCAATACATCCATATTGTTATTTTGATTAAGGTATGAAATGGTCGCTACCTAGAGAGAGAGAGAAGAAAACACTTTAGCGTATGCTCGTGCAAGATCAGATTGGTTATTATCTTATCTAATCAGGATGGCTCCCACTGGTTTTTATCAAATCTTCCTTCAAACCCTAAAAGGAAAGACTAGCCGGGATTAATTACAACTTACAACTTCGTCGATCTTTCAGCCAGGCCAGTGTCGGTACTTTGAGGGAGGTTCCCCATGCTTTCGCACGGACCTAATTAATGTAAACCTCGTTTTCCCAGAGGCGTAACCCCATTGACACCTTTCTAGACACCTACTTGATCGGCTAATTGTAATGTGCAAAACTCTCCCAGGAGTAACTCTTACTCGCAGTGTGTATCGGGATCCAACTATCTCATAGAAGGTATGCAATCTCATTAAAAATTTCAACACTTGAAATTCCCGATAATATTTTCCCCTAGCTTCCTATGACCTTGACAAAGGCCAACAAATCATAGGATGCTAGTCAAGTTCAACCCGTCATTTCTTGATTGAATCAAACCCACCCGCACGACCCTTGACAAAGGCCAACAAGGTCGTATGACTACCCTGAAACAATCTGCATCACATGCACAAGCAGATAAGCACTATTCAGCTACCGCACACTACGCCTTGACAAAGGCCAACAAACGCAGCACGAATACTAAACAGTTCTTATCTGAAATGACGGAGGGCTACGACAGGTTTTTCTGAAAACCTATTGCGTAATGAACTTGATATCGTTGTAGAATCAAATGAAGTTTTAAAATGGAGTGATTTTGAGGCTTTTCTAGTTTTGCTAAAGGGGTCACTCCCGGTGAAGGGATCGTCGGCCCTTTCCTCGTCGAATGAGGTGCGGGATATATCATATATATCTCTGTGCAAAGCAGAAACTATAGAAGCAATCAAAAACAAACCGAGTGTGTAGCATCTGCCAGTTATTGCTAAAGGAGTCACTCCCGGTGAAGGGATCTCGGTCCTTTCCTCATCGAATAAGGTGCAGGGTATATCATATATACCACTATGCAAGGCAAGAACTGTAGCTACCTGTTTTAATTTTTGAAATTCGATTCTACAACATCTTAGGTTTCTTTTCTTTCATTAATCACATTAATGAAGTCCCATCATTTAAGTACCTAAACATCACAGATAAATACGACGTACACTTATGCCATCCGCATTCGCCTCGATGTCCCCTCGTGCACCGTTAGGTTAGGTAACTAACGGCAGAGCGGGGCAGGGCTAGCGCGGGTGTAAAACATAAGTAACGTCTATATAATATATCATATATACTATATACAGTATCTATCACAGAACATCACATGATCGCATGACAGATATCGCAGCAGAAGAAACATATAAAACATTGGATATACTAGGACGTCCGTGTTTTCAATACGAGCCAGTATAAAACACGGATTCCACGGTCGTGATGAATAGCCAATCCTACACCACTACGAGAGCGGCAAGCAACCCTACCAATCCTAGGGTTAGGAGACCCGGACTCGACTCCTCGAGTTGGTCTCCCACTGGACCCCAGAACCCGGTTACTTGTGCTCCCCTCCTTGGGACTATCTTAATGCGGAAAAGTAAATAATATACAAAAGGTGACAACTTCCGCAACCTGGAAGTGCCCCAAATAAAAGAATATTACATACAAGTTTTTACATGAATGAAAATGAAAAACACTCATCTCACATAAAAACCCCGGCTATTCAAACAGGACGATCCAATATAACATATCCAGCAACACATAGCATCACATGTCATCAACGTAAGTAAATATGCGCATCCCAATTGTCGTTGACATATAGCAACGAATCCGGCGATATCACATATTACACTTACGGTCACAGACAAGAAAGTGTAAAACTACAACAGTTGGAATCCGCAACCTTTTTAGACATCGCATGCCTAATCAAATGAAATACTTAGACATCACATGCCTAACAATTATAAACCCCGCATTTTAGTCTCATTATCGAAAACTCTTTTCAATATCAAGTGAAACTAAACCGCTAGATTTATAACATTCATCCAGTTATCTTATAACAGTTTGTGAATTCCAATTATTGTATCCCATTCCGGATAAAAAGAAAATATTAAACTTTCCGATCGAACAATTGAACACCCAAGTTTTCCCGAAACCGTTCAACACATGAAATAAGTTCAAAGACATTCACTTCATGCCTCAGTACCAACGGTCCACCCGTAGAAGGGTCAAGCCAACGCCTCACATGTGGCACGCCGTACTGCCCCAAACCCGAAGGTTCAAAGGGCAGTTCAAGACGGTCACATAATCGAGTTAAGGTTTGTTGTCTTCTAGAGGGACCATCGCGTTACTTGCACTACTCAGAACGTCCTTAAACCACAGAAAAATCCAACACTTGGAAATTTTCCGGCAGGGGAAAAGGTGGGTATTTATATCTAGTCGAACTTTTTAACATATTCTAAAATTACCCGGAAAAACACATAGACAAAGCTTGATAATCCGATCTTATCTTCGATTCCCAATACAACCCAAAATACTCAACTCTTGAATACAAATTAAAAAATCCCAGAAAACCCAGCACCTGAAAACATGAATTACTGTGCAAGTTTGGAAGGATGACGTCATCTTTTGGCCGCGGAACCGCCGCAGAAGCTAAGCTTCTGCCGCGGTTCCGCCGTGCTTATAACAAATCATGGGATAAATTTTGCACCGTAATTCTTAGAATTCCCTGCTGAATTTTTAAAGCATTTTTAATATGAAAAAATCCCAGTTTTTGGAAAAAGTCCAGAGAGCATCTCGGGAATTAGGGTTTCGGTTCGATCGGGTTTCAAACGTCGTCTAGACTTCGCTTAAGGCTCTAGCTAGGCTCTGATACCACTGTAGGGTTCCTAGGCACTCTCAAGAGGTCTCACAAGGCATCAACCATGCCAATTTCAAATTTTACAAGTGCCGAGAAACTCTAATACGGATCGTTAACTAGAATTTAGGCGAAACATTGAACTAGTTAACATCTTAACTAAAGAAAGAAGCTACAACCTTTGTAGATCCGGTTATCCACTTCCTTAGCTCCATGTAGTCGTCCCCTCGCTGTCCAAGTCGGATCTCGGACTCTAGCATCGGCTTCATCGGAGAAATGAGCGGACTAGTCGTCGGCTACAATGCCGAAGATGATCTACGTCGAGGTTACACAAGATCAAGCTCCAATCACCAAGTTGTGAAACTTGTGAAGAAAACACCCTATACTACTTGGCAAGAGGTAGAGAGTGAAGAAATAGGAGGTGGGTTCACTTTAGAATTGGATTTCACTCACTTTTGCTCAAGTTGCCATTGTTGTTAGCAAGCTTTTCTTCATGATGAAGATGATGAAGAACAAGAAAGGATATATGATAAGTATTAATTAATCTAGAAAATAAATGAAATACTTATCATACTCTAACCTTAGTTATGTGTAGAGAATAGACCATGGTTAACTTGAATGGTTAGGGTTAAGTATAAGACAAGAATGATGACATAGTCAAAGCTTCATGAAGCTTCAACTAACAAACAAACCAATCCACCATTTATTTATCCTTTCCAAAATGAAAAAGTAAATAAATAAATGAATAAATAAGTAATGGATAAACAAAACCCTAATCATTAGTTTAACCATGGTTCAATTCTTGACACTTAACCAAGTAAGCATGTATCATCAAACATGATACAATCAAGTGCACACAAAATATATCACATATACAATGTGCTTTTCAAGTGAGAAAATCCATTTAAAGTGAACCAATACTAGTTAATGCAAAGTAATATATCAAAATATAATTATACATTAAATCATGAAATCAACACTTGATTCAATGATCCGGTCATGTCACACATAACCGACTAGTATCCAATGTATCGACTTATCGAATCAATCTTTGATTCGATAACCAGGTTATATCGCATACAACCAATCGAAACATTCATCGCGAGAATGAAATACGGTATCACATACACGCATTATTCTCTGTCCTGCACATATCTCATATGCGCTCCTATTTCGTTTCGCATGAGCCAGGAAACCTCTGTGTAGGACTCTAAAGACTCGTCAATACGGCGGTAGCAGATGATGATCATATCAAGCACCCACAAGCCGCAAGCGGTCTGCTAAACGTAACGGCCATCCGGGTATTGAGCGATCAGAAGATCGACGAGCCAGCCCGCTCACACTCCTGTGAATCCAACCAGTAACACTTGCCGTACAGTCCGGTCTGTTCGTCTGAAATGTCGCATATGAAGTCTAGGGGTGGTAAACGTCAGACCCCAATAACCGATAAGTCGTGCCGATGTGAGGCTCATAACCGGTCGAGAAACTACTGGTAACACTTACCAGCAAATCTCTGATCAGCCCTGGCCAGGGACTTCCCTGTTACGGCCAATCGAGCACAGTGCAACATCAACCCCCAATACCGGGAGAGACGAAACCCCTCCTATCGCTCATTGCCTCCATGTGACTCGGGACTGTGCCCAAAAACCACCATTTTGCACGCCCTCATGGACGTGGTAAGGTGGAGATCAAAGTACAGTGGGAATCACACAAGACTCTATGACGATCTCGGGTCTACAGACTAACCTGCACAAGTGTCACCTGAGAACTGCTATCTGACGTGAGGTATAATACCATCTGGGAGTTCTCGGCGAGTCCGTCCAGTGTACCCAGTCTCCACTGAGCACCCGTATACCATCTCTGATGTCAAACACCAATAGATATGGGATCATCCATCGCCCATCTCATGGGTCGAGAAGCGCATACGCTAGCCTACACTGGTATATCGATGCCCCGTCTCGATACACCCACGACTAGGGACCTTGAAGGATGAACTTATGGACTACCATGTCCCCACTAGTATGATCTGCATCATAGTCCAGGTAGTCAACTACACATCCTAAGGGCTTTACCAACATGTAACCTTAAGACAGTTTAAAGAGACTAGTATACATATTAAGATAAAGAGTAACCAGATAGCATACTATCATATCGAGCAAGAAAGTCATCTCTATATATGTTCAAGCATCCAATATAATATACATCATCTGTACAATACTGTAACACCTTAGAATGTGTTTTGTAGCTAATTATATTTTAATGTGTGGTTTTTAATAAAAAGTTTACCAAATTAAGTTTTAAATATTTTATCTTATTTAATGTGTATTTTATTAGAATTTTGTTAGGCACACACACACTTGTGCATGATAACTAGGGTTGTTTTTGGAGTTAAACCATGATTAGCAACCATGGTTAACTAACAATTTCTCCCTAACCTAGTTTTTATATTGTTAAGTGTCATGGTTGTAATTAGTAGTGTTGGTTTTAAAATCTAAAGGAATTTGGAAAAGGTTTTAAATATTTTGTTTGGTTTGACTTTTTGAGAGAGAGAGAGAGAGAGAGAGCATGGGCATCATGGTTTTGCCCATGCCTCATTTAATGAGGTGAGAGGGAGTGAGAAGAGAGGAGGGGTTAGCCTTGTTTAGTTCTCTCACTTCTCATTCTCTTTTCTCTCATTTCATTCACTCTCTCACACACACACACACCCAGCAGAAGCAGCAGCAGCAATAGCCACAACAACAACAACAACAACAACACTACAACAGCAACAACTACAACACAACAACAGCAACGACAGCAGCAGCATCATCACCAGCATCAACAACAACAACAAATGAGGCAGCAACAGCAGCATGAAAGGCAACAGCAGCATCAGCATCAGTAGCAGCAGTAGCATCATCATCATCATCATCTTCAGCAGCAGCAAGCTTCAGCAGCAGCAGCAGGTAGCAGAAGCAGCAACAAGCAGCCCCAGCACTTGCAGTAGCTCCACACACCTCTTCACCTGCTTTCTTGGGCTCTTTAAGGTCCAATAGGGTATATCTTCTGAACCCTATTTGTTGTTTGCTTAGCTTGTGTATTAATTAGCTCGATTAGTGTTAAATTAGCTAATTTAGTACTAGATTGTGGTGTTTAAGTGGAATTTTAGGAAATTGATGATTCTGTGGGCTAACCTAGTATATTTAAGTGTTAACAAGGCCACTTCAACTGAGGAATAGCCAGATTACACTAAAATACCATAGGTTTTCCTTATTGTGCAAAATTGGTGTTTTAAAGCGATATTTGTGACTTTTGTGATCTGCTATAGACCCGGACCTTGCAGAGTAAAATTGAGAAGACTAGAGCATGATACCTAGGTCTAGAGCACACCACCTGAACACGAACCCACCACCCCCATTTCAGCCCGCCAATTTTTGCATTCTGGCCGCAATTTGCGGCCAGGATAGGGTTCTGGGTGTTGGGGTTTTGTCTGGGGTAGTCTGCAGTATTGTGTAGTGTGTTGGTATGTCTAGTTTTGTAATATTCTACCTGTAAGAAAATCTGGGGCTATATGTCGTTTTTGTGTTCGTGGTGTTTGCGCGATACGCGCGATACGTGAGTGGGTTCTGTGATCCAGCGTATCGCGGCGTGTCGCGATGGTTTTAGACGCGTACACACACGATTCAGCGTATCGTGCACACGCACGTTTAGTTCGCGACGCGAGTTTCTCGTTTCGATTCGATATCGCGTTTCGCGGAATATTTGGCTTATATGTGATTTCCATGTCGTATTGGCAGGTTTGCAGACAGGGGCTACGGACACGGCTACAGGGGGAGCAGATGGTAGGATTCACCTAGCGTGGAGTATAGGTGAGTAGATATAACATTTACAGGGGAATCGCCCGCATGGCGTTATGCGTCTGGGCTAGGATTCAATTACCTGTCGCACATTCTACGTCATTGTAGAATTGCGCTTTACTGCATTTCCTTGATATAGTTATATACTGTGACTAGCAGCCGTAGGACACTGCACACATTATTGACGGTTCATATTGCACGAGCACGGATTGTATACTACACACACACCGTCAATAATTGCTATGTCACACACTACCTCTTATAGCTACTATTGCTTGCCACACCTGACATCTAGCTTGTCGGTATCCCTATAGCGTATCATACCTTTAGTGATAGGTATATTTTCTCCTTGCGATACAGCTACAGGTATACCTCCTACATATTTTACTTATACCGGGAGGGATTTCCTACATATGTTACTTATACCCAGGGGGGTATACGATATCTGTTCTTATAGGTAGATACCTATACATTGCTATACCTGTATGTTAGACACATATTCAGTTGCTGTCGCATATTTACACTTACCGATGTTACTTAGCTGTACCTTATCTTGATTTCGCATACATCTGGTTCAGCTATATACTTGTGTTTACCTGCTCGCATTCAGATATATCGCATACATTTATTCCTGGATTGCGCATTGTTTATCTGGATTTTATATGATGTTTTCGGGATTTGGGAACCGCGGGAGTTCATGAAATTATGCATACATGTAACAACCAGGTTTCCTTGATATGATATTTGAGCGTCCCCCATGAGTTTTATCGGTGCTGATTATATACTCCATACGAGGTGTGGTTGCCGTATGAGAGTACATGGTGGGGCCCGGTATGGTTCCCGGCAAGAAGATCGATGGGTTTGCCGATTGAGCCTGGAGGCGGGCGAGTACCTACCGGTGATTGGTTGGACCTGGCAGTTGTCCGGAGGCTACTGGCCAGAGTCGAGAGATGGATGCGGGAGGATCTGTACTGTCGGGGCCGAGGGCCGATACCGCAGACGGACCCCGTGGGCCGATCCGGACTGACGGAGCCCGATATACGAGGATTTCTGTGCCGATGCTTGGCACACTGTTTTCATGATATTTCTCCTACCCCCTTTTTGTATATATAACAGGGGATTTAGCCGTTGTTATATATACCCTTACACCAATATTAGTGGAATGGGACGCTAATATATGTGTATTGCCCCCAACATATTTATTTCTGTACATATATATATATATATATCTTTAGGATGTTAGATTCTTACTTGAGATTGGACTTGGGATACTAGGTGATTCATTGGGATTGGATAATGGACATACCTATGTGATTGGTGATTTTTACATTCGAGATATAGGAGAGCTATTCGATATTGTACATTGAGGTGATGTGAGACTTATATATTGTGAAAGCCCAATGTGGGGGCTGATTTGCGGATTTGGGATTTGAGTGTCTTGATGGATTGTGATCCTGCCACGACGTCAGGTTTCCGTGGGAAATGACATATTCCACCCTATACCTCACCATTACCTACCTTATGCATAGATTCATATATTGGTAGTACTTATAGTGTACCCTTATGATAGTTGCATATTTGCCTTCTCATATCTCTATTGCATAGTCATTGCATACTACTATCATGCCATCATTGCTTCACATATTGATGGTACCTGTTAGTGTACTCTCCTTATTTCAGCATTTGCATGACATATAATTATTGTGATCGCATATCTTAGTTTCATGCTGTACGTGAATTCCTGCGATTACCTGCATATGTTTTATACTATTCACGAGTTGGCAACTCACCCCCGTTGTGCCACAGGTGTTTCAGGTTATTCCCTAGAGTAGTCGAGGCAGGCTATTCCTCCATTCAGCTATCCAGCTACCATCTTTTGCTACAGATACCGCCTCAGCTCACAGTATCTTTTGCTTAGGTGGGTTAGATGGTTATCTGTATTTCACATTGTATACTCGTTGTATTTGTACTCTCCATCTACTTTTGTATTTGTGGACATAGAGACTTGGTGAGGACGTTATGTGTATTATTGTGGATTTGATGTCTTATATATACAGCTTTTTCTCCACTGTTATTATTTTTGTGTTGCATTCATCTTGACTTGTCCTTACAAAAAGGGGGTGTTGCTAAAATTTTAAAGAAAGAAAGTAAGATTTTTTTTAAAGAATTTGGGTTGCGATTTCAATTGTTTCAAAACTTATATTATCTTTTCCGTATATTTCATGGTTTAGATTTCTGGGTTTGGCTTTCTTTTACTACGTTGCGTCTTTAGGCGTTGCGTAGTATTAGGGCCGTCACGGGCCAATTTTGGGTCGTGACAAAGTTGGTATCAGAGCGTTAGGTTTTACCTTTCGGAGTGTAGGATGACCTTAGTATGATGGAGTAGGTAGCTTAAGCAGAGTAACCAAGTGTGTGTATGTCTGCAGCATACCCACAGCGCGGTACCTTGCATTAAGTGACCTAAGTACAATTTGCTTGACATTCCTTCCTTGATGATTCATATCTTTGAGATTCGAATTCTTCATTCTTATCGAATCTCATCTTATATCTATTTATAGCCTTGCCGCCGATGACTATGGGGACTCAGAGCGATGCAGCGAGGGACGAGGTCAGAGTTAGCTCGGGTGAGACGAGTACTGACCAGGATGGCACTCTAGTTGCACAGGTGCAGACGGATCAGCCTACGACCTATACCATGGATAGACTTTTAGTAGAGATGCAGGAGTTCTGCCAGACGATGAGTTCTTTAGTTGACGTCGTTCGGGAGCTACGACAGGAGGTTGTCACCCCTGTTACTCAGCTGTCCCTTACGATCAGCATGCAGCAGTCCGTCACCTACATAGCACCAGTGGTTGCAGCTCCAATTGATGAGGGACATATTCCAGGACAGTGGAGGACTCGTACCAGGGTACCAGCCCAGAGACAGAGGTTTGGTCGTCGAGACAGATTTCGTGGCCATCGCGGGAGTAGCAGAGGCTTAGGACGAGGACAGTCGTTCAGCTCTCATCCCCAGGATGGTCAGCAGTCAGCACGTGGATGCTTTCGATGTGGAAGCCTTCAGCACTTCGTCAGGGATTGTTCCTTGGCACCTCGTCAGGATCGTTTTCAGAGAGGCCGTGGACGTGGAAGATTCGCTCAGAGGGCTCAGTTTACGAGAGGAGTTCATCCAGCTGCGAGTAGAGTGCAGACACAGGAGTTTGCTTCTACTCATCGGGACGCGCAGACGTCCAATGTGGAGTTTTCAGGTACCCTTGAGTTATATTTTCTCTTGGTGTATTTGTTTGTTTCTTGCTTGTACCGTGGTTGGGTAGATTAGTCGTAGTGGTGTTAACTTCTGTCAGCGATTCTTTTGTTGCGCGACACGTATTTCAGTTTTGTGCCAATCGGATAGGAGATAGAGTTTCGTCCGTCGTTTTGATCCTTCTAGAGATGTTGGGTTTGACGTTCTCCTGAGCACGGACTGGTTAACTACGTGTTAGGCGTCTGTGGACTACCGTGAGGAAACAGTCAGGTTTGTTTTCCCCGGCAAGTCAGTTCTTGTTGTGCAGGTGGATAGTTGTGCCGCCTCCCACAGCTTGAATTCAGCCTTTTTCGCTAGTCGGCTACTGAGGAGATGTCGTGGATTCTTGGCGTTCATTCATGTTACCGGAACCACAGTGGGATTGTTGGACCGGGTTCCTTTCGTGCGAGAGTTTTTCCGACGTTGTTCCGGATGAGCCGGCGAAGCTTGGGAGCTAAAGGATCAGCTGCAGAGTTTTGGTTTGGGGAGTTTTGTGCGTCTGATGTTTCGCTTTTGGAAGCTCCTATTTCTGTTCGTCGTGGAGGAAGACGGCAGCTTAGGGTAGGTATCGACGGATCGTCAATTGAACCGGTTTATGGTGCGGATAGGTATCCTTCACCTCGCCGGCATTCCGAAGACATTTTCTAGGTGTGTTTGGGATCAGGTCATCATTATTGCGGATTCAGAGTGACGGCATTCCGAAGACTGCCTTGTGCGTGCTACGGGCTTTGTGTGTTTTTGTGAGTCGTTGGATTCACTGTTGCCTAGCAGCATTCGTGGATATGATGAACCAGATTTCTGCAGGCCGTTCCTCGACCAGTTTTTGTTGTGTTATTTACGACACTCTGGTCTACTTAATGTGTCTTGAGGGACAGTAGTAGCACTTGAGGATTTGTTATGCAGATACTGGGAGAGCACCAGCAGTTGCTAAATTCTCAGAGTGTTTCTTCAGGCTTGTTTGTGTTGACTCCTAGGTCTTGTAGTCACGGGAGACGGTTTCGTATGGTTCCGAGGGAGATCGTGGCCGTACAACTTAGGCCCAGACTTGTGTGCAGGACGAGGATCCGCAGATGGTTGGGCTTAGCAGGTTTTTACCGCCGTTTCATGCAGGATTGCTAGAGTAGTGCTGCACCGTCGACTGAATTGACCAGTAAGGAGGTTTCTTTTCTTTGGACTGAGGCATGTGTACGGAGTTTTCAGCAGTTGAAGATTCAGTTAACAACTGCATCAGTCTTTCTTTGCTTTTGGTTCGGGCAACCTTGTTGTTTAACTGTAATGTTTCGTGAGTGGGCTCGATTGTGTACTGAGGTGACACTATAGAGTCATCGCTTTTGCTTCCCTACATTTGGAGGAAGTACGAGAAGGATATTCCACTCATGATCTGGAGATGGCCGCGGTGGTTTTGCGTTGGAGATTTGGAGACACTTCTTGTTTGAGAGTCGTGTCAGATTTTCCACGGACCGCTAGAGCTTAATGTACATCTTCCTGCAGCGGATTTGGATTGTTGCGTCAGTCTTCTGCAGATTTACAGTTTTTGTGTGATCGTTGAGTATAGCTTGAGTTCGTCTCTACGGAGGGGACAGCTTGCTCATGTCCGCGCCCGACCACCTTCCTTAAATCGTTTTCG
Organism: Agapanthus africanus; assembly: GCA_030015575.1. NCBI lineage: Eukaryota > Viridiplantae > Streptophyta > Magnoliopsida > Asparagales > Amaryllidaceae > Agapanthus > Agapanthus africanus. The sequence continues at coordinate 465,567,080 of CM057339.1, read as the reverse complement.
CGAGACACTGCCCGCCGAAGCTCGTTCGTCAGCGATACTTGAGCATACTCGGCTGGGTAATGATTCGGAGACCTTGAATTGTGACAATGGTGTGCTAAGTTAGGGACGCGTCTGTGTACCTGATATTGTCGGGTAGAGACGTGTAATCCTAGAACATGCACATCTGTCAACTCTCTATATGCATTCAAGTTCCACCAGCTTTGGCGTGACTTGTGGGATAGTTACGAGTGGACAGGGATGTAAAGAGAAGTTCAGGTTTCGTTTCAAGGTGTCTGTCTTGTTGTGTGCTTGAGTCGAGCATCCGAGGCCGGCTGGAGAATTGCAACCTTTTACCGTTCCGAAGCAGGGATGGGAGCATATCTCCATGAATTTCGTTATGGTTTCTACCCAAGTTTGGATAGGGTGTGACTCCATTCAGATTCTTGTCATCCGGTTATACTCAGTTTGCTCAGTTGTTTTGTTAAAGCTGTGTGTTTGTGTTGTTTGTCGTCAGCAGCTTGGGATCGTCACTCGCCATTGTTAGGGTTCTCCTTTGATAGCTGTTATCAGGAGATGCTCCAATTGGCCACCTTTAGGCTAGGGGTTAGGTCGTGTCGACCACCAGCCTGCTGTTTCTCTGACTCTGCGTAAGTAGGACTTTGGACCCCAGCTATGTCTAGAGACTTCGGAGATAGTCCAGTTGTGTTAGGTCAGGATGGGAACTGTCCATTGCAAACAAATGTCTTATGCGACTGTGCTGGTCGCAGGATTGAGTGCGCAGTGGCAGATCATGTATTCCTACGGATTTTCCGATGAATGACGTGATGGATTTTGGGAAGTTGTCCCAGGATTTAGGTCCTTTTAAGATCCTATAAGCGAGTTAGTTCGTTGCCTTTAAATTGGCACTTCCTCCCAGATTATTGGATTTTCACCCCGTACTCCTCGTGATAATACTTTACAATTACCTTCATGACCTTTCTCACATGATTTGGCACCAGGCCATTTAGCTGGACGCGATCTTTCGTTCACCAGCAGCCATGTGTGTTAATGGCTCGGCAGGTGGAGGAACATCGGTCAAAGGTCTTTCCATCTGTGAAGGGTTTCCTTGGACGTAGCCGTATGGTGAGTTAGTCACTTGGGAGGCTGCGAGCGAGATTTGAGGATTTTAATCTTCTCTTTGAAGGTATGCGTATCGGAATATTTTTAAATTCGGGGACGAATTTCTTTTAAGGGGGGGAGATTGTAACACCTTAGAATGTGTTTTGTAGCTAATTATATTTTAATGTGTGGTTTTTAATAAAAAGTTTACCAAATTAAGTTTTAAATATTTTATCTTATTTAATGTGTATTTTATTAGAATTTTGTTAGGCACACACACACACTTGTGCATGATAACTAGGGTTGTTTTTGGAGTTAAACCATGATTAGCAACCATGGTTAACTAACCATTTCTCCCTAACCTAGTTTTTATATTGTTAAGTGCCATGGTTGTAATTAGTAGTGTTGGTTTTAAAATGAAAAGGAATTTGGAAAAGGTTTTAAATATTTTGTTTGGTTTGACTTTGAGAGAGAGAGAGAGAGAGAGCATGGGCATCATGGCTTTGCCCATGCCTCATTTAATGAGGTGAGAGGGAGTGAGAAGAGAGGAGGGGTTAGCCTTGTTTAGTTCTCTCACTTCTCATTCTCTTTTCTCTCATTTCACTCACTCTCTCTCACACACACACACCCAGCAGAAGCAGCAGCAGCAATAGCCACAACAACAACAACAACACTACAACAGCAACAACTACAACACAACAACAGCAACGACAGCAGCAGCATCATCACCAGCATCAACAACAACAACAAATGAGGCAGCGGCAGCAGCATGAGAAGCAACATCAGCATCAGCATCAGTAGCAGCAGTAGCATCATCATCATCATCATCTTCAGCAGCAGCAGCAAGCTTCAGCAGCAGCAGCAGGTAGCAGAAGCAGCAGCAAGCAGCCCCAGCACTTGCAGTAGCTCCACACACCTCTTCACCTGCTTTCTTGGGCTCTTTAAGGTCCAATAGGGTATATCTTCTGAACCCTATTTGTTGTTTGCTTAGCTTGTGTGTTAATTAGCTCGATTAGTGTTAAATTAGCTAGTTTAGTACTAGATTGTGGTGTTTAAGTGGAATTTTGGGAAATTGATGATTGTGTGGGCTAACCTAGTATATTTAAGTGTTAACAAGGCCACTTCAACTGAGGAATAGCCAGATTACACTAAAATACCATAGGTTTTCCTTATTGTGCAAAATTGGCGTTTTAAAGCGATATTTGTGACTTTTGTGATCTGCTATAGACCCGGACCTTGCAGAGTAAAATTGAGAAGACTAGAGCATGATACCTAGGTTTAGAGCACACCACCTGAACACGAACCCACCACCCCCATTTCAGGCCGCCAATTTTTGCATTCTGGCCGCAATTTGCGGCCAGGATAGGGTTCTGGGTGTTGGGGATTTGTCTGGGGTAGTCTGCAGTGTTGCGTAGTGTGTTGGTATGTCTAGTTTTGTAATATTCTACCTGTAGGAAAATCTGGGGCTATATGTCGTTTTTGTGTACGTAGTGTTTGCGCGATACGCGCGATACGTGAGTGGGTTCTGTGATCCAGCGTATCGCGGCGTGTCGCGATGGTTTTAGACGCGTACACACACGATTCAGCGTATCGTGCACACGCACGTTTAGTTCACGACGCGAGTTTCTCGTTTCGATTATATATCGCGTTTCGCGGAATATTTGGCTTATATGTGATTTCTATGTCGTATTGGCAGGTTTGCAGACAGGGGCTACGGACACGGCTACAAGGGGAGCAGATGGTAGGATTCACCTAGCGTGGAGTATAGGTGAGTAGATATAACATCTACAGGGGAATCGCCCGCATGGCGTTATGCGTCTGGGCTAGGATTCAATTACCTGTCGCACATTCTACGTCATTGTAGAATTGCGCTTTACTGCATTTCCTTGATATAGTTATATACTGTGACTAGCAGCCGTATGACACTGCACACATTATTGACGGTTCATATTGCACGAGCATGGATTGTATGCTACACACACACCGTCAATAATTGCTATGTCACACACTACCTCTTATAGCTACTATTGCTTGCGACACCTGACATCTAGCTTGTCGGTATACCTATAGCGTATCATACCTTTAGTGATAGGTATATTTTCACCTTGCGATACAGCTACAGGTATACCTCCTACATATTTACTTATACCGGGAGGGATTTCCTACATATGTTACTTATACCCAAGGGGGTATACGACATCAGTTCTTATAGGTAGATACCTATACATTGCTATACCTGTATGTTAGACACATATTCAGTTGCTGTCGCATATTTACACTTACCGATGTTACTTAGCTGTACCTTATCTTGATTTCGCATACATCTGGTTCAGCTATATACTTGTGTTTACCTGCTCGCATTCAGATATATCGCATACATTTATTCCTGGATTGCGCATTGTTTATCTGGATTTTATATGATGTTTTCGGGATTTGGGAACCGCGGGAGTTCATGAAATTATGCATACATGTAACAACCCGGTTTCCTTGATATGATATTTGAGCGTCCCCCATGAGTTTTATCGGTGCTGATTATATACTCCATACGAGGTGTGGTTGCCGTATGAGAGTATATGGTGGGGCCCGGTATGGTTCCCCTCGGCAAGAAGATCGATGGGTTTGCCGATTGAGCCTGGAGGCGGGCGAGTACCTACCGGTGATTGGTTGGACCTGGCAGTTGTCCGGAGGCTACTGACCAGAGTCGAGAGATGGATGCGGGAGGATCTGTACTGTCGGGGCCGAAGGCCGATACCGCAGACGGACCCCGTGGGCCGATCCGGACTGACGGAGCCCGATATACGAGGATTTCTGTGCCGATGATTGGCACACTGTTTTCATGATATTTCTCCAACCCCTTTTTGTATATATAACAGGGGATTTAGCCGTTGCTATATATACCCTTACACCAATATTAGTGGAATGAGACGCTAATATATGTGTATTGCCCCCATCATATTTATTTCTGTACATATAAATATATCTTTAGGATGTTAGATTCTTACTTGAGATTGGACTTGGGATACTAGGTGATTCATTGGGATTGGATAATGGACATACCTATGTGATTGGTGATTTGTACATTTGAGATATAGGAGAGCTATTCGATATTGTACATTGAGGTGATGTGAGACTTATATATTGTGAAAGCCCAATGTTGGGGCTGATTTGAGGATTTGGGATTTGAGTGTCTTGATGGATTGTGATCCTGCCACGACGTCAGGTTTCCGTGGGAAATGACATATTCCACCCTATACCTCACCATTACCTACCTTATGCACAGATTCATATATTGGTAGTACTTGTAGTGTACCCTTATGATAGTTGCATATTTGCCTTCTCATATCTCTATTTCATAGTCATTGCATACTACTATCATGCCATCATTGCTTCACATATTGATGGTACCTGTTAGTGTACTCTCCTTATTTCAGCATTTGCATGACATATAGTTATTGTGATCGCATATCTTAGTTTCATGCTGTACGTGCATTCCTGCGATTACCTGCATATGTTTTATACTATTCACTAGTTGGCAACTCACCCCCGTTGTGCCACAGGTGTTTCAGGTTGTTCCCCAGAGTAGTCGAGGCAGGCTATTCCTCCATTCAGCTATCCAGCTACCATCTTTTGCTACAGATACCGTCTCAGCTCACAGTATCTTTTGCTTAGGTGGGTTAGATGGTTATCTGTATTTCACATTGTATACTCGTTGTATTTGTACTCTCCATCTACTTTTGTATTTGTGGACATAGAGACTAGGTGAGGACGTTATGTGTATTATTGTGGATTTGATGTCTTATATATACAGCTTTTTCTCCACTGTTATTATTTTTGTGTTGCATTCATCTTGACTTGTCCTTACAAAAAGGGGGTGTTGCTAAAATTTTAAAGAAAGAAAGTAAGAATTTTTTAAAGAATTTTGGTTGCGATTTCAATTGTTTCAAAACTTATATTATCTTTTCGGTATTTTTCATGGTTTAGATTTCTGGGTTTGGCTTTCTTTTACTACGTTGCGTCTTTAGGCGTTGCGTAGTATTAGGGCCGTCACGGGCCAATTTTGGGTCGTGACAAATACTGGCCTCTAGGCCATACATACAACTAACAGATACATGATTGACAAGTTGCATATGATGAATATTCAAACGGATCTAGATATCCATCTTTATGTAATTTAGTCAACCTTGTTTCATTTATATGACCAAGTCTACAATACCATAGGAAGGCTTGATTCGAATCTGGAGCCTTTCTTTTACGCGTGTTTTGAATATTGAAAATTTGAGGTTGATTAAGTATGTATATGCCATTTTCCAGTGTGCCAAACCCAATCAGTTCTTGATTTAGGAGAATGTTCATGACATTTGTTTCAAGCACAAAATTATATTCTTTATTAGACAATAAAGATACTGATATAATATTACACAACATACTGGGAATACAAAAACAGCTGTACAATACCAAAATGTGTCCACTATTCAACCCTAGGTGATATTCCCCTATTGCAACAGCATCTACATGCATTCCATTGCCCATCCGGAGAGTCATATCACCTGCCCCCAGTACTCTACTATTTCTCAGATCCTGCAAAGTATTACAGATATGAGAACCAGAACCGGTATCAAGTACCCATGAAGTAGAGTTTACTGAAAGACAATTTTCGATTACGAACACACCTGAAGCAGAAGCTACAGCTTGCTTCATGTCCTTGGCTTTAAATGCCAAACAGTCCTTCTTCCAGTGCCCTTGCTTGTGACAATAGAAGCACTCGTTCTTTTCTGCCTTCACCCTTCCTGCCTTGTTCGTTCCCTGCACCTTCTTGACCCCACCCTTCGGTTTGGTGGCTTTCATCTTCTTCTTCCCTTTAGCTTTCGTTTTAGATTTAGAAGAAGATGATTGCCCAACATATAGAACGGGGGTCTTCTCTTTTTTCAATGAGGTCTCTTCTACCCTCAACATATTGAGGAGCTTTGGAAGATCCGCTTCCATTTCGTGCATGTTGAAGTTCACCACGAACTGAGAGAAGGTGTGGGGAAGGGACTGCAAAATCAAGTCAATATACAAATCATTCTCTAGCACGCATCCCAGGTTTGCGAGTTCCTCAATGAGGGTGATCATTTTGAGTACGTGCTCTCCAACAGGCGATCCTGGAGCTAACCTCATCTGGAAGAGTTTCCTTAAGGTTTCGTACCTCGCGATACTGGAGTGTTCACCATACAATTCCTTGCAATGGAGGAATATGGATACAATATCCATACTCTCGTGCTGTTTCTGGAGTTCATTATTCATGGACGCCAGCACGATACACTTAGCTCGCTCAAAGTCTAGATCCCAGGTTTTGCGAACTTCCTTGTCCGCAACTGAGGAATCTGGTCCTGGGATAAGGGTAGGAACAACGGTGTTAACATATGCAACTTTGTCATAAGTCAGCGCAATATTGACGTTCCTTAGCCAATCTTTATAGTTCTGCCCGGTTAGTATATTCTTTTCAAGTAATAGTTTTAGTCCAGTCATGGTAGCTGCCAGAGAGAGAAAAGAAACACTCAGAATATGCTCTTGCAAGTTTAGATTGGTTATTAATTTATCTAAACAGGATGGCTCCCACTGTTTCCTCAAATCCTTCTTCAAAACCTAAAAGAAGAACTAGTCAGTATTTAATCACACGTCACAATACTTGCTTAACCTTTCAGCCAGGCTGGTGTTGGTACTTTGAGGGAGGTTTTCCAACGCTTTCGCGAAGTTCCTTAATTAAAGAACCTCTTTTCCCTGGAGGCGTAGCCCCTCTAACACCTTTTTAGGCACCTACTTAGTTTATAGCATTGATTGTTAAGTGAGAGAAATTCCCGAGAGTAATCCTACTCATCAGTGGGATCGGGATCCAACTATCATTGCATGATGCCCTAGATGGAAGCCACTCAAGTCACCATACTACAGAAGGCAAGCTAAATCTGCAAGTTTCCTTTATGTTTGAAACTCCCGATGTGATTTTTACCCCGAGATCTTATAGACCTTGACGTAGGCCAACAAGTCATAAGACGCAAGTCAAGTTCTACCTGTCGTTGTCCTGATCAATTTAAATACATCGTACAAGCCCTTGACGTTAGCCAACAAGGTGTACGTCTGTATTAAACTAATGCATCTATCTATGCAACAAATAGGCGCACACACTGCTACCATTCACTATGCCTTGACGTAGGCCAACAAGCATAGCAAGAATACGATGTGCTGTCTATCTGAAATGACGGAGGGTTACGGCTGGTTTTTGGCAAAAAACCGTTAACGTAGTGAACTTGATTTGATCGAAGGAACTAAGATAGCTTTTATTAAAAGGAGTGGTTTAAGCTCCGCATTTAAAATTTGCTTTTTCAAGAAAACCGAGTTGTTTTTAGAAATTGTTCCAACGATTCAGTTTTAGGTTTTATTTTCTTTGCACTAATAATAATGCGTCCCATCTTTAGCCGATCATTACAACTAACAACGAAAATACAACGTCCTCTTATGCCATCCGCATTCGCCACGGGGTCCCGTCATCACCCATTAGGTTACTTAACTAACGACAGAGAGGGGGATGGGCTAGCGCGGGTGTAAAACATAAGCGACGTCTAAATAGCTATCATATATAGATATTGTACATTCGTCAGACGCAAAAATAGGCATTCCAGATCACAGATAAACAATATTGGATTTGCAAGCAATCCGCATTTCTTTTGAGCCTGCAATGAAAGACAGATTACACAGTTGTGATGAATAGCCATTTTCCCACCCCAGACCCCTACGGGTACGGCAAACTACCCGCCAAGTACCAGAAGTGAAGCAGTCTGCCCCAACACTTCAAAATACCCGGTAGTTTGTGCACCCCACCTTGGGTCTATCCTAGGAGAAAATAACAGTAAAAAGAAATAATACAACGGTGGCTACAACCGCAATCTGGATGTGCCCCGCAAAATAATATTACAACTTATTACATTTACATCAAATGAATTAACACAATAACCCATTACAAAATCCGGCTAATCACCACAATAGTCCAATACAGTTTATATACACAAACAGTTATATATAACTTCACAGGTATGTGCAACCCCCTGCCAACCGACATACTAGCAGTTAGGGGAGGTTTACGAACACATAAAACATTTCACAGATATAATCAAACAAGCAAATACCGTATAATTTCAATCGATTAAACACATTTAATTTTGCTCCAATACTTCTCTGTAAATCTGAAACCTGAGCAAAAATAAAAATTACCAGAAAACACCAAATATCTCATAGAATCAACACAAGAAACTTGGGATCATGAATCGTCCAAAGCGCGGCGGAATCGCGGCGGATCGGTGGGATCGGCCGCGGTTCCGCGGCGCTATGGCCGATTCATGAGCGCAATTTTCTTGGGTGTTCTGATACATTCATTTAGGTCATTCTGAAGGTCCCTGAAAAATTTTTGGACCTCATTTAAAATTCGACAGAAAGTACATGATATCGGGGTTTTTCCGGTTTGTTTTTCCGTTCGAAATTCATACAAATCTGCAAGTGTGTTAAATATTGTTTAGCTAGGCTCTGATACCACTGTAAGTCGATGTTCAACACCCCAATACTTATGGGGAGGCGGAAATATGAATAACAATCTTGTTCTATAGCTAAACATCGAATAGCCGTATGAATCGGTTGCTAAACAAGTTTTAACAAAAGCTATAGAGTTCTAAACTACTATATTAAGAGATTATACCAAACGGTTCTAGTCCTTCGTCTTAATGTTATCTGCGGCCTCTCTGGATCTCCACGTCCTCTTCGGCTTTCCTCCGTGATAGACGATCCACCCGAGAACCCTAATCCAAGCTATGGCCTCTAAACTTGAGGTTACTTAGTTCTCTAGTTGCTAAATAGAGTAGCTAAGGTGATGTAGAGATAGGTTATGGAGTAATTAGTCTTTCCTAATCCTTGTTCTCAACTCATGAGGGTAGGATTAGGGTTTGGTGAAGGAGAGAGAACTTGAAGAGAGAGAGTGAGAAGATGATAATGATAATAATAATAATAATGAAAAAGCTTCTCACTAGATATATGAAACATAATGAATTAAAAAGAAATGAATAATATAAGATTATTCATTATGTTTCATTAATGAAAGTGGGTGATTCATTATGTGAGTCATTAAGTATTTAATAATGCATTAATGACATGATGAATCACTCACAATGAGTCACTAAATCATTAAATGAAAATGTCACCTCTCCCTCCAAGTCACATCCTTCTAGAAGCTTCTCGGAAAATTATGAGAACGCCCCTCTCATCCGTGAAAACACGGAAAAACTTTAGACTGTATAAATCCAATAACCCGATACTAGAATCTGTCTTAAACCAAAGCCTGCTAGTAAAAACTGTCCGAATGTCGTACGTGAGTTAAAACATGTATGCGTCCGAACCATTGTCGTAAAACCATACGACCTCTATATCTTTTCGCCTGGGTTTGGGAAATCTCTGTGTGGGACTCTAAAGACTCGACTACTACGCTGGCAGTGGGTTTAACCACAGACCGCAAGCGGCACTAGCTGTACATAACGGTCCCCAGGTAATTGTCGATAAGAAAGCTGATGAGGTAACCCATCTGAAATCCTACTGAGCCTGTCTGTGACAATATCCGTGCAGTCCGGTCTGTTCGTCTAAGAGTATCGCATGTATGGTCTAGGGAGGTGGTGGGGGAGTCAGACCCCTAATAGCCGTACAAATCGTGTCGGTATGGCTCAAGACCACCCGAGAATCTACTGATCAGTCCATCAGTAATTCTCAATCAGCCCTGGCCAGGGACTTATGGTAATGACCAACCGACCACAGTGCGATATCAACTCCCTATACCGGGAGAGACGAATCCCTAACAGTCGCTCACTGCCTCCACGTGGCTCGGGACTGTGCCCAACTAAAACCTGTTTGCACGACTCCTTTGAGCCGTGGTAGGGTAATAATCAAAGCACAGTGGGAACTCACACGAGACAAATGACGACCTTAAGTCAACGAACTATATGCACATATGTCACCTGAGAACTGCTATCTGACGTTAGGTATAATACCATCCAGTCAGTTCTCGGCGAGTCCTGACCGGTGTACTCACACCCAGTGAGCATCTGTATACAATCTTAGGTGAACACCACCAATGGTTGCGGGATCAATCCATCGCCCCTCGTCAGGGTCTAGATATGTATACACTAGTCTACTCCGGAGTATCGATGCCCAATCTCGATACTCCTGCGACCAGGGACATTTAAGGGTGTGCATATTGACAATCCAGCTCCCACTAGTATGACTGCCATCACAATGCCGGTAGTCAGACAAACACCCTATGGGCTTTATCAACATATATATAAGTACCAAGTAAAATATATCATACGTTAAGACAAAGTCAAACCAAATAGCGTACATTCATATCAAGCAAGACTGTCATGTACATACATATCCCAAGCATCCTATACAATGTAGGCCTCTAGGGCATATATATCCAACAGTAATGGCCAGCCGGGTATTGAGCGATCAAAAGATCAACAAGAAAGCCTGCTCACACTCCTGCGGATCCAATCAGTAACACTACCATACAGTCCGGTCTCTTCGTCTGATATGTCGCATATCTCGTTTAGGGGTGGTAAAGTTCAGACCCAAGTAACTCGATAAGTCGTACCGATATGAGGCTCATAACGGGTCGAGAAACTACTGATAACACTTACCAGTATATCTCTGAAGCAGCCCTGGCTAGGGACTTCCTTTTATATCCAATCAAGCACAGCGCAACATCAACTCCCAATACCGGGAGAGACGAAACACCTCCTTTCGCTCATTGCCTCCATGTGATTCGGGACTGTACCCAAAAGCCACCATTTTGTACGTTCTTTTGAACGTGGTATGTTAGAAATCAAAGCAAAATGGGAATCACACAAGACTCTATGACGATCTCGGGTCTACAGACTAACTTGTACCAGTGTCACCAGAGAACTGCTATAAGACGATAGGTATAATACCATCTAGGAGTTCTCGGCGAGTCCGTTCAGTGTACCCAGTCTCCACTGAGCACCCGTATACCATCTCTGATGTCAAACAACAATGGATATGGGATCATCCATTGCCCATCAATATGGGTCGAGAAGCAACACGCTAGTCTACTCTGTTATATCGATGCCCTGTCTTGATACACCTACGATTACGAACATTTGAAGGATGTACTTACACACTACTCTGTCCACACTAGTATGATCTGCATCATAATCCTGGTAGTCAAGTACTCATTCACATGTAACACAGATACAATCAGTGTACATGTTAAGATAAAGAGCAACCAGATAGCATACTATCATGTTGAGCAAGAAAGTCCTCACTATATATGTCCAAGCATCAACTACAATATACATCATATATACAGTAATGGCCTCTAGGGCATACATGAAAGGTTCCTAGGCACCCTAATGAGGTTATACAAGGCATCGAACATGCCAATTTCAAATTTTAACGGTGCCTACAAACCCTAACAAGATCGTTTGCTAGAAATCTAGGCGAAATAGCTAACTAGTTAACACTTAACTAATAGAATACGGAAATACAACTTTTGTAGATCCGGTGCTCCACCTCCATAGCTCCGCAACGAAGCCCTCTCCGCTGTCCAAAAAGAATCCGGGCTCTAGCGTCGACTTCATCGGAGAATAAGCGAGCTAGGTCGTCGATGTCCATGCCGAAGATGATCTACGTCGAGGAATCGCTAAATCAAGCTCCGACTTCACCAAGTCAAGAAACTTGTGAAGAAAACACACTCTACTACTTGGCAAGAGGTAGAGGATGAAGAAATAGGAAGTGGGTAGACTTTAGAATTGGATTTCTCACTCCTAATCATCAATCACCATTGATGGACCTTAGGTTTTCTTCTTGAGTTGAATGAAGAAGAAGAAGAATGTATTATGATATGAATAATAATAATGAGAAAAGAAATTCATTCTTATCATAATGGAACCATAGTTAGGTGTAGAGAATCAATCATGGTTAAAGGAATGGTTAGGGTCAAACTAGAGACAAAATGGTCACTTAGTCAAAAGATCAAGAAGCTTCAACTAGAATCCAAAATTAGCAACCATTTCATTTCATTTTATTTTATTCATTTATCATAAATAAATGGATAATTAAATAAGATAAATGAATAACAAATAATAAACCCTAACCTATTCATTAACCAAGGTTTAACACTTTACACTTAACCAAAAAGCATGTATCATCAAACATGATACAAGCAAGTACACAAAATCATATCACATATATAATGTGCACATCCGAGTGAGAAAATCCATCTTTAGTAAACCGATACTAGTTGATGCAAAGTAATATATCAAATATATAAATATGCATCAAATCATTAAATCAACACTTGATTCAATGATCCGGTCATGTCGCACACAACCGACTAGTATACAATATATCGGCTTATCGAATCAACGCTTGAATCGATAACTAGGTTATATCGCATACAACCATTCGACACATTCATCGCGAGAATGAAATACGGTATCACATTCACGCATTATTCTCGGTCCCGCACATATCTCATATGCGCTCCTATTTCGTTTCGCTTGAGCTAGGAAACCTCTGTGTAGGACTCTAAAGACTCGTCAATACGCCGGCAGCAGGTGATGATCATATCAAACACCCACAAGCCGCAAGCGGTCTGCTAAACGTAACGGCCACCCGGGTATTGAGCGATCTGAAGATCGACGAGCAAGCCCGCTCACACTCCAGTGAATCCGACCAGTAACACTACCGTACAGTCCGGTCTGATCGTCTGATATGTACCATATCTTGCCTTGGGGTGGTAAACGTCAGACCCCAATAGCTCGATAAGTCGTGTCGATATGAGGCTCATAACGGGTCGAGAAACTACTAGTAACACTTACCAGCAATTCTCTGATCAGTCCTGGCCAGGGACTTCCTGTTATAGCCAATCGAACACAGTGCAACATCAACTTCCTATACCGGGAGAGACGAATCCCCTCCTATCGCTCATTGCCTCCATGTGACTCGGGACTGTACCCAAAAACCACCGTTTTGCACGCCCTCTTGGACGTGGTAAGATGGAAATCAAAGCACAGTGGGAACCACACAAGACTCTATGATGATCTCGGGTCAACAGACTACTCTGTACCGGTGTCACCAGAGAACTGCCATCTGACGTGAGGTATAATACCATCTGGGAGTTCTCGGCGAGTCCGTCCAGTGTACCCAGTCTGTACTGAGCACCCGTATATCATCTCCGATGTCAAATACCAATGGATATGGGATCATCCATCGCCCATCTGTATGGGTCGAGAAGGTACACGCTAGTCTACTCTGGTATATCGATGCCCTGTCTCGATACACCCACGACTAGGGACTTTAAAGGGTGTACTTATGGACTACCATGTCCCCACTAGTATGATCCGCATCATAGTCCAGATAGTCAAGTACACATCCTAAGGGCTTTACCAACATGTAACAGAGAGACAATCAGTATACACGTTAAGGTAAAGAGCAACCAGATAGCATACTATCATGTCGAGCAAGAAAGTCTTCCCTATATATGTCCCAGCATCCACTACAATATACATCCTATGTACAGTAATGGCCTCTAGGGCATACATATAACTAACAATCTCCCACTTGCACTAGGGCCATCTGTAGCAGTGGTTGTAGTATCTCATACTCAACCATCCCATAAAAGTCTCTCTCTGGGAATAGGCCTTCGTGAGTGGATCCGCTGCGTTATCCTCTAAGTCCACTCTCCTTGCCTCGATCACTCTGGAGATCAACCATCTCCACGATCAGGTGATACTGCCTTAGAATAAGTCTGGATCACTGATGGGACCGGCGTTCCTTGGCATAAGCCATAACTCCATTGTCTTACAATGGTAGGAACATAGTTCATCTCATGAACCATTATACATCCAAACATCCTCTTTAGTAGCATCATAAGTAGCGATGTATCCAGCCTTCATCGTCTAGTATGTCACGGTATCTAGCTTGGAACTCTTCCAACATACCGTCCCTTTACTGAGGGTAAAGACAATGCCTGCGACTGACATTCAGTCGTCTTTATCACCCTGGAACACTTCCAGTGATTCTCCCCAGGATCGCTTGATACCATCTCATTACAACTAGTGAAAATCCTAACATCCAATTAAATCTATCTCATAGATCCAAAACCCAGGATTAAGGAGGTATCACTTTGATCCTATATGGAGAATCTTTGTGATAAACGGAGATTGATCGAGCGTAGCATAAGAAACTCCTTTCTTATCAAGAGTATGTCATCCACGTACTCTATGAGGATCACCACCATACTCCCTACTACCTTTTTGTTTATACAAGGTTCATCTACTATTTTGATGATGTCAACTTCTTTGACTATTTCATCAAAACAGATGTTCCAACTCCGCGATGCCTGCTTTATCCTATAAAGTATCTTGCACACGTTTCTGCTGCTCCCACTGTCTACGAGGCCCTCTGGCTGTGTACATATAGACGCACTCTTCTAAAACATCATGAAGAAAAGCAGTCATGACACCCAACCACCAGATATCGTAGTCATGGTATGTAGCCGTGGCAAGTAGGATCTGGATGGACTTAAGCATAGGTACTGGAAAAGGTTTCATCATTATCCATACCTGGTCAATGACGAAAACCTTTAACTAATCTAGCTTTGAAAGTCTCAACTTTTCCGTGTACACCAAGTAATCTTCTCAAGATATACTTGCTCCTGATGGGGATTTAACCCTTCAGATATAGAAACTAAAGTCCATACTTTGTTGGTGTATAAGGATTCTATCTCAGATCGCTAAACATCCAGCCATTCTTACAGAGTCCCAACTCTTGATGGCCAGCTCGAAACTAGTTGGGTCATCATCTCATGATGCAATCCTCGCTCCCACTGTCATAGAGAAACCGAAGTATCTCTCAGGTGGGTGAGGAACCCTACTAGATCGGCGGAGAGGCCGAGGTTCGTTGGAATCTACTGAATCCTTTGGTTCTATCAAATCATCAGCTGCAGTTTGTATGGCTGGAACATTTCCAGTTCTACATTACAGACCTTGCCTCGAGCTTGTCCGGATTTTGCTTTTAGACATAGGCCGGACAACCCCAAATCTTAACTAACTTAAGATATGGGCTCTTCCCTTTCCATATCTCATATGAAGTGGTAGGCTCTGATTTGATTAGAATCCTATTCAATAGGTATGCAGCTTCTCAAGTGCATAACCCCTTAAGGAAAAAGGTAACTCAGTATCACTCATCATAGAGCACACCTTATCATATAGGGTGTGATTGCTCCGCCCCGATATACCATCGTGCCATGGTGTATGCGGAGGAGTAATGCCGAGAAAGAATCTCATTCTCCTTTAGAATAGTCCAGGATTTCCGTGCTCAAGTATTCTCCTCCTTGATCTCATCAAAGGACATAATACTTATACCCGTATTTTGGTTCTCTACTTCTAACTTATATTCTGTGAATATCTCAAAAGGTTCAGACTTGTGTTTCAACAAGAACATATGTCTGAATCTAAAGAGATCATCAGAGAACGTAATGAAGTATAAAGAACCAATCCTGGTATGTGTAGACAGGAGACCTACATACATCAACATGTATCATCCCAAGAGTTCACTAACTCTTTCTCTGTTTCCATTAAACGGAGCTATGGTCATCTTATCTTTGTGACATGACTGGCGAGTTTCACAAGATGTAAATTCAAACTAATTTAAATATGCATCTTTATGTAACTCTAGCTAGTCGGGTCACATTGATCTGACCTAGTCTACAATACCTCAAGAAGGATTCGTTCATTTTTGAACTATTCCTCTTGTGTGTGTTCCGTATACTTAGAACTGTAGTTTGATTTAGAACATTAATGCTTTTAGATAACGTGCCTGAACTGATCAACTTTTGATATAGGAAATGTTCAAAACATTATCCAACAATACAAAATTATATCCTTTCTTTACTAATAAAGAAACTGATATGATTTTGTATATCAGGTTCGGTATCTAATAACATTTGTTCAGAATTAATGTATTACAATACAGGGTGACAGTGACCAACAGACTTGGCTGCAACACTTGCCCCGTTTTCTGCCTCATGAAACTTATCACCCGTTCTCAGTTTTTCTACCCTTTTGTAGCCCTATGTAACATCTTACATATCTGGGATCCTGATCCGGTATCATATACCAAGGATGCGGAGGATACTGAGAAATAGTTCTGTATAATGAACACAACCGAAGATGTTGCATCAGCATGCATTCTCTTCGTTTGGGCGGCACGGGAAATCTGGTATTCCCCAAATTCCTGCTCTGTCTTATAACAATTATAAGTTGGAGCGGGACCAACGTTCCCCAGCTCAGTATAACAAGCGGGTTCAGTCAATAATCCGTATTATTATCTTGATTAAGGCATGATATGGTCGCTACCAGGAGAGAGAGAGAAGAAAACACTCAGCGTGCGCTCTGTCAAGAATAGATTGGTTATTATTTTATCTAATCAGGATGGCTCCCACTGCTTTTTATCAAATCTTCCTTCAAACCCTAAAAGGAAAGACTAGCCGGGATTAATTACACACTACAAGTTCGCCAATCTTTCAGCCAGGCCAGTGTCGGTACTTTGAGGGAGGTCCCCCGTGCTTTCGCACGAACCTAATTAATGTAAACCTCGTTTTCCCAGAGGCGTAACCCCGTTGACACCTTTCTAGACACCTACTTGATCGGCTAATTGTAATGTATAAAACTCTCCCAGGAGTAACTCTTACTCGCAGCGGGTATCGGGATCCAACTATCTCATAGAAGATATGCAATCTCATTGCAAATCTCAACACTTGAAATTCCCGATAATATTTTGCCCCTAGCATCCTATGACCTTGACAGAGGTCAACAAACCATAGGCTGCTAGTCAAGTTCAACCCGTCATTTCTTGATTGAAGTAAACCCACCCGCACGACCCTTGACAGAGGCCAACAAGGTCGCACGACCACCCTAAATCAATCACATCATATGCTTATGCAGATAAGCGCTAATCAGCTACCGCACACTACGCCTTGACAGAGGTCAACAAACGTAGCACGAATACTAACCAGTACATATCTGAAATGACGGAGGCTACGACAGGTTTTTCTGAAAACCTATTGCGTAATGAACTTGATATCGTTGTAGAATCAAATGATTTTTAAAATGGAGTGCTTTTGAGGCTTTACTAGTTTTGCTAAAGGAGTCACTCCCGGTGAAGGGATCGTCGGTCCTTTCCTCGTCGAATGAGGTGCGGGATATATCATATATATCACTATGCAAAGCAAAAACACTTAAAAGCAATCAAAAGACAAACCGAGTGTGTAGCATTTTCCAGTTATTGCTAAAGGAGTCACTCCCGGTGAAGGGATCTCGGTCCTTTCCCTATCGAATAAGGTGCAGGATATATCACATATACCGCTGTGTAAAGCAAGAACTGTAGCTACCTGTTTTATTTTGAAATTCGATTTTACAACATCTTAGGTTTCTTTTATTTCATTAATCTCATTAATGAAGTCCCATCATTTAATGTACCTAAATATCACAGATAAATACGACGTACACTTATGCCATCCGCATTCGCCTCGATGTCCCCTCGTGCACCGTTAGGTTAGGTAACTAACGACAGAGCGGGGCAGGGCTAGCGCGGGTGTAAAACATAAGTAACGTCTATATAATATATCATATATACTATATACTGTATCTATCACAGAACATCACATGATCACATCACAGATATCGCAGCAGAAGAATCATATGAAATATTGGATATACTAGGACATCCGTGTTTTCAATACGAGCCAGTATAAAACACGGATTCCACGGTCGTGATGAATAGCCAAACCCACACCCCTAGACCCCTACGAGAGCGGCAAGCAACCCTACCAATTCTAGAGTTAGGAGACCCGGCCTCGACTCCTCGAGTTGGTCTCCCACTGGACTCCAGAACCCGGTTACTTGTGCTCTCCTCCTTGGGTCTATCCTAGTGCGGAAAAGTAAATAATATACAAAAGGTGACAACTTCCGCAACCTGGAAGCGCCCCAATAAAGAATATTACATACAAGTTTTTACATGAATGAAAATGAAAAACACTCATCTCACATAAAAAACCCCGGCTAATCAAACACGACGATCCAATATAACATATCCAGCAACACATAACATCACATGTCATCAACGTAAGTAAATATGCGCATCCCAATTGTCGTTGACATATAGCAACGAAACCGGTGATATCACATATTACACATACGGTCACAGATAAGAAAGTGTAAAACTACAACAGTTGGAATCCGCAATCTGCATAAACATCGCATGCCTAATCAAATGAATTACTTAGACATCACATGCCTAACAATTATAAACCCCGCATTTTAGTCTCATTATCGAAAACACTTTTCAATACCGAGTCGGGTAATTCAACAAGATTCCCGACATCCTGATCGAATGCTCGTCGCAAACTTCAGTAGACGGCCGCACCCCCGATACCGTCGACGAAGTGCACCAAGGCGGAACACCGCTGCCGCAAGCACCCGAACGGATGCTTTCGGCGACGGGGTTCTCCTACAGTCACTTGGTCGAGGCTATGGGGTGTAGCTGTCTATTAAGTTTACCGGCGAATATCCGCGTACGCTACGTGATTGCAACGGACTTTTGATCACATCAAAATTCCGTGGCAACCGATCAAGTGAGACTAAATTGCTATGTTTATAACATTCATTCAGTTATCACATAACTTTTGTGAATTCCAATTATTGTATCCCATTCCAGATAAACAGAAAATGTTAAACTTTTCGATCGAACAATCGAACACCCAAGTTTTCCCGATACAGATCAACCCATGAAATAAGTCTAACAACATTCAGTTCGTGCCTCAGTACCAACGGTCCAGCCGTAGAAGGGTCAAGCCAACGCCTCACATGTGGCACGCCGTACTGCTCCAAACCCGAAGGTTCAAAGGGCAGTTCAAGACGGTCACATAATCGAGTTAAGGTTTGTTGTCTTCTAGAGGGTCCATCGCGTTACTTGCACTACTTAGAACGTCGTTAAACTTCGGAAAAATCCAACACTTGGAAATTTCCCGACAGGGGAAAAATTGGGTATTTATATCCGGTCGAACTTTTTAACATATTGTAAAATTATCCGGAAAGCCACACAGACAAAATTTGATATTCCGATCTAAACTCCGAAACCCCAAAACCACCTCTGAAAATTCAACTGTATAATAAATATTAAAATATCCCAGGAAAACCAGAACAGAATACTGAGAATTACTGTGCAAACATTGCCTCACAAAACGACAAAACGGCCGCGCTTCCGCCGCACGAGCCACGCTCGTGCCGCGGAAACGCGGCGGGAAAGTTGATTTAGGCCCTCGAAATTTACAGTAATTCTTAGAAAACCCTGCTTGATTTTCTGGATATTTTTAATCTTGAAAATTCCACAATTTTAAAATCTGGACAGAGAGCATGTTAGGTTTGGGTTTTCGGGTTCGTTCGGACTTCAATTTCCGTCTGGACTTCGCCTAAGGCTCTAGCTAGGCTCTGATACCAGTGAAAGGTTCCTAGGCACCCTAATGAGGTTATACAAGGCATCGAACATGCCAATTTCAAATTTTAACGGTGCCTACAAACCCTAACAAGATCGTTTGCTAGAAATCTAGGCGAAATAGCTAACTAGTTAACACTTAACTAATAGAATACGGAAATACAAGCTTTGTAGATCCGGTGCTCCACCTCCATAGCTCCGCAACGAAGCCCTCTCCGCTGTCCAAAAAGAATCCGGGCTCTAGCGTCGACTTCATCGGAGAATAAGCGAGCTAGGTCATCGATGTCCATGCCGAAGATGATCTACGTCGAGGCATCGCTAAATCAAGCTCCGACTTCACCAAGTCAAGAAACTTGTGAAGAAAACACACTTTACTACTTGGAAAGAGGTAGAGGATGAAGAAATAGGAAGTGGGTAGACTTTAGAATTGGATTTCTCACTCCTAATCATCAATCACCATTGATGGACCTTAGGTTTTCTTCTTGAGTTGAATGAAGAAGAAGAAGAATGTATTATGATATGAATAATAATAATGAGAAAAGAAATTCATTCTTATCATAATGGAACCATAGTTAGGTGTAGAGAATCAATCATGGTTAAAGGAATGGTTAGGATCAAACTAGAGACAAAATGGTCACTTAGTCAAAAGATCAAGAAGCTTCAACTACAATCCAAAATTAGCAACCATTTCATTTCATTTTCTTTTATTCATTTATCATAAATAAATGGATAATTAAATAAGATAAATGAATAACAAATAATAAACCCTAACCTATTCATTAACCAAGGTTTAACACTTTACACTTAACCAAAAAGCATGTATCATCAAACATGATACAAGCAAGTGCACAAAATCATATCACATATATAATGTGCACATCCGAGTGAGAAAATCCATCTTTAGTAAACCGATACTAGTTGATGCAAAGTAATATATCAAATATATAAATATGCATCAAATCATTAAATCAACACTTGATTCAATGATCCGGTCATGTCGCACACAACCGACTAGTATACAATGTATCGGCTTATCGAATCAACGCTTGAATCGATAACTAGGTTATATCGCATACAACCATTCGACACATTCATCGCGAGAATGAAATACGGTATCACATTCACGCATTATTCTCGGTCCCGCACATATCTCATATGCGCTCCTATTTCGTTTCACTTGAGCCAGGAAACCTCTATGTAGGACTCTAAAGACTCGTCAATACGCCGGCAGCAGGTGATGATCATATCAAACACCCACAAGCCGCAAGCGGTCTGCTAAACGTAACGGCCACCCGGGTATTGAGCGATCTGAAGATCGACGAGCAAGCCCGCTCACACTCCAGTGAATCCGACCAGTAACACTACCGTACAGTCCGGTCTGATCGTCTGATATGTCGCATATCTTGCCTAGGGGTGGTAAACGCCAGACCCCAATAGCTCGATAAGTCGTGTCGATATGAGGCTCATAACGGGTCGAGAAACTACTAGTAACACTTACCAGCAATTCTCTGATCAGCCCTGGCCAGGGACTTCCTGTTATAGCCAATCGAACACAGTGCAACATCAACTCCTTATACCGGGAGAGACGAATCCCCTCCTATCGCTCATTGCCTCCATGTGACTCGGGACTGTACCCAAAAACCACCGTTTTGCACGCCCTCTTGGACGTGGTAAGATGGAAATCAAAGCCCAGTGGGAACCACACAAGACTCTATGATGATCTCGGGTCAACAGACTACTCTGTACCAGTGTCACCAGAGAACTGCCATCTGACGTGAGGTATAATACCATCTGGGAGTTCTCGGCGAGTCCGTCCAGTGTACCCAGTCTGTACTGAGCACCCGTATATCATCTCCGATGTCAAACACCAATGGATATGGGATCATCCATCGCCCATCTGTATGGGTCGAGAAGGTACACGCTAGTCTACTCTGGTATATCGATGCCCTGTCTCGATACACCCACGACTAGGGACTTTAAAGGGTGTACTTATGGACAACCATGTCCCCACTAGTATGATCCGCATCATAGTCCAGATAGTCAAGTACACATCCTATTGGCTTTACCAACATGTAACAGAGAGACAATCAGTATACACGTTAAGGTAAAGAGCAACCAGATAGCATACTATCATGTCGAGCAAGAAAGTCTTCCCTATATATGTCCCAGCATCCACTACAATATACATCCTATGTACAGTAATGGCCTCTAGGGCATACATATAACTAACAATCTCCCACTTGCACTAGGGCCATCTGTAGCAGTGGTTGTAGTATCTCATACTCAACCATCCCATAAAAGTCTCTCTCTGGGAATAGGCCTTCGTGAGTGGATCCGCTGTATTATCCTCTAAGTCTACTTTCCTTGCCTCGATCACTCTGGAGATCAACCATCTCCACGATCAGGTGATACTGCCTTAGAATAAGTCTGGATCACTGATGGGACCGGCGTTCCTTGGCATAAGCCATAACTCCATTGTCTTACAATGGTAGGAACATAGTTCATCTCATGAACCATTATACATCCAAACATCCTCTTTAGTAGCATCATAAGTAGCGATGTATCCAGCCTTCATCGTCTAGTATGTCATGGTATCTAGCTTGGAACTCTTCCAACATACCGTCCCTTTACTGTGGGTAAAGACAATGCCTGCGACTGACATTCAGTCGTCTTTATCACCCTGGAACACTTCCAGTGATTCTCCCCAGGATCGCTTGATACCATCTCACTACAACTAGTGAGAATCCTAACATCCAATTAAATCTATCTCATAGATCCAAAACCCAGGATTAAGGAGGTATCACTTTGATCCTATATGGAGAATCTTTGTGATAAACGAAGATTGATCGAGCGTAGCATAAGAAACTCCTTTCTTATCAAGAGTATGTCATCCACGTACTCTACGAGGATCACCACCATACTCCCTACTACCTTTTTGTTTATACAAGGTTCATCTACTATTTTGATGATGTCAACTTCTTTGACTATTTCATCAAAACAGATGTTCCAACTCCGCGATGCCTGCTTTATCCTATAAACCATCTTGCACACGTTTCTGCTGCTCCCACTGTCTACGAGGCCCTCTGGCTGTGTACTTATAGACGCACTCTTCTAAAACATCATGAAGAAAAGCAGTCATGACACCCAACCACCAGATATCGTAGTCATGGTATGTAGCCGTGGCAAGTAGGATCTGGATGGACTTAAGCATAGGTACTGGAAAAGGTTTCATCATTATCCATGCCTGGTCAATGACGAAAACCTTTAACTAATCTAGCTTTGAAAGTCTCAACTTTTCCGTGTACACCAAGTAATGTTCTCAAGATATACTTGCTCCTGATGGGGATTTAACCCTTCAGATATAGCAACTAAAGTCCATACTTTGTTGGTGTATAAGGATTCTATCTCAGATCGCTAAACATCCAGCCATTCTTACAGAGTCCCAACTCTTGATGGCCAGCTCGAAACTAGTTGGGTCATCATCTCATGATGCAATCCTCGCTCCCACTGTCATAGAGAAACCGAAGTATCTCTCAGGTGGGTGAGGAACCCTACTAGATCGGCGGAGAGGCCGAGGTTCGTTGGAATCTTCTGAATCCTTTGGTTCTATCAAATCATCAGCTGCAGTTTGTATGGCTGGAACATTTCCAGTTCTACATTACAGACCTTGCCTCGAGCTTGTCCGGATTTTGCTTTTAGACATAGGCCGGACAACCCCAAATCTTAACTAACTTAAGATATGGGCTCTTCCCTTTCCATATCTCATATGAAGTGGTAGGCTCTGATTTGATTAGAATCCTATTCAATAGGTATGCAGCTTCTCAAGTGCATAACCCCTTAAGGAAAAAGGTAACTCAGTATCACTCATCATAGAGCACACCTTATCATATAGGGTGTGATTGCTCCGCCCCGATATACCATCGTGCCATGGTGTATGCGGAGGAGTAATGCCGAGAGAGAATCTCATTCTCCTTTAGAATAGTCCAGGATTTCCGTGCTCAAGTATTCTCCTCCTTGATCTCATCAAAGGACATAATACTTATACCCGTATTTTGGTTCACTACTTCTAACTTATATTCTGTGAATATCTCAAAAGGTTCGGACTTATGTTTCAACATGAACATATGTCTGAATCTAAAGAGATCATCAGAGAACGTAATGAAGTATAAAGAACCAATCCTGGTATGTGTAGACAGGAGACCTACATACATCAACATGTATCATCCCAAGAGTTCACTAACTCTTTCTCTGTTTCCATTAAACGGAGCTATGGTCATCTTATCTTTGTGACATGACTGGCGAGTTTCACAAGATGTAAATTCAAACTAATTTAAATATGCATCTTTATGTAACTCTAGCTAGTCGGGTCACATTGATCTGACCTAGTCTACAATACCTCAAGAAGGATTCGTTCATTTCTGAACTATTCCTCTTGTGTGTGTTCCGTATACTTAGAACTGTAGTTTGATTTAGAACATTAATGCTTTTAGATAACGTGCCTGAACTGATCAACTTTTGATATAGGAAATGTTCAAAACATTATCCAACAATACAAAATTATATCCTTTCTTTACTAATAAAGAAACTGATATGATTTTGTATATCAGGTTCGGTATCTAATAACATTTGTTCAGAATCAATGTATTACAATACAGGGTGACAGTGACCAACAGACTTGGCTGCAACACTTGCCCCGTTTTCTGCCTCATGAAACTTATCACCCGTTCTCAGTTTTTCTACCCTTTTGTAGCCCTATGTAACATCTTACATATCTGGGATCCTGATCCGGTATCATATACCAAGGATGCGGAGGATACAGAGAAATAGTTCTGTATAATGAACACACCCGAAGATGATGCATCAGCATGCATTCTCTTCGTTTGGGCGGCACGGGAAATCTGGTATTCCCCAAATTCCTGCTCTGTCTTATAACAATTATAAGTTGGAGCGGGACCAACGTTCCCCAGCTCAGTATAACAAGCGGGTTCGGTCAATAATCCGTATTATTATCTTGATTAAAGCGTGATATGGTCGCTACCAGGAGAGAGAGAGAAGAAAACACTCAGCGTGCGCTCTGTCAATAATAAATTGGTTATTATTTTATCTAATCAAGATGGCTCCCACTGCTTTTTATCAAATCTTCCTTCAAACCCTAAAAGGAAAGACTAGCCGGGATTAATTACACACTACAAGTTCGCCAATCTTTCAGCCAGGCCAGTGTCGGTACTTTGAGGGAGGTCCCCCGTGCTTTCGCACGAACCTAATTAATGTAAACCTCATTTTCCCAGAGGCGTAACCCCGTTGACACTTTTCTAGACACCTACTTGATCGGCTAATTGTAATGTATAAAACTCTCCCAGGAGTAACTCTTACTCGCAGCGGGTATCGGGATCCAACTATCTCATAGAAGGTATGCAATCTCATTGCAAATCTCAACACTTGAAATTCCCGATAAAATTTTGCCCCTAGCGTCTTATGACCTTGACAGAGGTCAACAAACCATAGGCTGCTAGTCAAGTTCAACCCGTCATTTCTTGATTGAAGTAAACCCACCCGCACGACCCTTGACAGAGGCCAACAAGGTCGCACGACTACCCTAAATCAATCACATCATATGCTTATGCAGATAAGCGCTAATCGACTACCGCACACTACGCCTTGACAGAGGTCAACAAACGTAGCACGAATACTAACCAGTACATATCTGAAATGACGGAGGGCTACGACAGGTTTTTCTGAAAACCTATTGCGTAATGAACTTGATATCGTTGTAGAATCAAATGATTTTTAAAATGGAGTGCTTTTGAGGCTTTACTAGTTTTGCTAAAGGAGTCACTCCCGGTGAAGGGATCGTCGGTCCTTTCCTCGTCGAATGAGGTGCGGGATATATTATATATATCACTATGCAAAGCAAAAACACTTAAAAGCAATCAAAAGACAAACCGAGTGTGTAGCATCTGCCAGTTATTGCTAAAGGAGTCACTCCCGGTGAAGGGATCTCGGTCCTTTCCCTATCGAATAAGGTGCAGGATATATCACATATACCGCTGTGCAAAGCAAGAACTGTAGCTACCTGTTTTATTTTGAAATTTGATTTTACAACATCTTAGGTTTCTTTTATTTCATTAATCTCATTAATGAAGTCCCATCATTTAATGTACCAAAACATCATAGATAAATACGACGTACACTTATGCCATCCGCGTTCGCCTCGATGTCCCCTCGTGCACCGTTAGGTTAGGTAACTAACAACAGAGCGGGGCAGGGCTAGCGCGGGTGTAAAACATAACTAACGTCTATATAATATATCATATATACTATATACTGTATCTATCACAGAACATCACATGATCACATCACAGATATCGCAGCAGAAGAATCATATGAAATATTGGATATACTAGGACGTCCGTGTTTTCAATACGAGCCAGTATAAAACACGGATTCCACGGTCGTGATGAATAGCCAAACCCACACCCCTAGACCCCTACGAGAGCGGCAAGCAACCCTACCAATTCTAGAGTTAGGAGACCCGGCCTCGACTCCTCGAGTTGGTCTCCCACTGGACTCCAGAACCCGGTTACTTGTGCCCTCCTCCTTGGGTCTATCCTAGTGCGGAAAAGTAAATAATATACAAAAGGTGACAACTTCCG
This sequence comes from Agapanthus africanus, assembly GCA_030015575.1. Taxonomy (NCBI): domain Eukaryota; kingdom Viridiplantae; phylum Streptophyta; class Magnoliopsida; order Asparagales; family Amaryllidaceae; genus Agapanthus; species Agapanthus africanus. The sequence goes on along the minus strand of CM057339.1, from coordinate 465,540,765 downwards.
CAACCTGGAAGCGCCCCAATAAAAGAATATTACATACAAGTTTTTACATGAATGAAAATGAAAAACACTCATCTCACATAAAAACCCCCGGCTAATCAAACACGACGATCCAATCTAACATATCCAGCAACACATAACATCACATGTCATCAACGTAAGTAAATATGCGCATCCCAATTGTCGTTGACATATAGCAACGAAACCGGCGATATCACATATTACACTTACGGTCACAGATAAGAAAGTGTAAAACTACAACAGTTGGAATCCGCAATCTGCATAGACATCGCATGCCTAATCAAATGAATTACTTAGACATCACATGCCTAACAATTATAAACCCCGCATTTTAGTCTAATTATCGAAAACACTTTTCAATACCGAGTCAGGTAATTCAATAAGATTCCCGACATCCTGATCGAATGCTCGTCGCAAACTTCAGTAGACGGCCGCACCCCCGATACCGTCGACGAAGTGCACCAAGGCGGAACACCGCTGCCGCAAGCACCCGAACGGATGCTTTCGGCGACGGGGTTCTCCTACAGTCACTTGGTCGAGGCTATGGGGTGTAGCTGTCTATTAAGTTTACCGGCGAATATCCGCGTACGCTACGTGATTGCAACGGACTTTTGATCACATCAAAATTCCGTGGCAACCGATCAAGTGAGACTAAATTGCTATGTTTATAACATTCATTCAGTTATCACATAACTTTTGTGAATTCCAATTATTGTATCCCATTCCAGATAAACAGAAAATGTTAAACTTTTCGATCGAACAATCGAACACCCAAGTTTTCCCGATACAGATCAACACATGAAATAAGTCTAACAACATTCAGTTCGTGCCTCAGTACCAACGGTCCAGCCGTAGAAGGGTCAAGCCAACGCCTCACATGTGGCACGCCGTACTGCCCCAAACCCGAAGGTTCAAAGGGCAGTTCAAGACGGTCACATAATCGAGTTAAGGTTTGTTGTCTTCTAGAGGGTCCATCGCGTTACTTGCACTACTTAGAACGTCGTTAAACTTCGGAAAAATCCAACACTTGGAAATTCAAATGGATGAATGATGAAGCATCTACTTAAGCAAGGGTGAGAAAATATCTAATATAAGCGATTGTTGAGACTTAACTAAGGCAAGGATAAGGTTAGGTTAAATAATTTCTAGAGCAGAACAAAATTCAAATGGAGTTTTGTCAAGGTTTCTACAAGCTTCTCCAAGCTTCACAACCTTGCTAATTTTCACCTATTTTTAGTTTTATCTAAATAATTAAAACCATACATTATCTTAACTTAAGTGTGAGTCTCACACACCCATGTTCCATGTATCATCAAGCATGGTACATAAATCAAAATACATTAAATATATATATATATATGTATGTATATATAAAATGTAAATGAAGAAAAGAAATATTTAAGTGAGCATTTATATTAGTTAATATATAATAATATATCGAATATATATGTATATATATTAAATTATTAAATCAACATTTGATTTAATAATCTAGCTATATCATATATACCCGACTAATATCAAATCATCGAATCAACACTTGATCCAATAATACGGTTATATCATATATAATCTATATCGCGAGATTAGAATACGGTATCATACACACGTATTTATCTCGGTCCCGTACATATCACATATGTGCTCCTACTTTGTTTCGCTTGAGCCAGAAAACCTCTGTGTAGGACTCTAAAGACTCGTCAATACGTCAGCAGTAGGTGGTGATCATATCAGTCACCCACAAGCCGCAAGCGGTCAGCTAAACGTAACGGCTACCAGGGTATTGAGCGATCAGACGATCAACAAGCATGCCTGCTCATACTCCTTTGAATCCAATCAAGTAACACTACCGTACAGTCCGGTCTCTTCGTCTGATATGTTGCATATCGAGTCTAGGGGTGGTAAACGTCAGACCCCAGTAACTTGATAAGTCATGCAGATTTGAGGTCCATACCGGTTCGAGAAACTACTGATAACACTTACCAGTAAATCTCTGCAACCCTGGCCAGGGATTTCGTGTTATGGCCAATCAAGCACAGCGCAACATCAACCCCCAATACCGGGAGAGACGAAACCCTTCCTATCGCTCATTGCCTCCATGTGATTTGGGACTGTACCCAAAAGACACTGGTTTGCACGTTCTCTTGAACGTGGTATCATGGAAATCAAAGCACGGTAGGAATCACACAAGACTCTATAACGATCTCGATTCTACAGACTAACCTGTACCAGTGTCACCAGAGAACTGCTATCTGACGTTAGGTATAATACCATCTAGGAGTTCTCGGCACGTCCTGTGCGGTGTACCCATTCTCTAATGAGCACATGTGCACATTCTCTGATGTCAAACACCAATGGTTGTGGGATCAACCATCGTCCCATACAGGGTCAAGAATCGTACACACTAGTCTAATCTGGAATATCGACGCCCCGTCTCGATACTCCCTCGACTAGGAACAATTAAAGGATGTACTTGTAGACTACCATAGCCCCACTAATATGATCTACATCATAGTCTCGGTAGTCAAGTACACATCTTAAGGGCTTTATCAACATGTAACATAGAGATAGTATAAAGATACATAAGCATACATGTTAAGATAAATTGCAACCAGATAGCATACTATCATATCGAGCAAGAAAGTCCTCTCTATATATGTCCAAGCATCCACTATAATATACAGTCATGTACAACAATGGCCTCTAGGGTATACATATAACTAACAATCTCCCACTTCCACTAAGGCCAACTGTTGTAGTATCTCATACCCAACATCCCTAAGTGTCTTTCAAACTGTATCTGGGGTATAGCCTTGGTGAGTGGATCCGCTGTGTTATTCTTCGTGTAAACTCTCCTGACCTCGATCTCCTGGCGATCAAATATCTCCCGGAGCAGGTGATACCGTCTACGAATGTGTCTGGAATTTTGATGGGACCTGGGTTCCTTGGCCAAAGCCATTGCTCTATTGTTATCGCAATATAAAGGTATTGGATGCTCAATGGACGGAACCACACCAAGTTCAGTTATGAACTTCTTTATCCAGATTGCCTCCTTGGCGGCATCGTTGGAAGCGATGTATTCAGCCACCATCGTCGAGTCTGCCACGGTATCTTTCTTGGAACTCTTCCAACATACCGCCTCTCCATTGAGGGTGAAGACAAAGCCCGAGACAGAGTTACTGTCGTCCTTATCACTCTAAAAGATTGAATCGGTAAAGGACTCCACTTGGAGTTCACCGTTACCATACACCAAGAACATTTCTTTAGTCCTTCTCAAGTACTTAAGAATGTTCTTCACCACTGTCCAGTGATTCTCCCCAGGATCCGATTGATACCTACTGACTACACCTAGTGAATAAGCTACATCTGGTATGGTACATAGCATCGCATACATGATAGAGCGTACTGCCGAGCATAGGGTATCTCTTGCATGCGAGCCCTCTCCAAATCTGTCTTAGGAGACATCTTTTTGAAGAGAGTGATTCCAGTGATTGTGGGTAAACCACCACGCTTGGAATCTTCCACACTAAACCTCTTTAGTACGGTGTCAATGTACCTGGACTGGGACAATCGAAATATCCGTTTAGATTTATCTCTATAGATCTTAATCCCCAGAATGCAGGAGGCATCACCCAAAACCTTCGTGGAGAATCTATGTGATAAGAAGAGCTTGACCGGGTGCAGCATAGGAACATCATTTTCTATCAAGAGTATGTCATCCACGTACAATACGAGGAAGATAATCTTACTCTCTGCAACCTTCTTGTATATACAAGTTTTATCTACGTTTTTGATGAAGTCAAATTAATTGACTATAACATCAAAACAGATGTTCCAACTCCGCGACGCCTGCTTTAATCTGTAGATTGATTTAAGCAGCTTGCACACCTTTCCGCTGCTCCCACTATCTATGAAGCCCTTTGGCTGAGTCATGTACATGCTCTCTCATAAATCACCATTTAGAAAAGCGGTCTTGACGTCCATCTGCCAGATTTCATAGTCATGGTATGCAGCGATGGCAAGTAGGATCAGGTTGGACTTCAGCATAGCCACAGGAGAAAATGTTTTGTCATAATCCACACCTGGTCTTTGATGGAAATCTTTTGCTACAAGTCTAGGTTTGAATGTCCCAACTTTTCCATCTACACCAAATTTCTTCTTGAAGATCCACTTGCTGCCAATGGGTTTTACCCCTTCAGGTGCATCTTCCAAAGTCCATACTTTGTTGGCATACATAGATTCCATCTCAGATCGCATAATATCCAGCCATTTCATAGAGTCACCACTCGTGATGGCCTGCTCGAAGCTAGTTGGGTAATCATCTTCTACAATGCATTCCTCGCTCCCACCGTCTACGAGAAAACCGTAGTATCTCTCAGGCGGATGAGGAACCCTAGTAGATCGGTGGAGAGGCTGAGGTTCATTGGGGACTGTCGAATCCTCTGGTTCTACTAAATCATCTGTCGCGGTTTGTGTTGCTGGAACTTCTTCCAGTTCTATCTCATGGCCACTAATTTCTTTTTCAAGAAATTTCTTTTCTATAAAGGTGGCATTCCGAGAAACAAACACCTTTTGCTCCTCGGTGTGGTAGAAGATATATCCTCGCGAATGTTTGGGATATCCAACAAACTTGCACAGAACAGATCTTGCTTCGAGTTTATCCGGATTTTGCTTTTTAATATAGGCCAGACAACCCCATATCTTAACATAATTAAGACATGATCTCCTCCCTTTCCATATCTCCTATGGAGTGGTAGGCACGGATTTGGTAGTAACCATATTCAATAAGTCTGCAGCTGTCTCCAGTGCATAACCCCAAAAGGAGATAGGTAACTCAGCAATACTTATCATAGAGCGTACCATAACTAATAGGGTGCGATTTCTCCGCTCCGATACACCATTGTGCTGTGGTGTATACGGAGGAGTAAGCTGACAGAGAATCCCATTCTCTTTTAAAAAGTCTAGGAACTCCGTGCTTAAGTATTCTCCTCCCCGATCAGATCGAAGGATTTTAATACTTTTTCCCGTTTGGTTCCCTACTTCGCATTTATATTCCTTGAATTTCTCAAAAGCTTCAGATTTATGTTTCAACAGGAACACATGTCCGAATCTTGAGAGATCGTCGGTGAATGTAATGAAGTACTAGAAACCATTCCTGGCATGTGTTGACATAGGACCGCATATATCACTATGTATCAGTCCCAAGAGTTCTGTAGCTCTTCCTCTGTGTCCAGTAAACGGAGTTTTGGTCATTTTACCTTTGAGACATGACTGGCTAGTTTCATAAGATGAAAGTTCAAGCGGATTTAAATATCCATCCTTATGTAACTTAGCTAGCGGTGTCACATTGATATGATCTAGTCTACAATGCCACAAGAAGGATTCCTTCATTTCTGAACTTTTCCTCTTGTCTGTGTTCTGTACATTAAGAACTGTATTCTGATTCAGAATGTACAAACCGTTAGATAACGCACCAAACCCAATCAACACTTGATTTAGGAAAATATTCATAATATTTTTCTCTACTACAAAGTTATATCCTTTTTATATAATAAAGAGATTGATATTAAATTGCACATCATAGATGGTACGTAGTAACAGTCGCTCAAGATCAGTGTATTACCGTTTAGCAATACAAGGTGATATTCGCTAACTACTTTGGCTACAACAGTTGCTCCATTCCCAAATTTTATAGAATGTTCACCTTTTCCCAGTTCTCTACCTCTTCTAAGCCCTTGTAACAGATTACATATATGGGATCCTGATCCGGTATCTAATACCCAGGATGCAGAATGAACTGAGAAACAGTTCTCGGTAACGAACACACCCGAAGAAGAAGCATCTTTATGCTCATTCCTCATTTGGGTGGCATGGGAATCCTGGTATTCCCCTATTTCCTGCTCGGTCTTATAATAGTTATAAGGAAGAGCGGAACCAACGTCGCCCAGCTCAGTATAATAAGCAGGTTCGGTCAATAAATCCATATTATTATCTTGATTAAGCCATGTCAAGGTCGCTACCTAGAGATAGAGAAGAAAAACACTTTAGCCTATGCTCTTGCAAAATTAGATTTGGTTATCATCTTAACTAATCAGGATGGCTCCCACAGCTTTTTATCAAATCTTCCTTTAAAACCTAAAAGGTAAGACTAGCCGGGATTAATTACACCATACAAGTTCACTAACCGGTCAGCAAGGCCAGTGTCGGTACTTTGAGGGAGGTTCCCCATGCTTTCGCACGGATCTAATTAAAATAAACCACGTTTTCCTTAGAGGCTTAACCCCACTGACACCTTTCTAGACACCTAATGGGTTAGTTAATTGTATAGTGCAAAACTCTCCCAGGAGTAACTCTTACACGCAACGGGTATCGGGATCCAACTATCTCATAGAAGGTATGCAATCTCACTGCAAATTTCAACACTTGAAATTCCCGATAATATTTTTCCCCTAGCGTCCTATGACCTTGACGCAGGCCAACAAACCATAGTGAGCTAGTCAAGTTCAACCCGTACATTTTCTAATTGAATTAAACCTACCCACACGACCCTTGACCCAGGCCAACAAAGTCGCACGACTACCCTAATCCAATCGCATCGTATGCAGCAGATAAGCACTAGTTAGCTACCGCACATTACGCCTTGACGCAGGCCAAAAAACGCAGCACGGATACCAAATAGTACCTATCTAAAACGACGGAGGGCTACGACATGTTTTTAAGAAAACCTTTTGCGTAATGAACTTGATATCGTTGCAGAATCTAATGATTTTTTAAAGGAGTGTTTTTTAGGCTTTTACTAGTTTCCCTAAAGAAGTCACTCCCGGTGAAAAGATCTCGGCTCTTTACTTTTCGAATAAGGTGCTGGATATTCTACAAGGAATACCACTATGAAAAGAAAAAACTAAAAAAAAAAGGAAATCAAAAACAAAACTGCGTGGGTTGTAGCATCTGCTACTTTCGCTAAAGAGGTCACTCCCGGTGAAAGGATCTCGGTTCTTTTCTTATCGAATAAGGTGCTGGATATTCTATAAGAAATACCACTATGCAAAGAAAGAACTAGAGTTATCCTTGTTAAAAATTTGATTCCACAATATCTTTAGGTTTCTTTGTTTTTCATTAATCTCATTAATGAAGTCCCATCATTTATGCTTCCTAAGCATCACAGATAAAGAAACGAAAATACAACGTTCGCTTATGCAATCCGCATTCACCACTTTGTCCCGTTATGTACCGTTAGGTTACTTAACAAACGACATAGCGGGGCGGGACTAGCGCGGATGCAAAACATAAGCAATGTCTATTATATATATCATATATATAATAATAAAACATTCGTCTCGGGCAGTAATATGATCTCATCACAGAACATTGCAGCAGAAGTCAATATATGAAATATTGGATATACTAGGATTTCCGCGTTTTAAATTAAGCCAGTAGAAAACACGAATTCCACGTTCGTGATGAATAGCCAAACCCACATCTCTAGACCCCTGCGAGAGCGGCAAGTAACCCTACTAATTCTAGGGTTAGGAGATCCGGTCTCAACTCCTCGAGATGGTCTCCTACTGGACCCTAGAACCCGGTAACTTGTGCTCCCAATCTTGGGCCTATCCTAATGCGGAAAAATAAATAATATACATCAATGGTGACATCATCCTCAACCCGGAAGTGCCCCAATAAAAAAATATTACATACAATGAATTTTACATGAATGAAAAGAAAAACTCTCATTTCATATAAAAACCCCGGCCATTCAATCACGACGATCCAATATATCATATCACAGCAACACATAACATCACATGTCATCAATGTAAGTAAATATGTGTATCCTAATTTTCGTTGTCGTATAGCAATGAAACCAGTGATACACCACATATTACACTTACGGTCGCAGAATAGAAATGAGAACTACAATAATTAGAATCCGCAATCAACCTTAGATATCATAAACCCGAAATATCGCATACTTCGGATTTCATGCCTAACACATTAAATTCCTTAGACATCATAAACTCGAAACATCACATATTTCGAATTTTATGCCTAACAACATAAACCCCACATTTTAGTCTCGTATTGAAAATACTTTTCAAAAATTAGTCGGGTAATTCAACAGGATTCCCGACAACATGATCGAATGGGCGTCGGAAACATTAGTAGACAGCCACACCCCCGATGCCGTCGACAAAGTGCAATTAGGCGGAACACCGTGGCCGCGAGCACCCGAACGGATGCTTTTGGCAACGGGGTTCTCCTATAGTCACTTGGTCGAGGCGTTGGGGCATGGCTATCTAGTAATGTTACCCGGCGAGCATCCGCGTACGCTACGAGATTGCGACGATATTTTGATCCAAATCGAAACTTCGTGGCAACCGATTATTCGAGACTAAATTGCTAGATTTATAAGACATAATCTAGTTTTCACAAAGCTTCTAATTGTGGATTCCAAATATTGTATCACAAATCATATATAGCTAGGCGATGTTAAACATTTCTATCGAACTAACGAATTCCCAAAATTCCCAGAAAACCGAACACTTGAGCACAGTTAAAAAATACGCAGAACATGCCACGGTACCTATGGACCAACCATTGAAGTGCCAACCTAAGCCTCACACTTGGCGCCGCGGAACCGCCGCAAATAACACTATTTGGCCGTGGTTCCGCGGTCAAGTAATCGATTTAGGGTTTCGTTCTTCAAGAGGGTCCAAGAATTACCTGCACGATTTTTTGAATATTTTTAATCTAAAAAATTCCAACGTTTGGAAAAATTTCCAGAGAGCATGGGAAATTAGGGTTTTCGGTGTTCATTCAGAAACTTTAACTTCGTCTAGACGACGCCTAATGCTCTAGCTTTGCTCTGATACCATGTTGGAGTTTCTTAGCACATCTAATAGGGTTTCATGGTGTATCATGTATACAATTTAAAAAATATAGTGTGCTAATGAACTGAAACCTAGAATCAAACAAGAGAATTAGGGTTAAACAACAAGTAAGCAAGCATAAACCAAAGTGATTATGCAATACAGCCTTTGAAGACCGGTCCATCACTTCAAATGCTCCATGTAGAAGTCCCTTCGCTCGAAGTAGTGGTGTTCTGGACTCTCCGTAGGCTCCACTAGTTGAAATGAACGAGATTGCTTAATGATCGTTGAAGCCGAAGATGATCTACTTTGAGGAGACCCAACTCAAGCTACCTCTTCACTAATGTATGAATAAGTGAAGCAAACAACCTATACAATATGGCTAATAGGGTATAGATTGATTAAGTAGGAATTTAGCTCACTTTAGAATATTTTTCCTCTCATTCTTTTTCAACTCAAGAAAATCAAGTCAAGGAAAAAATTGAGATGAAGAAGTTGAAGCATCTACTTAACCAAGGGTGAGAAAATATCTAATATAAACTATTGTAGAGACTTAACTAAGGCTAGGATAAGGTTAGGTTAAATAATATCTAGAGTAAAAAAAAAATTCAAGTGGAGTTTAGTCAAGGTTTCTACAAGCTTCACATCCATGCTAATTTCCACCTATTTTTAGTTTTATCTAAATAACTAAAACCATACATTATCATAACTTAAGTGTGAGTCTCATACACCCAAGTTCCATATATCATCAAGCATGATACATAAATCAAAATACAATATATATATATATATATATATATATATATATATATATGTATATGTATGTATGTATATATGTATATATAAAATGTAAATGAAGAAAAGAAATATTTAAGTAAGCATTTATATTAGTTAATATATAATAATATATATATATGAGTATAAATATTAAATTATTAAATAAACATTTGGTTTAATAATCCGGCTATATCACATATACCCGACTAATATCAAATCATCGAATCAACACTTGATCCAATAATCCGGTTATATCCTATATAACCTATATCGCGAGATTAGAATATGGTATCGTATACACGCATTTATCTCAGTCCCGCACATATGTGTTCCTACTTCATTTCGCTTGAGCTAGGAAACCTCTGTGTAGGACTCTAATGGCTCGTCAATACGCCGGCAGTAGGTAGTGATCATATCAGCCACCCATAATCCACAAGCGGTCTGCTAAATGTAACGGCCATCCGGGTATTGGGCAATCAGAAGATCAACTGGCATGCCTGCTCATACTCCTGTGAATCCAATCAAGTAACATTACCGTACAGTCCGGTCTCTTCGTCTGATATGTCGCATATCGAGTTTAGGGGTGGTAAACGTTAGAACCCAGTAACTTGATAAGTCATGCCGATTTGAGTTCCATAACGGTTCGAGAAACTACTGATAACACTTACCAGTAAATCTCAGCAACCCTGGCCAGGGATTTCGTGTTATGGCCAATCAAGCACAACACAACATCAACCCCCAATACCGGGAGAGACGAAACCCCTCCTATCGCTGATTGCCTCCATGTGATTCAGGACTGTACCCAAAAGCCACCGGTTTGCACGTTCTCTTGAACGTGGTATGATGGAAATCAAAGCACAGTGGGAATCACACAAGAATCTATGACGATCTTGGGTCTACAGACTAACCTGTACCAGTGTCATCAGAGAACTGCTATCTGACGTTATGTATATTACCATCTAAGAGTTCTCGGTGAGTCATGTTCGGTGTACTCATTCTCTAATGAGCACCTATGCACATTCTCTAATGTCAAACACCAATGGTTGTGAGATCAATCATCGCCCCATACAGGTTCAAGAATTGTACAAACTAGTCTAATCTAGAATATCGATGGCCCGTCTCGATACTCTCTCGACTAGGAACAATTAAAGGATATACTTGTGGACTTCCCTGTCCCCACTAGTATGATCTACATCATAGTCCTGGTAGTCAAGCACACATCCTAAGGGCTTTATGAACATGTAACATAGAGTCAGTATAAAGATACATAAACGTACATGTTAAGATAAAGTGCAACCAGATAGCATACTATCATGTCTAGTAAGAAAGTCCTCTATATATATGTCCAAGCATCCACTATATATACAATCATGTACAACAATGGCCTCTAGGGCATACATATAACTAAAACCCAGGTGTCTATCAATAAGAAGGCCGATGAGAAAAACTCCTCCGAACTCCTACTGAACCTGTCTATAACAATCTCCGTATAGTCCGGTCTGTTCGTCTAAGAGTATCGCATATCGGGCCTAGGAGGGTAGTAATCGTCAGACCCTTAATAGCGCAATAAGTCGTGTCAGAGAATAGCCCAAAACACCCTGAGAAACTACTGGAATACCTACCCGTAAATCTCGCTTGCCTTGGCCATGGACTTTGTGTAACGGCCTTCCGAACACAACGCGATATCAACCAACAATACCGGGAGAGACGAATCCTATCTAACCGCCACTACCTCTAAGTGCTTCGGGACTGCACCCAACGACTACCTGTTTGCATGACTCCTTTGTGCCGTGGTAGGGTAGTAATCTAAGAACAGTAAGAACACACTCGATGCGAAGTAGCAGTGTCAAGTCAACAGACCATGCTGTACTCATGTCACCTGGGAAGTGTTTCCCGACGATAGGTATAATACCCATCGGCAGTTCTCAACGAGTCCTGTCCAGTGTACTCATAACCCAATGAGAACCTGCATACTATCTCCAGTACGACATACTAATAGTTGTGGGACAGACCATCTCCCCTGTTGGGATGAGAAACTTATACATTAGTCTACTCTGCAATATCGATGTCCTGTTTCGATAATCCTACGACTAGTGACCTGTATAAGGATGTGCTTAGCACCCACTAGTGTGACTGCCATCACAACGCTGGTAGTCAAGCAAAGATCCTAAGGGCTCGACGTATATGTATAAGCGATATGCAAAAACATAAGCACATATTGAGGTAGAAACAAACCAGGTTGCATACTACCATTTCGAGCAAGACTGTTACTATATCCGTGTATACCCCAAGCTTCCATTAAGTAATATACAAACCAGTATGATACAATAATGGTCTCCAGGGCATATATCACTAACAATATCCCACGTGCACTAAAGCTATATATTGGCATATCGCAGACCCATCATCTCGAGTAGCCTCTCGAACTGTACCTGAGGGATGGTCTTGGTGAGTGGATCAGCAGTGTTGTTCTCCATATCTACTCTTCTAACCCCGATCTCCTGGCGATCAATGATCTCCCTGATCTGGGGGTACCGCCTCAAGATATCTCTGGACTTCTGATGGGACCTGGGTTACTTCGCTAAAGCTATAGCGCCATTGTTGTCACAATACAGAGGTATTGGATCTACAATAGACGGAACCACCAGAAGTTCTATTAAGGACTTCCTTATTAAGAATGCTTCTTTCGCGGCATCACAAACAGTGTTATACTCCTCTTCCATCATTGAGTCAGCAACGGTGTCCTGCTTGGAGCCCTTCCAATAGACCGCCCCTCCATTGAGGGTAAAGACCTAACCCGACATGGACTTGGAGTCGTCCTTGTCACTCTGAAAGCTTGAGTCAGCAAAGGCCTTGATCTGGAGGTCTTATCTGCCATACACCAAGAACAACTCCTTAGTCCTTCACAGGTACTTGAAAATGTTCATTACTGCTATCCAGTGCATCTCCCTTGGGTTTGACTGATACCGGCTTACCACAATAAGTGCGTAAGCAACATCTGGTCTGGTACACAACATTGCATACATTATAGAGCCAACGGCAGAAGCGTAGGGTATAATCGACATGCGAGCCATTTCCAAATCAGTCTTGGGAGACTTCTCTTTGGAGAGAGTGATTCCGTGACAAGCCGACAGACTACCGCGCTTTGAATCTTCCATACTGAATCTCCTCAGTATGGTGTTTATGTACCTCGACTATAAAAGTCTCAGCATCCTATTAGATCTATCACGATAGATCTGGATCCCCAGAACGTAAGAGGCGTCACCCAGGTCTTTTATGGAGAACCGATGTGATTAGAATCCTTTGACTGATTGTAGCATAGGAATGTCATTTTCTATCAAGAGAATGTCATCCACGTACAAGACGAGGAATACCACAGTTCTCCTTACAATCTTACTATATATACATGGTTCATCTGGGTTTTTGATAAAGTTGAATTCTTTGACCGCCTCATCAAAACAGATGTTCCTACTCCGCGATGCCTGATTAAAATGGACATAAGCAACTTGCACACTATCCTGCTACTCCCACTCTGATTGAAACCCTTTGGCTGATCTATATATACGCACTCTTCTAAATATCCATTTAGAAAAGCGGTCTATACGTCTATCTGCCAGATCTCATAATCGTGGAAGGAAGCAATAACAAAAAGGATCTGAATGGATTTAAGCATAGCCAGTGGAGAAAAGGTTTCATCATTGTTGGCTATAGTTTCTCAAGGCAATTATTATAGTCGCAGGCAGGTGATTATGACGATTTAGAGAGGACCTATACCGGTAGAACAGTCTTACTCGAGATGATACTATGCTATATGGTTTGACTTTCTCATCATGTACAGCATTAGGTGGCATTACAGATCACTATAACATATTGATAAAGCCCATAGGATTCTTGCTTGACTGCCAGCAATATAATGGCGATCATATACGTGGGAGCTGGGTGGTCTATAGGCACATCCTTAAATGTCCCTGGTCGTGTGAGTTTTGAGACTAGGAATCGATACTCTAGAGTAGACTAGTGTATACTGATCGAGACCCCGACGAGGGGCGATGGCTGGTCTCACAAGCCATTGGTGTTAGTTTGTTCACCTAAGATGTATAAAGGTGCTCATTGGGTTATGAGTACACCGGATGGACTCGCCGGGAACATGCTACTTGGTATTATACCTATTGTCAAATAGCAGTTCCCTGGTGATATGTGTACAGGTTAGTCTATCAACCTGAGATCGTTATTTGTCTTGTGTGAGTTCCCACGGTGCTTTGATTACCATCCTACCACGGCTCAAAGGATTCATGCAAACAAGTTTTAGTTGGGTACAGTCACGAGCCATATGGAGGCAGTGAGCGGATCGTCTGGGGATTCGTCTCTCCCGGTATTGGGGGTTGATGTCGCAGAGTGCACGGGTGGCCATCACCAGAAATCCTTGGCCAAGGTAGTCGAGAATTACTGTTCTAGGATCGGTAGATTCTCAGGTGGTGATAGGTTTCATACCGACACTAAATATCACATTATTAAGGGTCTGATTTTATCCACCCCGCTAGACTCGATATGCGATACTCACAGACGAACTGACCAGACTGTACGGATATTGTCACTGTCAGTCTCAGTAGGGATTTCAGGATGAGTTTTCTCGTCGGCTTCTTTTTCGCTCAATACCTGGGTAGCCGTTATGTACAGCTAGTGCCACTGACGTGCTTATGGTTAAAGCCACTGCCAGTGTATTGACGAGTCTTTAGAGTCCCACACAAAGGGTTTCCCTGCTTCGGACGAAATGAAGTAGAGGCCGTATGTTTTTACGGCAGAGTTCGATCACATACGTGTACTTGTGCACGGATGATGTACGGACGGATAATACTAGTGCGCTTTGGTTTAAGCCGGATCATAATATTATATTTGTTGGATTATTTTCGTCTCTTTGTATTCGTATACTTCTGAATACGGATGCGGGTATGTATATACGGTTGAGGGGTATTCTTGTAATTTAGTACAAGATTACTTTTAGGAAATTACACCTCATCATGGTTTAGACCTTTTGGGATTAAAACGTTATTGAGGTGTAGGATGAGGTGTTTATTGCATTTTTGTGGCATGGCTAATTAGTGACCCATGGTTACTATTCTAGCATGCTTAGGGTTTTTGTTTGTTGTGGGATTATGTTGACTTGAGATATTTTTTGTCGACTAAGATATTTTGGAGACATGGACATTTATGTGATGCCTCCATTATTTCTTATCACACTCACACAACAAATAAAAACACAAGACATTATTCATTTTCTTTTTCTCTCTCTTGAGTTGCTCTCAACACCTCATTCTCATGGCATCTTCTTCTTTCTCTAGCTCCACCCAAACCCTCTCATGAGTTGAGAATCATTGGGTGTCTTAAGACAAATTAATCCTTCATCACTCTCTACTTCATCTACGGTATCTAGAGTAGCGATCTAGTTGCCCTAGTTGCCACGGATATGAGGTTGGAGCTCGTTGCATAGACTCTCGGGTGGATCATCTTCTATGGAGAGAGATCGAAGATCAAGCTTGATCAAGGAAGCCTCTAGGAGCTTGGGATGATGGTTGAAGACCGAAGAACACGGATCTGTTGCGTATAACCATTCTAACTCCTTTGCATGTTTTGTTATCTAGGGCTCATGGGTAGATCCTGGTAATTGGTTGAGGCAGCGCCAAAGTTAATAAATGTTTGTTAGTTATATGTATGCCCTAGAGGCTATTACTGTACATAGGATGTATATTGTAGTGGATGCTGGGACATATATAGGTAGGACTTTCTTGCTCGACATGATAATACGCTATCTGGTTACTCTTTATCTTAACATGTATACTTTCTGTCTCTCTGTTACATGTTGATAAAGCCCTTAGGATGTGTACTCGACTTCTAGGACTATGATGAAGATCATACTAGTTGGGCCTGGGCAGTCCATGAGTACATCCTTCAATGTTCCTAGTCGTGGGAATATCGAGACGGGGCATCGATATTCCAGAGAAGACTAGCGTATATCTTCTCGACCCATGTGATGAGCGATAGATGATCCCATATTCATTGGTGCTTGACATCAGAGATGGTATGTGGATGCTTAGTGGAGACTGGGTACACTGAACGGACTCGCCGAGAACTCCCAGATGGTATTATACCTCACGTCAGATGGCAGTTCTCTGGAGACACTGGTACAGCTTAGTCTGTTGACCCGAGAACGTCATAGAGTCTTGTGTGTCTCCCACTGTGCTTTGATTTCCACCCTACCACGGCTCTACTGAGTCGTGTAAATAGGTGGTTTTTGTGTACAGTCCCGATTCACATGGAGGCAATGAGCGATAGGAGGGGATTCGTCTCTCTCGGTATTGGGGGTTGATATTGCGCTATGCTCGATTGGCCATAACTGAAAATCCCTGGCCAGGGTTGCTGTGATCTAATGGTAATTGTTATCAGTAGTTTCATGCTATGTTATGGACCTTACATCGGCATGACTTATCAAGCTACTGGGGTCTGACGTTTACCACCCCTAGGCGAGATATGCGACATATCAGACGAACAGACCGGACTGTACGGTAAGTGTTACTGGTTGTATTCACAGGAGTGTGAGCGGGCTTGCTCGTTGATCTTCTGATCGCTCAATACCCGGGTGGCCGTTACGTTTAGCAGACCGCTTGCGGCTTATGGGTGTTTGATATGATCATCACCTGCTGCCGGCGTATTGACGAGTCTTTAGAGTCCTATACAGAGGTTTCCTGGCTCAAGCGAAACGAAATAGGAGCGCATATGAGATATGTGCGGGACGGAGAATAATAGCATTATATGATACTGAATTCTATTCTCGCGATTTGTATCATCGGACGGTTATATAAGATATAGCCGGGTTACCGAATCAAATGTTGATTCGATATATTGGTACACTTGATATTAGTCGGTTATATACTGTATGACCGGATCATTAAATCAAGTGTTGATTTAATGATTTAATGTTTAATTATATATTTGATATATTACTTTACATTAACTAGTATTTGTTCACTTAAGATGGATTTTCTCACTTGATGTGCACAAGTTGTATATGTGATATATTTTTGTGCACTTGTTTGTTTCATATTTGATGATACATGCAAACTTGGGTATGTGTATGTTTTACACCATGTTTAGGTTAATGGTTAGGGTTTTGTTTTCTTTATTTATTTTATTTATTTAGTTAAAATAAAATGGTGGCTTTCTTTCTTTTCTTTGCTAGAAGCTTCATCTTGTTTTCTAGCATCTTTGAAAAAGTCTACCATTTTGTTTTATCCTAAACCTAACCATTACCTAAACCCTAGTTTATTCTCTATATGAGTTTACTAACCCATGGTTGCTATATGATAAGTATCACTTGATGCGCTCCCTTCACATAGTAGGTATTCCCATGATTCTTTCTTTTCACCGAACCGGACAGCGCAGGCGACAATCAAGCCACCTTCGCCTCCAAACACGGAGGACATTAGGAACCTTCTTTTCAATATAATTCATTTTCTTTTCTTCTTCTTCATCTTCTTCAAAAGGTGAAGAAAGCTTACTAGAAAATTATAAGTGATGAAATCAAGTGAGAAATCCAAATCCAAAGAGAACCCACCTCCTATTTCTTCATCCTCTACCACTTGCCATGTTGTATAGGGTGTTTTCTTCACAAGGTTCGTGACCAAGTGAAGATGGAGCTTGAGTTAGAGTCGCCTCGACGTAGATCATCTTCGGCATCGAAGTCAACGACCTAGCCCGATCATTTCTCCGACGAAACCATCGCTAGAGTCCGGGATTCCGATGATCGCAGCGGAGGGACGTCAACACAGAGCTAGAGAAGTGGAGGACCGGATCTACAAAGGTTGTAGTCCCTTTCACTTTTAGTTAAATTTGTTAACTTGCATGTTCTTTCGCCTTACCTCTAGTATCGATCTTGTTTAGGGTTTCTTGGCACATAGAAAATTTTGAATTGGACATGTTTGATCAGTTGTAGAACCTCATGAGTGTGCCTAGGAACCCTACAGTGGTATCAGAGCCTATCTAGAGCTTTAGGCGAGTGTAGACGATGTTAGAAGTCCGATCGAACCCGAAACCCTAATCCAAAACCCTTCTCTGTACATTTTTCAAATCTGTGGAATTTTGTGAATTATAAATATGCAGAAAATCAGCAGGGTTTTCTAAGAAATACTGTGCAAAACGTGCGCCTAAATCGATCAAGGCACCGCGGAACCGCGGCACGAGCATGGCTCGTGCGGCGGTTCCGCGGCCGTACAGTCACAATATTCTTTGAATTTTGTGTTGGAGACAGTGCCATCAGAGTCAATTATTAGATCACAGGCACGTGATTGCAATGATTGAGGGAGGACCTATCCCGGTAGGACAGTCTTACTCAAGATGATAGTATGCTATCTGGATTACCTTTATCATCGTGTACTGCTTTAGGTGACCTTACAGGTCACTATTGCACGTTGATAGAGCCCCTAGGATTCATGCTTGACTGCCAGGAGTATGAGGGCGATCATATACGTGGGAGCTGGTAGTCTTTAAGCACATCCTTAAATGGTCCCTAGTCGTGGGAGTTTCGAGACAGGGCATCGATACTCCAGAGTAGACTAGTGTATACAGTCGAGACCCCGACGAGGGGCGGTGGCCGGTCTCACAAGCCACTGGTGTCAGTTGGTTCACCTAAGATGTATACAGGTGCTCATTGGGTTATGAGTACACCGGACAGGACTCGCCGGGGAACATGCTAGTTGGTCTTATACCTGACGTCAGATAGCATTTCCCTGGTGACATGTGTACAGGTTAGTTCATCGATCTGAGGATCGTCATTTGTCTCGTGTGAGTTCCCACTGTACTTTGATTACTACCCTACCACGCTGAAAGGAGACGTGCAAACAGGTTTTAGTTGGGTACAGTCCCGAGCCACATGGAGGCAGTGAGCGGATCTTCAGGGGTTCGTCTCTCCCGGTATTAGGGGTGAGGTCGCGCTGTGTCTAGGAGAGCCAAAACATGAAAAGTACTTGGCCAAGGCAAGAGATTTACTGGTAAGTATTCCAGTAGAATCTCAAGGTGTTCTGGGCTACACTCCTACACGACTTGTACCGCTTTTGGGGGTCTGACTTTTACCAAGCCCCTAGGCCCGCCATGCGATGCTCATAGACGAACGGACCGGACTGTACGGATATTGTCACTAACAGGCTCAGTAGGGTGTCAGGCCGAGTTCGCTCACAGACGTCCCTTTTGGTCAATACCTGGTAGCCCGTTACATATAGGCTATTACCTCTGACGTGCTAGTGGTTAAATCCCCAACCAAGGTGTTGACGAGTCCTTAGAGTCCCCCACAGACAGTTGATCAAATTTCGGGCGAAACGCTGTAGAGGCCGTATGGAGATATGGCAGGGTTCGATCAGATACGTGCGGTATTGCACGGATCAGGATAGGACGGATGATACTAGCCGGCTTTGGTTTAAGCCGGATCCTAGAATTGTACAGTGTAGACTTTGTCTCTTTGCATTTGTATTTCGGTCGGAATACAAATGCGGGTATGTATATACAGTAGCGGGGTTTTCCTGTAATTTATTACGGGATCAGTTTTCTGGGGTTGCCAGTTTGCTTTCCGTTTCGGCCATTTTCTTTTGTATCTTTCATTGGCCGAAGATTGGTGGAAGAGGGCTTGTTTGCATTTGTGCAAATAAGCATTGTGGAGGGTGTTGATTGCATATTGTTGTATCATGATAACTTTCTCTCTCTCTCTCTTGCATTATGCGGGCTCATTTCGTTTTCATTCATACACACTCCTTTGATTCCCTTCTTGTTGATATGGCTGGCCACAAGAATGGGAGGGCTGTCCCAATTTTTGGGAAGGAAAAATTGAACTTTTTGGCTTGCGAAAAACCCCTTTGCTCATCTCCAAAAGTTGATATCTCATATCCTCCACTAAAGGCAACTTCAAGTAACCCCAAAATGAGACATGAATTCTACACGTATTGTACAGCAAACCTTGGGCACGTTGACTCGCTTACTTCGTGCCCGAGTTGCCTCGGTCCAGAGGCGGGAGCCCATAAAAGAAGCCGGCGACGTGGTGCCCTTCCGGCAAGGAGGTGGAGACCGGACATTCCGCGGGTGATCGGGACGACGACGAGAAGACCGAAGGACACGGATCGCTCAGTATATCTCTCTATCCTTTCTCTTGTTAGCTAGGACTAGATTAATAGCCCGATCCGGGTTTATAATGCGCGGTGGTGCCGGTTTGAAAAGTTAAAGTAAATCATCGCTTCCGCATTCCGGCGTCGGATTGACGGCCGGGGCGCCGCCGTGCATTTACAGTGGTATCAGAGCCTCGCCATTAACCTAGTCTAGCTTTGTCTAGTGTGTTTACATTTCCGATCGAACAAATATTCCAAAACCGTGTTTTTCCATGCATCAGTTCTCTGTCATTTTTTTTCTGGCTCCAAAAATTTTTCAGGTTGTTGCAGAATATTGTGCAGGGAATTCTAAGCACTCTGTGAAAATTTGGTCGCGTGATCTCACTATACCACCGCGGAACCGCGGCTAAACCCATGCTTGCGCCGCGGTTCCGCCGCCACTTAGCCTCCTCACTGGACCAATTTTTTACAGAGAGTCTTCGACAGGGAAATTGGGGTTTTGGCATATTCTTTTTGGGCCCAGAATTTCTTTATGTGCTACAGTAGTGCTTGGGGCCCACTTGGATAAATTTGATCGATCGAAGATTTTAAACACATTAGTTCACAGTATTTACATTATATCTGCGACCGTGAATGCCACTTGATCTGTAAATCCTCTCTTACTGCTATAGCCCGGTTAGACGGATTTGCGAACGTGATATTCACGTTGATGTTCTGTGATTGTGCTGTGATGTTGCGGATTGGTCATGGGGGATAGCCTGGATGCAATGCTAGTATAGTGTTTGTTGTATTATGTATATTTGATATTGCGGGGCGAGCGTCCGACATATGGACTGCCGTCACTGCCCGTTTGTATATTATTCTTTTGGGGCACGACCAGATTGCGGTCGATGTACCCGTTGTTTGTATATTTTACTTTATGTACTAGGATTGCCCCGTGGAGGGGTGCACGGATAGCCGGGTTCTAAAGGGCAAAAAGCCCGCATCTCATGGTATTGAGACGGAGGGACTTTACTCTAGAATTGGCGGGCTATTCGCCGCACTCTTAGGGGGTACAGGTTGACCCAGGAGGGGTGCCCAAGTTACCGGATTCCGTGAAGTGCTGGGTGGTCCATTCACGTTGCTGAAGGGGCTGTCTCGCTCCAGGTTTTGGCGGGTAACTTGCCGCGCCCGTAGAGGTCTAGGATTTCATTGCACAGGCTATCCAAACGACCAGTGGAACGTCGGGTTTCAGTAGCGGCTCTGTGAAACTCGGGGATCCCAGATATCTGTATTGTTTCTGTGATGCTGTACATTTCTGTGATGTTGCATTTTATCACGCCTTGAACGAAATATTATATATTGATATATATATTAGTAGATGTTATATATGTTTTGATCCGCGCTAGTCCAGTCCCCCGTATGTCGTTAGTTAGCTAACCTAACGGGTAATGACGGGACCCTGTGGCGAATGCGGATGGCATATACGTACGTCATTATTTTCGTTCTTTATTGGTGTGATCAATTGATGGGACTGCATTGATTCGGATCAATGCAAGTTAAACAAACCTATTCTGATGTTGTTGGAACAATTTTTCAAAAAGCTGTTATTGCAAGGATGTTCTCTTTTGTTTTGCATCATGGTATTCAGTTGGAATATCCTGCTCCTCAGTCGACGAGGCAAGGGCCGAGATCCCTTCACCGGGAGTGACCCTTTGGACAAAAGTTTGCGTCAGGGAAATAACTTCACTATAGCCGATTACTTTTGCTTTGCATCGTGGTATTCAGTTGGAATATCCTGAACCTCATTCTACAGGGAAAGAGCCGAGATCCTTTCACCAGGAGTGACCTCTTTAGCAAAGGTTTTTGTTACTATTTTTTTATAAAAGCTATCCGTTCTTTCAACGATATCAAGTTCATTACGTTAAAGGTTTTCTCCAGAAACCATTCGTAGCCCTCCGTCGTTTCATATGGGTAGTCAATAGTATTCAAGCTCTGTTTGTTGGCCAAAGTCAAGGCACAGTGTTTGGTGTTAGTTATATGTATGCCCTAGAGGCCATTACTATACATAGGATGTATATTGTAGTGGATGCTTGGACATATATAGGGAGGACTTTCTTGCTCGACATGATAGTATGCTATCTGGTTTCTCTTTACCTTAGCGTGTACACTGATTGTCTCTTTGTTACATGTTGGTAAAGCCCTTAGGATGTGTACTTGACTACCTGGACTATGATGCGGATCATACTAGTGGGGACATGGTAGTCTATAAGTGCATCCTTCAAGGTCCCTAGTCGTGGGTGTATCGAGATGGGGCATCGATATACCAGAGTAGACTAGCGTATACCTTCTCGACCCATACAGATGGGCGATGGATGATCCCATATCCATTGGTGTTTGACATCAGAGATGATATACGGGTGCTCAGTGGAGACTGGGTACACTGGACGGACTCGCCGAGAACTCCCAGATGGTATTATACCTTACGTCAGATGGCAGTTCTCTGGTGACACTGGTACAGAGTAGTCTGTTGACCCGAGATCGTCATAGAGTCTTGTGTGGTTTCCACTGTGCTTTGATTTCCACCTTACCACGTCCAAGAGGGCGTACAAAACGGTGGTTTTTGGGTACAGTCCCGAATCACATGGAGGCAATGAGCGATAGGAGGGGATTCTTCTCTCCTGGTATAGGGAGTTGATGTTGCGCTGTGTTCGATTGGCTATAACCGGAAATCCCTGGCCAGGGTTGCTGAGATATACTGGTAAGTGTTACCAGTAGTTTCTCGAACTGTTATAGACCTCATATCGACACAACTTATCGAGCTATTGGGGTCTGACGTTTACCACCCCTAGGCGAGATATGCGACATATTAGACGATCAGACCGGACTGTACGGTAAGTGTTACTGGTTGGATTCACAGGAGTATGAGCGGGCTTGCTCGTCGATCTTCTGATCACTCAATACCCGGGTGGCCGTTACGTTTAGCAGACCGCTTGCGGCTTGTGGGTGTTTGATATGATCATCACCTGCTGCCGGCGTATTGATCTTTAGAGTCCTACACAGAGGTTTCCTGGCTCAAGCGAAACGAAATAGGAGCGCATATGAGATATGTGCGGGACCGAGAATAATGCGTGTATGTGTAACATTTTCAAAAATATAAAATATTAATTTTGGAAATTTTTATAATTTAATATTATTTTATTGATTATTTTAATATTAAATCTATATTTAAATGCAAATAAATGGAGAAAAATTATGGAAAATTATGGAAAATTCTAAAATAGGATAAATTAGTGAATTATGACATTTTTAAGTTGTTGTGATCATTTTGACACTAATTTAGTGCTAATCGCGATTAAAATCGCTAATCGGGTTTTTCGGCAATTTTGTGCAAAACTTGCACATATCACATTTTCTACACTTGTGTATTTTCTTGCCATGGATTTCTTTTGGGTTTACTATTCTTATGAGAAGGTTTGGATTTAAAAGGGAATAAGAAAAGAAAAGAAAAAGAAATTGGAGTGAGGGTAGGTGAGAGAGAAGCATGGGGCACCCTTGACCTTTTGACTTAGCACCCTTGGCCATTCCTCTCCCTCTCATTTCTCTCTCTCTTCCTCCTCCTGCAGCTGCTGCTCCCTCTCCCTTCCTCCACCTTCAAGCCCTCTCTTCATCTCTAAAACATCACAAATATCCTATGTCGGTTTCACAAAAAAGATGCGCGAGCCCGAGATCTACAAGATGGACCTAGAAAGCTTGGATTGTGGCCACTTGGGGCAACTCAAGAAAGTTCTTGAGTTGCCAATCAAGGTAATTTCTGAACCATTGTCTTAGTTTTACCTTTACATATACCCCTTTGCAAGTTTAGAATCGATATCGGGTGAAATTGTGGACTTGGTGAAAACTAGTTAGGGTTTGAGGGAATTGTGAGTTGTGATGGGTAATTTGAGTTCAATGGAGATCGTATGAGCACCCTAGAGCTAGAAACCCAGCCCAATCCCATTGGAAACCAAGAATACGGAATTTCGGGACTTTATGTCGGTTTGTGTGTGCAGGGAAAATCTGGAGTATACTGGAACAATTCTAGAGGAGAGTAGTGATACCAGGGACCCAAATGAGACCCCAGGAGACCACCCTAGGAATACGACCACCCAATTCCTCAGGTGGGCCGGCCAAGCCGGCCAAACAGTGTATGTGGCCGGCCCCACTATGATGAAATCCCCCCATTTTGCTTCTGTACCTCATATTTACCCTGCATAGCACCCTGGAGTTGTTGAATTGATCTAATTTGGCCTGAGATGAAATATGGGATCATTTTCTCAAGTTGCAGCTTTGAATTTCGATTTGGTTTTGCGTATTTTGAATTCCAGATTTTGATATTCATGTGTTATCTCGATCGTGTGACGTTTGCACGTCTATATCGAGTGATTTCGAGTTGTTTTACGAAGGCTAACCGTAGGTTCTAACCTATAAGCCTTTTAGCGTATCGTATTGGTGTGTTGTGTGTCGTTTCAAGTATTGAATTGGTTTTGATGCGATGCGATACGTGTGATGTGTGTAGGTACACCGCGACGATCCGAGACGATGCGGAAGATAACGGAGACATCGACACCGACACGCAGGATTCAGGTGAGTAGATTATATCTACAGGGGGAAGTCGGGTGGATGGCGTATAGCACCCCCGCAGTCCGTAGATAGATTATTATGCAGTTATTGTGATTATAGGTGTACTTGGATAGTTTAGGGTTAGCAGTGACTAGTGTAGTCATAGTCGCGAACCCTAGGATAGAATTACACCTACACACACATACCCTTGTATATCACTTATACTTGCACTGTGATTGACGATATGTGATGACTTTGGAGATGAGTCGATGATGTGGGCTTGGTGCCCTGGGATCGGTGATTTGATACGATTCATATATGGGATATGACTTGTGATTCTCGCGGGCTTGGGATATGTGTTTACCCCCGCATTCATACTTACTGATGTTACCGTTTTGTACTAGACATAGAGTAGTACTCCAGACTATACGATCTGATGATGGTGATATCTGTTGTGTGATGAGACAGTGAGGTGTTGACCCTACCCAGCTATTGGGGATGCCGTACGACGATTTACCGTGCGAGCCGATATTGATGATAGATCCGCACTCATAACTCGAGGATATCTTACGATATGACATTGAGGCGGGATCACCGACTATATATCTTTATACATTGACTCAGATTTAGGAGGTTTCCACACCTACCCCTCCTGATTGACCTGTTACTTAGATGTAGCCTACATAGTAGATACTTCGCTGTGGTGTTGACTATTAGATATCTGCTTTTTCATGCTACTCGCATTGCTGGCATATGTTCATTATTATGCTATTATCATGCTGTTAGGACACCAGCACCATTATCGATGATGCGTATGTTTCACGTACACTATTTGCCGGCTCACACACTTCATCATCGATAATTGCCATGCCACTACACTGTAGTACTATTGCATTCATGAGATGATTCTTCTTTCGACATATGCATATTACTATTCCATGTTGCATGATTTCCGATATGATTACTGTTCTTTACATGTCGCATACATCATGGATTGACTGTATAGCACATCGCATTGGATTTACTTCCGGATGTTGGATTTTCATGTGATTTCTGATTTTGAGGACCGTGGGATTATTTAAGAAAAGATGTTCTTTTATGAAAAACCCGGTACCTCGTGATATGATATTTGGTGCGTCCACCACGCGTTTTCTCGGTGCTGAGGCGTGTGCTTGAAACCCGATTCGAGGAGGTGATGTACCGTTTGCAGGTTCGTGGTGGGCCCGGTATGGTTCCCCTCGGCGAGATGATCGATGGGTTATGCCGATTGAGCCTGGAGGCGGGCGAGTACCTACCGGTGATTGTATTTGAGCTCGACGGATATCCGGGGGATACCGCCTGGAGCCGAGAGATGGGCGTACTGCCGGGGGCCGACGGGCCGATTCCGCAGACGGAGCCCAGAGATGGACATGGGTTGACTCGTACTGCCGGGGGCCGAGGGCCGATACCGCAGACGGAGCCCCATATGGATGAGGATTTACGTGTCGATGCTTGGCACGGGTTTCATGATGTGTTTTCCTTGATTTTGGTTATATCCTCATATTGCATACATGATGCTTGCTGTCAGTGGGTGACAGGTGGACGGGTTCCACAGATATACAGACATGGTTCATATACAGACTGGATTTACACTTATCTTACACCAATATTAGTGGTATGGGACGCTAATATATGTGTATTGATATCATTGATATTTCACCATATTTACTTCATGCAGACATACCTTACACTGATGACATGTTATTACCTGAGTACCTGGCACTACATACATGTTTAGATGTTACCTTGCCACCTTATTACACTCAGATGCACTCTTGTGGATTATATTACTGATCGTTGACTTAGGTTTATGTCTTGCATTCGGTTTCTGCTTGTAGATGTTTCTATTCACGAGTTGGCAACTCACCCCCGTTGTGCCACAGTTCTTGCAGGTTTTGCCGTACAGGTTCTATTGCGGCATTTCTGGCACACTACCTTCTTGCGGGTGATTTGTTTTGGTAGGTGGATTCTTTCGCATCAAGAATCACCGTTGTATTTATTTATTTCTTTGTATCTAGAATTTCCATCAACCAAAACTTGTATATTCTTTCAGACTTAGAGACAGTGTTGTATTATTTCGACCTTAGAGTCGCGCTTAGTAGTATTGCGGTTTTCTTGTTGCTTTTGAGCTTTCTTTTGGATTTGATCCTCGCCACTTGGCGTTGTATATTATCATATCATTGTGTGGTTGTGACCGTCGATTGACGAAGAGCTATCTCCCGCTTGGGGATGCCTTTATCATGGCATTTACATTGTATCCATGTTGTACCCCATTCGGGGCCCGTTTTACAAAAGAAACTCTGCCGAAATTTTTAGAAAAGACTGTACTGTTTCCAAATGCACATTCGGCTTAGTTATTTAAAAACCTTGATTTCAAACATGTTTTTCTTCACTTCTTTAAATCAGTTTTCTTTACTTATTCTTCAAAATGGTTTTAGATTTCTGGGCTTTTGGCTTACTTGGATCAGATGGAGTCCTATAGGCTTCATATGTTTCAAGGGCCAGTCACGTGCTCTTTCGGGTCGTGACAAAGTTGGTATCAAAGCGCTAGGTTGACCTTGGTTCGAGTCTAAGTTTGACTATGTGGAGCCTAGGGAGTTATTTATTTACGGAACTTAGGCTTGACCTTACGGAACTTAGACTTGGTCGAGGGGGTGTAAACCCGAACTTTCGTCGTTTTAGGATGACCCTTGGTTGATGGATTAGGTGACTAAAGTAGAGTGACGTACCGTTGGTATGTTCCGCGGCATACTTGCGACACGCCACTCCGCTTAAGGAACCTTAGGAGGTACATGCAATTGAGATTAGTGATTCTCTTCATATCCTGGATTATTCGTCCATTTGAGATCCCCGATTCTATTAGTTTCATGATCATACCTTCATTGATGCTATTCCTTCCTATGATCATGTATCCACTTTGGATCTGTTGTTTCCCTTCTTGCCACTGATGTGCTCTCTTTGATACTCGATAGAGCTTCCTGTCACCGTGTTTGAGCGCAGTTTGGGCTGCTGCTAGGGTTACGGCCGGTGTGAGCTCGTTTGGTACGAGAGCCGACCCTTGTGCTTTCTGGTGACATGGGAACGTCTCGAGTTAGTGTTGGTGGTTGTGACCTCTAGTGGAGGCGAGTGCTTGGTCTTGCACCGGATGATCGGGCCATTGTTAGAGCTGCCAGTCGAGAGAGGACTGTTGATGTACAGCATACCTCAGAGATTGTGATGTCGCCTATCGTGCAGACAGATGGACCAGCTGTTGCTGAGATTGACAGGATGTCGCTTTCGGAGCTTACGAGCTGAGATTGCCGGAGCTTTCGGGCAGTCATGCGACTGATGATAGCTAGTCTACCCGATTTGAGAGACGAAGGTGATTCGTCCGATTTTGCGCCAGAGCGGGCCCAGTTAAGTTAAAGATTTCCAGTATGGAGAGTCTTACTCAGATCTAGAGCAGATCGACTCAGAGATGACCGCTTATGTGTTGCCTTTCCTGGAGGATTGAGGCGTTGTTCGGCGTACAGGCGTAGGAGCCAGTTGTTGCTGCAAATGATGAGATATCGCCCAGATGATTGGGGCTACTGCAGCATGAGCATATTCTTGGAGATATGATAGCGAGTCGCTAGTCACCGAGGATGAATGACTAGGACGTGTGGTGAGTTTGCTTACCCGATGCGAGTCATCAGGTGGATCGATTCCAGATAGAGACGACTTCACGCAGGTTCATTGAGAGTCGATAGAGACGATCGAATGTCAGGAGCCTATTTTCCAAGTTTAAAGTATACGGGAAGACATGCAGGTGATTCTATGGACCCTCTAGAAGAATGAAACCCTAACTCGACTTAATGACCGTGTGACAGCCTTTGAACCTTAGGGTTTACGGCGGTTCCGCGGCGCCATTAGTGAGGCTTGGGTTTGCCCTTCTACGGCTGGACCACCGACGCTGTGGCATGTACTCGAAACTATTAAACTGTACCCGAGATGTGAGTTCTTGAGGGATTATGAGGATCTGACGAGTCGATCGGATGGTTCGACATCTTTCGGATATCGTGATGGGACACTGCTTGGGAGACTCCAGATACGAGCGTAGCCGTCGGAGCGCAGTTCATGCAGCCATGATGAGACGAGTCCGAATCAGGCGACATTTGAGCAGAGTGAAGTAAAGAGTTCGTACGAGATTTCGACGAGATGACGTCCCACTCCGCTGACATTAGAGATGTGATATACACCCCGAGGTGTGGTATATGGATATATCTTCCAGAAAGAAGCGCGATAAGTATGCAGCCGTTCCGGAATAAGCTTTAGCTTCAGCATTGGATGATGACTTCCGGGCAATTCGGCAGGATTGAGATTTGAGAAAGGAACCTCGACAGGACCTTTCTGGAGTATATTACGAAAAGACCTGGACCCAGGAGTGGTCATTTTGCGCACACCCAGCAGGCCAGAGTTCGGCATTGTCGACAAGGTAGTTGACCAAGTTCGGATAAAGGAACCTACCCAGAAGCGTTGCGAATTGATCAAGGACGGACGAGTGATGAGTTTTCCTCCGATGGTTGGGACGTGTTCCCGAGGACCAGTTCGACCTGACATCTGCTACAGAGTGATGAAGCTACAGAATACGTGATTCGAGTCCGTGTGAGAGACTTCAGATTGACCGTGGCCGAGAACATTGCAGTGCATAGTAGCTTGGCATGACGTCATAGTAGACAACGATGGAGACAGTCGGAATAAGAGGTTCGTGTGGGGCACTGACGAGCTGTCATTGCTTTCCGTCGAGATTAGAGACCTGATTTGCTTACAGAGACGTTGGGATGTGACCAGTTTCTGAGTGATGTTGTTCTGGGGATACAGGTGTCTTTTGAGTGAGAAGAGGTTGTGCAGGAGAGCCAGCCTCTGTGCAGATCGGCATAGGCATGATTGGAAGAGACCTTGAGCAGGATTCCTTCCAGGACATTGCTGCAATGATGTTTGCACCCAGGATCAGATGTGTGATGTGCATTCAGAGAGCCAGAGGCTGACGTCAGTGATATGCTGCCTTACGAGTGGCCGTGAGGTTTGACAGAGAGGTGACCAGAGAAGTGCCAGAACGGAATCGTCCCCGTTAGCACATCTGACAGGGCCGATGAGTCGATTGACCGCGTGATAGGTGATCCGCAGGGAAGATAAGAACCCAGAGAGTCAGAGGACGCCAGATCGTGAGCAAGAGGCAAGTAGATATCCTGCGCTACTAGCAGTGGATTGCACCGACTCCTTCTCGACCTTGAAGGAGGAACTACCGAAGACGGTATTTATGATTTGTGATTTTGTGATTCGATTATCACGTATCCGTCATTTTGGATTTCGGTATTTTGGGCGTTCTGTTTGCATGATTTAGTTTTGATGACTGAGTTTCATGATATTGGTTTCATGCACCCACTGGATATTTATATATTTTGCGCAGAGTTATTACATTTGAGGTGTTGATTGAGATTTCATGCCTACAGTATTCAGTGATTTGATTTATTCTTCCAGCATGGTTTTCATGCATTTTGGTGTTATGATTTGATTTGTGCACGCTGATGCACACGGTTATGGGATTTTTCTTTGCGGTACACTTGATTTTGATTTGAGCCGCATTATGTAGTTGATTTTGACCCTGATATGGATGGTTGATTTTTGCACTCCGTGTTGGTGATATGCTTTACGCCTGTTCGGTGTTTGCTATTGGATTTCGTGATTCCGTGCATGATGAGTGCGCAAGGTTTAGATTTTCATTCGTGCACGATGGATGCACCGATTTGGATTTTTGCGCATGTTGGGCGCATGTTTTGGGATACGATTTGGGTGCACACCCGATGCACTAAATCGAGATTTCTTCGTGCATATCAGATGCACCAGATTTGTGGCTGTCCGGCACACACGTTGCTTACGACAGATGCTTCGTGCACACCCGTTGCACTAGATGTTGATTTGTGCACCTGTTTAGCACATAGATGGATTTTGATTTCCGTGCGCACCAGACGCACAGGATTGTGTTATGTGCATTTTGGGGATTGATTTCTAGTAGAGCAGTATATTTTTATGATATTCTCTATGTGTAGATTTGATTCATATCATATCGGTTCTGTATTGGTTTTGACATTGTGATTTTACATTGACTCCAATGATTGCGGGATGCTTGACGGAGTTTTGTTTTCGAGTTATCTGTTCAGTACCCTTGCGCATGCATTGCGCTGTGACGTTCTATGTGTTGATAATTTCGGAGCCCCGACGACTTTGGTTTATTACTGAGATTGTTTTAGTAGTGGGGTTTTAAATTTAAATTCGGGGACCGAATTTCTTTAAGGGGGGTAGATTGTAACATTTTCAAAAATATAAAATATTAATTTTGGGAATTTTTATAATTTAATATTATTTTATTGATTATTTTAATATTAAATCTATATTTAAATGCAAATAAATGGAGAAAAATTACGGAAAATTATGGAAAATTCTAAAATAGGATAAATTAGTGAATTATGACATTTTTAAGTTGTTGTGATCATTTTGACACTAATTCAGTGCTAATCGCGATTAAAATCGCTAATCGGGTTTTTCGGCAATTTTGTGCAAAACTTGCACATATCACATTTTCTACACTTGTGTATTTTCTTGCCATGGATTTCTTTTGGGTTTACTATTCTTATGAGAAGGTTTGGATTTAAAAGGGAATAAGAAAAGAAAAGAAAAAGAAATTGGAGTGAGGGTAGGTGAGAGAGAAGCATGGGACACCCTTGACCTTTTGACTTAGCACCCTTGGCCATTCCACTCCCTCTCATTTCTCTCCCTCTTCCTACTCCTGCAGCTGCTGCTCCCTCTCCCTTCCTCCACCTTCAAGCCCTCTCTTCATCTCTAAAACATCACAAAAATCCTATGTCGGTTTCACAAAAAAGATGCGCGAGCCCGAGATCTACAAGATGGACCTAGAAAGCTTGGATTGTGGCCACTTGGGGCAACTCAAGAAAGTTCTTGAGTTGCCAATCAAGGTAATTTCTGAACCATTGTCTTAGTTTTACCTTTACATATACCCCTATGCAAGTTTAGAATCGATATCGGGTGAAATTGTGGACTTGGTGAAAACTAGTTAGGGTTTGAGGGAATTGTTAGTTGTGATGGGTAATTTGAGTTCAATGGAGATCGTATGAGCACCCTAGAGCTAGAAACCCAGCCCAATCCCATTGGAAACCAAGAATACGGAATTTCGGGACTTTATGTCGGTTTGTGTGTGCAGGGAAAATCTGGAGTATACTGGAACAATTCTAGAGGAGAGTAGTGATACCAGGGACCCAAATGAGACCCCAGGAGACCACCCTAGGAATACGACCACCCAATTCCTCAGGTGGGCAGGCCAGGCCGGCCAAACAGTGTATGTGGCCGGCCCCACTGTGATGAAATCCCCCCATTTTGCTTCTGTACCTCATATTTACCCTGCATAGCACCCTGGAGTTGTTGAATTGATCTAGTTTGGCCTGAGATGAAATCTGGGATCATTTTCTCAAGTTGCAGCTTTGAATTTGGATTTGGTTTTGCTTATTTTGAATTCCAGATTTTGATATTCATGTGTTATCTCGATCGTGTGACGTTTGCACGTCTATATCGAGTGATTTCGAGTTGTTTTACGAAGGCTAACCGTAGGTTCTAACCTATAAGCCTTTTAGCGTATCGTATTGGTGTGTTGTGTGTCCTTTCAAGTATTGAATTGGTTTTGATGCGATGCGATACGTGTGATGTGTGTAGGTACACCGCGACGATCCGAGACGATGCGGAAGATAACGGAGACATCGACACCGACACGCAGGATTCAGGTGAGTAGATTATATCTACAGGGGGAAGTCGGGTGGATGGCGTATAGCACCCCCGCAGTCCGTAGATAGATTATTATGCAGTTATTGTGATTATAGGTGTACTTGGATAGTTTAGGGTTAGCAGTGACTAGTGTAGTCATAATCGCGAACCCTACGATAGAATTACACCTACACACACATACCCTTGTATATCACTTATACTTGCACTGTGATTGACGATATGTGATGACTTTGGAGATGAGTCGATGATGTGGGCTTGGTGCCCTGGGATCGGTGATTTGATACGATTCATATATGGGATATGACTTGTGATTCTCGCGGGCTTGGGATATGTGTTTACCCCCGCATGCATACTTACTGATGTTACCGTTTTGTACTAGACATAGAGTAGTACTCCAGACTATACGATCTGATGATGGTGATATCTGTTGTGTGATGAGACAGTGAGGTGTTGACCCTACCCAGCTATTGGGGATGCCGTACGACGATTTACCGTGCGAGCCGATATTGATGATAGATCCGCACTCATAACTCGAGGATATCTTACGATATGACATTGAGGCGGGATCACCGACTATATATCTTTATACATTGACTCAGATTTAGGAGGTTTCCACACCTACCCCTCCTGATTGACCTGTTACTTAGATGTAGCCTACATAGTAGATACTTCGCTGTGGTGTTGACTATTAGATATCTGCTTTTTCATGCTACTCGCATTGCTGGCATATGTTCATTATTATGCTATTATCATGCTGTTAGGACACCAGCACCATTATCGATGATGCGTATGTTTCACGTACACTATTTGCCGGCTCACACACTTCATCATCGATAATTGCCATGCCACTACACTGTAGTACTATTGCATTCATGAGATGATTCTTCTTTCGACATATGCATATTACTATTCCATGTTGCATGATTTCCGATATGATTACTGTTCTTTACATGTCGCATACATCATGGATTGACTGTATAGCACATCGCATTGGATTTACTTCCGGATGTTGGATTTTCATGTGATTTCTGATTTTGAGGACCGTGGGATTATTTAAGAAAAGATGTTCTTTTATGAAAAACCCGGTACCTCGTGATATGATATTTGGTGCGTCCATCACGCGTTTTCTCGGTGTTGAGGCGTGTGCTTGAAACCCGATTCGAGGAGGTGATGTACCGTTTGCGGGTTCGTGGTGGGCCCGGTATGGTTCCCCTCGGCGAGATGATCGATGGGTTATGCCTATTGAGCCT
Source organism: Agapanthus africanus (assembly GCA_030015575.1). Taxonomy (NCBI): domain Eukaryota; kingdom Viridiplantae; phylum Streptophyta; class Magnoliopsida; order Asparagales; family Amaryllidaceae; genus Agapanthus; species Agapanthus africanus. The sequence goes on along the minus strand of CM057339.1, from coordinate 465,507,279 downwards.
GGAGGCGGGCGAGTACCTACCGGTGATTGTATTTGAGCTCGGCGGATATCCGGGGGATACCGCCTGGAGCCGAGAGATGGGCGTACTGCCGGGGGCCGACGGGCCGATTCCGTAGACGGAGCCCAGAGATGGACATGAGTTGACTCGTACTGCCGGGGGCCGAGGGCCGATACCGCAGACGGAGCCCCATATGGATGAGGATTTACGTGTCGATGCTTGGCACGGGTTTCATGATGAGTTTTCCATGATTTTGGTTATATCCTCATATTGCATACATGATGCTTGCTGTCAGTGGGTGACAGGTGGACGGGTTCCACAGATATACAGACATGGTTCATATACAGACTGGATTTACACTTATCTTACACCAATATTAGTGGTATGGGACGCTAATATATGTGTATTGATATCATTGATATTTCACCATATTTACTTCATGCAGACATACCTTACACTGATGACATGTTATTACCTGAGTACCTGGCACTACATACATGTTTAGATGTTACCTTGCCACCTTATTACACTCAGATGCACTCTTGTGGATTATATTACTGATCGTTGACTTAGGTTTATGTCTTGCATTCGGTTTCTGCTTGTAGATGTTTCTATTCACGAGTTGGCAACTCACCCCCGTTGTGCCACAGTTCTTGCAGGTTTTGCCGTACAGGTTCTATTGCGGCATTTCTGGCAAACTACCTTCTTGCGGGTGATTTGTTTTGGTAGGTGGATTCTTTCGCATCAAGAATCACCGTTGTATTTATTTATTTCTTTGTATCTAGAATTTCCATCAACCAAAACTTGTATATTCTTTCAGACTTAGAGACAGTGTTGTATTATTTCGACCTTAGAGTCGCGCTTAGTAGTATTGCGGTTTTCTTGTTGCTTTTGAGCTTTCTTTTGGATTTGATCCTCGCCACTTGGCGTTGTATATTATCATATCATTGTGTGGTTGTGACCGTCGATTGACGAAGAGCTAGCTCCCGCTTGGGGATGCCTTTATCATTGCATTTACATTGTATCCATGTTGTACCCCATTCGGGGCCCGTTTTACAAAAGAAACTCTGCCGAAATTTTTAGAAAAGACTGTACTGTTTCCAAATGCACATTCGGCTTAGTTATTTAAAAACCTTGATTTCAAACATGTTTTTCTTCACTTCTTTAAACCAGTTTTCTTTACTTATTCTTCAAAATGGTTTTAGATTTCTGGGCTTTTGGCTTACTTGGATCAGATGGAGTCCTATAGGCTTCATATGTTTCAAGGGCCAGTCACGTGCTCTTTCGGGTCGTGACAGTATGTGATACCATATTTCATTCTCGCGATGAATGTGTCGAATGGTTGTATGCGATATAACCTAGTTATCGAATCAAGGATCGATTCGATAAGTCGATACATTAGATACTAGTCGGTTATGTGCGACATGACCAGATCATTGAATTAAGTGTTGATTTAATGATTTAATGTATAATTATATATTTGATATATTAATTTGCATTAACTAGTATTGGTTCACTTTAAATGGATTTTCTCACTTTATGTGCACATTGTATATGTGATATACTTTTGTTCACGTGATTTTATCATATTTGATGATGCAAGCTAACTTGTGTTTTGTGTAAAGATTAAACCATGGTTATGTAATGGTTAGGGTTTTCATTTTCATATCTATTTATTTATTTATTTATTTTGCAAAAGATAATGAGAAAAATGGTGGCTTTCTTTGTTTGTTCATGAAGCTTCATGAAGGTTTGACTAAAGTGACCATTTTGTCTCATGCTTAACCCTAACCATTCCACTTAACCCTAGTTCATTCTATACACTTGACCATGGTTGGATTATGATAAGTATTCATATTCTTTTCCTTTTTTAAAATAACTTATCATAATTCTATCATATACTAGCTTCTTCTTCTTCTTCATCTTCATGAAGAAAAGCTTGCTACCAACAATGGCAACTTGTGAAAAAGAGTGAGAAATCAAATTCTAAAGTGAACCCACCTCCTATTTCTTCATCCTCTACCTCTTGCCAAGTAGTATACGGTGTTTCCTTCATAAGTTTTCATGGCTTGGTGAAGGTGGAGCTTGATCTTGTGATGCCTCGACGTAGATCATGTTCGGCATCGTCGTCGATGACCTATCCCGCTTTTTCTCCGATGAAGCCGATGCTAGAGTCATGGTTCGATTTGGACAGTGGAGAGGACTTCATCATGGAGCTATGGAGGTGGAGAAACGGATCTACAAAGATTGTATTTCCGTTCTTTTAGTTTAGTTGTAAACTAGTTTCATTGTTTCGCCTATATATCTAGTTAACGATCCGTATTTGGGTTTCTCGGCACCCCTAATTTTTGAAATTGGCATGGTTGATGCCTTGTGAGACCTCACTAGTGTGCCTAGGAACCCTACAGTGGTATCAGAGCGTAGCTAGAGCCTTAGGCGATGCGTAGACGGAGTTAGAAGTCCGATCGAACCGAAACCCTAACACAAACATGCTCTCTGGACTTTTTTCAAAATCTGGGATTTTCCTGAATTAAAAATATGCAGAAAACTCAGTAGGGAATTTAAAGAATTACTGTGAAGCCCGTACTCATGATTCCTCCATAGTGCGGCGGAACCGCGGCAGAAGCATGGCTTCTGCGGCGGTTCCACGGTCAAATAATGAGTTTAGTCAACCATTTTTGCACAGTAATTCCTCTTTTATGGTGCTGGATTTTCTGGGAATTTTTAATATGTATTCAAGAGTTGAATATTCTGGGTTGTTTCGGGGATTCGATTATTTGATCGGATTATCAAACTTTGTCTATGTGTTTTTCCGGATATTTTTGAATATGTTAAAAAGTTCGACCGGATATAAATACCCAACTTTTCCCCTGCCGGGAAATTTCCAAGTGTTGGATATTTCCATAGTTTAATGATTTTGTAAGTAGTGCAAGTAACGCGATGGTCCCTCTAGAAGACAACAAACCTTAACTCGATTATATGACCGTCTTGAACTGCCCTTTGAACCTTCGGATTTAGGGCAGTACGGCGTGCCACATGTGAGGCGTTGACTTGACCCTTCTACGGCTGGACCGTTGGTACTGAGGCATGAACAGGATGTTTTTAAACTTGTTTCATGTGTTGATCTATTTCGGGAAAACTTGGATGTTCGATTGTTCGATCGGAAAGTTTAACATTTTCTATCTTATCCGTAATGTGATACAATAATTGGAATTCACAATAAGTTATGAGATAACTGAATGAATGTTATAAACACAGCACTTTAGTCTCTCTTGATCGGTTGCCACGGAATTTTGATGCAATCAAAAGTCCGTCGCAATCACGTAGCGTACGCGGATACTCGCCGGATAAACTTAATAGACAGCTACACCCCATAGCCCCGACCAAGTGACTGTAGGAGAACCCCGTCACCGAAAGCATCCGTTCGGGTGCTCGCGGCAGCGGTGTTCCGCCTTGGTGCACTTCGTCGACGGTATCGGGGGTGCGGCTTCCTACTAAAGTTTGCGACGAGCATTCGATCAGTTTTTCGGGAATCCTGTTAAATTGCCCGACTTGATATTGAAAAGTGTTTTCGATACTGAGACTAAAATGAGGGGTTTATAATTGTTAGGCATGTGATGTCTAAGTATTTCATTTGATTAGGCATACGATGTCTAAAGAGGTTGCGGATTCCAACTGTTGTAGTTTTACACTTTCTTTTCTGTGACCGTAAGTGTAATATGTGATATCGCCGGTTTCGTTGCTATATGTCAACGACAATTGGGATGCGCATATTTACTTACGTTGATGTCATGTAATGTTATGTGTTGCTGGATATGTTATATTGGATTATCGTGTTCGAATAGCCGGGGTTTTTTATGTGAGATGAGTGTTTTTCATTTTCATTCAAGTAAAAATATGTATGTAATATTCTTTTATTGGGGCGCTTCCAGGTTGCGGAAGTTGTCACCTTTTGTATATTATTTACTTTTCCGCACTATGATAGACCCAAGGAGGAGGGCACAAGTAACCGGGTTCTGGAGTCCAGTGGGAGACCAACTCGAGGAGTCGAGTCCGGGTATCCTAACTCTAGAATTGGTAGGGTTGCTTGCTGATCTCGTAGGGGTCTAGGGATGTGGGTTTGGCTATTCATCACGACCGTGGAATCCGTGTTTTATACTGGCTCGTATTGAAAACACGGACGTCCTAGTATATCCAATATTTCATATGATTCTTCTGCTGCGATATCTGTGATGTGATCATGTGATGTTATGTGATAGATACATTATATAGTATATATGATATATTATATAGACGTTACTTATGTTTTACACCCGCGCTAGCCCTGCCCCGCTCTGTCGTTAGTTACCTAACCTAACGGTGCACGAGGGGATATCGAGGCGAATGCGGATGGCATAAGTTTACGTCGTATTTATCTGTGATGTTTAGGTGCTTAAATGATGGGACTTCATTAATGTGATTAATGAAATAAAAGAAACCTAAGATGTTGTAGAATCGAATTTCAAAATAAAACAGGTAGCTACAGTTCTTGCTTTGCACAGCGGTATATGTGATATATCCTGCACCTTATTCGATGAGGAAAGGACCGAGATCCCTTCACCGGGAGTGACTCCTTTAGCAATAACTGGCAGATGCTACACACTCGGTTTGTTTTTGAATGCTTTTAAGAGTTTTTGCTTTGCACAGTGATATATATGATATATCCCGCACCTCATTCGACGAGGAAAGGGCCGACGATCCCTTCACCGGGAGTGACCCCTTTAGCAAAACTAGAAAAGCCTAAAAAACACTCCATTTTTAAAATCATTTGATTCTACAACGATATCTAGTTCATTACGTAATAGGTTTTCAGAAAAACCTTTCGTAGCCCTCCGTCATTTCAGATAAGTACTAGTTAGTATTCGTGCTGCGGTTGTTTGGCATGCGTCAAGGCGTAGTGTACGCTAGCTAACTAGTGCTTATCTGCTAGCATACGATGCGATTGGATTAGGGTATTCGTACGTCGTTGTTTGGCATGCGTCAAGGGTCGTGCGAGAGGGTTTAATTCAATCAAGAAATGTATGGGTTGAACTTGACTAGCGCACTATGGGTTGTTTGGCATGCGTCAAGGTCATAGCACGCTAGGGGCAAAATATTATCGGGAATTTCAAGTGTTGAAATTTGCAATGAGATTGCATACCTTCTATGAGATAGTTGGATCCCGATACCCGCTGCGAGTAATTGTTACTTCTGGAAGAGTTTTACACATTACAATTAGCCGATCAAGTAGGTGTCTAGAAAGGTGTCAACGAGGTTACGCCTCTGGGAAAACGAGGTTTACATTAATTAGGTTCGTACGAAAGCACGGGGGACCTCCCTCAAAGTACCGACACTGGCCTGGCTGAAAGATTGGCGAACTTGTAGTGTGTAATTAATCCCGGCTAATCTTTCCTTTTAGGATTTGAAGGAAGATTTGATAAAAAGCAGTGGGAGCCATCCTGATTAGATAAAATAAAAACCAATCTATTCTTGCAAGAGCGCACGCTGAGTGTTTTCTTCTCTCTCTTTCCAGGTAGCGACCATATCACGCCTTAATCAAGATAATAATACGGATTATTGACCGAACCCGCTTGTTATACTGAGCTGGGGAACGTTGGTCCCGCTCCACCTTATAATTGTTATAAGACAGAGCAGGAAATTGGGGATTACCAGAATTCCCGTGGCGCCCAAATGAAGAGAGTGCATGCTGATGCATCATCTTCAGGTGTGTTCATCACAAAGAACTGTTTCTCAGTATCCTCCGTATCCTGGGTATATGATACCGGATCAGGATCCCAGATATGTAATCTGTTACATAGGGCTACAAAAAGGTAGAAAAACTGAGAACGGGTGATAAGTTTCATGAGACAGAAAACGGGACAAGTGTTGCAGCCAAGTCTGTTGGTCACTGTCACCCTGTATTACCAGAATACATTGATTCTGAACGAATGTTATTAGATACCGAACCTGATATACAAAATCATATCAGTCTCTTTATTAGTAAAGAAATGATAAAATTTTGAATTGTTGGATAATGTTTTGAACATTTCCTATATCAAATGTTGATTGGTTCAGGCACGTTATCTAAAAGCATTGATGTTCTAAATCAAACTACAGTTCCTAGTATACAGAACACACACAAAAGGAAGAGTTCAGAAATGAATGAATCCTTCTTGAGGTATTGTTGACTAGGTCATTTCAATGCGACCCGACTAGCTAAGTTACATTTAGATGCATATTTAAATCAGTTTGAATTTACATCTTATGAAACTTGCCAGTCATGTCACAGAGATAAGATGACCACAGCTCTGTTTATTGGAAACAGAGAAAGAGTTAGTGAACTCTTGGGATGATACATGCTGATGTATGAAGGTCCCCTGTCTACATTTGCCAAGACCGGTTCTTTATACTTCATTACATTCTCTGATAATCTCTCAAGATTCAGACATATGTTCCTGTTGAAACACAAGTCCGAACCTTTTGGGATATTCACAGAATATAAGTTAGAAGTAGAGAACCAAAATATGGTTATAAGTATTATGTCCTTTGATATGATCGAGGAGAATACTTGAGCACGGAAATCCTGGACTATTCTAAAAGGTGAATGAGATTCTCTCTCAGCATTACTCCTCCGTATACACCATAGCACGATGGTATATCGGGGCGGAGCAATTGCACCCTATGTGATATGGTTAGCTCTATGATGAGTACTACTGAGTTTCCTATTTCCTTTTGGGAGTTATGCACTTGAGAAGTTGCATACCTATTGAATAGGGTTCGAATCAAATCAGTTGCCTACCGCTTCATATGTGATATGGAAAGGGAAGAGCCCATATCCTAACTTAGTTAAGATTTGGGGTTGTCTGGCCTATGTCTAAAGGCAAAATCCGGACAAGCTCGAGGCAAGATCTGTTATGTAGAAATGGAATGGTTCCAGCTATACAAACTGCAGATGATGATTTGATAGAACCAAAGGATTCGATAGTAACCAACGAACCTCAGCCTCTCCGCCGATCTAGTAGGGTTCCTCACCCACCTGAGAGATACTTCGGTTCCTCTATGACAGTGGGAGCGAGGATTGCATCATGAGATGATGACCCAACTAGTTTCGAGCTGGCCATCAGGAGTGGAACTCTTTAAGAATGGATGGATGCTTAGTGATCTGAGATGGAATCCTTATACACCAACAAAGTATGGACTTTAGTTGCTATATCTGAAGGGTTAAATCCCTATCAGGAGCAAGTATATCTTGAGAAGTTTACTTGGTGTACATGGAAAAGTTTGTTAGTTATGTATATGCCCTAGAGGCCATTGTTGTACATTTGATTTATATTATAATGGATGGTTGGATATATATAGAGAGGAATTTCTTGCTCGTCATGATAGTATGCTATTTGGTTTCACTTTATCTTAACATGTTGACTTGTAATGGTTTACTGTCTTACTCTCACATGTTGATAAATCCCATAGGATCTGTACTCGACTACTGGGACTATGATGAGATCATACTAGTGGGGCCATGGTAGTCGATGAGTACATCCTATAACTGTTCCTAGTCGAGGGTATATCGAGAGAGGGCATCGATACACCAGAGTAGACTAGCGTATACGCATCTTGACCTATATGATGGGCGATGGATGATCTCATATCCATCGGCGTTGGACATCAAGGATGCTGTACGGGTGCTCAGTGGTGACTGGCTACACTGGACGGACTAGCCGAGAACTCTCAGATGGTGATATACCACACGTCAGATGGCAGTTCTCCGGTGACACTGGTACAGGGTAGTCTGTAGACCCGAGATCGTCATAGAGTCTTGTGTGATTCCCACTGTGCTTTGATTTCCACCTTACCACGTCCAAGAGGGCGTGGAAAACGGTGGCTTTTGGGTACAGTCCCGAATCACATGGAGGCAATGAGCGATAGGAGGAGATTCGTCTCTCCCGGTATAGGGAGTTGATGTTGTGCTGTGTTCGATTGGATATAACTGGAAGTCCCTGGCCAGGGCTGATATAGAGATTTACTGGTAAGTGTTACTAGTAGTTACTCGATCCGTTATGAGCCACACATCGACACGACTTATCGGTTACTGGGGTCTGACGTTTACCACCCCTAGACTTGATATGCGACATATCAGACGAACAGACCGGACTGTACGGGAATGTTACTGATTGTATTCACAGGAGAACGTACAGGCTAGCTTGTTGATCTTCTGATCGCTCAATACCTGGGTGGCTGTTACGTTTAGCTGATCGCTTGCAGCTTGTGGGTGTTTGATATGATCATCATCTGCTACCGGCGTATTGACGATTCTTTAGAGTCATACACAAAGGTTTCTTGGCTCAGGCGAAATGGAGTAGAGGCACATATCTGATATGTGCAGGACCGAGGATAATGCGATATGAGATACCGTATTATATTCTCGCGATATTTAGATATGAACTGGGACATCGGATCAAGTGTTGATTCGATGAATCGGTACATGATATATTAGTCGGTAATATTCGATATAGCCGGATCATCGAATCAAGTGTTGATTCGATGATTTAATGTATAATAATATATATGATATATTGTATTACATTATCTAATATTGGCTCGCTTTATTATTTCATTTTCTCACTGGATGATACATTGATATATATGCGATATATGTTAATTGTATTATTTTCTTTTGTTGTAAATATATAATATATATGTGATATATATTATTGTGACATGATATGATTTATTTTTAAACATATTTAAGGATGATTAAATGAGGTTAGGGTTTGATTAGGGTTAGTTGCTTCATGCACCTTCTAGAAGCAATTTCTTTTGTCATGGTTAAGATATTTCTTGTTGACTCATTTCTAAACCTAACCAAACCCTAACTCTAGTTTATTCTCTACACATTATGAGCCACTCATCCTTGACCATGGTTGATATATCAATCATATAGCCTTTCTTTCTATTCATCACAAAAGGATTTATCATTATATTTTCCATTATCATCTTCTTCTCTCTTAAAAAAGCTCACTAGAAATTCTTTATGTGATGAATAATTATGAGAAAATGATTTAAAAAGAAAGCATAAATAATATTCTCTCATCCTCATCTCATCTAGCCCATGAGATTAGTGTGTTCATCTCTTTAGAGTGAGAAAGCTTGAGTCTTTGCAACTTCGACGTAGATCATCGGAGATTTGGAACACTTCAAGCTAGCATGGATCGTTCGAGTCGTGGAGCCTCTCTTGAGTTCGGGAGATCATGGATCGCGGCAAAAGGACTTCTACTCGGAGATTGTGAAGCGAAGGAGCGGACTACAGAGGTTGTAATCCCTCACACTTAGATAAAAGTTATCATCTTGCATGTTTAACCCTAATAATCTAGCAAAGATCCCGGCTTTGGGTTGTTCGGCACGTCTAAATTTTTTTCCGGGCATGTTTGATGCCTTATGAACCTTCACAAGAGTGCCTAGGAACCCTACAGTGGTATCAGAGCCTAGCTAGAGCATTAGGCGATGTGTTTACGAAGTTAAAACTCCGATCGAACCCGTACCGACAAAATTTAACCCCTGTCTGGAAATTTTTCAAAAACTGGGATTTTTCTGAATTAAAAATCTGTAAAAAAATCAGCAGGGAATTCTAAGAATTAACATGAAATACGGGCCCCCAACTCCACCAAAACGCGGCGGAACCGCGGCGGAAACATGCTTCCCGCGGCGGTTCCGCGGCCGTTTTGTGGAATTGTGACACGTGGCTTCATGGTATTATCTGTAGTTGCTTGTTGATGCTTCTGGGTATTTTTAAATTGTTTTAAGTGTTAAGACTTCTGGGGTTTGTTTTGTAATAGTAGACTCGATCGGAAATTTTAAATTCGTATTTTTTTCCGGATATTTAGAAACTGTTAAACTACTTGAACGGATATCATTAACTCACTTTTTCCCGGTATGGCAAACTTTCAAGTGTTGAATTTTTATCGGGTTTAAATCTTTCGGAAAAATTGTACAAGTTAAACGGTGGATGTTAGTGTTTATGCCCTAGAAGGCCATTACTGTATCATACTAGCTTGTATATTACTTAATGGAAGCTTGGGATATTCACATGTATATAACAGTCTTGCTAAACATGGTAGTATGCTACTTGGTTTTTCTATCTTAATATGTGAGTATACGTATTGATAGAGCTCTTAGGATCTTGCTTGTCTACCAGCGTTGTGATGGCAGTCACACTAGTGGGGGCTGGGTAGTCTACAAGCACATCCTTATTCAGGTCCCCGGTCGTTGGATTATCGAGACAGAGCATCGATACTCCGGAGTAGACTGGTGTGTACGCTTCTCATCCCAGTTGGGGAGATGGTCTGTCCCACAGCCGTCAGTACGTCGTACTGGAGATAGTATACAGGTGCTCGTTAGGTTACGGGTACACCGGACAGGACTCACAGGGAACTGTTGGTTCGTTTGATACCAGTCGTCAGTGAACAGTTCCCAGGTGACATGAGTACAGCGTAGTCCGCAGACTTGACACTGCTACTTCGCCTCGAGTGTGTCCCACTGTTCTTAGATTGCTACCCTACCACGGCTCAAAGGAGTCGTGCAAACAGGTAGCAGTTGGGTGCAGTCCCGAGCACTTGGAGGCAGTGGCGGTTAGACAGGATTCGTCCCTCCCGGTATTGGGAGTAGATATCGTGCTGTGTCAGAGAGCCATTACGCAAAGTCCCTGGCCAGGGCAAGCGAGATTTGCTGGTAGGTTCCAGTAGTTTCTCAGGGTGTAATGGGCTTTACTCCGACACGACTTATACCGCTATTAGGGGACTGACGCTTGCCGCCCCCCTAGGCCCGATATGCGATAGTCTTGGACGAACGGACCGGACTGTATGGAGATTGTCACATCAGACTCAGTAGGAGTTCGGATGGGTTTACTCATCGGCCTTCTTATCGACAACTACCTGGGGACCGTTACGTACAGCTAGTGCCGCTTGCGGTCTGTGGTTAAACCCACTGCCAGCGTAGTAGTCGAGTCTCTAGAGTCCCACACAGAGAGTTTCCTACTCCAGGCGAAACGATATAGAGGTTGCATGGTTTTGCGACAAAGGGTTCGGACACATACGTGCGTTTACGCGCGTACGACTTTCGGACAGATTTTACCAGTCGGCTTTGGTTTAAGCCAGTTACTGGTATCCGGTTATTGGATTTTTACAGTCTAAAGTTTTTCCGTATTTTTACGGATCGGAGGGGCGTTCTCGTAATTACTCGAGAAGCTTCTAGAAGATGTGACTAAGGAGGTTTGTTTTGGAAAGAGAGTGAGTCATAGTGGTGATTCATTCACTTCATTAATGCACATTTATTGCTTAATGACTCATGTTAATGAATCATCACAAGATATTTTGTGAAGCATGCTTATTCATTTCCTTTATTGATTATTTGATAATAAGAATGCTTCATAATATTATGATACACTCTCTCTCTTCTCTCATTATCATATCACACATTCTCTCTCCTCAAGCTCTCATCTTCAAGATACTAACCTTAATCCTCATGTGTTGAGAACAAAGGTTTAGTTAGACTAAACAATCCATAACCTACACTCTTTATCATTCTCTCATCTTTGATTAGCAATCAAAGTTGATTAGTTACCTCAAGTTAGAGGTTTAGCTTGGAGTTTTGCTCTCGGGTGGATCGTCTACTACCTAGAGAAGGCCGAGGAGAACCAAGGAGGACATAAAGAAGAAGGACCGGTTCATTAGGTATAATCCCTAATCACTTTTGTGAAAAGAAACTCATAGAATACGGTTATTTAGAGTTTAGCTTCGATTCAAGCGGTTAGTCGATGTTCGTTGTTTAAACTTGATTAGTTTTTGTAAATTCCGCCTCCCCATAAGTACTGGGGTGTACTACATCGACTTACAGTGGTATCAGAGCCTCGCTAAACACTAAATAACTTAATCGCAAATTTGTACGAATTTCGAACGAAAAAACCAACCCGGAAAACCCTAATTCTGTATAGTTTCTGTCGAACTGAAAATGAAGTCCTAAAATTTTTCTGGAGTGTTCAGAGAGCTAGAAAGGGGTCCAGGAGAACACCCAAGAAATTCGAGCCCATGAATCGGCAACTCGGCCGCGGAACCGCGGCGGATCGGTGGGATCTGCCGCGCTTCCGCGGCGCTTTGGCCGAGTCATGGACTCGTCTTTCTTGTGTGGGTCCCCTGTGACATTTGGGGTTTTCTGGAATATTTAATTATTGCTCAGGTTACTGTTTAACAGAGCAGATTTTGGAGCAATATTGAAGTTGTTTATTCGATCGAAAAATACAGTATTTGCGTATTGGATTATATCTGTGATTGTTTGATGTGTTCGTAAACCTCCCCCAACTGCTAGTATGTCGGTTGGCAGGGGGTTGCACATTTCTGAAATGGTTATAACTGTTTGTGCATATAAACTGTATTGGACTGTTGTGGTGTATAGCCGGGGTTCGCAATGGGTTAATGGTTAATTCATTTGTTGTAAATGTAATTTGTTGTAATATTATTTTCGCGGGGCACTTCCAGGTTGCGGTTGTAGCCACCGTTGTATTATTTCATTTTACTGTTTTTGCTCCTAGGACAGACCCAAGGTGGGGTACACAAACTGCCGGGTGGGTAGTTTGCCGTACCCGTAGGGGTCGTGGGTGGGGTAAACGGCTATTCATCACAACTGTGTAATCTGTCTTTTCTTGCAGGCTCAAAAGAAATACAGATTGCTTGCAAATCCAATATTGTTTATCTGTGTTCTGGAATGAATATCATTGCGTCAGACGAATGTAAAATATCTATATTATGATAGCTATTTAGACGTCACTTATGTTTTACACCCGCGCTAGCCCAGCCCCCGCTCTGTCGTTAGTTAAGTAACCTAACGAGTGATGACGGGACCCCGTGGCGAATGCGGATGGCATAAGAGGACGTTGTATTTTCGTTGTTTTCTGCAATGATAGGTTAATGATGGGACGCATTATCTGTAATGCAAAGTAAAATAAACCAAAGTTTAAATCGTTGGAACAATTTAAAAGAAACCACTCGGTTATTTTTAAAACAGATATTTTTAAATGCGGAGATTTAACCACTCCTTTTAAAAGCTATCAGGTTCCTTCGGTTATATCAAGTTCACTACGTTCACGGTTTCGCCAAAACCAGTCGTAGCCCTCCGTCATTTCTTATGAATGGTCAGTAGTATTCAAGCTATGTTTGTTTGGCCCTTAGTCAAGACATAGTGATTGGTAGCTGCTGGGGTATTCATTTGTTGCATAGATAGATGAGTTGGTTTGGGACAGTCGTATTACTTTGTTGGCCCTTAGTCAAGAGTATACGGATGGGTTCAAATCAACAGGATAATGATGGGCAGAACTTGACATGTGACTTATGATTTGTTGGCCCTTAGTCAAGGTCATAAGAGCATGGGGCAAAAACTTATATCGGGAATTTCTAAAGAAACTGAAATTTGCAAAGAGATGCATACCATTTGGAGTTTGATGAATGTTGGTAGGATTCCTTCAACATTATCATACGATGATATTTGGATCCCGATCCTACTGTGAGTATATGCTACTTATCAGGATATTCGTCGCTTAACGATCAATGCTATAAACCTAGTAGGTGTCCAGAAAAGTGTCAGCGGGGTTACGCCCCCAGAGAAAAGAGGTTCTTTAATTAAGGAACTTCGCGAAAGCGTTGGAAAACCTCCCTCGAAGTATCGACACCGGCCTGGCTGAACGGTTAAGCAAGTATTGTACGGTGAGAATAGTCTTGGCTAATTCTTCTTTTATGGTTTGAGGAAGGATTCGAGAAACAGTGGGAGCCATCCAGTTTAGATAAACTAAAAACCACTCTAAACTTGCAAGAGCATCATGCTAAAGAGTTTTCTTCTCTCTCTCCTAATTGCAGCGACCCTGAAAATGACTGGACTTAAGTTACTTTTAGAGAAAAATATACTGACGGGGCCAAACTATAAAGATTGGCTGCGGAATGTCAAGATGGCCTTGACCTACGACAAATTGGGGTACATCCTCACCGCTACGGCACCTGCTGTCCCTGGTCCCAAATCCAGTAATGCGGATAAGGAAATCCGCAAAACCTGGGATTTAGATTGCGCGAGGGCCAAGTGCATCGTGCTTGCCTCGATGAATAATGAACATCAGAGGAGGCACGAGGATATGTCCTTAGATGGCATATTTCTCCATACAAAGGAACTTTATGGAGAGCAATCTCGTATAGCAAGATACGAGACCTCAAAGAAATTATTTCGAGCGAGGTTGGCTGTCGGATCATCAGTAGGTGAACATGTCCTACAGATGATTGGCTATATAGAAGAGCTCGCAGACCTTGGGACGACTTTGGATAATGAGCTCTATACAGACCTTGTTCTCCAGTCCCTTCCTCCCACCTACGCCCAGTTTATCCTCAACTTCAATCTTCAAGGAAAAGAAGTTGAACTTGCGGAACTCCTGAACATGTTAAGGAGTGCAGAGGGCACCTTGCAGAAGGCAAGGGAAACACCCGCTATGTTTGTTGGCGGAGCATCTTCTTCCGGGTCCAAGGCTAGGGCCAAAGGAAGGAAGAAGAAGGCCGCACCCAGACCTAGAGGAGGTGTTAGTAAGGTGGGAAAGAAGGGAAAGAAAAAGATTGCAGCACCGGTAGTTGGCCTGGATGAGTGCTTCCATTGTCACAGGAAAGGGCACTGGAAGAAGGATTGCAAGGCGTGGAACGCCAAGAACCAGGAACCGAAGCAAGCTGTGGCTTCGACTTCAGGTGTGTTTGTAATTGAGAATTGTCTGTCAATCAACTCTACTTCCTGGGTATTGGATACCGGATCAGGATCTCATATTTGCAATTCATTGCAGGCACTGAGAAACCGTAGAGTGCTGGAGGAAGGTGATATGATCCTCAGGGTTGCTAACGGAGCTAGCGTGGGAGCTGCGTCCGTCGGGGATTATCACCTAGGATTGACGAGTGGACACATTTTGGTTTTACATAACTGTTATTTTGTACCCAGCTTAACGTGTAATATCATATCAGTTTCCTTGTTATCAAATAAAGGTTATGATTTCACGTTTGTAAGAGATGTTGTCAACATCCACCTTAATCATGGTTTGATTGGGTCCGGTACTCTAAATAACGGCATATATGTGTTAAACCAACTCCAAATTTTCAATGTCCAGAACACACTAAAAAGAAAGTCTCCAGATTTAAATAAAGCTTTCTTATGGCATTGTAGACTGGGTCACATCAATGAGAGAAGGTTGACTAAGTTGCATAGAGAAGGATATTTGGACACGTTCGAATATCAAACTTATGACACTTGTCAATCTTGTCTCAAAGGAAAGATGACAAAGACTCCATTCACTGGACAAGGAGTAAGAGCGAGCGAGCTCTTAGGACTCATACACAGTGATGTATGCGGTCCAATGTCTACACATGCGAGAGGTGGTTATTCCTACTTCATTACTTTTACAGATGATTTCTCTAGGTATGGATATGTTTTCTTAATGAAGCATAAATCAGAGGCCTTTGAGAAATTTCTGGAATTTAAGAGTGAAGCGGAAAACCAAACTGGCAAAAGTATTAAAACACTAAGATCTGATCGAGGTGGAGAATACTTAAGTGCCGAGTTCCTAGGTTACCTAAAAGAGAAAGGAATTCTCTCTCAGCTTACTCCTCCATACACTCCACAGCACAACGGTGTATCGGAGAGACGAAATCGAACCCTATTGGATATGGTACGATCCATGATGAGTAATGCTGAGTTACCGCGATCTTTCTGGGGTTATGCGCTAGAATCAGCGGCATATCTTTTGAACCAGGTTCCAACCAAGACTGTGCCTACCACACCATATCAGATGTGGAGTGGGAAGAAACCCTGTCTAAAACATTTTAAGACATGGGGGTGTCCAGCTTTTGTAAAAAAGCAGCATGTGGACAAGCTCGAGGCACGCTCAGTACTGTGTAAACTTGTGGGATATCCAAAGAACTCCAAGGGATATTATTTCTATTACGCAGAGGAACAAAAGGTTTTTGTTTCTCGTCATGCCCACTTCTTAGAAACTGAATTTTTAGAAAATCAGAAGAGTGGGAGCGAAATAGAACTGGAAGAAATTCCAGAACCACAAACTGCTACTGAAAGTTTGGTAGAACCAGAGGTTCAAGAAGAACAGAACATTCCCGCACCCCTCCGCAGGAGTAGTAGGCCGTCTCGTCCGCCTGAGAGATACTACGGTTTTCTCATAGACGGGGATAGAGAGGATTGCATCATAGATGATGATGAACCTACTGACTTCCAGCAGGCCATCCAGAGCGGCGACTCGGTACGATGGCTAGATGCAATGCGGACCGAGATGGAGTCCATGTACACCAACAAAGTATGGACTTTGGACTTTGCTCCAGATGGGGTAAAACCCATAGGATGCAAATGGATCTTCAAGAAAAAGATTGGTGTAGATGGACAGGTGGAAACCTATAAGGCTAGACTTGTTGCAAAGGGTTTTCGTCAAAGACCTGGTTTGGACTATGACGAAACTTTTTCTCCAGTGGCTATGCTCAAATCCATTCGGGTCCTTCTTGCTATTGCTGCCTTCCATGATTATGAAATCTGGCAGATGGACGTAAAGACGGCTTTTCTGAATGGAAATTTAGAAGAGAGCGTCTATATGGATCAGCCAGAGGGTTTCAATCAGAGTGGGAGCAGCGGGAAAGTATGCAAGCTGCTTAAATCCATTTATGGACTAAAGCAGGCATCGCGGAGTTGGAACATCTGTTTTGATGAGACAGTCAAAGAATATGACTTTATCAAAAATCCAGATGAACCGTGCATATATAGTAAAGTTGTGGCCAGAAGTGTCGTATTCCTCGTCTTGTACGTGGATGACATTCTATTGATAGGAAATGACATTCCTATGCTACAATCTGTCAAAGGATTCTTGTCACACAGGTTCTCCATGAAAGACCTGGGTGATGCCTCTTACATTCTGGGAATCCGGATCTATCGTGATAGATCCAAGAGGATGTTGGGACTTTCGCAGTCCAGGTATATCGACACTGTACTGAAAAGATTCAGTATGGAAGATTCTAAGCGCGGTAATCTACCGGCTTGTCACGGAATCACCCTCTCCAAAGAGATGTCTCCAAAGACTGATTTGGAAAGGGAACGCATGTCTATTATACCCTACGCTTCTGCGGTAGGCTCTATAATGTATGCGATGTTGTGTACCAGACCAGATGTAGCTTACGCACTAAGCGTGGTAAGCCGGTATCAGTCAGACCCAGGGGAGAAACACTGGATAGCAGTAAAGAACATTCTCAAGTACCTGAGGAGGACTAAGGAGATGTTCTTGGTTTACGGCGGAAAAGACCTCAGGTTGGAGGCCTTTGCCGATTCCGGCTTCCAAAGTGATAAGGACGATTCCAAGTCCATGTCGGGTTATGTCTTTACCCTCAATGGAGGGGCGGTGTGCTGGAAGAGCTCCAAGCAGGACACCGTTGCTGACTCGACGATGGAAGCGGAGTATATAGCTGCTTGCGATGCCGCAAAAGAAGCAGTCTGGATGAAGAAGTTCCTAACAGAACTTCAGGTGGTTCCTACCATAGTTGATCCAATACCTCTGTATTGCGACAACAACGGAGCTATAGCTTTAGCAAAGGAACCAAGGTCCCATCAGAAGTCCAGACACATCTTAAGGCGGTATCACCTGATCAGGGAGATCATTGATCGTCAGGAGATCGAGGTTCGGAGAGTTGCTTCAGAAGAGAACATTGCTGATCCATTCACGAAGGCCCTTCCTCAGATTCAGTTCGAGAGGCTACTCGAGATCATTGGTCTACGATATGCCAGTACATGGCCCTAGTGCAAGTGGGAGATTGTTAGTGTTTATGCCCTAGAAGGCCATTACTGTATCATACTAGCTTGTATATTACTTAATGGAAGCTTGGGATATTCACATGTATATAACAGTCTTGCTAAACATGGTAGTATGCTACTTGGTTTTTCTATCTTAATATGTGAGTATACGTATTGATAGAGCTCTTAGGATCTTGCTTGTCTACCAGCGTTGTGATGGCAGTCACACTAGTGGGGGCTGGGTAGTCTACAAGCACATCCTTATTCAGGTCCCCGGTCGTTGGATTATCGAGACAGAGCATCGATACTCCGGAGTAGACTGGTGTGTACGCTTCTCATCCCAGTTGGGGAGATGGTCTGTCCCACAGCCGTCAGTACGTCGTACTGGAGATAGTATACAGGTGCTCGTTAGGTTACGGGTACACCGGACAGGACTCACAGGGAACTGTTGGTTGGTTTGATACCAGTCGTCAGTGAACAGTTCCCAGGTGACATGAGTACAGCGTAGTCCGCAGACTTGACACTGCTACTTCGCCTCGAGTGTGTCCCACTGTTCTTAGATTGCTACCCTACCACGGCTCAAAGGAGTCGTGCAAACAGGTAGCAGTTGGGTGCAGTCCCGAGCACTTGGAGGCAGTGGCGGTTAGACAGGATTCGTCCCTCCCGGTATTGGGAGTAGATATCGTGCTGTGTCAGAGAGCCATTACGCAAAGTCCCTGGCCAGGGCAAGCGAGATTTGCTGGTAGGTTCCAGTAGTTTCTCAGGGTGTAATGGGCTTTACTCCGACACGACTTATACCGCTATTAGGGGACTGACGCTTGCCGCCCCCCTAGGCCCGATATGCGATAGTCTTGGACGAACGGACCGGACTGTATGGAGATTGTCACATCAGACTCAGTAGGAGTTCGGATGGGTTTACTCATCGGCCTTCTTATCGACAACTACCTGGGGACCGTTACGTACAGCTAGTGCCGCTTGCGGTCTGTGGTTAAACCCACTGCCAGCGTAGTAGTCGAGTCTCTAGAGTCCCACACAGAGAGTTTCCTACTCCAGGCGAAACGATATAGAGGTTGCATGGTTTTGCGACAAAGGGTTCGGACACATACGTGCGTTTACGCGCGTACGACTTTCGGACAGATTTTACCAGTCGGCTTTGGTTTAAGCCAGTTACTGGTATCCGGTTATTGGATTTTTACAGTCTAAAGTTTTTCCGTATTTTTACGGATCGGAGGGGCGTTCTCGTAATTACTCGAGAAGCTTCTAGAAGATGTGACTAAGGAGGTTTGTTTTGGAAAGAGAGTGAGTCATAGTGGTGATTCATTCACTTCATTAATGCACATTTATTGCTTAATGACTCATGTTAATGAATCATCACAAGATATTTTGTGAAGCATGCTTATTCATTTCCTTTATTGATTATTTGATAATAAGAATGCTTCATAATATTATGATACACTCTCTCTCTTCTCTCATTATCATATCACACATTCTCTCTCCTCAAGCTCTCATCTTCAAGATACTAACCTTAATCCTCATGTGTTGAGAACAAAGGTTTAGTTAGACTAAACAATCCATAACCTACACTCTTTATCATTCTCTCATCTTTGATTAGCAATCAAAGTTGATTAGTTACCTCAAGTTAGAGGTTTAGCTTGGAGTTTTGCTCTCGGGTGGATCGTCTACTACCTAGAGAAGGCCGAGGAGAACCAAGGAGGACATAAAGAAGAAGGACCGGTTCATTAGGTATAATCCCTAATCACTTTTGTGAAAAGAAACTCATAGAATACGGTTATTTAGAGTTTAGCTTCGATTCAAGCGGTTAGTCGATGTTCGTTGTTTAAACTTGATTAGTTTTTGTAAATTCCGCCTCCCCATAAGTACTGGGGTGTACTACATCGACTTACAGTGGACACTCTAGAAGACAACAAACCTTAACTCGATTATGTGACCGTCTTGAACTGCCTTTTGAACCTTCGGGTTTGGGGCAGTACGGCGTGCCACATGGGAGGCGTTGGCTTGACCCTTCTACGGCTGGATCACCGGTACTGTGACATATTCTGGGATTATTTGAACTCCGCTCAAGTGTTGAGCACTTTAGGAAATTTTGGGTATTTGATTATCTGTTCGGAAAGTTTAATACTGTCTATTTATCTGAAATGTGATACAATATGTGGAATTCATATAGTTTGGCATGAAATGCGAAGTATGTAATATTTCGGATTTACGATGTCTAAAGTGATTATGAATTCCAAATGTTGTAGTTTTACACTTTCTTTTCTGTGACCGTAAGTGTAATATGTGATATCGCCGGTTTCGTTGCTATATGTCAACGACAATTGGGATGCGCATATTTAGTTACGTTGATGATATGTGATATTATGTGTTGCTGTGATATGTTATATTGGATTGTCGCGTTCTGAATAGCCGGGGGTTTTATGTGAGATGAGGGTTTTTATTTTCATTCATGTAAAATTCATTTGTAATGTAATATTCTTTTATTTGGGGCACTTCTAGGTTGAGGTTGTTGTCAACCTTGTATATTATTTACTTTTCCGCATTAGGTAGACCCAAGGTGGGGAGTAGAAGTAACCGGGTTCTACGGTCCAGTGGGAGGCCATCTCGAGGAGTCGAGACCGGGTCTCCTAACCCTAGAATTGGCAGTGTTACTTGCCGCTCTCGTAGGGGTCTTGGGATGTGGGTTTGGCTATACGTCGCGACCGTGGAATCCGTGTTTTATACAGGCTCGTATTGAAAACAAGGACGTCCTAGTATATCCAATATTTCATATATGTTCTTCTGCTGCAATGTTCTGTGATGAGATCATATTACTGCCTGAGACGAATGCTTATACTATATATATATATGCTGATATATAAATATTACTGCTTTCGTTTCTTCTGTGATGCTTAGGAAGCATAAGCTGATGGGATTTTATTAATGAGATTAATAAAAAGAAAAGAAACCTAAAGATGTTGTAGAATCAAAACTTTATAAAAGGGGTAGCTACAGTTTTGCTTTGCACAGTGATATATATGATATATCCTGCACCTTATTCGATGAGGAAAGAGCCGACGATCCCTTCACCGGGAGTGACCTCTTTAGCGAAACTGACAGATGCTACAAAACTCGGTTTGTCTTTTGATTGCTTTTAGAGTTTTGCTTTGCACAGCGGTATATATGATATATCCTGCACCTTATTCGATGAGGAAAGGGCCGACGATCCTTTCACCGGGAGTGACCCCTTTAGCGAAACTAATGAAAGCCTCAAAAACACTCCATTTCAAAATATTCACATGATTCTACGACGATATCAAGTTCATTACGCTCATGGTTTTCTGAAAAACCTGCGTAGCCCTCCGTCATTTCAGATAAGTACTACTTAGTATTCGTGCTACGGTAGTTTGGCATTCGTCAAGGCGTAGTGTACGGTAGCTAACTAGTATTTATCTGCTTATGCATATGATGCAGATTGGATTAAGGTATTCGTACGGCGTTGTTTGGCATTCGTCAAGGGTCGTGCGGGTGGGTTTAATTCAATCAAGAAATGTACGGGTTGAACTTGACTAGTGGACTATGGGTTGTTTGGCATTCGTCAAGGTCATAGAAGACTAGGGGTAAAAATCTTATCGGGAATTTCAAGTGTCGAAATTTGCAATGAGATTGCTTACCTCCTATGAAATAGTTGGATCCCGATACCCACTGCGAGTAAGTGTTACTCCTGGGAGAGTTTTACACAGGACAATTAGCCGATCAAGTAGGTGTCTAGAAAAGTGTTAACGGGGTTACGCCTCTGGGAAAACGCGGTTTACTTTAATTAGGGCCGTGCGAAGGCACGGGGAACCTCCCTCAAAGTACCGACACTGATCTGGCTGAAAGATCGACGAAGTTGTAGGGTGTAATTAATCCCGGCTAATCTTACCTTTTAGGATTTGAAGGTAGATTTGATAAAAACAGTGGGAGACATCCTGATTAGATAAGATAATAACCAATCTAATCTTGCAAGAGCATACGCTAAAGTGTTTTCTTCTCTCTCTCTCCAGGTTGCGACAATGTCAGGCCATAATCAAGATAATAATATGGATGTATTGATTGAACCCGATTATTGTACTGAGCAAGGGAACGTTGGACCCGTTCTTTCTTATAAGAGTTATAAGACTGAACAGGAAACAGGAGAATATCTGAATTCTCATGCCGCCCAAAAGAACATACATGTTGATGCATCTTCTTCAGGTGTGTTAGTTATTGAGAACTGTTTCTCAGTTCACCCTACGTCCTGGGTATTGGATACCGGATCAGGATCCCATATATGTAAACTGTTACATGGGCTACGAAAAGGTAGAGAACTAGGAAAAGGTGATCATTACGTTCAAGTAGGGAACGGTGCAAGTATTGTAGCCAAAGCAGTTGGCGAATATCACCTTGTATTACCAAGTCATAATACACTAATTCTGAATGAGTGTTATTATATACCTAACATGATGTGCAACATTATATCAGTTTCTTTATTAAGTAAAGAAGGATATAATTTTGTAGTACAGGATAATGTTATGAACATATTCCTAGATCAAAAGTTGATTGCATCAGGCTCGTTACATAATGGCATATTCATTCTAAATCAAAATACAGTCCTCAATATACAAAACACGCACAAGAGGAAGAGTTCAGAAATAAATGAATTCTTCTTGTGGCATTGTAGACTTGGTCATATCAATGCGACACGACTGGCTAAGTTACATAAGGATGGTTATTTGAATCCGTTCGAATTATCATCTTATGATACTTGCCATTCATGTCTCAAAGGAAAAATGACCAAAGCTCCGTTTAGTGGACACGGAGAAAGAGTTACTGAACTCTTAGGACTAATAGGACTAATACATAGTGATGTATGTGGTCCCATGTCTACGCATGCCAGGAACGGTTCTTCCTACTTCATTACATTCACAGACGATCTCTCTAGATACGGACATGTGTTTCTGATGAAATACAAGTCTGAAGCTTTTGAGAAATTAAGAGAATATAAGCACGAAGTAGAGAACCAAACGGGAAAAAGTATTAGAATCCTTCGATCTGATCGAGGAGGACAATACTTGAGCAATGAGTTCCAAGATTATCAAAAAGAGAATGGGATTCTCTCTCAGCTTACTCCACCTTATACACCACAGCACAACGGTGTATCGGAACGAAGGAATCGCACCCTATTAGATATGGTGCGTTCAATGATGAGTACAGCTGAGTTACCTATTTCCTTCTTGGGGTATGCGCTTGAGACAGCCATACACCTATTGAATATGGTTCCTACCAAATCAATGCCTACCACTCCATATGAGATATGGAAAGGGAAGAGACCATCTCTTAAGTATGTTAAGATATGGGGTTGTCCAGCCTATGTCAAAAGACAAAGTCCGGACAAACTCGAGGCAAGATCAGTCTTATGTAAGTTTGTAGGATATCCCAAAAATTCACAAGGGTATATCTTCTACCACCCCCAGGAACAAAAGATGTTTGTTTCTCGACATGCCACTTTCTTAGAAAAAGGTTTTCTTATGAAACAGATTAGTGGCATTGAGGTAGAACTGGAAGAGGTTCCAGCGACACAAACTATAACAGAAGACTTGGTAGAACCAGAGGATTCACTAGTACCCGACGAACCCCAGCCTCTCCGCCGATCTAGCTGGGTTTCTCGTTCACCTGAGAGATACTACGGTTTTCTCATTGATGGTGGAAGCGAGGATTGCATCATGGATGATGATGAACCCACTAGTTTCGAGCAGGCCATCACAAGTAGTGACTCTGTGAAATGGCTGGATGCAATGCGATCTGAGATGGAATCCATGTACACCAATAAAGTATGGAGTTTGGAAAATGCTCCTGAATGGGTAAAACCCATTGGGAGCAAGTGGATTTTTAAAAGAAAATTTGGTGTAGATGGAAAAGTTGAGACTTTGAAAGCTAGACTTGTAGCAAAGGGTTTTCGTCAACGACCAGGTGTGGATTATGAGGAAACCTTTTCTCCAGTGGCTATGCTTAAGTCCATCCGGAACTTACTTGCCATTACCGCATACCATGACTACGAAATCTGGCAAATGGATGTTAAGACCGCTTTTCTAAACGGTGATTTAGAAGAGAGCGTGTACATGACTCAGCCAGAGGGCTTCATAGATAGTGGGAGCAGCGGAAAGGTGTGCAAGCTGCTTAAATCCATTTATGGGTTAAAGCAAGCATCGCGGAGTTGGAACATCTGTTTTGATGTTGTAGTCAAAGAGTTTGACTTCATCAAAAATATAGATGAACCTTGTATCTATAAGAAGGTAGCAGAGGGTAAGGTTGTCTTCCTCGTATTGTACGTGGATGATATACTCTTGATAGGAAATGATATTCCTATGCTGCAATCAGTCAAGCTCTTCTTATCACAGAGATTCTCAATGAAAGATCTAGGTGATGCCTCCTGCATATTGGGAATCATGATCTATAGAGATAGATCTAAACGTATACTGGGATTGCCCCAATCCAGGTACATTGACACCATACTATAGAGGTTTAGTATGGAAGAATCCAAGCGTGGGAACCAACCCACGATCTCTGGACTCACTCTCTCCAAAGAGATGTCTCCCAAGACTGATTTGGAGAGAGCTCGCATGCAAGGGATACCCTATGCTTCGGCTGTAGGCTCTATCATGTATGCGATGCTATGTACCAGACCCGATGTAGCATACTCACTAAGTGTAGTGAGTCGGTATCAAGCAGATCCTGGAGAGAGTCACTGGACAGCTGTAAAGAACATTCTCAAGTACTTACGAAGGACTAAGGAAATGTTCTTGGTGTATGGTAACGAAGAACTCCAGGTGGAGTCCTTTACCGATTCCAGCTTCCAAAGTGATAAGGACGACTCTAAGTCGCACTCGGGATTTGTCTTTACCCTCAATGGAGGGGCGGTATGTTGGAAGAGTTCCAAACAGGATACCGTTGCAGACTCGACGATGGAGGCTGAATACATCGCTGCCAACGATGCTGCCAAAGAGGCTGTCTGGATAAAGAAGTTCATTAGTGAACTTGGTGTGGTTCCATCCATTGAACATCCAATACCTCTGTATTGCGATAACAATGGAGCTGTGGCTTTGGCCAAGGAACCCAGATCCCATCAAAAGTCTAGACATATTCTGAGGCGGTATCACCTGATCAGGGAGATAGTTGATCGCCGGGAGATCGAGGTCAGGAGAGTAGATACGAAAGACAACACTGCGAATCCATTCACAAAGGCTATTCCCCAGTTTGACAGATTATTCGGGATGCTAGGTATGAGATACTACAGCAGCTGGCCTTAGTGCAAGTGGGAGATTGTTAGTTATGTATATGCCCTAGAGGCCATTGTTGTATATATGATGTATATTATAATGGATGCTTGGATATATATAGAGAGGACTTTCTTGCTCGTCATGATAGTATGCTATTTGGTTTCACTTTATCTTAACATGTTGACTTGTAATGGTTTACTGTCTTACTCTCACATGTTGATAAAGCCCTTAGGATCTGTAGTCGACTACTGGGACTATGATGAGAACATACTAGTGGGGCCATGGTAGTCGATGAGTACATCCTATAACTGTTCCTAGTCGAGGGTATATCGAGACAGGGCATCGATACACCAGAGTAGACTAGCGTATACGCATCTTGACCCATATGATGGGCGATGGATGATCTCATATCCATCGGTGTTGGACATCAAGGATGGTGTACGGGTGCTCAGTGGAGACTGGGTATACTGGACGGACTCGCCGAGAACTCCCAGATGGTGATATACCACACGTCAGATGGCAGTTCTCCGGTGACACTGGTACAGGGTAGTCTGTAGACCCGAGATCGTCATAGAGTCTTGTGTGATTCCCACTGTGCTTTGATTTCCACCTTACCACGTCCAAGTAGGCGTGCAAAACGGTGGCTTTTAGGTAGAGTCCCGAATCACATGGAGGCAATGAGCGATAGGAGGGGATTCGTCTCTCCCGGTATAGGGAGTTGATGTTGTGCTGTGTTCGATTGGCTATAACAGGAAGTCCCTGGCCAGGGCTGATATAGAGATTTACTGGTAAGTGTTACTAGAAGTTTCTCGACCCGTTATGAGCCACACATCGACACGACTTATCGGTTACTGGGGTCTGACGTTTACCACCCGTAGACTTGATATGCGACATATCAGACGAATAGACCGGACTGTACGGGAGTGTTACTGATTGGATTCATAGGAGAACGTACAGGCTAGCTTGTTGATCTTCTGATCGCTCAATACCTGGGTGGCTGTTACGTTTAGCTGACCGCTTGCAGTTTGTGGGTGTTTGATATGATCATCACCTGCTACCGGCGTATTGACGATTCTTTAGAGTCCTACACAGAGGTTTCTTGGATCAGGCGAAACGGAGTAGAGGCACATATGTGATATCTACAGGACCGAGGATAATGCGATATGAGATACCGTATTATATTCTCGCGATATTTAGATATGAACTGGGACATCGGATCAAGTGTTGATTCGATGAATCGGTACATGATATATTAGTCGGTAATATTTGATACAGCCGGATCATCGAATCAAGTGTTGATTCGATGATTTAATGTATAATAATATATATGATATATTGTATTACATTATCTAATATTGGCTCGCTTTATTATTTCATTTTCTCACTGGATGATACATTGATATATATGCGATATATGTTAATTGTATTATTTTCTTTTGTTGGAAATATATAATATATATGTGATATATATTATTGTAACATGATATGATTTATTGTTAAACATGTTTAAGGATGATTAAATGAGGTTAGGGTTTGATTAGGGTTAGTTGCTTCATGCACCTTCTAGAAGCAATTTCTTTTGTGATGGTTAAGATATTTCTTGGTGACTCATTTCTAAACCTAACCAAACCCTAACTCTAGTATATTCTCTACACATTATTAGCCACTCATCCTTGACCATGGTTGATATATCAATCATATAGCTTTTCTTTCTATTCATCACAAAAGGATTTATCATTATATTTTCCATTATCATCTTCTTCTCTCTTAAAAAAGATCACTAGAAATTCTTTATGTGATGAATAATTATGAGAAAATGATTTAAAAAGAAAGCATAAATACTATTCTCTCATCCTCATCTCATCTAGCCCATGAGATTAGTGTGTTCATCTCTTTAGAGTGAGAAAGCTTGAGTCTTTGCAATTTCGACGTAGATCATTGGAGATTTGGAACACTTCAAGCTAGCATGGATCGTTCGAGTCGTGGAGCCTCTCTTGAGTCCGGGAGATCGTGGATCGCGGCAAAGGGACTTCTACTCGGAGCTTGTGAAGCGAAGGAGCGGACTACAAAGGTTGTAATCCCTCACACTTAGATAAAAGTTATCATCTTGCATGTTTAACCCTAATAATCGAGCAAAGATCCCGGCTTTGGGTTGTTCGGCACGTCTAAATTTTTATCCGGGCATGTTTGATGCCTTATGAACCTTCACAAGAGTGCCTAGGAACCCTACAAAGTTAAGACTTTCAAAGCTAGAGTTGGTAAAGCTTTGCATCATTGACCAGGTGTGGATCATGATGAAACTTTTTCTAAAGATCTATGCTTAAGTCCATCCATATCCTACTTGCCACGGCTACAAACCATGACTACGATATCTGGCGGTTGGGTGTCATGACTGCCCTTCTAAATGATGTTTTAGAAGAAAGAGTCTATAAGTACACAGTCAGAGGGCTTCGTAAACAGTGGGAGTAGTGAAAACGTGTGTAAGATGCTTTATAGGATAAAGCAGGTATCGCGGAGTTGGAACATCTATTTTGATGTAGTAGTCAAACAGTTTGATATCATCAAAATGGTAGATGAACCATGTATATACAAAAAGGTAGTAGGGAGTATGGTGGTGATCCTCGTAGAGTACGTGGATGACATACTCTTGATAGGGAAGGAGTTTCCTATGCTACGCTCGGTCAATCTTCGCTTATCACTAGGATTCTCCTGATAGGATCAAAGTGATAACTACTAAATCCTGGGTTTTGGATCTATGAGATAGATCTAATTGGATGTTAGGAATCTTACTAGTAGTAGTAAGATGGTATAAATTGATCCTGGGGAGAATCACTGGAAGGGTTCCAGGGTGATAAAGATGACTGAATGTCAGTCGCAGGCATTGTCTTTACCCTCAGTAAAGGGACGGTATGTTGGAAGAGTTCCAAGCTGGATACCGTGGCATACTAGACGATAAAGGCTGAATACATCGCTACATAAGATGCTACCAAAGAGGCTGTCTGGGTGTATATTAGTTCATGTGATGAACTTAGTTCCTCCCATTGTATGACAATAGAGTTGTGGCTTATGCCAAGGAACGTTCGTCCCATCAGTGACCTAGACGTATTCTAAGGAAGTACCACCTGATCATGGAGATAGTTGATCTCTAGGGTGATCGAGGTTAGGAGAGCAGACTCAGAGGACAACGCGGCGGATCCACTCACGAAGGATTATTCCCAGAGAGAGACTTTTATTGGGATTGTTGAGTATGAGATACTACAACCACTGCTACAGATGGCCCTAGCGCAAGTGGGAGATTGTTAGTTATATGTATGCCCTAGAGGCCATTACTATACATAGGATGTATATTGTAGTGGATGCTTGGACATATATAGGGAGGACTTTCTTGCTCGACATGATAGTATGCTATCTGGTTGCTCTTTACCTTAACGTGTACACAGATTGTCTCTTTGTTACATGTTGGTAAAGCCCTTAGGATGTGTGCTTGACTACCTGGACTATGATGCGGATCATACTAGTGGGGACATGGTAGTCTATAAGTGCATCCTTCAAGGTCCCTAGTCGTGGGTGTATCGAGATGGGGCATCGATATACCAGAGTAGACTAGCGTATACCTTCTCGACCCATACAGATGGGCGATGGATGATCCCATATCCATTGGTGTTTGACATCACAGATGATATACGGGTGCTCAGTAGAGACTGGGTACACTGGACGGACTCACCGAGAACTCCCAGATGGTATTATACCTTACGTCAGATGGCAGTTCTCTGGTGACACTGGTACAGAGTAGTCTGTTGACCCGAGATCGTCATAGAGTCTTGTGTGGTTCCCACTGTGCTTTGATTTCCACCTTACCACGTCCGAGAGGGCGTGCAAAACGGTGGTTTTTGGGTACAGTCCCGAATCACATGGAGGCAATGAGCGATAGGAGGGGATTCGTCTCTCCCGGTATAGGGAGTTGATGTTGCGCTGTGTTCGATTGGCTATAACCGGAAATCCCTGGCCAGGGTTGCTGGGATATACTGGTAAGTGTTACCAGTAGTTTCTCGAACTGTTATAGACCTCATATCGACACGACTTATCGAGCTATTGGGGTCTGACGTTTACCACCCCTAGGCGAGATATGCGACATATCAGACGATCAGACCGGACTGTACGGTAAGTGTTACTGGTTGGATTCACAGGAGTATGAGCGGGCTTGCTCGTCGATCTTCTGATCTCTCAATACCCGGGTGGCCGTTACGTTTAGCAGATCGCTTGCGGCTTGTGGGTGTTTGATATGATCATCACCTGCTGCCGGCGTATTGACGAGTCTTTAGAGTCCTACACAGAGTTTTCCTGGCTCAAGCGAAACGAAATAGGAGCGCATATGAGATATGTGCGGGACCGAGAATAATGCGTGTATGTGATACCGTATTTCATTCTCGCGATGAATGTGTCGAATGGTTGTATGCGATATAACCTAGTTATCGAATCAAGGATCGATTCGATAAGTCGATACATTAGATACTAGTCGGTTATGTGCGACATGACCGGATCATTGAATCAAGTGTTGATTTAATGATTTAATGTATAATTATATATTTGATTTATTACTTTGCATTAACTAGTATTGGTTCACTTTAAATGGATTTTCTCACTTTATGTGCACATTGTATATATGATATACTTTTGTTCACATGATTGTATTATGTTTGATGATGCATGCTAACTTGTGTTTTGTCTAAAGATTAAACCATGGTTATGTAATGGTTAGGGTTTTCATTTTCATATCTATTTAATTATTTATTTATTTTGCAAAAGATAATGAGAAAAATGGTGGCTTTCTTTGTTTGTTCATGAAGCTTCATGAAGGTTTGACTAAAGTGACCATTTTGTCTCATGCTTAACCCTAACCATTCCACTTAACCCTAGTTCATTCTCTACACTTGACCATGGTTGGATTATGATAAGTACTCATATTCTTTTCCTTTTTTAAAATAACTAATCATAATTCTATCATATACTAGCTTCTTCTTCTTCTTCATCTTCATGAAGAAAAGCTTGCTACCAACAATGGCAACTTGTGAAAAAGAGTGAGAAATCCAATTCTAAAGTGCACCCACCTCCTATTTCTTCATCCTCTACCTCTTGCCAAGTAGTATAGGGTGTTTCCTTCATAAGTTTTCATGGCTTGGTGAAGGTGGAGCTTGATCTTGTGATGCCTCGACGTAGATCCTCTTCGGCATCGTCGTCGATGACCTAGCCCGCTTTTTCTCCGATGAAGCCGATGCTAGAGTCATGGTTCGATTTGGACAGCGGAGAGGACTTCATCATGGAGCTATAGAGGTGGAGAAACGGATCTACAAAGGTTGTATTTCCGTTCTTTTAGTTTAGTTGTAAACTAGTTTCATTGTTTCGCCTATTTATCTAGTTAACGATCCGTATTAGGGTTTCTCGGCACCCCTAATTTTTGAAATTGGCATGGTTGATGCCTTGTGAGACCTCACTAGTGTGCCTAGGAACCCTACATTTGGTAGCTGTTGGGTATTCATATGCAGCATAGATAGATGCGTTGGTTTGGGGCAGTCGTATAGCCTTGTTGGCCTAAGTAAAGGGCTTGTGCGGGTGGGCTCAAATTAACCCGGAGAATGACGGGTAGAACATGACATGTGACTTATGATTTGTTGGCCAAAGTCAAGGTCGTAAAAGCATGGGGCAAAAATCCACATCGGGAATTTCTAAAGAAACTGAAACTTGCCAGATATGCGCATACCTTCTGGAGTGTGATAACGTAAGCGGATTCCATCACGTTATCATGCGATGATAGTTTGGATCCCGATTCTCACAAATGAGTTGGTTTACTCCTCGGGTGATCCCGACTAATTCTTCTTTCAGGTTTGGAGGAGAATTTGATGGTACAGTGGGAGGTTTCCAGATTAGATAAATTGGTAACCATTCTAATCTAGGTTAGAGTGCACGCTGAGTGTTTCTTTTCTCTCTCTCTCTTTTGCAAGCGACCATTGACCCGACCCTAAGACTATGACTCAGAGACCAAAATTAACCGAACCTTCTTAACACTGGCTTTTGGATTGTCAGAGGTTGCCACTCCTACTTTTACCCTTTTCTCCAGGACACCCCGTATTACTACGAACGTCCACTTCTATTGGACAAAACCATCGTATGGTTAGATACGAACTCGAAGGAATTCGAGGATGGTTTCCGGTTCTGGAGAAAACGAATAGGACTATTCAGTTGTCTTTTCCTTTTACCTTCTCTCAGGTTGCGAGTACCCCTTAGATTAGGGGATAGTACACCTATTACGCAAATTGGATAGTCTTCTTCCAAACCATAGGCAGGTGCCGACCGGTAGGGAATGAAGAAAACCAATTAGCCTAACGATGGTGTATAGAACGTATTAAGTAAAGACATATCAAGGGATTAGTAAGAGGGCAAAGTAAATTGTGACTGCTATTCACGACCAAACCAAGTATTTCTTCGCCAATCCTAAATCACCTTTGTATTTCTCCAGGACACTCCGTATCACTAAGAAGATCCACAGTTTATTAGATACTCCATCGTGTGGTTATATACGAACTCGAAAGGAACTTGTTCCAATTCGGGGATAGATTCTGGTTCAGGAGAAATAGGAATAAGGTTTATTCGGCTGTTTTTTATCTTCACCTTCTCTCGCATTGCGAGTGCTCCTAGGATTAGGACAGTACACCCATTATGCTTATTGGATAGTCTTCTTCCAAATCATAGGCTGGTGCCGAACGGTAGGGAAGGAAGAAAACCATTTGGCCTAAAGGGGTGTGCAGAAAATAATGACTAAAGACATATAAAGGGATTTGGAAAGATGGCAAAGAATTACACGGTTACAGTTATGAATCTGGATAATGGAAGATGCATTACTAGGAATACCAGGATACCCCTTCGAAACATTTCAATGTTTCAGTTTCACTGTGTACTGTTAAAGGAAAACTGATTTCCCGATTAAATACTTACTCCAGGGTATGTATTTACCAGGAATGATTCTCATATCTGTATGGTTTTACAAATGATCAGTGGGAGTAAGTTATTGGGAATTAGGTGATCATCCTCATTATATCGGGATTCGTTGTAATCAGTGATATTTGAGGAAGTCACCTGGGTTGTTTGCCGGACGGCAAATATTTGGTTTTGAATATCCGCTGTTATGCACCAATTTCAAATTGATATATCTGTACGTCTATTTTTTATAGAGTGAGATATACTTTTTTCAAATTATGTCTATGACATTTACCTATATCAGTGGATGGTTAGGTAAGGAGCATTAAACAGCGGTGTAATTCTTCTTAACCAAAGGTACAGTTTTCAACCTACGACACAGAGGGAATGAGTTATTAGACTCAAAGGACTTGTACAGAGTATTGTATGTTGTCCAGCGTCCATTAGGACAGAGGGGTTGGTCCTCATACTATATTCGGTTTACTTATGACTTCTCTAGTTTTTAGACAGGTGTTTCGTGGAAACACAAGGTCCGAATTTTGAGAAGTTATAGGTATATGGATAAAGTAGAGAACCGGGTATTACAAGTATCAGGATTCTTCAAGGTGATCGAAGATGTAGATACTTGTGTGTGGTATTCAGTTGATAGTAATGATTAAGAGAGCTTGCTTCTCTTTCAGGTTACTCATAATTGGAAGCATTCTTAAGTTGAGCAACGCTGATCGGCCTCTTTCCATTTAGTTGACAT
Organism: Agapanthus africanus; assembly: GCA_030015575.1. Taxonomy (NCBI): domain Eukaryota; kingdom Viridiplantae; phylum Streptophyta; class Magnoliopsida; order Asparagales; family Amaryllidaceae; genus Agapanthus; species Agapanthus africanus. The sequence goes on along the minus strand of CM057339.1, from coordinate 465,474,408 downwards.
GCACTGAAGACAGTTGCATGATTTGAATCTGGTTCAATTAAATCAGTGCCTCTGCTTCTATATTCGATATAGAACAGTTCATATCTTAACGATGTTAAGGTACGGGAAGTTGTCCGGCTTATGCTTAAAACCAGACTCTGGATAACTCAAGGCACGTTTCTGTAATGGCTGTTTGTGGGTTGACCCAGGCTATGACGAGGGTTGACTTTCTACCATCTGGAAGATCAATAGTGATATTGTTCTTGACTCGCCACAGTTTTAATAAAAATGGATTTTTCAAAAAACGGTAGTGGGAGTATGGTAGAACTAGAAGTGATTTCAGAACCACAAACGATTACTGAAGATTTGATAGGAACCTAAAGATTCAGTCTGGCTTGACATTCCATTGGCCACTCCGCAGATAAGGTGGGTAACTTCAGGCACCCGAGAGGTACTCCGGCAGCCTCAAGGACGGTGACAGGGAAGTTCTTGTTTACCCAGACTTTCCATTGCTGTTGTTCCAGACTGTGAGACCCGGCGGAAGGATGAGTATAGCGTCGTTCTAAACTAGCTTTAGAAGTGTACGTCTATATGACTCTGCCAGAGGGTTGTCGTGGTCAGTGGGAGCAGCGGAAGCATTGGTGGACAAGTGGTTTATGTCTATTTATAGACTGAAGCAGATGTAGCGGAGATAGATCATCTATTTCTGATATGACAGTCATAGGTTTGACTTCATCAGAATAAGGGATGGATCTGTTAAGAAGGTAGTAGGGTGTGATGTCTTGATATTTGGACGACAAATACAGAGTAGGAAGTGATATTCCTATACTACGATCGGTTATATTTTGGTTGTCACACAGTGGTTTCTCCATATGGGACTTGGATATAATATCAGACATTCTGGTTACTGGATCTATGGTTTTAGACCTAAGATTTGGGAAGTGTCCTAATCAGGGTACTTAGACAGCATTCTAAGAGTATTTAGAATGGACGACTCCTGGCATGGTAGTGTACCTGCAGGTGATGGAGTTACCCTCTCTAAAGGTGTTTTACAGACTAAAGGGGAGAGGGATGTGCATGATTGGCAGATCACTTGCTTAGGCAATTGAGTCAATCATGAGATGTCAAGTACAACACCAGATATTGTTCTTGTAGTAGGTGCAATAAGTTGATATTCATCCAATCCTGGAGAAACAATCGGAAGTTGCTTTAGAACATAAATGGATGTTCTAGGGATTTGATAACGGCAGCCTCTTTTAGGAGACAGTTATCATTCCAGGCTTCCAAGGTGACCTGGACGACAAGGAGGTTGTCAGAGTTATAGTTTTCACTCTGACGAGGGGCAATATTTTGGACAGGTGGTCCAAGGAGATACTGAGGGAGGCATGGTGCTGGAAACTGATTAAGTTCAGTTGTCGATACAATCTAAGAAGTTTGGATTTGGAGTTCATTTATGAGCTAGGTCCTATCAGACATCTAGACATATTCTAAGACAGGTATTGCTCATTTCGGGAAATGGGTTTCTCCGCGAACTTGAGATTAAGAGAGACATAGAAAGAAACATCAAAGCGGATCCACTCACTGAGGCTATTCCTCGAATGCAATAGTTTCGCAAATGAGCTTTGTGAGACGGACAAGTAGAGGATTTGGGTGTTCGGTATCACACGGGCTGTGAGTATGCGACATCACAATAATTATCCTTGAGTGCAAGTGGGAGATTGTTGGAGATAGTGCCCTCAGAGTCAATTATTGGATCATAGGCACGTGATTGCAATGATTGAGGGAGGACCTATCCCGGTAGGACAGTCTTACTCAAGATGATAGTATGCTGTCTGGTTTACCTTTATCATCGTGTACTGCTTTAGGTGACCTTACAAGTCACTATTGCACGTTGATAGAGCCCCTAGGATTCATGCTTGACTGCCAGCAGTATGAGGGCGATCATATACGTTGGAGCTGGTAGTCTATAAGCACATCCTTAAATGGTCCCTAGTCGTGGGAGTTTCGAGACAGGGCATCGATACTCCAGAGTAGACTAGTATATACAGTTGAGACCCCAACGTGGGGCGGTGGCCGGTCTCACAAGCCACTGGTGTCAGTTGGTTCACCTAAGATGTATACATGTGCTCATTGGGTTATGAGTATACCGGACAGGACTCACCGGGGAACATGCTAGTTGGTCTTATACCTGACGTCAGATAGCAGTTCCCTGGTGATATGGGTACAGGTTAGTTCATCGACCTGAGGATCGTCATTTGTCTCGTGTGAGTTCCCACTGTACTTTGATTACTAACCTACCACGCTCAAAAGAGACGTGCAAACAGGTTTTAGTTGGGTACAGTCCCGAGCCATATGGAGGCACTGAGCGGATCTTCAGGGGTTCATCTCTCCCGGTATTGGGGTGAGGTCGCGCTGTGTCTAGGAGAGCCAGAACATGAAAAGTCCTTGGCCAAGGAAGGAGATTTACTGGTAGGTATTCCAGTAGAATCTCAGGGTGTTCTGGGCTACACTCCGACACGACTTGTACCGCTTTTGGGAGTCTGACTTTTACCAACCCCCTAGGTCTGCCATGCGATGCTCATAGACGAACGGACCGGACTGTATGGATATTGTCACTGACAGGCTCAGTAGGGTGTCAGGCTGAGTTCGCTCACAGACGTCCATTTTGGTCAATACCTGGTAGCCCGTTACATATAGGCTATTACCTCTAACGTGCTAGTGGTTAAATCCACAACCAAGGTGTTAACGAGTCTCTAAAGTCCCCCACAGACAGTTGCTCAAGTTTCGGGCGAAACGCTGTAGAGGCCGTATGGACATATGGCAGGGTTTGATCAGATACGTTCGGTATTGCACGGATCAGGATCGGACGGATAATACTAGCCGGCTTTGGTTTAAGCCGGATCCTAGTATTGTACAGTGTAGACTTTGTCTCTTTGCATTTGTATTTCGGTCGGAATACAAATGCGGGTATGTATATACAGTAGCGGGGTTTTCCTGTAATTTATTACGGGATCAGTTTTCTAGAGTTGCCAGTTACCTTTCCGTTTCGGCCATTTTCTTTTGTATCTTTCATTGGCCGAAGATTGGTGGAGGGGCTTATTTGCATTTGTGCAAATAAGCATTGTGGAGGGTGTTGATTGCATATTGTTGTATCATGATAACCTTCTCTCTCTCTTGCATTATGGGGGCTCATTTCTTTTTCATTCATACACACTCCTTTGATTCTCTTCTCGTTGATATGGCCGGCCACATGAAGAGGAGGGCTGTCCCAATTTTTGGGAAGGAAAAATTCATCTTTTTGGCTTGCTAAAAACCCCTTTGCTCATCTCCAAAAGTTGATATCTCATATCCTCCACCAAAGGCAACTTCAAGTAACCCCAAAATGAGACATGAGTTCTACACATAATCTACAGCAAACCTTGGGCACGTCGACTCGCCAACTTCATGCCCGAGTTGCCTCGGTCCAGAGGCGGGAGCCCATAAAAGAAGCCGGCGACGTGGTGCCCTTCCGGCGAGGAGGTGGAGACCGGACATTCCGCGGGAGATCGGGACGACGACGAGAAGACCAAAGGACATGGATAGCTCGATATATCTCTGTATCCTTTCTCTTGTTAGCTAGGACTAGATTAATGGCCTGATCCGGGTTTATAGTGCGCGGTGGTGCCGGTTGGAAAAGTTAAAGTAAACCATCGCTTCCGTATTCCGGCGTCGGATTGACCGCCGGGGCGCCACCGTGCACTTACATTTTGCACAGTAATTTCTTTCTTTTATTTCTGTATTTTCTGGGAATTTTTAATGTTTACTCAAGAATTGAGTTTTCTGGGTTGTATTGGGGACTCGGTGTTTCGATCGGGAAGTCGAATTTCGTCTATGTGTTTTTCCGGGTAATTTTAGAACATGTTAAAAAGTTCGACCGAATATAAATACCCACTTTTCCCCTCCTGGGAAATTTCCAAGTGTTGGATTTTTCCGTAGTTTAAGAATATTCTAAGTAGTGCAAGTAACACGATGGACCCTCTAGAAGACAACAAACCTTAACTCGATTATGTGACCGTCTTGAACTGCCCTTTGAACCTTAGGGTTTAGGGCAGTACGGCGTGCCACATGTGAGGCGTTGGCTTGACCCTTCTACGGCTGGACCGTTGGTACTGTGGCATGAAGTGAATGTTTTTTAAACTTATTTCATGTGTTGAGCTGTTTTGGGAAAACTTGGGTGTTTCATTGTTCGATCGGAAAGTTTAACATCTTCTATTTTATCTGGAATGTGATACAGTATTTGGAATCCTCAAGAGGTTATGAGATAACTGAATGAATGTTATAAACACAGCAGTTCAGTCTCAATTGATCGGTTGCCACGGAATTTTGATGTGATCAAAAGTCTGTCGCAATCACGCAGCGTACGCGGATACTCGCCGGGTAAACTTAATAGACAGCTACACCCCATAGCCCCGACCAAGTGACTGTAGGAGAACCCCATCGCCGAAAGCATCCGTCCGGGTGCTCATGGCAGCGGTGTTCCGTCTTGGTGCACTTCGTCGACAGCATCGGGGGTGCGGCCGTCTACTAAAGTTTGCGACGAGCATTCGATCAATATATCGGGAATCTTGTTGAATTGCCCGACTTGATATTGAAAAGAGTTTTCGATAATGAGACTAAAATGCGGGGTTTATAATTGTTAGGCATGCGATGTCTAAGGAATTCATTTGATTAGGCATGCAATGTCTAATGAGGTTGCGAATTCCAACTGCTGTAGTTTTACACTTTCTTTTCTGTGACCGTAAGTGTAATATGTGATATCGCCGGTTTCGTTGCTATATGACAACGACAATTAGGATGGGCATATTTACTTACGTTGATGACATGTGATGTTATATGTTGCTGGATATGTTATATTGGATTGTTGTGTTTGAATAGCCAGGTTTTTTTATGTGAGATGAGTGGTTTTTTTTTCATTCATGTAAAAACTTGTATGTAATATTCTTTTATTTGCGCACATCCAGGTTGCGGAAGATGTCAACGTTGATGTATATTATTTACTTTTCCGCATTAGGATAGACCCAAGGAGGGGAGCACAAGCAACCGGGTTCTAGGGTCCAGTGGGAGACCATCTCGAGGAGTCGAGTCCGGGTCTCCTAACCCTAGAATTGGTAGGGTTGCTTGCCGCTCTCATAGGGGTCTAGGGGTGTAGGATTGGCTATTCATCACGACCACGGAATCCGTGTTTTATTCAGGCTCAAAATAAAACACGGACGTCCTAGTATATCCAATATTTCGTATGATATTTTCTGCTGCGTTATCTGTGATGTGATCATGTGATATGTTCAGATAGATATTGTGTACAGTATATATTATATATTATATAGACGTTGCTTATCTTTTACACCCGCCCTGCCTCGCTCTGGCGTTAGTTACCTAACTTAACGGTGCAGACGGGACATCGAGGCAAATGCGGATGGCATAAGCGTACGTTATATTTATCTGTGATGTTTAGGTGGACTTAAATGATGGGACTTCATTAATGTGATTAATGAAAGAAAATAAACCTAAAAGATGTTGTGGTATCGAATTTCAAAATAAAACAGGTAGCTACAGTTCTTACTTTGCATCGCGGTGTTCCTTGTAGAACATCCTGCACCTTATTTGATAAGGAAAGGGCCGAGATCCCTTCACCGGGAGTGACCCCTTTAGCAATAACTAGCAGATGCTACAACCCTCGATTTGTATTTTGATTGCTTCTATAGTTTTTGATTTGCACAGCGGTATATATGATATATCCTGCACCTTATTCGATGAGGAAAGGGCCGACGATCCCTTCACCGGGACTGACCCCTTTAGCAAAACTAGAAAAGCCTAAAAATACTCCATTTAAAAACCATTTGATTCCGCAACGAGATCAAGTTCAAAGCGTTAAAGGTTTTCTTAAAAAACCATCCGCAACCCTCCGTCATTTTAGGAAGTAGAGTATTTAGTATTCGTGCAGTGTTTGTTGACCATAGTCAAGGCACGGTGTACGGTAGCTAAGTGATGTCTTCCTACACCGCATATGATGCGATTAGTTAGGACAGTCGCGTGACTTTGTTGACCTTAGTTAAGGATCATGTGGGTGGGTCTAATTAATCACGAAATGATGGGTAGAACTTGACTAGTGCTTATGATTTGTTGACCATAGTTAAGGTCATAGGTGCTAGGGGTAAAAACCTTTATCGGGAGTTTCAAGTGTTGAAATTTGCAATGAGATTGCATACCTTCTATGTGATAGTTGGATCCCGATACCCACTTCGAGTAATTGTTACTCCTAGGAGAGTTTTGCAGTTTACGATTAGCCGATCAAGCAGGTGTCTAGAAAGGTGTCAAAGGGGTTACGCCTCTGGGAAAACGAGGTTTATTATAATTAGGTCCGTGCGAAAGCACGGGGAACCTCCCTCAAAGTACCGACACTGGCCTGACTGAAAGATTGGCGAACTTGTAGAGTGTAATTAATCCCGGCTAGTCTTTCCTTTTAGGGTTTGAAGGAAGATTTGATAAAAACAGTGGGAGCCATCCTGATTAGATAAAATAAATAACCAATCTAATCTTGCAAGAGCGCACGCAGAGTTTTTCTTCTCTCTCTCTCCAGGTAGCAACCATATCACGCCTTAATCAAGATAATAATATGGATGAATTGACCGAACCCGCTTGTTATACTGAGCTGGGGAACGTTGGTCCCGCTCCAACTTATAATTGTTATAAGACAGAGCAGGAAATAGGGGAATGCCAGAATTCCCATGCCGCCCAAACGAAGAAAGTGCATAAGATACATCTCCTTCGGGTGTGTTCATTACAAAGAACTGTTTTTCAGTGTCTTCTACATCCTTGGTATTAGATACCGGATCAGGATCCCAGATATATGTAATCCATTATATGGGCTACAGAAAGGTAGAGAACTGAGAACGGGTGATAAGTTTCATGTGGCAGAAAACGGTGCAAGTGTTGCAGCAAGTCTGTTGGTCACACTCACCCTGTATTACCAATACATTAATTCTGAACAAATGCTATTAGATACCGAACCTGATATACAAAATCATATCAGTCTCTTTATTAGTAAAGATAGGATATAATTTTGTATTGTTGAATATTGTTTTGAACATTTCAAAAGTTGATCGGTTCAGGAACGTTATCTAAAAGCATTGACGTTCTAAATCAAACTACAGGTCCTAGTAAACAGAACACACTCAAGAGGAAGAGTTCAGAAATGAACGAATTCTTCTTGAGGTATTGTAGAATAGGTCATATCAATATGACCCGACTAGCTTAAGTTACATTTTAGATGCATATTTAAATCTGTTTGAATTTATATCTTGTGAAACTTGCCAGTCATATCACAAAGATTAGATGACCATAGCTCTATTTATTAGAAATAGAGAAAGAGTTAGTAAACTCTTGGAATTGATACATGATGTATGTAAGGTCCCCTGTCTACATATGCCAGGACCGGTTCTTTGTACTTCATTAAAATCTCTGATGATCTCTCAAGATTCAGACATATGTTCCCGTTGAAACACAAGTCCGAACCTTTTGAGATATTCAGAGAATATAAGTTAGAAGTAGAGAACCAAAAACCGGGTATAAGTATTATGTCCTATGATAAGATCAGGGTGGAGAATACTTGTGCATAGAATTCCTAGACTATTCTAAAGGAGAATGAGATTCTCTCTCGGTGTAACTCCTCTGAATACACCACAGCACAATGGCGTATCGGGGCGGAGCAATCACACCCTATATGATATGGTGCGCTCTATGACGAGTACTACTGAGTTACCTATTTTCTTTTGGGGATTGTGCACTTGAGAAGCTGCATGCCTATTGAATTAGATTCTAATCAAATCAGTGCCTACCACTCCATATGAGATATGGTATGGGAAGATCCTATCTCTTAAGTAAGTTAAGATTTTGGATTGTCCGGCCTATGTCAAAACCAAAATCCGGACAAGATCGAGGCAAGGTCTGTTATGTAGAACTGGAAAGGTTCCAGCTATACAAATTGCAGCTGATGATTTGGTAGAACCGAAGGATTCAGTAGTTTCCAACGAATCTCAGCCTCTCCGCCGATCTAGTAGGGTTCCTCACCCACCTGAAAGATACATCTGTTTCTCAATGACAGTGGGAGCGAGGATTGCATCATGAGATGATGACCCAACTAGTTTCGAGCTGGCCATCAGGAGTGAGACTCTGTAAAAATGGCTGGATGTTTATCGATCTGAGATGGAATCCTTATACACCAACAAAGTATGGACTTTGGTTGCTTTATCTGAAGGGTTAAATCCCCATCAGGAGCAAGTATATCTTGAGAAGATTACTTAGTGTACACGGAAAAGTTAAGACTTTCAAAGCTAGACTCGTTAAAGGTTTGCATCATTGACCAGGTATGGATTATGATGAAACCTTTTCTAAGGAGCTATGCTTAAGTCCATCCAGATCTTACTTGCCACGGCTACATACCATAACTACGATATCTGGTGGTTGAGTGTCATAACTGCTTTTCTAAATATTGATTTAGAAGAGAACGTCAATAAGAACACAGCCAGAGGGCTTCGTAAACAGTGGGAGCAGCGGAAACGTGTGCAAGGTGCCTTATAGGATAAAGCAGGCATCGCGGAGTTGAAACGTCTGTTTTGATATGGTAGTCAAAGAGTTTGACTTCATCAAAATGGTGGATGAACCTTGTATATACAAAAAGGTAGTAGAGAGTAAGGTGGTGATCCTCGTAGAGTACGTGGATGACATACTCTTGATAGGGAAGGAGTTTCCTATGCTACGCTCGGTCAATCTCCGCTTATCACAATGATTCTCCATATAGGATCAAAGTGATACCTCCTAAATCTTGGGTTTTGGATCTATGAGATAGATCTAATTGGATGTTAGGATTCTCACTAGTTGTAGTGAGATGGTATCAATCGATCCTGGGGAGAATCACTGGAAAGGTTCCAGAGTGATAAGAACGACTGAATGTCGGTCACAGGCATTGTCTTTACCCTCAGAGGAGGGACGGTATGTTGGAAGAGTTCCAAGCTAGATACCGTGACATACTAGACGATTAAAGGCAAGATACATCGTTACCAAAGATGCTACCACAGAGGAAGTCTGGGTGTATATTTGTTCATGAGATGAACTTGGTTCCAACCATTGTGAGACAATGGAGTTATGGCTTTGGCCTAGGAAACCCGGTCCCATCAGTGACCCAGACATATTCTGAGGCAGCATCACCAGATCATGGAGATAGTTGATCTCCAGGGTGATCGAGGTTAGGAGAGTAGACTCAGAGGACAACACGGCGGATCCATTCACAACGGCTTTTTCCCAAAGAGAGACTTTTATGGGATGGTTGAGTATTAGATACTGCAACCACTGCTACAGATGGCCCTAGTGCAAGTGGGAGATTGTTAGTTATATGTATGCCCTAGAGGCCATTACTGTACATTGGATGTATATTGTAGTGGATGCTGGGACATATATAAGTAGGACTTTCTTGCTCGACATGATAGTACGCTATCTGGTTACTCTTTATCTTAACATGTATACTTTCTGTCTCTCTGTTACATGTTGATAAAGCCCTTAGGATGTGTGCTCGACTTCCAGGACTATGTTGAAGATCATACTAGTGGGGCCTGGGTAGTCTATGAGTACATCCTTCAATGTTCCTAGTCGTGGGAATATCGAGACGGGGCATCGATATTCCAGAGTAGACTAGCGTATATCTTCTCGACCCATGTGATGGGCGATGGATGATCCCATATCCATTGGTGTTTGACATCAAAGATGGTATGCGGGTGCACAGTGCAGACTGGGTACACTGAACAGACTCGCCGAGAATTCCCAGATGGTATTATACCTCACGTCAGATGGCAGTTCTCTGGTGACACTGGTATAGCTTAGTCTGTTGACCTGAGATCGTCATAGAGTCTTGTGTGTCTCCCACTGTGCTTTGATTTCCATGCTACCACGGCTCTACTGAGTCATGTAAACAGGTGGTTTTTTGGTACAGTCCCGATTCACATGGAGGCAACGAGCGATAGGAGGGGATTCACCTCTCCCGGTATTGGGGGTTGATATTGCGCTATACTCGACTGGCTATAACTGGAAATCCCTGGCCAGGGTTGCTGTGATTTACTGGTAAGTGTTATCAGCAGTTTCATGCTATGTTATGGACCTTACATCGGCCTGACTTATCAAGCTACCGGGGTCTGACGTTTACCACCCCTAGGCGAGATATGCGACATATCAGACGAACAGACCGGACTGTACGGTAAGTGTTACTGGTTGGATTCATAGGAGTGTGAGCGGGGTTGCTCGTTGATCTTCTGATCTCTCTATAGCCGGGTGGCCATTACGTTTAGCAGACCGCTTGCGGCTTGTAGGTATTTGATATGATCATCACCTGCTGCCAGCGTATTGACGAGTCTTTAGAGTCCTACACAGAGGTTTCCTGGCTCAAGCGAAACGAAATAGGAGCGCATATGAGATATGTGCGGGACCGAGAATAATACCAGTATGTGATACAGAATTCTATTCTCGCGATTTGTATCATCTGATGGTTATATAAGATATAGCCGGGTTACCGAATCAAATGTTGATTCGATATATTGGTACACTTGATATTAGTCGGTTATATGCTGTATGACCGGATCATTAAATCAAGTGTTGATTTAATGATTTAATGTATAATTATATATTTGATATATTACTTTACATTAACTAGTATTTGTTCACTTGATATGGATTTTCTCACTTGATGTGCACAAGTTGTATATGTGATATATTTTTGTGCACTTGTTTCTATCAAGTTTGATGATACATGCAAACTTGGGTATGTGTATGTTTTACACCATGTTTAGGTTAATGGTTACGGTTTTGTTTTCTTTATTTATTTTATTTATTTAGTTAAAACAAAATGGTGGCTTTCTTTCTTTTCTTTGCTAGAAGCTTCATCTTGTTTTCTAGCATCTTTGAAAAAGTCTACCATTTTGTTTTATCCTAAACCTAACCATTACCTAAACCCTAGTTTATTCTCTACATGATTTTACTAACCCATGGTTGCTATATGATAAGCATCACTTGAATTTTCTTTTCAATATAATTCATTTTCTTTTCTTCTTCTTCATCTTCTTCAAGAGGTGAAGAAAGCTTACTAGAAAATTACAAGTGATGAAATCAAGTGAGAAATCCAAATAAAAAGTGAACCCACCTCCTATTTCTTCATCCTCTACCACTTGCCATGTTGTATAGGGTGTTTTCTTCACAAGGTTCATGACCAAGTGAAGATGGAGCTTGAGTTAGAGTCGCCTGGACGTAGATCATCTTCGGCATCGAAGTCAACGACCTAGCCCGATCATTTCTCCGACAAAACCATCGCTAGAGTCCGGGATTCCGATGATCGCAGCGGAGGGACGTTAACACGGAGCTAGAGAAGTGGAGGACCGGATTTACAAAGGTTGTAGTCCCTTTCACTTTTAGTTAAAGTTGTTAACCTGCATGTTCTTTCGCCTTACCTCTAGTATCGATCTTGTTTAGGGTTTCTCGGCACATAGAAAATTTTGAATTGGACATGTTTGATCAGTTGTAGAACCTCATGAGTGTGCCTATGAACCCTGCAATTTTTGTTCCGCATTTGGTCATGGATTGATGGCCGGGGCACTTCCGTAACCCAACATGGTATCAGAGTCACTCCATAAGCCTTAGTTAACTCATTGCGACAAGAGAAATCCTCCATTTTTGTCGTGCAAAAATAGCTGACAAAAAGAGTTCCAAAAACTGTAAGTTTGAGATGTTTGCACACCCCGCGGGCTCACGATTTGAACTGAGAAGCCGCGGGGTGGTGCATGGCAACCCCGGGGAATTCCCGGGGAAGGACCGAATGGCTGGGCCCACTCACCAAGGCCACCACAAGGTGGTCTTGGCGGTGGGGACCCAAAACTGCTCCACCGTGGGCAGTTTCGGGTCTGCCTCACCCCCTGACCACCTCATGGTGGCCTCGGGGGTGGGGTACCCCCTTTAGTCCCCTTGACTCAACGTTAATTTCTCGCTCTAACTCACCGCGATGATTTGGGCGCGTTTCCTTATGATTCAGACTTCCGAATTGGCTTTAAATGGTCGGTTTTTGGAACTTTAGCTCATTGTTTTTTCATGGTTTTGGAAATTGGTTTAGTTTGCTAATCGCGTGCGGAATTCTAATGTCGTATTTTTCAGTACATACATTACTATCTGCCACCGTGAATATCATTAGAGCGGTACAACTCGTCTTATTGCTATATGACTTTTAGACGGGTTTGCGAACGTGACATTCACGTTGATGTTCTGTGTTGTGCTGTGCTTGTGGCGGGATAGTCGTGGTGGATAGCTTGGGTGCAATGGCACTACAATTTGGATTTATTTGTATATTTGATATTGCGGGGCGAGTATCCGACATGTAGACTGCCGTCACTGCCAGTTTGTATATTATTTGTTAGGGCACGACCGGGTTGAGGTCGATGTCACCGTTGTACATATTCTTTTTTTTCTGTACTAGGATTACCCCGCGGTGGAGTGCACGAATAGCCGGGTTCTAGAGGGCAACGCGCCCGCATCACATGGCAGTGAGAGGGAGGGGGCCTCTCTCTAGAATTGGCGGGCTATTCGCCGTACTCGTAAAGGGTATAGGTTGACCCAATGAGGGGTGCTCAAGTCACCGGATTCCGTGGAGTGTTGGGTAACCCATTCACGTTGTTGATTGGGGTTGCCTCGCTTCTGGAATTGGCAGGTAACTTACCGCACTCATAGGGGTCTATGTTTTCATTGCACAGGCTATCCACATGACCAGGGGAACGTCGGGTTTCACTTGCGGCTCAAAAGAAACCCGAGGCTCCCAGATTATTAGTATTGTTCTGTGATGTTGCATATATCATGCCTGGAACGATTATTATATATTTTTATATATATACTAGTAGATGTTGTGTATGTTTTGCACCCGCGCTAGTCCAGCCCCCGCTCTGTCGTTAATTACGTAACCTAACGGGTGATGACGGGGCCCAGTGGCGAATGCGGATGACATATACATACATCATATTTTCGTTCTTTTCTGGTGTGATTAATTGATGGGACTACGTTGATTACGATCAATGCAAGAAAAAGAAACCTATTTGATGTTGTTGGAGCAAATTTTTAAAAGCTCTTATTACAAGGACGTTTTCTTTTGTTTTACACAGCGATATTCGGTTATGAATATCCAACACCTCATTCGACGAGGCAAGATCCGAGATCCCTTCACCGGGAGTGACCTCATGGGCAGAAGTTTGTGTCAGGGTAATAACTTCACTATAGTCGATTACTTTTTCTTTGCATCGTGATATTCAGTTCGGAATATCCTGCACCTCATTCGACGAGGACAGAGCCGAGATCCCTTCACCAAGAGTGGCCTCTTTAGCAAAAGTTTTCGCCACTATATATTTGTAAAGCTATCTGGTTCTTTCAACGATATTAAGTTCATTACGTTAAAGGTTTTTCGCCAAAAACCATTCGTAGCCCTCCGTCATTTCAGACGGTTAGCACTTATTATTCATGCTATGTTTGTTGGCCTTAGTCAAGGCATAGTGTATGGTAGCTATTTGTTATTTTTCTGTTGCAAAGATAGATGCGTTGGTTTGGGACAGTCGTACAACCTTGTTGGCCTTAGTCAAGGGCGAGAACATGTGGGTTCAAATTAACCTGGATAATGATGGGTAGAACTTGACATGTGACTTATGATTTGTTGGCCTTTGTCAGGGTCATAAAAGCATGGGGTAAAAATCACCTCGGGAGTTTCTAATGAAATTGAAACTTGCTAGGCATGCGCATACCTTCTGGAGTATGATAACTTGAGTTGGTTCTATCAAGTTATCATGCGATGATAGTTAGATCTCGATTCCCACTGATGAGCTAGTTTACTCCTCGGGTGATTTTAGATGATCCCGACTAATTCTACTTTGGGTTTGGGGAAATATTCTAGGAAACAGTGGGAGCCACCCAGATTAGATAAAGTGATTAACCATTCTTATCTAGCTTAGAGTGCACGTTGAGTGTTTCTTTTCTCTCTCTCTTCGGAAGCGACCATGGCCCGACCATAGACTAAAACTCATGAACCAAGTTAACCGAACCTTCTTAAAACACACTGGCTTTTGGATTGTCAGAGTTGCATACTTCATTGCCACTCCTACTTTTACCCTTTGCTTTTCTCCGGAACATTCTATATCACTACGAAAATCCACAGTTATTGGATATGACCATCGTATAGTTACATACGAACTTGAAGAAACTTGCTTCAGATTCGAGAATGGTTTCCGGTTATGGAGAAATTGAATAGGACTATTCAGTTGTCTTTTTCTTGCACCTTCTCTCAGGTTGTGAGGGCTCCTAGGATTAGGAGAGGGTACACCTAGTGAGCTTATTGGATAGTCTTCTTCCAAACCTTAGGCTGGTGCCGAAGGATAGGGAAGGAAGAAAACCAATTATCCTAAGTGTGGTGTACAGAAAGTAATAAGTAATGACAAATAAAGGGATTAGAAAGAGGGCAATGTAAAAAGCAACTGTTATCATTCACGACGAAATCGTGTATATCATCGCCACTCCTACTTCACCTTTGCATTTCTCCGAAACATTCCGTATCACTAAGAAGATCCACATTTATTAGATACGCCATCGTATAGTCACATACGAACTTGAAGGAACTTGTTCCAATTCGAGAATGGTTTCTGGTTCAGGAGAAATAGAATAAGGATTATTCAGTTGTCTTTTTCCTTTTACATTCTCTCAGGTTGCGAGGGCTCCAAGGATTAGGAGAGTACACCTATTACGCTTATTGGATAATCTTCTTCCAAACCTTAGGCTGGTGCCAAAAGGTAGGGAAAGGAAGAAAACCATTTAGCCTAAGTACGGTGTACAAAAGGTAATAAGTAAAGACAAATAAATGGATTGGAGAGATGGCAATGAAATATTCGGTTACAATCATGAATCTGGATAATGGAAAAGGTATTACTAGGAATACCCAGATACCCCTTCGAAATATTTTAATGTTTCAGTTTCACTGTGAGTTGTTAATTGAAAACTGATTTCCTAATTAGATTCTTACGCCAGGATATGTATTTACCAGATCTGATTCTCATATCTGTATGGTATTACAGATGATGAGTGGGAGTAAGATATTGGGAATTAGGTGATTATATCCTCATTATATCGGAATTAGTTATAATTGGTGATATTTGAGGAAATCACCTCGGTTTTTGCCGGACGATAAATATTTGGTTTTGAATATCCCTAGTTATGCACCAGTTTCAAACTGATGTATCTGTACGTTTATTTTATAAAGTGAGACATAACTTTTTGAAATTATGTCTATGACATTTACCTATATCAGTTGATGGTTAGGTAAGGAGCATTCAACAACGGTGTAATTCTTCTTAACCATAGTACAGTTTTCAACCCACGACGCATAGGGTATGAGTTGTTGAACTCAGGGGACTTATACAAAGAATTGTATATTGTCCAGTGTCCATTAGGACAGAGGGGTTGGTGCTCATTCTATGTTCTGTTTACTTATGATTTCTCCAGTTTTAGACAAGTATTTCTTAGAAATACAATGTCCAAGTTTTGAGAAGTTATAGGTACAAGAATAAAGTAGAGAACCATGAGTTGCAAGTTTCAAGGTGATCGAAGATGTAGATACTTGTGTTTGGTATTCCGTTGATAGTAATGGTTTTGAGAACTTACGTCTCTTTCAGGTTACTCATATCTGGATACACTCCTAGTTGAGTAATGCTGATCGGCCTCTCTCCATTTAGTTGACATGCACTGGAGACAGCTTGTCACGACCCGAAATGGCACGTGACTGGTAGTTGAATCATGTGATGTCTATAGGACCCCACCTAATTCAAGTAAGACAAAAGCCCAGAAATCTAAACCATTTAAAAAGAGAGTGAAAGAATATTTATTTAAAAGTTAACATATAATTTCATTTTGAAAGTCATAGTAAGCATTTTTAAAAGCATCAAGTTTTTCCCAAAAATTTCGGCAGAGTTTCCTTTGTAAATACTGACCCCAAACGGGTACAAACATGAATATACATAAATAATGAATAAAGGCATCCCCAAGAGGGAACTAGCCCTTTGCCAATTGGCGGAAACAACCATGCAAGCAATATAATATACAACACCGAAGGCGGGGAACAAAACTGAGAAAGAAACCAACATCCTCAAGAAAACCAGAGAAGAATCATAATAATACAAGCGCGCGACTCTAAGGTCGAATGAATTTACAACTGGTTTTCTAAGTCTATCAAATACACAGGTCTGGTTGATGGAGCTTACTAGATACAACTGAAATAAATAAAGTACAACGGTGGTCACGATGCAAGTGAACCCACTTGTAAGTCTACGGTAGCACGCGGCCGTCTGTCCAAGGCCAAAATGCGGAAAAGAAAACTTTTTCAAAACTTGAAACCGGCGCTATCGCAGAATTTAATCCATAATCAAACCATTAACCTACAACTAGCTAAATAGATAAGGGTCAGAAAAGCTATACCGATCGATCCGTGTCCTTCGGTCTTTGGCCACCAACCCAAGCTTCTCGCAGCATCTCCGATCTCCGGCCTCCACGTCGGAAAGGGCACCTCATCTTCGAATCCTTTTACGGGCTCCCGCTTCGTCCGAAGCAACTCGGACATGAAGTTTGCTAGCCGACGTGTCCATGGTGATGTAGAGAATGTGCGTGATCACTTTGTCTCTTGCATCCATTGATTCTCAACGCATGATAGTGTATGGATGGAGGTTGAAGATGAAGTCATTAATGGAAATGGTGAGCTAGAGAAAGAAGAAGAAGAAGAGGAGCCTTTTCTTTCTTGTGTTGTATGATTAAAATGAGAGTGAGATCATCAATAATACAGGAGCAAACTCTACCCTTTTGGCCGCCCTCTCTCTCTCTCATCTTATCATATCAACTCAAAAATCAATCAATATTGTGACACATGCACAAAAAAAGAGACCATGAGTCACCACTTGTGCATGTATCACAATTAATGCTCCTAATCATGACTTTTAGCTCATTATTTCCATTTGTAAACATTAACCCAAATATTTACAACAACAAAAAGATACGGCAACATCTAAAGTAAACTCGTGACGGGTCACAAGGATACCCCTCACTTGTATATATATACTTGTATCAGCATTCCGACCGAATGCGAATGCGATGAGACTAAAGTAATCCAACAAATCTAATACTAGAATCCGGCTTAAACCAAAGCCCACTAGTATGATCCGTCCGATCATGATCCGTGCACTACTGCATGTATATGATCGAACCCTGCCATATATCAAACGGGCTCTACAACGTTTCGCCCGAAACTTGAGAAACAGTCTTTGGAGGACTCTAAAGACTCGTCAATACTTTGGCTGTGGATTTAACCACTAGCATGTCAGTGGTACTAGCCGTACGTAACGGCCTACCAGGTATTGACCAAAAGGGAGGTCGAGGAGCGAACTCATCCTGACACCCTACTGAGCCTGTCAGTGACAATATCCGTACATTCCGGTCCGTTCGACTATGAGTATCGCATGTCGGGCCAAGGGGTTGGTAGAAGCCAGACCCCCAAAAGCGGTACAAGTCGTGTCGTATTATAGCCCAGAACACTCAGAGATACTACTGAAATACCTACCAGTAAATATCCTGCCTTGGCTAAGGACTTCGTGTAATGGCTCTCCTGAACACAGCGCGATCTCACCCCCAGTACTGGGAGAGACGAAACCCCTGCCGATCCGCTCACTGCCTCCATGTGGTTTGAGACTGTACCCAACTAAAACCTGTTTGCACGAATCCTTTGAGCCGTGGTAGGGTAGTAATCAAAGCACAGTGGGAACTCACACGAGACAAATGATGACCTCAGGTCGATGAACTAACCTGTACACATGTCACCAGGGAACTACTATCTGACGTCGGGTATAATGCCAACTAGCATATTCCCAGCGAGTCCTCTCCGGTGTACTCATAACCCAATGAGCACCTGTATACATCTTAGGTGATCCAACCGACACCAATGGCTTGTGAGACCGGCCACCGCCCCTCGTCGGGGTCTCGACTGTATACACTAGTCTACTGATAGAGTATCGATGCCCAGTCTCGAAACTCCTACGACTAGGGACCACTTTAAGGATGTGCTTATAGACCACCCAACTCTAATGTTTAAGATCGCCATCATACTGCTGGTGGTAAAGCAAGAATCCTAAGGTCTCTATCAACGTGTAATAGTGATCTGTAATATCACCTAAAGAATGTACACGATGATAAAGATAAACCAGATAGCAAACTATCATCTTGAGTAAGACTGTCCTACCGGCATAGGTCCTCCCTCAATCATTGCAATCACGTGCCTGCGATCCAATAATTAACTTTGTGGGCACTATATCCAACACCACCTACCAAACCAATCACCCGGAAGGATGCAGTATGCCAACAAGATGCACTATATCCATCTCTTTCATAACTCCGAACGGTATCCTCTGGATATCCGTCGAGTTTTCCATACAATCACCGGTCGGTAGTTCTCCCCTGCCGTGCTCAACGCCTTTCTATATGATCCTCTTGCCCCGAGGTACCGTACCGGGTCCACCATGCACCCGCAGACGGTCCCTCTCCCAAACTCGAATCGGGTGTATGATACCGCTCAAGAACCGAGAAAACCCATGGTGAACACCACTCAAATCATATCACAAGAAAACCGCAAATTTCTACCTTTAGAAATGATAATGCGTTTATAAAATCCTTGTGGTTTCTCCAAATCCAGAAATCTCATGAAAAATTCGAAATCCTAAACTCGATAGTCAATAAACAGTGAATTACCAGCATAAAGCCCCATAATATTGCATAGGTATCTAAATAAAGAATACAATATCTAAACTAGCATATTAATGATATATCAGAACTATCAGCTAGAAAGTTATATCAATGAAGTGATGTTTTCTAATGTGCAAGTGACATGGAAATTACCGACAATGATGTGTGTGACCCGGCAAGCAAGTGTACGTGGAGCATACGCATCATCGGTAATGGTGCTAAGGTCCTGACAACAGGGGTTTATAATAATTAAAGAAAACAGATTTATAATTATATAATGCGATGAGAACATCATGAATATATGGAAACTGATGTAGTAAGCGCAACATTGGAGAATATGCCTATCCATATACGAGTCATACGGTTTTTGGTGTTTGAAATAGCACGAATCGTGGTTTTAGAAATATAGGGGCTACGGGGTCCTTGAGAAAAGCTAAGTCTTTTGAATAATCCGTAGTATCTCTCGGCCTGTCTTTAAAAATACTCACGATTCGTTAGTTTTGAAAATTAGTATGACTCGAGCCCATTCTAACATCTTCTAAAACAACTACAGGACTAAACTAAGAGACAAGTCGAAAGGGTAAGGAAATCCACTTAAAGTCCGAGTCGATATATCTAGTAGTCGTCCATCCTGCCTTAATAGTGTCACGTACGGTAAAAATACATAGTACGTCATCCTCAAGTTAAGAGTGCGGATCAATCACCATATCTATACCTCATACGGTAAAATCCATTGTACGACATCCCAAAAATCGTGGTACGGGTCAAATATCACTTATACCACATTATTCATATAGTATCATTATCGCAAAATCATGAATTAGGGGTACTGTTCTAAAATCTAGAACGTTCCAATATCATCAAACATATATCCTCATGTGTATGAAAACACATCCTCCAACGACCCGCTATAATATCATGTTATATATCATATCAGACCCAATCACATATCACAATCTCACGGCATCGTGCCCGATCATATCGGCTCATCTCCAAGTATCGTATATTATCCTCATTACCCATGTATACATATATGTATGTATATATGTACCAACGGATCCCCACACACACACACACACAGTCACACATATATACATATAAACATATACACCCATAATCATGTAACGTGTGTGCGAGTGTGTGTGTGTGTGTGTGTCAACCTTTACTCTAGGGTTTCGCGACTAGGAACTAAACTAAAAGCACTTTCTTGCTAAGTATTCACGTCTCACAATAACACATATGCATATATATCTTAAACGCATCCTATTCTACGAGATTTGCAGGGGTGCTATACGCCATCCACCTGACTTCCCCCGTAGATATACATCCACTCACCAGGACGCCTCGGCTAATCTGATCCGATTCCAGCTCTGACATTTCGGCGCAACATCCAACGCCTCTGCACCCGATCCTAGGAACATACACGAGTAAATAAGAGAATAAATATATAATTAGTCACGGACACAACCAATACATGTCAACCATGTGCACTGACTAAACACGCATGCACTTGGTGCACAAAACACGCTCGCGACAACGCCACAAATCACAACTACGGTCGCTATACGTGGCAACTACCAAACCAAAACCCCAATCGCACCAATCGCGCGTTCAAAACACACTAAATATTATATGAAATAGGATGTAACCGTCAAAACCTCGAACTTGATTCAATTCGATTTATTCCGAAAATCTAGTAAGCATCTTTACCATTTTAGTACAAATCTAGATATTTTAGCAAATCCAGTGGCCACAATATTCAATTAATAGCTTAATTAATCCATGCTAACCTTAACTAAATTTTTCTCTCACCAATTTATATAAACCCTACAAATCTAGTTTGCAAGTTAGCTTAATTAAGACAATTTAAAAATAACAATCAGTAATTTAATAACTAGGTTAGATTTTGCATGCCTTAATATGTTAAATTACACATTGCAACCTTAATGGTGTGTTAAAAACCCTAACTTGCATTCAAACCCTTCTCTTGAAAATTTCATTTTGAAATTAAACACATAATTAGATTTGATTGAATTAATTTACCAACAATTAAACCATAGGGTTAAGATTTTACCTCAGCATTTAAGAGATCAAACTTGCAACCTAGCCTCCCAAAATGGCCTCTTGCTCCAAGATCCATGGTAGATTAGGACAAGGAAAAAATGGGTAAGGATTAAATGAAGAATTAGTGAGAATTTTTGTGGATTTTTAATGCAATTTTTTTGGATTTTGGAGGGGAAATGAAGTGGAAAATTTTTGGGCAGCAGCATGATGGAGCTCGGCCAAGGTGAGTGGGAGGAAGAGAGAGTGAGTGGGTGTGTGTAGATGTTATCCAAGTAAATAACATCCATAACTCAATTATCTATTCCATTCCTTTTATTTTATTTCAATTTTCATTCATTTTGAGGAGATGAGAAAGTGAGTGAAGGAGAGGGGGGTGGGTTGTGCTCGGCCGACAAGGGCTGCAACGGTGAGTGTATGTGTGAGAGAATTTCCAAAGTCAACTCTCCTCATACCTCACCTGTAATACACCATGCTCTAGTTTAGTAATAATTTTCTTTACATTTTATTTTCCATTTAACTTCTACCTAGAATTGTCTAGAAACATGGGGGAAATTTTTAAAGAAAGAACATGTAACAAGGAGAGTGTTAGATGTGTCATGGTGCACTAAATTTGTATTAACCCATTCTAATTTGTAATTATTACTAATTAAATGTATTAGTAAAAGCTTATAATAATATTAAAAATAATTAATTAAGGAAAATATTTTAGTAAACTAGAAATTTTATAAGTGACTAAATGAAGAAATGCATGCCAAACCTTTTTCAAGTTGTTGTGCGATGCGCGTATAACGGCACAAGTAGTGGACGTTTCGTGTCATCTCGGAAACATAGGAGAAATATTGAGACTGTAGCTCCTTTTTGGAAATCCCTTTGGTAACTATCGATTCATGCAAAAATATATTCAGTTACTATTCTCGGACTAGTCCTGCTCAGCTACTATACCAAATAGTAAATATCATAATATGTGCTGCTCAAAGAAAATCATACTCAAAAGTATATGTAATTATGCCGCGTGCGTCTGGTGCACACAGAAATCGAAATCAATGAATGTGCCATATATGTGCATAGAAACAAAATCTAAGTGCAATGGGTGTGTATGAAAACACCTGTCAAGGGCAACGGGTGTGCCTGACAACAATATCATATGCATCTTATATGCACGAAGAATCCCGATTTAGTGCATCTGGTGTGCACCAAAATCGCATCAAGCGCGACAAGTATGCTTAAGAATCCAAATCAAGTGCACAAGGTGCACGAAAATAAATATCGAATATCACAATCGAAATCGATGGTTTACAACATACCTCAATCCAAATCTGGTATACTGTGGTATAAAAACTCATAAACGCGTGCATCTGCATGCACAAAAATCATATCAATGTACTGAAAGCTCGTGTAATTTACACCAAATACATAAGCCAAAAATCGTGTGCAACCCCTATGCATGAATTCAAAATCGAATATATCGGATGGTATGAAATCAAAATCTGGTGCAATGGGTCTGCATAAAACTAGAATCGGTACAACTGATACAAAGAAATACGAATCATGTGCAACTGTGGTACAGAAAATCTCAATCAGGAGAATAAATCACCAAAAATACCGAAATCCAAAATGACAGACATATGATATTCGAATCACCAAATCGCAAATCGTAAACACTGTCGTCGATATGCTCCTTTCCCAATGTCGAAGGGTGTCGGTGCACCCATTTCTTGTTCCAGAGCAGCGGCAATTTTTTTCATGACTTCTATCTGGAAAATATATCCATATTCAACGCCTCTGCATGCGTATCACATCTCTGATTTCAATGGAGTGAAACGTCATCTCGTCAAAATCTCGTACAAACCACTTACTCCACTTTTCTTCAACATGGACCAATTCGGAATCATCTCTTCGTAGCTATGTGGACTGCGCTACACATGGTTGCACTCATATCTAGAGTCTCCTTTCCGAAGCTACCTACTCGGCAGCTCAAATATCCTGTAGTAGGCATCTTGCCAATTACCTTCTCGGGAACTCATTCAAATTATCGGAGTGATGCACTTACACTCGTCCTCTCTCGATTAATTCACAACGTGCTTGTGTGAGGTCCTTTTCCAGTTAAAGCCAGCAAATCCAGCGATCTCACATCGGGGTATCCAAACGTACCATATGTCCTAGTCATTCCTCCATGGCTGACTAGCGATCTTTAACCATATCCATAAGTAGAAACTCATTCTACAATAGCTTCAAACATCTGGGGCGATATCTTATCAGTCGCAGCAACAACTAGCTCATTCGTCCGCACAATAGACAATGCTTTAATCCTCAAGAATAAACAGTGCATTGACGGTCATCACATTCTGGCTGGCCCCTAGCGGTGGCCCAATCCTTTCGTGCTGATATGAACCTTCGAGAAATCTTAGTAAAATAATCCATCAAAATGCTCATGTCACGAAAAACACAATAAAACGACATATCTATGCAATCGTGTCGCCGGAATACATCCTGGTTAGTCCTCGTCCCAGACGAGCACATCCTGACCGTAACTCTAGCCGCATCTCTCTCTGCTCGTGTAACCGTGGTAACAGAAACCACAATACGATATCGATGAGGATAGATCAAATGAACGAATAGAATACGGTGCAAAGAAATGTACATCCTAAGGCTTCTTAAGCGGAGTCGCGTATCGTAAGTATGCCGCGGAATATACACACGGTACGTCACTCTACTTAAGTCACCTACTCCATCAACCAAGGTCAACCTACGCGACGAATGTTCGGGTCTAATACCTCCTCGACCAAGTCTAAGTTCCGTAAGGTCAAGCCTAGGTTCCGAATATATATATATATATATATATATATATATATATATATATATATATTTATATATACACACACGCCCTAGACTCCATATAGTCAAATCTAGACTCGAACCAAGGTTAAACCTAGCGCTCTGATACCAAATTTGTCACGACCCGAAATGGCACGTGACTGGCACTTGAATCATGTGAGGTCTATAGGACCCCACCTAATTTAAGTAAGCCAAAAGCCTAGAAATCTAAACCATTTAAAAAGAGAGTGAAGGAATACTTATTTAAAAGTTAACATATAAATTCATTTTGAAAGTCATAATAAGCATTTTTAAAAGCATCAAGTTTTTCCCAAAAATTTCGGCAGAGTTTCCTTTGTAAATACTGGCCCCAAATGGGTACATACAGGAATATACATAAATAATGAATAAAGACATCCCCAAGCGGGAGCTTGCTCTTCACCAATTGGCGGAAACAACCATGCAAGCAATATAATATACAACGCCGAAGGCGAGGATCAAAACTCAGAAAGAAACCAACAACCTCTAGAAAAACAGAGAAGAATCATAATAATACAAGCGCGCGCCTCTAAGGTCGAAAGAATATACAACTGGTCTTCTAAGTTTATCAAATACACAAGTCTGGTTGATGGAGCTTAGTAGATACAACTAAAATAAATAATGTACAACGGTGGTCACGATGCAAGTGAACCCACCTACCAAAGCAATCACCCGGAAGGAAGCAGTGTGCCAACAAACCGCAACGAAACCTGTACGGCCAAACCTGCAAGAAACTGTGGCACAACGGGGTGATTTGCCAACCCGTGAGTAAAAGACATCACCGAGAAGAAATCGCATCTATGACTCTCTCTTAGGTCATACACTAAAATACACAATACTACAACAAGGGTGACAGCATATCATAAATATGACATCAAGTACTCGTGTCTGTGTTAAGAATAATAATATATCATGGGTATCATGTATGAATGCATCATCCAACGTGTGTCCATCAACGGCATACAAACTCACAATAAAACCTGAGTGTCCATCACCGACACTCGAAACATCATGAAACTCGTGTCCAGCATCAATACCAAAATCCTCATATCTCAGGCCCCGCATCCTCAGATCATCCCTATATCCATCTCTCTCATAACTCCGAACGGTATCCTCTGGATATCCGTCGAGTTTTCCATACAATCACCGGTCGGTAGTACTCCCCTGCTGGGCTCAATACCTTTCTATACGATCCTCTTGCCCCGGGGTACCGCACCGGGTCCACCATGCACCCGCAGGCGGTCCTTCCCCGACCTCGAATCGGGTGTATGATACGGCTCATGTACCGAGAAAACCCATGGTAGACGCCACTTAAATCATATCACGAGAAAACCGCAAGTTTCTACCTTTAGAAATGATAATAAGTTTATAAAATCCTTGCAGTTTTCCCAAATCCACAAATCTCATGGAAAATCCGAAATCCCAAACTGGATAGTCAATAAACAGTGAATTAGCGGCATAAGCCGCATAATATTGCATGACAAATTTATATATACATGCATGGGTATCTAAGTAAAGAATGCAATATCTAAACTACTATATTAATGATATATCGGAACTATCAGCTAGAAAGTTATATCAATGAAGTGATGCTTTCTAATGTGTAAGTGACGCTTTCTAATGTGTAAGTGACATGAAAATTACCGATAATGATGTTTGTGAGCCGGCAAGCAAGTGTACGTGGAGCATACGCATCATCGGTAATGGTGCTGGTGTCCTGACAACAGGGGTTCATAATAACTAAAGAAAACACATTTATAAGCATACATTGCGATGAGAACAGCATGAATATATGGAAAATGATGTAGTAACCGCAACATTGGAGAATATACCTATCCATATACGAGTCATACGGTTTTGTTGTTTGAAAAAGCACGAATCGTGGTTTTAGAAAAATAAGGGCTACGGGGTCCTTGAGAAAAGATAAGTCTTGTGAAAAATCCGTAATATCCCTCGACCTGTCTTTAAAAACACTCAAAATTAGTTAGTTTTGAAAATAAGTATGAATCGAGCCAAGTCTAACATCTTCCTAAACAAATACGGACTAAACTAAGAGACTAGCGGAAAGGGTAAGAAAATCCACCTAAAGTCCGAGTCGATATATCTAGTAGTCGGCGATCCCGCCTCAATAGCGTCACGTACGGTAAAAATACTTAGTAAGACATCCTCGAGTCAAGAGTGCGGATCAGTCATCATATCTATACCTCATACGGTAAAATCCATCGTACGGCATCTTAAAAATCGGGGTACGGGTCAAATATCACATATACCACATTATTCATATAGTATCATTATCGCAAAATCAAGAATTAGGGGTACCGTTATAAAATCTAAAACGTTCCAATATCATCAAACATATATCCTCGTGTGTATGAAAACACATCGCCCAATGATCCTCTATAATATCATGCTGTATATCATATCACGGCCCAATCACATATCAAAATCTCACGGTATCATGCCCGATCATATCGGTTCATCTCCAAGTATCATATATTATCCTCATTACCCGTATGTGTGTGTGTGTGTGTACCAACGCATCCACATATATATACATATAAACATTTACACCCATAATCATATCATGTATGTGCAAGTGTGTGTGTGTGTGTATCAACCTTTAATCTAGGGTCTCGCGACTAGGAACTAAACTAAAAGCACTTTCTTGCTAAGTATTCACGTCTCACAATAACACATATGCATATATATCATAAACGCATCCTATCCTACGAGATTTGCGGGGGTGCTATACGCCATCCACCCGACTTACCACATAGATATAAATCTACTCACCTGGACGCATCGGCTAATCTGATCCAATTCCAGCTCTGCCATTTCCGTGCCACATCCGACGCCTCTGCACCCGATCCTAGAAACGAACACGAGTAAATAAGAGAATAAATATATAATTAGTCGCAGACACAACCAATACAAGTCAACCACACGCACTAACTAAACGCGCACGCACTTGGTACACAAAACGCGCTCGTGACAACGCAACAAACCACAACTAGGGTCGCTATATATGGCAACCACCAAACCAAAACCCCAATCGCATGCCTCTGCACCCGATCCTAGAAACGAACACGAGTAAATAAGAGAATAAATATATAATTAGTCGCAGACACAACCAATACAAGTCAACCACGCGCACTAACTAAACGCGCATGCACTTGGTACACAAAACGCGCTCGTGACAACGCCACAAACCACAACTAGGGTCGCTATATATGGCAACCACCAAACCAAAACCCCAATCGCATCAATCGCGCATTCACAACACACTAAATATTATAAGAAATAGATTGTAACCATCAAATCCTCGAACTTAATCCAATTCAATTTATTCCGAAACCCAGTAAGCATCTTTACCATTTTAGTACAAATCAAGATGTTTTAGCAAATCTAATGGCCACAATATTCAATTAATAGCTTAATTAAGCCACGCTAACCTTAACTAAATTTTTCTCTCATCAATTTATATAAACCATAAAAATCTATTTTGCAAGTTAGCTTAATTAGGGCAATTTAAATATAACAATTAGTAATTTAACAACTAGGTTAGATTTTGCATGCCTTAATATGTTAAATTACACATTGCAACCTTAATGGTGTGATAAAAACCCTAACTTGCATTCAAACCCTTCTCTTGAAAATTTAATTTTTAAATTAAAACGATAATTAAACACCTAATTAGATTTGATTGAAGTAATTTACCAACAATTAAACCATAGGGTTAAGATTTTACTTCAACATTCAAGAGATCAAACTTGCAATCTAGCCTCCCAAAATGGCCTCTTGCTCCAAGATCCATGGTAGATTAGGACAAGGAAAAAATTGGTAAGGATTAAATGAAGAATTAGTGGGAATTTTTGTGGATTTTTAATGCAATTTTTATGGATTTTGAAGGGGAAATGAAATGGAAAATTTTTGGGCAGTAGCATGTGGGAGCTCGGCCAAAGTGAGTGGGAGGAAGAGAGAGTGAGTGGGTGGGTGTGGATGTTAGCCAAGTCAATAACATCCATACCTCAATTATCTATTCCATTCCTTTTCTTTTATTTCAATTTTCTTTCATTTTGAAGAGATGAGAAAGTGAGTGAAGGAGAGGGGGCTGTGCACGGCCAGCATAGGCTGGAATGGTGAGTGTGTGTGTGTTAGAATTTCAAAAGTCAAATCTCCCCATACCTCACCTATAATACACCATGCTCTAGTTTATTAATAATTTTCTTTAAATTTTATTTTCTAGTTAACTTCTACCTAGAATTGTCTAGAAACATGGTGGAAATTTTTAAAGAAAGAACTTGTAACAAGGTGAGTGTTAGATGTGTCATGGTGCACTAAACTTGTACTAACCCATTCTAATTTGTAATTATCACTAATTAAATGTATTAGTGAAAGCTTATAATAATATTTAAAATAATTAATTACGGAAAATATTTTAGTAAACTAGCAATTTTATAAGTGACTAAATAAATACCAATACTAGAAATTAAATAGCTAGAATACGTATATTTCTGTTTATGTTGAAAAATAATTATATCATGGTTTTACGAAAAACACAGGTTATATTAGCGATTATCGGAAATATCCCCTAAATGATTTTCAAAATGTTACACAGCTGCATGATTTGAATCTGGTTCCAATTAAATTTGTGCATCTGTTTCTATATTATATATAGAATGGTTCATATCTTAACGATGTTATGGTATATGGAGTTGCTCGGCTTATACTTAAAACCAGACTCTGGACATACTTAAGGCACGTTTAAGTAATGGCAGTTTGTGGGTTATCCCGGGCTATGACGAGGGATAACTTTATACCATCTGAAAGATCAATAGAGATAATGTTCTTGACTCGCTACAGTTTCAGCAAAATGGACTTTTTTCAGAAACAGTAGTGGGAATATGGTAGAACTGGAAGTGATTTCAGAACCACAAACGATTACTAAAGATTTAATAGAACCTAAAGATTCAATTAGTGTTTGACATTCCATTAGCCACTCCGCAGATATGGTGGGTAATCTCAGGCGCCCGATAGGTACTTCGGTATCCTCAAAAACGGTGACAGGGAGGTTCTTGTTTACCCAGACTTGCCATTACTATTGTTCTAGACTATGAGACCCGACAGGAGGATGAGTATAGCGTCGTTCTAAACTATCTTTAGAAGTGCAAATGTATATGACTCTGCCAGAGGGTTGTTATAGTCAGTGGGAGCAGCGGAAGCATAGTGGACAAGTAGCTTGTGTCTACTTATAGACTAAAGCAGGTATATCGGAGATAGATCATCTATTTTTTATATGACAGTCATAGGCTTTGACTTTATCAGAATAGAAGATGGATCTGTTAAGAAGGTAGTAGGGTGTGATGTCCTGGTATTTGGATTACATGCACTTTATATGAAGTGAAATTCCTATACTACGATCGGTTATACTGTGGTTGTCACACAGTGGTTTCTCCACATTGGATATGGATAATATATCAGGCATTCCGGTTACTAGATCTAGATTTGGATAGTTTCCCAATCTGGGTACTTTGACACTATTTAAAAGGTGTTTTAGATTGGACAACTCCTGGCATGGTGGTGTACCTGCAGGTGATGGAGTCACCCTCTCTAAAAATGTCTTATAGACTAAAAGGGAGAGGGATGTGCATGATTGGCATATCACTTACTTAGGCAATTGAGTCAATCATGAGATGTCAAGTACCACACCAGATGTTGTTTTTGCATGAGGTGCAATAAGTTTATATTGAACCAATCCTGGAGAAACGTTGGGAAGTAGTTTATGAACATAAGTGGATGTTCATGGGATATGGTAACTACAGCCTCCTTCGGGAGACGACTATCATTCCAAGCTTCCAAGGTGACCAGGATGACAGAGCGACTATCAGAGTTCTATTTTTCCCTCATTTGAGGGGCAGTAGTTTGGACAGGTGGTCAAAGCGGATACTGAGAAAGGCATGGTTCAGGATACTGATTAAATTCAGTGGACTGAAAGGTCGCGGCAGCGCCCCGGCCGTTAAAACGCGGCCAAAATGCGGAACAAAATTTTCTGAAACCGGCTCTACCGTTACCCGATTTACGGATCGACCTTAAACCCTAAACCAGCAAACTAATTAAGAGTTAGAATCGTTATACCGAGTTGGTCCGTGTCCTTCGGTCTTGATTCCAAACTCCTAGCGGCTCCTTAATGTGGTTTGGTTGCCGGTCTTCCTCCATCTCCGATGATCCACCCGAAGGAAACGGCGCAAGTTCCAACCTCGTCGAACGAGGCAACCGATGCTCCAAAGTCGCTAGCGATGGAGAGTGGGGTTGTATGTGTGTCACTATATTTTTCTCTCTACCGATGTTCTCCATGGAGCAACTCAAGAAGATGATGATGGAGGTGAAGAAGCTTTGGCATGAACAAAAGAAAATGGCTAAGTCATTTTTGTGTGAATGAGAGAGTGGGAGTAATGCAAGTGTAAAAAAATGTTCCCAATGAAATTAACCCCCTCCACAAATTCATGGCCGGCCACCCTCTCTCATTCCCTCCAAAAAAAAGTCTTACCAATTAATGAATAAACAAATCCAACCATAACTTGAACCATGTCCAAGACCATGCTTTGCCACCTCACACCCTCCACCTCATTTGTTAAACAAATGAATTTCCATAAATGGAAATTCATACAAATGAAGTGGCACCTTCTGGAAGCTATTCCGTAGAAAATACGGAATACTTTCCGGTACATGTATTGAAATACATATACGCGTATTCGTACAAAAATACGAATAGCCAAAAGAGAAAATAAATAGTGAACAATAATACTAGAATATGTATATACTAATACATATATAAATTAATAAATCAAAATCCGATTTAATAATCCGGCTTAATCCTAAGCCGCTAGTATTATCAACCGTCTGATTAAAGTCTGTGCAACAAGTGCACATATTTAATCGGACACCCGTATGTATCAACATACCTCATGTACACCATATCGCCTGAACCGTGAAAACCCTCTGTGTGAGACTCTAAAGACTCGTCAATACGCTGGCAGTGGGTTTAACCACAAGCACGTCAGCGGCACTAACTGTACGTAACGGCTACCCAGGTATTGAGCGAAAGAGAGGCCGACAAGCAAACTCATCCTGAACCCCTACTGAGCCTGACAGTGACAATATCCGTACAGTCCGGTCTGTTCATTTAAGAGTATCGCTTATCGAGTCTAGGAAGTGGATAAAGTCAGACCCCTAACAACGCAGTATTTAGTGTCGGCATGTAACCCATCACCACCTGAGAAACTATCGATCCTGGATCTGTAATTCTCGTTCACCATGGCCATTGATTTCTGGTGATGGCCACCCGTACACAATGCGACATCAACCCCCAATACTGGGAGAGACGAATCCCCGACGATCCGATCACTGCCTCCATTTGGCTCGGGACTGTACCCAACTAAACCTGTTTGCACGACTTCTTTGAGCCGTTGTAGGTTAGTAATCAAAGCACAGTGGGAACTCACACGAGACAAATGACGATCTCAGGTCGACAGACTAACCTGTACACATGTCACCTGGGATCTGCTATCTGACAATAGGTATAATACCAACTAGCAGGTTCCCGGCACGTCCATCCAGTGTACTCATAACCCAATGAGCACCTGTATACTATCTTAGGTGAATAAACCAACACCAATAGCTTGTGAGACCTGGCCACCGCCCCTCGTCGGAGTCTCGATCAGTATTAACTAGTCAACATTGGAGTATCGATGCCCGGTCTCGATACTCTTACGACTAGGGACATTTAAGGATGTACTTATAGACCCTAGCTCCCACATATATGATCGCCGTCATAATGCTGGCAGTAAAGCAAAAATCATATGGGCTCTATCAACATGATGATAAAGACAAACCAGATAGCATACTATCATGTTGAGTAAGATTGTTTTATCGGTATAGGTCATGTCTCAATCATCATAATCATCTGTCCGCGACTATGATAATTTCCTTGAGGGCGCTATATCCAACAATCTCCCACTTGCACTTAAGGACAATTATTGCGATGTTGCATACTCACAGCCTGTGTAATACCGAACACCCAACTTCTCTACTAATCAGTTTCGCAAAGCCCGTTTGCGAAAATGATTATGTTCGAGAAATAGCCTCAGTGTGTTGATCCTCTCCAATGTTTCTATCTCTATCACTCTATATCTCATCTTCGCGGAGAAAACTATCTCCCGAAATGAGCAATACTTGTCTTAGAATTTGTCTGGATATCTGATGGGACCTAGTTCACAAACGAACTCCAAATCCAGCAAACTACTTAGACTGTATCGTCCACTGAATTTAATCAGTATCTTGCTCCATGCCTTTCCTCGGTATCCGCTTGGACCACCTGTCCAACATACTGTCCCTCAAAGCTGGGAAAACTATAATTCTGACAGTTACTCTGTCATCTAGGTCACCTTGGAAACCTGAAATGATAATTGTCTCCTGAAGGAGGCTGCCGTAATCATTTCCCTAGAACATCCACTTATGTTCAATAACTGCTTCCCAATGTTTCTCCAGGATTGGATTAATATATCTGCATATTGCATCTAGTGCAAAAGCAATATCTGGTGTGGTGCTAGACATTTCACGATTAACTCAATTGCCTAAGCAAGTGATGTGCTAATCATGCAGACCCATCTCTTCTTTAGTCTGTAAGACACATTTAGAGAGGGTGACTCCATCACCTACAGGTACACCACCATACCAGGAGTCGTCCATTTAATGTCAAAGTACCCAGATTAGGATACTTCCCAAATTTAGATCTAAATATATAGATCTAGTAACTAGAAAACCTGATATTATATCCATATCCTATGTGGAGAAACAACTTTGTGACAACCACAGTAAAACCGATAGTAGTATAGGAATATCTCTTCCTATCAAGTGCATGTCATTCAAATACCTGGACATCACTCTCTACTGCCTTCTTAGAAGATCCATCTCCTATTCTGATGAATTCAAAGCCTATGACTGTTACATCAAAAATAGATGATCTATTTCCGCTATACCTGCTTTAGTCTATAAATAGACATAAGCTACCTACCTACTATGCCTCCGCTGCTCCTGCTGACTACAACAACCCTCTGGCAGAGTCATATACACGTGCACTTCTAAAGCTAGTTTAGAACGACGCTATACTCATCCTCCTGCCGGGTCTTATTGTCTAGAACAGCAGCAATGGCAAGTTTAGGTAAACAAGAACCACCTTGTCACCGTTACTGAGAAGACCGAAGTACCTCTCGGGTGCCTGAGGTCACCCACCAAAACTTACGGAGTGGCTAATTGAACGTCAAAAACAATTGAATCCTTAGGTTCTATTAAATGGTCAGTGATCGTTTGTAGTTCTGTAATCACTTCCAGTTCTACCATACACCCACTTTTGTTTTTCTGAAAAGGTCCATTTTACTAAAACTGTGGCGAGTCAAGAACAATATAAATATTAATCTTCCTGATGGTAGAAAGTTAACCCTCGTCAAAGCCCGGGATAACCCATAAATAGCCATTACTGAAATGTGCCTTGAGATTATCCGGATTCTGGTTTTAAGCATCATCCGGACAACTTCCTATACCTTAACATCGTTAAGATATAAATTGATTCTATATATATCTAATATAGAAACAAAAGCACTAATCTAATTTAAACCAGATTAAAAATCATGCAGCTGTCTCCAGTGCATATCAACTAAATGGAAAAAGGTCAATCAGCATTACTCATCTAGGAGTGCATCCGTATATGAGTAACCCGAAAGAGAAGCAAGTTCTTAAAATCATTACTATTAACTGAATACCAAACACAAGTATCTACATCTTCAGCTTTCCCGAAGAATCCTGATACTTATAACAAATGGTTCTCTACTTTATTCTTATACCTATAACTTCTGAATATCTGGACCTTGCATTTCAACGAGATACATGTCCAGAACTGAAGAAGTCATAAGTAAACACAATATAGTACGAGTACCAAACCTTTTGTCCTAATGGACACTAGACAACATACAATACTTTGTATAAGTTCTCTGAGTTCAACAACTCAAACCCTGTGCATCGTAGGCTGGAAAAACTGTAGTATGGTTAAGAAGAATTACACCGCTGTTGAATGCACCTTATCTAATCACCAACAGATATAGGTACATGTCACAAACACAATATCAAAAAGATATATCTCATTTTATAAAATAAATGGACAGATATATCAGTTTGAAATTGGTGCATAACAATGGATATTCAAAACCAAATATTTGTCATTCGGCAAAATCCAGACGATTTCCTCAAATATCACCAATTACAACGAATTCCGATATAATGAGGATCTAATCACCCAATTCACAATATCTTACTCTCACTCACCATCTGTAATAACATGCAGATGTGAGAAACTGATCTGGTAAATACATACCCTAGAGTTAGATTCCAACTGGGAAAATAGTTAACAATTAACATCACACAGTGAAACTGAAACATGGAAATGATTCGAAGGGGTTTAACAGGTATTCCTAGTAATGCCTCTTCCACTATCCTGATTCACGACAGTAACCATATACTTACCTTCCCTCACTCCAATCCCTTTATTATGTCTTTAGTTATTACCCTCTGTACACCTTCTTTAGGCTAATTGGTTTTCTTCTTTCCCTACCCTTCGGCACCAGCCTAAGGTTTGGAAGAAGACTATCCAATAAGCGTAATAGGTGTACTCTCCTAATCCTAGAAGCCCTCGCAACTGAGAGAAGGTAATGGGAAAAGACACCTGAATAATCCTATCCAATCTCTCCAGAACCAGAATCCATCTTCGAAAAAGTTCCTTCGAGTTCGTATATAACCATATGATGGATTTATCCAATGGAAGTGGATATTCGTAGTGATACGGAGTGTCCTAAAGAAAAGAAAAGTGGATGTAGGAGTGGCAGGGGTATACACGTTTTTTTCGTGAATGATGATGGTCGCAATTTCCTTTGCCATTATTCTAATCCCTTTATATGTCTTTACTTATTACCTTCTGTACACCACAGTTAAGCTTGTTGGTTTTCTTCCATCCCTACCATTCGGCACCTGCCTATGGTCCGGAGGAAGACTATCCAATAAGCTCCATAGGTATAGCCTCTCCAAATCCTAGGAGCTCTCACAACCTGAGAGAAGGTAAAAGGAAAATACAACCGAATAATCCTATTCTATCTCTCCAGAACTAGAATCCATCCTCGAAAAAGTTCTTTCGAGTTCATATAAAACCATACGATGGATTTGTCCAATGGAAGTGGATGTTCGTAATAATACGTGGTGTTTTGGAGAAATGGAAAGGTGATATATAAGTGACAATGATATATGCGACACTGTGACATTCCAAAATTCAAAGTGTTTTAAGAAGGTTCGGTCAATTTGGTTTATGAGTTTTAGTCAAAGGTCGGGTCATAGACGCAGCCAGAGAGAGAGAGAGAGAAAAGAAACACTCAGCGTGCACTCTACCTAAATCAGAATGGTTAATCATTTTATCTAATCTGGATGGCTCCTACTGTATGCTCGAATTCTCCTCCAAACCCAAAAGGAGAATTACTTGGAATTACCCGAGGAGTAGTCCTACTCATCAGTGGGAATCGACATCCAACTATCATCGCATGATAACCTGATGAAAGCCACTCAAGTCACCACACTCCAAAAGTTATGCGCAAGCCTGGCAAGTTTCCTGTATGTTTGTAACACCCGAAATAATTTTTACCCCAAGTAGTTTATGACCTTGACTAATGCCAACAAATCATAAACCACAAGTCAAGTTCAACCCGTCATTATCCTGGATTACTCTAGACCTACCTGTACAAACCCTTGACAAAGGCCAACAAGGTTATAGGACTGTCCTAGATAATCGCAACTCAATGCAACAGACAAGCAATATAAAGCTACCGCACACTACGCCTAGACAAAGGCCAACAAACGCAGCATAAATATTAGGTACCACCTGAAAGAAATGACGGAGGGCTACGACTAGTTTTTAGCGAAAAACCTTTAACGTAATGAACTTGATACCATTGAAGGAATCCAAGTGGTTTTTTTTATAAATATATATAGTAGCGAAAACTTTTGCTAAAGAGGTCACTCCCGGTGAAGGGATCTCAGCTCTTTCCCCGTCGAATGGGGTGCAGGATATCCCAAACTGAATACCACGATGCAAAGCGAAAGTAATCGACTATAGTGAAGTTATTACGTTGACGCAAGCTTTTACTCAAGGGGTCACTCCCGATGAAGGGATATCGGCCCTTGCCTCGTCGAATGAGGTGCAGGATATTCCAAACTGAATACCATGATGCGAAGCGAAAGAGAACGTCTGTAATGTCAGTTTTTAAAAACATGGTTCCAACAACATCAAATATAGTTTGTTTTCCTTGCATTGATAAGAATCAACGCAATCCCATCCATTAATCACACCAGAAAAGAACGAAAATAAAATATACGTATATGCCATCCGCATTCGCCACTCGGTCCCGTCATCACCTGTTAGGTTACTTAACTAACGACAGAGCGGGGACTGGGCTAGCACGGGTGCAAAACATATACAACATCTACTAGTATATATAAATATATAATAATCGTCCCAGGCATGATATAAAAAAACATCACAGAAGCATCACAGAAACATCACAGAATGGTGGATAATCTTGGAGCCCCGGGTTTCACTTGAGCCGCAAATGAGACCTAACCTTCCCTGTCGTGTGGATAGCCTGTGCAATAAAACCTAGACCCCTACGACCGCGGCAAGTTACCCGCCAAAACCAGAAGTGTGGCAGCCCCCTTCAACAACGTGAATGGGTCACCCGGCACTTCACGGAATCCGGTAACTTGAGCGCCCCTCCATAGGTCATACCTATACCCGCTATAAGTGCGGCGGATAGCCCGCCAATTCTAGAATAAGGTCCCCTCCGTCCGAACGCCATGAGATGTGGACACGCTGCCTTCTAGAACCCGGCTATTCGTGCACTCCACCGCGGGGTAATCCTAGTACAGAAAATAAAATAATATACAAGGGTGACATCAACCTCAGCCCGGTCGTACCCCAAAAGAATAATATACAAACTGGCAGTGATGGCAGTCCACATGTCGGATGCTCGCCCCGCAATATCAAATTTACAAATGAAATTAAATTGTACTAACATTGCACCATAGCTATCCACCAGGACGATCCAACCAATATCACAGCACAACACAGAATATCAACGTGAATGTCACGTTCGCAAACCTATCTTAAAGACATATAGCAGTTAGAGGGGTTTACAGATCAAATAGCATTCACGGTCGTAGATTATAATGTATGTACTGTCAAACGCACGCTTAAAATATCGATCGACTAACATCCAAATTGGCCCCAATAGAAAAACCAGCACGGCACAGAAATCTGGGCCAAAACAGAATATCACAAAAATCATAATTCCACGTAAATTAGCAAAAGAAAAAATTTGGACACCCGTTGCCACTAGACAGCCGCGGAACCGCCGTCAATAGGGGCTAAGTGCGGCAGTTCCGCGATGCTTTAGGGGAATCATGAGCCCAAAATTTTTATGTACCCATAAAATCGCGTGCACGGATTTTTAAGATGCCTGAAATAAATTTTTGACCACTTTTGAAAATCGACAGCGACAGTGAAAATGGAATCGTGATTTCGGAAATTTCTGTCGATCAATCTTTCAAGCACGTTTAAACAAGCTAGTAAGGGGCTTAAAGGGTGGCTCTGATACCATGAAGGGTCGCGGGAGCACCCCGGCCGTCAAAACGATGCCAAAATGCGGAACAAAAATTTCTGAAACCGGCGCTACCGTTATCCGATTTACGGATCGACCTTAAACCCTAAACTAGCAAACTAACTAAGAGTTAGAATCGTTATACCGAGTTGATCCGTGTCCTTCGGTCTTCATTCCAAGCTTCTAGAGGCTCCTTGATGTGGTTTGGTTGACGGTCTTCCTCCATCTCCGATGATCCACCCGAGGGAAACGGCTCAAGCTCCAACCTCGTCGAACGAGGCAACCGACGCTCCAAAGTCGCTAGCGATGGAAAGTGGGGATGTATGTGTATCACTATATTTTTCTCTCGACCCATGTGCTCCATGGAGCAACTCAAGAAGAAGATGTTGGAGGTGAAGAAGCTTTGGCATGAACAAAAGAAAATGGCTAAGTCATTTTTGTGTGAATGAGAAAGTGGAGTAATGCAAGTGTAAAAAAATGTTCCCAATGAAATTAACCCCCTACCCAAATTCATGGCCGGCCCCCCTCTCTCATTCCCTCCAAAAAAAGTCTTACCAATTAATGAATAAACAAATCCAACCATAACTTGAACCATGTCCAAGACCATGCCTTTCCACCTCACACCCTCCACCTCATTTATTAAACAAATGAATTTCCATAAATGGAAATTCATACAAATGATGTGGCACCTTCTAGAAGCTATTCCGTAGAAAATACGGAATACTTCCCGGTACATTCATCAAAATACATATACGTGTATTCGTACAAAAATACGAATAGCCAAGAGAGAAAATAAATAGTGAACAATAATACTAGAATACGTATATACTAATATATATATAAATTAATAAATCAAAATCCGATTTAATAATCCGGCTTAATCCTAAGCCGCTAGTATTATCAACCGTCTGATTAAAGTCTGTGCAGCAAGTGCACATATTTAATCGGACACCCATATGTATCAACATACCACATGTACACCATATCGTCTGAACCGTGAAAACCCTCTGTATGGCACTCTAAATACTCGTCAATACGCCAGCAGTGGGTTTAACCATAAGCACATCAGTGGCACTAGCTGTACGTAACGGCTACCCAGGTATTGAGCGAAAGGGAGGCCGATGAGCAAACTCATCCTGAACCCCTACTGAGCCTGACAGTGACAATATCCGTACAGTCCGGTTTGTTCGTCTAAGAGCATCACATATCGAGTCTAGGGGGTGGATAAAGTCAGACCCCAACAACGCGATATTTAGTGTCGGCATGTAACACATCACCACTTGAGAAACAATCGATCCTGGATCGGTAATTCTCGTTCACCATAGCCATGGATTTCTGGTGATGGCCACCCGTACACAATGCGACATCAACCCCCAATACCGGGAGAGACAAATCCATGACCATCCGATCACTGCCTCCATGTGGCTCGAGACTGTATCCAACTAAAACCTGTTTGCACGACTCCTTTGAGCCGTGGTAGGGTAGTAATCAAAGCAAAGTGGGAACTCACACGGGACAAATGACGATCAAAGGTCAACAGACTAACCTGTACACATGTCACCTGGGAACTGCTATCTGATAATAGGTATAATACCAACTACTACGTTCCTGGCGAGTCCGTCCAGTGTACTCATAACCCAATGAGCATCTGCATACTATCTTAGGTGAATAAACCAACACCAATGGCTTGTGAGACCTGGCCACCGCCCCTCGTCAGGGTCACGATCAGTATACACTAGTCTACACTTGAGTATCGATGCCCGGTCTCGATACTCCTACGACTAAGGACATTTAAGGATGTACTTATAGACCCCAGCTCCCACATATATGATCGCCATCATAATGCTGGCAGTCAAGCAAAAATCATATATGCTCTATCAATATGACGATAAAGACAAACCAGATAGCATACTTGAGTAAGATTGTTTTATCGGTATAGGTCTTGCCTCGATCATCATAATCATCTGTCTGCGACTATGATAATTTCCTTGAGGGCACTATATCCAACATGGACAACACAATCTAAGAAGTTTGCTGGATTTGGAGTTTATTTGTGAACTGGGTCCCATCAGATATCCAAACATATTCTAAGACAAGTATTGCTCATTTTGGAAGATAGCTTTCTCCGCGAAGTTGAGATATAGAGAGATACAGAAAGAAACATTGAAGCGGATCCACTCACTGAGGATATTTCTCGAACACAATAGTCTCACAAACGAACATTGCGAGATTGATTAGTAGAGGAGTTGGGTGTTCGGTATCACACGGGCTGTGAGTATCGACGCCGCAATAATTAGCCTTAAGTGCAAGTGGGATATTGTTGGCTATAGTGCCCTCAAGGAAATTATCATAGTCGCGGGCAGGTGATTTTGATGATTGAGGGAGGACCTATACCGGTAGAACAGTCTTACTCGAGATGACAGTATGATATCTGCTTTGTCTTTATCATCATATACAGCATTAGGTGGCATTATAGATCACTATAAAATGTTGATAGAGCCCATATGATTCTTGCTTGACTTCCAGCAATATAATGGTGATCATATAATGGCATATCCTTAAATGACCCTAGTCGTGGGAGTTTCGAGACTGGGCATCGATACTCTAGAGTAGACTAGTGTATACTGATCGAGACACCGACAAAGGGCGGTGGTCGATCTCACAAGCCATTGGTGTTAGTTTGTTCACCTAAGATGTATACAGGTGCTCATTGGGTTATGAGTACACTGGACGGACTCGCCGGGAACATGCTATTTGGTATTATACATATTGTCAAATAGCAGTTCCCTGGTGACATGTATACATGTTAGTCTATCGACCTGAGATCGTCATTTGTCTCGTGTGAGTTCCCACTGTGCTTTGATTACTACCCTACCACGGCTCAAAGGAGTCATGCAAACAGGTTTTAGTTGTGTACAGTCCCGAGCCATATGGAGGCAGTGAGCGGATCGTCAGGGGATTCGTCTCTCTCGGTATTGAGGGTTGATGTTGCGGAGTGCACGGGTGGCCATCACAAAAAATCCTTGGCCAAGGTAGTCGATAATTACTGATCTAGGATAGGTAGTTTCTTAGGTGGTGATAGGTTTCATACCGACACTAAATGTCGCGTTATTAGGGTTCTGAAATTATCCACCCCGTAGACTCGATATGCGATACTCACAGATGAACAGACCGGACTGTACGGATATTGTCAATGTCAGGCTCAGTAGGGGTTTCAGGATGAGTTTGCTCATCGTCCTTCTTTTCGCTCAATACCTAGGTAGCCTTTACGTACAGCTAGTGCCGCTGACGTGCTTATGGTTGAACCCACTACCAGCGTATTGACGAGTCTTTAGAGTCCAACACAGAAGGTTTCCCTACTTCGGGCGAAACAATGAAGAGGCCGTATGGTTTTACAGCAGGGATTGATCACACACGTGTACTTATGCACGGATGATGTTCGGACGGATAATACTAGTTGGTTTTGGTTTAAGCCGGATCCTAGTATTATATTTGTTGGATTATTTTCATCTCTTTGTATTCGTATTCTTCGGAATATGGATGCGGGTATGTATATACGGTTGAGGGGTATTCTTGTAATTTATTACAAGATTACTTTTAGAAGATTACACCTTATCATGGTTTTGACCTTTTTGGATTAAAATGTTATTGAGGTGTAGGATGAAGTGTTTATTGCATTTTTGTGGCATGGCTAATTAGTGACCCATGGTTACTATTCTAGCATGCTTAGGCTTTTTGTTTGTTGTGAGATTATGTTGACTTGAGATATTTTTTGTTGACTAAGATATTTTGGAGACATGGACATTTATGTGATGGCTCCATTATTTCTTATCACACCCACATAACAAAAAAAATCACAAGCCATTATTCATTTTCTTTTTCTCTCTCTTGAGTTGCTCTCAGCACCTCATTCTCATGGCATCTTCTTCTTCCTCTAGCTCCATCCAAACCTTCTCATGAGTTGAGAATTCTTGGATGTCTTGAGACAAATTAATCCTTCATCACTCTCTACTTCATCTACGGTATCTAGAGTAGCGATCTAGGTGCCCTAGTTGCCTCGGATATGAGGTTGGAGCTCATTGAATAGACTCTCGGATGGATCATCTTCGATGGAGGGAGACCGAAGATCAAGCTTGATCAAGGAAGCATCTAGGAGCTTGGGATGATGGTTGAAGACCGAAGAATACGGATCTGTTTGGTATAACCATTCTAACTCCTATGCATGTTTTGTTATCTAGGGATTTTGGGTAGATCCAAGTAATTGGTTGTGGTAGCGCCAAAGTTTATAATTTATTGTTCCGCGTTTGGTCACGGATTAATGGCCGGGGCGCTGCCGTAACCCAACAATCATAGTCCAAACCAGGTCTTTGACGAAAACCTTTTGCAATAAGTCCAGCCTTATAGGTTTCAACCTGTCTATCTACACCAATCTTCTTTCTGACTATAAAATTGCAGCCTACGGGTTTTACCCCTTCTGGAGCAATGTCCAAAGTTAATACTTTTTTGTTGTACATAGACTCCATCTCGGTCCGCATTGCATCCAGTTATTTTACCGAGTCGCCGCTCTGAATGGCTTGTTGGAAGCTAGTTGGCTCATCATTGTTAATGATGCAATCCTCTCTATCGCCTTCTATAAGAAAATTGTAGTATCTCTCGGGCGAATGTAACAGCCTACTAGTCCTGCGTAGTGGTGCGGGGATGTCCTATTCTTTCGAAACCTCTTGTTTTACCATACATTAAGTAATAGTTTGTGGTTCGGGAATTTTTTCCGGTTCTATTGCGCTCCCACTAGTTTTCATTTCCAAAAACTGATTTTCCAAAAAATGGGCATGACATGAAACAAAGACCTTTTGTTCCTCTGCGTAATAGAAAAATTACGCCCTGGAGTTCTTTGGGTATCCCACAAACTTACACAGTACTGAGCGTGCCTCGAGCTTGTCCTCATGGTGCTTTTTGACAAAAGATGGACATCCTCGTATCTTCAAATACTGAAGATAGGGTTTCTTCCCACTCCACATATGATATGCTGTGGTAGGCACAGTCTTGGTTGGAACCTTATTCAAAAGATATGCAGCTGATTCTAGTACATAACCCCAGAAGGATCGCGGCAACTCAGCATTACTCATCATGGAACATACCATATCCAATAGGGTTCTATTCCGCCTTTCCGATACACCGTTGTGTTGAGGTGTGTATGGAGGAGTAAGCTGAGAGAGAATTCCATTCTCTTTTACGTAATCTAGGAACTCGGCACTTAAGTATTCACCACCTCGATCAGATCTCAGTGTCTTGATACTTTTGTCGGTTTATTTTTCCACTTCATTCTTATATTCTCAGAATTTCTCAAAGACCTCGGATTTATTTTTCAACAAGAAGACATGTCCATACATAGAGAAATCGTCTGTAAAAGTAATGAAATAGGAATACCACTTCTTGCATGTGTAAATATTGGACCACACATGTCACTGTGTATGAGTCCTAAGAGCTCGCTCTCTCTTACTCCGTGTCCAATGAACGGAGTCTTTGTCATCTTTCCTATGAGCCATGATTGACAAGTTCCATATGACTGATATTCGAACGGATCCAAATAACCCTCTCTATGTAACTTCGTCAACCTTGTTTCATTGATGTGACCCAGTCTACAATGCAATAAGAAAGCCATATTTAATTCTGGAGATTTTCTTTTAAGTTTGTTCTGAATGTTGAAAACCTAAGCTTGATTTAACACGTATATACCGTCCTCTAGTGAACCTGACCCAACCAAACCATGATTAAGGTGGATGTGGAGCACATCGCTTACAAATGTAAAATCATATCCTTCTTTAGAAAGTAAAGATACATGTTGGGGTCAAAATTTGCACCCCGGTGGACCAAGTCAAAGTCAAGGTCAACCCCCAAGCCAGGTAGGCAGAAGCCCTGGTCAAGCGGGCCCATACCCAAGTCGAGCCCGCGACCAGCTTCCTCCATGCCAAAATATATATCATGTAATAAATAATTTTTATGTAATTTTTTATGCATGAACGTATGCAAAATGGGCATAAAGCCAAATTTTTGTAAAGCCCATGGCTTATGTGCAAAAAGAAATGGCACATGAGCCATGGGATGGCTAAAATGCCATTTTTTGAAGCCCAAGAGACTATATGTAGATATGTAAGCTTATATAAGGCAACATGATGATGAATAAAAAAACAATATATTTTTCATTCTCTCAAAAACCTAGGGTTTGTGCATCTTTCCCCTTTCTGAAGGTTTCAAACCTTCTTCTTTTTTTTGGGAATTAAATCAAGAGTTTTACTCTCCCTTTCCCAAAACTAAATAGTTTTTCACCACAAAACCAATAAAGGGGAACTTGGATCTGTCATTAGATCTCAAAAAGAAGGGATTTTTAAATCTCACATCTCTTGATCCAGCCAACAGATGAGGAAGAAGAAGAACCCATTTCCTCAAACAAAACATTTTTAGGAGTTTAACTCCACTCTAAACCCTATTTCTGGAACTAAAAGCCCCTTTTTCTCGCCAACGCCCTGCGCTCCAGCGCCCAGCGCTCGAGCGCAAAGCGCCGACGTGCCGACACGTGGTACGCTTGCGCTCAAGCACCCAGCGCTCGAGCGCAAAACGACCACGTGTCGACACGTGGCGCGCTTGCGCTCCATGTAAGTCCATGCTACCTCTCCCGGTACTTACAGGCTTGCGAAAATGATGAAAAACGATTTTTCAAGAGGTGGTAACATGGACTCAAAATACGGATCTTTGTTAAACAACTATCTAACAACCTAACTAGGAGTTTTACCTACTCGGTTAGGGGG
This sequence comes from Agapanthus africanus, assembly GCA_030015575.1. Lineage (NCBI taxonomy): Eukaryota > Viridiplantae > Streptophyta > Magnoliopsida > Asparagales > Amaryllidaceae > Agapanthus > Agapanthus africanus. The sequence goes on along the minus strand of CM057339.1, from coordinate 465,430,088 downwards.
TTATACCTTTCTTGTACTCCTTCGTCTTCAACTCTTTGCGGTGTCCGGATCGCACTCACCTCATCATCTCCTCGCGCCGAAGATGGATCCACCCGAAAGCTTCTACCTTTTGGCTTCTCTTCAAACTTGAAGAAACTAGAACACTTGGTTTACTAAACCTTGTGAACTAGGATGAGTAGAGGAGTGTGTTGGGTTTTATCTCAATGGTTCTTGCTTCTCAACACATGAGACAAGTGAACCATGAACTAGAGAGAGAGCAAGAGGAAGAGGGAGAGCTCAAGCAAGAGAGAGAAAGGAAATGATAGAATGAGCAAGACTTTTCTCAACCTCTCTCTCATAATCCAAAAAAGAATAATAATAATAATAATAATTAATTATTATGTGATGGTTCATATCATATCAAGTGGCATTATCATTTCATGCACTCATTTTGTAAAGCACAACAAGCAAGCAAAAGTCTTTGCATGAAATGACAACCATTGTAATAATGATGGTCAACTAGTCCAACCTAGTCAACTGGTCAACCAAGTCAAGAAGTCAACAAAGTCAACCTTCATCCCAACCATGACACAATAATACTTAATTAATATTATCATTAATTATTTTTCTTATTCTCATTAGGGTTTAGCAAAAGTCAATAGTCAACATTCAACAACCCTAATAAGAATCCTCTGCCTCTGTCTCTCTGTCAATCGTGCATACACACCCGCATCCGCGTTCCGGGGAACACGAATGCAAACGAGATAAAATCAATCCCAAAACGTACACTAGGATCTGGCTTAAACCAAAGCCCTCCAGTAAAAACTGTCTGGTCACTAAACGTGCACAAGTGCGCGGATGTGACCGAACCCTGTCGCAAAACCATGCGACCAGTCGCAAAACCATGCGACCTCTACTCTTTTGCCTAAAGGCGAATAGCTCTCTGTGTGGGACTCTAAAGACTAGACACTACGCTGGCAGTGGATTTAACCACAGACCGCAAGCTGCACTAGCTGTGCGTAATAGCCCCCAGGTAGATGCCGATAAGAAGACGGACGAGGTGAAACCCATCTGAACTCCTACTGTGCCTGAATGTGACAATCTCCGTACAGTCCAGTCTGTTCGTCTGATACATCGCATGGCGGGCCTAGGGGGCGGTAAACGTCAGTCCCTTAATAGCGGTACAAGTCGTGTCGGAGTGTAGCCCAGAACACCCTGAGATAACACCGGAAACCTACCAGTATATCTCGCTTGCCCTGGCCAGGGACTACTTGTGTAATGGCTCTCCTAGACACAGCGTGATGTCAACCCCCAATACCGGGAGAGACAAATCCTGTCTAACCGTCACTGCCTCCAAGTGCTTCGGGACTGCACCCAACTATTACCTGTTTGCACGACTCCTTTGAGCCGTGGTAGGGTAGTAATCAAAGTACAGTGGGAACACACTCGAGGCGAAGTGACAGTGTCAAGTCAGCGGACTAAGCTGTACTCATGTCACCTGGGAACTGATGACTGACGATAGGTATAGTACCAACCAATCAGTTCCCGACGAGTCCTGTCCAGTATACTCGTAACCTAACGAGCAACCGCATACTATCTCAAGTACGACGTACTGAAGGCTGTGGGACAGACCGTCTCCCCTGCTGGGATGAGAAGCGCATACGCTAGTCTACTCCGGAGTATCGATGCCCCGTCTCGATAGTCCTACGACTAGGGACCTGTATAAGGATGTGCTTGTAGATTACCCAGCCCCCACGAGTGTGACTGCCATCACAACGCTGGTAATCAAGCAAAGATCCTAAGGGCTCTACTAATATGTATAGTCGATATGCTAAAAGAAACACATGCACATATTAAAGTAGAAACAAACCAAGTAGCATACTACCTTTTTGAGCAAGATTGTATATACAAGGTGAATATCCCAAGCTTCCATTAAGTAATATACAAACTAGTATGATACAATAATGGCCTCTAGGACATATACACTAACAATCTCCCACTTGCACTAAGGCCATGTACCGGCGTATCAAAGACCTATCATCTCGATCAGCCGCTCGAACTGAGTCTGGGGTAAGGCCTTTGTGAGTGGATCAGCAGTGTTATCTTCCGTAGCAACTCTCCGAACCTTGATCTCCTGGCGACCCACGATCTCATGGCGACCCACGATCTCCCTGATCAGGTGATACCGCCTCAAGATGTGTATGGACTTCTGATGGGACCTGGGTTCCTTCGCTAAAGCTATAGCCCCGTTGTTGTCGCAATACAGAGGTATTGGATCAACAATGGACGGAACCACCTGAAGTTCCGTTAAGAACTTCCTCATCCAGACGGCTTCTTTTGCGGCATCTGCAGCAGCGATATATTCCGCTTCCATCGTCGAGTCAGCAACGGTTTCCTGTTTGGAACTCTTCCAACACACCGCCCCTCCATTGAGGGTAATGACATAACCCGACATGGACTTGGAATCATCCTTGTCATTCTGGAAGCTGGAGTCAGCAAAGGCTTCGATCTGGAGGTCTTTTCCGCCATACACCAAGAACATCTCCTTAGTCCTTCTCAGGTACTTGAGAATGTTCTTCACCGCTATCCAGTGCTCCTCCCCTGGGTCCGACTGATACAGGCTTACAACGCTCAATGCTTTTGCTACATCTGGTCTGGTACACAACATCGCATACATAATAGAGCCTACCGCAGATGCGTAGGGTATTGATGACATGCGAGCCCTTTCCAAATCAGTCTTGGGAGACATCTCTTTGGAGAGAGTGATTCCGTGACAAGCCGGCAGGTTACCGCGCTTGGAATCTTCCATACTGAATCGTTTCAGTATGGTGTTGATGTACCTTGACTGTGGAAATCCCAACATCCTTTTAGATCTATCACGATAGATCTGGATCCCCAGAATGTAGTTGGCATCGCCCAGGTCCTTCATGGAGAACCTGTGTGACAAGAACCCTTTGAGAGATTGTAGCATAGGAATGTCATTTCCTATCAAGAGAATGTCATCCACGTATAACACGAGGAATACGACAGTTCTTGCTACAAATCTACGATAAATGCATGGTTCATCTGGATTTTTGATAAAGCCAAATTCTTTGACCGTCTCATCAAAACAGATGTTCCAACTCCGCGATGCCTGCTTTAGTCCATAGATGGACTTAAGCAACTTGCACACCTTTCCGCTGCTCCCACTCTGAATGAAACCCTCTTGCTGGTACTTATAGACACACTCCTCTAAATTTCCATTTAGAAAAGCTGTCTTTACATCCATCTGCCAAATCTCATAATCGTGGAAAGCAGCAAATCGTGGAAAGCAGCAATGGCAAGAAGGATCCGAATGGATTTCAGTACAGCCATTGGAGAAAAGGTTTCGTCATAGTCCAAACCAGGTCTTTGACGAAAACCCTTTGCAACAAGTCTAGCCTTATAGGTCTCAACCTGTCCATCTACACCAATCTTCCTTTTGAAAATCCACTTGCGACCTACGGGTTTTACCCCGTCTGGAGCAACGTCCAACGTCCATACTTTGTTGGTGTACATGGACTCCATTTCGGTCCGCATTGCATCCAGCCATTTTACCGAGTCAACGCTCTGAACGGCCTGCTGGAAGCTAGTAGGCTCATCATAATCAAAGATGCAATCCTCTCTATCCCCGTCTATGAGAAAACCGTAGTATCTCTCGGGCAGATGAGACTGCCTACTGCTCATGCGGAGCGGCGTAGGAATGTCCTGTTCTTTTGAACCCTCTGGTTCTACTAAGCTCTCAGTAATAGCTCGTGGTTCTGGAATTTCTTCCAGTTCTACTGCGCTCCCACTTATCTGGTTTTCCAAAAACTCAGTTTCCAAGAAGCAGGCATGAGGAGAAACAAAAACCTTTTGTTCCTCTTCGCAATAGAAGAAATATCCCTTGGAATTCTTTGGATATCCCACAAACATGCACTGTACTGAGCGTGCCTCGAGTTTTTCTGCATGCTGCTTTTTGACAAAAGCCGGACATCCCCATGTCTTAATGTGCTTAAGATAGGGTTTCTTCCCACACCACATCTGATATGGCGTGGTAGGCACAGTCTTAGTTGGAACTCGTTTCAAAAGATATGCAGCTGACTCTAGTGCATATCCCCAGAATGATCGCGGTAACTCAGCGTTACTCATCATTGACCGTACCATATCCAATAGGGTGGGGTTCTGTCTCTCCGATACACCGTTATGTTACGGAGTGTATGGAGGAGTAAGCTGAGAGAGAATACCATTCTCTTTTAGGTAATCCAGGAACTCGGCACTCAAGTATTCTCCACCTCGATTAGATCTCGGTGTCTTGATACTTTTGCCGGTTTGTTTTTCTACTTCATTCTTATATTCCTGGAATTTTCCAAAGGCTTCGGATTTATGTTTCATCAAGAAGACATATCCGTACCTTGAAAAGTCATCCGTAAAAGTAATGAAATAAGAAAAACCGCTTCGCGCATGTGTAGACATTGGACCGCACACGTCGCTGTGTACGAGTCCCAAGAGCTCGCTCGCTCTTACTCCGTGTCCAGTGAACGGAGTCTTTGCCATCTTTCCTTTGAGACAGGATTGACAAGTTGCATATGATGGATATTGGAATGGATCCAAATATCCTTCTGTATGTAACTTAGTCAATCTTCTCTCATTGATGTGACCCAGTCTACAATGCCATAAGAAAGCCTGATTAGTTTCCGGAGGCTTTCTTTTGTGTGTATTCTGGACATTGAAAATCTGTGGTTGGTTTAATACGTATATACCATTGCTTAATGTACCTGACCCAATCAAAACAAGATTAAGGTGAATGTTCATAACATTACTTACAAATGCAAATTCATAACTTTCTTTAGATAATAAAGATACAGAATTGATATTACAAGTTGCATTGGGTACAAAATAGCAATTACGCAAAACCAAAACGTGTCCATCTGACAAGCCCAGGTGACAGTCTCCTACGGAATCAGCATCCATGCCAGCTACGTTTGCAACTCTGAGGGTCATATCACCTGCCTTCAAAACCCTACGCTTTCTCAGTGCCTGCAAAGAATTACAGATATGAGATCCTGATCCGGTATCCAATACCCAGGAAGTAGAGTTTATTGAAAGACAGTTTTCAATAACATACACACCTGAAGCTCAAGCCGCAACTTGCTTCAGATCCTGTGTTCTGGCCTTCCAAGCCTTGCAATCTTTCTTCCATTGTCCCTTCTTATGAAAATAGAAGCATTCTTCCTTTCCCACAAGCTGCCCCGCTATCTTTGTTGCCTTAGCTTTTCCCTTCGTATCCACTTTACTAACACCGCCCCTTGGTTTGGCGGGGGCTTTCTTCTTCTTTCCCTTGGCTTTTGCCTTAGATTTAGAAGAGGAAGATCCTCCTACAAAAGAAGTGGATATTTCCCTACCTTTCTGTAGGGTGCCCTCTGCACTCCTCAGCATGTTGAGGAGCTCCGGAAGTTCAACTTCTTTTCCTTGCAAGTTGAAGTTCAGGATGAACTGGGCGTAAGTGGAAGGAAGGGACTGGAGAATCAAGTCCGTATAGAGCTCGTTCTCTAACGTGGTCCCAAGGTCCGCGAGCTCCTCAATGAAGCCAATCATCTTAAGCACGTGTTCCGCTACCGATGAGCCGATGGCCAACCTTGCCGAAAATAGCTTTTTCGACACTTCGTATCTTGCGATACGAGATTGCTCTCCATATAGTTCTTTTGTAAGGAGAAATATGGATTCGAGGTCCATATTCTCGTGCCTCCTATGATGTTCATTGTCCATAGAGGCAAGCACGAGGCACTTGGCCTTCGCGCAATCAATCTCCCAGGTCTTACGGATTTCCCTATCCGTGATGCTGGAGGTAGGACCTGGGATAGGTGGAGCTTTGGTGGTAAGAAGATACCCCAGCTTGTCGTAAGTGATTGCCATTTTGACATTCCTGAGCCAATCTTTATAGTTTGGCCCTGTCAGTATGTTTTTATCTAGAAGTAACTTAAGTCTGGTCATGTCGATTGGTCGCTTCAATTTAGGAGAGAGAGAAGAAACACTCGGCATGATGCTCTTGCAAGTTTAGAGTGGTTTTTAATTTGTCTAAACAGGATGGCTCCCACTGTATCTCGAATTCCTCCTCAAACAAAAAAGGAAAAATTAGTCGGAATCAATCTCACCGTACAATTCTTGCTTAACTGTTCAGCCAGGCCAGGGTTGGTACTTCGAGGGAGGTTTTCCAACGCTTTCGCGAAGTTCCTTAATTAAATAACCTCTTTTCCCTGAGGGCGTAGCCCCGCTAACTTCTTTCTAGATACCTACTTTGTTTATAGCATTGATCGTTAAGTGAGAAATTTTCCGAGGAGTAGCATATACTCACAGTAGGATCGGGATCCAAATATCATTGCGTGACAAAACTGAAGGAATCCTACCAGAATCATCATGCTCCAAATGGTATGCAGCGCTAGCAAGTTTCAGGTTCTTTTGAAACTCCCGATGTGGATTTTTGCCCCATGCTCTTATGACCATGACTTTGGCCAACAAATCATAAGTCACATGTCAAATTTTACCCATCATTCTCCAGGTTGATTTGAACCCACCCGTACCTTCCCATGACTTTGGCCAACAAGGCGGTACGACTGTCCCAAACCAACGCATCTATCTATGCTGCACATGAATACCCAATAGTTACCAATCACTATGCCTTGATTTTAGCCAACAAACATAGCTTGAATACTATTGACTATTCATGTGAAACGACGGAGGGCTACGAATGGTTTTGGCGAAACCGTGAACGTAGTGAACTTGATATAATCGATGGAACGAGATAGCTTTTAAAAGGAGTGGCTCAAGCTCCGCATTTAAAAGTTGGTTTTTGAAAAGAACCGAGTGGTTTTGAAAGTGTTCCAACGACTTTACTTTGGTTTATTTTCTTGCATTAAATCTTTTTAATGTGTCTCATCATTTAATCCTACCATTCCAGAAAACAACCAAAATATGACGTACGCTTATGCCATCCGCATTCGCCACGGGGCCACGTCATTACTCGTTAGGTTACTTAACTAACGACAGAGCAGAGGCTGGACTAGCGCGGATGCAAAACATAAGCAACGCCTAAATAGATATCATATATAGATATATTGCAATGATAGCCATTTCAGATCATAGATGAACACATTGGATATACTAGAAATCCGCAATTCGTACGAGCCTGTAATGAAAAGCGGATTACACGGTCGCGGTGAATAGCCAATACCCCATCCAAGACCCCTACGGGTGCGGCAAACTACCCGCCAAATACCCGAAGCGAAGCAACCTCCCTCAAATCGTGAGTAGGCCACTCAGCACTTCGAGGTACCCGGTAGTTTGTGCACCCCCTCCATGGGTCTATCCTAGGAGCAAAAACAGTAAAAGAAATTATACAATGACGTCTACAACCTCACCCCGGTTGTGCGGCCAAATAAATAATATTACATCAATTACAAATTTTACATGAATTGAAAGAAAAGAAAACTCTCATCTCACAACCCTCGGCTATTCACCCGCGACAATCCAATGAGTTCATATACACATACCATCAACATTACAGATCACAGATATGTATAACCCCCACTAATCGACATATAGCGATTAGTAGACGTTCAATACATATAACACATCACAGATATAAACCCGTTAGCTTTAGTCTTTAGATGTTCGATCAAAATACGGATTTTTAGGCCCCAAAAACAAATTTTTCTTTCTGGAAAATCTGGGCAGAAAAATCATATTGTAAAAATCCCAAAACAACCCCAGAACTACACTGCATGGAAAATCGTCCACGGCCGAGTCAACTCGGCCGCGGATCCGCGGCGGGAGCAAGCTCCCACCGCGGTGCCACGGCGCGTTGATAGGCTCTCTGGACCATTTTTCTACAGTGAGATGTAAAAACCCAGAGTCGAATTTTAACCCAAGATTTATTAATTTTTGAACAGAGGAAAAATTCGATAGAAAGTATGCTATTCGGGTATGTTTCGCGACTTTTTCTCCGATCGAATTTCTAGTTACTTTTCTAACATATTAGATATTGTTTAAATAGGCTCTGATACAACTGTAAGTCCATGCTACCTCTCCCGGTACTTACGGGCTTGCGGAAATGATGAAAAACTATTTTTTAAGAGGTGGTAACATGGACTCAAAATACGGATCTTAGTTAAACAACTACCTAACAACCTAACTAGGAGTTTTACCTACTTCGTTAGGGGGTTATACCTTCCTTGAACTCCTTCGTCTTCAACTCTTTGTGGTGTCCAGATCGCCCTTACCTGGTCGTCTCCTCGCGCCGATGATGGATCCACCCGAAAGCTTCTACCTTTTGGCTTCTCTTCAAACTTGAAGAAACTAGAACACTTGGTTTGCTAAACCTTATGAACTAGGATGAGTAAAGGAGTGTGTTGGGTTTTATCTTAATGGTTCTTGCTTCTCAACATAAAAGACAAGTGAACCATGAACTAGAGAGAGAGCAAGAGGAAGAGGGAGAGCTCAAGCAAGAGAGAGAAAGAAAATGAGAGAATGAGCAAGATTTTTCTCAACCTCTCTCTCATAATCCAAAAAAGAATAATAATAATAATAATAATTGAATGTTATGTGATGGTTCATATCATATCAAGTGGCATTATCATTTCATGCACTCATTTTGCAAAGCACAACAAGCAAGCAAAAATCTTTGCATGAAATGACAACCATTGTAATAATGATGGTCAACTAGTCAAACCTAGTCAACCGGTCAACCAAGTCAAGAAGTCAACAAAGTCAACCTTCATCCCAACCATGACACAATAATAAATAATAAATATTATCATTAATTATATTTCTTATTCTCATTAGGGTTTAGCAAAAGTCAATAGTCAACAGTCAACAACCCTAATGAGAATCCTCTGTCTCTGTCTCTCTGTCAATCGTGGATACACACCCGCATCCGCGTTCCGGGGAACACGAATGCAAACGAGATAAAATCAATCCCAAAACGTATACTAGGATCTGGCATAAACCAAAGCCCGCTAGTAAAAACTTCCCGGTCACTAAACGTGCACAAGTGCGCGGATGTGACCGAACCCTGTCGCAAAACCATATGACTTGTCGCAAGACCATGCGACCTCTACTCTTTTGCCTAAAGGCGAATAGCTCTCTGTGTAGGACTCTAAAGACTCGACACTACGCTGGCATTGGGTTTAACTACAGACCGCAAGCGGCACTAGCTGTGCATAACGGCCCCCAGGTTGATGCCGATAAGAAGACGGACGAGGTGAAACCCATCTGAACTCCTACTGAGCCTGAATGTGACAATCTCCGTACGGTCCGGTCTGTTCGCCTGATACATCGCATGGTAGGCCTAGGGGGCGGTAAACGTCAGTCCCCTAATAGCGGTACAAGTCGTGTCGGAGTGTTGCCCAGAACACCCTGAGATAACACTGGAAACCTACCAGTATATCTCGCTTGCCCTGGCCAGGGACTACTTGTGTAATGGCTCTCCTAAACACAGCGCAATGTCAACCCCCAATACCGGGAGAGACGAATCCTGTCTAACCGTCACTGCCTCCAAGTGCTTCGAGACTGCACCCAACTACTACCTGTTTGCACGAATCCTTTGAGCCGTGGTAGGGTAGTAATCAAAGTACAGTGGGAACACACTCGAGGCGAATTGACAGTGTCAATTCAGCGGACTAAGCTGTACTCATGTCACCTGGGAACTGATGACTGACGATAGGTATAGTACCAACCAATCAGTTCCCGACGAGTCCTGTCCGGTGTACTCGTAACCTAACGAGCACCCGCATACTATCTCAAGTACAACGTACTGACGGCTGTGGGACAGACCGTCTCCCCTGCTGGGATGAGAAGCGCATACGCTAGTCTACTCCGGAGTATCGATGCCCCGTCTCGATAGTCCTACGACTAGGGACCTGTATAAGGATGTGCTTGTGGATTACCCAGCCCCCATAAGTGTGACTGCCATCACAACACTGGTAATCAAGCAAAGATCCTAAGGGCTCTACTAATATGTATAAGCGATATGCTAAAAGAAACACATGCACATATTAAAGTAGAAAGAAACCAAGTAGCATACTACCATTTTGAGCAAGATTGTATATACAAGGTGAATATCCCAAGCTTCCATTAAGTAATATACAAACTAGTATGATACAGTAATGGCCTCTAGGGCATATACACTAACACTGCAGAGCCCAGCGCTTGAGTGCAAAGCACCCACGTGCCGACACGTGGCGCCACTGCGCTCGAGCGCCCTGCGCTCGTGCGCAACGCGCCCATGTGCCGACATGTGGCGCGCTTGCGCCTAAACGCACAGCGCTCAAGGCGCTGGCCCCACGCATCCTTTGGATGCCTTTTCCTCCTCTTTTTAGACACACACACACATATATATATACACACATATGCATATATATGTACATACACACATACACCACGACACTGTCCCTGTTAGAAAAAAATTTCTAACGGGGCGCTGCCCCGCACCCTGCAAGGGGGCTGCTAACCCCCTTGACTTCCAGCCTGCTATCCGGGTAGCAGGACCCCCGTAAAAACTCTGCGGGGCCTCCGATATATCCAAAACCCCTTTCAAAACACAACACTGCACATTGAGTTCACATGACCAGTTTAACCCGTCGTTCGGAGGTTCCCTCGCTCAAAAGGCGAGGGGTAATTAACGGCAGTTTAGTCCACGGCTGCCGGAGATTCGGATCCCCAAAATCATTAAACCTCGGCCTCCCCTAGGAAGGGGGAATCTGTAATGCGCCTGACAAGCGCGCGCGTATTCCCATCTCAATGGGGTGACGAAAAACACCCTATAGATTCTGGCACGCCTGGTGGGACCAATCTCCCCTCCCATATTTCGGGTTAAGCGTTCATGCGAACTCAATCAATGTACATATTTGTATTTATATTAAAATAATACTCTTTCATGCAGGTCTTCAAGCAATCACCTTTCAACAATGTCTCAAAAGATGAACTCAGCTCCCATCTTCTACACAATGAAGAGGGACGCCAGGACGGTCCTCCCGGCCAGTCTCAGGCGACAATAGAAGGAGCTGCCGCTACCATTCGGCTCTATCCTGTTCGTGTCAGCTAACGCCATCCCAGCTCCTTGAGCCACGGAAGCAGACAAACTGGTCTCGAAAGGAAAGAGGCCAAATGTGTTAGTCTCGAAAGCGCCCCAACTGAAACGCAAGTCGGTATTTGAACGACTCTCTTTGGCCCCAGCTGGGAACAAGGACATCAACACCAACAAGGCCGCAAGGCATCTTGAGCAAGCTCCGGCGGTGCCTCTGACAACTGCTCGATCATGTGTGTTCTCTGAGCTCCCGGCTAATCAACTCACGGCGGCTTCCCAGGAAACAGATGCCCGCCAAGCCTTTAAAATTGAGAAGCTAAGGCAGAAAAGGCTCAGGTATAGAGCCAACAAAAGGGCTAGGGCTCCTGCTAGGCTGAACCTCATGAGGTTCGAGGAACAGGGTTACCCCGCCAAAGATGAGGAGATGGCTGAATGTGTTATCCACACTGTCTATGTGGTGGGCACGCACAGCAAGAGCAAGGACGGGGCCACCACATCTCAAATCCAATCTGGCTTGAATGTGGTTGCCACTTCCCAAGAACAGCCGACTCCGTTGGATGATGAAAACCCACTCGATGAGGCTGATAGGCAGAAAGAGCCCTCAATTCATGAAGAGTCAGGCTCGGAAAGCAAAGATGAGCCAACTTTCCGTCCTAAGACCGCAGAGCTGCAACTTCTCCAATATCTCCGAAAGCAGCTCAGATGCAAAGACAAGCAGATGGCCAAGCTCTACTCAAAGATCGACGACTTGACAAACATCGTCTTACGGCTTACGGCCCAACTTGCCTCTCAGCCGCCCAATCAAGCACAGGGCTCAGCTCATGAACCGGGAAACAGTGTCCCGAGACAGCCGACGCCCGTTCCCTCAAATCCAAAAGTAGGCGAACTACATGAAAATCAGTCGCATCCTATCATGGGAAATGTCTTGGCTACCGGTGACAGTAGCCCGCTAACTCAAGATCAAATCATGGATTTGGTTGCCAGCATAGTCAAAACATTAGTGGCCGAAGCCGAAGCGCAAAAAGATATCAGCAGTAGTGGGATACCATATCATGCTCAGTATGATCTGGTAGAATTTCCTAGAGGCTATGTCATCCCTAAATTCGGAAGATTTGATGGGACGGAAAATGCGAATCAGCACATCGCCCACTTCAAAGCCTCATGCGGGAATACTGGGGGAAACGATGCGCTTCTCCTCCTCCAGTTCTTTAATAGCTTGACCGATGTTGCTTTCGACTGGTACGCGAGCAAACCGGATGGCTCCGTTACTACTTTCGTCTAAATGGAGTCTCTGTTTCGGCAGAGGTTCATGAGCGTCAGCGATACGATCACCATTGCCGAGCTCGTAAGGACCAAGCCAAAGAACAACGAAAGCAGCATAGATTTTATAACCCGATGGCGCAATCTCTCCGTCAAATGCGAACCACCGATAGAGCAAGACCAATCTGTCAGTCTCCTCGTCGGAAATCTCAACAATTGGATGGCCCCGTTTCTATGCACCACGGGTCTCAAAACATTCCAAGAGTTGACCAAGAAAGTTTAGATGCTGGAGCGCTCAAAGCAGGAGTCCTCCTCGGATTCCCAAAATAATAATAGGTCCTGGAGAAACCGAAAGGATGATAATCGCAAAGGTGGAAATTCTGACGATTCGGAATCTTTTAACACTTCGGCTAACCGAAATAAGCAAGGGTTGAGCAGGCCTAATGCCAACCAGCCTCGGAAGCCAGTGTTCGGAGAGGGAGGAGAATCTCCACTGAAAGAGAAGCTGGATAAGGTCTATTCCTTCAGAAGGGACAAAATCCGCAAAATATTCAAAGACGCCCTGAGGAACGGTCTACAACTGCCAGAGTCAAAAAGAACGCTGGAAGCGAATATGACCGACGACCCTAAATACTTCCCCTATCACAGAGTGATAGGTCATGCCAGTGAGGACTGTTTCGTCTTCAAACATTGGGTCGAAAAGCAATACAAGGCAGGAGAGATAGAACTGTCTAAAGGCGTGTTAACAAACAGTCCAGCGGCGACCGCCAATTTCATACAAACGGAAACCGAAGTTCTTCGTGAAACTGATTCTCTCAGACATTTTCCTTTCTCTGAGAACAATCGACCACCACGTCATTAAACTGGGAACAATCGACCACCACGTCATTAAACTGGGGACAGTCGACCTCTAAGTCGTTAAACTGGGAATGTAAAAAAATATATATATACGTGTAAATAAAAAAAATGTGTAAATAAAAGAAAAATAAATAAAATCCGAAATGATAGGGCAACTCGCAATAAAAATCAGCGAGTAAAATAAAAATGAAAATAAAGCCAAAATGATGGGGCAACCGTGAATAAAAGCCGAAATGATGGGGCAATCGCGATCTTCGCGATAAGAAAAACTGAAATAATAGAGCAATCACGGTAAAACAAAAATAAAACAAAACAAAAAACAAACAAAACCGAGGCGAATGATGAGTCGCTCCTGGTACCATATTCTAGTGCAGCGATGCAGATGCCAACAAAAATTCAAATTTCCAAAATTCTCCCGGCCCTACGGTTAGTCCTCAAATTGACTGTCGTATACAATCCACGGGCTCAAATAATTCTCAGCATACCCATGCCTCACCGAAATCACCAGTTACGCGGCTGGTCTCCGCCCTTGGAATTATGCTCTATTGAGAAGACCTACTCATGTGTCCTCACGATACATGAGGAGAATAAATCTTTGTAGGATCCTTACGACTCATAAAGGAAAAACACACTTAGGAGTCTTCACGACTCCTAAGGAGAAATACACATACGGGATCCTTATGACTCGTAGGGAGATAATGCTTTTATGGGACCCTCACGGCCCATAAAATTGAAAAGCCTTAGGTGATAGGGACCTAAAGCCTGTCTCCTAAGCCATCACTCCCCAATCCCCAAATGGCGAATGATGAGTCGCTCGTGGTACCATATTCTAGTGCAGCGATGCAGACGCCAACCAAATTATAAATCCCATACCCCAATGGCGAATGATGAGTCTCTCCTGGTACCATATTCCAGTGCAGCAATGCAGACGCTAACAAACTCTCGAAATTTTTCCGGCCCTACGGTCTGGATCAGACATCCTGCAAAACCGTATACAATCCACGTGAGTAAAACGATCCCAATCTCTCCCAAGTCCTCCCGAGGCAAATGATGAGTTACTCCTGGCATCATTCTAGTGCAGCAATGAAGATGCCAAACCAAAACCGAAATCCTCAAATCCACTCATGGCAAATGATGATTTGCTCCTGGTACCATATTCCAGTGTAGCGGTGCTGATGCCAAACCAAAACCAAAATTCCTAAATCTTCTCACGACAAATGATGATTCACTCCTGGTACCATATTCCAGTGTAGCGATGCTGATGTCAAACCAAATTAAATTAAACCAACAACCTCTACGGCGGAATCATGCTCCGTCCCAGAATTTGCCCCGTGTAGAAATCATGCTTTGCCGCGGGATATCTAACTTCCCTGCCGGAATTATGCTCCGCCTCGGAATCAATGTCAACCAACAAGCTCTGCGTCGGAATCATACTTCGTCTCAGAATGTGCACCCTGTGTCGAAATCATCCTTCGCCTCGGTGTATCTGCCTTCCCTGTCGGAATTAAACTTCGGCTTGGAATCAACCAACGACCTCCTCGTCGGAATTATGCTGCCCCTCGGAATCAAGTCAACCAGCAAGCTCTTCGTCGGAATTATGCTTCGTCTCAGAATGCACCCCGTGTCGAAATGATGCTTCGCCTCGGTGTACCTGCCTTCCATGTCGAAATTATGCTTCGTCTCGGAATCAAGTCAGCCAACGAGCTTTGCGCCGAAATCATGCTCCGTCTCAGAATGTACCCCGTGTCGAAATCAATGCTTCGCCTCGGAATATTTGCCTTCCTTGTTGGAATTATACTTCGCCTAGGAATCTAACTCTGCATCAAAATCATGCTTCGGTCAGAAAGTCTGCCGCTTTTCGGAATGATGCTCCAAATCCGGGAATCATGCTTCGCTCTTCGGAATGATGCTTCGAACCCTGGAATCATGCTCCGATCATCGGAATGATGCTCCGATCCCCTTGAATCATGCTCCGCTCATCGGAATGATGCACCGATTCCCTGGAATCATGCTCCACTCATCGGAATGATGCTCCGATCCCTAGAATCATGCTCCGCTCATCGGAATGTTGCTCCGACCCCTGGAATCATGCTCCGCTCATCGGAATGATGCTCTGATCCCTGGAATCATGCTCCGCTCTCCGGAATCATGCACCGAACCCTCGAATCATGCTCCGCTCATCGGAATGATGCTCCGATCCTTGGAATCATGCTCCGCTCTTCAGAATCATGCTCCGATCTTCGGAATGATGCTACGTGCTTCGGAATGATGCTCCGCGCTTCGGAATGATGCTCCCATCTTTGGAATCATGCTCCGCTCTTCGGAATCATACTCCGACCCTGGAATTATGCTCCGCAAATCGGAATGATGCTCCGACCCTGGAATGATGCTCAGAAAATCGGAATGATGCTCCGATCCTCGGGAATCATGTTCTCAGAGGGATACTCCGACCCTGGAATTATGCTCCGCAAATCGGAATGGCGCTCCGAACCGTGGGAATCATGCTCCCTGGGATGATGCTCCGCCCCTGGAATGATGTTCCACCTCGAAGTCGAGCTTCAAGATCCATCAATTTCATGCACACAACTCGTATACGTGGTGTGCATTCATTGATGGGGGAACTTTGTTGGGGTCAAAATTTGCACCCCGGTTAACCAAGTCAAATTCAAGGTCAACCCCCAAGCCAGGTAAGCCCAAGCCCAAGTCAAGCGGGCCCATACCCAAGTCGAGCCCGCGACCAGCCTCCTCCATGCCAAAATATATATCATGCAATAAATAATTTTTATGTAATTTTTGTTGGAGATTGTGCCCTCAGAGTCAATTATTGGATCACAGGCGCGTGATTGCAATGATTGAGGGAGGACATATCCCAGTAGGACAGTCTTACTCGAGATGATAGTATGCTATCTGGTTTATCTTTATCAACGTGTACTGCTTTAGGTGACCTTGCATGTCGCTATTACACGTTGATAGAGCCTCTAGGATTCTTGCTTGACTGCCGGCAGTATGATGGCGATCATATACGTGAGAGCTGGTGGTCTATAAGCACATCCTTAAAAGGTCCCTAGTCGTAGGAGTTTCGAGACAGGGCATCGATACTCCATTAGTAGACTAGTGTATACAGTCGAGACCCCGACGAGGAGCGGTGGCCGGTCTCACAAGCCACTGGTGTCAGTTGGTTCACCTAAGATATATACAGGTGCTCATTGGGTTATGAGTACACCGGACAGGACTCGCCGGGAACCTGCTAGTTGGTCTTATACCAGATGTCAGATAGCAGTTCCCTGGGGACATGTGTACAGGTTAGTTCATCGACCTGAGATCGTCATTTATCTCGTGTGAGTTCCCACTGTGCTTTGATTACTACCCTACCACGGCTCAAAGGAGTCGTGCAAATAGGTTTTAGTTGGGTACAGTCCCGAGCCACATGGAGGCAGTGAGCGGATCTGCAAGGGTTCGTCTCTCCCGGTATTGGGGGTGAGGTCGCGCTGTGTCTAGGAGAGCCATTACACAAAGCCCTCGGCCGAGGCAGGAGATTTACTGGTAGGTATTCCAGTAGTATCTCAGGGTGTTCTGGGCTACGCTCCGACACGACTTGTACCGCTTTTAGGGGTCTGACTTTTACCAACCCCCTAGGCCCGCCATGCGATGCTCATAGACGATCGGACCGGACTGTACGGATATTGTCACTGACAGGCTCAGTAGGGTGTCAGGATGAGTTCGCTCATCGACGTCCCTTTTGGTCAATAGCTGGTGGCCCGTCACGTATTGGCTAATACCTCTGACGTGCTAGTGGTTAAATCCACAGCCATAGTATTGACGAGTCTTTAGAGTCCACCACACTTTCAGTTACTCAAGCTTTCGGGCGAAACGCTGTAGAGGCCGTATGGAGATATGGCAGGGTCCGATCAGATACGTGCGGTATTGCACGGATCGGGATCGGACAGTTTTGTACTTGTGGCCGTATAGTTATATGGCAGGGTTCGATCAGATACGTGCTGCATTGCACGGATCAGGATCGAACGGATTTTACTAGCCGGCTTTGGTTTAAGCCGGTCCTAGTTTAGTACAGTGTAGATTTTGTCTCATTGCATTTATATCCTGTCGGAATACAGATGCGGGTGTGTATACACAGTATCGGGGTTTTCCTGTAATTTATTATGGGACCAGTATTCTGGAGTTGCCAGTTTGCATTCCGTTCCGGCCGGTTTTCCTTTGTTCTTTCCCGGCCGGACTTTTCCGATGGAGGGGGTTATTTGCAATTGTGCAAATAACTTTTGTGGACGGGGTTTTCTTGCAGTTATATTCATTATGATATGTTTAGCATCTTTCATCCATGATGGTGCATTAAATGAGATTTGATGTGATTAGAAGTAATAAGCATGGTTGATGTTTTCATTGCTTTATGATGTGGTCACCATTCTCTTTATCCTACACTCACCTCCCTTAGTTGATTCCTCCCACCATTTCCCACATGATATTGGCCGGCCACATTAGAGGAGAGAGGAGAATGGTTCATTTCATTTTTGTGAGTGTGTTGGAAAAATTATTCATTCATATCATTTTTCCATTGCCACAAAAATCCCCAAGTTCATATCTTGTTGATTCCTCCATCAAGGCAACTTCACCAACCCCATGAGGCAAAGTGATTCTACACTACTTCTACAGCAAATCTTGGGCGCGTCGGCCAGCCAACTTCGCGCCCGAGTTGCTTCGGTATTGAGGTGGGAGCCCGTAAAAGATGCAGACGATGTGGTGCCCTTCCGGCGAGGAGGCGACGATATGGAGTCAAGACTTTCCGCGGGAGATCGGGACGATGACGAGAAGACCGGAGGACTCGGATCACTCGGTATACTTCTCTTCCCATCTCTTGTTTGCTAGCATTAGGTTAATGGTTACGATCCGGGTTTTCATTGTCCGCGGTAGCGCCGGTTTCCAAGTAAGGAAAATTTTTGATTCCGCATTTTGGCCTCGGATAGACGGCCGGGGCGCTGCTGTGGCGCAACATGGTATCAGAGCCAGGCCATTAACCTTATCTAGCTTTGTTTGATGTGTTTTGCATTTCCGATCGACCAAAATTCCAAAATCTACATTTTTGTTCACATCAGTTTTCTGTTGAAAATTTTTGGTGTCAAATTTTTTTTCAGGTTACAGAAAAGTGATGTACTGGAAAATCTAAGGGTTCT
This sequence comes from Agapanthus africanus, assembly GCA_030015575.1. NCBI lineage: Eukaryota > Viridiplantae > Streptophyta > Magnoliopsida > Asparagales > Amaryllidaceae > Agapanthus > Agapanthus africanus. Next base: position 465,411,725 of record CM057339.1, on the reverse strand, counting down.
TCAAAAATTCGATACAGTGATTCGACAGTAGGAGCGCGGAACCGCCGCAAATACCCCCTTGTTGCCGCGGTTCCGCCGCACCTTTATGTGATCACTGTATCATATTTCTGCAGTTGCCTCCTGAATGGAATTTAGGGTTTTTGGAATGTTAATATTGGGCCCAGAATTTCCTGATCTGCTACAGTAATGCTTGGGGGGCCCCCTTGTTAAAATTTGATCGATCGGATATTTTAAACACATTATTTCACAGTATTTACATTATATCTGCGACCGTGAATGTCACTTGATCGGTAAATCCGGTCTAACTGCTATAGCCCGGTTAGACGGATTTGCGAACGTGATTTTCATGTTGATGTTCTATGTATTGCTGTGATGTTGCGGATCGGTCGTGGGGGATAGCCTGGATGCAATGCTAGTACAGTTGTGGTTGTATTATGTACATTTGATATTGCGGGGCGAGCGTCCGACATGTGGACTGCCGTCACTGCCTGTTTGTATTATTCTTTTGGGGCACGACCTGGTTGCGGTCGATGTACCCGTTGTATGTATATTTTACTTTCTGTACTAGGATTACCCCGCGGAGGGGTGCACGGATAGCCGGGTTCTAGAGGGCAAGGGGCCCGCATCTCATGGCATTGAGACGGAGGGGGCTTCACTCTAGGATTGGCGGGCTATTCGCCGCACTCGTAGGGGGTACAGATTGACCCAGGAGGGGTGCCCAAGTTACCGGATTCCATGAAGTGCTGGGTGGTCCATTCACGGAGCTGAAGGGGGCTGCCTCGCTTCAGGTTCTGGCGGGTGACTTGCCGCTCCCGTAGGGGTCTAGGATTTCATTGCACAGGCTATCCACACGACCAGGGGAACGTCGGGTTTCAGCAGCGGCTCTGTGAAACCCGGGGATCCCAGATATCTGTATTGTTCTGTGATGCTGTACATTTCTGTGATGTTGCATTCTTATCACGCTTGAGCGAATATAATATATATTAGTAGATGTTGTATATGTTTTGCATCCGTGCTAGTCCAGTCCCCGCTCTGTCGTTAGTTAAGTAACCTAACGGGTGATGACGGGACCCAGTGGCGAATGCGGATGGCATATACGTACATCAGTATATTTTCGTTCTTTGTGGTGTGATCAATTGATAGGACTGCGTTGATTCGGATCAATGCAAGATAAACAAACCTAATCTGATGTTGTTGGAACATTTTTCAAAAAGCTGTTATTGCAAGGACGTTCACTTTTGTTTTGCATCGTGGTATTCATTTGGAATATCCTGCTCCTCAGTCGACGAGGCAAGGGCCGAAATCCCTTCATCGGGAGTGACCCCTTGGACAGAAGTTTGCGTCAGGGCATTAACTTCACTATAGCCGATTACTTTTGCTTTGCATCGTGGTATTCAGTTGGAATATCCTGCACCTCATTCTACGAGGAAAGAGCCGAGATCCATTCACCGGGAGTGACCTCTTTAGCAAAGGTTTTCGTCACTATATTTTTATAAAAGGCTATGCAGTTCCTTCAACGATATCAAGTTCTTTACGTTAAAGGTTTTTCGCCAAAAACCATTCATAGCCCTCCGCCATTTCAGATTAGTATTACTTAGTATTCGTGCTGCGTATGTCGTGCTTAGCCGAGGCGTAGTGTTCGGTAGCTATGTAGTGCTTTTCTGTTGCATGGATATGAAATTGGTTAGGACAGTCGTGCGGTCATTTTGGCTCAGTCAAGGATTCGTGCGGGTGGGTCTAATGCAATCAAGATAATGACGGGTTGAACTTGACTAGGATCCTTTGATATGTTGGCTCAGTCAAGGTCACTTGGGTCCTAGGGGTAAAAATCACATCGGGAGTTTCAAAAGAACTGAAACTTGCCAGGCATGCGCATACCTTCTGGAGTGTGGTGACTTGAGTGGATTCCGTCAAGTTATCATGCGATGATCGTTGGATCCCGATTCCCACTGATGAGTTGGTTTACTCCTCGGGTGATCCCGACTAATTCTTCTTTCAGGTTTGGAGGAGAATTTGAGGTTACAGTGAAAGGTTTCCTGATTAGATAAATTGGTAACCATTCTGATCTAGATTAGAGTGCACGCTGAGTGTTTCTTTTCTCTCTCTCTTTGGCAGCGACCATTGACCCGACCCTGGACTATGACTAAGTGACCAAGTTGACCGAACTTTCATAACACTGGCTCTTGGATTGTCAGAGTTGCAGACCTCCTTGCCACTCCTACTTTTACCCTTTACTCCAGGACACCCCGCATTACTGCGAACGTCCACTTCCATTGGACAAAACCATCGTATGGTTATATACGAACTCGAAGGACATCGAGGATGGTTTCTGGTTCTGGAGAAAACGAATAGGATTATTCAGTTGTCTTTTCTTTTCACCTTCTCTCATTGCGAGTACTCCTTGGTTTAGGAGATAGTACACCTATTACGCAAATTGGATAGTCTTCTTCCAAACCTTAGGCTGGTGCCGACCGGTAGGGAATGAAGGAAACCAATTAGCATAACGATGGTGTGCAGAAGGTATTAAGTTAAGACAAAGTAAGGGATTAGTAAGAGGGCAAAGTAAATTGCGACTGCTATTCACGACCGAACCAAGTATTTATTTGCCAACCCTAAATCACCTTTGTATTTCTCCAGGACACTCCGTATCACTACGAAGATCCACAGTTTATTTGGATACTCCATCGTATGGTTATATACGAACTCGAAAGGAACTTGTTCCAGTTCGGGGATGGATTCTGGTTCAGGAGAAATAGGAATAAGGTTTATTCGGTTGTCTTTTATCTTCACCTTCTCTCGCTTTGCGAGTGCTCCTAGGATTAGGACAGTACACCCTTTATGCTTATTGGATAGTCTTCTTCCAAACCATAGGCTGGTGCCGAACGGTAGGGAAGGAAGAAAACCATTTGGCCTAAGGGGTGTGCAGAAGGTAATGACTAAAGACATATAAAGGGATTTGGAGAGGTGGCAAAGGATTATACGGTTATAGTTGTGGATCTGGATAATGGTAGAGGCATTACTAGGAATACCAGGATACCCCATCGAAACATTTCAATGTTTCAGTTTCACTGTGTGATGTTAAAAGAAAACTGATTTCCCGATTAGATACTTACTCCAGGGTATGTATTTACCAGGTATGATTCTCACATCTGTATGGTTTTACAGATGATGAGTGGGAGTAAGTCATTGGGAATAGGGTGATCATCCTCATTATATCGGGATTCGTTGTAATCGGTGATATTTGAGGAGATCATCTGGGCTGTTTGCCGGTCGGCAAATATTTGGTTTTGAATATCCGCTGTTGTGCACCAATTTCAAATTAATATATCTGTACGTCTATTTTCATAGAGTGAGATATACCTTTTGATATTATGTCGATGACATTTACCTATATCAGTGGATGGTTAGGTAAGGAGCATTAAACAGCGGTGTAATTCTTCTTAACCATAAGTACAGTTTTCAACCTACGACGCACAGTGAAAAGAGTTGTTAGACTCAGCGGACTTATACAGAGTATTGTATGTTGTCCAGTGTCCATTAGGACAGAGGGGTTGGTCCTCATACTATATTCTGTTTACTTTTAACTTCTCTAGTTCTTAGAAATGTGTTTCGTAGGAACACAGAGTCTAAGTTTTGAGGAGTTATAGGTATTTGAATAGAGTAGAGAACCAGGTGTAGCAAGTATCGGGATTCTTCAAAGTGATCGAAGATGTAGATACTTGTGTATGGTGTTCAGTTGTTAGTAATGATTAAGAGAACTTGCTTCTCTTTCAGGTTACTCATAATTGGAAGCATTCCTAAGTTGAGTTACGCTGATCGGCCTTTTTCCATTTTAGTTGACATGCACTGGAGACAGCTGCATGATTTGAATCTGGTTCCAATTAAATCAGTGCCTCTGTTTCTATATTGGATATAGAACAGTTCATATCTTGACATTGTTAAGGTACGGCGAGTTGTCCGGCTTATGCTTAAAACCAGACTCTGGATAACTCAAGGCACGTTTCTGTAATGGCTGTTTGTGGGTTGACCCAGGCTATGACGAGGGTTGATTTTCTACCATCTGGAAGATCAATAGTGATATTGTTCTTTACTCGCCACATTTTTAAAAGAAATGGATTTTTCAGAAAACAGTAGTGGGAGTATGGTAGAACTAGAAGCGATTCCAGAACCGCAAATGATTACTGAAGATTTCATAAGAACCTAAAGATTCAATCTGGCATGACATTCCATTGGCCACTCCGCAGATAAGGTGGGTAACTTCAGACACCCGAGAGGTGCTCCGGTAGCCTCAAGGACGGTGACAGGGAAGTTCTTGTTTACCCACACTTGCCTTTGCTGTTGTTCCAGGCTGCGAGACCCGGCAGGAGGATGAGTATAGCGTCGTTCTAAACTAGCTTTAGAAGTGTACGTCTATATGACTCTGCCAGAGGGTTGTCGTAGTCAGTGGGAGCAGCGGAAGCATTGGTGCACAGGTGGCTTATGTCTATTTATAGACTAAAGCAGATACAGCGGAGATAGATCATCTATTTCTGATGTGACAGTCATAGGTTTGACTTCATCAGAATAGGGGATAGATCTGTTGAGAAGGTAGTAGGGTGTGATGTCATGGTATTTGGATGACATACACAGAGTAGGAAGTGATATTCCTATACTACGATCGGTTATACTTTGGTTGTCACACAGTTGTTTCTCCACACAGGACTTGGATATTATATCAGACATTCTGGTTACTAGATCCATGGTTTTAGATCTAGATTTGGGTCGTTTCCCAATCTGGGTACCTTGACAGCATTCTATGAGTATTTAGAATGGACGACTCCTGGCACGGTAGTGCACCTGCAGTTGATGGAGTCACCCTCTCTAAAGGTGTCTTATAGACTAAAGGGGAGAGGGATACTCATGATTGGCAGATCACTTGCTTAGACAATTGAGTCAATCTTGAGATGTCAAGTACCACACCAGATGTTGTTCTTGCAGTAGATGCAATAAGTTGATATTGATCCAATCCTGGAGAAACAGTCGGAAGAAGTTTTAGAACATAAGATGTTCTAGGGATATGATAATGGCAGCCTCTTTTAGGAGACGGTTATCACTCCAGGCTTCCAAGGTGACATGGATGGCAGAGTGGCTGTCAGAGTTATAGTTTTCCTTCTGACGAGGGGCAGTATTTTGGACAGGTGGTCCAAGGCAATACTGAGGGTGGCATGGCGCAGGATACTGATTAAGTTCAGTTGACGATACAGTCTAAGAAGTTTGGATTTGGAGTTCATTTATGAGCTAGGTCCCATCAGTCATCCAGACACTCTAAGACAGGTATTGCTCATTTTGGGAGATGGCTTTCTCCGCGAACTTGAGATATAGAGAGACATAGAAAGAAACATCACAGCGGATCCACTCACTGAGGCTATTCCTCGAACGCAATAGTTTCGCAAACGAGCTTTGTGAGACTGACTAGTAGAGGAGTTGGGTGTTCGGTATCATACGGGCTGTGAGTATGCGGCATCGCAATAATTAGCCTTGAGTGCAAGTGGGAGATTGTTGGAGATAGTGCCCTCAGAGTCAATTATTGGATCACAGGCACGTGATTGCAATGATTGAGGGAGGACCTATCCCAGTAGGACAGTCTTACTCGAGATGATAGTATGCTATCTGGTTTATCTTTATCATCGTGTACTGCTTTAGGTGACCTGGCATGTCGCTATTACACGTTGATAGAGCCCCTAGGATTCTTGCTTGACTGCCGGCAGTATGATGGCGATCATATACGTGAGAGCTGGTGATCTATAAGCACATCCTTAAAAGGTCCCTAGTCGTAGGAGTTTCGAGACAGGGCATCGATACTCCATTAGTAGACTAGTGTATACAGTCGAGACCCCGACGAGGGGCGGTGGCCGGTCTCACAAGCCAATGGTGTCAGTTGGTTCACCTAAGATGTATACAGGTGCTCATTGGGTTATGAGTACACCGGACAGGACTCGCCGGGAACCTGCTAGTTGGTCTTATACCAGATGTCAGATAGCAGTTCCCTGGTGACATGTGTACAGGTTAGTTCATTGACCTGAGATCGTCATTTGTCTCGTGTGAGTTCCCACTGTGCTTTGATTACTACCCTACCACGGCTCAAAGGAGTCGTGCAAACAGGTTTTAGTTGGGTACAGTCCCGAGCCACATGGAGGCAGTGAGCGGATCTGCAGGGGTTCATCTCTCCCGGTATTGGGGGTGAGGTCGCGCTGTGTCTAGGAGAGCCATTACACAAAGCCCTCGGCCGAGGCAGGAGATTTACTGGTAGGTATTCCAGTAGTATCTCAGGGTGTTCTGGGCTACGCTCCGACACGACTTGTACCGCTTTTGGGGATCTGACTTTTACCAACCCCCTAGGCCCTCCATGCGATGCTCATAGACGAACGGACCGGACTGTACGGATATTGTCACTGACAGGCTCAGTAGGGTGTCAGGATGAGTTCGCTCATCGACGTCCCTTTTGGTCAATAGCTGGTGGCCCGTCACGTATTGGCTAATACCTCTGACGTGCTAGTGGTTAAATCCACAGCCATAGTATTGACGAGTCTTTAGAGTCCACCACACTTTCAGTTACTCAAGCTTTCGGGCGAAACGCTGTAGAGGCCGTATGGAGATATGGTAGGGTCCGATCAGATACGTGCGGTATTGCACGGATCGGGATCGGACAGTTTTGTACTTGTGGCCGTATAGTTATATGGCAGGGTTCGATTAGATACGTACGGTATTGCACGGATCAGGATCGAACGGATTTTACTAGCCGGCTTTGGTTTAAGCCGGTCCTAGTTTAGTACAGTGTAGATTTTGTCTCATTGCATTTGTATCCGGTCGGAATACAGATGCGGGTGTGTATACACAGTATCGAGGGTTTCCTGTAATTTATTATGGGACCGGTTTTCTGGAGTTGCCAGTTTGCATTCCGTTCCGGCCGGTTTTCCTTTGTTCTTTCCCGGCCGGACTTTTCCGATGGAGGGGGTTATTTGCAATTGTGCAAATAACTTTTGTGGAAGGGGTTTTCTTGCAAATATATTCATTATGATATGTTTAGCATCTTTCATCCATGATGGTGCATTAAATGAGATTTGATGTGATTAGAAGTAATAAGCATGGTTGATGTTTTCTTTGCTTTATGATGTGGTCACCATTCTCTTTATCCTACACCCACCTCCCTTAGTTGATTCCTCCCACCATTTCCCACATGATATTGGCCGGCCACATTAAAGGAGAGAGGAGAATGGTTCATTTCATTTTTGTGAGTGTGTGGGAAAAATTATTCATTCATATCATTTTTCCATTCCCACAAAAATCCCCAAGTTCATATCTTATTGATTCCTCCATCAAGGCAACTTCACCAACCCCATGAGGCAAAGTGATTCTACACTACTTCTACAGCAAATCTTGGGCGCGTCGGCCAGCCAACTTTACGCCCGAGTTGCCTCGGTATTGAGGTGGGAGCCCGTAAAAGATGCAGACGATGTGGTGCCCTTCCGGCGAGGAGGCGACGATATGGAGTCAAGACTTTCCGCGGGAGATCGGGACGATGACGAGAAGACCGGAGGACTCGGATCACTCGGTATACTTCTCTTCCCATCTCTTGTTTGTTAGCATTAGGTTAATGGTTACGATCCGGGTTTTCATTGTCCGCGGTAGCGCCGGTTTCCAAGTAAGGAAAATTTTTGATTCCGCATTTTGGCCTCGGATAGACGGCCGGGGCGCTGCTGTGGCGCAACATTTTTTATGCATGAATGTATGCAAAATGGGCATAAAGCCAAATTTTTGTTAAGCCCATGGCTTATGTGCAAAAAGAAATGGCACATGAGCCATGGGATGGCTAAAATGCCATTTTTTGAAGCCCAAAGGGTATATGTTGATATGTAAGCCTATATAAGGCAACATGATGATGAATAAAAAAACAATATACTTTTCATTCTCTCAAAAACCTAGGGTTTATGCATCTTTCCCCTTTCTGAAGGTTTCAAACCTTCTTCTTTTTTTTTGAATTAAATCAAGAGTTTTACTCTCCCTTTCCCAAAACTAAATTGTTTTTCACCACAAAACCCACACAGGGGAACTTGGAACTGTCATTAGATCTCAAAAAGAAGGGATTTTTAAATCTCACATCTCTTGATCCAGCCAACAGAGGAGGAAGAAGAAGAAACCATTTCCTCAAACAAAACATTTTTAGGAGTTTAACCCCACTCTAAACCCTATTTCTGGGACTAAAAGCCCTTTTTCCTCGCCAGCGCCCTGCGCTCCAGCGCCCAACGCTCGAGCGCAAAGCGCCCACGTTCCAACACATGGCGCGCTTGCACTCAAGCGCCCAGCACTCGAGCGCAAAACGCCCACGTGCCGACACGTGGCGCTCTTGCGCTCAAGCGCCTAACGCTCGAGCGCAGGGCGCCCACGTGCCGACACGTGGCGCTCTTGTGCTCAAGCGCTCTTGCGCTCAAGCGCCCAGCACTCGAGCGCCCAGCGCAGGGCACCCACGTGCCGACACGTCGCGCGCTTGCGCTCAAGCGCCCTGCGCTCGAGCGTAGGTCGCCCACGTGGCGCGCTTGCGCTCAAACGCCCGGCGCTCGAGCGTAAAGCACCCACGTGCCGACACGTGTCGCGCTTGCGCCTAAGCGCACAACACCTAAGCGCACAACGCTCAAGGCGCTAGTCCCACGCATCCTTTGGATGCCTTTTCCCCCTCTTTTATATATATATATATATATATATAAACATATGCATACATATGTACACACACACATACACCACGACACTGTCCCTGTTAGAAAAAAATTTCTAACGGGGCGCTGCCCCACACCCCGCAAAGGGGCTGCTAGCCCCCTTGACTCCCATCCCGCTATCCGGGTAGCAGGACCCCCGTAAAAACTCTGCGGGGCCCCCGATATATCCAAAACCCCTTTCAAAACACAACACTGCACATTGAGTTCGCATGACCAGTTTAACCCGTCAATCGAAGGTTCCCTCGCTCAAAAGGTGAGGGATAATTAACGGCAGCTTATTCCGCGGCTGCCGGAGATTCAGATCCCCACAATCATTAAACCCCGTCCTCCACTAGGTAGGGGGAATCTGTAATGCACCTGACAAACGCGCGCGTATTCCTATTTCAATAGGGTGACGAAAAACACCCTACAATACAGATATGATATTACGAGCTAGACTAGGTACACACAAACAGTTACGTAAAATCAATATCTGTCCACTTGTCAATCCTAGATGATATTCCCCTACGGATACAGTGTCCACGCTCATTCCGTTAGCAACCCTGAGAGTCATATCACCTGCCCTGATAACTCTACGGTTTCTCAAAGCCTATAAAGAATTACATATATGAGATCCTGATCCGGTATCTCTTACCCTGGAAATAGAGTTAATTGATAGACAGTTTTCAATCACAAACACACCCGAAGCAGAAGCCACAACGTGCTTCAGATCATGGATTCTGCCTTTCTTGTCCCTGCATTCCTTTTGCCAATTCACTTTCCCGTGACAATAGGAACAACCCTTCTTTCCTACTGTTAGCACCGAAACTTTTTGTAGCATTTCAGAAAATATAAAATATTATTTTTGGAATTTAATATTAAAATAATATATTTCGCAAAAACTACCCGATTTGCAAACTTGGGGTTTTCGTAAAAAGGTATAAATATATACCAATAATTGTGAAATAATTGAAAATTAAAATGATTTTATTCATTTAAAAGTATATATATCGGATTTGGCATTTTTAAAAGTTTATTATATGCAGTTTGGATAAAACCCAATTAGTGCACTACTAATCGCGATTAAGCCAAATCGGTGTTTATACAGTTTTCCATTGTTTGTGCACCGTGCCATGTCGCATTTGATCACATGTTATTTCTTATGTTGATTTGGGTTATTATGTATTTTGGTTTTAAAATTTAAAAGAAATGAAAATGAAAAGGGTAAAAGGGTAAATGGTAGAGTGAGGGTGAGAATATGAGAGGAGAGAGAGAGAGAGAGGGCAGCCTCATTCTTTCCTCCCCCATTGTTTTCTTCTTCATCTCCCTCAAACTCTAGCCCAAGATCCATCTCCAAAGCTTCATCAAAACCCTAAACCCTTTCATTAAAATTGATCTCCTCTTCACCCTCTACACTTTGGGCCCATCAATGTTAGATTTTGAGGACTTTAGAGAGCTAGGGATTTGCTTGGCTACATCCATGAGGTATAATTCATTTCCTGTAGATTAGTTTCTAGTTTCCTTGCATTCTAATGTAGTTTAGAAGCTGATTTTGTGTGGAATTGTGATCTTAGAAAATCCTACATAAGGGTTTGGGTAATTGTGAGGGGTTGATAATGTGTAGAGACTGTTAACTAGACTTGAGTGGTGTTTTTACTGACCTAAAACAGAAAATAGAACCCAAACACGAACTTAGAACTTTCCAACATTGGTAAATTTGACGATTTGTGAAGGTATTTGGAGACCTGGAGTGACCCGAGACAACCATAAAAGAAGTTCCCATGACCATGAGACGTGCAGGCAACCATGAACCACCCCCTGAAACCTGAGCCCCCACCCCCTATATCTGGCAGCAGATTTATTCTCTGTGGCCGCAAATTGTGTCAAGTTAGAGGGAAATCTGTATATTTTTTGTCGGTATCCTTGTTTTGTGATATCTAGACAAACCCTATGTGCAAAATCCCTTAGTTTGTCCTATAGTGAAATCTGGGAGTGGTTTTCCTAGGTTGTTGTTTTCGTGTTTTGCGATTCATAAACTTGGGAGTTGGTATTTGGATTTGTGTTTGGTTGTTGGGTGTTTGTACGTCAACAACAAGGGTTGTTTGATTGTTTTGCATGCGTAGGCAATAGGTTCTAACCTATGGATGCATTGTGTGCCGTATTGGTTTTCCGAAGTCGATTTAATAGAATTTATGATATGGGCTGATATTGTAGGTACCTTTGCGTAGATTCCGAGTCGATGGAGCATGGCTGCATCGACTTCGGCGAGAAAGGATCAATGTGAGTAGATCTATATCTACGAGGGAAGTCGGGTGGATGGCGTATAGCACCCCCGCATGTTTTGGTGGAAACCGATTTATAGAATACAGTTAAGGAAACCTTGACTAGAAAACTATAGGGTATGGTTAGAGAAACCATATTAGAAAGTTAAGAATAGGTTTAAGGAATTAGTAGGAGATAAGATATGCCATGACTAAAATAATAACTTAGGGTTTAGGTGACATAATACGATAGATATAGATAAGTAGTTGTTAAGAGAACCAAAAGGAGATTATCGTGGCATAACATGAAGTTGATAATATACGACCTTAGAATGATATGATGACTTGATGATATGTTGGTATACGGATGCGAGTCGATATGAGATGATTGTTACCTTACCGGTCCCACGATCCGAGATTGATTCGGACGTGACCTGAGAGATAGGTGTATATATATATATATATATATATATATATATATATATAATGTTGTGAATCTCGAATGATAAGCCGTACGAGAAGTGAGGTCTGTGCCCTCCTTGTCACATAAGTTGTTAGGATCCTAAATTGTTTTATGACGCCGCACGATGAGTTACCGTACGTGATGAGTTTATTGATGATTGATGCATACCCTTGACTTGAGGAGGCTGATTGATAGATTCACCGACTTGGTCATGTTAGATACGTATACCTTATACCTTTTAGCTGTCGTTTTACTTTATGCTACGTTCATGTTTTTCCTATTGCATTTCATATACCTGTGCTAGTACACCTGCACCATTATCGATGATGCTGATGTCACACTTACACAGATTGACCGGCTCACACACTTCATCATCGATAATTGCCATATCACTAAATAGTAGAATTGTTGCATCATTATATTACTCTTTGCATAATTTACTTTTTATAGCTGCATATATACCTTTATACGATGTTGCATTTGACCTTTGAGAAATTGGGAACCACAGGATATATTTTAAAACTTTATTCATTTTAAAGAGCAGTTTTCCCTTGATATATGCATAATAATGTTCCATGTTGCATGATTTACGGATATGCTTACATTCTGTTATATGTCGCATACATCATGCTTTACGATTTTTACACATTGAAATATACTGTTTTCATGAGATTATTGGATTTGAGAATCGTGGTTATTTCAAAGGAAAGAATGTATTGTTTTAAAAAAAACTGGTTTCTCTAGATAAGATATTTCAGTGCGTCCACCATGCATTTTCTCGGTTCTGAGATAGGCATGCGACACCCGATTCGAGGAGGAGGAGGAACCGTCTGCGGGTGCATGGTGGACCCGGTGAGATACCCCGGGGCAAGAGAGTGGCAGATGATGGCATTGAGCCTGGCAGGGGAGCACTACCCACCGGTGATATTTTTTAGACTCGGTGGTTTATCCGGAGTATACCAACCGGAGTAGAGAGATGGACATGAGGGCCGATCTGAGGATGCGGCACCTGCGATATGAGGATTTATGTGTCGATGCTGGACACGGGTTTCATGATATTTCGAGTGTCGGTGTTGTACACTCAGGTTATATGTTTTGGTGTGTCATTGATGGACACACATATTCTTGATATCCTAATATATTTACATGCATATGCTATTACGATGTTTCGAGTGGACGAGATCCATATGTATATTGACATTGATTATATTATTGGATGTATCCACCTGCATACTTGCATTTATTTATTGGTGGCACATTTTTATATACGGCCACCCTGGATATCATAGTATTACCTTTATAATATAGTTGACCTAGGAAATCGTTATTTTATACGATTTCTGCCTGTTGATGTTTTCTACTCACGAGTTGACAACTCACCTCCGTTGTGCCACAGTTATTGCAAGTTGACCGCATGGATTCGGTAGCGGCATAGTTAGCGCAAAGCCTGTTTTTGGGAGAATTGCCTTGGTAGGTGGGACACTTGTAACGTGCCCACACTTGTATTTATATTCCATATTATATCTAGTCAACTCCATCAATCAAAACTAGTATTTGTATATATAGTAAGCTTAGTGAGACTTGTAGTTGCGAGATAGAGCGATGGGTTTTATATTGGCTTTTTGGGTTGATATCTTGCTTTATTTATTACCTTTTGTGTTGGTCTTCGCCGACTGGGCGTCGTATACTTATTTTATTACTTGCATGGTTGTGATCCGCCGTTTTGCGAAGAGCTAGCTCCCGCTTGGGGATACCTTTAATATTATCTTATATTTGTGGTTTTGGATCAAAATATACAAAGGTCGTGCTGCCCAAATTTTTAAAAGACGAACATATTTTACAACAAGTGGGGTAAACTTGCATTTTTCAGATTCCATTTTCTATACATTTAAGAAAATACTTTTCTTCATTATACCTTATTTTAAAACTGCACCTCTTTTATTTCTTTAAAAGGTTCTGATTTCTGGGTTTCAGCTTACTTGGATTATGTTACGTCTTTAGACGTTGCGAGATTTAAGTGCTGGTCACGAGCTAATATTTCGGGTCGTGACAAAGTTGGTATCAGAGCGCTAGGTTTAACCTTTGTTCGAATTTAGGTTTGACTATATGGAGTCTGGGGCGTAAATATTTCGGATCCTAGGCTTGACCTTACGGAACTTAGACTTGGACAGGGGGGTATTAGACACGAACTTTCATTACATAGGCTGACCCTGATTGATAGAGTAGGTAGCTTGAGTTGAGTAATGTACCATACGTATATTCCGCGGCATATTTGCGATACGATACTCCACTTAAGAAACCTTAGGATGTACATATATTGATATATTTGATTCTATTGCTTCCATGATCATACTTTTATTGATTCCATTCCTCCTAATGATCATGTATCCATTTTGGGATATGTTGATTCCTTTCATTCCATTGATATGGTTTCATCGATACATGCTTGAGGTTCCTATCATCATGGTTGAGCGCAGATTGAGCTGCTGCTAGTGATGCGGTCAGGGCGAGCTCGTCATGGACGGGGACTGACCATCGTGTTTTTTGGTGACACGAGAACATCTCTATTTTGTATTGGTGTTGTGACTTCTCATTTTAAGCGAGTGCTCGGCGTTGCACCGTATGATCGGGACGTTGATAGAGGCTACCAATTGTGAGAGGACTGTTGATGTATAGCATACCTCAGAGATTTTGATGTCGTCTACCGTACAGACAGATGACCCGGCAGTTACTGAGATCGATGTGATGCCGCTTCTAGAGCTTACGAGCTGAGATCGCTGGAGCTTTCAGGTAGAGATACGACAGAAGATAGCTAGTCTATCTTGAGTTGAGAGACGAAGGGTATTCACATGTTGTCTTGGCGAAGTTATAAGTTCGAGCGAATGTTAGAAACCCATTTTTCCAAGTTTAAAGTATTCGGAGGAACATGAAAATAATTCTTTGGACCTTCTAGAAGAATGAAACCCTAACTCGACATGATAACCATGGAACCGCTTTTGAACCTTAGGGTTTGCGGCAGTTTAGCGGTGTCATCAGTGAGGCTTGGGTTTGCCCTTCTACGGTTGGTCCATAGGTGTGGTGGCATGTACCGGATATCATTAAACTGTACTCAAGACTTGAGCTTTCGGGGGATTATGGGACTTTGGCAAATCGAACGAAAATTTTAACGTCGTCTGGATATCATGTGATAGGAGACCAGTAAATGGACCAGCTTCAGATAGAGGACCTCACTCAGATGCGTTATGAGTTGATCGAGAACGGCCGAGTATTGAGTATTCCTCCGATGGTATGGACGAGTTCCCGATGATGTGTTCGTCTAGAAATCTTCTATAGAGTGATGAAGATACCGAGTTCGTGATTTCAAGTCCGTGTGAGAGAATCCGGATTGACTGTACCCGAGACAATTGCAGTACACGGATAGCATGACGTGACGTCGAAGCAAACGATAATAAAGAAGAGCTGAACAAGCGGTTCGTGCGAGATGTCAACGAGCTGTTGCTACTCCCCGTTAAGATTACAGATTTGATATGTATACAGAGGCATGAGATACGACCAGTTCCCGAGGAAAAGCTGTGCTGAGAACGCAAATGTCCAGAAAGCGAGAAGAAGAGTATGCAAGAGTACCAGCCTCCGTATAGTTTGACATAGGCAAGATCGGAATAGACCCTCAGCAGATTCCTTCCAGGACACTGCTGCAATAAGATTTGCACCCAGGATCATATGTATGATGTGTATTCTGAGGACCAGAGGAAAACGCCAGTGACGTGCTGCTTTACGAGTGGTCATACTAATTAGCCAAGACACGACCAGAGAAGTGCCAGGAAGGAATCATTTCCGTTAGCACACCGGACGGACCGATGAGCCGATAGATTGCGAGATTGGTAATCCACAGAGAAATGGGGACCTAGAGACAGAGGACGCCAGACCGTGAGCAGGAGGCAAGCGGATGTACTTGCTCTGCCAGTTTTGGGTGCACCAATATTTTTTCAACATTGTAGGAGGTATACCTCCATGTCTTTTGCTGCGATTTGCGTTGTGATCCAAGTATCACGCTTATATCTCTTGGATTTGAGTTTTAATGATTGAGTTTTATGATATTGATTTCGTGCACCCTTGCTGCACCTACCGGGTATTTATATTTTTGTGTATAGTTATCGCACTTGATATTTATTTTGTGCCTTGGCTGCACATGCTTATGATTTCCTGGATTTTATACAGTTAATTTGATTTTGTCCGTGTGGTACGCACTCGATTTGATCTTGCACTCGGTATAGCTTATATGTGCTTGCAGTACATTGATATGTGTTTTGTGCACGCAGTTGCACACATTTATGATTTTATACACCTTGGTACACTCGGTGTTGCTTTTTATGCACTTGAGTTATTGATTGGTATTTTGTGCATTTGATGCACCAGATTTGTATTTTTGTGCATTTGTTACACCAGACTTATATTCTTCGTACATGCTATTGCACTAGATGCTTTTTACGGACTTGAAGGATGCACCTGATTTGGATTTTCACGCATGATATGGGATGTGATTTTGTGCACACCGGATGCACTCGATTGAGATTTTCTTGCGTAATAGATGCACCAGATGTTGTTGTCATGCACACCCGTTGCACGTGACAGATGTTTTCGTGCACACAGTTGCACTCAGTTTTGCTTTGTGCATAATGTGGCACCTGTGTTTGGATTTGATTTTCGTGCGCACCAGACGCATGTGATTGTTAGATACGCCTTTTGAGGCTGATTTTGCTTTTGATCATCTTTTTCTCATGTTGGGCACTATATTGTGTAGTAGCCAAATAAGACTGATCTGAGGACAGTACCTGAGTATTTTGCACGCATTAAAAAGTTTAACCAGAGATTTTCAAAAAATAGCTATAGTCTCACTATTTCCAACGTGTCCGCGAGTGGCACGAACGTTTATAAAGGAAAACCTTTTGGGATATTTCAAGACGGCGGAACGTATAATTCGAGGAAAAACATATATAAGTATATTTACTACTTTACGATGAGCGTCCGCCCTTTGTGCCGTGAGTTACGCATCACACGGCAATTCAGGAAAGACTTTGCATGTGTTTTATTCAATTTTGAGATTTTTCCAAGGATGCGTACTATATATGTATTATACTATTTGACTAAGGTATATTGGATTTTAGAAATGGATTTCGAGATATGTATCTCCACCGTAACTCCGATGATATGCGTGCAAATCCGATGATATGCATGCAAATCCGATGATTGCGTGATGCTTGAAGAATTTTTATTTTTGATTTTTATATCTGTTTTCAGTCGCACGCGATGCGCCGCGGCTTTTCTATATCTTCCATGATTTTGGAGCCCCGTCGATTTGAATTAATTATTGAAATGTTTTAGTATTTGGGGGTTTAAATTTAAATTCGGGGACCGAATTTCTTTAAAGGGTGAAGATTGTAACATTTCAGAAAATATAAAATATTATTTTTAGAATTTAATATTAAAATAATATATTTCATAAAAACTAACCGATTTGCGAAATTGGTGTTTTCGTAAAAAGGTATAAATATATACCAATAATTGTGAAATAATTGGAAATTAAAATGATATTATTCAATTAAAAGTATATTTATCGGATTTGGCATTTTTAAAAGTTTATTATAAACAGTTTGGAAAAAACCCGATTAGTGCACTGCTAATCGCGATTATGCCAAATCCGTGTTTATACAGTTTTCCATAGTTAGTTCACCGTGTCATGTCGCATTTGATTACATGTTATTTCTTATGTTATTTTGGGGTATTATGTGTTTTTGTTTTAGAATTTAAAAGAAAAGAAAATGAAAAGGGTAAAAGGGTAAATGGTAGAGTGAGGGTGAGAATATGAGAGGATAGATAGAGGGGGCAGCCACATTCTTTCCTCCCCCATTATTTTCTTCACCATCTCCCTCAACCTCATCCCCCCCATCTCTACATCAAGATCCATCTCCAAAACTTCATCAAAACCCTAAACCCCTTTCATTAAAGTTGATCCTCTCTTCATCCTCTACACATTGGGCCCATCAATGTTGGATTTTGAGGACTTTGGAGAGCTAGGGTTTTGCTTGGCTACATCCATGAGATATAATTCATTTCTTTTAGATTAGTTTCTAGTTTCCTTGCATTCTAATGTAGTTTAGAGGTTGATTTTGTGTGGAATTGTGATCATAGAAAATCCTTGAGAAGGGTTTGGGTAATTGTGAGGGGTTGATAATGTGTAGAGGCTGTTAACTAGACTTGAGTGGTGTTTTTACTGACCTTGAACAGAAAATAGAACCCAAACACGAACTTAGAACTTTCCGACATTGGTAAATTTGACGATTTGTGAAGGTATTTGGAGACCTGGAGTGACTCGAGACAACCATAAAAGAAGTTCCCATGACCATGAGACGTGCAGGCTACCATGAACCACCCCCTGAAACCTTAACCCCTACCCCCTATATCTGGCTGCATATTTATTCTCCGAGGCTGAAAATTGTGGGCACATTAGAGGGAAATCTGTATATTTTTGGTCGGTAGCCTTGTTTTGTGATATCTAGACAAACCCTATGTGCAAAATCCCTTAGTTTGTCCTATAGTGAAATTTGGGAGTGGTTTTCCTAGGTTGTTGTGTTCGTATTTTGCGATTTTTAAACTTGGGATTTGATATTTGGATTTGTGTTTGGTTGTAGGGCGTTTGTACGTCAACAACAAGGGTTGTTTGATTATTTTGCATGCGTAGGCTATAGGTTCTAACCTATGGACGCACCGTGTGCCGTATTGGTTTTCTGAACTCGATTTAATAGAATTTGTGATATGTGTTGATATTGTAGGTACCTTCACATGGATTCCGAGACGATGGAGCATGGCGTCATCGACTTCGGCGAGCAAGGATCAAGGTGAGTAGATCTATATCTACGGGGGAAGTTAGGTGGATGGCGTATAGCACCCCCGTATGTTTTGATGGAAACCGATTTATAGAATACGGTTAAGAAAACCTAGACTAGAAAACTATATGGTATGGTTAGAGAAACCATATTAGAAAGATAGGAATAGGGTTAAGGAATTAATTGGAGATAAAATATACCACGACGAAAATAATAACTTACGGTTTAGGTGGCATGATACGATAGATATAGATAAGTAGTTGTTAAGAGAACCAATAGGAGATTATCGTGGCATAACATGAAGCTGATAATATACGACCTTAGATTGATAAGATGAATTAATGATATGTTGGTATACGGATGCGAGTCGATATGAGATGATTGTTACCTTACCGGTCCCACGATTCGAGATTGATACAGACGTGACCTGAAAGATTGGTAGATATATATATATGGATAATGTTGTGAATCTCGAATGATAAGCCCTACGAGACGTGATGTCCGTACCCTCCTTATCACATAGGTTGTTAGGATCCTAAATTGTTTTATGACGCCTTACGATGAGTTACCGTACGTGATGAGTTTATTGATGATTGATCCATACCCTTGACTTGAGGAGGCCGATTGATAGATTCACCCACTCGGTCATGTTAGATACGTATACCTTATACCTTTTAGCTGCCGTTTTACTTTATGCTACGTTCATGTTTTTACTATTGCATTTCATATACCTGTGCTAGTACACCTGCACCATTATCGATGGTGCGTATGTCACACTTACACTGATTGGCCTGCTCACACACTTCATCATCGATAATTGCCACGTCACTACACAGTAGAATTGCTGTATCATGATATTACTCTTTGCATAATTTACTTGTTATAGTTGCATATACACCTTTATACGATGTTGCATTTGACCTTGGAGAAATTGGGAACCGCAGGATATATTTTAAAACTTTATTCATTTTAAAGAGCGGTTTTTCCTTCATATATGCATATTAGTGTTCCATATTGCATGATTTACGGATATGCTTACATTCTGTTATATGCCGCATACATCATGCTTTATGATTTTTGCGCATTGAAATATGCTGTTTTCATGAGATTATTGTATTTGGGAACCGTGGTTATTTCAACGGAAAGTATGTATTGTTTTAAAAAAAACCTGGTTTCTCTCGATAAGATATTTCAGTACGTCCACCATGCATTTTCTTGGTTCTAGATTGGCATGTGACACCCGATTCGAGGAGGAGGAGGAACCGTCTGCGGGTGCATGGTGGACCCGATGAGGTACCCCGGGGCAAGATGGTCGCAGATGATGGCATTGAGCCTGACAGGGGAGCACTAACTACGGGTGATAGTATTTGGAATCGGCGGTTTATCCGGAGGATACCGACCAGAGTAGAGAGATGGACATGAGGGCCGCGCCTGTGATATGATGATTTACATGTCAATGCTGGACATGGGTTTCATGATATTTCGAGTGTCGGTGTTGGACACTCAGGTTATATGTTTTGGTATGTTATTGATGGACACACACATTCTTGATATCCTCATATATTTACATGCATATGCTATTACGATGTTTCGAGTGGATGAGATCCACATGTCTATTGAAATTGATTATATTATTGGATGATATCCACCTACATACTTGCATTTATTTATTGATGGAACATTTTTACATACGGTCACCCTAGATATCATAGTATTACCTTTATGATATAGTTGACCTAGGAAATCGTTATTTTATTCGATTTCTATCTGTTGATGTTTTCTACTCACGAGTTGGCAACTCATCCCCGTTGTGCCACAGTTATTGCAGGTTGACCGCGTGGATTCGGTCGCGGCATAGTTGGCGCACGGCTTGTTTTTGGGAGAATAGCCTTGGTAGGTTGTACACTTGTATCGTGCCCACTCTCGTATTTATATTCCATATTGTATCTAGTCAACTCCATCAATCAAAACTAGTATTTATATATATAGTAAGCTTAGTGAGACTTGTAGTTGTGAGATTGAGCGAGGTGTTTTATATTCGATTTTTGGGTTGATATCTTGCTTTATTTATTATCTTTTGTGTTGATCTTCGCCGATTGGGCGTCGTATACTTGTTTTATTACTTGTGTGGTTGTGATCCACCGTTTGGCGAAAAGCTAGCTCCCGCTTGGGGATGCCTTTTATATTATCTTATATTTGTGGTTTTGGATCAAAATATACAATGAAGGTGCTGCCCAAATTTTTAAAAGACGAACATGTTTTACAAAACTTGCATTTTTCATGTTCCCTTTTCTAAGCATTTAAGAAAACACTTTTCTTCATTATACCTTATTTCAAAACTGCACCTCTTTTATTTCTTTAAAAGGTTTAGATTTCTGGGTTTCAGCTTACTTGGATTACGTTACATCTTTAGACATTGCATGATTTAACTGCTGGTCACGAGATAATATATCAGGTCGTGACAATTTTGCCTTGCCCTTTCCTTCTACCTTACTGACATCGCCCATCGGCTTAGTAGAGGTCTTCTTCTTCTCACCCTTGGCTTCTGCCTTGGATCCAGAAGAGGAAGATTCCCCAATAAGCAGAGCGGATGTCTCCCTGGTTTCCTTCAGGATACCCTCAACTGGAAGTACAACTTTCTTCCCCTAGGTGTAAGTAGAAGGTAGGGGTCGTAGAATTAAGTCAGCATATGACTCGTTCTCTAACGTATCTCCAGATCCGTAAGCTGTTTAATACAGCTGATTATTGTAGAGATGTGGTCCCCTACAGATGACCCGACATCCAACCTCGCTTGAAGCAATTCGTTCAAGGTCTCATATCTTGTGATATGAGATTGCTCTTCATATAAATCTTTTTTATGGATGATGATGGAAGCAAAGTCCATCTTTTCGTGCTGCCTCTGGTTTTCACCATTCATTGTGGCCAATATGAGGCACTTGGCATTCGCATAGTCTTTTTTCCTTGTCTTACGGATATCAACATCCGCGATGGTGGAAACTGGACCTGGGATGGCGGGGCGATGGTAGTAAGGAGGTGACCCAGTTTGTCATAGGTAATGGACATCTGAACAAAACATTGCCAATCAATCTAGTCTGGTTTAGTCAATTAATTTTCTAGCTGTAACCTAAGTCCGGTCATATGGTTTCTGCGTTTAGGAGAGAGAGGAGAAACACTCAGCATGATGCTCTTGCATGTTTAGATTGGTTTTTAGTTTATCTAAACAGAATGGCTCCCACTGTTTCTCAAATCCTTCCTCAAACCATAAAAGAAGAATTAGTCAGGAATAATCTCACCCTACAATACTTGCTTAACCTTTCAGCCAGGCTGGTGTTGGTACTTCGAGGGAGGTTTTCCAACACTTTTGCGAAGTTCCTTAATTACATAACCTCTTTTCCCTGGAGGCATAGCCCCGCTAATACCATTCTAGTCACCTACTTGGTTTATAGCATTGATCGTTTATTGAAAAATCTCCTGAGAAGTAGCATATACTCACAGTAGGATCGAGATCCAAATATCATAGTGTGATAATCCTGAAGGAATCCTACCAACATTATCACACTCCAAAGGTAAGCAACACTAGAAAGTTCCAGTTTCATT
The DNA here is from genome assembly GCA_030015575.1 of Agapanthus africanus. Taxonomy (NCBI): domain Eukaryota; kingdom Viridiplantae; phylum Streptophyta; class Magnoliopsida; order Asparagales; family Amaryllidaceae; genus Agapanthus; species Agapanthus africanus. The sequence continues at coordinate 465,389,791 of CM057339.1, read as the reverse complement.
AGAAACTCCTGATGTGGATTTTTGCCCCATGCTCTTATGACCTTGACGAAGGCCAACATATCATAAGTCACATGTTAAGTTCTACCCGTCTTTGTCCAGGTTAATTTGAACCCACCTGGACATACACTTGACGAAGACCAAAATAGTAGTACAACTGTCCCAAACCAACGCATCTATATATGCAACAGATGAATATCCAGCAGCTACCAATCACTATGCCTTGGCGAAGATCAAAACACATAACTTGAATACTACTGAATATTCAACTAAAATGGCGAAGGGCTACGGCCGGTTTTGGCGAAACTGTGAACGTAGTGAACTTGATTTAACCGAAAGAACCTGATAGCTTTTAAAGGAGTGGTTTAAGCTCCGCATTTTAAAAGTTGTTGTTTTGAAAAAACCGAGTGGTTTTAAAAGTGTTTCAATGATTTAGCTTTGGTTTGTTTGCTTTCCATTAATCTAATGCAGTCCCATCATTTACACCTATCATTACAGAGAGAAATGAAAATAACACGTACATCCGCATTCGCCACTGGCCCCTTCTAACACCGTTAGGTTACTTAACTAACGCCAGAGCAAGGGTTGGACTAGCGCGGATGCAAAATATAAGCAACGTCTGCTATATAGCATATATATAAGAATCATCCATCTCACGAAATAATAGGCATTCCAGATCATAAATGAATATATTGGATACAGTAGGAATTCCGTGTTTCGTTTAAGCCTGTAACGAAAGACGGATTCCACAGTCGTGATGAATAGTCAAACCCCACCCCAGACCCCTACCGGTGCGGCAAATTACCCGCCAAATTCCCGAAGTGAAGCAACCTCCCTCAAAAAAATGAGTAGGCCACTCGGCACTTCAAAGAACCCGGTAGTTTGTGCATCCTACCTTGGGTCTATCCTAGGAGCAAAAAATAGTAAAAGAAATAATTCAACGAGGGCAACAACCTCAACCCGGATGTGCCCCGCAAAATAATATTACATCACATTACAATTTGCATCGAATGAAAGAAACTCACTTCTCATTCCCAGCTATTCATCATCGACGATCCAATAAAGTTCATATACACAAACCAACAGATATGTGCAACCACAAACTAACCGACGTATAGCAATTAGCTAAAATTTAAAAACACCTATAATAACACAGAAGATCCAGTTAGCCAAGAACATTTAGAATTTCAATCGAAACATATTTTCCTTATCTACCCAAGTGCAAACCAGCACAAAAAAAATACTAGGTAGAAACCATATATTCTAAAAAACAATACACCCAAAATAAGAAATAACAGAGGAAAAATGACCTGAATCGGCATCGACTCGGCCGCGGATCCGCGTCTAAACTTACCATTCCGCCGCGCTTCCGTGTCCGTCTTGGCGATTCAGTGGCTCATTTTTCTTCTGTCTTTTTAGAATACACTGTAATTAATTTTCATCTCTGAAATAATTTTTTTGGCACTTTAAAATCGACAGAAAGTTAGGGTATTGGTGTTTCGTTTTCGAGTTTTTCCGATGATCGAAATTCTAACACTTGATAATAAGCTAGTAAAGCTTTAGTAGGCTCTGATACCACTGTAAGTCGATGTTACGCACCCCACGGGTTCGCGGGGAGGCTGAATATGTAAAAAACGATTTTTATGGATTTTGTTACACCGACTCGAACTCCAGGATCGATACAAAACCCTAACTAGCAAACTACTATGAGGTAAATTACATCGATAGAATGTTCTAACTCATGATTTTAAGTCCTTCGGGTTTTCTTGTCACTGTCCTCCTCCTCGTCACAAGCTCCAAGGATCGTAACAAATCGACACTTCCTCATCGGCCTCCTCAAGTCAAAGACGATCCACCCGAGAGTCTATAGTCCGGGCTCCAACCTCAAATTCGAAGAAACTAGGGCACCTAGTTCGTTACACTAGATGACCTAGATGATGTAGAGAGTATAAATGGATTGGTATGTCTCTTATTGCCTTAGGTTTCTCAACACATGAGACATGAAAGGCTGGAGGTAGAAAAAGATCAACTTGAGGGAAAAGCTTGTGAAGTGTTTGCATAACAAAGAGAATGAACTCTCTTGAATAAAACTGGACCATCCTCTATTTTCTATAGAATAAAACCTCATGAATAATCAAGTATGGTTCATATTTCAACTTAGAGAGTCATGGCTTGAAAACCCTCCATGTGTCACTAAGAGCCATGCTCCAAATTATGCAAAAATCCACCTCATTTCCTCTACCTCTTAATGCATTAAACATTTAACCAAAAATGTTTAATACATAATATGAGGTGTCTTCTTCTAGAAGTATATTTGAACAAATTACAAAAATGTCCATCATCCGTATATACATACCTATATCCGTATTCCGAAAAATATGAATACAAAAGAGACGAAAATAATCCATCAGTATAATTCTAGGATCCGGCTTAAATCAAAGCCCACTAGTATTATCTATCCGAATCATCATCCGTTCACAAGTACACGTACGTGATCGAACCCTGTCGTAAAAACCATACGACCTCTACATCTTTTGCTCGATGCAGGGAAACCCTCTGTGTGGGACTCTAAAGACTCGACACTACACTGGCAGTGGGTTTAACCACAAGCCGTAAGCGGTATTAGCTGCATGTAATGGCCACCCAGGAATCTATCGATAAGAAGGCCGATGAGAAAAACTTATCCGAACTCTTACTGAGCCTGTTTGTGACAATCTTCGACAGTTCGGTCTGTTCGTCTAAGAGTTTTGCATATCGGGCCTAGGAAGCGGTAATCGTCAGACCCCTAAAAGCGCAATAAGTCGTGTCGGAAATGTTGGAGATAGTGCCCTCAGAGTCAATTATTGGATCGTAGGCACGTGATTGCAATGATTGAGGGAGGACCTACCCTAGTAGGACAGTCTTACTCAAGATGATAGTATGCTATCTGGTTTACCTTTATCATCGTGTACTGCTTTAGGTGACCTTACGAGTCGCTATTGAACGTTGATAGAGCCCCTAGGATTCTTGCTTGACTACCAGCAGTATGAGGGCAATCATATAAGTGAGAGCTGGAGTCTATAAGCACATCCTTAAAAGGTCCCTAGTCGAGGGAGTTTCGAGACAGGGCATCGATTCTCCAGAGTAGACTAGTGTATACAGTCGAGACCCCAACGAGGGGCGGTGGCCGGTCTCACAAGCCACTGGTGTCAGTTGGTTCACCTAAGATGTATACAGGTGCTCATTGGGTTATGAGTACACCGGACAGGACTCGCCGGGAACCTGCTAGTTGGGATTATACCAGACGTCAGATAGCAGTTCCCTGGTGACATGTGTACAGGTTAGTTCATAGACCTGAGATCGTCATTTGTCTCGTGTGAGTTCCCACTGTGCTTTGATTACTACCCTACCATGGCTCAAAGGAGTCGTGCAAACAGGTTTTAGTTGGGTAAAGTCCCGAGCCACATGGAGGCAGTGAGCGGATCTGCAGGGGTTCGTCTCTCCCGGTATTGGGGGTGAGGTCGCGCTGTGTCTAGGAGAGCCAGAACATGAAAAGTCCTTGGCCAAGGCAGGAGATTTTCTGGTAGGTATTCCAGTAGTATCTCAGGGTGTTCTGGGCTACACTCCAACACGACTTGTACCGCTTTTGGGGGTCTGACTTTCACCAACCACTAGGCCCGCCATGCGATGCTCATAGACGAACGGACCGGACTGTATGGATATTGTCACTGACAGGCTCAGTAGGGTGTCAGGATGAGTTCGCTCATCGATGTCCCTTTTAGTCAGTATCTGGTAGCCCGTTACGTATTGGCTTATACCTTTGACGTGCTAGTGGTTAAATCCACAGCCATAGTATTGACGAGTCTTTAGAGTCCACCACACTCAGTTACTCAGGTTTCGGGCGAAACGCTGTAGAGGCCGTATGGAAATATGGCAGGGTTCGATCAGATACGTACGGTATTGCACGGATCGTGATCGGACGATTTTTACTAGCCGGCTTTGGCTTAAGCCGGATCCTAGTATTAGTCGGTGTAGTTTTGTCTCATTGCATTTGTGTTCAGTGGGAATACAAATGCGGGCATGTATTTGCAGTAGTGGGGTTTTCCTGTAATTTTATTACGGGATCAGTTTTCTGAAGTTGCCAGTTTGCATTCCGTTCCGGCCGGTTTTCCTTTGTTCCTTCACGGCCGGACTTTCGATGGAGGGGGTTATTTGCAGTTTGCAAATAACTCTTTTGTGGAGGGCTTTTTTGCATTTGTGCCTTTATCATGATGAGATTCCATTATGGTCTTTTCCTTGGCTTTTCTAGTGATGGTTTGGTGAAAGGATTGAGATGAGAAATGAGAGTGACATTTTTCCTTGCTTTATCTTTTCTTTTCTCCATGGATTTTTCATTCCTTTTTTCCTCCACCATGGAGAGAGGGGCCGGCCACTATTCTTGAGGGAGAGAGAGAGTTTTCACTTTGGATGGGGAAAGAAATTCATATCATTTTCATGCTTGAAAATTATATACACCATCATTCTTCCAAAGTTCTTCTCACCCTCCATATCCATGGCAACTAAACCCCAAAGAGACACAGTTTCTACACTAGTCTACAGCAAACCTTGGACGCGTCGGCTAGCCAACTTCGTGCCCGAGTTGCCTCGGTCAAGAGGTGGGAGCCCGTAAAAGCTTCCGGCTACGTGGTGCCCATTCCGACGAGGAGGTGATGGACGGGTTTTCCGCGGGAGATCGGAGTGGAGACGAAGACTGAAGGACACGGATCGCTTGGTATAACTTCTCTAGTCTTTTCTTGTTTGATAGTTGCTAGGTTAATGGCCCGATCCGGGTGAAAAGTGCGCGGTGGTGCCGGTTCAATAGTTTTTGAAAGTTTTCGTTTCCGCGTTTCCGGCGTCGGATCGACGGCCGGGGCGCCGCCGCGGACTTACATTGGTATCAGAGCCACGCAATTAACCATGCCTAGCTTGCTCTAGTATGTTTAGTACTCGATCGAACAAAATTCCCTAAAAACCGTATTTTGTATGCACATGTGTTTTCTGTCGAAATTTTTTCTGCTCCAAAAATTTTTCAGGTTATCTCAGAATACTGTGCATGGATATAGAAGCAATCTGTGAAAATTTGGTGGCGCGATCTCTCCAAACCGCCGCGGTGTTAGTTATATGTATGCCCTAGAGGCCATTACTGTACATTGGATGTATATTGTAGTGGATGCTGGGACATATAGAGGGAGGACTTTCTTGCTCGACATGATAGTATGCTATCTGGTTACTCTTTACCTTAACGTGTATACTGATTGTCTCTCTGTTACATGTTGGTAAAGCCCTTAGGATGTGTACTTGACTACCTGGACTGTGATGCGGATCATACTAGTGGGGACATGGTAGTCCATAAGTACATCCTTCAAAGTCCCTAGTCGTGGGTGTATCGAGACGGGACATCGATATACCAGAGTAGACTAGCGTATACCTTCTCGACCCATACAGATGGGCGATGGATAATCCCATATCCATTGGTGTTTGACATCAGAGATGATATACGGGTGCTCAGTGGAAACTGGGTACACTGGACGGACTCGCCGAGAACTCCCAGATGGTATTATACCTTATGTCAGATGGCAGTTCTCTGGTGACACTGGTACAGAGTAGTCTGTTGACCCGAGATCGTCATAGAGTCTTATGTGCTTCCCACTGTGCTTTGATTTCTACCTTACCACGTCCAAGAGGGCGTGCAAAACGGTGGTTTTTGGGTACAGTCCCGAATCACATGGAGGCAATGAGCGATAGGAGGGGATTCGTCTCTCCCGGTATAGGGAGTTGATGTTGCGCTGTGTTCGATTGGCTATAACCGGAAATCCCTGGCCAGGGTTGCTGAGATATACTGGTAAGTGTTACCAGTAGTTTCTCAAACTGTTATAGACCTCATATCGACACGACTTATCGAGCTATTGGGGTCTAACGTTTACCACCCCTAGGTGAGATATGCGACATATCAGACGACGAGATCGGACTGTACGGTAAGTGTTACTGGTTGGATTCACAGGAGTGTGAGCGGGCTTGCTCATCGATCTTCTGATCGCTCAATACCCGGGTGGCCGTTACGTTTAGCAGACCGCTTGCGGCTTGTGGATGTTTGATATGATCATCATCTGCTGCCGGCGTATTGACGAGTCTTTAGAGTCCTACACAGAGGTTTCCTGGCTCAAGCGAAACGAAATAGGAGCGCATATGAGATATGTGCGGGACCGAGAATAATGCGTGTATGTGATACCGTATTTCATTCTCGCGATGAATGTGTCAAAAGGTTGTATGCGATATAACCTAGTTATCGAATCAAGGAATGATTCGATAAGCCGATACATTGGATACTAGTCGGTTATATGCGATATGACCGGATCGTTAAATCAAGTGTTGATTTAATGATTTAATGCATAATTATATATTTGATATATTACTTTGCATTAACTAGTATTGGTTCACTTTAAATGGATTTTCTCACTTGAATTGTGCAAGTTGTATATGTGATATACTTTTGTGCATATGATAGTATCATGTTTGATGATACATGCTTTTTTTTGGTTAAGTGTAAAGAATTAAACCATGGTTAAGTTGATGATTAGGGTTTTGCTTATTCATTCATTCATTTATTTATTCTTTTTGGAAATTAAAAAGGATAAATAGATATGGTGGCTTTCTTTGTATCTTTCATGAAGCTTCATGAAGTGTTGAAAGTTTGACCACTTTTGTCTCATGCTTAACCCTAACCATTCCACTTAACCATGATTCATTCTCTACACTTAACCATGGTTTGTATATGATAAGTATTCATTTTCTTTTGTATTTTAAATAACTTATCATATTCATCTTCTTCTTCTTCTTCTTCATCTTTACAAAGGAGAAAAGCTTGCACCATCAATGGTGATTTGATAAAAAGAGTGAGAAATCCAATTCTAAAGTGAACCCGCTTCCTATTTCTTCATCCTCTACCTCTTGCCAAGTAGTATAGGGTGTTTTATTCACAAGTTTCTTGACTTGGTGAAGTTGGAGCTTGATCTAGTGATGCCTCGACGTAGATCATCTTCGGCATCGTAGTCGGCGACCTAGCCCGGTCTTTTCTCCGATGAAACCACCGTGAGAGTCTTGGATGCCGATATGGACAGCGAGGGGACTTCATCACGGAGCTATGGAGGTGGAGGACCGGATCTACAAAGGTTGTATTTCCGTTCACTTAGTTAAATTGGTAACTAGTTGCTAGTTTCGCCTAAAATTCTAGTTAACGATCTAGTCTAGGGTTTCTCGGCACCGTAAAATTTGAAATTGGCATGGTTGATGCCTTGTGAGACCTCTTGAGTGTGCCTAGAACCCTACAGTGGTATCAGAGCCTAGCTAGAGCCTTAGGCGATGCACGGACGATGTTAGAAACCCGATCGAACCGAAACCCTAATCTCAAAATTGCTCTCTGTACATTTTTGAAATTTGTGGATTTTTGAGAATTAAAAATATGCAGAAAAATCAGCAGGAATATCTAAGAGTTACTATGAAGTTTGATACCCTAATTCCATCAAACCGTCGCGGTTCCGCGGCACGAGCATGGCTCGTGCGGCGGTTCCGCGGACGTTTTGTCTTATCTTCCATTAAATTTAGCACAGTAACTCCTATTTTGTAGTGCTGGTTTTCCTGGGAATTTTTAATCTAAATTCATGAGTTGAATATTCTGGGTTGTATTGGGGACTCGGTGTTTCGATCGGATTGTCTGATTTTGTCTGTGTGCTTTTCCGGATAATTTTTAGAATATGTTAAAAAGTTCGACCGGATATAAATACCCACTTTTTCCCCTACCGGAAAATTTCCAAGTGTTGGATTTTTCCGTGGTTTAAAGACGTTCTAAGTAGTGCAAGTAACGCGATGGTCCCTCTAGAAGACAACAAACCTTAACTCGATTATGTGACCGTCTTGAACTGCCCTTTGAACCTTCGGGTTTGGGGCAGTAAGGCGTGCCACATGTGAGGCGTTGGCTTGACCCTTCTACGGCTGGACCGTTGGTACTGAGGCATGAACTGAATGTTTTTAGACTTATTTCATGTATTGATCTGTTTCGGGAAAACTTGGGTGTTTGATTGTTCGATCGAAAAGTTTAACATTTTCTATTTATCCGGAATGGGATACAATACTTGGAATCCATATATTGTTATGAGATAACTGAATGAATGTTATAAATCTAGCGGTTTAGTCTCACTTGATCGGTTGCCACGGAATTTTGATGTGATCAAAAGTCCGTCGCAATCACGTAGCATACACGGATACACGCCGGGTAAACTTAATAGACGGCTACACCCCATAGCCCCGACCAAGTGACTGTAGGAGAACCCCGTCACCGAAAGCATCCATTCGGATGCTCGTGGTAGCGGTGTTCCGCCTTGGTGCACTTCGTCAACGTTATCGGGGGTGCGGCTGCCTACTAAAGTTTGTGACGAGCATTCGATCAAAATGTCGGGAATCCTGTTGAATTGCCCGACATGATATTGAAAAGAGTTTTCGATAATGAGACTAAAATGCGGGGTTTATAATTGTTAGGCATGCGATGTCTAAGGAGATTGCGGATTCCAACTGTTGTAGTTTTACACTTTCTTTTCTGTGACCGTAAGTGTAATATGTGATATCGCCTGTTTCGTTGCTATAGGTCAACGACAATTGGGATGCGCATATTTACTTACGTTGATGACATGTGATGTTATGTGTTGCTGGATATGTTATATTGGTTCGTCGTGTTCGAATAGCCGGGGGTTTTTATGTGAGATGAGTGTTTTTCATTTTCATTCATGTAAAATCTTGTATGTAATATTCTTTTATTGGGGCACTTCCAGGTTGCGGAAGTTGTCTCCGTTGATGTATATTATTTACTTTTCCGCACTAGGATAGACCCAAGGAGGAGGGCACAAGTAACCGGGTTCTGGAGTCCAGTGGGAGACCAGCTCGAGGAGTCGAGTCCGTGTCTCCTAATTCTAGAATTGGTAGGGTTGCTTGCCGCTCTCGTAGGGGTCTAAGGGTGTGGGTTTGGCTATTCATCACGACCGTGGAATCCGTGTTTTATACTGGCTCGTATTGAAAACACGGACGTCCTAGTATATCCAATATTTCATATGTTTCTTCTGCTGCGATATCTGTGATGTGATCATGTGATGTTCTGTGATAGATACTATATATAGTATATATGATATATTATATAGATGTTACTTATGTTTTTCACCCGCGCTAGCCCTGCCCTGCTCTGCCGTTAGTTACCTAACCTAACGGTGCACGAGGGGACATTGAGGCGAATGCGGGTGGCACAAGTGTACGTCGTATTTATCTGTGATGTTTAGGTGACTTAAATGATGGGACTTCATTAATGTGATTAATGAAATAAAAGAAACCTAAGATGTTGTAGAATCGAATTTCAAAATTAAAACAAGTAGCTACAGTTCTTGCTTTGCATAGTGGTATATATGATATACCCTGCACCTTATTCGATGAGGAAAGGACCGAGATCCCTTCACCGGGAGTGACTCCTTTAGTAATAACTGGCAGATGCTACACACTCGGTTTGTTTTTGATTGCTTCTATAGTTTCTGCTTTGCATAGTGATATATATGATATATCCCGCACCTCATTCGATGAGGAAAGGACCGACGATCCCTTCACCGGGAGTGACTCCTTTAGCAAAACTAGAAAAGCCTCAAAGACACTCCATTTCAAAATTCATTCGATCCTACAATGATATCAAGTTCATTACGCAATAGGTTTTCAGAAAAACCTGACGTAGCCCTCCGTCATTTCAGATAAGTTGTATATAGTATTCGTGCTGCATTTGTTGGCTTTCGTCAAGGTGCAGTGTGCAGTAGCTATCTGCTGCATATGATGCGATTGGATTAGGGTAGTCGTGCGGCTTTGTTGGCTTTCGTCAAGGGTTGTGCGGGTGGGTTTAATTCAATCAAGAAATGACGGGTTGGACTTGACTAGTAGCCTATGGTTTGTTGGCTTTCGTCAAGGTCATAGGATGCTAGGGGCAAAATATTATCAGGAATTTCAAGTGTTGAAATTTGCAATGAGATTGCATACCTTCTATGAGATAGTTGGATCCCGATACCCGCTGTGAGTAATTGTTACTCCTGGGAGAGTTTTACACATTACAATTAGCCGATCAAGTAGGTGTCTAGAAAGGTGTTAACGAGATTACGCCTCTGGGAAAACGAGGTTTACATTAATTAGGTTCGTGCGAAAGCACGGGGGACCTCCCTCAAAGTACCGACACTGGCCTGGCTGAAAGATCGGCGAACTTGTAGTGTGTAATTAATCCCGGCTAGTCTTTCCTTTTAGGGTTTGAAGGAAGATTTGATAAAAAGCAGTGGGAACCATCCTGATTAGATAAAATAAAAACCAATCTATTCTTGCAAGAGCGCACGCTGAGTGTTTTCTTCTCTCTCTCTCCAGGTAGCGACCATTTCACGCCTTAATCAAGATAATAATACGGATATTGACCGAACCCGCTTGTTATACTGAGCTGGGGAACATGGGTCCCGCTCCAACTTATAATTGTTATAAGACAGAGCAGGAAATTGGGGATTACCAGAATTCCCGTGCCGCCCAAACGAAGAGAGTGCATGCTGATGCATCATCTTCGGGTATGTTCATTACAAAGACTGTTTCTCAGTATCCTCCGCATCCTGGATATATGATACCGGATCAGGATCCCAGATATGTAATCTGTTACATAGGGCTGCAAAAGGGTAGAAAACTGAGAACGGGTGATAAGTTTCATGAGACAGAAAATGGGGCAAGTGTTGCAGCCAAGTCTGTTGGTCACTGTCACCCTGTATCACCAATACATTGATTCTGAACGAATGTTATTAGATACCGAACCTGATATACAAAATCATATCAGTCTCTTTATTAGTAAAGAAATGAAAAAATTTTGTATTGTTGGATAATGTTTTGAACATTTCCTATATCAAAAGTTGATCGGTTCAGGCACGTTATCTAAAAGTATTGACGTTCTAAATCAAACTACAGTTCCTAGTATATAGAACACACACAAGAGGAAGAGTTCAGAAATGAACGGATCCTTCTTGATTTATTGTAGACTAGGTCATATCAATGCGGCCCGACTAGCTAAGTTGCACATAGATGCATATTTAAATCTGTTTGAATTTACATCTTGTGAAACTTGCCAGTCATGTCACAAAGATTAGATGACCATAGCTCTGTTTATTGGAAACAGAGAAAGAGTTAGTAAACTCTTGGGAATGATACATGTTGATGTATGTAAGGTCCCCTATCTACACATGCCAAGACCGGTTCTTTTTACTTCATTACATTCTCCGATGATCTCTCGAGATTCAGACATATTTTCCTGTTGAAACACAAGTCCGAACCTTTTGAGATATTCACAGAATATAAGCTAGAAGTAGAGAACTAATATGGGTATAAGTATCATGTCCTTTGATGAAATCAAGGAGGAGAATACTTGAGCACGAAAATCCTGGACTATTCTAAAGGAGAATGAGATTCTCTCTCAACATTACTCCTCCGTATACGCCACAGCACGTCGGTGTATCGGGGCGGAGCAGATACACCCTATGTGATATGGTGTGCTCTATGATGAGTACTACTGAGTTTCCTATTTCCTTTTGAGAGTATGCGCTTGAGAAGGTGCATACCTATTGAATAGGGTTCCAATCAAATCAGTTGCCTACCGCTTCATATGTGATATGAAAAGGAAAGAGCCGATATCTTAAGCTGGTTAAGATTTGGGGTTGTCTGGCCTATGTCTAAAAGCAAAATCCGGACAAGCTCGAGGCAAATACTGTTATGTAGAACTGGAATCGTTCCAGCTGTACAAACTACAGATGATGATTTGATAGAACCAAAGGATTCAATAGTAACCAACGAACCTCAGCCTCTCCGCCGATCTAGTAGGGTTCCTCATCCGCCTGAGAGATACTTCGGTTTCTCTATGACAGTGGGAGCGAGTATTGCATCATGAGATGATGACCCAACTAGTTTCGAGCTGGCCATCAAGAGTAGGGACTCTGTAAGAATGGCTGGATGTTTAGTGATCTGAGATGGAATCCTTATACACCAACAAAGTATGGACTTTAGTTGCTATATCTGAAGGGTTAAATCCCCATCAGGAGCAAGTATATCTTGAGAAGATTACTTGGTGTACATGGAAAGGTTGAGACTTTCAAAGCTAGACCTGTTAAAGGTTTTCGTCATCGACCAGGCGTGGATAATGATGAAACCTTTTCTAAGGAGCTATGCTTAAGTCCATCCAGATCCTACTTGCAACGGCTACATACCATGACTACGATATCTGGTGGTTGGGTGTCATGACTGCTTTTCTAAATGATGTTTTGGAAGAGAGCGTCTATAAGTACACAGCCAGAGGGCTTCGTAGACAGTGGGAGCAACGGAAACGTGTGCAAGATGCTTTATAGGATAAAGCAGGCATCACGGAGTTGGAACATCTGTTTTGATGTGGTAGTCAAAGAGTTTGACTTCATCAAAATTGTAGATGAACCTTGTATATACAAGAAAGGTAGTAGGGAGTATGGCAGTGATCCTCGTAGAGTACGTGGATGACATACTCTTGATAGGGAAGGAGTTTCCTATGCTACGCTCGATCAATCTCCGCTTATCACAAGGATTCTCCATAAAGGATCAAAGTGATACCTCCTAAATTCTGAGTTCTCATCTATGAGATAGATGTAATTGGATGTTAGGATACTCACTAGATGTAGTGAGATGGTATCAATCGATCCTAGGGAGAATCACTGGAAGTGTTCCAGGGTGATAAGGACGACTGTGTGTCAGTCACAGGCATTGTCTTTACCCTCGGTAAAGGGACGGTATGTTGGAAGAGTTCCATGCTAGATACCGTGGCATACTAGACGATAAAGGCTGGATACATCGCTACTTAAGATGCTACCAAAGAGGCTGTCTGGGTATATATAAGTTCATGAGATGAACCTAGTTACTCCCATTGTGTGACAATGGAGTTGTGGCTTATGCCAAGGAACGTCCGTCCCATCAGTCATCCAGACATATTCTAAGGCAGTATCACCTGATCAGTGGAGATGATTGATCTCCAGGTGATCGAAGTTAGGAGAGCAGACACAGAGGATAACACGGCGGATCCACTCACGAAGGCCTATTCCCAGAGAGAGACTTTTATAGGATGGTTGAGTATGAGATACTACAACCACTGCTATCAGATAGCCCTAGTGCAAGTGGGAGATTGTTAGTTATATGTATGCCCTAGAGGCCATTACTGTACATTGGATGTATATTGTAGTGGATGGTGGGACATATATAGGGAGGACTTTCTTGCTCGACATGATAGTATGCTATCTGGTTACTCTTTACCTTAACGTGTATACTGATTGTCTCTCTATTACATGTTGGTAAAGCCCTTAGGATGTGTACTTGACTACCTGGACTGTGATGCGGATCATACTAGTGGGGACATGGTAGTCCATAAGTACATCCTTCAAAGTCCCTAGTCGTGGGTGTATCGAGACGGGACATCGATATACCAGAGTAGACTAGCGTATACCTTCTCGACCCATACAGATGGGCGATAGATAATCCCATATCCATTGGTGTTTGACATCAGAGATGATATACGGGTGCTCAATGGAGACTGGGTACACTGGACGGACTCGCCAAGAACTCCCAGATGGTATTATACCTTACGTCAGATGGCAGTTCTCTGGTGACACTGGTACAGAGTAGTCTGTTGACCCGAGATCGTCATAGAGTCTTGTGTGGTTCCCACTGTGCTTTGATTTCCACCATACCACGTCCAAGAGGGCGTGCAAAACGGTGGTTTTTGGGTACAGTCCCGAATCACATGGAGGCAATGAGTGATAGGAGGGGATTCGTCTCTCCCGGTATAGGGAGTTGATGTTGCGCTGTGTTCGATTGGCTATAACCAGAAATCCCTGGCCAGGGTTGCTGAGATATACTGGTAAGTGATACCAGTAGTTTCTCGAACTGTTATAGACCTCATATCGACACGACTTATCGAGCTATTGGGGTCTAACGTTTACCACCCCTAGGTGAGATATGCGACATATCAGACGACGAGACTGGACTGTACGGTAAGTGTTACTGGTTGGATTCACAGGAGTGTGAGCGGGCTTGCTCGTCGATCTTCTGATCGCTTAATACCCGGGTGGCCGTTACGTTTAGCAGACCGCTTGCGGCTTGTGGATGTTTGATATGATCATCATCTGCTGCCGGCGTATTGACGAGTCTTTAGAGTCCTACACAGAGATTTCCTGGCTCAAGCGAAACGAAATAGGAGCGCATATGAGATATGTGCGGGACCGAGAATAATGCGTGTATGTGATACCGTATTTCATTCTCGCGATGAATGTGTCGAAAGGTTGTATGCGATATAACCTAGTTATCGAATCAAGGATTGATTCGATAAGCCGATACATTGGATACTAGTCGGTTATATGCGATATGACCGGATCGTTAAATCAAGTGTTGATTTAATGATTTAATGCATAATTATATATTTGATATATTACTTTGCATTAACTAGTATTGGTTCACTTTAAATGGATTTTCTCACTTGATTTGTGCAAGTTGTATATGTGATATACTTTTGTGCACATGATAGTATCATGTTTGATGATTCATGCTTTTTTTTGGTTAAGTGTAAAGAATTAAACCATGGTTAAGTTGATGATTAGGGTTTTGCTTATTCATTCATTCATTTATTTATTCTTTTCGGAAATTAAAAAGGATAAATAGATATGGTGGCTTTCTTTGTATCATTCATGAAGCTTCATGAAGTGTTGAAAATTTGACCACTTTTGTCTCATGCTTAACCCTAACCATTCCACTTAAACATAATTCATTCTCTACACTTAACCATGGTTTGTATATGATAAGTATTCATTTTCTTTTGTATTTTAAATAACTTATCATATTCATCTTCTTCTTCTTCTTCATCTTTACAAAGGAGAAAAGCTTGCACCATCAATGGTGATTTGATAAAAAGAGTGAGAAATCCAATTCTAAAGTGAACCCACTTCCTATTTCTTCATCCTCTACCTCTTGCCAAGTTGTATAGGGTGTTTTCTTCACAAGTTTCTTGACTTGGTGAAGTTGGAGCTTGATCTAGTGATGCCTCGACGTAGATTATCTTCGGCATCGTAGTCGATGACCTAGCCCGGTCTTTTCTCCGATGAAACCACCGTGAGAGTCTTGGATGCCGATATGGACAGTGAGGGGACTTCATCACGGAGCTATGGAGGTGGAGGACCGGATCTACAAAGGTTGTATTTCCGTTCACTTAGTTAAATTGTTAACTAGTTGCTAGTTTCGCCTAAAATTCTAGTTAACGATCTAGTCTAGGGTTTCTCGGCACCGTAAAATTTGAAATTGGCATGGTTGATGCCTTGTGAGACCTCTTGAGTGTGCCTAGGAACCCTACACGTGGAACCGCGGCCAAACCGATGCTTGGGCCGCGGTTCCGCCGCGCTTTTGATTGATCACTTGATCAAAATTTTGCAGATAGCTTATCAGTTAAAAATAGGGGTTTTTGGATATTCTTTTTGGGCCCAGATTTTCTGTGAGTGCTACAGTACTGCTTGGAGCCCACTTTGATAAATTTGTTCAATCGGATATTTTAACCTTGCCAGTTGACAGTATTTACATTATATCTGCGACCGTGAATGTCACTCGATCGGTAAATCCAGTTTATCTGCTATAGCCCTTTTAGACGGATTTGCGAACGTGACATTCATGTTGATGTTCTGTGTTGTGCTGTGATGTTGCAGATTGGTCGTGGGGGATAGCCTGGATGCAATGTTAGTACAGTTTTGTTTTATATGTACATATGATATTGCGGGGCGAGCGTCCGACATGTGGACTGCCGTCACTGCCTGTTTGTGTTATTATTTTTGGGCACGACCAAGTTGCGGTCGATGTACCCGTTGTATGTATATTTTACTTTCTGTACTAGGATTACCCCGCGGAGGGGTGCACGGATAGCCGGATTCTAGAGGGCAACAAGCCAGCATCTTATGGCATTAAGACGGAGGGGGCTTCACTCTAGAATTGGCGGGCTATTCGCCGCACTCGTAGGGGGTACATGTTGACCTAGAAGGGGTGCCCAAGTTACCGGATACCGTGAAGTGCTGGGTGGTCCATTCACGGAGCTGAAGGGGGCTGCCTCGCTTCAGGTTTCGGCGGGTAACTTGCTGCGCCCGTAGGGGTCTAGGATTTCATTGCACAGGCTATCCACACGACCAGGGGAACATCGGGTTTCAGTAGCGGCTCTGTGAAACGCGGGGATCCCAGATATCTGTATTGTTCTGTGATGCTGTACATTTCTGTGATGTTGCATTTTTATCACGCCTTGAGCGAATATTATATATTGGTATATATATACTAGCATATGTTGTATATGTTTTGCATCCGCGCTAGTCCAGTCCCCGCTCTGTCGTTAGTTAAGTAACCTAACGGGTGATGACTGTAGGGTTCCTAGGCACTCTAATGAGGTCTCACAAGGCATCAACCATGCCAATTTCAAATTTTACGGTGCCGAGAAACCTTAATACGGATCGTTAACTAGAATTTTAGGCGAAACTACGAGCTAGTTAACAACTTAACTAAAGTGTAAACGGAAATACAACCTTTGTAAATCCGGTTCTCCACCTCCATAGCTCCGTGATGATGTATCCTCGCTGTGATCATCGGATCCCGGGCTCTAGCGTCGGCTTCATCGGAGAAATGGGCGGGCTAGGTCATCGACTACGAAGCCGAAGATGATCTACGTCGAGGCATCACTAGATCAAGCTCCCACTTCACCAAGTCATGAAACTTGTGAAGAAAACACCCTATACTACTTGGCAAGAGGTAGAGGATGGAGAAATAGGAAGTGGATTCACTTTAGAATTGGATTTCTCACTCATTTTCAAGAGTTGCCATTGTTGGTAGCAAGCTTCATCATCTTTGAAGATGAAGAAGAAGAAGAAAAGGAATAATGATAAGTCATTTGCAAAAAGAAAATAAATGAACACTTATCATAATCCAACCATGGTCAAGTATAGAGAATGAACTATGGTTAAGTGAAATGGTTAGGGTTAAGCATGATGGCAAAATGGTCACTTGGTCAAAACTTCATGAAGCTTCAACAGCAAACAAAGAAAGCCACCATTTTCCCTTTTTCTTTTTCTTTTGCCAAAATGAACAAAATAAATAAATAAATAAATAAATAAAATCAAAAGAAACCCTAATCATTAACTTAACCATGGTTTAATCTTTACACTAACTCAAGTGAACATGTATCATAAACCATGATACAAACTAGTGTACAAAAGTATATCACATATACAATGTGCACTTCAAGTGAGAAAATCCATTTAAAGTGAACAAATACTAGTTAATGTAAAGTAATATATCAAATATATAATTATACATTAAATCATTAAATCAACACTTGATTTAACGATCCGGTCATATCACATATAACCGACTAATATCTTTAGTAACAACTTATCGAATCAACACTTGATCCGATAACCCGGCTATATCGCATATAACCGATCATTGTCACAAATCGCGAGAATGGAATACAGTATCACATACTGGTATCATTCTCGGTCCCGCACATATCTCATATGCGCTCCTATTTCTTTTTGCTTGAGCCAGGAAACCTCTTTGTAGGACTCTAAAGACTCGTCAATACGCCGGCAGCGGGTGATGATCATATCAAACACCCACAAGCCGCAAGCGGTCTGCTAAACGTAAATGCCACCCGGGTATTGAGCGATCAGAAGATCGACGAGCAAGACCGCTCATACTCCTGTGAATCCAACCAGTAACACTTACCGTACAGTCCGGTCTGTTCGTCTGATATGTCGCATATCTCGCCTAGGGGTGGTAAACGTCAGACCCCAATAGCTCGATAAGTCATGTCGACATGAGGTCTATAACAGTTCGAGAAACTACTGGTAACACTTACCAGAATATCTCAGCAACCCTGGCCTGGGATTTCCGGTTATAGCCAATCGAACACAGTGCAACATCAACTCCCTATACCGGGAGAGACGAATCCCCTCCTATCGCTCATTGCCTCCATGTGACTCGGGACTGTACCAAAAAACCACCATTTTGCATGCTCTCTTGGACGTGGTAAGATGGAAATCAAAGCACAGTGGGAATCATACAAGACACTATGACGATCTCGGGTCTACAGACTAACCTGTACCAGTGTCACCAGAGAACTGCCATCTGACGTAAGGTATAATACCATCTGGGAGTTCTCGGCGAGTCCGTCCAGTGTACCCAGTCTCCACTGAGCACCCGTATATCATCTCTGATGTCAAACACCAATGGATATGGGATCATCCATCGCCCATCTGTATGGATCGAGAAGGTATACGCTAGTCTACTCTGGTATATCGATGCCCCGTCTCGATACACCCACGACTAG